>CM060195.1:11355000-12708750 GCA_030549335.1 Pontederia crassipes | reverse complement strand
CTCACTCCTGAAGAAATTGCAATTTGGGAATCAATTGTGCAGATGTTCCTATCTGAATTCTTTCCCCCTAGCAAGACTGATAACTACAGGGATCAAATTGCCAGATTTTATCAATTGGATCAGGAGAATATTTGTGATGCTTGACAAAGACTTCAAAGTCTATTGAGGGCAAGTCCACACCATGGATTTGAGAAGTGGCAATTGGTGAATTATATCATAAAGGACTGAATTATCCTTCTAAAGTGGCTTTAGACACTGTTGCTGGTGGAATATTTGCCTCTAAAAATATTGATGAAGCATATTAGTTGATAGACAACATAGACAAGAACCACCACTTCCTAACTCATGATAGGACAAGAAGGCCACCAGCTGAAAGCCAAGTCAATAACCTTTCTGTCCAGATTGAGGTAGTTCTGCAAAAAGCTTTGGAGAAACTGAATTTATCACCCAATGTGAACAAGACAACCACCTATGAAAATAGGTGTGATGTTTGTGGAAATCAGGGGCATGTGACAGAAAGTTGCAATTTGATTATGCAACAATATGAGCAAACAATTGATTAAGTAAATGTAGTGGTAAACTATGGTGTGAAGCCTCCTGCTGAGTATTACACACCTGAGAATAGGAATCATCCCTATCAGTCATACAAGGCCAATCATTATCAAGCCCCACCAATTCAGAATTCCAATTGGCAACCCAAGATTTTACCCAAGAATCAATCACCTCCATATAATCAACCAACTGTCCAGCTGCAAAGGCCACCATATGAGCAACCCATTCAAGCTCCACAGACATCTAAGATGGAAGAGCTTCTGGAAGCATTGTTGAAAGATAGACAGGAAGATAGAAAAAGGCAAGATGAAGATAGAAAAAGGCAAGATGAAGTAATGCAGAAATTTATCTCTCAATTTGAAAACTTAAATGCTCAAATAGCTCAGCAAGCTAGTACTTCAACTAGAACTTCAGAATTTTTCCCAGGGCAACTAGAAAACAACTCCAAGGAGGAAGTGCAAGCTATTCAACTCAGAAGTGGCAGAATTATTGAAGAACTAATGAAGCCTATTGAAGACAATTCAACTAGAGTCACTCCAATATCAACAACTCCAGAAGAGGTTGTGGAAGAAATTGTAATTAAGAACAAGAATAAAAACACTCAAGAGGAAGTCAAGGCAAGGATTTTTTATCATGTACCATTCCCACAAGGCTACTCAAGGCTAGACAAGATCAACAATATGGTAGATTTTTGAAAATTCTGAAGAAGCTTTACATTAATGTGCCATTTATAGAAGCCATTCAGGAAATGTCATCCTATGCCATGTTTCTTAAAGAGATCTTGACTAAGAAAAGAAGGATTATGAAGCATGAGACCATAGCCTTAACTGAAGAAGCCTCAGCTATAATTCAGGACAAGCTCCCTCCCAAATTGAAGGACCCAGGAAGTTTTTCAATTCCTTGTGAGATTGGAAATAGAAAAATTCAAAGGGCCATGTGTGATCTAGGTGCTTCTGTCAGTGTGATTCCCTTATCACTGTGCAGGAAGTTAGAGGTTGGAGATTTGAAGCCTATTAATATGTCTTTGCAGCTAGCTGATAGGTAAATCAAATATCCACATGGAATTCTTGAAGACATTCCATTGAAAGTTGGAAAATTCTACATTCTTGTAGACTTTGTTGTCCTTGATATGGATGAGGATTTGAACACTCCAATTCTATTGTGTAGACCCTTCCTATATACTGCAGGAGCTGTAATTGATGTCAAGGAGGGTAGATTGACATTTCAGATTGGAGAAGACAAAATAGAATTCAATCTAGCTCAAGTTATGATCAGTAGTCCTAATTTTCAACATGAAGACCTTGAAGATGGGCAAATCAATCAGCTAGTAGAACAAGTTTTTGCAATAATTCTAATTGAAGACCCTTTGCAGAGATGTCTTATGTTTGATCACTTGAAGGAATTGGATGATCCTAAAGCAAAGGCCTGTCATTCTGTTATGGATTCATACAAATCAGTGGAGAAATTAGAAATTAAGAATGTGGTCCAAGAGGTTTTCACTACTGAATTTCAGACAAGTTCCACCAAGGAGAATTCTTCCAAATTGAAGTTGAAGCCTCTTCCTAGCAATCTGAAATATGAGTTTCTAGGGGAAAATTCTACATATCCAATGATAATTAATGCCAAGTTACCCTAAGATTAAGTTCAGGAGCTACTGAAAAGACTAAAACTATACAGGGAAGTAATTGAATATTCAATTGAAGACATCAAAGGAATCAATCCATCAATCTGCATGCACAGAATTCCCATGGAAGACAACTATAAGCCTACAATTGAATGTCAAAGAAGATTGAATCCAGTTATGAAAGAAGTTGTGAAGAAAGAAGTGCTAAAACTCTTGAAGGCTGGAATCATATATTCAATTTCAGATAGTGAATGGGTTAGTCCAGTCCAAGTTGTACCAAAGAAAGGTGGAATCAGAGTTGTGAAATCTGATTCCAATGAGCTAATTTCCACCAGAACAGTGACTAGATGGAGAATATGCATTGACTTCAGAAAATTAAACAAGCCAACTAGGAAGGACCATTTCCGACTTCCTTTCATTGATCAAATGCTAAAGAGATTAGTCAAGCACTCTCATTTCTGCTACTTGGATGGCTATTCAGGATTCCTACAGATTCCAATCCACCCTCAAGATCAGGACAAAATCACTTTTACATGTCCATATAGGACATTTGCCTATAGAAGAATGTCATTTAGTTTATGCAATGCCCCAACTACATTTCAGAGGTGTATGATCTTAATTTTCTCAAATTTCATTGAGGACATTATGGAAGTCTTCATGGATGATTTTTTAGTTTATGGGAACTCCTTTGAAGGCTGTTTGGATAACTTGACAAAAGTATTGTAAAGATGCAAGGAGTCTAATCTGATTCTCAATTGGGAGAAATGTCGCTTTATGGTTCAAGAAGGAGTTGTTCTAGGACACATTGTCTCTAGCAGGGGGATTGAAATGGATAAGGCCAAGATTGAAGCTATTGAGAAACTACCACTACCAAAAAATGTGAAGGCAGTGAGAAGCTTCCTAGGCCATGCTGGTTTCTATAGAAGATTCATAAAGAAATTCTCAATGATAGCTAGACCCCTCACAAAGCTATTAGCAAACGATGTTGAATTCAACTTTGATTAAGACTGTTTGAAAGCTTTTAACCAACTGAAACAAGCTCTCACTTCAGCCCCAATTGTACAACCACCAGATTGGTCACTACCATTTGAGGTGATGTGTGATGCTTCTGATCAGGCAGTAGGGACAGTTTTAGGCCAAACCAAGGATAAAAGGCATCATGTTATCTGCTATGCTAGCAAGACTATGGATGAAGCTCAAGTCAATTATGCTATCACTGAAAAAGAGCTATTGGCTGTGGTATTTGCCTTTGATAAGTTCAGATCATATCTTGTTGGAGCCAAGGTCATTGTATACACTGATCACCAAGCTGTGAGGCATCTGATCAGTAAGAACGAGTCAAAATTAAGATTGAGAAGATGGATTCTATTACTTCAAGAATTTGATGTGGAAATCAGAGACAATAGGGGCACTGAAAACTTAGTAGCTGATCACTTATCTAGATTGGAAGGAAATCATGAATTTCTAACAATTCTTATTAATGATTCCTTCCCTGATGACTTCCTAATGGCTTTCTCAGCCACTCAAACTCCATGGTATACTGATATTGTCAATTATTTAGCTTGTGGGATCATTCCAATTGACTACTCATACCAGCAAAAGAAGAAGTTCTTCCATGACATCAAGGACTACTATTAGGATGACCCATTTTTCTTCAAGAAATCCCCTGATGGAATGTTCAGGAGATGTGTGCCAGAATCTCAATTTCAGGACATTTTGCATCAATGCCATAATTCACCTTATGGAGGACATGGGGCCATTCAGAAAATAGCTGCCAAAGTGCTCCAATCAGGATTTTATTGGCCCTCCCTATTCAAGGATGCTCATCTCTATGTAAAGAGATGTAGTGTGTCAAAGAGTAGGGACAATTTACAGAAGAAATGAAATGCTTCAAAATGGAATTTTGGAAGTTGAAATCTTTGATGTATGGGGAATTGATTATATGGGACCTTTCCCTAGCTCATTTGGATATAAGTTCATACTGTTGGCTGTTGATTATGTGTCGAATGGATAGAAGCAATCCCAACAATGGCTGGACACATCTCCTTGAAATTGTCAATATGCGGTGTTGGGTCTTCAGTCCCCAATCCAACAAATTGTTGTTGCCTAATCATAGTGACTAGAGCTAGATTCAATTCAAATGTAACAGCAGGTGCCATGGCTCCATCAACTGGTTGTCCTTTGATATTACTTGGTGAATAGCAATCCTTCAATGTCCTTGGAGCAACCATGACTTGATTGTTTATCTCCTCTTCAAATATCTTTCTTCTTCTTTGTTCTATTTGCAATATTCTTCTTCTATTGAATCTTCTCTCAGGTTTAGGATCAGATAAGTATATAGCTTCTTGACTATTTGAATCCTGCATAAATTGAAATCAGAAGTATCAAACTCAAATAAGAAAGAAAATCAAGCAGAAATGAAAAATTCAGAATGATAACTTGTTGTAACAGAAAACTAAGCTGAAAAAGGGAATGATAACTAGTCTAAAACTAATCTAAACTACATAAAGTAAATCTAATTAGCCTCAAATCCCCGGCAACGGCGCCAAAAACTTGATGTGATTAGTGCGGAATATGATTAACTTGCTGCTTTATGGCTTGGAATTGAGAAAAATGCAATTTACTGAAATATGATCAAAACTCCCCACTTCACTCTCCTGCAAGTGCACCGGTCAGAGTACTAGACTCAAGTGTCATATCCACAGTGATTTGAGCGCTAAAGACTCACTAACTAGACTAGACTAATCCTAAACTAAGATAGCTAAAATAGCAAATAGGTAAAGGTAAGCACATAATTAAACTATGACTAGGAAATGGCTCTTTTTGGTATTAAGATGATTAATGTGGAATGAAATCTAATTACTTAACTAAAAACTTAAAGGGGATTAACAATTAATAATAGATTCTCCTAGAAATGGGGTTCATCTAATTCAGCTATGGATGGATTAGAACAATCCAGCAATGCAAGTCATATCAGATTCAACCTATAAAATGACTGTTCTCATAGTGTATTAGAATTAAACTAAATATCATATTCTCATATGAATGTTAGCTATGTTGATTCAGAAAGGATCCTTATTGATGTTAAGTTATCATTATGCACAGCATTTAGCATTTACTGACATGCTAACAGTCCTCTCAGATTTAGCAAAATCAGTAAAGTCTAAAGATGGTACCACAACTAATCAACAATTACAATGATGGAACAATTGATTCAGTTAGCCATACATAAACATATTCAGATCCAACACAAATGTCAATGCTTTTGGTTTATCTCTAAACATCAAGGGAACCTATAATCAACCTCTCGGCTGCCAATAAAACATGAGGTTCACATTAACAAAAGATAATTGGATACATCAAACTCACAACCACAATAGATTGAAATCAAGAATCCTATCATTGTTCTTAGTTCATTTCTGAATAAGAAGGAAATCTGAAATCAATCTTTTAGTTGCCATCACAAACAGGATTTCACAATGATAAAAAAAATAGATTCCAACAATATCATAATTGAATCAACATGAGGAAGAAAAATAGCATTGTTCATCATCCATCTATAACTACAATTAGACTACTACCCTATAATAGAAGAGCTGGAATTTAGATTCTCATAGATGCCAAGATTAATACAGAAGAGAGGTAGAACTCAATAAAAATCATCCTGATATTAGAATCAGAAAATCAATCGACAGAAAATCAGCAATCAGCTACTCTTCTTCTCCTTCAGCTCCCTAGTCCAGCAACCTTGCAAAATGGAGGCTCCTCCCTTTCATTCTCCTATGATCCCCCTTTTATATTGTCATTCCTCACCCTTTGATGCAAATCAGAAGCTTCCATTGCTTCTGATTAGTGCCATCTGTCCTAGTTCCTTCTTTTTCCAACAGATTTCGTTCAGCTTCTTGGGCAGCTAGCAGTGGTTCCCCCTCCTTTTTCTAGCAGGATTTGTATCTTGATTAGTTGCTGGATTGAAGAGAACAACAAGCATCAAACTTCTCAAATGAAAATTAAACAAATAGGGGTTAGAACAGCATATAAAAATAGCTCAATTACCAAGTGCAGCTTAGTGTTATGCAGAAATGATAAATGCATGCACTTTTAGGCATAATTATCCAAATGTAGGCGGTCTCGGTGCACATGAAATTGAATGTAAAATGAGTGAAATCTTAGCATGATCAGCTAGTGATCACCAACCTTCTATTCATTTTGGGCGTGCATCTGGTCGATCGGTGCTTGATCGGTCGTTGATTTGTTTAACGCCTATGTGTTTTGTTTATTTCGATCTTGCATTCGGTCGACCAACTCTTCGGCCGGTCTTATGACTTCATTGTCTTCCAGATTTTGTTTTCTTCGATCATTTATCCGGTCGATCGATCCTTCGACCGGTCTTGTGACTTCAATGGCTTTCAGGTTCTGTTGTGTTCGGTCATTCTTCGGTCGACCGATCCTTCAATCGGTTTTGTGACTTCAATAGCTTTTCAGGTTCTGTTGTGTTGGGTCATTTGTCCGGTCGACCGATCATTCAATCGGTCTTGTGACTTCAATGGATTTTAGGTTCTGATGTGTTCGATCGTTCATCCGGTCAATCAATTTTGTGACTTCAATAGCTTTTCAGGTTCTATTGTGTTTGGTCATTCATCCGATCGACCGATCCTTCAACCAGTCTTGCTTTCTTCATCGTTTCTTCGTCGATTCTTTTCCTGTTAAACTTATTCTTGTATATAGGTCATTTGACAAACATATTAGCAGTATTTGTTGGCTAATTGTGTTTGTTATCATCAAAACAAGCAAATAGTACATGATTCATAAATCTCTCCCTTTTTTATGATGACAAACATATTGGTCGATGGAGAGTAGATACTTATATGTTATATGGGTATTTCACACACCCCCTGAATCATGCATATTGCTTTCATTCTAGCAAAGTATTACAGTCATTATGAACAATATTAAAGAACATGAGTTTTACCGAAGATAAACACATAAGTTTATACCATAATTCATAATTTACATCAAAAAGGTGCATGAGTCCATAACATGACCCTAACACATATAACTTTCTAACATATATGGCAATACAAAAACACAATTTGCCAACTACTACTCCCCCTGAATGAATACATACTACTCCCCCTTTTGACATCATCAAAGAGGGGCACACAAAATACAAACTAATCCTCATTGAGACTATCTTCCTCACAAACTCTCATGGTGGTGAATTCCTGTGCTGCATAGTAGTCAAGTGTTATTCTGGTAAGATAACGCAAGTCACGATCCTAGCGTCGGACGTCCCTCTTTAGGGCACACAACTCACGAGTAAGATTTGTCAAGTCGAGCGTACTAGAGGAAGATGGTGCATTGGAAGTGGGAGGAGGCTGTGGGTGGGGTTCCTCCCCCTGAGTGTGATCCGTGTCCATGGCATCAGAGGGAACATCTTCAGGGTCTTGGACACCTCCCTAGCCTCGTGGAATGCATTTTTTTTATCAGGGTGTAGAAGTGATAGTATCCGAAGTCTGGGCGAGAATGAAGTCCTCATCAAGAGGATAATGACACCAAAGTGAACTAGAATCTTAGTAATCCATGAGCCAAAGTACAAAGGATGATTCCCAAGAGCTCTATTGAGAATTTTCTTTTGCATGGTTTCGAGGTGAAATAGAAAATGGTGTGGAAAGCTGAGATGGGAACCATCACGAATGCTGAGATAGTAGACAAAGAAAAGATCGAAGTGTTGAACCTCATTCAAATGTCCAAAGTGAGGGGTTATGATATGAGTCAAGATATGATGTGCTACTTTAAGTTTAGGAGGAAGATGTTTGTGTACATAATCAGTCTTATACTGGAGATCGTGATCGCCAAACACTAGCTCCATCGCGGCCTAAATGGTCGGGAAACCAGGAGTCCACGAATGAATTAATGGCATAAGAGACAAATCTTGTAGTGGCTTCTCTTTGCAGGAATCCAAAGATGAGGCGAAGGACAATATGGTGGACAGTGATGTGGTGTCTAAGAACATAAGTTAGAAGGCGATCTTTCTCATTTGTCATGTTTGCATAGAACAGACGGACCAAATGAAGATAGATGTGTTCAGATAAGGATATGAGAGGATATCAACCAATATCAAAAAATATTTCTTGGACGACAGGCATAAGAGAGTCCCATATCAATAGTAATCGCATGTTTGACTTCACATGAGCTATAAAAGATGTCATAAAAAAGACGCAATGCAGAAGTGCAAAAACGATGGTTGTCGTAACCAGAAGGAGGTGGTGGAGACCCGGAGGAGGAGTTAGAGGAGGGTGAACGATCAGCTGGAATACGTCCGGCACGACCACAAGCACGATAACGAGCACGACCACGAGGGGGATATGCTCTAATATGTGCATTTTTAGTACGGGGCTGAGCCATTACAAGATGACATAGAAGAAGGCACGATCTATGAAAATAAATGAAAATCAGAAGACTAGATGATCGTGTGGTCGCATAGAATGTTTGAGAGTTTCTACCGTTGAAACGGTCGTCTAAGAGGTGAAACAAATGAAGCAATCTGTCAGGGACGAGATCGTCGACAGAGGCCCTCGCCGGTGATGATGATTGGACACGAGGATGAAGGCAGTGATCGAGATGCAAATAGGGTTGATCGCGAGAACGCACTAGGATTAAATGGTCCGGTCGAGTGAGTCCTAGGTTTTAAAAGGCTAAGTTTTCGCATAGGTGGTTGACTGAAATATCAAGTCGGCTGATTGATTTCAATAGAGCCATTTGTGAAGAACCCATAATATCATGGCAATCGACCGAAATATGGAGTCGGTCAACTGATTTGAAGATGGCCGGGCGGCCGATTTAAATAGTCCGTCGACCGATGAAACATGCTTAATTGAAGAAGAAAAAAATTTCAATTGAGTGGATAATATAAATCTTGTGCAACATCCTTTGATGTTTAATTCAGATCAAAGATGGATTTGCATAAGCAAATCATATTTACCTAGAATTGATATCCCTGTTAACATCGCATCATTATTAATTCTCTTCGAAGCATGCAAAATATATCTTCGCTTAAGGGTTTGGTGAAAATGTCAACTAATTGGATTTCAGTGGACAAATATTCAATTGCATTTTTTGTGATTTACATGATCTTTAATAAAATGGCATCTTACATCAATATGTTTAGTTCTTTAGTGATCTATTGGATTTTTTGTCATCTGCACTTGTATTATCACATTTCATGGGTACATTATTACAGACTACCCCATAGTCAAGGAACTGTTGTTTGACCCAAAGATTTGTGCACAACAACTGTCGGCGACAATATATTCTGCCTCGACAGTAGAGAGGGCAATGAAACTTTGTTTCTTATTGGCCCACAAAATGAGGGAATTCCCAAAAAAACAGCACATCCAACTTGTGCTTTTCCTATCAACTTTGCACCCAACAAAGTCGGCATCAGTATAGGCATGAAGATCAAAAGTTGAATTTCTATCATACCAAATGTCTAGACTATATGTATTTTCTAGATATCGCATGATTATTTTAACATTAACTAAATGAGATTCATTGGGTGCAAATTGGAATCTAGCATATAGACACACTAAACATAATGTTTTGATCTTGATGTTGTTAAATAAAGTAAATTACCAATCATACATCTATAACTTTTTTTGGTCAATTGCCTTCCCATCTTCATCCTTATCAAGTTTGGTTGACGTGCTCATTGGAGTTGAGCTTGGTTTGCAATAATTCATTCCTAATCTCTTGAGCAGTTCTTTTGTGTTTTTTCTTGACTTTCAAAAATTCCGTCTTTTGTTTGCTTCACTTGTAGTCCTAAAAAGAATGTAAGCTCACCTACAAGACTCATTTCAAATTTCTTTTGCATAGAGATTCAAACTCTTTGCATAGGATTTTGTTAGTCACACCATAAACTATATCATCAATATAAATATGCACTATTAAAATATTATTTTTAAAATGATTTAAAAATAGTGTGGTGTCAGTTGTCCCTTTTTGAAATTTATTTTCAATAAAAAACTACTTAGTCGCTCATATCAAGCTCTTGGAGCTTGCTTTAATCCATAAAGAGCTTTTGAGAGTTTAAAAACATGGTTCAGAAAATTAGGATTTTCAAAGCCTTTCAATTAAACTTATTCATTTATGAAACCATTTAAAAATGTTGATTTTACATTCATTTGAAAAAGTTTAAAACCTTTAAAACAAGCAAAAGCTAAGAGCATGCGAATAGCTTCAAGTCATGCAACAGGATCAAAGGTTTCATCAAAATCAATTCCTTCAATTTATGAGTAATCTTTGACCACTAATCTAGCCTTGTTCCTCACAATGACACCATTTTCATTTAGCTTGTTTCGAAATACTCAATTGGTTCCAACAATTGGATGATCAAAAGGTCTTCCTACAAGCTTCCAAATTTGATTTCTCTCAAAGTTATTTAATTTCTCATGCATAGCATTTATCTAATTTGGATCATTTAACATCTTATGAACGTTCAACTTGAGAGAGAAAAGCGGAAAATGCACAAAAATTTTAAAAGAGCTTCGTGTTTTGATTCCATCACATATATTCCAAATGATTTGCTCAACTGGATGTGATGAAGCATTTTTCCAATTCTTGGATATTAATTATGACGTGTCAAGTTGATGATCATCTATTCTTTCATGATTTTTTGCCTATTTTTTATTTTGATTTTCTTATTTTTTTTCCATCACCTTCTTCTTGGGATAAGCTTTCTTTCAATTGAGCTTGTTCTAATTTTCCTATCACTTCAAGCTCCCCTTGTATCATCTTCATC
Organism: Pontederia crassipes; assembly: GCA_030549335.1. NCBI lineage: Eukaryota > Viridiplantae > Streptophyta > Magnoliopsida > Commelinales > Pontederiaceae > Pontederia > Pontederia crassipes. The sequence goes on along the minus strand of CM060195.1, from coordinate 12,697,777 downwards.
AACATATTTGTTCAAAATAGAATCATTAGTCTCAGTTAGTCTCATTAAATTTAACATGCATGAATTCCTCAACCAAAAGAGTTAATATACTCTGTATGCCTTGTTTGTACAAAACACTTAGCATCAAATTTTCCCAACTTGTCCTTATTATTCAGCACAAAACACTTGCAACCAAAAACTTTGAAATAAGAAATATTTGGTATTTTTTCATAAAAAATCTCAAAACAAGTTTTCTTTGTTATGGGTCTTATTAAGATTCTATTCAATATATAACATGAGGTGTTCACAGCTTCTGCCCAAAAGTATTTAGGAAGGATATTTTCATTTAGAATGGTTCTAGTCATTTCTTGTATAGTCCTATTTTTTTCAACAATTCCATTTTGTTGAGGTGTTCTAGGTAGAAATTATGTGAGATTTCATTTTCTTCACAAAATAACTCAAAACTTATTATTTTCAATTCCTCCACCATGATCACTTCTAATTTTTTACATTTTTTATCAAATTCATTTTGTACTTTTTTTGCAAATTTAAGAAAAGTATGGAAAACTTCATCTTTATGAATAAGAAATAAAGTCCATGTAAAACATGAGTAGTCATCTACAAGTACAAAAACATATCTTTTTTCCACATGTGCTTGTAACATCAATTGGATCAAATAAGTCTAAATGTAAAAGTTGTAGGATTCTACTAGTACTAATAAGATCTTTTGTTTTAAAAGAACTTTTTGTTTGTTTTTACTTTAAGCAGAAATCACACACAATATTTTTTTCAATTTTTATTTTGGGTAACCCCTCTTACTAGTTCATTTTTAGAAAGCTTTTTTAATAATTTAAAGTTCACATGCCCAAGTCGTCTATGCCATAAGGTTGAATCATCATGTAATGCACTTAAATACTTTTCATTTTCAAACTCCTCAAAATCAATTTTATATATGTTATTATGCCTAAATCCAATGTGTAAGAAATTTTTATTTTCATCTAGTATTAGAATTTTTTCTTTTTTCAAATTTTACTAGAAAGTTTTATCATAAAGTTGATTAATACTAATTAGATTATGCTTCATATTATCTACTAGCCATACATTTTCAAGAAAGATTCTATCATATTTACCAATGTTACCTATATCGATAACCTTTCCCTCCAAAAGTGACACTTCCTCCCTTCTTCTTTTTCAAGGTGACAAAATTTGATGCATATCCTATCATGTGTCTTAGCAGCCACTATCTAAATATCATTTGCTTTCCTTCTTTTTCCTTGATTCTTCCTAAAGGAAACAAACACAAAAATTATCTTTTTGGTACCCAAACTTATTTGGGTCCTTCTTGGTTAGCATTGGTTCTTTAAGGAACCAGATCTTCTTCATTTCCAACCATACTACATATAGTTTCATTTTCAAGAATTTTAAAAGAATCATATTGATGATTTAAAAGGTTTAACCTAGACTCCTTGACTTTCTAAGTTCCTTCATGAGTGATAATGAGTTTTCTCAAAATTTCATTTGCATTCAGACAGGTAGAAATGCGATTACATTTAATGGTATCTAATACACAATAAAAGATATTTTTCTCCTTCCAATGTAGTTTAACTAAAAGTTTTTCTCCATCAATGTATCATGTTGGTAATTTTTCACGCAAATTAAAACAATTTTCAATTACATCCCAGATATCAATATCAATGGAACATCCATACGCCTGCATCCTTATTTTCAAATATGCAAAGTTAGATGCATTAAAAAGTGGAGAACGGTTGGTCGATTGACCTTCACTAAGAATAAAATTGTTTGATGCCATGACTCTTAAAGATAATGAAATCTTAATCACAAGTGTAAAAACTAGGCTCTAATACCAGTTGTAGGATCATAGGGCACTAAGAGGAGGGTGAATTGATGTATAAACTTTTTATCTTAAAAATTTAATCCTTTTTTCCTTTTAAGATTTTTTTGTGAAAATACTAAAATGTGATGCAGTAAAAAAGATAACAGAAATAAGATAGAGAGCAAACGCAAAAAATTTTGACGAGGTTCGGCCCAACTCCTTGGCCTATATCCCTGCTCTGACTCTTCGACCTCGAGACAGTTAGAGATTCACTATCGTCCTCTTTCTAAAAAGGAGAAGGAAACTCTTTTCACATACACCTCCTTCTTCTCCGCTCAAGAGAAAAGGCAATCCTTTTTTCACACAGGAGCTTTCAGGAATACAATACTACAGATCTCTCAATCTCTCAATCTCTTATGACTTCAATGTCTTTCAATTTTTATTTTCTTCGGTCCTTCATCCGGTCAACCGATCATTTGACCGGTCTTGTGACCTCAATGACTTTTAGGTTCTATTGTGTTCGGTCGTTCATCCGATTAACTGATCCTTCGACCTATCTTGTGACTTCAATGGCTTTTCAAGTTCTGTTGTGTTCGGACATTCGTCTGGTCGACTGATCGACCGATCCTTCAACCGATTTTGCTTTCTTCATCATTTCTTCATCGATTCTTTTCTTATTAAACTTATTCTTGTATATAGGTCACTTGACAAACTTGTTAGTAATATTTGTCAGCCAATTATGTTTGTTATCATCAAAACATGAGAATAGTACGTGATTCAACAACCTTGACCTAAATGTCATCTTTGCGATGTCTTCATCAGCTACTCTGAGCTGATGGTATCCACTCCTCAAATCAATCATTGAGAAGATTGACGCTGTGAATAACTTATCAAAAATATCATCAATTCTAGACAGAGGATACTTATTCTTAATTATCACTTTATTTCTCATCTTGTAGTATATACATAGTCTTAGTGACCTATCATTCTTCTTCACAAATAGGATAGGTGCACCCCATGGGAATACATTTTGCCTGATGAAACCTCTGTCTAGCAGTTCCTACAGTTGAGTCTTAAATTCTTTAATCTACTGTAGGGAGGTTTTGAAATAGGAGCCGTTCCTAGCATGAGTTCAATGTGGAAGTTAATCTCCCTTTTCGGAGGTAATCCCGAGAGCTCATCGAAAAATATATGAGGAAAGTCCCTTACCATTTCAAGTTCTTGCAGTTGCTTGGGCTGGAAATCACTTTTGACGATGCTTACTAAAAATTCTCGACAGACCTTATTCAACATCTTGGTTGCCTTTATTGAAGAAATCATCATCTTCTTTTCCTTTGATGAAATTTTGTGAAATATCACAAAACTGTCATCTTTCTTGTCTATCTGAACCTTCTTCTCTCGGCATCTCAAATAGGCATCATGGTAAGATAACCATCCATACCTAAAATAACATCGTACTCTACCATAAGTAGCACCACATGGTCAATAGAATAGTTCACTCCTTTGATCATGACCGATGTCTCTGGGAGATACTGCCTGTGGAGACTCTTCCAAGTGGAGTTGTTATATCTACCTGCCACTTCATATTCACTCTCTCAACATTTAACAAATCAGCAAATGCATATGATATGAAAGAGTGAGTAGTACATTTGCATAGTGATAGGCGATAAAGAGATTACCTTGGATCACTTCCTTAGATTTCTAGGCCTCATCCATTTTCATAGTGTAGACCGTTTCAGGTGCTCTCTGTTGCTCAGCTTGCTTGCCTTTATCCTTTTCCTAGTAATCAGCCTTCTTTTCAGTGCAGTATCTGGCAAAGTGGCCCATCTTGCCACAATTCAAGCAAGCTCCTGACTTCATCTTGTACTCATCAAGATGGAACTTATGACAGAAGGAACAAGGCTTGCGTCCCTGTCCACCTTCTCCTCTTGAGTACGGCTTGGAGTCCTTATACTTTTTGTCTTTGTCTCTTTTCTAGTCCTTCCTGGACTGCTTGCCTTGTTCATATTTCTTCTGTGCATCAATCTCTCAAGCCAGGTTGGTTGTTAAGGAGATAGCTTTGTCATAGTTTCAAGATCTCCACACTTCATATTTATCTTTAGGCGAGAATTCAGTCCTTTGAAAAAATGGTCGACCCTGATCTTTTCATCCTCCTTCGGTGGGTTGTACCTCTGAAGTTTCAGAAACTTATTGAGGTACTCTTCAATGGGCATGCTTCTTGCTACAGATTCATAAACTCTGCTACCTTCTTCCCCTATACATGTCTTCTTGACAGTCTTCTTGAACTCCCTCCATTTGATCTCTTCATCATCGTTGAATTGAGTCCTAGTGATGGACTTCCATCAGTGTTGAGCTTGGTCAATTAATTGGTGTGTAGACAAATTAACTTTATGCCTTCCAGAGCAATCTCTTGTCCTGAACTTTTCGGTGATCACATCCAGCCAAGCTTCAGCCTTGTCTAGATCTCTATCCCCATTAATGGTAGGGGGCCCATTGAATGTAGGAGGATGATGCTTCAAAAACTTATCTATTCTTGAGCTCGACCGATTAGAGTGATCCATACTTGCATTCCTTTCGATTGCCCGCGCCATGCGGGTCATGCTATCAATGAGCTCTCTCTGGTCTCCTGAAGCATTTGAGGAACCACCGTGTTTCATCCTTCATATAACAATAATCAACCAATTATTAGTTGGTTAATTTAATAACACAATCAATGGCACAATACTTACATACTCAACTTTAGATGGCTGCTCATGACGAATGCACATGGACCTAGATACTTAACAATTCTATAATATACTTAGCATGGGTCCTAAGCATGCTCTAATACCAAATTATAACACCCTAAAATTGCTATATCATACATATACGTGTATCTAGATTCTTATACAATCAACAAACATCAATGCATACTATTAATATCTTGAAAATAACCTTTAAATATCATGTACTCAATATTAGGTCGTCACGACCATAAAAATGAGGTCACACCCATGACAATGAGGTCACGCCCGTGACTTGGAACGCCTCTCGATAGAGCTAAGTATTGGTCACGGCCGTGACAACACAGTGTCACGGCCGTGACAACACAGTGTCACGGTCGTGCCATACGCCCGTGTCACAATTGTTCATGATCGTATGGGCATCCATGTCCAACTACGAGAATAATACGGTCAGACCGTATTTTTGCCCTCCATATCATATTTTTGCCTTTCATGTTGTATTAGGATCGTACCAAAAATATCAGTCGCCCGTGTTTTTGCTCTCTTGCCCATATTAATGCCCTCTAGCTCGTATTAAGCTCACATTCTGCATATTTTTCAATGAAACTTTGGAGAAATACAATACAAAGCATCCTAAAGATTCTAGGCATAATCTATAAACCAATAGGCATAAAAAAATATAATAAAATCATATGAAATAATATATTGTTTCAAATCTAGAATTCATCCATCATCTAACATGAGAATATGGAACCCTAATATATGAATCTAAACACGGTGAATAAAAAATATGAAACAACAACAACAACAAAGCCTTATCCCACTAGGTGTGGTCGGCTACATGGATCATACGACGCTTCGTTGGTCGATGTTCATGAAATTCGACAGGGTTTTACGCTGGCTGTCGGGGCCTAACACAACTCTCCTTCTTTATCCGGGCTTGGGACCAGCTATAAATATAGGCGGAGCATGAAACACATATAAAAATCTTTCATATCTAATGCATTGAAGTAATCCTCAATCATAATTTCTAACAAAGAGTAGGGTGTCCTTGGAACTCTCAATCTAAACAGAGAAACATTGAGAGGAGAGAGAGGGGTTTGGATCTCCTTTACATACTTTTCTCTTAAATCTTTCTTCTCGTCATTTATCTTCTTCCTCCTTGTTCCTCTTGTTCTCCTTCCTCCAACCTTCGCTGTCAATATGTAGAGAAAAGAAGTAAACAAAGAAAATAGGAGACTTTATATAAGGGAGATTATGAGAGTTTGATCAAAAGATCAATTTGCCCTTTTATGAAAATATGGGGTACTAAATTCTTTAACAAAGCTACCCAACTTGAATGTAATTAGGAACTAAACAAATACTACAATATAAAATACTTTATCATTAGTTGTGACCACATACTAGTCACGCCTATAATTCATTGGATGACCTATAAAAACTGTGTACATGTGCAAATATAAAAGTGATTTACAACAACATATATCTCTATTTGTAATATGTTAAATATGCTTTTTTTTAAAGAAGAATGACAGTGACAATTATGTCCCAAGACTATTTTATATTTACTGAAATTTCTATAATCGTTCCCAACAAAAAAAAAACTAAATACAAATTGCACATTGATCTCGCGAGTGGGTTGGTGTTGACCGAGTTTGTACCTAAGAATGACATGATCAGTCTCGTCTTTATCTTTCATAATTATATTGTTTAAATTAATTATTCCTTATCCACGAAAATGACCTGTTTATGTGTGAGATTATAATTTCATCCTGAAACTCAAGAGCAACTTTTAAAAACCACCAAAATCTAAGCAGCAAATGGTATTATTGATTTTAATGTTCTACCAAAAAAAGGAAGTGGTATTACTGATAAGTACCTCAAAATTAACTCAGACCTAAATAAATTTTGAGTGATGTGTACACATTGCAAAATAGATGATGTTATAAATGACTGAGTTTACACGTAGCAGCTACTTCCTTCTTTGAAATCAAGATGCATTTTAAATTATTAAAATAAATAATATCTTAGTTTGATGCAATGATTCAAACAAATAATGTCTTAGTTTGATCTGAGATATATTTAAACTTTCAAGACAAATTAACTCATGTGGATACCATGATTGGCAACAAACAAAGTTGGGAAATGTATGATTTTTTAAGGCAAGTGATATAAATTGCACAAAAAGATCACACGAAACATGAAAAAGGTTAATTAGTACTTTCATCAAAGAAGTGAACTTTTAGATCGCAATCTTCTAAAAAAGTAAACATTTCTCTTCTTGTCGCGAGGTGGTCTTCATCGCCATCTTATGATTGATTGGTTTCATATCAAATTAGTAATCTCTGTACTGTTTGTAATCCCTATCATAATGCACACTAAAATATTAACATTAAAACAGGTGTTTCTGATAGGGGGCCCATTGCATACGCCGTGTCCCTTCGGCTTTCCTCTTTTCTCCATTATCAGAGCCGTCGAACGCTTTCTTGTCGACAGGAACTCTTCCTTCGTTTACACCCCAAAGCAATAAAAAAGATCACTTCTTTCCGCTGTTTCTCTTGCCTCGTTGTTTCCGAAAGGCCTAAAGGTGAGAGCTTTAGCCATTTCGTTGATCCCTTGATGCGGGGTTCATCGTTGTTTCTGCGATGGGTTCTGGGTTTTTGGGAACCTTTGTTCGATTTTGGTCATTGATTCAACTTAATTCCGATTGCTCTGAATTGACTGGCGCTAAATTAAGATGTCGTCTTGATGTGTGCTCCGATCGGGGGGAAGAAAAAGGCGAGATTTCTATGATTTGTTGGGTTGTTTCGAATGTGGAAATTGTGATCCTCGCATGTTATCAAGAGTCTGATCGCATCTGCCGTGTTTTTTTTTATTGCTATAATTTCGTTTTATTTTTTGCTGAAATGTTTGGCATACCGTGGGGGATCTCATCGTTACTGAAATTTCTTCTGCCAGGTTTCGACTTTTAATCCTCCAGAGTGAATTATGCGTTTAGCTGTCAAACTGTAGTTATATTCATTGGTTTCTGAATGATCAACCTTCAGTAACCGCCTGGGTCTTAGCTTGCTTAATATATGTCCTGAATTAGATGGCTGTGAGTCTATTTTCTCTTACAACATCACTGCTGTACTTTTTATGGATGAATGGATTCCAAGACCCAATTGCAATTTTCGTGTTACAATGTGTCTCTGAATTATAATATACTTTGCCCCCATGTTTGGCATTCTTGGTATTTTTGTTGTGCCTTTGGTCCCGTAGTTACTAGAGATTTCATTGTCCAATCCAATCCTGCATATGTTCTTTAGCAGTTAAATGGTCTCTTTTGTTTTCATGGTATTATTCGGTGGGTTTCCATCTCTTCTTCAACTTTGTTGTAGTTGGTTCTTTTATATCAGCTGGTTGTTAAAAGTCATGATACCCCGTGTTGCAGATAAATGCTTGGGTCATATGAAGTTATATTTTATATGTCATATGTTTGTTGATTGTTAATTTAGTTTAATTAGAAGCTCACAGAATGCATTTCTGTAATTGGTTCCATAACAATATTATGTTTCTTATTGCAGCTGAAGGCGAGTAAATAGCATGGGTTCTGAAGGGCCATCTGGTGTGACTGTTCATGTGACTGGATTTAAGAAGTTTCATGGTGTATCAGAGAACCCAACTGAAACCATTGTGAAAAATCTAAAACAATTTATGGAAAAGAAAGGACTTCCAAAAGGTCTTGATCTTAGGAGCTGCAATGTTCTTGAGACTGCTGGAGAGGGTGCGATTGTTAGACTTTATGATGTATTTGAGCATGCTGCCTCCGAAACAAACAATGAATCATCTAATAGTGGAGGAATCATTTTGGTATAGTACATGTTCTTTCATTTGGTTCAACCACAGAGAACTCAGTGTTTTCTTCATTCATAAAGAACATTGTAGTGCACGTGATAACATTATACTTTTGAGGGAAATTGACCTTTCATCACTTTTTTCTTCTTTTGTTTCAGTAAGCCTTCGTTTATATGTATGCCTGTTACCTGGGATGAAATCCCATAGGCACTAAAGTTGACACCAAATAAACCAAACACCAAATGCTAACTCGACTTATTTTCTTGCAGTAATCATATATAACACTTGAAAATACATTTTTATAATCAATATCTATAGTTATCTGAGAGATTGTTGAAAAGTTATTTAGTCCTACACCGTGGTTAGCTTGTTTTGTTGTCAAAGTTATTTGTAATCCAACATGTTTTTATAATAAATTTGACTTGGATTGAGGCAGTTGATCTTCTGGCTGGTTTATCATAGTTTTTTGTTTCTTCTTCCTTTTTCTTTTTTTTTTTTTTTTGTAATGCGTCCTCCATGTTTTCTCTGTTCTGTTTGTTACTTCATCAGCTTCATTTTGGAGTTAATAGTGGTGCCTCAAGATTTGCCATTGAGAGTCAAGCAGTCAATGAAGCTACTTTCCGTTGTCCAGATGAGTTAGGATGGAAGCCTCAGGTTAGATATGCTTATTTGTATTGTTCGCCTAGTTGCTCATTTCTTTATATCATACTCACATCCAGGCCAATGACAAGTTGTTTCATCTCTTTTTATTATTTTTCAGAGGGTTCCAATTATTCCTTCAGATGGTGGCATATCAAGGGTTCGAGAGGTATGCTGCCTTTTATGTATGATATCCTAAGCTATTAAGTTTTGAGAGTTAGTTTAAAGCTTTCTATGTTGATATTTTCTCAGAAGCTCCTTCTATCGTATGAGCCATCCTAATTAGCTTTATTATGTTTTTTATATCATGTGTTTTTTTATTTGCCTGATAGCCGTTATTATGTGACAACCTAGCAGCAAATGAGGATTAACATTTCCTTACATGGAATGGCATGTGATGCTAATCAACACTTCATGGGAATCTTATTTCTTTGCTGTGTCAGTTTCACCTTTTTTCTTTTTCTAGGTTTTGTAACCTAGTTTCAATGTCATTACTTGCATCTTCTTTTATTAAAATGACAGTATCGCCAAGGATTTTTCTGCTCCACAGAACCTGAAACATTACCATTTCATACTCTGGAAAGTTATGTCCGGAGTTATGATCCGAATAAATTTAATTGCTTCTTTTCCATGTTCAACTCCGCCTATATTTTATAGCCGGTCCCAAGCCCGGATAAAGGAGGAGGGTTGTGTTAGGCCCCGACAGACAACATAAAATCCTGTCGAATCTTATGAACAATGGATCAACGAATATATTGTGTTAATGCTAGGTCGTTACCCGTAAGTAACGCGCTGTACAGCTCGGGTACAATGATAAGAGAGCAAGAGCCACTGCATCCTCGCCTGAATGCAGTGTTAAATGAGCAAGGACTACCGCACTCTAATGGACGGAGACGGTTAAAGAAGCTAGTTCATGAGACTAAGGTCAGATTAGGTTCTTGGAACATTGGGACGTTGAATGGGAAGCGCCTCGAGGTGGCACAAGTAATGGACCAGCGTAAAATTAGTATCTTATGCTTGCAAGAAACTAGATGGGTAGGAGAGGGAAGTAAAGAGATTAGGTTAAATGGTTCCAAACTTTGGTACACAGGTAAGGTAAATGGAAGGAATGGTGTTGGTATTATCGCGGATGCAGAATGAAGGAAGAATGTTGTAGAAGTTAAAAGGATTGATGATCGAATCATATCCGTGAAAGTAATTATTGGAAAGGAGACTATGAACATTATTAGTGCATATGCACCCCAAGTAGGAGCAGAATCACATCTCAAGGAGAAGTTTTGGGCAGATATGGAGGGTTTGATTGAAAGTATACCAACAACCGAGAAAGTTTATATTGGGGGAGACCTTAATGGACATGTTGGTAAAGAGGCAGGATCACATGCAAGGGTTCATGGTGGTTTTGGTTTTGGGGAGTTGAATGAGGAAGGACAAATTATTATTGATTTTTCTTTAGCATACGACCTTAAGATTATCAACACTTATTTTCGGAAGAGAGAGGAACATTTAATCACATACAAAAGTGGAACTCATAGGTCTCAAATCGATTTTTTCTTGACAAGAAATACTGATAAAAGACGTTGTACTAATTGCAAAGTAATTCCTGGGCATGGGGTGACTACACAACATAGATTGTTAGTTCTTGATATGCAAATGAAACGTATAAAACCAAAATCTCGAACAGTTTTTGATCGAAAAATCAAGTGGTGGCAGTTAAAGGGGGAGAAGCGAGACTTTTAGAAGTAAGTTATTAGAGGAAAGTGTGTGGGAGTTAGAAGGAGATGCTAATATCATGTGGGAGAATGTGGCAAAAAAGGTTGAAATGGTTGCTAAAGCCATTTTAGGAGAATCAAAAGGTTTTGGACCACGAGATAAGGAGACTTGGTGGTGGAATGAAGAGGTCCAAGAAAAGATGCGTAATAAGAAGAATTGTTTCAAGGCGATACACTTGGACAATAGTTCTGACAATTGGAAAAAGTATCGTTTGGCGAAAAGGGAGGCTAAGAAGGCAGTTAGTGATGCTCGTGCTAAAGCATATGAGGGGTTTTATAAGGAGTTAGGGACAAAGGCTGGTGAACAAAGGATTTACAAGATTGCAAGGAATAAAGAGGAGGAGTCGAAAGATTTGGATCGAGTAAGATGCATAAAAAATGAAGTTGGCAAGGTTTTAATTACTGAAGGAGATATTAAGAACAGATGGGAAGAGTATTTCTATAAGCTATTTAATGATGGATGTGAAGGTTCCCGTTGTGATTTGGAGGACTTGACAGTTAGCGAATGTGAGCTTAATAGGTCATTTTATCGTAGAATTAGAGTCTCGGAGGTTAGCGAAGTTCTTAAGAAAATGGAGAATGGTAAACCCATTGGACCGGATGGTATACCGATTGAAGTTTGGAAATGTTTAGGAGAAAAATGTGTGTTGTGGTTATGTAAACTATTTAATGAAATTTTACAGTCGAAAAAGATGCCTGATGATTGGCGATTAAGTACATTAGTTCCTATTTACAAAAATAAAGGGGATATTCAGAATTGTGCAAATTATAGAGGGATTAAACTTATGAGTCACACAATGAAATTATGGGAAAAAGTGATTGAGCATAGATTGAGAATGGAGACTAGTATTTCTGAGAGACAATTTGGGTTCATGCTAGGAAGATCCACTACAGAGGCGATTTATTTACTAAGGGGGATGATGGAGAAGTATCGAAGTAGGAGAAGAGACTTACATATGGCTTTCATTGACTTAGAGAAGGCGTATGATCGGGTACCAAGGGATGTACTTTGGAAAGCCTTGCAAAAGAAGAGGGTGAGTGTTGCCTACATTAAGGTAATACAAGATATGTACGATGGGGCATTGACTAGGGTTAGGACACCCGGAGGTGAGACAAATGAATTTCCTATAGGAATTGGCCTACATCAAAGATCAGCTTTAAGCCCGTATCTATTTAACTTAGTTATCGATGCTATAACCGAGAGTATCACAGAGGAGGTACCTAAGTGCATGCTATTTGCGGATGATATAGTACTTTTAGCGGATTCAAAAGAAGAGATTAATATAAAATTGGAAATATAGAGAAATACGTTGGAGTCAAAGGGTTTTCGTTTAAGTAGGAATAAAACAGAATATATGCATAGCAATTTCACAAATAAACAACTTAGAGACGATTTGAAAGTTAGGCTAGGGGAGGATATAATTCCTCAAGTGACAAAGTTTAAATATTTAGGATCAATTATAAGACAAGATGGTGAGATTGATGACGATGTTAATCATAGAATTCAAGCTGGTTGGTGTAAGTGGAGGAAAGCCACTGGAGTTCTTTGTGATAGAAAAGTACCCAATAAAGTTAAAGAAAAATTCTATCGTACTGCTATAAGGCCAGCAGTGTTATATGGTAGTGAATGTTGGGCTATGAAGGGACAACATGAACGTAAAGTGGGGGTAGCCGAAATGAGGATGTTGAGATGGATGTGTGGTCATACAAGATTAGATAAGATTAGGAATGACCATATACGTGAACGAGTCGGAGTGGCTCCTATTAGTGAGAAAATGGTAGAGAATCGTTTGAGATGGTTTGGTCATGTTCAGAGAAGACCATTAGATGCGCCAGTAAGAAGAGTAGATCAAATAATCTGGAGTCCGATTAAAAGAGGGAGAGGGATGCCAAGGCGGACACTTGGCGAACTAATAGAGCAAGATCTATTGGTGAATAATATACCGAAAGGTTTGGTTACTAATAGAGCGGAATGGCGTCGTATGATCCATGTAGCCGACCCCACCTAGTGGGATAAGGCTTTGTTGTTGTTGTTGTTGCTGCTTCTTTTCCATGTTCATAAGATTCGACAGGATTTTATGTTGGCTGTCGGGGCCTAACACAACCCTCCTCCTTTATCCGGGCTTGGGACCGGCTATAAAATATAGGCGGAGTTTAATTGCTTCTTTTCCATTCTTTTTTTTTCTTTTTCCTTGAACCATCTCCTACAATTAGACTACTAAACTCGCATATGTTTTCTCTGACAAAAAAAAAAAAACTTTCATGTGCTTTATCTTCATAACACTAAATCTCCTTCCCGTGCATCTTGTTAATTTGAGTCATTTGGAACTGTGTTGTGTGACTGTAAAGTATCCTCTTCTATTCTTAAATGATTACAAAGATGAGCTCTGGTGGTACTAATTTCCAGGCCAATATGGGATCATTTTAGTTGTAGACCATGTCTTCTGGACATGTATCCTGTTAAGGGTTCTCTGCAAGCACAGTTAACACATTGCAAACCTCATATCCATGTCTTTTTCATTACAATTCCAGGCCATCATTTTCTCTTTGCAACCTTGTTATTTTCTTTTACAATCCAATGGTTGTATTTGTTGTTTTTTTTCCTTCAGTAAAACTCCTTATGTTTATTCCTTATCATCCTTGATTTGTCTTTTAATGTCTAGAGTTTCAGGGTTGCTCAATGTTCAATATTCTCGTCTGCAGCTTATAAAAGTATTCTATTTTTTTGTCAGCCTTCTGGTTAAGATAATAGAAAAATGTGTCCTTTACATGTCATGTAGTTAACCAACGAATGCTTGATTTTGAATATTTCAATTAGTATGAAACACTGTTGTAGTTAATATGACAATATAGTAGACATGATGTGTGAAACTGTAAACAAGGCTAGAATGAGCGAGTCAGCGGTGATGATGGTATGTTTTTTTTCTGAAGGAGTTGATGATGGTATGCCACTAAAGCCTGGTGGTACACCTCTCAGCAGAGCAATAAATCAGCTTCCAAGCTTATTTGCATGTCATTTGTAAGGAAAGAATTGTTGAGACCAAGCACTGTAAGCTAAGAACCTTTGGACACCATGGTTGAGTATTGCAGAACCTTTTTATTTACACACTAGCGAGTACCAGTTCAATCTTAACATAGCTCTATGCATCCAAGTTATATTTGTAATGGCACAGTCAATTTCTTTCATTTTTCACTTTATTTTTAAGGTTTATAATTTATTTGTGGCTTTTACAAAGTCATACTTTCTTTTGAGTTTGCTTACTACAAGTGAGAAATTTCTTAGCCCAAATACGTGTACATGATTCATCTCTTTTTTCATCCAGTGGCAGAAACTCATTTATCTTATTTGTTGTGTAACTTCTTCTAGTTCTAATTAGGAATGTTCCAAAGAAAACAAAATGGGGCTTTAACCTGTTTCTTTTCCTGAATTTCCAGTCTATTCTCCCTGTCAATGAAATTGTGAGGGCCCTTACAAAGATGGGATATGATGTGATGCCTTCAGATGATGCAGGAAGATTTGTTTGCAACTTTGTCTACTATCATTCTCTCCGGTTTGCCGAACAGAATAAGATTAAATCTCTCTTTGTGCATGTTCCTCTCTTCTTAACAATTGATGAAGAAACGCAGATGAAGTTTGTTGCTTCTCTTCTGGAGGTTCTTGCTTCCTTGTACTGACGATACCACCATCTGTTTGAGAAAGGTATTTGTGCTAAATTCCCATTCAGATTTTTATCATGTTGAAGTTGTCCAGTATCTTATCTTGGAAAACGAACTATTTTGATTGTTTAGGACTTTGTATATTTCAGGACAAGAAATGTATGTATCGGCAGGCTGATGAACTTGAAACAGACACCAGAAACCAACTCTGAGAGCCATGTGTTTGTGATTGCTCTATTAAATGTGAAGACATATGGGCACTCAAATTCATCTATGCTTCAATTGTTGTCTGTTTACTCTTTGGCTTCTGTCAATTAGACATGCATCATGTAAACAACTTTCGTTTACTGATGTAATAAATCTCAGAAAAATTGTGTGTTCCTCTCGTGCATGAATAAAAAAAATTGAGACTTTTTTATGTTACGCATTTTTGCCATCTCCGTTGTAGTTTCTGAAATGATTAATGCTAACATTTTCTTATTCCATTTTATCCATATTGATGTAAAAAGTTGTTAATTCCAGTTTTTTTCTGTCACAATTTTCCCGGTAGTATTGATTGTCCTCGTTTGCCCGTGTTCAATAACTTCCTTACATTAGTTGACATGCACTTGAGCATTCAGTAATGTGATCATCTCTTGCGGTACTTGGACACCATGCCTTTAAGGATTTGAAGATACAACTAGTCCATTCTTGTTGCTCTGAATAATAACCCATCCTTGCAGGTGCTTAATTGCTTCATAGATCCAGGACAGAACCTAATCAAGTGTTCCAAGGGTGTAATAGAAAATGAATGAGATATTTTGATCAAATGATAATCATTCCGTTGGGCACTTGCGATTCATTTTTTAAGGCAGTAGCAGTTCTGTTATGATTTTTCTTGATTCTGGTCAAGAACCACCTAGAAATTCTGGTCGCATACAAAGATCAAGGGGATGTTGAATCTTATGTTTTGATGATAACAAATTAAAATGGACATAAAAGTTATTAATTTATGTTCAAGTGGTGATAATGCAGGTGTAGGATAGATATGATCAGATTCGCAGAAGAAATCGTCAAATTAAAATTAGAAAAAAAAATTCAGCACGACCGGTCGACTCATCGGTCATGGCACCGGTCGATTGATATTCAGTAGAAAAAAATGAGATTATATCGGTCGACGTCGAGACTATACCGATCGATAGACCGGTCGATAGTGATATGTACCGGTCGACGTCGAGACATTATCGGTCGAAGGACCGGTCGATCGAACAACGTCAAAACGTAGAAAATGAGACAACGGTCACATAGACCGATCGATCGGTCCCAATGGTCGACCGGCCTCTCGGTCAAATGAACAGTAACGGTTATTATTTTGAAAAGAAAAATGTGGAAGACTTTTTGAATGAATTCTCACCTCTAGGAGCCTATAAAAGGAGTGCCAAAGCTTGAAGGAAAAACATCCAAGCAAGCAAGAACATCCTAGAGCTCCTCTCAAGTTTTTTAGCATAAAATTGTAAGTTTCTTCCCTTTTCTTTTCTTAATCTTGAGTGTGAGAAAGATTTTGTAAAAGAAAAGAGTTAGAGGGAACATTTACTTTCTGATCTAGTAAGATTGAGAGCTTATAAGAGGTAAACATTGCCTCTTGAGCGGAAAAGAATGTTTGATTGTGTAAAGAGGGTTGTTCTCTCCCTACAAGAAAAGAAAAATATAGTGAATCTCTGATGGTCTCGAGGTCGAGAAGTCGGAGCGGGGACGTAGGCCAAAGAGTTGAGGCCGAAAGTGAATTTTTGAGAAGATTTTTTATACACCAATTCACCCTCCTCTTCCTCTTGGTGCTTTTGATCCTATAATTGGTATCAGAGCGGGTTGCTCTGGTTTTAAGATTTAAAACATTTTTAGAGCTATGGCATCTAGTGATTTTAATTTTTTCGAAGGTCAATTTATTAATCGTCCTCCACTTTTTAATGCCTCAAATTTTGCATATTGGAAAATGAGGATGCAAGCCTATGTTTGTTCTATTGATATTGATATGTGAGATATTATTCAAAATGGTTTTGATTTAAGTAAGAAAAAACCTTCAGAATATACCAAATGAGAAAGACTTTTAGTAAAAGTAAATTGAAAAGCTAAAAATATTTTTTATTGTGCTTTGAATCCAACGGAATTTAATCGGATTTCTAGTTGTGAAAGTGCTAATGACATTTGAAAGAAACTTATTATTACTCATGAAGGAATGGATAAAGTTAAGGAGTTTATATTAAATATTTTAAATCATCAATATGATTATTTCAAAATGCTTAAAAATGAATCTATAAATGAGATAGTCGTTCGCTTTAATGATATTATAAATGGCTTAGCCTCTTTGAGCGAGCCAAGGACTAATCCTCAAAAAGTAAAAAAAGTTTCTCAAATCTCTCTCCTCCAAATGACATACAAAGAGGACGGTGATGGAAGAAAAGGACTTAAACAAGTTAGACTTTGATAATCTTATAGGTTCACTCTTAATCTATGAGGATCAAGGAGGATAAAGAAACAAAAAGGAAAACACTTGTATTAAAGGCAAACAAAAATGAGGAAGATATAAATGAAGAGGGTGAGAATCTTGATGAAAAGAAGCTTTCCCTATATGCAAAGAAGCTTGACAAATATCTCAGGTTTACTAAGCAAAAGAAGAAGAAAAACTTCTCTAAGAGAAGATCGTCATTAAGTAAAAGTCAATAACTTGTTTTGAATGTAAAAAAAATTGGACATTGCAAAAATGAATGTCCAAATTTGATCAAAAAGGAGAAAGATGGAGAAAGCTCAAGAAGGAAGAAAAAAGTTCTTCAAGCCACTTGAGATGAAAGCGAAGATGAAGAGAATGATTTCAACACCTCCTCTAGTGATGACGAAGAAGCCTATATATGTCTAATGGCTAATAGCCATGAGGAAACTTCTAAATACAATGAAGGTAATTGGTATTTGGATAGTGGATGCTTAAGACATATGACCGGCGATGACTCAAATTTTATCAATTTGAAAAAAAAATGGAGGAAAAGTCACCTTTGGAGACAATAGCAAAGGAAGAATAATTGGTATAGGTAATATTGGTAAGAATGATAGAGTGTATTTAGAAAATGTTTGGCTTGTTGAAAATTTAGAATATAATCTAATTAGCATAAGTCAACTATGCGATAAAAATTATTTAGTAAAATTTGAAAAGGACAAATGTTTAATACTAGATGAAAACAACAAATTTTTACACATGGATTTTAGGTACAATAATGTATACAAAATTGATTTTGATAACTTGAAAAATGAAAAATGTCTTAGTGTCATGCATGATGACATAAACTTGTTGCATAGAAGATTAGGACATGCAAATTATAAATTGTTAAATAAATTTTTAAATCATGAATTGGTTAGACGCCTGCCTAAAATCAAATTTGAGAAAAAATAATGTTTGTGATTCATGTCTAAAAGGTAAACAAATAAAAAGTTCTTTTAAATTAAAATGAATTATTAGTACACATATGGCCTTAGAACTTTTACATCTTGACTTTTTTGGATCTATTGATGTGACAAGTTTAGGAGGAAAAAGATATGTATTTGTGATTGTTGATGATTTCTCTCGTTTCACCTAGACTATTTTTCTCGTAAGTAAAGATGAAATGCTAAACATATTTTCTAAATTTGCAAAAAGAATTCAAAACGAATTTGAACAAAAGATTTCAAAAATTAGAAGTGATCATGGAGGAGAATTTGAAAATCATAAATTTAAGTTATTTTGCGAAGAAAATGGAATCATTCATAATTTTTCCACTCCTAAAACACCTCAACAAAATAGAGTGGTAGAAAGAAAAAATAGGACTATACAAGAAATGGCTAGAACAATTTTAAATGAAAACAAGTTACTAAAATATTTTTTGGCAGAAGTCGTAAATACATCATACTATGTTCTCAATAGGATCCTACTTAGACCTTTCGAGAAGAAAACTTATTTTGAAGTATTATTTCGTAAGAAACCAAATATCTCTTATTTCAAAATTTTTTTATGTAAATGCTATATTTTGAATGTTAAAGATAAACTAGACAAATTTGATGATAAATGTGATGATGGTATTTCTCTTGGTTATTCTAGTACAAGTAAAACTTATAGAGTTTATAATAAAAGAACATTAGTTGTTGAAGAATTTATTAATGTTAAATTCAATAAAACTAACAATTTTTTGAGCAATAAAGTATATGATGATGATGAAGAAATAATTAAAGTACAAAGACAACTTAAAGTTGTGGATATAGAGGAAGCAAAAGCTTACATCCCAAAAGTGGAAGAAATGAAAGAATCTTAAAAAGAGGAGAATAAAATCATCCCAAGAAATTGGAGACATGCCTCATCACATCCACTTGATCAAGTTAAGGTAATATAAATGAAGGTATAAAAACTAGAAATTCTTTAAAAAATCTATGTGCTTTTACAGCTTTTCTTGCAAATTTTAGCCCAACAATATAGATGAAACACTTGAAGATCCAAATTGGATAAATATAATGCATGAGAAATTAAATAATTTTGAAAGAAATCAAGTGTGAAAACTTATGGAAAGACCCAATGACCATTCTATCATTGGAACAAAATAGGTCTTTCGAAACAAGTTAGATAAAAATTGTGTCATTGTGAGGAACAAGGCTAAATTAGTGGCCAATGGTTACTCACAAATTAAAGGAATTGATTTTGATGAAACTTTTGTTCCCGTTACTAGACTTGAGGCAATTCGAATGCTTTTGACTTTTGCATGCTATAAAGTTTTTAAACTTTTTCAAATGGATGTTAAATCGGCCTTATTGAATGATTTTATAAATGAAGAAGTTTATGTTGAACAAGGTTTTGAAAATTCAGATTTTCCCATCATGTTTTTAAACTCTCAAAAGCTCTTTATGGATTGAAACAAGCCTATCAAACTTGGTATGAAAGATTGAGTTTGTTTTTAATTGAAAATAATTTTCAAAAAGGGAAAGTTGCACCACATTATTTTTAAAACATTTTAAAAATAATATTTTAATAGTTCACATTTATGTTGATGATATCGTTTATGGTGCTATTAATGAATGCATATGCAAAGAGTTTGAAACTCTTATGCAACAAGAATTTGAAATGAGCCTTGTAGGAGAGCTCACATTCTTTTTAGGCCTACAAGTAAACAATCCGAGAAAGAAATTTTTGTCAATCAAGAAAAATATACAAGGGAGTTACTCAAAAGATTCGGGATGAACGAATGCAAGCCGAGCACAACTCATATGAGCACTACTACAAAATTGAATAAAGATTAAAAAGGCAAGTTCATTGATCAAAAATCGCACTAGACCAGATATAATGTTTGCTCTATTTGATAGTATGATTGGCAGTTTGCTCTATTTGATGGCATCTAGATCGGATATAATGTTTAGTGTGTGTTTGTGTGCTAGGTTTCAATCCGCTCCCAAAGAATCGCACTTAATCGCCGTAAAAAGGATAATGCGCTATTTAAATCATTCAAGTGAATTAGGCATTTGGTACGATAGAAATTCCTCATTTGAATTGCATGCCTACACTAATGCGAATTTTTTCAGATGTAAAATTGATAGAAAAATCACTAGTGGGATGTGTTGTTCTTATGGTAGTTCTCTCATTTTATGGACTAGCAAGAAACAAAACTCCATCGCACTTTTTACTGTCAAGGCCGAATATATAGCCGCCAGTAGTTGTTGTGTACAAATACTATGGATAAAATAACAATTGCTTGATTATGGTGTAAATTGTTCAAATGTACCCATGAAGTGCGATAACACAAATGCTATAGAAATGACCAAAAATCCAGTTCAACATTCTAGGACTAAACACATTGACTTATGGTCTCATTTCATTAGAGAACATGTGACCCTTAAGGACATACTAGAAGGACCGGTCGATCGTTGTGAAATTTGCAAATGTGCACAATTGTCAGACAACTATCGGTCGACCAATATGATACACTAGTCGATTGGTATATGACTGTGTCCGGCTGACATCGATCGACCGCTGGATGATTTATTTGGAAAAGAACTGTTCGGACGACCGTTGGGCATGATCGATCGACCAATATATACCAAAATCGCGACATATAAGAAATCGACCGCTCAAATCGATCGACCAAATTCCTCTTATACGCGATCGCTGCCTTTGCCATTGCCAACGACAGTCGACCAAACTCCGGCCAACCGACGAAACCTTCCCCTCCGGCGAACCCTACAGTCGCCGACGACTCTAGTGATCGGCCGCCCTCTTTCTTCGACTCCAGCAACCGGCCGCCTCCGCCGGTCGAAACGCCTCCTCTGTCTTGACCGCTACCTCCGTCGGCCGCTTCTCATCTCGAACCCTCTTTCCTCGACGACAGCCGCCAGCCCTCTGGACCGTCTCTTCCGTCGAGTGCCTTCTCTCTCTCTCCTCTCTCACCGACCGTCCCTCTGCTCTCCGGTAACTCCTCTCCGTCGGCCGTCCTGCCTCTCTCTCTCAATCTTTCGGTTGCTCTCTCTCACTCCTTTCTCACTGTCCGTCCCTCTGCTCTCTGGCAACCCCTCTTTGCCGGCCATCCTGCTTCTCTCTCTCACTCTTCTCTCATCAATCATCCACCGGCCATCCACTCTTTCTCTCTCTGCCGCCATACCTATCGTCGCTCGCCCTTTCCTCACGCTTTCGTCCGACTGCCTCTACTATCATTGTCACCGTACCTCCGATCGTTTTCTCTTCTTTCTTCGTCACAGCTCTCTTCCTCTCTCTCTCTCTCTCTCTCGACTGCCCAGTTTCAAGCGACAAATTTCCTTCCAGCACCTCTTTCAATCACCAGACCCTTCCGAGCATTATTGTTGAATCCATGGCCGATGATGATGGGTATTCACATCGGATGGTCTTTCAGCGTCGTCGTCGCTTCCTTGGCTCCAGTGATACCATTCATATCCTTCCACGTGAACCTGAATCGGAATCGGAACCCGAGCCTATTTGACGTGGATGAGGATAATCCCATGGACATACTCATCAACCACCTTCCCGCGAGCCCACTGAGTTTGATAGTCATCTTTTTATCACTAGAGATGTCTCTGTTCGTTTCGAAGCTTGTACGCCTCTCGCGAAGTCCGACGTACCTATACATTGATTGGGACGTTATGAACATTCCGGATGTTTAAGAGATGTTTGCAACCATAGGTTGGCTACCACTTCTCTTTCACATAGAGAGTGTGTATCATCGTCTTGTTCATCATTTTTATGCAAACATGACAGTCACTCGAGAGGCCATTATCACCTATGTCCTTGCTATACCCATTCGCTTTGATCCGGACCATTTTTGACGCATCTTTAGCGTTGCGTGCCCCTTACCTGATTTTTATTCATTTGTCACTCATGGTTGGCCTTCCGATTATCTTCCGATCGTGGATGACATTCGTACGGTTTTTGCTGGACAAGACGTCCAGTATACCGTCGAAACGGCCCATCGTCATCTTCATCCAATCATGAAAATGGCTCATCACACTCTTCATCGCATGATCACTCCTCGAGTCGGACACTATACAGAGGTCACTCACTTTGATCTCTTCTTTCTTCACTTTCTCTACATCCGTGATGCCTCATTCCTTCTTTTTGGTCATTATGTCTTCTATCACATGGACTACACCTTTCAGAAAATCTCCTCTACTGCTCTAGTCACTACCACGTATATTTTGGTGCCTGAATCATTGAGATTTTACTCCATTTTGGTGTCGAGATCCCTGCAAATGAGGAGTACATTCAACTTCGCCCCACTGACGTCATTGGTTCCGGGACCTTGCACCGGAAAGGTCTTAGGTTTGGTGAGCAGGCTTCACTAGATTCTGACGATAAAGATGATGCCACAGATTAAAATTGGAAGAAAATTTTTTTTTAACACGACCGGTCGATTGGTCATGCACCGGTCGATTGATATTCAATAGAAGAAAAGATGAGATTATACCGGTCGACGTTGAGACTATACCGGTCGATAGATCGATCGATAGTGATATGTATCGGTTGATGTCGAGACATTATCGGTCGAAGGATCGGTCAATCGGACAGCGTCAAAATACAAAAAATGAGACAACGGTCATATAGACCGATCGACCGACCCATCCCAACGGTCGATCGGCCTCTCGGTCAAATGAACAGTAACGGCTATTATTTTGAGGAGAAAAATGTGGAAGACTTTTTGAACAAATTCTCACCTCTATGAGCCTATAAAAGAAGTGCCAAAGTCTGAAGAAAAATTATTTAAGCAAGCAAGAACATCCTAGAGCTCCTCTCAAGTTTTTTAGCATAAAATTGCAAGTTTCTTTCCTTTTCTTTTCTTAGCCTTGAGTGTGAGAAAGATTTTTTAAAAAAAGAGTTAGAGAGAATATTTACTTTCTGATCTAGTAAGATTGAGAGCTCCTTATATAAGAGGTGTGCCTTGCCTCTTGAGCGGAAAAGAAGGCTTGATTGTGTAAAGAGGATTGTTTTCTCCCTATAAGAAAAGAGAAAGATAGTGAATCTTCAACGGTCTCAAGGTCGAAAAGTCGGAGCGGGGACGAGTTGAGACTGGACCTCATCATCATATTTACGCCTTTCTTTATTTGCTTGTGATTGTTTGTATTGATTTTTTCGAAAGTGAATTTTTTAGAAGATTTTTTATACACCAATTCAAAACCATATGCATTACCTTTCTCAATTTATTTGTTTGAAATGGGAGATAAAGGAAGCCAAGATATATCCAAATTTGAGGGAGTGCTATATTAAGTTTGTGATCCTTTGATTTCTCTTTGACCCCGGGTCTAAAGAGAAACTCTAGGATGAACAAGGTAACTGGAAAAAGAACACATCTATTCAATAATACCAATGTTTAATTTCTCACACCAGGCTAAAGTGGTTTAAGTGCAGATCTGAAGGACAAACAATTCTGAAAGATGAATTACTTGTTGACAATCCTGCATTCCCTCTCATCATGAGCCTAAAAACACATTGTCTTTCTTGTTTTGATACAAAAGATATGATGGAGAAACAATATTTTGATATGGCCAACAAGAATTATTTGTCCTTAAGAATCTCAAGAAGGAAAAGAACAAGGAGAGAACAAAATCCAACAATGGAACCACTGCGGTGCTGAGTGGGTGTTGTTCATGCTTAAAGAAAAAAGGAGCAAACAAAAAAGGGAGCAAACAAAAAAGGAAGAGCTCCCACCTTCAGGCACTTTTGTGGCATTGAAGTGCACTCAATTGTGCCCATCTGGTTCCTCTCATACCATGAATAATATCTTCTCTGTGCGGCTCTTGTGCGCGCTCTGCATTCCCTCTCAACTTTATGAGCAGCGCGAATCTGTAAAGCCACGCCATCTGGTTTGTAAAGCGGGCGTACAAAAGCCCTCTGCTTTCTGCAGTCACCCGCCACGGTCTCATGCATGTCCCCCTTAATGGGCACTTAGTCATATTATCATCTTTCTACAGCCTGCTATCTACCTCAATTTGCCAGTTCTATAAGACTTCTTCAGCAGAGCCCTTTAATGTGAGAGCATAGGAGGAAAAAGGCAGCAGGAAAAGAGAATACTAAAGTTAGTGGTGGTGCCAAGCTTAATTTTCCTTATCTACAATCTGTTATCTACGGAAACCAATTTCTGAATTCCTGGCAGTAGAGAACATTAAGCTGTTTGATAGTCTTATCATTGAGATGCATTCCATGTCTGTTTTGTTGGGGCATCTCAGCTAGTGAGGTCATTGATGCAGCAGTGATGCATGCTTGGCAATAAAATACTGGAAGTTACAGGAGTGGTGCAGTTGCTGTTTGAAAGCCAAGCTTTCCTGTGAAACTGAAATGTCTGCTCATCTCGCACTGGTCATATTTATCGGCGTTGAATTGAAGGCACAAGGACCATCTCTCTTATTTATCATGCAATTGATGTGGTCCATGCCCCCCTTGGTCATTAGGCTCAGGCTTCGATTTGGAAAAGAGTAGGAAGAACCCATGCATGCA
Source organism: Pontederia crassipes (assembly GCA_030549335.1). Taxonomy (NCBI): domain Eukaryota; kingdom Viridiplantae; phylum Streptophyta; class Magnoliopsida; order Commelinales; family Pontederiaceae; genus Pontederia; species Pontederia crassipes. The sequence continues at coordinate 12,673,360 of CM060195.1, read as the reverse complement.
TGGTGGATGTGGTCGTTCCTTCCGTATGGTGGATGCAACAAGTGCAGGGTACTTCAAACAGTAAATGGTTTGAGCAAGCAGTTTTAAGCTTCATGTCTCTACGCATTTTGTAGTCGACCCCACCTAGTGAGATAAGATTTTGTTGTTGTTGTTGCGCTGGTGCAGGATCTTTTGGCTAAATTATATCTTCCTCCTGCATATCAAGAACGCATCTCCAAGTCCAAATTCAATGATTTCCCCTCGCAAGATCTTGGACAGTGCCCAACATCATATCTTTCCATGTCAAGATTTATGTTGTGGAATATTCTTTGGAGGAGTCCCACGACAAGGGCGGGGTGGGGGTTGAAGCCTGCCGCACCTAAAAGACAAGGGCATGCATGCACAACCATCCATATATGACCCTATTCTCAGAGTCTATGTATCATGCCACAATCCGCAACCTCCATGGCTTTCCAAGGTGAACCACTATCATGCCACAGTCCGCTATGCAGGAAGAACCAAAAGATTGGGTGGTAGGGGAAGGAAAGTGGAGGCTGTTGTGGTGGTGTCCGCTGGATTTAACTCGTGCACCGGCCCACCCAAGACTAAGAAGCCCGTTGCCATGATTGTTCATAGCCATTAAGCATGGAAAACAAGGGAGGGGGAGGGTGGAGAGCAACCATCGCTTTCCATTTTTCAAAGAACCCGCTTGAGAGAGAGAGAGAGATCTGCGTCACCCCCCTCAACTCACCCCTGAGTTAAAGCTCATATATTAAGCTGTTAACAGATACTCTCTGCGTGTCCATTCAATTATTGATGCATGATTAGCTGCACTATTTTCTTTAATCCATTCGGCTTTCGATGGTACAAAAGGAAGCAGCATCTCCTTTTATGGCACGCGCCCACAGGGACACTAACACCTCCTTTTTTGTGGATGAAAGAACACGGTGGACAGCATCTGAACTTGGTTGCTTATTTGTTTATGGTGCTGCAAAGGTTTCAGCCTCATCCTAAAGTTAGGAGCATTCCACTCTCTGCAGACCTCTTATTTGTACTAATTTATCCTGACGGCACACTGCCCCTACTGCAATGTTGTGCAATCTAACCAATCACTGTCAGAGATCAAGGTAGCATGAACCTTGCAAATCAAAACATGACTCACAATAGAACCAACCACTGCAATGATTAATGTGTCATGAACGTCGTAATAAAAAAACCTCAGAAAATGGACCCAGTTAGGCCAATGGAGAACTTGCACCCCCATCTTGCATTATTGAATGTTCATTATTGATCCAATCCCTATCCCAGTTATTCTTCTGTTTTTTTTGGTTTGGCTGTGAGATAGCCAGATATATTATATCTTTTTTTTTTTCCTTTTTAAGGTCAAGATCAACTTTTTCTGTCTGAATCGTTGATCATATGTACCTTTTTTCGTTTATTTTTTTTTTTATCTAACTAAACTTTTCTGCAGCGCAGAACTGTGATACAACAATTTTATTGTATTTTTTCCCTGTCAAATTTTTATAGAGAAAAAACTTATCTTTTTCATTTATGATGCAATGTCATGTGGCTTCTTCAAGGAAGCTAATGAGGCAACAATATCTGTAACAAAATTAAGTATTGAAGACTATTTTTTGGTGTTATTAGAAGACAAATTTCCGCTAACATGAAACTTGTTCTTGTATAAGTTTCCAAGTTGTCTTTCCTGGTGTCAAGCTAGTGTTACATTCAGTATAATGGGGGAGCTTCTGAACATTGATGTACTTAGCTATATGCTGTGTCATACTTACACACTAATCTAATCTATCTACCTTTTTTCTTCTTCAAAAGCACCTATCAGAATCAATATCCATGATAGATCGAGGTAGACCCTCCAGCAGGCAGGAGACCGGAGGGATCGTAAGAGTCTGCGTCGCACCGTAGACATTCCAACAGAATGCATCTGCGATGAAATCACCTTTGGCAGGAAGGAGCTCCACATCAGTCAGAGTATCGTTGGTGCAGGGAACCGAGTCACTGCAGCCGAAATGCATGGGCGGGCTCCTTACGTCGTAGGTCCCCTTGATGCCCCTGTACGAGATGTCTGATACGTAGACTGCAGAGGTCTGATTCTTGCAGACGTGAGTCAGGCAGTAATATTGATCGATGATGATGGGGTTCCTTACTGTATCCATGCGTATGTTCTCGAAACTGACCGATGATACGGCTCCTGATCCGCCTTGCCATGTCTTGATTCTGAGCCCATTGTCCGAATGCTTTATGACAGAGTTTTTTACTGTTACATTGGCCACGCAGGCACGGCTGTTCAGCTTGCCCAAGCTTCCAATGCTGAACAAAGAAATTATGACGTCAGTGTCTCATCTCCTCTTGAACAGTAAGTGACACAGACAAGGGAAATTTATACATGCAAGAATTGCTACCTGATGCCATGGCTGGGCCCGCATGTTATGTTCCTAATGTCTATGTTGGTGCTGCCTGCTCCTATTGATACACAGTCGTCACCTTTGGAAGAATCCAGAATATATGTCAGATTAAGACATCCCAGGAACTTGAAATATGTTGTGGGATAAAAGAACTTGATCACTCACCATTGGAGACTACTGAATTGTAGATTCCTACGTCCTGAGTATTCTCCACGTGAATGTCGTCGGTGTTGGGGCTCAGAGCTGGTGAGTTTATGGAGATGGTGTCAATGGTGACGTTCCTGCAGTTGTCGAACCGGAAATGGAACTGCGGGCTGTTTTGAAGTCTGATACCATGAACTGTGAGATTTGAGCTCATGAAAAATCTCAATGCCTGAAAAGATTGGAAAGAGAAATGTTATGCAAGGCCTGTATATGTTTCCAAATAATATGCTTTTTATTTATTTATTTTCAAAGCAGCTTACCACAGGGCTGTCACAAGGTCCAGGTAGCGTTGATCCATTAACGCCCTGCAAGATTCAAATGCGACTTAACCCTGTGAACTATGATCCATATGACTATATGAGCAATTAAAGATTTGTCACAGGTGCGTGCGATCCTCTGTTCATGTACGTGTGCTCACGTACCTTGTGAGGTTTGCATGGGAGGTTCCACCACTTCTCTCCTTTGCCATCGATGACACCGCCTCCTTGAAGCGACAGCCCGTCGGCTCGGTAGAACACGAGCCACTGCCTCCTGCTGTTGTTCTGAGGCCATGCGTCGGGGCCGTCCGGCGGCGTGATCGTCCCGTCAACCTGATAAGGGCATGGTATAGTTCTTAACAGCTCGGATCACATCAACAATGCATGAGAGCTTGATCGCTAAGTCACGGAAATACCTGAAGTACGAGTGCACCCTGACAAGGACCGGCAAAGATGGTGGAACGAATCATGAACGAGTAGCCCCGAGGCACGAGGACGACTCCTGGTCCTCCGTCACACGCAGAGTCCCACGCGCTCTTGAAGGCATCGGTGTCGTCGGACTGTCACCCACAGCTCCGAACGTTCTCACATCGAAGACAGCGATCGAGTTCGAGGAGTCGCCACCTCCGCGTCCATGATCATTCGAAGCTGCAGGAGGTGGCGGAGGGTTATTCAAGAGCTCCGGAGGTGGAGCAGGAGGGTGGCCACCACCGGAGACGCCTCCCGCTGGAGGCCGAGGAGCAGGAGCAGGAGCAGGAGGGTCTGAGACCGGAGGCAGCGCAATGCTGTGCAGCGGATGCTTCCTGTGATGACTATGCGTTCTCCCCGCCACCATCTGCACAGCGGTGGCGGTCACGAAGAGCAGCATCAAGAACAACTTCGTCAGCTCCATTGATGTCTTGAACCTCTCAGAACAGTCCACGACTCTGACAAGATGCACCCGAAGCCTACGGCACACCAGGTCGCGGCGGCTTTTTATACGCTAACATATGCGAGCTCTCGCTTTCAAGGATCCACTCCGAGCTCGCGATAGGTAATGTGACGGCGGGGGGCGGTTGTCGCTGTCCTAGCAGCACTCTATAGGCGTGGCACCGCATGCACAGGGCACAGTGCGGCGCGAACACTTTGCCTCTTTTTATTTGGAGATCACATCATCACTGTGATCACTACTACGAGTTTGAAGTCATCGGAATTGAGTAGGAAAAAGATCTTGTTTATGGCCGTTTAGTGGCAGGGTCTTCCTTTGTAGCTCTTGTGCTCCTGTTGCATGCTCCTGCACTGTGGATATTATTCTAATGGCGGCAACCGACCAGTTCCATTCTCGCAACCAGACTTTTTTATAGAATGTGGAGCGTGCGTTTGATATAAGTTGTGGAGTGCGAGGAAAGATAAAGGTGGTGGATGGAGAGAGAAAGAAACGGATGGGGGGATGACAGCAGCCCCATGTTCTTAATGATTTCCTCGGGACCAAATTGATCAGTGAAAGGAAGCTTGAAGGGAAGGGATGTATTTCTTTTGACCATTAATTGAACAAGTGGTGAAACTTAATTTTGATTTAATCTTTTTTGAGCCGAATTTGATTCGTGGATGATAAATAGATGGGTTCGTTACTGTTTGAACTTTGAAATAATGTTAATAATCATTGAAATCTCTTCGGAACTTACTGGACGATATAGCTCAAAACATCTCACTATAAGAGATAAATTAGAAAAATGTGGTTAAAAGATTTTTAAACAGAGAATTATCAGATAACTATTATGAAACTTCAAACCTAGCAATGTAGACAAAAATCCTAGTCCCCCAATATGCAACGGATTCATATTAGGAAATATTATGTCTGCTTATTTGAACGAAAATATTGTTTTAGAAGAAAATGTTGTCCTGATTTTGCAAGTTAATCAAAAGAATCTCCACATTGATTAAAAAGTTACAGAAAATTTTAAGGAAAAAAAAAATCAACTCTGCGGTGGGGCAAACACCAAGGAAAATTTCCTAAGCCATCAAATATTAAAAAAAACGTGAATATGATCGAACAAAATTGTGTGATGATTGTTGGATCGAGGTTTGTTAAATTTAGATCAAGACATCTAAATGCATGAAAAAAAGCGGCAATGCCAATAGATATTTGTGCCATATCTTGTTGCTTTCACTGGAATTTTGTGCAAGCCAAATGTGTTGAGCAATTCGAACAAATTTGTTGCAGGTTACTTAATGACTTCCTAGAATCGTATGCACATAAAAAGGGATCGTGATAAATATCCTATGGTTTTTAATGCGTTCATAGAATCATCTTATATATACCGCCAAGAAATCGCCAGTTCCATGTAAATCTTGCACATTATTACTCTACCGGAAAAAATAAAAGATTGCACATTTGGATTCGTCATAGGGTTTTCATATCTTCGACCACTCGTCATCGTCAAAATGGTGAGAAATACTGAGTTACAAAATAAGCTATAACCTATAACAGTATCAAAGAAGAAAAACAATAGGTCACTTCTGAGAAAGTGCCTGCAACATCGAAGCCTCAAACCATTCTTATGAGGGGTTTCCACATACCTAAAAAAATCCTTTGCATAGATGAACTTGGCCCAGCAGGGAAACTGATCAGACCTGTTTGTAGTTGGGTAGTTTAAAGATGGGGATTGACAGGGTTTGAAATATGATAAGGTAGGACGGCTGTCAGTGGTAACCTCGGTTATGGGCAACACACTCCTTGCACAGATCAGCACTCCATAATAACTTTTTTGTTTAGTACCACAAAATTTTGTCAGTGGAAATCTAATATCTGTTTAGTGCTGCAAATGTTTGTTTAGGGTTTGTCCAAACATCTGCACCACATTTGCTGCACTAAGCATCTCCCCTCCTGTCAACTGCCAAACTATGTGATATAACTGGCTCTTTGTTCGGTTATACATTTCTGTTAGCTTGCAATATGTGGTGCCTCTAGGATATAATGCAGAAGGTCGATGATAGAGGTTGGCCGGGTTCCATATAAAGTTCTTGCAAATAAATGCATATGAAATGGACGTGCAAAATGACAGGCACATTGTTTGAGGAAAACAGGAAAAGAAAACACATGGAGGTTTAGATGTTGTTTTATAGTGGAACAAAAAACTAGGTTGGGAGTTTTGATCCAATGTATGAGAAATTGGTATGAAATGGGAGAAACTGGTCCTCCCTGGGAACTTCATATATCACAGAGCCAAATTTTGCTATTGCTGTAAATCACTGAAGATAATTTTTTTGCTCAACTCATAAAAGTAAATTAACATTTTGTTGAAAGTTCTCTTCTTCACAATATTCTTCATACATATACATCGAATCCGGCAGATCAGACACTAGCGTGTCATGACGAGTTCTTGTTTATGGTATGCTTAGAGTCTCCAGATTTTTGGTAGCAAGGATGCACAGAGGCTTAAATGACAACTGAGGTAGCTCAAGAGTAACAAGAAATTACAGAATTATCCCCAGTCAACAGCTGGCATCGCTGGATAACTGCCTTCTGGTGGAGGCCTTAATGATGGGGGGAGGTTACCCCAGGAAACTCCAAAAACCGTATTCCCTGTTTTACAAGTTGGCAGATGTGTGATCACAAAACTTGGAATTGATTGAGCACATGAAAATTACACATGTGAATCTAAAGACGCATGAACGGATCTCAACTTGAACTACATTTTCTTATCTTGAAGATAATCTCTAGGAGCACTTGGATTTCAAAAGTTTAGTGAAGTGATTATGTACTGAAACTAGATTCTACAAACATAATTCACGATTATAAAAACTGACAATGATTTTTTTTTCTTGGAGAAGGATGACTTCTTTTTAGCAAACTCCCATTTCTCTCTTTTCAGGTTCCGTTAATATTGAAGGTTGCCTCTGATATTTCACTAATGAAGGATTGCCCATTGAAGTGGTACTGGAAGAGAATATCAATATAAAATGCCAACATGTCAACGTTATTCTTTTTTGTAGGAATTTAACATAATTAATTGAAGAACTTCAGCTTCAGATTTGTGAAATTTATGGTTAAAATGACTAGCTGATATTAACTCTCAAGTCCATTAGCACATTCAAAGACTACACAAGGTAATAAGTCTGTTATATTTGATTGTATAACAAATTACTTCATAGCTTCATCTCCTTAATTGCAGAGCAATATGCAATAACAAACCTCGTCATGGTACTTACCTGATAAAGCAGTTCCCCGTGTTTGCTGGTTACTGGAGTCATCTTTTAGATGTGTTGCATCTACATAATTAAAACCTGCAGAACATCAATAATTGATTATGAGGCATTTTGGAATGTTCATGCAAGTTAGAATTTGTTAAGTAAAATGCAAAACCAAAAGTGATTTGGTTAATATCAGATTTTCTATTCAATAGCAATTTTCATGTTTCCATAGAGAATGCCTATGATAATACATCATTTTCTCTTCAATCTGCATCGTATTACATAGCATATGAAAGCAAAACAAAATGGCATTAGACAGAGACAAGGAAAAACTAAAAACAAAAGCCTTCCTACAGGAATAGTTGTTCCTGCTGCTAAGATGTCACTAAATTGTGATATACTACACGATATTCAATCAATTCAAGAGAGCTCACTCACCGTTTCTGAATGATCATGCGAGGGGATACCCCCCACAAGTGGCAAAGGAAAACTGACGCAGCAATATAAAATGAAGAATAAAATGCTTTGTCACAAAAGTAGCATTAAATAAAGAATGGCTGAACAAAGAGAGGCAAATCAACTAAAAGATTTTGAATTAGATAGGATTAAGTGCAATTATATTCAACTGCATCGAGGCGAATATAGTTACAATCCATGCAGGAGGCAAAAGAAAGCAAAGGATTTATGCTCTATAGACAATCCACATGCTTTGGCATAGAGATTGTTTTTTTTTTTCTTCTTCTTCTCAATATGATTCAGCATAAAGATTACATGAAACATCTGAAAGCAAGCAACTTTAGAAGCATGGGAATAAGTGAATGTTTCTTCTAAAATCGTACATGATAACCAAACAAAAAGAGAACAACTTTGTTAGCGCCTATCATGATGCACGGAGTAGCCATAAGTCACACGATGTCGAAAGGATCAACAAACCAAGTGTCAAAGCAAAAGCATTCCAATCAAAATGTCAAAGCAATGTGAAAGGCATGCCAAGGAAATAATCAGCAACCACCTGGTACGGCCACCAAGGCGTTCGCCGCGTCTCGCTTGGGATGGAAATATTTGCATCCCTCTCCGAATTTGCAAGTACCCTAGAATACGAAAGCGGTATGTTCAGGTATACACACACGACAACGAACGAATCGACGACAGAGACGAAACCAGTTACCGTGCGAATGTAGAACTGACAGACTCCTGGGGCAAGAGTACCGTCCGGGCGGAGAAGTGGAGCTGCTCCGGTGGGATCTTGGACAATCGAATGAGGAACACAAGGTGTTCGAGAGAATGCCTCAGAAAGACATAAAAAGAAAGACGGTGAAGTCGAAAGTTACGAGCAGTGGCGGTGCTCTGTTGCCTACCTCGAAATGACCGGTACCAGAGGTCGCGGGCGTGGCGATGTTGGGAGCTCTGCAGGTGGCGCTTGCGGGCAGTCGGCGTGTCCTGGAACTGTTTGTCGCAGTAATCGCAGTGGTACTTCCCCAGAGGCATGACCGGCCCCCCGATTGCACTGCAACTGTTTGTTCTAACTCTAAAACGAAGAACCTCGCCTTTCTTTTTAATTCGAAAGGACGAGAATAAAAATTTATGTCTTGATAATTATATTTAAAAATAGAATTTCACAGGGTGCGGGAGCACCTGCTCTCAAAATACTCACAAGAATAATCGATCGACAACTCATAATGCAATGGTCGATCGATGGCGTTCAATATTTGTAACGTTCTCAAAATTTTACCATAAGTCTAATTCATTAGTCTTTTAAGCATTTTGTATCGTCCGGATTAATCCATCCAAAAAAGTATTCTTTTCGTACTCCTCGTCAATAATTGTTCGTCTTGAAGGCATCTACATCTACAATTAAATAAACATAACATCATTATTAGCATGAGTTAAACATGGAAGAACATGTACCTTTAGATTCGGTGACACCTCATGACGATGCACATGGACTTTACACTTAGACATTTTAGCCAACCTACGATGGCACATAAGACTTAAGACATGAGAACTAAATTATGGCTCTGATATCAACTGTAACGTCTTCAAAATTCAGTCCTTATTTAAAATTTTGTCGAACCCTAAGTGACGTTACTTTGACCACCTAATTTCATAAAACATTGTAGCGGAAAACATCATAATAATAGTATAAGAAATTAATATCGTAAAACAGCGGAAGACTTCATAATTAATTAAATAAATCTCAAAATACATATCTAGCCCATGGGCCACATAGGCTCTAACATAATAACCAACATAGGGTTCATCATAAAAAAATGAATTCATACAAAAGTAAATGACTCAAAGGCTCATAGACCATACATATTTGACTCTTATAAGAGTTCATCATGAAAGCGTAAATAAGATAACTTGGACCGTAGTCCGACCAACCCATGTGCAATGTCTTCGTCATGAGGCCCTCGCCGCCGAACCTAAGCCTCGTCCATACCTGCACGGATCCACAGGGTGCAGGGAATTTCTCCCGTTAGAGTATGTTGAGGCTCATGCATACTATAATCGTATGACAAAATCTCTACATGTCATAGCATATGTATGCTATGAGCTACTTATGCATACTACATGGCATATGAACATATCATCATGGCAAGATAAGATAAGAATATAACGTCATAACATTATGTCAAAGCATATCATGATTTATCTTTATGCTAAAACATATAATCATTCATCTTGCTTTACTTTAACATCTTCTTACATAACATCTTATGACAAGGGGACATACATTAACATCCGATTGGAGCTTTCATCAACATCTTCATCTTTATGTCCCAAGTCATATTTGGATACATATTTGTAAGACTTCACTTTCCACTTTACATCATCTTTTCATTTTCTATCTTGATTAAGATAGCTTATTATCTTGGTGATTAGGAAGATCATGTTGATTCGCGGGAACTTGCCTAACTAGGCCGGAACGATTGTCCTCATTTGGAAAGATTCTTTCTTAGGAATACGACACATCAGCTAGCATATGAAGTCTTTATTCCCCTCCACGATTGCAATAAGACACATTCATGCAATCCATCTTTTACTTTCATTCATCATTACATATAATCATTCATCACATATTGCATGTTTTAATCATATTTAAGGTCATACATACTTTAAATCATACAATGTGTGGACATTCAATCATAACAAATCATCTGTCCAAAACGGACGACCGTTTCTTTAACGGTCGACCTCTAGACTACGTATCGGGCGACCGGTCGGATTATCGATCGACCGATTTGGTCATTTCAGAAGATCGAAATAGAATTTTGATTCGATCGCTAATCACAGAATGTAACCCTCTTCCAAATCAGACAACCGCTGGAATATCGGTCGACCGCTATAAGTCTTTCGGGCGTCCGAAATGAGCTTCGGACCGTCTGTTAATTACATAATGTAATTGTTACTCAAATCGGACGACCGCTGGGATATCGGTCGACCGATATATGGCTTTCGGATGATCGAATCAAGACGTTCGGACGTCTGCTAATCACAGAATGTGTTTGCCTTTTCAGAATGTGTCTGTCCTTCCAGAATGGTCGACCGATAAGGAATCAATTGCCCGTTCTGAGACGGCAGCTATATGATTTTTACATGATTTCTTAACAAATTTTACATACATTGTCATGGTCACTACATATTGACCCCCCAAACATTATAATAGACTTCTCATAACATTCTTAACACACTAATCATGAAACATATGAGATTTTCACATGAAAATATTTAGTATGCTAAGCAAGTTCATAAATGTACATGAGCGCAAGTTCACATGAAGCTATCATAACACAATAAACATGATGAGCAATAGAGGTATTAAGCTATGAGATACATGGCATTCTAATCATAATTAGCAATAGAGCATAAATCTTAATAGAACATGAATATGCACACTAATATGCATGACCCTTAATCATCATTCCAAGAACATAAGTTGATTTGTCATGCCCTAATCCAAACATACACACCTCATTAGGGGGTGATTAGGGTTTAGGAAGGTTTGGATCCCCTCAAATATACTTTAATAGCAATATCCTTAGCCCCTAATCTTCTTTCTTCCTTCCTCTAATCTCAACAATCCTTTCTCTCTCCTGAAGATGGCTGCCTAAGCTAGTTGATGCTGTGCAATAGAGAGATAATGAGCTGATTGTTTAACGGGAAAACTACAGCAGCTGCAGTAATCGGATTACTATAGCACTAAGACATGTGCTGAGTAAAAGAAGGTGTGGTCGTATGGAGAGCATGGGACTTACTGTAGCGCTACTATAGCAAACAGGAGGGGGCTTGGGAGCTGTTGTCGGCGAGAATGAAGTGGAAGAGAGAAAAGTGAGGGGGTTTAAGTTAGGTACTGCAGCACTTAGGTTAAGTAGCATATGTGGCCTTTTTGGGCCATAGGCGCATGGGCTCCTTTTGGCTTTTTTCTTTTTTTTTTAATTTACAGGATGTTACAATCTACCCCTCTTAAATAAAAATTCGTCCTCAAATTTTAGTAAATCTTAACTTACTTACCGAAGAGTTTCGAAAACTTCTCTTGCATTTCCTCTTCAAGTTCCCATGTTGCTCCTTATCCTCAGTGGTGCTTCCATGTCATATTGACCATTGGTATGCTCTTATTCCTGAAATGCTTCACTTGATAATTTATGATTTCTATAGGTTGCTCCGCATATGTTAAGTCTTCTTTGATATTCAGCTCCTCGATCCGAATCACATTTGCTTCATCATGGATATACTTTCGGAGCATTGATACATGAAAGACATTATGAAGTCTTGCATATGAAGGTGGTAATGCTAACTTGTAAGTCGTTTCACCAACTTTTTCTAGAATTTTGAAAGGTCCAATATATCTTGGTGGCAACTTTCCTTTCTTGTTAAATCTCATGACACCCTTGGTTGGGGATACTTTGAGCATCACATGATAGTCAACTTCATAAAGTTGTTCTCTTCTTTTCAAATCCGCATAACTCTTTTGTCTACTTTGAGCGCTAACATCATTTGCTTGATAAACTCTACTTTATCAACATACATGTGGACCAAATCCGGTCCAAAATATCTTTCTTATTCGGTTTCACTCCAACATGCTAGAGAACGACAAAGCCTACCATATAGACTTTCAAATGGAGTCATCTTGATACTTGAGTAATAACTACTGTTATAAGCAAATTCCACCAAAGGAAGGTGGTCATCCAAATTCTCATGTCAATCTAAGGCACAAGCTCTAAGCATATCTTTAAATGTTTGGATTGTTCTTTCGCTTTGGCCGTCGGTTTGAGGGTGAAATGACGTATTAAAATTTAGTCTTGTTCCAAATGCATTTTGGAGACATTTCCAAAATTTTGAAGTGAACCTCGGATCTCTATTCGAAATGATAGAAGCCGGAATTCTGTGTAAACGGATAATCTCATTCACATATAGTTCAACCATACTTTCCATGGATTGACTCACTTTCATAGGGATAAAGTGAGTCGACTTCGTCAAACAATCAACTACAATCCATATTGCATCATGTCCTTTCCGAGTTCGAGGTAATCCTACCACAAAGTCTATAGAGATACTTTGTCATTTTCATTCTGGAATAGATAAAGGTTGTAATTTACCACAAGGCCTTCGGTGCGCGATCTTGACTTGTTGACAAATTATGCACTTGGCTACATACTTGGTCACTTTTTTTTCATTCTTCCCACCAAAATTTCTTTGCAAATTCTTGAACATAGGGCTGAGCATGGTCCGAGTTGACCCGGTCAACTCGGACCGCACTGACCCGAAAATTGAGGTAACAAATCTGGCCCGGACAAGACTCGCTCCGGGCCCGGGTCTAATGGGTCAAAAACTCGGCAGATTTCGGATCAGGATCGGGTTTGGAGTGCAAATAACTGACCCGGACCCGACCCGATTTATATTCACTATATAAACTCGCCGGCCATTTTTTTCATTCATTTCACACGCGACTTTCTCTCTCTCCCATCTCTCTCACCTTCTCACGCCTCGGCCTCGCTCGACACCCTCTCCCTCTCTCTTGCGGCGACGACGGTGGCAACTCCGACTCCTCCGACAGCCCTCCCCCTCTCCTAACTCCTCTCACTCTCCTCCGGCCGTCAGGCGTCGAGATTCGTCGCCTAGCGGCCGAATCGGCCGCTTGGCTGATAGATCCGGCGCCTGACAATCGAATCTGACAGCCAGGCGGCCGATCCGGCTACCATCCGGCCGCCTGGTAGTCGGATCGGCCGCTGGTGCTTGGCTGTCGGATCGGCAGCTGGCGCCTGCCTGGCAGCCGATCCGATCGCCTGGCTACCGGATCCTGCCGTTGGCGGTCGATTCGGCCACTGGCGGCCGGATCCGATCGCCAGGAAGTCGGATCTGGCAGCTGGTGGCCGGTCCGGCCGTTGGCGGTCCAGTCGCCAAGCTGGATTCGACCGTTGGCGGCCGATCCGGTCGCCAGGCAGTTGGATCTGGAAACTGGTGGCCGCTTTGCGGCCAGATCTGGCCGCTGGCGATCGATCCGACTGCCTAGCGGTCGGATCGCCTGTCAACCGGATCGGCCACTGGCAACTAGATTCGACGGATTTGGCCGCTGGGCACGATGAACCGATCTATTCTCGAACGCAAACCCGGTGATTTTCTCAGATTGTCGGATCCGACCGGGTTCGGGTCCGGTACCGGATCAAAAAAATTTTGACCCGGTGTAATTCGGGTCGGGACCGGGTCCGCTGAAACTCAGTCCCGGGTTTGCTTAGCCCTACTTGAACATTGGTGCTTCCGGGATGAATTGTTAATTTGGACTTGTGATACTCATCCAAAATCTCTCTTCTTAATGCCTTGTCTTTTGGAACCCATAATCGGTTCTTGTACCTAATTGCATCATCTTCACCATATCTGAAGTGATTTCTTTCTCTTTGACAAACATTAATCATTCTAGCATATTCCGGGTCCCTTCTTTGAGTTTCAATAATTCTTCTCACCAAACTTGATTCGATCACATGATGAATCATACATATGATCATTTGGCCAAAAATGCTTGGGACTCATTGCACTATGCTTTCAACAAGGTTCCACTTGTGAACCCTTAAACATTCAAGTGATCATTCCCACTTGCAACTTAGTGCATCGGCAACTACATTTGCCTTTTCGGGAAGGTACAATATAGCGAACTCATAGTCCTTAAGAAACTCAAGCCATCTTTTTTGCCTCATGTTCAATTCTTTTTGTGAGAACACGTACTTCAAGCTCTTGTGATTCGTGTACACTTCGAAATCTTCACCATACAAGTAATGGCACCAGATCTTTAATGCAAATACAATCGCTCTAACTCTATATCATGAGTAGGGTAGTTGACTTCATGCTTTTTCAATTGTCGAGAAACATATGCAACCACTTTGTCATGTTGCATAAGTACACAACCTAAGCGGGTACCACATGCATCACTATAAATAACATATCCTCCACTTCCCGAAGGAATGACGAGGATTGATGCCGTGGTAATTCTTCTTTTTAACTCTTGGAAGTTTGCTTCACATGCTTGTGACCATATGAACTTCTCACCCTTCCTTGTCAACTTTGTCATAGGAGCGGCAATCTTGAAGAAGTCTTGAATAAACCTCCTATAATATCCTGCAAGCCCCAAGAAGCTTCTAATTTCAGTCACATTCTTGGACATATTCCAATTAGTAACTACTTCAACTTTAGCCGAATCCACGGCCACTTCATGTCTTGACACAATATGTCCAAGAAACATAACTTCTTCAAGCTAAAATTCATATTTAGAAAACTTGATGTAGAGCTTGTTCCTTCTCAAAGTTTCCAACACAATGCGGAAGTGTTCTCAGTGCTCTTCCGGGCTTGATGAGTAGATGAGGATGTCATCTATAAATATAATCACGAACTTGTCCAAATATGGACGGAAGATCATATTCATCAAATCCATGAATGCGGCGGGCGCATTCGTTAGTCCAAAAGGCATAACAAAAAACTCAAAGTGTCCATACCTTGAAGGAAATGTCATTTTGAGAACATCTTGTTCAGCCACACTTAATTGATGGTAGCCGCTTCTTAAGTCGATCTTTGAAAAAATCGACGCCGATGAGAGTTGATAAAAAAGATCATCGATTCTTGATAAGGGGTACTTGTTCTTCACCGTGACTTTGTTGAGCATTCGGTAGTCAATACACAACCTACAAGAATCATCTTTCTTCTTGACGAAAAGTACTGGTGCACCACATGATGAGTCGCTTGGCCTTATGAACCCCTTATACAAAAGCTCTTGTAATTGAGTCTTCAATTCATGCATCTCCGTCGGAGCCATTCGGCATGGCGGCTTTGAAATGGGCGCGGTACCCGAAAGTAGTTCAATATTGAACTCAACTCCCTTCTTGGTGGCAATCCCGCAATGTCTTCCGAAAAAACATCAGGATATTCCCTCACCACATGTAAGAATTCAAGTGTCCTGAGTTGTGAATCCTTCTTGATGACACTTGCTAAGAATCCTCTTGCTCCTTTCTTAATCATCTTGCTTGCTTTGATTGCTGAAATTAGCATCTTGACTTCTTTGGAGGAAATTTCTCAAATCATCGTGGGTTTAGCATGATGATCACCTATAAAAATTTTATTTTCTTTGCAATACATACGAGCATCATTATATGATAGTCCATCCATTCATAAGATTACATCATAATCTATCATAGGAAGTAATATAAAGTCACATGAAAAATTCTTCCTATCTATTTCTATAGATACATTGGGAACATATCTTCTAGTGACTACCATTCCGATTGGAGTCACTACTTCTAGTTGACAATTAGTCACTAGGGGCTTCACTTTTAGTACTCTAACAAATGCATGAGATATAAAGAAATGGGTTGCTCCTGAATCTAAAAGAACATTTGCATAGTGTCCGGCAATTAGGATATTACTTTGGATCACATCGTTGGCTTGAGTAGCTTCTTCAACTTCCATGGCGAAAACCCTTGATGGGGCTCTTGGTGAGTTTGCAACCCCTTTTCCTTTGTCTTTATTGTCCCCGTGCTTTTCTGGGCAATCTCTTATATAATGGCCCGTCTTGCCATATTGCAAGCATGTCCCGACCCTCATGCGACATTCGTCAGGATGATACCTACCACAATGGGTACATGCACTTCTTCCTTGCTCCCCGTTTTCTTGGGCTCTTTTCTTCGTGTTTCTTGATTGCTTTCCCTTTAGCAACCATCATTTCCTTGTACTTTCCTTTATGTTCAACAGCAAGTTCTACCGCATCTTTCATAGTGGTGCAACGACCACTCCTCACCCAAGGTTGCAGCTCGGGCGTCAAACCATTAATGAACCATTTAGTCCTCCTTAATTCATTCTTGTTGAGTTCCCCATACTATTCCAACCTCAGGAAGGTGCTCAAGTATAGGCCCACAGTCATGTTGCCTTGGACGAGATTTAGAAACTCGTCCCTCTTCTTTTCCTTGACATGATTAGGAAAGAAACGAGCTTCGAATGCCTCCGTGAAACTTTCCCAATCAGCCTCTTCATTCTGGAAGGTAATTTTTAAAAGTGTCTTTCACCATGCCTTAGCTTATCCGCAAAGGCGATGCGTAGCATACATCACCTTGCAGTCTTCGTGACATCCCATGACTTTAAGAATGTCCCCTATTTTCTCAACCCATGATTCGGCTAAATCAGGGTCTCTTTCTCCGTCAAACTTGGGAGGTTGGAGCCTTAGGAACCTCTTTATGGAATAGTCCGGTTCATTAGTCCCTTAAGCATTTTGTGCCGCCCGGATTAATCCATCGAAGAAAGTATTCCTTTCGTGTTCCTCATCAACAATTGCTCGTCTTGGTGGCATCTACATCCACAATTAAATAAACATAACATCATCATTAACATAAGTTAAACATGGAAGAACATGTAACTTTAGGTTCGGTGACACCTCATGACGATTGCACATGAACTTTACACTTAGACATTTTAGCTAACGCTTAGGCACATAAGACTTAAGACATAAGAGCCAAATTATGGCTCTGATACCAACTATAATGTCCTCAAAATTCGAGCCTAATTTAAAATTTTGTCGAACTCTAGGTGATGTTACTTTGACATTGACATGATCTAATTTCATAAAACATTACAGCGAAAAACATCATAATAATAGTATAAGCAATTAATATCGTAAAACAGCGGAAGACTTCATAATTAACTAAATAAATCCCAAGATACATATCTAGCCCATGGGCCACATAGGCTCTAACATAATAACCAACATAGGGTTCATCATACATAAATGAGTTCATACAAAAGTAAATGACTCAAAGGCCCATAGACTATACATACTTGACTCTTATAAGAGTCCATCATGAAAGCATAAATAAGATAACTTGGGTCGTAGCCCGACCAACCCATATGTAATGTCTCCGTCATGAGGCCCTCGCCGCCGAACCTAAGACTTGTCCATACCTGCACGGATCCATAGGGTGCAGGAGATTTCTCCCGTTAGAATATGTTGAGGCCCATGCATGCTATGATCCTATGACATAATCTTTACATGTCATGGCATATGCATATCATCATCATGGAATATAAATCATATGCATGTTATGAGCTACTTATGCATACTACATGACATATGAACATATCATCATGACAAGATAAGATAAGCATATAATGTCATAACATTATGTCAAAACATATCATGACTTATCTTTATGCTAAGACATATCATCATTCATCTTGCTTTATTTTAACATCTTCTTACATAACATCTTATTACAAGGGGACATACATTAGCATTCGATTGGAGCTTTCATCAACATTTTTATCTTTATGTCCCAAGTCATCTTTGGAAAGTACATACATATTTGTAAGACTTTACTTTCCACTTTACATCATCTTTTCATCTTCTATCTTGATTAAGATAGCTTATTATCTTAGTGATTGGAAAGCCTATGTTGATTCGCGGGAACTTGGCTAGCTAGGCGGGACGATTGTCCCCATTTGGAAGGATTCTTTCCTAGGAATATGACACATCAGCAGCGTGTGAAGACTTATTCCCCTCCACGATTGCAACAATACACTTTCATGCCAATCCATCTTTTACTTTCATTCATCATTACATACAATTATTCATCACATATTGCATGTTTTAACCATATTTAAGGTCATACATACTTTAAATCATACTATGTGTGGACATTCAATCATAACAAATTATCTATCCAAAACGGACGACCGTTTCTTTAACGGTCGACCTCTGGACTACGTATCGGACGACCGGTCGGATTATCGTTCGACTGATTTAGTCATTTCGGACGACGAAATAGAGTTTCGGTTCAATCGCTAATCACAGAATATAATCCTCTTCCAAACCGGACGACCGCTGAAATATCGGTCAATCGTAATAAGTTTTTTGGGCGTCGGAAATGAGCTTCAGACCATCTGCTGATCACAGAATGTAACTGCTACTCAAATCGGACGACCGCTGGGATATCGGTCGACCGATACATGGCTTTCAGACGACCTAAACAAGGTGCTCGGATGTCCGCTAATCACAGAATGTTTCGACTACTCGTATCGGGCAACCGTTGGAGTATCGATCGATCAGTATAGGACTTTCGAATGACCGAATCAAGGCGTTCGGACGTTCGTTAATCATAGAATGTGTCTGTCCTTCCAGAATGGTCGACCGATAAGGAATCGGCCGCCCGTTCTGAGACGGCAACTACACGATTTTTACATGATTTCTTTTCAAATCTTACATACATTGACATGATCACTACATATTGACCCCCAAACATTATAATAGACTTCTCATAACATTCTTAACACACTAATCATGAAACATATGAGATTTTCACATGGCAACATTTAGCATGCTAAGCAAGTTCATAAATGTACATGAGCTTTAGGCAAGTTCACATGAAGCTATCATAACATAATAAACATGATGAGCAATAGAGTATTAAGCTATGAGATACATGGCATTCTAATCATAATTAGCAATAAAGCATAAATCTTAATAGAACATGAACATACACACTAATATGCATAACCCTTAATCATCATTTCAAGAACACAAGTTAGTTCTTCATGCCAACAATACACTTTCATGCCAATCCATCTTTTACTTTCATTCATCATTACATACAATTATTCATCACATATTGCATGTTTTAACCATATTTAAGGTCATACATACTTTAAATTAAAATCATACTATGTGTGGACATTCAATCATAACAAATCATCTATCCAAAACGGACGACCATTTCTTTAACGGTCGACCTCTGGACTACGTATCGGACGATCGGTCAGATTATCGTTCGACTGATTTAGTCATTTCGGACGACGAAATAGAGTTTCGGTTCAATCGCTAATCACATAATGTAATCCTCTTCCAAACCGAACGACCGCTGAAATATCGGTCGATCGTAATAAGTTTTTTGGGCGTCGGAAATGAGCTTCAGACCATCTGCTAATCACAGAATGTAACTGCTACTCAAATCGGACGACCGCTGGGATATCGGTCGACCGATACATGGCTTTCAGACGACCTAAATAAGGTGCTCGGATGTCCGCTAATCACAGAATGTTTCGACTACTCGTATCGGGCAACCGTTGGAGTATCGATCGATCGATATAGGACTTTCGGATGACCGAATCAAGACGTCCGTTAATCACAGAATGTGTCTGTCCTTCCAGAATGGTCGACCGATAAGAAATCGGCCGCCCGTTCTGAGACAGCAACTACACGATTTTTACATGATTTCTTTTCAAATCTTACATACATTGACATGATCACTACATATTGACCCCCAAACATTATAATAGACTTCTCATAACATTCTTAACACACTAATCATGAAACATATGAGATTTTCACATGGCAATATTTAGCATGCTAAGCAAGTTCATAAATGTACATGAGCTTTAGGCAAGTTCACATGAAGCTATCATAACACAATAAACATGATGAGCAATAGAGTATTAAGCTATGAGATACATGGCATTCTAATCATAATTAGCAATAAAGCATAAATCTTAATAGAACATGAACATACACACTAATATGCATAACCCTTAATCATCATTTCAAAAACACAAGTTAGTTCTTCATGCCCTAATCTAAACATACACACCTCATTAGGGGGTGATTAGAGTTTAAAAAGATTTGAATCCCCTCAAACATACCTTAATAGCAATATCCTTAACCCCTAATCTTCTTTCTTCCTTCCTCTAATCTCAACAATCCTTTCTCTCTCCTGAAGGTGGCTGCCTAAGCTAGCTGATGCTGTGGAATAGAGAGATAATGGTTAATGGGAAAACTACAGCAGCTACAGTAATCAGATACTGTAGCACTGAGACATTTGCTGAGTAAAAGAAGGTGTGGTCGTATGGAGAGCATGTGACTTACTGTAGCGATACTGTAGCAAACAGGAGGGGGCGTGGGAGATGTTGTCGGCGAGAATGAAGTGGAAGAGAGAAAAGTGAGGGGGTTTAAGTTGGGTACTGATTAAGTGGCATATGTGGGCTTTTTGGGTCGTAGGCGCATGGGCTCCTTTTGGCTTTCTTCTCTTTTTTTTTTCAATTTACCGGATGTTTACAATATTTTTCCAATTTTTTTTCTCCCTCCAAACCCTAACCCACGCTCCCCCGCTCCACTTTTCCTCCTTGCATTCTCTCTCCTCGCCCACCGCCGACGCTTGACCACCTCGCTCGATGGCCCAATCTCACCTAATGCTAGACCTCCTCGCCCGACGCTCCAATCTCATCACCATCGCCTCTGATGCCTCCCATTCGCACCGTTGCCGATGAAGCCTCTCGTTCGCAACGCCGCCGTTCAAGCCTCCCGTTCTCTCCCTCGCCCACTCGTCACTCGACCTCCTCGCCCACTCCCTGTCACTGCCTCGCCCACTCGACGCTCGACCTCCTCGCCCACTCGTCGCCGCTGCCTCGCCCACTCGCCATTATCGCCGCCTCGCCCACTCGCCCCCTCGCCCACTCGCTGCTACCACCTCGTCCACTCGCCACCGGCCGACATCCCTCGCTTATCATAGGTAGATGATTTGGATGTATTCTCCCTCCAAACCCTAACGCACGCTCCCCCGCTCCACTTTTCCTCCTTGCATTCTCTCTCCTCGCCCACCGCCGATGCTCGACCACCTCGCTCGATGGCCCAATCTCACCTAATGCTGGACCTCCTCGCCCAACGCTCCAATCTCATCACCATCGCCTTTGATGCCTCCCATTCGCACCGTTGCCGATGAAGCCTCTCGTTCGCAACGCCGCCGTTGAAGCCTCCCGTTCTCTCCCTCGCCCACTCGTCACTCGACCTCCTCGCCCACTCCCCGTCGCTGCCTCGCCCCCTCGACGCTCGACCTCCTCGCCCACTCGTCGCCGCCGTCTCGCCCACTCGCCATTATCGCCGCCTCGCCCACTCGCTGCTACCACCTCGTCCACTCGCCACCGGCCGACAACCCTCGCTTATCATAGGTAGATGATTTGGATGTAATCTCATGAAGACCAAGTTGTGGATGGATGTAATCAAAATTAGTGAAATTTTTAATCCAAATTAGTGATAAGTTAACTTATAATCCAAATTCAAATTTCTAATCCAAATTAGACAACTATATAATTGTCGATTAAATTGGGAATCCAATTAGTTATAATTAAGTTTTCAAAAATTTTACTTGTACAATTTTGATCACAGTACTAAATTGGCTAAGCCAATTTGTGTATTACCTATTGATTTTGTTGAAGGCAACAATAGGAGTATCTATGAAACATATTAAGTAACGAGTGGCTTTACGAAGGTGGAGAAAGTAGCGAGTGGCCTTACGATGACTTCTTCTCGAAATGTAGATGCATTCGACATTTCCATAGTACACGATAATGTTGTATCACCCCTTCTTCTCGAAATGTATCCGCATGTTTTTCTTCTTGTATGAACAAAATGGAGTTCACTATCTTTTACCATCCATGTGCAATCCCTCCGTTCGAGTAGCGGCCAAGCAAGCGTCGAAGGGGTGAGCAGCGATGGTGGGTGGGCATATGAGAGACGACGAACGAAAGAAATCGACGAATGAGGGAAACTATTTTTGTGAGAAAAAATTGACTCTGATTCATCCCAACCTCCATTTTGTCCTATTGCTCCCCAACTCACATAGATAGAATCAAAGGAATACTACTTTGTAGATCTGAATGACAATCCAATCTCAATCTCAGACAACATGAGTGAAGAATTGAATTGTTCTACTACTTTTTCACTCCAATCTCACACAACATGAGTGAAGAATTTAATTTGTCTACTGTTTTTTCATATATCTTAAGCGTTGACATCAAAGCAGACTTTATTAAAACAATCGTTCTAAGAAACCAAAAAAATACAAATGAATTAAACAAGGATTAATAATTAATTACAGTAGCATTAAGAAATAATGAGTGGCGGTCATGCGAAGGTCGCTGGTGTGCGGCGGTGTCCGAGCATGTGAGGGGTCGGCAAAGGTGCGAGGTTGGTGCGCGAGGGGTCGTGCGGGGTGGTGCGGGGTCAGCAGTCGTGTGAGGCGGCAGGGGTCGGCGTGCAGTGGGGGTCGGCAAGCGGTAGTGGTGCGGGGTTGCGAAGGTCGGCGTAGGAGCTCCATGGGAATCAAGGAGGTCGACAGGGGTTACTGCAGAGGTCGGCGACGGTTATTCGGCCTCGTCACACGCAGATCTGGTGCGGCAGGGGTCGCAGCGAAGGTTTTCGCAGAGGTCGTCAAGGTCCCGACGGGGGTGCTCGAGGTCGGCGGCGTCACGGATCTACGGAGATCTGGTCGGCACAGGGGCAACTATGGGTCTCGCGAAGAAATAGCTCGTGAAGGCGGAAGCGAAAGCGGCGAAGGTCGAAGCACGGTGTGAGAGAAAAAAATACAACGCATCTCAGCCGTTGTGCACAGATTGGACAACTATAAAATCACACGCGATTTCAGCCCTCGATGATAGATCTAATGGACAAAAAATTGGGAGCAGGATAAGCACCAACCCCATTAAACCCTTAAAAATAAATTAGTGAATACTCTCGTGCTTTGCACCATTAAAATAATTTTAGTATTTTTCTAATCATAATTCATTAAAATTTTATCCTCCTTGCATATACATATTATGTATCAACTTATTAACATGAATTTCCTAATTTACTTATTAACAACTATGACTTCAAAAGATTAAAAATAATTTTAATATTTTTCTATAATCATTAAAATTTTGTCGTCCTTGAATATACATATTAAATATTAAAAATATCTTACTAATTAACAACTATGATTTTAAAAGATTAAAAATAATTTTAATATTTTTTTTCTAATCAGAATTCTCCTCCTTGAATATATATATTAAGCATTAAAAAGTTCTTACTTATTAACAATATGAATTAACTATTTTACTTATTAACATCTTTGATTTTAAAAGATTAAAAAAATTAAATATTTTTTTCTAATCAGAATTCATTAAAAAACATTCCTCCTTGAATATACATATTAGGTATTAAAAGTATCGATCTTACTTATTAACAACGTGATTCTGGACTAAATTAAAGGAGGTTTTAAAGAGAAATTTCAGGATTAAAGGAGGTTTTAAAGAGAAATTTCAGGAATTGGATTGAAGCTGTAGTTAAAGACCTTGCTATTTCTCCTTCACAATAGGCAAGAATCTATTATGATAATAAGGCAGCATTGTAGATTGCAAATAATAAGGAACCAAACATATAGAGGTCGATTGTCATTTTGTTAGACAAAAGATCAAAGCAAAGACATTGCAGGCATTGTATATTGATTCTTGGAACAGCTCACCGAAGGGGTTATGTTCATCTCAACATGATAAGTTGGGCTAGAAACTTGGATTGCTTGACATATATAAACCGAACAACTTGAGGGGGAATATTATGATACAAGTTGTATACGTGACATTACACACAGGATTAATGTGTACATATTGCAGACACGTAGACGTCAATTACAACAACTGTCAGTGTATATAAATACAAATGTTGTGATGTTGAATGAAAAATTGAGCTCAGTTTCTTCTCCGTTATTCTTGTGTTTCCTTTTATTTCTTCTTTTGTAATCTGATCGATATCAACGTGCTCCAAGGTACCTGGATGAACTCGTCATCCCATCCCTCTTGTGTTGATTGTCGTTGATGTTCTCGGCGTGGTCAGACAGCGGCGAATCGAACACTCGAACGAAATGCCCGAGAGACAAAAAAAAACAAAAGAAATTCCATTAAAATCCTAACAAAAAATTCGATTGACCTTGATAACACGGTTCAGTTAGCTACTTACCCGCGAAGGATCGCGACAATATATAATTTGATGTGTGGCATCCATCCTCCCCTTTGCGTACTGCGAACAGAGCAGTCAAGAGGGAGGGGGAAGAGCCCTTCTCTCTCCTCTCTTCTTACATATTAAACTTTTTTAAAATTTTAAATTCCATTTTTTGTTTCAGATGGTTATAATCTCGATATCTCTGCCTGCAGCATATGTGACTGTTAAAAGGTCCAACCTTAAATTCAAAAGGTAAAAACAAATTACTTCCACAATTCTGATACGCGGACTACAATACAATGTTTGACCGAGAGGAAATGAACAAGACGTCAACTCGTGTTTCCCAATACATTAACATTACTACCGACCGTGACAAACCCAAAAAAGAATATCAGGGAATAGTGGTTGAACCAATACGCTACACAACTAATATTTCTGCACAATACAATGTTACAATTTGTAGTATAAAGAGAAAGGTTAGTGAAAACCCCACCCCAATTAGACTCGGGGAAAGCAGACATGCCGTAGGAGTCCGCCTTAGAGAACAAACATTGATTCTGGACTGGTACCACAACATTACATCTCTTCCCAGTGAAGATGTGCCTGCGTCCACGTAATTTACACAGCAAGGAAGGCACATTGCTTTCTTGCATGCTCTGGTACTAATTTTGCTGCAATCTCTGTTGGCACTCCCTTCAGTTCTGATGAAGGAAAAAGAGAATATTATTACGTCCACACTCGGGATGAACAAGGCGAGCCATCACTGTTTTAACTTAATAACTACTTACCATGAGATTTGAAATTGAAGAGAGGTGGCAAATAACGGCCATTCAGCAAACGGGTATTTGGATCTCGAAGTTCATCAAAGAATGGATGAATTAGTGCTTCCAACTGCCAAAAAATTCAGTCAGGCATAGAACATGTGGAAGATTAGTAGTAACATCAAAATGACAATATAGGTTTTCATTCTCACAGCAGTGCATCGCAGATTTGGGGAGTATTGTAAGAGCCTGGATACAAGATCTACTGCCTCAGGGGGCATTCTTTTATGGAAGATCTGTCATGAAAAACATGGTTTCATCAGACAAAAAAGAAGAAAATAAAGATAACACAAGCAGGAATGGCAGATGAAGCAGACTGAACAGCAAAAGAAAATACCTTGTGCCATGGATGAGCTTTAATCTGTGGGAATTTGAACTCCGTGTAATTTGGGTTCATGCATTTGATTTCTTCTCTTGTGGGTGTACCCAAAACCTGTGCAATCACAAAAACTAACCATAAGAAAACTGGAAGAGATGATAACTATCTCCATAAAAGAGAAACAAATTATATAAAAACAACATTAGCATCATATCTCTTCTCAAAAAACATTAGCATCATATCTTTTTTCTCCTAAAAAAACATTAGCATCAGATCTGAGCCATTGACATTACCTTTATTATTTCTACAAGTTGGTCAACTCCACTTTCACCAGGGAAAAGAGGCTGTCAAAAGACCACATGAAGTGATGATCAGACCTCCCTCAAACTACTGAAGATATGTAAAAATTTCACGCCTTTCTTTGCAATGATAGAAACAAAAGAAAAGAAAAGAAAAGAAATCCCAAAGCTCTATGGAGAGACTCATATACAACAACAACAACAAAGCCTTATCCCACTAGGTGGGGTCGGCTACATGGATCATACGACGCATTCGTTGATCCATGTTCATGAGATTCGACAGGGTTTTACGCTGGCTGTCGGGGCCTAACACAACCCTCCTCCTTTATCCGGGCTTGGGACCGGCTATAAAACATAGGCGGAGTTATGGAGAGACTCATATATATAGAAAAATGCTCACAAATAGCTAGATAAATATGCAGAATCCAGTTTTGAAGAGATGAAGGCATATATACTTCTAAAGGACACAAGGTGGACACAAATATTGACATTAATTATTCTAAAAGAAAAAGACGGATAAATGTAATAAATAACAAAGCAATTGAAAAATCATCTACCTGTCCTAGAAGGAGCTCAGCCAGAACACAACCAGCAGACCAGATATCAATTGCCGTTGTATACTCAGTGGCCCCAAAAATGAGCTCAGGAGCTCTATAATATCTGGAACAGATGTATGATATGTTCGGCTCCCCTTTCACCTATTGTAATGGAAGAATTTTATCAATAAAAGTTCTCAATGGAGAAAAAACATAAATCATGCTGATATCAACATTTAGATGAACATACGAGAACTTTTGCACTCCCAAAATCACATATTTTAAGCTGATGTGTATGCGGGTTGACCTGCTCCAGGAAAGGCAAAACTTAACAGAGCATAGCAACAAAGGGAACAGCAATTGCCGCTAATTCATTATTGAATTAATTTTCTTTCCAGTACATACCAGAAGATTTTGGGGTTTGATGTCCCTGTGGCAAACACCAATGCTTCCGTGTATGTAGGCCAAAGCTCTACAGATCTGTCAAATATACAACAAAATGGAAATATCTCAATCAACAGTCAATAAGATGTCCAAATACTCATGTAAGCAAAGAGAATATTTTCACAAGAAAATATTTTAACAACTTATCTATGTATACGACAATTTTTTTATCCACCATCCATCACTAATTAGACTTGTTGCTACCCCTTAAAAGAGGTAGCACAATCATTTTTTTCTTATATATATATATATATATATATATATTAGTTTGTGGTTTTTAAAAATTAATGGGCCCATAAACTACATGCTAATTTGGTTGAATATAGCACATCATAATTTGTCCTAGCTCACAAGCATAATAAAGGATAAACAACAAAAGTGAGTGTATATATATATATATATGCTCAACTCACAGACATCAGACTTTAAAAAGTAACCATTAATACAACAAAAATCAAGAGAAAAATATTTTCTTATAATTTAATCATGTGAAACATTAGAACAAAAGTAATAAGATTGCAAAGGACATGAAGAGAAATAAGGCACAAATATAACAAGTTGCTCCCTACCTGGTATGTGTACAACTTCACATAAATGAGTGGCATTCGTTGATTCATCTTATTGTAGTGTTTGATTACCCTATGTACTGTCTCAGGTACATATTCTAGTACCAAGTTAAGATATAACTCATCCTTCTCCGTGGTTGAGAAGAAGCAATGCTTCAGAGAAATCACATTTGGGTGGTCAAGAAGATGCATTGTTTGCA
The DNA here is from genome assembly GCA_030549335.1 of Pontederia crassipes. NCBI lineage: Eukaryota > Viridiplantae > Streptophyta > Magnoliopsida > Commelinales > Pontederiaceae > Pontederia > Pontederia crassipes. Next base: position 12,645,867 of record CM060195.1, on the reverse strand, counting down.
GCTCACGGTTCTTGTACCTCTTGTCTTGCAGAACCTTTTTTATTGCTACTGTTTCACCTGTCTCCAGGCACTTTGCCTACGCATGAAAAAAGATTGAAGTTCAAGACTTACTAAATTAAGATGTCAGGTTATAAGTGATAACAAATAAGTATGTGATCCAAGTAGCCAATACATGAATCATAGGTTACCAAAATAGGATGACATAAGGAATACACATTGCTCCGAAATAATAAAGCGAGCCTATCACACTAACCTGGAAAACAACCCCAAATGATCCATGTCCAACTACACGCTCAGCCATGTAGCTAATCGTCTGCAAAAGTTGAACTTACCATTAGATGGAAAGTTCTGTTGTACACACAAGAAGTATAATAGAAAACTTGCTAAAAATGTTGATACGGAGAAATACTAGATGATAAAAAGAATGCACCGATGACCAGTAAGCACCTATAATTCTTCGCACTTATGGAGAGACTATGTTGAAAGCTTTTATTATGCATCCTCAAAGTGGTACACACATATATGCTCAACTAGCAATTTTTTAACCTCATTTTCCATACCTGCTTTGGCAGTCCATTTCTGCCGCCAATAGTTGTAACAATTATGTGGCCTGTTTCTGTCCCATTGCCATCAATAACGGTCGCTTCAACTTCCTGAAATAGCTCTCCAGTTACCCCATGTATGAAAATTTGTAAGAATTAATAACTGAATGCTGACTTACCTTATCATCCCTTATTTTCATTTCATTCATCTCGTCTGGCAACCTGTCAACGCCACTAGTACCAGTGGTGTTCTTTACTCCAGATGAAGGTACTACATTAGCAGATGCCATCTGTTTGTTTAAATTTCTCTAATGTAAAATGAGTCTTAGGTATGTCGGAACCAACTCATGCACCTGTAAACAACCATATGACGAACATCAGTAAATCTATGAAGCGTGAAAAGGTTCCGAAACTTTCATTGGATCATCGATAGGAAACTCTATAGGGAGAAGGCATGTATCAAGCTATAATGTACAGAAGGAAAGACACAAGAACGGAAAGGGATAACTCCACATATTGATGAATTCCAGTGACAGATCTCACGAATGCTAGTTACTCACTCATAGATCATTTTTGTGTGGGAAAACCTTAATGCTTACTTACATATTTTAACCTTCATGATTTTTTCAACCTATTTCGCCGAACAGCAACATGCATACAAACATACTATTATATATGTATAGATTATCTACTGCCAATAAATTACATCTTCTGTTAAACGTCCACAGTGCTTGATGCCACCAAACTTGCATCCTCCTATATTATCAAATGCCCATGTTTCTGATCGATTTCAACTTCTCTTTTCTTAAGAAGAACAAGGAATAGTACAAAAATTCCTAACTTTCTTAAAAGAACAAATTTAATTACAATACACGAGTATCATGCTGCAAAAGAACAAAATATTGTTTATTTTTTGTGCAACGAAAAGGGCGAATCTTGATCTGAAGTCACTAATTAAGACAAAACAAGAGAAGCATCCACGCATCATGTGCATGCAAGCCAAGATTAGAGCATAAAGAATACTTTTTTATGCTGAAAACACAAGAATCATACGGCAACAACAAATAACAGCATATTCTTGTCATAATAATCACAAAAAAGGGAAGCTTGCGAATCGACAGATGCAAAAGCAGATGGCTCCCACCCGAAATCACACCTTCCACGAGAAACTCGGAAAGAAAAAACCAAGGGTCATGCAAAAGGCCCTCTTTTTAGCCCAATCACCTAATATTTGGAATAGCCGATTAATATGATGAAGAAAAATCCCTAAATTTTCAGCAAAGCGACAGTGTTCGTTTTTCATCAAACACGCAAAACGGCATACAAATTGTGCCACAAAAATACTTCAGGAGAGGTAGAAACAAAGGGGGAACCCCCCACCACATAATTCGCCAAAAGAGACCTAATTTTTTACCCCACAACCAACACCAAAATCTGAACTGTAAGACGAGGGAACGCAATGCTCGCGAGATCCTACTCGTCGTCACCAGAATCCACGGAAGAAACACCCAGCATGAACAGCCGTTGGCCGAATCGGAGACAAAGAAACAAAGGGGAAGTAGTGACGAGCAGATCGATCTCTTCCTCCTCCTCCAGCCACCAGGAACTTGAAGAGAAGACGACGGCCACGAACGAAAGAAAAAAATCGCGCGATTTCCAAAATCTCCCTATGGTGGTTTTTTTTTTTTTTTTTTTGGATTAGTTAACCCCCTTTTTTTTCCTTTCTCGTGGGCAGGGGAAGGGGAAGGAGGAGGTGGTGGTGAAGGGAGAAGAAGGTTGAAGTGGTCACTGGTCAGAGGAAGTGGGTTGGGTAGTAGTCAAAGGGAAGGAAGATAAACAATGACCAGTTATTATTAATGGCATTAATTAATGTGTATAGAGTAATTTCAAAATAATGTGTGGAAACATTTTTAATTTTTATGGTACACTTCACTTCTTTTGACCGTTCAAAATCTGAAAAAACCCATCCACCTCCCTCCTTTCTCTCTCCTAATCATTCACATTTACCAATTACCATGCCATGCCACGCCTTTTTGCATTTCCGACCTTCTATGTTTTGCAAATTTAGATTATTCTATCTGACTATCTCACATCAAAAACTTTGGGCGACTTTTAAGTTTTTTATTCATTTTTATTCATTGTTCCACCATGGAATTTTATAGTATATATCTTTCATTTCGAAGAAAATCTTACAATTGGATGTTTGGATGATAAAATTATGTAATTTTATATCAATTAGGAGATAAAAAGATAAAGTTATTTACATAAATTACTCCTAAATTATCATATTTTTCACCTCTAACCTCAAATTATGAACTTATTTTTTGTTCTCAAATTATCGCGATTTTTTTAATTTGATCCTTCCGTCCACTTCTGTCAAATTTTCTATTAAAATCAATTTTCTATTTATGAAATGTTAAAAGTACCCCTTCTCTCATTTTTTTCTAATATTTAAATATTTAAAAGAAAAAAAAAGAAAAACATGGTTATCGGCGCCGATGACTCTCTTCTCCCTCCTCTAGGATGTTGTCGTTGGAATTGCCAATGATTCTCTTCTCCCTTCTTCAGGACGATGCCGTCGTCGCCCAAGCCGTGCTAGTCGTTAGAGCCTCCGCCGAAAGCAGATCAAGCAAGGCCACTACCTCTCTCTGCCGCACCAACTGCATCGTCGTCGATCGCATGGATGTTTAAGTGATACCACGTTAGTATTTTCTCTCTCCTTCACATCAGATTAAAAAAAAAAATATCACGTCAGTATTTTCTCTGAGCTCTCTATCCAAACTTAATTTTGTATCTATTTCAAAACTTTGAGACAAGATTATTCAACTTTTCAAATTTTCAATCGTGGTCATCGTTAAAAGGTTAAAATAAAAATAATAATAAATAAAAAACTAAAAAATTGAAGGCACTTAAACTGAGTCGATACGTTTTTTGGCATGATCCATTCGGATTGGATCATCCAAATTTTTTATGCATATTAAATATATAATATTATGATAATTAATATTTTTTATGCCTTTAATTTTGAAGGCTTTGAGAAAGAGAAAGATGAAAAAAATAATGTCACAGCTTAAGTATTGAAAATGATAACCCCAAAAATTTTGAGTATTCAGAAATATCACTTTTGAAAAGCATTGAGAGGAAATATTTATTTATTGAGTATCATGAGAACGAAAAAAGATTAGACTTTGAATGTTTATAAAGGCCAGAGAGATACAAGCAAAAATACTTGTGTGACGAGGGAAAAGAAAAAAGAATTCAGTAATTTTTCTCCTGACTCTAAACATCTCTTGTTTTTTTTTATTCTAATTTTTCCTTGCAAATATGTAGGAGTAGAGTACATGCAGTTATAAATTCTATCTTGTAAGAATATGAAAGATGTTGTATTGAGTGTATGACGGTATGTTTGAAAAGTTCATCTCCTTGTTTTGAAACTTCATATTTGTTTGATGTGACTAGTTTGCAAGGTTTAGTTTAAATAAGTGTTCAATTTCATTCATCTCTTTCACTTTCTTATTTGTTGGGTGCTGATTCATTTTATATATGCTTTACCTTGAATTTATGAAATGAATATTTTTTAATATTTAGCATCTTTGATTGGCTTATTTTGATTTTCAGATTTTATGATAAGAGTATAATCTTATTCATTTTCTTAAACCAACCCTTATGTCTTACTAAGAATATTTTCTTCATATAATTATTGCAGTCTATCATATGATTTTTACATCATAAATGAGAAATTTGCATGAGTTAAACTTTTGTGTAATCTTCACAAAAGATTTGTGATTATTTTCTTAGAAGATATTATTAAATGTAGTAATCATTTGCGTCATCATTTGGGTGAGATTATAAGTAGTAGCATGAACTTGTATGATTCTCTCCATGAGACAAGTTGTCTCCAAGATTACGAATCTCATGATATTTTATTTGTAGATTTTAAAATATATTCTATTTTGAAAAAATGATATTCTTATTTTGAAACCACTTGGCAATTTACATATTGGATTCTTACTTCTTTGAAATATATTGCCCACCTTATTTGATAGGATCCTTATGCGCAGATGAACGTTTTCAAAGTTTCACAATATGGTTCTAAAAATATCATTATTTTATGAGCATATTTCATCCAAGTGAGTATGAGAGTTATATTATTTTTCATACTATTTATAGTTTTTCTTATTTTACATTTGTAGGATCTTAATATGATGATATAAATGACAATTTATAATTGTAGTTCTAATTGAGATACATTATGTAGGCCTGATATATGAAAGTAAAGTATCAATATCATCGTTATGTGTGCCATAAATTATTTAATAAATTCAAATACGTGATAGATTATATTTTTTTATTGTGGATGTGAATTCGAGGACGAATCCTTTTGAAAAGAAGGCGAATGATATGAATTTGAAAGTTTTATAATGGCAACCGATGAGAAGCATAATTTGGGCCGCATGAAAATTCAGCATAAGTGGACTAAATAAATCATTATTTAATCATATATTATTTTAAATGTTTGAAATTAATCATATATGAAAATTATGTTGAGAGTTCTAAGAGAATTTTATTTGATTATTTTAGAAAGCTAATTACCTTATTTCTAAACTAAGTTTCCTTTTCTTTCACCTCAAATTTTGATTTTTAATGCCTATAAATGAAATTTGACTTAATTGCTTTTGTTGTAAAGGAATTTATGCAACATATTCTTCAAAAACTTTCGTGATTAATTATAAAATTAATAATATTGTGATTAAATTCACCAATTTATAATATTGATTATTTAGTTCATTGATAATTTTAACGTTAATATTTAGTTGCTTGAAATCCATTTGATATACGGAAAACCTAAAATGGGAAGAGGTGCCCCCTTCTGCTTTGACAAAGCACTATAGCACGTTTTCATTTTTTTCAATTTTTTTAATCCTTTTTTAAATCGGTTTTTTTTCCTTTCCTTATTTTTTCTCTCTTATATTTCTCTCACAAATTTATTTATTTATTAAATATAATCTATTTATTATAAGCCATTAATTTATTATTATTTATAAATTCATTAAAAAATTTAATATTTCTATTAAATATAATTTATTTAAAATATAATGTGTTATATTTAATAATATATATTTATTAAAAATAATTTATACTATTGTTTTTATTAATTAACAAAATTATATTTTTTATATGAGTCCTGGGAAGCAGTAAATAATAAGTAAATTTATAATACTTATATTTTGTTCAAACGTATATTAAAATTAATTTATCTAGCAACTTTTTCATATCATATTATTATTTTTTAATTTCAGTTCATTCAAACACATTCCGTTTGATCTTAAGCTGTCCATGTTTGACCGTAAGCTGTCGCCACGCGAGGGACCCACGTGCCAGAAGAGCTGCTGCCACAACGGAATGGACGTAAAGAAACGTCGTGTGGTAGACTCACACACGGACTGTAACACCCTCTTTGATGTGTATATATATATTTTAATAACACTAAAAACATGAAATAAACCGGTCAAATCGTGCCGTTTGACCCGACCAGAATAAATAACTAATAAGGCAGAGCCGTTGGATCGGGAGATAATTAAATCTGTCGGCCGGCGGTTTACTTCCGGGGACAAAGCCCTCAATCCGAGCGAAGCGACACGAAAAATATGAAGCAAATATATTTTATTAAATATTACTTAATTAACACCCTAAAGAAAATAGGTAGGCAAATGCGTGGGTTGAGGATGTCTAATTATTTAGTAGTTCGGTGTTGATTAATTGATATGATATGATTGCTCCAGTCAGGCACGGAATCCTTAATTTTATTCAAAAAATAATAAACTGAGTTAAAAATTTTCATACTTTTGATTTTTCTTATTGAATTAAGAGTTAAAACTTAAGATTTCAAACTTTTATGTACAAGTTGATTAGAAAAGCATTTTGTTTCAACGCGCTATGCAGGCATGCCTTTATACATTATCATTTCACACAAAATTAATTATGTACTTATAAATCTAAACATCAATATATATATATATATTAAATTATTAAATTTATTTTTTTCGAGTGAAAGAGATAAGAATTATTGTAACAATCCGAATTTTTACCGAGGGCATAATCTCAAACTAAAGTACATACTATGCTCCAGTAGTAAAAGCTTAAGCATTATATTATTTTTCTAAAATTTAGCCGTAAAATTCTCCTCTCTATCTTCTTCTCCACCAAAAAAGTTCAAAGACTATAAAATCTAGAGCTACCATTCTTTGTGAAGGTTACTTTACAAGATTAACATGAAATATGAGATAAATATTTTAAGAAAAAAACAATAAAGCCTAGATGTTTTTAGATGATGATGAAAAAGGATGCAAGATGATTAGAGAAAATGAATTCTAGATTTAAAATTCAAATATATGTAAAGGAAATTCAACATTTTTATCCATTCTATTGAATCATAAGGCATTAAGAGGAAAAGTGAATTGGTATTAAATCGAAAATAATAATTTTACAAAATATGTCGCGAAAGGTTAAAATTGATTCGTTAAACTTTAAATTAAGACAATAGCAATCAAATTACATGCATACTAGAGTACGAATGAGAGGAAGAGATGAAGAGAGCAAATATAAAATGAAGTGTTTGTTGACGAGGTTTGGTCACACATTGACCTACGTTTTCGTTCTGACTTCTCGACCTCGAGATCGTCGAAAATTTTATTAACTTTTCTTTTATTCCAAATGGAGAAACTCTTTACAACACATCACATTTTCTCTACTTCGAAAAGTAAGACTCACTTATCCTCATACGAAGTTTTCACTCATCAATTCTCTGCTCATAAGTAGGCATACCTCTTTTACAAAAGAACGCTCTTAATATTTTCTTTAGACTCAGAGGTAAGATGAAATTTCTACTACAAAGGAGCTCACATTCAAATTTAAAAATAAATGTTTTTTTATTTTACAATATCATGGTCACATGAAAATAATAAAAGATTCAACAATACGACTTAAGAACTTCAAGACATAATTTTTCTGATGCTTGGTGTTTCCTTTAAATTATTAATGATTCTACAACCCTTGAATCACTTTTCTAGGCCTATTTGACTAATATGATCGTTGCCATTGTTTGATAAAAAAATTAGTCATTATTGTACATTTTGCCCGCAAATCGGTCGATTGCTCTACTCATCGGAGGGCCGCTCCTTTTTTACCGTTCAAAATATATGATTGTTGGATGGTCGACTGTCTGACCTTTTGCATCGACCAGCCCTTCGACTGGCATGGGCATTGATGTTGTGGATTGAATTGACCGCCGACCATTCAACATTTTCACTTCGCTTGGTGTCAATTATGCAGTCACCGGTCGACCTCTGGTTATCACCAATCGACCAATCCTTCAATATTGATCAAAATATCCATTTTCCATGATCATCAACGACTAATTAACCAAACTAGTCGAATGGTCCATTTAGTCGACTACCCTTCATTATTTTGTGTATAACTTTCACAACATTATCAGAATAAGGTGATTTTTATTTGCTGAAAGCTAACAAGATTATCTAGATTTTTATATTCACGTATTAATCCAAATATAAATGAAATATATTCAAATAGTAATTTCAAATCCAGTGTACAAAATAACACATTTCTAAACTTTTTTGCTACTTTAAATATAATTAATTAATTTGAAGATCATCATTTTCAAAAAATGGAAGATCAAAAGAAATGTCATTTATAACTTTCTTTGGCTTTTCAAAACCGTTTCTAATAATATCCCACATATCAAAATCAATAGAACATAAATATTCCTCCATTCTAATTTTTCAAGAAGAAAACAAATAGTCTTTAAAACTCAATGGGTTGAGACATTCTTCCAAAAATGTGTCACACTCTAATGATGATTAAATCTTTAAAATTAGAGCAACATTTCTCTCATACCAATTGTTGGATCAGAATGTACCAAGAGGAGAAATTGAAAAGATTAATTTTACAAAATACATTGTGAAAGCTTAAAATCAATTCGATAAACTTTAAACCAACACAATAAAAATCAAATCACATAATATAATGGAGAGAGAGAGAGAGAGAGAGAGAGAAAGCAAACATAAAGTGAGACATTTACTGATAAGATCCAGCCACGCATTGACTTACGTCTTCACTTCGACCTCGAGATCGTCAGATATTCCACTAACCTATCTTTCATTCCAAATGTGGTAAGGAAGAAACTCATTACATTACATCACCTTTGCTTCAAGAGATAAGTTACACCTCCCCTCTTAGGAAACTTTCAATCGTTGATTCTCCTCTTAAGAGGTAGGCACCTCTTTTACAAATGAACACTTTTAATCTTTTCTTTAGCCCAATAGGTATAAACCCATAATACAAAATATCTCTCACCCAAATCTCAAAAAAAATTATTCTCTCTTTTACAATATCAAACTTACATGAAAAGAAGAGAGAAAGAAGAAATGATTCAATAATATGGCTTAAGAACTTCAACAAATTATTTTCCTTTAATACTTGGTGGTTCCGTTAAATTCTTAATGATTCTGCACCATTTGAATATCTTTTATAGGCCTCTTTGACTAATATGACCATTGCCCTTGTTTTGATAAAAAAAACTAGTTGTTATTGTGCATCTTGGCCGTAGATGGTCGACCGCTTTGCTCACCGTTTGATCGCTCCTTCTGATCATTGGATGATGATTGGTCGACCTTTTTCACTAACCACTTGATCGGTCTTTCAACCAACATGGGCGGTCACGCCAATGTCAATTCTGCAATCATCAATGGTCCACTGGTTGCCATCGGTCCATCACTACAAGAAAATTGAAGAATAGTGATCCAATTGACGAAACGCTAACGCGGCGCTATTGTGTCTCTGGAACATATAGCATCACTTTAGCATCTAGATAGGGCCAACAAATCGTGACACTGAATATTGGTGACTACTAGCGTCGCAATAGAGCCAAAGAAAGTGGAGACGCTATTAGCGCCAACTGTAGACGATATCTCGAAGTTATGAAGACGCGTGATGTCTGGTTGGGAGCAGTACATAGACATCGTTAGGGGGCGCTAAAGTGGCGTGACATGTGAGGCGTTATGTCGACGCTCAAGAGACGCTAACTTTATGCATTAGTTGATGCGAGTGCGGTCCATTTTCCATCCCCCATTTGTGATCATCTCCATCCTGTGCCCTAACCATATCCTCTCGACATCATTTTTTGCCCTTCGCTAGACGTATTCGGGTCGGCGAGTAGTTGATAGACAATTGTCAATCGAATAGATGACTGTCAATCGACTGAATGATGACACCATCAGATGAACAACAGATGGCACAATTAGGGGAGTGGTGAACGAATGCCAAACGAGCATCGAACGACTATCAGGCGAGCAGTCAACAATGACCTGCTCTTCGTCGGGCGAGTGTCAAGCGACAGCCTATGCATTGTTAGGCGAGGAGCGAGCGCTGAGTGGTGTCTTGTGCTTCGTCAGGCGAGTGGCGAGCGAAAGCAAGAGAGACAACGAGAGCAACGAGCCGCAACATTGTTAGGATGAATGGTGGAGAGGATTGCAAGCATATGTTGACAAGCGGCAAGCTCAAGCGACGGTGACCAGCGATGTGGGCGACCAGCACGACGGTGAGCATAAGATCGCCGTGTTTGGGGATTTTCTAACGTGAATGAGGAGGATGGGTATTATGTGAACTGATTTTTTTTCCATTTGATGAAAAACCAATGTTTTCATAACCGAATCGACAATCGGATCAGACTCATTATTGGGTCGCGGTTGAGTCGGTCTAACCAGGTTCGATTGGATTGAACTATATTTTATTAAAATAATATTATTTATAATAATTATAAAGATATAGTATAAATTATATGATATAGTATATTAATATTGTACTAATAACTTATTAAAATATTAAAAATTAATATAACATATTTTTATTTATTAAAAGTTTTAATAATGATAGGTAATAATGATTAACATATAAATATATTATTATTATTAATTTGATATCTATTATTTAATAGATTTATCATAACTTTTTTCTTTAACACTTTTCTTTTTATTTCCTTTATTTATATCCTTTGATAATTTTCTATTTTAATGTTATTTAATTTTAAATACTTACCTTTTTTATTTCAATTCCTATTTAATTTTGTACATAGCATACTCTCTCCTTTTTAACCTTTCTTATATTTCTTTTCTTTTTTCCTTTTTAACTTACATATTTTTATCATTTTATTATTTTTTTCAAAATTTGAATTGAACCAAATTGAACCGATTCAATCATCTCGGTTCAATTGGCCGGCCGGTTCCACCGATTTTTTTTCGATTCAATGTCAAAATCGATTTTTTACATCTAATTGAACTGGATCATCGACTGATTCGCGATTGAACCGATCGGTCTGGTCCGATTTTGACAATATTGAAAAAAGCCACCGGTTTTTGCCTGCCAAAGCCCAATAAAATATCTGCTGTCCACAGGAAAATCAATGAGTATTGCGACGAGGACGGTCCTTTTTGTTCTATTATATTTGTGCGATATGTCTTCTTAACTGCTTAGTTTATGTTATGCTCTCCAGCAGTTTTGATTGCCCAATCAGTTGTTTATTGGATTTTACCTGTTGAGCCATGCGTTCAGGAATTTTCCAATTCGTTACTGTTGGTGTTTTCTCTTGTCACAGCTTAAAGAGGGGTCCTCATTATTAACGGTTAGGATGGAGTGGTAAGCGACTTCTCCTCGCTTAAGCAAGTTTCGAGTTCGAGTCTCTGCGAATACAAAATTTTTTTGTTGAGAACCTCACCTGCCATCGTTAGGTATGCAAAACGGGGCGACCACCGGATTAGTGTTGGGCTCGATGGTAGACCGGCCTTCAACATGTAGACAACGCACAACCGTTAGCACCGTGCAAGTTGGGTCGTCGACTCCGCTTCTTAAATACCGAGGACTGACAACTAAAAAAAAAGAGAAGTCCTCATTTTATTCCTCAGATTGAATTGACTTATTTATTCTTTATGACGTGTTTGATTTGAGTATAAATATAATAATATGATGTTATTTTGTCAAACAAGGTGGTTAAACCTTAAAAAGGTAAAGGACAATGTTGGTATTAATAAAAAATTATCTTTTTGAATAGTGTGTTTTATAGAGATAAGTTATTCTACCAAAATAAATTTATTCTTTGCACAAACTCTTAAAAAATCTTAATCTATCTGAATAATAATCCTTATTCTAAGGATTATTATCCATCAATCAAACATCACCTATGTTACTATCTCAAAATGAATTATTTATGCTTATGCATTCTCATTGAAATATAACTTTGCATGTGAACTGCATTAATTTCTACCTTTAGATTTGATAAAGAAGTCAGTGAGATCCTAATTATAAGAAGGGAAGAAAAAAGAGCTCCACCAATGTTTCTTTGCCATGCAGGAACGATCTTCACAGTTCTATACAACTACAACCACACACATAAAAAAGGTTAAACCAAAGTTTCCGGAGAACTTCGGATATGCGACTACGTGACATGCAAATGTGATATACATATACACATATATATATATATATATATATATATATATATGACGTGCCAATTAATGCATATATGTATCAAACACTTTGCAACCTCACTCAGCTTGTTTATCCATATATCTCCTCATCCCGTTCGAGAGTCCCACAAGCCACAAACACTTTGAGCAAACCACCATTCAACTTGTGCACCAAAAAAAAATAGAAAAATAATTAAACGAATTAATTGAGGAACAATTAATGCTATATATATAAATATTGTCACATTCGCATTGACTGATGCAAGAGCAAGAGATATTTTGCACGCAAACAAAACCATCGGAATGGATATAGAACACAACGATGTTCAGCTGCATCTAATTTATAACTTGGATGGTATGTAACATCTCCAAATCTGTCCCTTGTCACTTGGCAAAATCTAACTTCGAGATTGCTATCGACAATGTTATATCTTGATTAAAATCTTGACTTTGTCGGTCCTTGACCCGAATGAAATAAAAGTGAAAGGCTAAAAAAGAATATCAATAAAATAGAAATAAAACTAGATATCCAAATAATAACCTTTAAATAATTCAAAATAATTATGACATCACCGAATATCAAAATAATATGAAAGCCTAATAACATGAACTCAAAATATCCAAAATAGCGAAATAGAAAGTAACACTAGGACACCACATGTGCACTAGATTATATGAACGTCGTCAACCGCATCTCATCCTCGTCATCATTACCTGCAGGATCAATGCAGGAAAAACAATAACCCGCCTGTGAGCTTGCAACCCAATAGGTGGATAATAAACCAATAGATAAACATTAACAATTATAAGCATGGAACAATATGCATAGGTAGGAGGATCAATAGGAATATAATCAATGTCATGCTACATCAGAATCAATAGAATAGATCAACGTGATGCTCTGAGTAAGATCAATGTGTCATGAAAGGCGAATGCTCTAGATCAATGTCGTCTATGCAATGTTGTCAATTAGCATTTTGGTTACAATGAGGTGCCATATACTTCATGAGCCAGTGATTGTGGACATGGTGGTAAGTCATCCTCGCTATAGGGGTGGGTATCCTCTATCATCACACGATGGGGAGAAATCGTGAATGGGACAAGGTCGAGCCAATGCCCTAGCAATATGATGAAAACAAAGTCATGAGCTCCCATCAATTCGTAACATGGACACCCAAATTTTTATCTTCATTAATTATTTAGGTTATCATCTTCACCTAAATTGGGACTTCATAGTATGCAATGCAATACTATATTATGGATCAACATCTTCGATGAAATAGGCACGAGAGTAATAATAAAATTAAATCACATCGCAATGCATCAACTTGGTCCAACCCAAGTCGGGTTGGGTCTGACCCGGCCAGGGTTCTTTAGTAGACGATTCCTCGGCCCAGCTCAGGCCGAATATGAATCGAACTCAGTATGTCTCTGTCGGAACTCTTTCCGGGTTCAGTGGAGACCGAGCTGGTTCTAGTTCATGACGGCGAGGACTGGGCTATTTTTGCTTGACTATATCATACTCGGGCTAGGTTCTTTGATTCTGTCGAAACCATGGTCGCAGCTGCACATTCTTCCACGCGGTTTCGCCAGAATAAACCTCTTATGCGTAAAGTAAATGCATGGATCGATGAAGAGTAAATAGAAGATGATGCTAGGGCTCTATGTGGGTCCTTAGACATGCAAATCTATTGTTAAAATCAATCCAAAGGTTGATCTAACGATCCACCTATCCCTATTCTTTTTCCTCTGTGGTTAGATCTGTTTCCCCTCGTTCTTCTCCCTCTCTGGTCGTCCTTGAAGGTTCTCCGACCTTGAGAGTGCGTCGTCCACGTTCCTAGGTGTCTGGCACCTTGGCTCATCTTTGGCGGTCTCTCCGGCGTCCGACAATGGCCTCTTGGGGTCCTCGACGTGGGGGTACGAGAGGGGCACGTCAGGTGAAGACGTCTAGGGCAAAAACTTGTTTAAATCACTCTGATTTGATTCTTTTATACGGTCTGGGCACTACATGGGAGGCTTCTTAATTGGGGGCCTTTTGTGATCCACTTCCATGTTGTGACAACCTGATTTTTTAGGGATTAAATAAATGACATTTTATTCTAGGAAAGATTATTGGACTTATTAATTAATTAATTTAAATTATTATTTTTTCAATCGAGACCCATCAGTGTTCAAGACTACTAGCACTTGAGTAGTTCGGTGTTCGGATGGGACATATTTAATTATTGAGAAATTATCAAAAGAAATTTTAATAATGGATTATCATTATTAAATGAAAATTAGTTCATGACTCAATAAAAGTCAAAATCCTAATCTAAACCATAAATACAATCTAAAGGTCTAGAAATCCTTAGCATTCAAAATGAATTTTTGTACCATGAGTCTTGCTTTTTCTCTCATTTTTACGATACTTTCCATAGCGAAGCGACCATAAATTTCAAAGTCCTGACATAGGATAGCAAACTTTAGGTGATCGGTGTGGGTTTCAAGATCACATCATAGAGGAATTGCTGATCATAGTTCAACGTTCATGCACCAGCGGACCAAAGGAATTAGAGTTATTTTTTCTTATCAATTTAAGGTACATATGGGGGATCCTTGGATATAAAACCATGGAGTCATATCCTTTATATTGATATTAATTTGACATAGTTTTTACGTCGATTGGAATAGTTATTCTATCGTTTGAACGATAAAAAATCGTGATGGATGACGGCGACAGAACTTGGCTCAAGGTTTGTTCTGTGACATTCTTCGGTTGTGATCAATTTGTCATTGCTTCCACTTTAGCGGGATTCACAGAAATACCTTGCTTTGATACGATGTGCCCAAGGAACATTTTTTCTTTCAGCCATAATTCACACTTGGACAGTTTAGCAAAGAGTTTAAACTATTTCAATGTCTCCAACACAATCCAGAGGTGTTGTCGATGCTCCTCTGGGCTCGATGAATAGATCAGGATATTGTCGACAAATACAATGACAAACTGATAAGGATAAGGCCTAAATACTCTATTTATGAGATCCTTAAATGTCGCGGGGGCATTTGTTAGTTTAAAAGGCATGACGAGGAACTCATAGTGGCCATACTTGGACCGAAAGAAAGTTTTCGGTACATCTTTTTTAGCTACTCTGAGCTGATGGTAACCGTTCCGCAAATCTATCTTTGAAAATACCGATGCTCTGGATAACTGATCGAATAGATCATTAATGCACGGTAGTGAGTACTTGTTATTGACAGTGGCTTTATTCACTAATCTGTAGTCGATGCACAACTTGAGTGAGCCTTCTTTCTTCTTTACAAATAGGACCGGTGCATCCCACGATGAAACACTCGGTCGGATCAAACTCTTGTCCAGTAGTTCATGTATCTGCTTTTTGAGCTCATGCATCTCTGTCAGTGCCATACGATATGGTGCTTTCGGTGTTGAAATCAATCTCTCTCTGAGGTGGTATTCCAGAGATGTCTTATAGAAAGACATCCGAAAAGTCTTGGACAACATCCAACTAGTGCAGATCCTTTACAGTGGACTCAGTGCTGATGACTAGCATCCTTTTCTAAGCATCTTCTGTGCTTGCATTGTCATCACAGTACTTTGTGCTCCCCTAGGGGAGTGCCTCTGACTGTAATTCGTGGCCCATTCTTTGCATTAATAATCAGCTGTTTCTTCTTGCATAGAAATGAGATATCGTGATGAGATAGCCAGTTTATACCCAAGATGATATCGTAGTCTATCATGGGTATTACTACTAGATCACCAGGAAACTCTTTTCCTTCCATTGTGACAAGAGTGTTAGCAATGTAATTCAGGGCATAAAGAGTGCCTATTGGTGTGGTCACACTCATGCGACAATTCATATACGTGAGTGGAAGGTTCAATGTCTTGGTACAACTAATAGAGATGAAGGAATGCGTAGCACCAGAGTCAAATAAAACAGTAACAGATAGTCCAAATATAATGAAGGTATCTCTGATGACATCAGTATTATTGTACTCTGTATCATTCTGCATGTTGTAAACGCAGCCTTGGACAAGCGCATTTTCGCCTCTTAGACCTCTTTGATCCCAGCCATCCCCTCCGACGATCTAGGTAGTTGCGAATATAGTGGCCGAATCTGTCGTAATGTATGCATGCGTCAGTCTTCCTCCTGCACTCCCTAGGATGGTTCATCCCATAAAAGTCGCAAGCGCCTTCATTCTGTGCAGGTGGTTGTCGCGGAGGTGGCAGCTGCCGCAATGGTTATGGACATTGTTTAGCGTTCTTTGGTATTCTTTCATCTTTCAATACAATGCTATATGGTTCATCTATGGTTGGTGATTCTGTGGTGGCGACTGATTCCTTTGCTGAGGAGGCCTATGTGTTTGCTATTGTTGTGGCGGAGGAGAATTGCGCGAAGGAGGATAGGGCCTCTGACGATTATCACGTCACTCTGGACCTCTAGCTGGGCGGTGATCATCCCACCGTTGCTGGTAAATTATATTGAAATGATAGTCTAGATGTTGTTTAGAAATGAACCAAGGGCATTAACACTAGTTTTTTTAATCTAAATTTAATCTGTTTCTATGATCTCTGATATCAATTAAACCCTTTTTGAATCAATCTAACATTCATATGAAAAATATGATATTTAGTTCTAAGTCTAATGTACTATGAGAGAAATTTTTGTTGAATTAGATATGATTATTATAGTTAAGTTGTCCTAATTCTAGCAAATATTAGATGAACTTTATTCCTAAGAGAACCTCTCATTAATTGTTAATCTACTTTAATAATTTTTGTGAAGTAATTAATTATCATTCTATATCATTATTTTAGTTTGATTCTACCTTTGTCTTTTCCCTTTTTGTGTAAATTATACGGATCATCCTTCAACTTTAAGTCAATATCTCAACAGTCCCTAATTTCAATTTGTAATTAGATTGTCCCCTCCCCCTTTTGCTTAGTTTTTATTGTAGCCTTTTTAGTCTGCAATTAATTTAGATTAGTTAGTGAATTTTAGGTTTCAAATCACTGTAAATACGACATTCAAATTTATTACTCGGATCTGTGCATTTGTAGTTGAGTGAAGTGAGGAGTACATAGTCTACGCCTAAGTCTTGTTCAATATTTAGTTGCACATAATCTACGTTTAGATATTGTCACCTAGACCTTAGTCTCCTTCTAGTTCTAAAAGGTCTACATCTAAACTAAAGTCTTTTGCATTTTGTGCTTCGAGTCCAACAAATTAATTAGTTTATCATTCTCATGACACACCCATTAATTTTTCGGCATTGTTCCCAGGGATTTAATGCTAATTAGAATCACTTTCAATAGGTTTGATTAGTTTTGGACATTTCTAATTATCACATTTTCAGTTAGTTAGCTTTGATAATTTGTTTCTTTCTTTTGCAATTTGTTTCCTTTAGTTCATAGTGTTTTTGTTTAGTTAGGTTTTCTTTCTTTTCTCAGTTGACTTTTAGTAGGGTTTTATTGTCTTTTGAGTATCATAAATGTTACATATTTTTAAATAAATATTATATAATATTTGTATATTAAATAATAGAAAAATAAAAAAATTGAAAAAATGATGGTCAGATAATCTGCCTCAATCGTGTCGGATTGGATCAGATCCTACTCAACCTGATCAAAATTGGGCGGGACGAGTCTAGTCGGGTCTAAGGTTGGGTGGAGTTTGATCCAACCCATGATCATTTCTATTTTCAATTAATCTAAAGGGAAGGCAAGGAGAACATGATCCATGAATCCCCCTACTTTCAATTAATCCTAAGGGAAAGCGAGTTAATTAAGCTTCACTCCTTGAACAAAAAAAAATATATAGCTAAATATCCTCGATAACAGGGGCTATTTAGTCCGTGCATACTGAGAAAAAATCGAGTGAGAGATTGTCGGTGACGTCATCAAGAAGTGTGAATGTGTTGAACAAGAAACTCGATTCTCTCGTGGCAATTGGAATAATTACACTAAATGTCCTCAAACTTTAACGTATACTTAGCTATACCCTTCAGCTTCATTTTGTAACACGAATGTCCTCCATCTTTTAACTCATTTCACTTGGTGCCCTTTTTACAAATCATAACCCGTCTCCCAATCGCGGAGCTGACGTGTCACAGATGTGACACTGACACGACATCTTCTCTCCTCTCCACGTAAATATTTGTTGACGTGACAATATTAAAAAAATAAAATGTCACAAAAGAGCATCGCCCCTCCCCTACGACCACCGGTGATCACCGAAGGAGGGGGGGTCGCATAGGGGCCGAGGCCCCTACCCCCCCTCCCGCGCGTCGATGAGGGGGGAGGGGGCTTGGAACTCCTCGCCGGCACGCGGGAAGGGGGACCTTCCCCCCTCCCCCTCTCTACGATCTCACTCGCCGACGAGGTCACAGAGGTCCCCCCTCTCCTCGTTGACGCGCGAGAAGGGGGTGAGCCTCCCCTTCTCCTCTTCCTTTGCAGTCTCGCTCGTCGGCGAGGAGGGCGAGACCCCTCCTCCCGTGCACCGGCGAGGAGCTCGCCAGCCCCCAGTGACCATGTTTTCTCGTGACATTTTTTATTTTTTTAATATTGTTATGTGAATGTTTACGTGAAAAAGAGAAAAGATGACGCTACGTGAATTCTTCGACTGAGAGCATGGCGGTAGCAAGTAAGATGAGCAAAGAGTAAAAGAAGCAAGTAAGATGAGCTAAGAATAAAAAAGTAAACTGAATTAAAAAATAGAAAATATTCGTGTTACAAAATATAAGTAAACGTTAAAATTAATCCCGCAACAATTGGCATCCTGGCTTTTTGCGACTTCCCCTACTTTAACCCCTTTCAACGCACGCGAACTCGATACCAAGGCCCTCCTTCGACGGATGTAATGAATGAACTTGATCCAACGGTCAGGACAGACCGCAGCGCCCGAGGGGTGGGGGGTAACCTGCGTTCACTGCGACGTCATTGGTGTGGTCTCCTCGACACGTGTCCGCAGAGGAGGAGGCGTCGCGTCCACGGCAGGAGTCTCGACCGACATGTGTCCTCGTTCGCGTGTCCTCCAACCGGTCGCCGCCGGTTTCGACGAAGCAGGGATTTTTGCATCTCTTTATAAGATTTTCGTCTCGGCAGCGCTGTCGCCGTTTAATTTTTGCCAAAATTGGGGGGGAGATAGAGAGAAAATCTCTGTCGAGGGGAACTAAAAAAATCCATACAAATTCAAACTCTTCGATCAATTTGTATTCGCACAAGTAGTTTTTCGGGCTCTGCGATTCGCGCTGCTTCGATTTGTGTAAGCAAAAGGGGACATCTTGGATCAGGATCGAGGTCGGAGGAGATGGTGATGGGGGCGGAGGTTATCCATCAGAGCATCCCCGTGCTCGACGTGCAGTTCCGGTGCGTCGCCAAGGGGGCCGAGGAGATTGTGGACGTCTCGGCGGCGGCGACGGCGCAGCCACCATCGTCGCCGGCGTTACGGCGGGGCGTGGAGGCGGCCGTGGCGGTGAATGTTGAGGTTTTGGAGCTGGTGAGTCTTGCATCGTTTTAGGACGTTTACCTGATACGTGGATCTACCTTGTATGGGTTCTGTAGCTGGGAACGAAATCAATTTATGTTATCAGTGTGTTTTTGAAATGAATGTTCGGATATACGAACGATTATGGACTTCTAGTGTCATGGTTTAACAATCTTTGCTTGTAGTATAATCAGATTCCTAAAACGGATGGAGGGGTGTTGGAAAATTAAATCAGTAATGCTTTCAATTTATTGTCACGCTGATCAGAGGAGTTAGAAAGAAAGAGGTCAGCGACGAATAAGAAATATTGTTTTGGTGTTTAAGGAATTTGGATAGGACGCTTGTGGTACCTTTTGCTTGACAGGATTACAATTTTATTTTTTTTGGGAGAAAGCAAAGCAATAAAAGCTCATATGTGGTTTGATGAAAAAAAAACAAATCTTTTTCATAAGTTAAATTTCCTGTTTTTTTATAGATTGAAGACCCATTTTCTGGGCGTTTGATCTTAAAGTTGAATGATATTTTTCTGGTTATCTTCCCCTTGGCAGACTGGGAAGAAAATTGGAAATCTCAGTGCTCTGTTTATTTTAGCAAAGAGAGTCTTAGATGTATGCCTTGATGGATTGATATAGTCATCTAATACTCCTGTTTGGTTCTTGTAATTATCTATTCCATATCATTATCCAGTAAATTGCACAAGAATTTGGGATGTTGAAAATAGATATGAATTTAAGGTAGGTGTAAATCCAATCTTTTACAACATACATTGTTAATGTATGTCCTTTTTTGTTTTGTTTTGGTATCGGTTAGTATGGCTGGCCACTTTGATCTGAAATGTATTGGATTTGAGACTGGGCGTCGGTGTGTTATGTATGAAAAAAATGCAGCACATTGTCATACTCACTAGAGAGGTAGAACTGAAAGTTTTAGGCATTTCAGGTCTAGTTTCCTTGTGGAGGAATAGTAAATTGAAAGAAAAATTATATATCTACATCGCTTGTAAATTGGGGATTCAAATATTAAACAGAAGGAAAAAAAAGATGCTCCAAATTTCACACTGGGATGAGGATGTTATGATGGATGTTGAGAGTAACTAGTAAATTGAAATGGATTGTCTGGAGTAGGTTGGAAGCATCTGCTACAGCCCATGGATGTTTAAGTAGATTGTTTTATGCCATATTAACTGCTTAAGATTCATATGGCCAATGCCAGAGCTGTTATTTTGTTTTGTTTTCCCTTTTTTTAATAAAAGGCAGATGGTTGGGTTTACTGGCTTATCTTATTTTTGTTAATGGTCTTTGTTCCTGCTGTTCTGCTGCTCGGTACTGCCACAATGGTACCTGATATGATTTCTTATTGATCTAGGATTTGAGAGAGTCTGATGCCATTCGGAATGTTTCTGTGGAACCACTTCAGTTTGTTCCTAGTATTAGGTCTGGTAGCTACGCTGATATTGGGCCTCGGAAACACATGGAAGATGAGCATATCTGTATAGATGATCTTTCAGCACACTTGGGATCTTCACTCAAGTGGCCTTCTCCTAGTGCCTTCTATGGAGTAAGTGCTCGGCAGCTGTCATCTCTTGATGATTGCTAGTGAAAATATCAAATTGAAACCTTTGCTAATGTAAATCTTGTCTACAGGTTTTTGATGGCCATGGAGGTCCCGAGGCTGCAGCCTATGTCAAGAGACATGCTGTTAGGCTTTTGTTCGAAGGCAATGACTTTCCACAAGCATCAGAGTCTGATGAAGTTTTCTTGTTATCAGTCGAGAACTCTGTTAGAAGAGCATTCCTTCTTGCTGATCATGCCTTGTCTGAGGACTGTACCATCAGTACTTCGTCGGGGACTACAGCACTAACAGTTCTGGTCTTCGGAAGGTACGAGGAAAAACTTTTGCAGTCTTTCCTCACTAATTGTGTTCCTAATCGAGCACTTGATTTGTTTTTTATTATAACGTTTTAGTACAACCTTTGACTTTTGTTTTGCTTCCTTTCGACCAGTTATATTGATTTCTCACTTCTGTATGCAGGCTCCTCTTAGTAGCTAATGCAGGGGACTGCCGTGCAGTTCTATGCCGTAAGGGTGTAGCAGTGGATATGTCGGAAGACCATCGACCTATTTATGCAGCTGAGCGACACAGGGTCGAAGAATGTGGGGGCTACGTCGAGGATGGATACCTCAATGGTGTTCTCTCAGTCACAAGAGCCCTTGGTGACTGGGACATGAAAATGCCAAGAGGCTCACCTTCCCCCCTTATCGCGGATCCCGACTTCAGGCAGGCCATCTTGACTGAAGATGATGAGTTCATTATAATCGGCTGTGATGGCATTTGGGATGTTTTGTCCAGCCAGCAAGCAGTTAGCATCGTGCGCAAGGGTCTCAGGCGCCATGACAACCCTGAGCAGTGTGCCAGGGATCTAGTCTTGGAGGCGTTGCGGCGCGACACCTTCGACAATCTGACGGTGATCGTGGTCTGCTTCAGCGACAAGCTACGGGGCTCCTCGCCTTCCCCAAGATTGAGGTGTTGTAAGAGCTTGTCGGTGGAGGCCCTCTGCAATCTCAGGAGCTGGCTGAACAGCGATGGTAACAGCTGACGGATGGATAATAATAAGGTTTAGCGTCTCAGATGGCTGTCTTGGAAGTGTAGGAAGCAGCCATGCAGTTTTGTTGCTTTCGGAATTTGTTGTTCCATGTAAATAACATTTGAGGTCGGATGCGGTCGGTGTACTGATACGTGATCTTATGATGATTGATCATGATTTTACGTAATCAAGGACGCTGAAATCCCCTTCACTATTAACGGCAGTTGCTGTTGTTCGACGAAGTCTGGTTGAACTTTTGCATTTCTCGACTTATCGGTTTGATATTACCTTTCCATTCACCAAAATCACTTGATTATATCGGGAGATAAATCTGGTTAATTAGTTGGGAGAGAAATTTGAAAACAGATAACACATAATCAAGAAATTTTAAATTCTTAATCTACGAATTTTAAATTCGTGCATATACACGTTACCACCGCATCACACCGCCCTTGTTTCATGATTTTGGCACTTCTATAAGTAAAATTTTGTTCGATTTGATTATTCTGGTACACACTAAATTAAAATAAAATTCAAAACTTTAGCTTCTAAAAATTTACGAATTATTTCCAACAACATATAAGATATATCCATCAATATAAAAGAAAAACTGTATTTAATATTATATATTACGTTCTAAACTAAACAGCGGGGGTGGGGGTTTACAATGTAAAAATTAATTCCTAAGTATACAATAATTAATATAACTTTAAAATAAAACTTATTAAATTTGAGAATAATGATAACAAGATATAGTTAAACCATTAGACTCTTATCCAAGAATTTGAGGTTGTTCCTCTCTTACAATTATAAGAATTTAATAGATAATATCTAAGAATAAATTTCTTTTTCTTTTCTTCGTATCTTTTTAATATAAAGTCGTCCATTAAATTCACTTCAAAGAAAATCTTATGAGATTCTATTCCGACATTATTTGCTGCTGTGAATAAATTGAGTACATAATATTTCATACCTTTTATTACAAAGAAGTTCCACCAGAAAAAAAATCAACTGAAAATAGATATTGCACATTATGCCCCAATCATTGATTTCTTCAAGGATATTTAAAATTCTAATTAGTCAATTTAAAAATGGATTGATAATAAACTTTAATGTACAATATCTAACTCAAAAATGCCTAACCGGCAAGTCATCTGATCCATGCATTTCTTGTGCGTGTGTTTGCAAAATATATATAATCAATGATTGGGGCATAATGTGCAATATCTATTTTCAGTTGATTTTTTTTTCTGGTGGAACTTCTTTGTAATAAAAGGTATGAAATATTATGTACTCAATTTATTCACAGCAGCAAATAATGTCGGAATAGAATCTCATAAGATTTTCTTTGAAGTGAATTTAATGGACGACTTTACGAAAATAATTAATAGTTATCAATATGTTACACTGTATAACACGTGCTAATAAAAGTATCTTAATATTTTATGGGGACAATTGACCCCATAGTTTACTATCTACTATATAAGTCCGCCCATGGGCGACGACATCACAACAAGATTAAAAAAGTATATCCAGATTCCATGATCCAAAGGGATACTAAAGATCCTTTCACAAAACATCTGGAACAGCCGTGGCCGTGATATAACATTTTTTTTCTCATATTTACCAACTATTCCTTTCGCAGTAATTTGAGAGTTCATACAATGAACAATTCCGAACTTAGCTAAGATCATCACCATCGGTCGAACCTCATTTGACATGAGAAGGGGGATGCTGCATTGGTGTTGGCTGAAATGGCGATATTGATTGCGACCTAAAGGGGGAGAGCAACATAAGCGCACTATTCGGTCATTATCCACCACTTTGCACCTGGAAATTTGTCTCGAGGGATAATAAGATCTCTCATAGATTCGTACTCCTCGCCAGTAACATGAGCAGCATTCAGCACCTTTACAGGAAAAAAAAGGAGAATAACACGAAGTGAGAACAATCAAAACGATATAGTCTAGCAAGATCTAGCGACACAATCTGCAATCTTCATCAATTTATTCCTCAAAGCAGTAGCAGTAGCTTTTGCATGGCATGTCCGATGACGACGCAGGAGGCGCATGGGGCAACTCTCATGCATCACCATACGTGGAGGTGACAGATTTTTGCATACATTTTATGAAATGATTCTATTTTCATGTTTCCTTGTTCATATTTTTATGTTCATCTTTTCATCCTATATCATGCAATACTGAATCCCAAGTACTAAATATCATAACAGTTAACTTTTTCCGTAATCACGTAGTAACAGAAGTGATTTCTGGGCAAACTAGGACTAGGTGCTCTTACCATAATTGAATTTTTGTCAGTTACATAGAATGCAAATTATGCTACCTAACAAAGTCCTTTTTATGGGAAATTTTCGAAAACAGTGCAAGATTCAAAGGACAATAATAGTCTAATAGGTGTAAATGAAGGTAAGAAACATACAGCATCGATGACCACCTAGCAAATTCAGACTTGGGAAACCAGTTGCATTTAAATATAACAGCATGCAGGAAGTTTAACAAACTACGGAACAGTTTTTTCTATTGCTTGGTTCGCTTCTAATATTCATTAATCTTAGAGGGATTATTCATTATCATAGCGGTCACATCATAAAGAAAATGTCATGTCAAAAACTAAAATCACCCTGAAACATTAAGTCATTAAGATGTACAAGTTGAATTTTCAATCATGCAAAGAAAATGTAGAATATTATTCCACATGGAGAAACAATAATAAAGGTGATGGATGGATCTAGGAAACACAAGATACGGACATAAGAGCCAAACAGAACAAGTCAAAATACAGGTCACGAGGCTTTGTACCGTTTGCAACAGCACCTCTCTAGTCAGATATGAAGAAAGGACAGGAAGTCTATGCACAGAAAGGCCTTCAAGAAACATGAGAACAATAACCTGCCATTGCCTTAGTTTGAAGGAAGGTAAAGCTTCCATAAATGACATAGTATCAAGCAGAAGGCCCTGCAATCAAGAACAAGATTATTTCACAAAGCAAACACTATAATTCACACCATGTTTTTGTTAGTCAACAATTGTCCATTTTCATCATAAAAAATGGAACTGGAAAAAGAAATCACAGCGGTTGAATGATCCATGCTGATCAAGTCATCAAGAAACATATAGAATCTGCAGTCTCTCCAAGCAGGGCTCATAAATAGTTCATTATGAAATGTCACAGCATGCATAAAGGCATGTATAGCATAGGACAACAAGAGAAACAATTTTATGAATATGTCAAGCATGAATAATAACACAGACACCTACAATTTTCAGAAGAATAGTAACATTTGATGGATACACATATTGATGTAGATTAGATGGTTAATCAATCTAATATTTGGTTGAGGTAGTCTATGTCTTTTAAACAACTTATATTAATACAAACTTTGTTATGCGTAACCTGTAGAGAATTCTAAACAATGAACCAAATCAGAGATCTTATGGAATATGTAATTGTTTACCTTAAAAAACATCAATATCTATAGATAGATATTTACGCCCAACACATGTAACGGTTTCTTCTCTGATATATCAGGAGAGAAGAAAATCCTGAGGATGAACGGTGTAGATTATGATATGCATGAGACAGTCTAGTTTGTCTTGGCTCAGGACTATCATTAGTCATAGGAAATCTGGTAACCTAACACTGAAAGTTCATGCGAATCAGTTGCATCAGTTTGTTTTAGAACTAAAATCTAGTTGCATCTGTTTTCAATCTACTACATTGCTTTTGGGGCTAGCAAAACATTTTCCAGGGAATGCTTACAAAGACATCTTCCTTTAACCATTTTCGTTGCAGCTTTGTCTACAGAAGTACAAAAATACTGAATACGAAAATCATACTTTTCTTTTGAGAGATGAATCTAGGATCTTTTAAAAAACACTCGCCAAGCACCCTTACCGTGTAGGTGCCGTGTAGGCAAAGTAATTGCAATGAGACAATACTTTTTCTCAGGGAAGCAATGAGACTATTTATTGAGGATGTAGCATAGAAATGCAAATTAAGAAGCGCAAACCTCCCTTACCCCCTACCCCAGATCACCCAGCCTCTACCATTGTTTTGTTTTTAGGAAATTAAGTATAGAAAAAAATTTGCAGTCAATAAAAAAGGCATGATTCTTATATGGAAAGTATAATTTGTATAAACTCATGAACCATGGGTTACATTGAAAAGATAAATGTGCCACAAAGGCTTACTGGACATCGATAAATTCTCCAAAAATAACAAATCATACTTTTCTTTTCTTTTTTTTTTTTGAGAAGAAAACAATTGAGAGATGAATCTAGGATCTTTAAAAAAACACTCACCAAGCACCCTTACCATGTAGGTGCCGAGTAGGTAAAGTAATTGCAATGAGACAATACTTTTTCTGAGGGAGGTAATGAGACTATTTATTGAGGATGTAGCATAGAAATGCAAATTAAGAAGAGCAAACCTCCCTTACCCCCTACCCCAGATCACCCAGCCTCTACCATTGTTTTTTTTAGGAAATTAAGTATAGAAAAAAATTTGCAATCAATAAAAAAGGCATGATTGTTATATGGAAAGTATAATTTGTATAAACTCATGAACCATGGGTTACATTGAAAAGATAAATGTGCCACAAAGGCCTACTGGACATGAATAAATTCTCCAACAATAACAAATCATGGATCCTTACCAAAGCTTTCTCCAAAGCTGAAAGTGGAATACTTATATTAAGATGCCTTACAAGTCCCGGCAAAGCACGGCATATACATCCTTCAATAGTTCGTCGAATTTCTGAAGATTGTCCATCACTCAAGAAAAACTTGCATGGGTATTCCCTTCCATCGACCACTGAAAATTCATCTTCATGACTCCCATCATAACCATAAATATAAGCCAGAGTAGAACGTGTTACCCATCCAAAAAGTGCCATATACAATGTAGCAAATGGAGATAACTGAAAAACAAAGTACATATCAGCATACATGACTTATTAAAAATGGAAGTTGTAGAAATCATTAGTATGGGATTCTACCGTCAAACTAAAACCATCTGGCGGAGTGTCATGCCAAGAGTCTTCGACCTCAAAAAAGTCCGTGTCTAGAAGCACAGTCTTCTTTGGCCACTTCACATAACCACGATCAATTTCCATTATCTCGTCATCCATAAGTGTCTCATTATCAGTTTGCGGTTGAGGGAGTATGAGAAGTCCAGCTTCAGAAACTGTTAGAAAAGCAAAGTGCAACCTCTGGTAAGCATATCCTTCTTTACACACTGTAAAGCAGGTCAGAATCAAACCAATCGTAATATAATTCAAAATTAGGAAGTGGATGTTCTTCCTGTACCTGCATCTACAGCCTCTGACA
Source organism: Pontederia crassipes (assembly GCA_030549335.1). Taxonomy (NCBI): domain Eukaryota; kingdom Viridiplantae; phylum Streptophyta; class Magnoliopsida; order Commelinales; family Pontederiaceae; genus Pontederia; species Pontederia crassipes. The sequence goes on along the minus strand of CM060195.1, from coordinate 12,618,372 downwards.
AGCCTGAAGCAACAGCCTCCGCTGCCTCACTGAGAGCAGCAGCACAAGCCTCAGCTGACACAAGCCTCAAGGAACTATCATTCTCTTCATCGTGTGAATCTCGAGTCATGTTAGTGCCTTCAAGGCTATCCTTTCTTTCTTCTTGGGCAAAATGGTCAACCTCATCAGCCCATTTGACAGATCGATCCGTATTCTTGGTTCCGGAAGTCCTCAAAGAAGATTTCAACAGAGAATCTTTTCCCATGCTATCCCTATTTTTAGAATTAACACCTTGTTCATTGAAGTTCTTACCTGATTGCTTTTTGTGCTTCGATACTTCTCTTTCAGATGTCTGTGGGTCCCAGTCATTGACAAGGACTGCACTGGTGAAGTCCAATTTCTCGGAAGCATCATCTCTGGAATAGGAGGATGCTTTTGGAATACTAGGACCAGTACTTTTTGCGCCTGAGATGCCCATGCTATCACTCCTTTTGCTGTTTTTCTTATTTTTCTTGGACTTGTTTTCTTCAAGGACCATCTGATCCAACTTCTTAGCTATTGCTTCTGAAACATCCTTGGTTTTAATGCCCAAAGAGTCAAAAACAACTTCCTCATATCCGACCTTATTATTCCTAAAATTCTCTTCACTCCTGACATTTTTTCGGTTCTTCAAAGATTTTTCTTTGTATTTAAGCTTGGACTCTGCAACAAACAACACAAACTCATTCCTCTGACCATATAGTGAACCTCGGAAAAGAAAACTCCCAGGTTAAGAACTAAAGACATCATATTGTAAATTTTTTACAGCAACATGAAAATTCTCACAGCAATTACACATATTTTAATTAGCATCGTAAGATCAATCCGCCCCACTGACGGCATTGGCAAACAAGTATCTTTCTCCTAAAAGGTAATCCAAATAGAGAAAGAACACACTGAATTAAGAACTTGTTTGTTTGTCTCTTTTTGAGAAGAAATCCTTGAGAGCAGAAATTATAGTGCTGCTCAATCATTCGTTACCTTGCTTCAGATCAAACTGAGGAACATATCCGTCAATGGCATTCGTTGGACCAATCCACTCATTCAACGCCAGCTCCCCATTTGCGGCATCCTCCTTCTCCCGAATCGTCAACTTCGACATCGCCAAATTCTCATCTTTCCCCAACTCCGCGGAGGTCTCGGGCGGATCCCCGCGACGGCTGAACAGATCAAGAACGCTCTCCACCTTGGAAGTGCTCAAGTCGGTGGTCCTCTCCGCGGGAAGGCTGGCCGCGAAGGCAGAGCTGTCGACGAGGCAGGCCTCGGAGCAGTACTTGTGTGCCTCCTCGAGGTCGTAGACACGATGCTCTCTGAGGGCAATATGGAAGCGGCCGCGCCGGCGGGCATCGGTGGGAGGGAGAGGATTAGGGCACAACGGATTGCCGCAGCGGTCGTCGATGGAGCGCTCCTCGACGACGTCCCTGTAGTCCGGGCGCGATAGAAGATCGCCGGCAGAGAGAAGTAGGCGGCGATCGGAGGCGGCGACACCGTCGAGGAGGGCCTCCTGAACCTTGAACACGGCGTGGGCCACCGTCGTCGGCGACAAAGGAGTAGCCGCCATGGCGACAGGGCGAGGGACTCGGAAGTGTTGTAGTCGAAGGGTTTTCACGGAACTTATATTTATATAAAATAAAATATCCCTCCGATCAAATCGATAAAATGTTGTTCATTGTTGCTTCCCTATTTCATTCATTTTGTTCCTTATTTTATTTTCGCATTAAATCTTTATCTAACTCATTCAATTATGATAAACTACATAAAAAATTCAAATCGTTGGATAAATATTTATAATATAAAAAATAAGAAATAAGGTAAAATAGAAAACACCAAAATTAAATCTCCCATCAAATATGTTCGTTTGACAATATTCCGGACTAGCTAAACAACCGGGGTCATCTAACTCTCATTTCAAGTTATAGATTTTATCAAATTGATAGAATCGACTGTCTTTACTTTTTTTTTTTTAACTTTTTTTAGAAAATGACAATTTATTTTCTTTTTCAAATCTTTTTTCCTTTATAATTTTCTTTCATAACTTTTTTATATAAATTATTTTATTTATTATATATAAAATATAAATAATAAATAATTAATATGATATTATTATTATTTCATTAGAAATTTTTAATATTTCATTGAATATAAATTGCTAAAAAATGATTTTTTAATTTAAATAATATATTTTTTAACAAATTTGTTGACATAATTTTTTTAATATATATTATGTATTTAAATTTAAAATAATTTTATAATTTCTATTTATAATACATATTTTTAATTAAATCATCCACTAAAATTAAGTAATTATATTTACTTTTTTCTATCATATAAACTATTTTATTTTTTGTCATTAAATTTCACTTAATCCAAATACAACAAGAATTAGTGTGTCTAATATGTTTAATTCAACTATTCTTGAAACTCCAGTTCCTATTGCACGGCCTTATATTTTCAGACAATGTCCCTTTTTTTGCTGCATTTTCTAAAAATTATAAAATAAGAAGAAAATATTTCGAAAATATCGTCAAAGGTTGTTTAAAAATATGAAAACCACTTTTAAAAATATGAATACAATTATATGGTTGTCGGATAAACTTAAATGTATGTCAATATTATGAAATTGCAGTCAAACATTTCATTTAGTAGAATACAATTATTTTAGTCAAATTTCCAAAATCATATAAAAAAGAGTTAAAATTTTATTTTAACCCCAAAAGAAATTTCAGATAAATGAGATTCTTAATGCACCATCAGTGAAATGCTAAGCCTATATCATCATTATTTACAATTGAGATAAATGATACATTTAAATGATAAAATTTGATCATCCATTGATATTGAGATGCGCTCAACATTTTTTCAAAGCGGAAAGTATTTTAGAGATATATTAATCCATATAATTATTCTTCTAAAATATAAGAACACTTATACTATCAAATTTTCAACTTTTCCAATCGTGCTTTTATTTACGAAAAAATCAATCATATGTTACTATATAAATACTTTTTGGTATTATAATATTAACACCAATTATGTATAATAAAATATTTCAGATATAAAATAATATTTTTAAAACAATTGATTCTCTTTAAACCAAACGACAAGTATAATAACAGTATATAATTTTATAATATGATATTCCACTATTTTATTATCTTCAATTTCATCCTGCAACTAAACGGTCACAAATTTAATATGTTATAATACAATTATTTTATTATACGACATGTTTAATATTATGACAACAATGAAAATATTAATGTAATATTATATTATTAAAATTCTAAACATAAAATAAAATTGAAAAAACTTGACAAAATCAAGAATATAAATATTCCTCTATTTTAGAATAATATTTATTTTCTTCTTTAAAGAGTTTATCATTTTAGATGTAATTTCATATTTTTCAAAGTTTGACCAAAATAATTCAATTTTATCATACATTTGAGTATATTTTTGAAATATCGAGATACTCTCGCACTTATCTATGAAACTAATGATCCCATGTATAGCAAGAAATTATTATATTCCAACTTTTTTTTACTCTATTTTTTAAAACATATAGTATTGTATTATTGTTTTTATAATAACAAATATCAACTACTTATGATAAAATGTTTCTAATACAAAATATTATTATTTCACAGGTTTTATTCTCCTTTATTCCAAACATAAATTAGAATAAAATATAATATAGGATATTATATTATTTTGTTTTATTCAAATTTATTCCCCATCATATGTGTAGGATCACAAAGCACTAAGAAGAGGAGGGTGAATTGGTGTTTAAATCGAAAATACTCACAGAAGTTTAAAATCAGTTCCTTAAACTTTAAACAAATACAAAAATAATTAAATCACATGCATAATAGAAAGACAAACACAAGATGCATGATAATTTGTTGATGAGATTTGGCCACACGTTGTCTACGTTCCCGCTTTGACTCCTCGACCTCCGAGACCACGGGGAGATTCCACTAATACCCTTCCTTCATTTCAAATAGGACAAGGAAGAAACCTTTTACAACTCTTATCTTTTCTCCACTTCGAGAGATAAGGCACACATCTTCCACTTGGAAGCTTTCACTCATCTTTTCTTACGTAAGACAATCTCTTTGCACTCAAGAGTTATACAACTATTACAATATCACAAAAATACTCTGCAATCTCTTTTTACAACTTGAAACCTCACACAAGACCAAGAGAGAAAGAAATGAAATATTTGCAAATTGGACTTCACAGATGTTTTTCCCACTTTTTTTTAGAAGTCTAAGTCATGCCTTCACCTTGGGACCCCTTTTATAGCTTTCTTAACTCTTATTGATCACCTTTTGGGCTGAAATATGATCATTATAATGCGTTCTGCTTTACATAGCCATTGGAAAAATAACTATTTGTGAGTTCTGCATATCGACTAGTTGAATGTCTGGTCGACCGGCACTTCGACATCATCTGGACATTTTGCTAGCTTTAACTGACCAATTTTCGCATTTTCCAGGCTGACCGATCAATTTTTGCATTTTCCTGGCTGACCAATCGATCGATGCTTCGACTGACATCATCTCAATATTTTGTTGGGTTTAACTGGTTGATTTTTTTGTATTTTGTGTGTTGATCGGTCGGCCAATGTATTGATGATCGATCGGTGCTTCAACCGATAGATTGATCACCATGCACTATTTTGAACATAACGTTTGAACAGTTATAGAAATGAGATGATTTTTTATTCTATGGAAAGCTAACAAAATTTTCTAGAATTTGATATTTATCATTCATCTAAAAATATAATGAGATCACAGTCGAATATTTATTCAAAGTTCAGTACATAAAGTTGTCTATTTTAAATTAAACTTTTTTAGACATTTACTCTTTTATACATAACTTTTCATATGAGTATCCAAATTAGATTATGTTTGATTTCATGAAAAGATAACAACATTATCCATAACTTTTTTATTAATCTCTTGATCCAAATCTTATGATAAAATATTCAAATATTAAATGCAAGTTTAGCACATAAAAATATCAACTTCAAATTAAACTTTTCGAGTTTCACTTATTTAGTTTAGATATAACTTTTTATGTGATTGTCCAAATGAGGTGATTCTTAATGCTCTACAACATTATCCATAACTTTTATATTAATCTCTTGATCCAAATCTTATGATAAAATATTCAAATATTAAATCCAAGTTTAGCACATAAAAATATTAACTTCAAATTAAACTTTTCGAAATTCACTTTTAGTTTAGATATAACTTTTTATGTGATTGGCCAAATGAGGTGATTATTAATGCTCTACAAAGATAAAAAAATTATCTATAACTTTTGTATTCACCTCTTAATGTAAATATTATAGAAACATAAATGTCAATCGAAAGCTTAGTGCATGAAGCAACTTATTCTTATTTAAAATTTTTCAGTAATTTAAATATAACTCTAAATATTTTGAGGTTTGTATCATCAAAATAGAATTATATATGATATAAAAACTTTGTTAAAAAAATCTCCCTCTTTTTTTTATGAAGACAAACAGAGAGATATAAAAAATATATAAGTAGGGAAGGAAAAGATATCAAAATCAAAATTTAACTCCTCTAAAACTAAACTTTCCTTCCAATGGTAGATATACACATAAGTCTTAATTATAATGTACTTTTCTTATAGAGTTATATGCATTAGGTCCACATAATAAATTAGGGTTATATCTATTTCTCCTATATAAATTGCTCTTATGTTCTTATCATATTTCTCCCCTTTTGTCTTATAAAAAAGTAGTTTGCACATTAAGCATATAAAAAACAAACTCCCCCTTAATCATGTCATCTTCCTAAAAATTTCATTCTCCCCCTTTTGTCATATAAGAAACAATAAATATTATAAGAGAGATGAAAATAATTTTTTATTCTTTGGTCACGTCACAAGAATTGTTTCAAGTATAAGAGATGTGATAGGCAAAAAATAACTCTCCCTAAGTTCATAACCGGTTCATAAGAACAAAACATGAAATCAAATTGAGATAGGGGTTAAAGGTTATGAATAATACAAGTTTCAAAAAATTATATAAGGAATCAAAATATTGTATAAAATTTTGAGATAACAATGATATGTCAAATTTAAATTGAATTATATCAAATAATTAAGGATTTGATAATAAGGGTAACAAAATCATATCCAAAGTGAGTGGAGGAAATAATATTTCAACCTTTTGAACAAGCTCTCCCAATCATTATGACCAATTTTCTTTCTCTTTCTATCTTCCTTTAGTCATTTATATGTTTCCTTTTCTTCCAAAAAAAATGATAACAATATAACATTATGAATGAGGGGTCAAAACTTAATTTTCATAATATGAAGATTTTAAGCTTAAAACATCCGTGCTAAGATATGATAATAAAATAAATTTTCAAATCGTGAAAATATAGATCCATGATTTTATGATTATATTAAGTTAGTTAAAGACATCAAAATAGCATGAGATTAAATTCATTATGAAAATTTCTAAGAACAACTAACAATGAATCAAAATATGAGAATTTTATCTACAAGAAATAATTGTCCATGTCTTCTTAGGTCTGGTTCAATTTAAAAAATAGTGCCATAACACCTTGTGTCCTAATTGATGATTACTGATATTTTATGCTTCATATTGATTGATCATATATATATCTTTATTATCGATTAATAATTGTAATGGAAATCACATTATGCATTTGATTTATTAAATTATCGTACCTTATGTGCACAATACTGATTTCTTGATAACTCCTAATTTTGACTAGTTATGTTAATCATAGATGGCTTAATGATACCAAATAATCTCATGAGTCAATGAATACTAATTTATAATCAAATGATAATTATGTACATCCCTCATCATGATCTAATTTCATATGACTCTTTTTATGATCTTATCATGATTTGGACACTCATGATCATATTACCGCATAACTTTTTATCTGAACACAAAGATAATAATAGATTAAATAAGATAAAAGAGAAAAAAGTACTTGTAATAATATTCCAACATTCCATGTTTTAAAGAGTTGAAAGACACTCTATAATTGAAGTTGAAATACTTCACCTTAGACATAATGAAATTGAAAGATACTAAGTGGATCATATTAAATGGAGTTGAAAAACAATCTATAATAAGTGTAACTTAACAAATATAAAATGAACGATGACTACTAATGATGATGGGGTATGCCCAATGATCTTATTGATGATCCTTGATCTTATGATAGATTATGCATTATGTTATTACTGATTCACACAATGATGATTCTATTTCACTAACCTAGTTATGCTAAATGTAGATCTCAAATATCCATATGATGATGGATAATAATGATGCATTTATGATTAAATAATGATTCCTCAATGATCATGATATGATGTCAGACAATCAATCTTATTGATCTTTATCATAATGAGCTACGATTATGTGATTGATTACCAATAGTATGATTTAGATGATCATGACAAGGGATATCATGTCCTTTCTATTGTCATGATGTTTCATTCTTATCAATGATTATCGATTGAATATGTCATATATTATATATTCAATGATCCCTATGATTATGACAATTCACTATGTTATATCTCTCATACTATGATGTTCTATCCCATGCTTAATAATTATGAGGCTTTCATTCGCATGATGTTATTGTCTATGATTATGATCCACATGATTATTATGTATTGCACGTCAAAGTTATGCTTTATGTTGCATGTCAAAGTTCATGAGAGGTTCATCTCCTTTATGTATTGCATGTCAAAGCTCATAAGAGGTTCATCTCCTTTATGTACTGCATGTCAAAGTGTCACAAGTATAGGGTGGCGTAAATGACAAACTAAGCTCGTGATGATCTTTGCACATTATGTCGAATTTCTTTATGTTCTTGACCTTTTCATCACATTGTATTTGATACTTGAGAATCAATTTGTATTCATTTTATTAAAATTATACACCATTTTTGTTGACAAGTCAATGTTTAGGTTTGGTCAAAATAGAGTCCATGTAAGTAATATATTGTAATGACTCTAAAGCCTGTCACATGGGAAAGTGTGTCTTGAGGCATTATATTCAATATTGAAATTCCTTTTCTAATTCATCATCATTTTTTAGGGACTTACTCTTTCTTCTTCACCAAGGTGTCCATCTAACATGGAAGGAGAACATATTCTCCTTCAAAAACAACCAATTTCTGCATGATTCCTTGTCAATCAAAGTATAAAATAGGATTTGCAATTATTAAAAGCACACAATTGTTATCAAAAGGTGGCAAGAGAAAATCAAAACACATGTGGCTAGGATAGAAAGATGGTGAAACTAAGAAATAACTTTTTTATTCACTCACCAAATGTGATTGACTTATGATGTTAGATGTTTAACAAGATACTTGTTTCCCATACCAAATGTTCGATCAAAATGACGTCAATAGGGGGAGGGGTTGAATTGGGGTTTTCAAATTGGATGAAAATTGATTTATGTCATGTGATTTTGCTAACTTGTTGGGTGTTTAGTTAGAAGTGTTGAAATGTCAATTTATAATTTCAAACTAATTGAAAAGGTCTTTACCAAGCACTTCCTTTAGGGAGTATTTCCTATAAGTAACCATTCTAGATTATTGGTAATATGAAGGTAAATTATGTGAGACCACCAAATTATGTTGTTTACTTTTATTTTAATATGAAGAGAATCTACATTGCATAGCAATGAAATTTGCCTATGAAATAACAATTCACATTGACTAGGAAGGGAATATCTATCTACATGATTTCTATCTTCTTTCCATTTCAGCCCTTTCTAATATTAGACAAATAAAACATGAAATAATATAAAAAAGTACTCGACAACAACAACAACAAAATGCTATTATCATTGCTATTATCACAATTAACACTATTAACTTACTGAAATTATTGTTCACATGAAAATTTATTACCATTGTTTATGGGCTTTAGACAAATTGGCATATTAATATCTTAATTAGTAAGAAAATTATGATGTAAAGCTATGTAGTAAATCATATTAAGAAATAACTTTGCTGAAAAAAAGTTGTTATGTTCCCTATCAACTTTCTGCAAGATGATCTTATAATCACAAATTATATATTTTTTCTCTTGTTATATATCTTATTATTATTATCTTGTTTTTCTTTTATTTTTAACTCTCACGTATTATGGATCTGTTCTCTTTCTAGCTTAATTAATATATTATCATATTGGGCATACATTACAATATATTATTACGTCACGAGCTTTGTACTCTCATGCCATCTTTCCTTTCGTGTTGTTTCTTCCATTCCCTTTACTTCAATGTTGGAATTTGAATGTTTCAAATTTTAAATATATTACTTTGTGAACATTTAAAAAGTGTTCATAGTTAGTTAAATATGAAATCTTATCATCAATGATTATTATAATATTGAATTAAAAGACATGTTTACATGTGTTACAAGTGAAATGGTGCCATGAATGGCTTATCTATATTACATTAAAAACAAGGAAGTTTGTAAGGAGAAGTTGACACTTGGCATGAGGATGTATTGACAAGTGTCCTTAAATATTAGTTATAAATTTTAAAATATTAAATAAGAAAATAAAAATAAAGTCTTAAATACTAAAATAAAAATAAAGTAAACTAAGAAAATATAATCATATAGACCAGTGTTAATTTTATATAGATAGGAGCTATCATATGCTTTGTAAAGTCACTGATATTATGAATAAAATAAATTGAAACTTATTTCATGATTAAATGAACTAATTACAATTCTTAATACATTTTCAACATATATTATAATATAAATAAAAATTAGTAGAATAATATATATAATAAAGTATTTAATTTTTATCACAGATTAATTTCATCGTCGGATACCGAATAATTTCATCGTCGAATATTATTCATTAATTATTTAATTTATAATTTTATTGGAGCAGTGGATAGTAACCATTCCTAACCGTCCAATATACATAATGGCATTTGATTATAAATAAAATATTTAAATAATTTATATGCTAATAAGGAACTTATTTAAGAAGTAAATAACAATGATATATGTAGTACTTACTTAAACTATCATGTTTTCTCAGATATATTATAATTAATTAGTGACTAGAAAAAATATTGGAGGTTTAGCAACAACTTCCATCTTTCTTAGTTGAATGTTAGTATATAATATATCCATGATTTTTTTATATTTTTAACCTGTTTACTTTTTTACAATTATTATTTGGTGATAAAATATTTTTATTTCATGGAACATTGATTGCCTCGCATGAAACAATAAAGTTATACAGATAACAAAAAATCCTTAAATATATTATAATTATATGATAGTTAATAATAAAAATAGTTAGCTATATAATTATTTTAATGGCTATTGTGTAGTAGATATCCATAACCATCTAAGGATGAGATATATATCCATAACCATCTAAGGATGAGATATATACTGTATGGTTTTATGCTATTTTCCACATTATTGAAAATTATAAATTTCTATTTTTGAATGAAAAAATGATAACATTTGTTTAAGAAATTAGCGATCAAATTATGTAGAAGGTATAATATAAATTTTGTAGTTTGTTGTTAGTTTAACCAAATTAATTAAAACTTTCATATATTCAGTTCATTTTTCTTAGGATCATACATGTTTAGATCTAACCTCAATCTCAATTGTTAAACTTAAGAAATAAATTAGATATACCCCACATGTAACTGCACAGCCAATTAACAAAAACAATGAGATAAAATATCACATACAATTAACTATTTCAAGGTTGATTAGACATTTAGACATATAACGATAATTATTAAATATTAATGTTATTAAGTCAAAAAATATTAATTTGATATATAATGATTATATATAATTAAGAAAATTAATTTTTATAGAATTATTATATTCATTTATAGCATTTTAAATTTTCATTTCTTATTAAAATATCATTATTGTGCAAGTGCTATAATTTTTTAGTATATTATTCATTTCTTTACATCAAGCCTTATGGGTTCAGATAATTAGTGTAGTTCTCAAAACAAATATAATGTATAATTATATCTATCATAAAATTTATATAGATATGAAATAGACTAAAGAATTAATATCTCTTATTTTCTAAGAAGAGAGGAAAATAAATGGGACACAAAAAATAGATAAATTAATAAATTATTTTTATAAAGTAATATTTATTTATTTTATAAACATATAATTCATTTAATTTCATATTATTCGCTCATTGCGCGGGCGCCACACTAGTCTTATTAATGAAAGGATGCTATCAAATGAAGAGTTACATCACTTCATAAGTGATGAAGTATGTTCACATTTGAGTATTTTTGTTCACACTTGAATAGATACATCCTTTCAACATAAGGTGCATCCCTTGAGATGCGTTCACATATGAATAGATGTGTACTTTCATCATAAGATGCATCCTTGTATGAAAAGAAATTAAGGGGTGTCTTTTTTATGAAAACACACTAGATGCATCCCTTCATGAAACAATTTTGAAGCCTATAAATATGCTTTCTCTTCATGCATTTTCAAGATGACAAAATATGATGAGAAGCTATGAAAAGACAATGAACATGTGATGCGTCTACAACACATGAAAATGCATTCAAGTATTTACAAATTAATAGAATAAGAAACTGAGTAGTCCAACAATTGCTAGTTGACAAACTCAATGATTTCACTATATCGAGTATTATTGTCACAAACCCAATAGAAAACTTCATGTGATGACAAATAATTCTCTAAACATAGAGATTCGCAGTATCTCAAAGTCTTGATTTTTATTTTTCTCTTTCCATCTACCTACTATTTCCTATGATTTTAGAGAATTATCTTGATGAGATGGCTAAAGAGATCGATGCTATTCGTAAGATTATAGGTCAAGAGCGCGTGGAAGTCCTTCATAGTGGTTATGTGAATTTCATTAATTGAGGTACACTTTCGTATTCATCTTTATTCTTAATGTATGATTTGACACTTTTTTTCTAGTTTTATGAATGTTATTGTCAAATAATGCCTTGAATCCTACTTTAACTGAAAATCTGTTTGGATCCAAAGAAGTAATAGAGAGACTTCGAGAGATGCTTGAACGAGAAGTGCAGGGTCGGAAGGATTCCTACTCCTAGTAGGAATAGGAGTCGGCCGGCTTCCGATGTCGATAAGGATATGACGGATTCTTGGAGGGTCGAGCTCCCTTCTGAACCGAGGAGCACTTGAATATGGAGTCTGGACATAGAGAAAGACTTGAAGACAGCAGGGGCGCCTGGAGGAGTCCCAGTCCGAGTGGGACTCGGACTGGACAGCCAGGGCGCGCCTGGGCGTGGCGGGTGCCAAGTGGGCGCCCGGCCCAATTTGATTCCAGGAAAGAATTCAAGTTGGCCGAGATCTTCAAGGGTCTTCAGGAAGTCAGATTTCTACTCGTAGTCCAAGGAGGTTTTTTTAGAGAAGGGACTTACATGCCTAGTAGGATTAGGTTCTTAAGTTAGAGTAGGAGTTGTTTCTCCAAGACCCTATAAAAGGACTTGTAATCAAGGCTTATAAGACCATCCTGGATAATCCTGGATCATCTGATCTTGTAATCCTCTTCTGTTTCTTCCATCTAATACAATTCTGCGTCGCCTTAAATTTCTCGGGTTTTCTCGCGATGCGTAATTTCTCTCGTGCAGAAATTCTAACAAATTGGTATCAGAGCGAGGCTTCATCATCGATCCTCCGTCAGGCGTAGAGATGGCATCGCACAACGTCAACGTCGAGAAATTTATTGGACGAAATATAGATGTGAAGATTGAGGATGAAGATGCTGCCCTATTTCTGTTGGTGTCTCTTCCTCTGTCGTACGGAAATTTCGTATAATCTATTATCATCAGAAGAGACATAATTACTCTGAAAGAAGTAAGATCGAGTCTACATACTCGTGAACTTCGTCATAGGGAGTCTGGCAAGGCTGTGAAAAATTAGAACAGGGATTGGCGGCGGCAGAGAGTGTTAGATATCTGATTGTAGGATTCAATTCAAGGTGGAGATTTGTCAAATAATGCCTTGAATCCTACTTTAACTGAAAATCTGTTTGGATCCAAAGAAGTAATAGAGAGACTTCGAGAGATGCTTGGACGAGAAGTGCAGGGTCGGAAGGATTCCTACTCCTAGTAGGAATAGGAGTCGGCCGGTTTCCGATGTCGATAAGGATATGGCGGATTCTTGGAGGGTCGAGCTCCCTTCTGAACCGAGGAGCACTTGAATATGGAGTCTGGACATAGAGAAAGACTTGAAGACAGCAGGGGCGCCTGGAGGAGTCCCAGTCCGAGTGGGACTCGGACTGGACAGCCAGGGCGCGCCTGGGCGTGGCGGGTGCCAGGTGGGCGCCCGGCCCAATTTGATTCCAGGAAGGAATTCAAGTTGGCCGAGATCTTCAAGGGTCTTCAGGAAGTCAGACCCTAAGGCTCTGATACCATCACGAGATAGGTGTCCTATTTTCAGGGGATTTATTTAGAGTCCCAGTCCGTATGTAATTCCTATCATCTGTCAAAGGGAGTGCCTATATAAACTCCCTAGGGGTCTAGATCGAGATCTATCCTTGTAATCATCATTATTCCATAACAAAGAGCCGCCGCCGTTTTTCCTCTTCGTGTTCTTCTGTATTTCGTGCGATCCCTCTCTCCCCTTTTTCGTAACAAACTGGTATCAGAGCCTTAGAGTTTGTCAACGATTCTCGATCAGCAGAGAGATGACGTCGCACAACGTGAGCGTGGAGAAGTTCAACGACAGAAACAGTTTCGGGTTGTGGCAGATCAAGATGCGGGCACTTTTGAAGCAACAAGGAGTCTGGGCGCCGCTCTCAAACGTGTCGAAGAACAAGCCAAAGGAGGAAGACTCGAAAGGCAAAGAAAAGGAGATCGACCTCGCAACTTTGGCGGCATAGGAGGAGAAGGCGCACTCGATGATCCTGTTGTGTCTGGCGAATGAGGTGATAATCGAGGTCGCAGATGAAGAAAAAGCGGCCGGTCTGTGGTTGAGACTCGAGAGTCTATATATGACGAAGTCTCTCACCAACAAGTTGCTGTTGAAGCAACGTCTGTTCTCTCTCCGCATGCAGGAAGGTACCCCTCTGAAGGAACATCTTGATCAGTCAAATTCTTTGTTGATGGAACTCAGAAATATCGATGTTAAGATCGAGGATGAAGATGCTGCCCTAATTCTGTTAGTTTCGCTTCCTCCATCATATGAAAATTTCGTTCAGTCTATGATTATCGGGAAGGAAACTATAAGTCTGGAAGAAGTAAGATCGAGTCTCCATACTCGTGAACTTCGGCATAGGGCATCTGGAAATTCTGTAGAGACTCAGGCCGCGGGTTTGATATCAACCGCAGAGAAGGGACAGTCCTCGAATTCAAAGAAATCCAAGTCAAAGAAGAAGAAAATCACTGCGAAAGACATCTGTAATTACTGCAAGGAACCAGGTCATTGGAAGAAGGATTGTCCGAAGAAGAAGAAGGCCCCTGTCGCTGCGGTGGCACATGAAACAGGAAATTCCGAAGATGATTTGGTTCTGGCTGCTTCTGATCAAGGATGTCTGACGGATAGTTGGATTCTGGATTCGGGGTGTTCCTATCATATGACTCCGAATAAAGAGTGGTTCTCAACTTATCAAAATATTGATGGTGGAAACGTCATCATGGGCAATGATGCAGCCTGTCAGATAGTTGAGATCGGTTCTGTGCAGATCAGGACTCATGACAATCTTGTGAGGACGCTGACAGATGTCCGCCATGTTCCGCAACTGAAAAAGAATTTGATATCACTTGGAGTCCTCGACTCTAAAGGGTGTCAGATCAATGCTGCTGGAGGCATCCTCACAGTCATGAAAGGCGATGCTACGGTTCTGAAGGGAGTCAGAAAGAAGTCCTTGTATGTATTACAAGGCAAGACAGTCTCTGGCGTTGCTGCAGTGGCTAGTTCATCCGAATCAGAAAGGTCCAGGCTGTGGCACATGCGGCTTGGGCATATGAGTCAGAACGGGATGAATATCCTCAGCAAACGAGGTCTTCTAGGGGAGAAGAAGATATATGAGATAAACTTCTGTAAGCACTGCGTATTCGGCAAACAGCGAAGGTCTCAGTTTGGCAAGGCAGTGCACAGGACGAAGGCGACACTTGACTACATCCACGCCGACTATTGGGGTCCCTTTCATGTTCCATCATTAGGAGGTGCGAGGTACTTCCTATCTGTGATTGATGACTACTCGAGGATGACTTGGGTATTCATGATGAAACACAAGAGTGAGTCCTTCAAGGCCTTCAAGCAGTGGAAGGTTCTGGTGGAAAATCAGACGTCGAAGAAAGTGAAGCGTCTTCGCACTGACAATGGTTTGGAATTCTGTTCTGCTGAATTCGACCAGTTCTGCAAAGATGAAGGCATTGCCAGGCATCGCATAGTCAGGGATACTCCACAGCAGAATGAAGTTGCAGAATGAATGAACAGGACACTTCTGGAGAGGGCAAGGTGCATTCTCTCTAACGCTGGCCTAAATAGGACATTCTGAGCTGAAGCTGTTAATACAGCTTGCTACTTGGTGAATCGAAGTCCGGCGACTGCGATTGATCTCAAGACTCCAACTGAGGTATGGTCAGGAAATCCTACTGATTATACTTGTCTGAAAGTTTTTGGTTGTCCAGCATACTATCACGTCAGTGAAGGGAAGTTGGAGCCAAGGGCCAAAGAAGGGGTGTTCATGGGATATGGTGCAGGAGTGAAGGACTACAGAATCTGGTCTCCTTCAGAACACAAAGTCATCCACAGCAGAAGCGTAACTTTTGATGAAGCATCAATGCTTCAGTTGAAGGTGGAGGCTGAAGAGAGTGTCAGTAAATAGGTGGAGGTTGAAATCACTCAAATTGAGGATGATGCTGAAGGATCACATCAAGAAGCAGAACCAGAAGGTGAAGAATCTGATGAGCAACCTGAAGAGGAGTCAATTGCTACTAGACGTCCTCGCAGAGAAGTGGGTCCTCCTAAGCGATATGGTTTCGAGGACATGGTTGCTTATGCACTACAGGTAGCTGAAGAGGTGGAGTCCCTGGAGCCGTCCTCTTATAGGGATTCCATCACATGTGCCGAATCTGTACAGGGGATCGCTGCTATGGGTGAGGAGATGGAATCTCTTCACAAGAATCAGACGTGGGAGCTGGTCAAGTTGCCTAAAGGCAGGAAGGTTGTTGGCTGTAAATGGATCTTCAAGAAGAAAGCAGGAATTTCAAGAGTTGAAGGCACGAGATACAAAGCACGATTGGTTGCTAAAGGTTATAGTCAGAAAGAAGGTGTGGACTACAATGAGATATTCTCACCTGTTGTCAGACATACTTCTATCAGGGTGCTACTTGCTCTTGTAGCACATCAGAATCTAGAGCTCGAGCAACTAGATGTGAAGACTGCTTTCTACATGGAGAACTTGAAGAAGATATTCTTATGAGCCAACCAGAGGGATTCTCCATTCCTGGAAAGGAGAATCAAGTTTGCAGTCTGAAGAAATCTCTGTATGGCTTGAAGCAGTCTCCCAGACAATGGTACAAGAGGTTCGACAGCTTCATGATCAGTAAGGGATTCAGTCGAAGTCCCTATGATTGCTGTGTATACCACAAGAAGGCGAAGGGCGGCTCCACCATCTATCTGCTCTTGTATGTTGATGATATGCTTATTGCTGCCAGAGACATGGCAGACATTCAAAATCTGAAGAAGCTCCTCAGTGCAGAATTCGACATGAAAGATCTTGGTGCAGCACAGAAGATTCTGGGGATGGAAATTCTAAGGGATCGCGCACAGGGTAAACTCTTCTTATCTCAGAAAAGTTATATTGAGAAGATTTTATCCAGGTTTGAAATGTCTGGAGCGAAGCCTTTGAATACTCCATCAGCTGCAAATGTTCATCTTTCTGTTGCCTTCGCACCAAAGTCAGATGCAGAAAAGGAGTACATGTCTCGGGTTCCATATGCTAGTGCAGTTGGAAGTTTGATGTATGCCATGGTTTGTACAAGACCAGACATTGCTCATGCAGTCAGTGTTGTTAGCAGGTTCATGAGCGATCCAGGAAAGGAGCACTGACAAGCAGTGAAGCGAATTTTTTGGTATCTGAGAGGAACATCTGATATTGGCCTCATCTACAGAAGTGATAAAGAGTGTTTGGTTGCAGGGTACTCAGATTCAGATTATGCTGGAGATGTTGATGGAAGACGATCTATGACAGGTTATGTCTTCACTTTGGGCAGTTCAGTTGTTAGTTGGAAGGCTACACTTCAACCATCAGTTACATTGTCCACCACAGAGGCTGAATACATGGCACTGACGGAAGCTGCCAAGGAAGGCATCTGGTTAAAAGGCTTAGTTGGAGATCTCGGATTACATCAGGAGCAGGCTATAGTGCACTGTGACAGTCTGAGTGCAATATGTTTAGCCAAGGATCAAGTACATCATGAAAGAACCAAACACATTGATGTCAGATATCACTTCATCCGCACTGAGAAGAGGATCAAGGTGAAGAAGATTGACACTGAAGATAATCCAGCTGATATGTTCACCAAATCTGTTCCTTATGACAAGTTTCAACATTGTTTGGACTTGCTTAACATAAATACTTGGTAATAGCTTTAAGATAGGACTGGCGGCGGCGTGGAATACTTTTGTGCTCTGAAGATGATTCAAGTCAAGGTGGAGATTTGTTAATAATGCCTTGAATCTGAACCCAATTGGTCCCCCTACATAGTCAGGCGCTTCAGCAGAATTCCCCTACGGGGGTCTTGCTGCCCGGTCAGCGAGCCTATGGGGGGTCAAGGGGGGGATCCAGGGGGATCCCCCCTGCGGGGGTTGCAAGGGGGCGGAGCCCCCTGAGCGAAAATTTTTTAGGGGTATTCTGTTTGTGATTCGGATTTAATTTATTTCCTTATCACGAGATAGGTGTCCTATTTTCAGGGGATTTATTTAGAGTCCCAGTCCGTATGTAATTCCTATCATCTGTCAAAGGGAGTGCCTATATAAACTCCCTAGGGGTCTAGATCGAGACCTATCCTTGTAATCATCATTATTCCATAACAAAGAGCCGCCGCCGTTTTTCCTCTTCGTGTTCTTCTGTATTTCGTGCGATCCCTCTCTCCCCTTTTTCGTAACAGTTATTATGATAAATATTCTTGATTTCACTCCTTGTTCAAATCTCACAAATTTGGTGGTGTCTTTTGAACACATTTGTGTTATGCGATGAGAAAAGAAATGATATGTCAATACGTTTGTTTAGACTATATAATTCACATTTATATGTGATGGTGATTTTTATTAGATTGTATCATTTTATGATTCTTATGAATGTTCCTTTGATTTTTTATAATTGAATTCGATTACTTTTAATTTTTATATGGCTATTTATTAAATCAATTAACATGTACTTGAAGGTACATATTTTTTAGAGTAAACTATACTTAAGGGTGTTACTAATAAACGGTCTACAAATATAAAAAAGGCAAACAAAATCTTGCCTAATGATGTCGACGGTGAACATTGCATCATATTAGAACATGATGATAGCATGTTTAACAAAAACACATGACCCTCCTAAGCTTGAAAGGTGTTGCTGGTGAACATCTTGCAGAAGTAATAAAGCAAACATAATCTTGTCTAGTGATGTTATTGGTAAACATCATAATAAAAATAGAACATGCGCTTTTATATGTTCATCAATTGTTCGAAAAGATAATGATGTTACTAGTAAACATCACAAAAAAAGTGCCTCTCCATGTTCACCAATTGTCCGAAAGATGTTATTGGTAAACATCACAAAAAAATATAACATGCCCAACATGCTGGGCAATTATCTAAAAAGATATTTGTCACAAATAATACCTTGTTAGACACTACAAAATTGAAAGCATAAGATGTCATGTTTAGATGAACATTTGGACACAACATTCATCACAAAATGCTACTGACAAGACATGAGTGGGTGGGTGGGGTGAATTGGTGTTTTATCAAAAATATTAATTTTACAAAATATGTCCTGAAGAACAAAACTGATTTGGTAAACTTTAAACTAGCATAATAATGATCAAATCACATATATAATAAAGTAGGAAGGATAGAGAGAGAAAAAATGAACACAAAATGCACTGTATTTTATTGAAGAGATTTGGCGACACCTTAGCCTACGTCATCGTTCTAATTTCTCGACCTCGAGGTTTCACTAATATCCTTCTTTGTTTCAACTGGGGCAAGGAAGAAACCATTTACAACTCTTGCCTTCCCTTTGCTTCAAGAGGTAAGATACACATCTCCTACTCAAAAGTTATCACCCACATTTTCTTCGCTCAAGAGGTAAACACAACCTCTTTTCACTAAGAAGCTAAACCACTATTACTATATCACAAGAACACTCATCAATCACTCTTTTACAATTTGAAACCTCATACGAGAATAAGAGAGAAGGAAATGAAAGATTTGCAACTTTGAGCTCAATATGACTTCTTAGATGAACACAAGTGTTTGTCTATCTTTTTGTTAGAAGTCTTGATCTTCTTGATATGTTTTTGACCTTTTTTACAGCCTCCAATCTTTTCCATAGTCGTTGGTATTCAAAACTAACCATTTTGTACTTTTCTCATTAAAACGAGTGTCCGTTTCTTCTAGCGAGCATCCGTTTTGAATGTCGCTGAAATATAGCCATTATAGACAATAAATGAGTTGTCTGTTTCTTGGATCAGGCGTCTGTTACTCCATTGAGACCTGCACACTTTTATACATATCTTTTTACACAATTATCCAAATAAGGTGATTTTTTATTCTATACAAATATAATAAAATTATCTACAATTTTGATATTCATCTTTCATTCAAACTCTAATGAGATCATAGATGAATATTATGTCAAAGTTTAGTGCATAAAGTTATCCATTTTAAATTAAACTTTTTAGACCTTTACTCTTTTACACACAACTTTACGTAAAAGTATCTAAATGAGATGATCTTATATAAAGTAATTAAATACTAAGTGCATGTTCAGTGCATAGAAATATCAGCTTCAAATTTAACTTTTTGGGTTTCACTTGTTTAAGCATAACTTTTCATATGCTTGTCCAAATGAGGTGATTCTAGATTCTTTAAAAAGATAAGAGAATTATGTATAATTTTTATATTCACATCTTAATATAAAGTTTAGTGCATGAAGAAACTCATTCTTATTTGAATTTTTTCAACATTTTAACCATTATTTTAAATCGTTCGAGGTTTTGTATTATCAAAATATAATTATATAGGGCATAAAAAATTTGTTCCAATAATCTCCACCTTTTTTTATGAAGACAATCCGAGAGATAAGAAAAGTATATAAGTTGGGAAAGAAAAAACATTAAAGTCAATTTTACTCCTAAAACTAAGTCTTCCTTACAATAGATATGCACATAAGTTTAAATTGTAAGGTACTTTTCATATATAGTTATATTCATGAGGTCCACAGAATAATCAGGGTTATATATATTTATCCTATATAAATTTCTCTTGTGTTCTTATCATACTTCTCCTAATTTCTCCCCTTTTGTCTCATAAAAAAATAGTTTTCACATTAAACATAAATGTGAGACAAATGTTACTCACCCTTAATCATGTCATATTTCTGATTTTTTCATTCTCCCCCTTTTTCATATAAGAAAATATGTGTAAAATATTATAAGAAAGAATGAAAAATAATTTTCATTCTTTGATCACATCATAGGAGTTATTTCAAATATAATATATGCGATAGACAAAAATAACCACCCTATGTTCATGATCGGTTCATAAGAGAAAAATATGAAATCAAATTGATTCAGGGGTTATGAATAACACACCTCCAAAGCTAATATAAGGAATCAAAACATTTCATAAAATTTTGAGACAATAATGATATGTCAAAGTTAAATTGAATTATATCAAATAATTAAGGATTTGACAATATGAGTAGGAGAAGATGATAAGTTTTCATTTAATAAAACCATATTCAAAATGAGTGGAGGAATTAATAGTTCAAACTTTTGAATAAACTCCCCCATCATTATGTTTCTGTCTTTCCATATTCTTTTAGTCCTCTATGTCCCCTTTTGTCCTCCAAAAGAAAACAATAACAATTTATTATTGCGAATGAGTGCTCAAAACTTGATTTTCTTAAGATGAAAATGTTAAGCTTAAAACATAAGAGTCATGTTAAGAAGAGATAATAAAATAATTTTACAAATCATGAAAATGTTGGTTCATGCTCATGTAAGTAAAAAATTGATACATAAATATCTCAAATGTAAATATATTCTTACACAAAGTCAGAGTCTTACATATATTTTCATTTGTCTAAGAAAGATATCTTTTAAACATCATTTCAAATTTGCTGGTCATGTGTATATATGAATACTCATAGGATAACAAGTCATGACCATATAAATTTATGCACATTAATCTTATAACACAAAAGTTCATATGCCAAGAAAAATACAAATGAAGTATATGATATTTAAATAAAAATTAATTTTTTGATACAATTATGAAACCTTGACTTTTGTCAATAGCAAATCCACAAAACATCAAATATCTAGATAAAAACTAATAAGAGCCTGATTATATATACATGCTCACAATTTTTAAAAGTTAAGCATAATAAATAACATAAGCATTTCCAAAGTTAAACTTATCGCTTTTCTAGAATTACATGTTTGTGCACAAATTATGATAAGTGTAAAGCACAAATAATCGTAACACACAAATATATGCAAGTTTTTATTTATATGCTCAAAATAATATTTTTTACCATAAACTTTGTGCTTTCACCCCTTCAAATCCATTTTCCTTTTGTTTTTCTTCTTTCTTTGTTATAAGATAATAATCAAGATTAGTGACAAGAAAATGCTAAATGAAACTAGAAAAGTATCCGAAATTTAATCTTTTACCTACTCTCTCTTTCTTAAAATGGTAGTAGCTATTTCGAATTACAAATGAGTGGAAATAATTTTATTACATGACATGATAGTATGAAAATGCAAAAGTCATGTTAAGATATTTCATAGAATGAGCATATAAAATTAATTTTGATAAGATATGTGTATAACAAGTTGAAAATGACTTCTTTAGTAATATGCTTCATTTTAAATATGTACATAAGTATATATAAAATTTAATTGTTAAATTACTTATGCAATATTTTTCAAATGCTATAGTAATGCAATCAATCATCTTAGTCCAAATTAATTTATAAAAATTCATAATGTTCATGTATACCCAAATGACAATGTATAACAAGTCAAAATTCATAATAAGTTAATGTGCATAAATCTCATAACAAAAGAGACATATTAAAATCATGCCATATATATTTGTCATAAACATAAAGTCTCCTTTATAGATAAACAAAAAATAATAAAAATAAGAAGACTTAGCAAATAAATTCACGTGTTTTTTCTTTACCAAATCAAAAGAATAATCGTGATAATAAGTATGACAAGGGTACAAATAATTTTATTTCTTTAACATGTGGACGACATAGATTTTACAAGTATATTATCACTAGTAAAAAAGAAGTTATTATTTATTAATTTCAAAAATCTTCCACAAGTTTTCATTTCTAAACATTCAAAAGATATTCAATTATTATATCAAAATTATGACTTCTTTAATTTTAAAAGTCATAAAATATAAAATATCATCAATAAAAAATGTGATAATCAAACTTCAATCAAGCAAAGTCATTTATTATTTTCTACACAGTTAAAAAATATATTCACATAAAAGTATATTAAATCACAAATATTAAGATATCAATAACACACAAGGTTCATATAAATCAAGTATGCATGCTCAATGTCAAAATCAACATGAGTGTGAAGAGGCATATATGCATAAAAACTTTAGTTTTGATATGTGTCCTTATTTTGCTAATATGATTTCCACATTGAATTAGAAATGTAGTTAAAAAATGTTAACTTAGCTACCATCATACACAATAGACATACTCTAATTAAACATATATAGTAAAAAAGCATAATATAGGCATTTTGAAGATTATATGAGCAAGATAATTCTAGTATGCACAAAGATCCTAATCTTTTATCAATTGTTAACTCATGCACACATTATGACAATAAATAAATAAATTCAAGGCATAAGTATGCATGAAATTAAAATAAGTTCAAATTTTCATATGCCAAAATACCTTTACCACAAACTTCATGCGTCCACCTCATTTCAACTTCATTTTTATTTTTCTTTTCATGTGATGTACATCTACATTCAAAAGTTTATTTGAATTTTAGTACCCAAATTAGATTGGGTTCAAGATTGTTAGTCATGTTATTTCACTATGATTAGTTTTTCAGCTTTGTATTAAAAAATACAGTGACCATGAATTCGTATGAATAACAAGTAGAATGGTATTTCAAAGAATTATCATGGACATGTCTAAATTTACAAAGATAAGCATAATGTTGTCTAAAAGAATTCTTAAAATTGTTCTTCTTTCTTATCATATCAAATGATTATGTCCAAGTTAATAATGTATAAATAATTATAAATCCCTAATAGATAAATGATTTGTAAAAAAATAGTCGCATATATCATTTTCTTTTTCTAACAAAATGACAATAATAATAAAAGTGACAAGAGATGAAGATATACATATAGTTTACTTTCTTTGACATGTGTGAAAGGATGTTTTTCAAATATATTATCACAAGTAAAAAAAAGGCTATTATGGATGTGATGTAAATTTTCAAAATTATCTTTAAATTCTTAATTTCAAAATTTCAAAATAACTTTTTCAATTCTTATGCCACCAATAAAGAAAAAGGTGAAGATAAAATGTTAACTACAACATTGTTGTCATTCATTTATTTAGATTCAAAATTATGTGTTCTTGCAAAAATACCATGTAAGTAAAATAAATCTTAAATGTCAAAATGTGGACTAATAAGTGTATAATCAAATACCCTCATTTGTCGAAAGATAAGATTTGACCTAATGAGCAACATATGCATTTTCAATATTAGATAGCTAAATGACCCAAAATGCTTTTTTTAAAGAAAATTTCATTGCTATTAAGTTACTCTATGAGAGTTCGGGTACAAAAATTAGACAAGACCCGGGGGTGCATGGTCTGCCAGCCAAAAATTATCGTCAGCATTAGTGCGACCAAAACGCGCCAAGTTATCAGCAGCCCTATTATCATGTCTGGGCCTAAAAGATACAATGTAGGGCTAATAGTCAAAAGGGTGTTTCTGATATCAAGGACGACTCCCTTGAGGCGCTACAGACATGCATGCATGTTGTTGATAATGTGGACAAGGGACGCCGAATCGGAGGATACGTGGATGCGTGAAAGTCCAGAGTTCCTGCACTTCAGGAGGCCCGCAAACATAGCCCTAGCTTCGACTTCCAACATCGAGTGAGCTCGCAAGGTCCTAGAACCTACAAAAAATGAAAGAGGCAGTGTGAGAGAGGGATATGTAACCTATCCCCCCAACCCCAGACGGCTCAAAGGAGCCATCCGAACTGAGAGAAACCCAACTCTGTGGAGGGGGCTTCCACCGGATCCGTGATGGCGAATCGTGGGGGCGTAGGGCCTCAGATGCGTGGACGACAACAAACTCATGAAAGCCAGCCAAAGCCCTTTCCCAAACCGAATCCACGGTTGCACGTCATGACTTAAAGTGGGCATCATTCCGAAGATTCCAAATCCCCCAAAGGCAGTGGGCATTGATAAAAAGGAGTGTTTTGACTGCTGATCCAGGTTGGTCCCATCACTAATCCAGGCGCCAACGTGCCAAGAAGGAAAATGCATGAGAGGTATGATTAGGCGTGTCTAGAGAATGGTCCATAGCTTAAGCGCAACAGGGCAATGGAAGAATAAGTGGAGAGTGGTTTCGAGGTGGAGACCACAAAGTGGACAAGATGGATCAATAGTGTTATAAAAAAATAGTATGGTGTCAAGTGTGGGAAGTTTGTTATGTAAGAGCTTCCAGAGGAAGATATGTATTTTGGGTGGGGCTGGAATCTTCCAAACATGCTGCTATGACGGCCCTCTAGTAGGAAATGCTGGCAAAGAGCGGCGACTAACATGGTTGTATACTGACTTAGCATTAGCACATCCAGAGGTATCATTCACCCAAACCCACGCATCATCATTGGCAGACGAAGAAAGGTAAATACGTTCAATCCAAGAGCATAAGAGGGGTCCAAAAGTGGAACTGAGAAGGGAGTTGTTTCAAGCATTACTTGTGATGAAGTAATCAACAGAGAGCCCATCCAAACAAATCTCCATATTGATATAAGTGGGTGTCCAAATAAGGGGGATGTAAATATCCATGGGTCATGGAGAATAGATGTTGAATGCCCCGAGCCAATGTACTTTATGAATCCAGTTTTGAGGACATTGACATAATTCAGGATGATATTCCAAGAATTAGCGATGTGGGAGGATGAAGTTTTTTCCCAAAGGTTAAGCGCGTATTTGGATTTGACAAGATTAGCCTAGAGGGTGGAGCGATTGTTAAGTCTTGTATTCGCCTAGCAACCAGGGAGTGACGAATGTTAATTATGTTCTTGATACCCAGGCCCCCGAGATGCCAGGGGAGCTGGGCAGTGCGCCAATGTATGAGATGGATGCCTCATCGACCACCGCCGGGGTGCCAGAGGAATGAGCAGGAAAGACGCTCAATGGAGGTGATGGTGCTACCAGATAAGTTAATTACACTGAGGGAATGTATAGTGATTGATGTGAGTGTGGATTTAATAAGGGCAACACGACCAGCTTGGCTAAGAACCCCCTGGCGCTAACCAGCAAGGCGCGAGGTGATTTTGTTGATCACAAAGTTCTGATCACGAGAAGGAATGTGTTTTGGGGAGATGGGCACCCCAAGATATTGAAAGGGGAATTTGCCTAGTCTGAAGTTAAGGGTGGCGTTGAGCAGCTGGCGACGCCTGATGCTCATCACGAACAGGTAGAGTTTCGACTTTTGCGAGTTAACATGTTGATCGGTAAGGAACTCATAGATCTGAAGGATTTTCCTGAGATTTAGACAGTTACATTTGGTTGCTTTGAGGCAGATTAATAAGTCATCAGCGAAGAGAAGGTGAGTTAGACCGAACGAGTTCATCCGGAAAGGGGAGATTAGGCCGGCTTCCATATGTTGGGCCATGAGTGAGGAGAAGACTTGGGCCACCAGGATAAATAGATAAGGTGATATCGGGTCCCCTTGACGTAACTAGTGAACTGTTGGGAAGGCTCTCCATTGATAACACAATGGTAAGTCGGGGAGGACATGCAAAGGTGAATCCAGCAAATAAATTGGTCCAGAAACTTCATTAGTTTTAAGATGGAGGACACCGCAGACCAAGAGATACGATCAAAAGCTTTTTCAAGATCAGCTTTGAGCATCCTACCAGAATTTAAGGAGTGGGAAAGCTCTTACATTGCATAGTGAAATTGGACGGAAGTCCTTCACACGTTTGGGGTTGGTTCTTTTAGGGATAAAGATGAGAGATGTTTTGGCCCAATCGGACGAAAGAAGATTGGTATTAAAGAAATTAGTATGTCCTTAACAATCTTGCTGCTGATGATATCCTAGTAAGTTTGGTAAAACTCAAGGGTGAAGCCGTCCGGACTCGGAGCCTTACCAGGTGGCATGCTCCAAAGTGTTTTTGTGACTTCCTAGTAGGTGATTGGGACAAGGAGGGAGGGATGCCAGGCAGGGTCGAGGGAGGGGAGACTCAGCCAACAATCTAGCGGAATGTTTGATGGGAGCGAAGGCTTCCATAAGTTACGGTAATGCTCAACAAAGAGGGATTGGATCTGGGAGGTATTTGTGACAGTGTTGTTAGCGTCGTCCAGAATCGAGGAGATGGTGTTCTGCTTATGACGTATAACTGTGGATAGGTGGAAGTAGCAAGTGTTCCGATCACCATGGTGGAGCCAGGAAACCCGATACTTACTCCACCATTTTAAGCTAATTTGCCTGAGGAGCGCAACATGGCAATGGTATGCTGTTCGCAGATGACCCAGCTCTATAACTGAAAGACCCCGAACGGTGTCAAGGTTTTCAAGGGCAGTGATTTCCTGAAGGACGAGGTTGGCCTGGACCTCTAAGTTTCCAAGAGACTCCTTGTTCCATTTAATGATATCGCGTTTGATAAGGCTAAGGGTATGTGAGGTGGAGTTGTTTGGGGGTTTGGGACAACCAATGCTGCTTGACGATATCACGGGACTCCGAGTGAGATAGCCAAAAGTGTTCAAATTTAAATGCCCTCAACCGCCAAGTGCGGAGGTCGGTCCTGAAGAGGAGAGGGGCATGGTCTGAAACACAACGTTGGAGTGTATGGATAGGATAATATTTGGGAAGTGATTAGTCCAATGACTGTTAATCAAGGCCTGATCAAGATGACACAAAATGTGCGCGAGACCCACACGATTGTTACACGGCCCCAAAGGTTTGATGTCAAGGAGGGATTTGGTGTTGATCATATCGTTGAATGTTCTAATAGAGTTGGTAGGAGAGAAAGGGGAGCCCCCCAACTTATCAGAGGGGATCGCCAGGGTGTTGAAGTCCCCGATTAGTAGCCAAGGAAGGTTAGAGGTATCAAGGTTACATAGGTCATTCCATAGACACATACAAATAAACGAGATTGTACTAGCGTAAACAACAGTTAAAAGGAAGCTAAAACCATCAAATGAAACCATAGCATGAATAAATTGGACAAAGATAAGGAGCGAGGTAACCTGAGCCTCTTGGCCATGCCATATCCGAAGCGCCATTAGCTTCGCAGAAGATGCCGTCCCAACCTTGGCCAAAATGAAGGAGTACCTGTTTAGTTTTTACAGAATCCGTGTGCGTTTCTAACAAAATTATAAAATGTGTTCTATGCAACCTAATCAGATTAAAGATTCTATCTCTGGTTTTGTCCCAGTAAGCACCACGGCAGTTCCAAGCTAAGATTCGCATGGGGGAGAGATGTGCATATCAGAACCTGATGAGGCCGGAGCAACAACCTGCACAGGAGATGGGGCTAATGAGTCATGGATAGATGAGCTGACTGAAGCTTTACCTTTCACTGATTGCTTAGACAAGAACAACTTTCATATGCTAACAAGAACAACTTTCATGATATATCCTATATTTATCATCATATCATCATTAAGATAGACAATATTTATCATGTTCATATTATTTTCTCAAAATTCAAATTATCAAGTTGCACTTTAGAACCTTGACAATATACTTGTTTCAAGTGATTTTTACAAAAGCATTATAAGTTCATATATAAAATGATTTTCAAGTGATAGTAGGAATTATGCAAAACATTTATCAAATCATACACTTTCATATCAAGCAAGACAATTTTATACAATATAAGCAACATGTATATAAGTGCATCGTTTCAAATTCAAATATTCAATGTCTATTTGAAGTTAAGCAAATTCAAATCAAATGCCAATCATACCAACATAAAGGTTATATGTCATTTACACATTCTATTTGCTCAATTAATTCAATTCATCTCTTGTATTATGACTGATTGCATGCTTAGTTAAGAAACTTCATAACTCTTAAAATTAATAGCAATCTCAAATTATTCCAATTTTACACTTTCTATTACATATATCATAACATCTAAAAGTTTCAGATTTTATTTCATTATGATTTATTCTCAGAAAAATCAACATTCAACCTAACTTTCATGTTGTTTTTGTTCTTTGATAGTCTGAGTGACCTTACTTGTATCATTTATATAAAATAGTAAGCAACTCATGTTCTGGAATTTTTAGTTTTATATAAAAGTATACTTCCTAGGGTACAACTCATAAAATTCTTTGAATTTATATATCTCTGTACTGAGCACAATAAATTTAACAAACACTAGCACAATTTGCCCAAAGTTTTATTTTGTCACACTAAGTTAGGTTTGGTTAAATATTTATAACTCTCACTAGACATATCCTTTTTGAGTGATTCTAATTGTAAAAAGAAACCTAACTTTTGTATCTTTCTATAATAAATTATCAAATAATTATATAACGTATTAAATACACAATTTACATAGTTTTGCGGATAGAATGATAACACCTCAAAGATGATAACATAACTTTTTTTTATATACATCTAATTAATTTGATTCGATGAAATTAGACTCAAAGGGGATCAATCTGAGTAAAATTCATAATTTTTGGATAGCTCGAAGATATACAAATGTGTAACTGAAGTTTCAGGGATAACTTAACCATTCCTAAGGTTTATTCGTTCTCCTCATGAAGAATTTGGGTTTTACCCCACAATTAGCTAAAGATAAGGGGAGAGGCAAGGTGGAAAAGGTTTAGGGGAACCCTAATTTAGAAAATTATATAATTAAAAATAGTAAAAGAATCAAATACAAACTTATCATAAATCAAAAACCCTAATTCCCTTCTTTTCACTCCAATTTTCTCCAAGTGGTAGAAGATATATATTCTTATTTCTTTTGGAGCTCAAATGGGGTAAGTAAAGGGATGAGGAGAGTTAAGAAACTCTATATATGATAAGGGATAATATTGGGGAGATTGTTTGTCATCATCAAAAAAGGGGGGGGGGGGGGGGGGAATTGTTGGTCCAAAGACCATATTCTAAGTATTTTGATGATAGCAAACAAGGAAAATGATGTACTAATGATGCTTGAAGTGTTAGTTTGAACAGGATAAAAGACGATCGAAATAGATGTCGAACGACTACAGAAATTTGAGAATTCAACATTTTTAAAATGGATGATCGAAATCGTTTAGTCGAACGTTCTGGGTGGCAAATGCAAAAACTGCATAGGCGACGGATGACCGAAACGATCATTACAATGATCGTAGAAGTCGGAGAATTCAACATTCTTAAATTAGACGACCATTGATGCATGCATTTTACAACATATAAGTAGACTTGTATTTAGGCTCATTTCATGTAATTTACTCATACATGCATCTCTTTTTTACATTTATTCCTATGAATTCTTGGAAGTAGCCATCTACCTTTAGTTGGTTTGATTTTTGTTCACTGGATGATCATATTAGGTTTTTATCCCATTTTCAATTCATTTCACCCGTATCGAGCTCTCATTTTGACTTACTTTTGGCCAATTATGCATGGAATGCAATGGATTATGATAACCCATTTTACACTTAATTCCATGTGCATAGAGGTTCTGAATTGCTAAAATTCATAAAGAGATCAATTCTATGCCAAGTTATCATTTTTTGAGCAAGTTATCATTCCAATGTGCAAAGTTATCATTTTACTAATTGAGCTGATTTCCAGTGGTTATCTTGCCCTAAATCCCTTGCCATTATGAATTAATCATATTTTGATGACCATGTTTCAACTTGAGCAAAGTTATCATTTCATTTCACAAGTTATCATTTTTGGTGTCAAGTTATCGTTTTTAGGGCAAAATTGTCATTTTGATGTGCAAGGTTATCATTTCTGCATAATAGCATTAGACAATTGTTAAATTACTGTCCTAACTCCTTGCTGCTCTGATTTGATCACACTTGGATAGCCACAACTAAATTTACAATAAGTTATCATTTTATGGCACAAAGTTATCATTCCGGGGCTCAAGTTATCATTCCTATGAAATTTTATCCACACTTGATAATTGACCTTATTTACTTGCTATCCTAATTCCTTTGATGCCTTCACTGCTCTGAACCACTCATATTTGGACAATTTTAATGATATGACACAAAGTTATCATTCCGGGCAATAAGTTTTCATTAAACAAATAAGGATTTCATTCCTGCACAACACCAAATCCCATTTGACAATAGAGCTAATAATTGTTATTGTCCTAATCCTTATTTGTTTAAATCCTATTCAAGGACTTTGATGCTTACTGTTTTGATTCTTCTAGCAGGTATCACAAGCCTGCAACAAGGCTGCACAAGGTGAAAAAGGAAGGGGACCACTGCTAGCTGTCCAAAAAGGAGTATGAAATCTGCTGGAATCTCAGGACCACTGGATAGGTGGCTTGAATCAAGAGAATAGAACCTTCTCATCTACATCCAAGGGTGATGAGAGGACATATATAAGCTGAGAAACCAGAAGGAAAAAAGGGGGGCTGACCATTGCAAGGGTTTCTGCAAGAAGGAGCTGAAGGAAGGAACCAAGAGGAGCTGCTGGAACATCCCTGATTTCCTGTAGACAAAGTCTTATTTCAGGATGTTTTCTATTAGTTTTCTTACTTGTATTGTGACTATTCTTGTAATTATAATGAGCTAAATCTCAACTCTCCTAGGATAGGGTAGTAATCTAGTTTAGTTATGGATGGTATATGGACAAATCT
This sequence comes from Pontederia crassipes, assembly GCA_030549335.1. Taxonomy (NCBI): domain Eukaryota; kingdom Viridiplantae; phylum Streptophyta; class Magnoliopsida; order Commelinales; family Pontederiaceae; genus Pontederia; species Pontederia crassipes. The sequence continues at coordinate 12,586,981 of CM060195.1, read as the reverse complement.
GATTTTCTGCACTAATATCTGATTTCTGATTCTGCATTTCTGATTTCTGGGATCTGTTTATCATTGTAAAATCCCTTATTCCATTAGCTGCTGAGAGGTAGATTTTATGAATTTCTTCTTATTCAGAAATGTATTAAGAGGCAATGATAATTCTCTTGAGTTCAATATACAAAAACATGCTGTTGGTAGAATCTGTTTTGAATTTTATGGAATCTGCTTGTCATTGTGAAATCCCAATTTATATGCAACTGAGAGGTTGATTCATGGTTTCCTTCTTATTCAGAGATGAATCAAGATGCAATGATAATTGTTAGATTCAAATATGTAATTATGTGCTCAATGAATCCAATTAATTGATGTTAGTGTGGATTTCAATTCAATTTGCAGTCGAGAGGCTGATTTAAAATCCTCTTGCTATTTAGAGATAAACCAAGAAGCACTAGCACTAATATTGGATTGATTTCATTCCTGCCTAGTCAATTGAAGTAATTCTCTCATTATTAGAAGTGTAGTTGGTTGTTATCATTTTAGACTACTGAATTGCTTGATTTGAAAGAAGTTTTGAAATATCAGTAAGGGATTTGAGTTTAGGCTTAATGTTAACTTGATATCAGTAAAGACCTCTTCTAATTCAACTTAGCTAATTAATCATATGGGAATATGATAATTAGTCCTGGTTCAATCATGCTGCGATAACAGTCCATTTCCAAGTTGAGTTAAAATTGACATACATTGATAACTTGTTCCGTTCCATCCATAATTGAATTAGATGAACTCCAATTCCTAGGAGGACTTTCCCATTGATTGATAAACCCTTTTAGCCCTTACTTCAGCATTTAATTTTCAGTTTATAGCAATCTCCAAAAATCCCAAAAATAGTTATCCTTTTTGCCACTATTAAAAATCTATTTTCTACGTTTTCCAATTTTCCTAATTTTGACACTTAAATTAGGACTAGTCTAGATTGTTTAGGGAGTCATTGGCTTCAAATCACTGTGAATACGACATTTGGGTTTACTACAATTGACCTGTGCACTACAGTAGAAAGTGAATTAGGGAGTTGATCCAATTATTGAAAATTCTCAATTCTAACCACAAAATCAGCAAGTTATCACTATACTCCACTTAATTCATATCAAATTTGCAGGGATTTTGAATAAAAATGGCAGAGGAACAAAGGAAAAGAAGAATCATGCAAAAAGGAGTCCAAACATTCATAAGATGTCAAATATCCCTCGTACGGGCTGTTATAAGATTATCACGGCCGTTATGGGATCGGCCACGACTCGCAAACAAACGTTCACCATGCTTACAGAAGAGATTGCACAGAAGAAATGCGTGTCACGGGCTGTGAACACTATCTTAAGATACTGACTCATGCATCAACTACCCATTTTCACAGCTCTGGCAGTGGTCTCACGGGTCGTAAAATCTTCATCACGGCCGTGAAGACCAAATATTACGACGCACATTGCATTTCACGGGCCAAAGGAATGCATGGGTCAAATGAAGATTACTTATGGACCGTGAAAGTTTTATCACGGCCGTTATTACAAAGTCTCACGGATCATTGAAGTCTCACGGCTCCTACATGAAATTTGATTTTGATGTATTTTAACAGACCGTGAGAATCTTTTAATGGACCGTTACGCTCCCCAATTACCATCACCGACCGTTATATTGCTTTTACGGATATCACAAAAGGTGCAGAATCACAAATAATCAACTAACGGGCTGTGGGTTTACCTTCACGGGTTGTTACATGCTGAAGGAACTTGAAGGTTCATGTTAACGGAGCACCTTAGTCTTTCACGGATATCACAAAATGATCAGGCGACCTAGTTCAAGGCTCACAGACCGTTAGAAGAATGTTACGGGCCGTGAAAGCACATAAGTTGCACAATGAAAGTAAAAATTGCTCGAATAATGGCTGTGAGATCCTTCTCACATCCCGTGAAGGAAAACAAAAATCTGACTCCGACTCTAATTTGGCCATTAAATCTATTGCAGGGGGCATGACAGACACCTAAATCGACTTAGAAACATATTTTCGAAAGAATTCTCAACGAACAAGGACTCAACTCCTATGGTATGTCCTAAAGTCAATTGGAAACTAATTAGGCCAGAAATTTCAGAGTTTTACAAGGCAAACTTTCAAAACCTATGGGACCCCGAATTTACCTTATTTCACATGGAAAATATTTCTATTTCTTCCAAAGCCACTTGGAAATCGAAGACCCTATAAAAAGAGACGTCTGGTAGCCACAATTAATCATGCTAGGTCCTACAAATGTGAGAAGACTCTAAAGGCTTTATGAGAAGACTTCGGCTAGATCGACTCTAGACGAGAGTTCAGTAGCAGTTAATTGGTGATTCCCAAAGAGTGTTATTTGTTCTACTTTATGTTGGGATGATATTACATCTCTTTATCTTTAGTTCTTTTGTGGTTCTTTCTTGTAGTTTAAGATTACTTTAGTTCTTAGTTCTTAATTTAGATTTATTGTTCTAGGTTTGTAATACTTATGTTGTTAAAAGGCAGACTCATAGACCTCTGTTTCATTAAATAAAGTTATTTTCTTTTGATTATATATGCTGCTCCTAATGCTTTTCAGAGATTGATTGTTATCTTCAGTTGGCTATTATCCTTGTGGGAATTGTCGTCCTAAGTTTGCATGACAGCTCTGGAATTGATTTAAGGTTCAGAAGTCAGAGCATTATATAACATACTCGTAGGATCCTTGACGGAATTACGTGCTATGCGGTCTATTGAATATTACCATTATATGGATATCAATAGTCTAGAATATGAAATTTAATGTGTCTCAATATCTATTTGATTTAATTATGATCTTAGATAGAGTAATTATATTAAATAAAAAATTGAGATAGTTTGATTTGTTCTGATAGAAAATCGATACCTAGAGTAGATTCTAATCCATCAATCGAAACAACTTAATGCTTTCTGGTACTATCAGTTTGTCTATCTTATGATACATCATCCTAAGGATCTATACATCGGTAGTTTAATTTAGTTTTAGTTTTAGTTTCCTTTATCTTTTTACCTCTTTATATTTCTGTAGTTTTTACTTTCTGCACAACTTTTACCCCAAAATCTTATGTCATCTTCTATTAGCCTCTGAAGTTTGATAGAGAAGTAAACTAGTTTCTCGAGGATCGAGAACCTATACTTTTCACTTTATTACTTGAGCGATTACTACACTTGCTAGCTACTGTTATCAATTTTTGCATCAACTGTTCTGGGCGTCAAGTTCAAAAGACAACATACGAGATGGACGACCGAAATAACACAGGTGTCCACTTCAGAAGTGGCAGCACAAGTTTAACTTTTCCAAAAGTCTTGCAATGGTCATATTTTGAAGAAAAACCTATAACATGGATTCTAAAGATTGAAGAAAGATTATCGAAGCAAGGGAAATTACTCTATATCATCCTTCAAGTCTAAAGCATTTTCTAGAGCTCAATTTTGCAAAATCATCCCTTCGCTCTTCTAGTTCCTAAGTTTGAGCATTCTTTGTAAGATGGAAGAATTAGAGAGAATTCTTGTGTTCTTGTTTAGAGAATTTGCACTACAAGTAAACAGGGGAACAGTGACACATCAATGGTGATGCTTTTGAGGCGCTAATGCGTGTCTAAAAATAATAGCGTCTCTTTAGCGTCGACCTAGCGCCGAAAATGTGAGACGCTTGTAATCGGTAGCTAATAGCATCACAATGGCACCAAAACAGAAGGCGACACGACTAGCATCAACTGTCGATGCTACCTCGACGTTGTAAAGTGTCATTGCGAGATTCGAGTTGTGTCGCTAACGCGACACGAAAGTGGCATAAAATTTCGTAACGCTATTCCGATGCTCAAGTGACTAAGGTTATACTACGTCGACACTAGTTCGGCGCTACGGTGGCGCCAATGTTTTAATTCACGGGTCTCCAAGGCGACGCTAATGTGACGCTCAATATGTCAACGCAAATGTGACACTAAGGATGATATATTTAAAGTAGGATCGACTATGCATGCGATGCCATTGAGACCCTATAGAGGCACTAATTTCAGATATTTTTGCTCCATTATTGTCATATTTTCTTCCCTTCTCACACCATACAATTATATAATGCATATAAATGCATTCATCATTCATCACATGCATCATATCAAAGATAACAATATGAAAAGTTATAAATTGAACTAACAAAAGTATAACTACTACACATATATCTAATAACAAATGTATAAGTAAAAAAAGTATACCTAAATCATGCAAAAGTTTTTATCCTAAATTTGGGAGTTGTTGTCATTCCGGACATTCGTTCCCGACGTGATTGGTCCTTGGCCTCGTGAGGATTTATTCTGCGGCGGGATCAATTCCTGAATCGCCTACAATAAAGGAGCCAACTGCTATGATAACTGTTGCGAACACTGCTGCGACACCTCCTGCGATATCTGTTGTGATAGCTGTGTCACAACAGGTGCAGTGGATGAGTTCAGAGCAGATGGGCCGCCTGCATATCCTCTCTGCTCCTCCTAGGGCATGCAGGTATCCTCGTGTCGTGTCGGCCACCTCCTCACAAACAGCAGGGTGCTCTACGAAATAGAAAAAATATACAATCATATAAACATTATAGATTATATAAGTTATATAACATAAAAAAAACACAAACACATAAGGTGTTATATAAATTAAAAACATGAATCTCTAGTGGTCGAGTACTCGGATCATCTCCGTATTTCTCAACCATCTTCTCATTGTATGCATCCTCAAACATTTAACTTTTTACCTCTTTATATTTATGTAATTTTTACTTTCTTGACGCGATAATTTTATATAGCGCAAATACTAGCAAGAGCACTAGGTCGAATCAAGTAATAAAGAATGAGAAGAGTGTCGAACCCACGACGACTAGTCTATCTTTATCTTTTATCTTAATTTAATCAGATGAGGAAAAGAGGTAATATTTGGTTCAAAATAAATAAAACAAAGAAGATTAAAATTGATCCATCCTAAAGTCTCAAAATAAATAAATCAGAAATGTTCAGACAAGATGAGGATAACAATATCTTTCAATAAAAGATCTAAAACAAATCTGAATTTTCTGATGAAAAGGATGTCAAAAAGTAAAGGTCTCATACCATATGACCTAACTATCTTATCACAATATTAGAAAGAGAAGGTTCAGCCGAATCAATCTCTAGCTAACTTTTGATAAGATGCTTTAGAGATGCAATCCTATCTCAAAAACACCTCAACCGAGTGAGTTAATGATCCACAAATCTCTAAATCTCAACCGAGTAAATAGAGATGGGATATGAAATGCTTATCGAAAGATCAATCAACTGGGAGAGATCAAAAGAACAAATCTCGATAATACCAACGGTTAAAATCGAGTACTCAGAAGATAGCATTAAAATCAACATACATATTCAGAAAATTCGGAATAGTGAATCTTATTCAACGATCTAAAAAGTCCAACATAAATGGATCCTAATCATAACTCTATTACATAGATAGAGAAATTATCAAGATTGCAGCAGAGAGATAAATAAGAGATTTAAAGATAGAAAAAAGGAGAAACAATCTCTTCAAAATTATCTAAACTCCTCTGGAAGAATCTCCACCGAGTAGACGACCAGAGGCTCTCTCTCTTCTTGCCTTTGCAATGGATTTTGAATTCTAGACTTGGATGTCTAAGTGAGGTGATATGAAACCCTTTTTATAGTTGAAAATGCATCTGCCTCCTGAGAATCAACGTGAATCAATTCCGCATGAATCAAAATATAATGATTTGGTTGAGGAGATCTTGCGAAATTAACAACACAAATCGTGCTATTAATAACAGAGGATATTTTATATTGTAGAGTGATTTCCTCCCAATCTTTCATATTTTGAAGGTATGGTGATTGCTGGCTAACATGGACCATGTTGGCTGCTGCAAAAATAAAAATAACAAATTAGGTATCAATTGATTCTTTGAAAGTTTTAATTAAAAATGAGGAAAAGTTTATATATAATAGAATAAAATTATGAAAAATAGACTGAATGATATGAAATAAATATGTATAAAATGTCATGCATCATTTCTGCATAACTTTTACCCCAAAATCTTGTGTCGTCTCCTATTAGCCTTTGAAGTTTGGTAGAGAAGTAAATTAATTCCTCGTGGGATCGACAACCTATACTTTTCACTTTATTACTTGAGCGATTAGTGCACTTGCTAGCTACTGTTATCAATTTTCACATCAAATTTTTGGCGTCATTGCCGGGGAACTAGTCTTTACTTTCTATTCATATTTTATGTTACTTTGAGACTCTTTACTTTCTGTTTCCTTTCATTTGGTGGCTGCGCAATTCATTCGCAAGCCATCTAATCTGGAGCCTTTGGACCGTGACATTCGACCTAATACTCAAAGTTCCAAAGCTCATCTAGAATTTGATCCTGAGATCGAACGAACAACACGACTACTACGAAAGAACACGTTGGCTGAAAACAAGAACGCCGCCAAGCTGAACAGGAACCCCACCAAATTGAGTAGGAAGAGGAGGAGGAAGAAGAACTTAGCATGAGGGATTATGTCTCGGCTAAATATTTGAACTCCAACTCCAGCATCGTGATTCCAACAATCACAACAAATAACTTCGATTTGAACCCCGCCATTTCTCTCATGGTTCAAGCACATCAATTCGGCGGAGCTTTCCATGAGAACCCTCATGATCATCTAGATAAATTTCTTCGCATTTGCAGCACCTTTAAGAGTCCTAACTTTCTGTGGATGCGTCACGACAAACTTTTTTTCCCTTTTCCCTGAGAGACAAAGCATTTACTTGGCTGAAAACTCTTCCTGTAGGATCAATCAAGACTTGGGCGCAACTTGTAGACAAGTTCATCAACAAATATTGCCCACCTCAGAAAGTAGCAAAGCTGAGAAACAAACTCCGATCTTTTCGACAAGATGATGATGATATGCTTTATAAATGTTCGACACCACTAAACACAGCTATGGGTCATTATTCATGTCTCACGAGTCTCACAGAACCTACTTACAAGTTTTACTGTTCATCACGGGCCATAATTGTCATATCACGGGTCTCACAAAATGCCTAATGCATTATCCATGTTTCACATGCCTCGTTAGGCCCCTTTCATAGGTGCTACCACAAAGGTCATGGGTCGTTATAGGCGTTTCACGGGTCTCACGGGAGGTTTTCGCAATGTATGCACAAAATCTCATGAGTCGTTACAAATCTTTCACGGGTCATAAGTAACTCCGTCCACCCCATAGACTTCTGTAGTTCCCGAGTCACGACCCTACATATTTTCTTAACGGGTCGCCACCAATGTTTCACGGGTTGTTAGACTACTTTCACGGGTCTCACAAAACCCAGCTCATCGTGCACACAATTTTTCACGGGGTGTTAGATTTGATACACTGGTCGTAAGTATCTCGGTCTGCTCCGACAGCTTCTATTTTTCCCCGACTCATGGCCCATCATCACTATTCATGTGTCATCACTCCATTTCATGGGGCGTCACAATCTTCTTACGGTACGTGAATAACACAGTCGGCAATTTATAGGAGAACACGTGGCATTATTCGATAGGCCCAACCTTTTCCACCCAGATTGAGCCACGCAGAGTGCACATAGAAAACACACATAACTCCTCGTAACCTGCACCCCTCGACTCGCGAACCATTCAACAACCACCAACCGACATTAATATTTTAACGGGGCATGATAGGATCCTCACGGCTCCCTACTGCTGACTATTTATAGCTAGGTCCGTGATGGGTAAGTTTAACACCCCATCTTCATATCATCGCCGGCGCTCCGTTCGTCGTCTCCAGCTCCGGCCAGATTATGCCACTGCGGATCGGCGATTAGGTACTACGGAGAACTTCAGAAATCTCCACAACTTCGGCGATTTGGACTCCGACGGCCATTGCACCACCTATGACTGGCGATGGGACTTCATTGACATCAAACGTACCTCGCTACCCATCGATGATCTTCTACTGCACTGACCGCTGCGATCCAAGCCCAGCACCGCTGCCCTCTTCATCAACAATCACCACTGACCTTCCTCTCCGTAGATGTCTCATGCTGCCGCCCTTCTTCGACAAACAGATCGTTAGTGGTGCCACCTTTTCGACCAACGACATGACGAACAGACCAGCGCTATCTCGCCAGCCGACCAAACACTAGATCCTTCGTCATCCTTCTCTGATGATGGACAGGAGGACAGGATCGTGAACAAAAATCGTGGGCCGTGTTTACAGTTTTCCTTTTTAACATTCTGTAAAGGTTGTGAAACTTTATAAACGGCTCGTTAGGTTTAATTTTGTCCACTGCGATGGCCGTTGACTTTTCTTACGACCCGTGAATTGAGTTTTCGGGCATTATCTCATTCTAATAGGCCGTGACAACATTTCTTTTGGATGGCTCCTCGCGTGAAGGCTCTTGTTCGCCGCTGCCAATGCCTGGGTGACAACTCTATCACCGTAGAGGGCTCCACCTCGCGGCTTCTTCAACTCGCCACTAGAGAGTGGCTTTCCGCCGAAGCACGAACCCAAGAACAGACTTTGGATTTCCTTCGTGTCTATCCCACTCGATTCCCAGACCAGACTGCCATGAACATATGGAATCTCCAACCATTTATCATGTCTTTATTTTCTAACATCGGTATGGGTTATTTCATACAGCAGTGGTGGCCCACCTACGAGGACATCACAATGGAATTTTTATGTTCCCTCAAGGTGGAGCACCTAGAGGCCACTGGGCTTCGGCAGGCCGCCATCTCCTTCCAGCTATACAACCATGAGTTCGAGTTATCTCTGGCCAAGTTCAACGCCATCTTCAACTTTCCCAACACCGGCCACCTGCGCATCCCTAAGGAGTTCAATGCTTTGAGGTTCTAGTCATGCATCAGAAGAGAAAGGCATTTGGACTATCATCGTGCCAAGTCCACATATATCGAGAATCCTGTCATTCGATTTGCGCACAGGATCCTTTCCAACACGCTATTTTGCCGCAGAGACAGCAGCAGAGGTGTTAATGCTTAGGAACTTTTAATATTGTATTGCATGCCGACCTCCACTCTGGTGAATGTCGGTGCATTTTTGGCCTGCACACTCCTCAAAGCAGCCAACAAGGACAAAGGCCACATTGTCATCGACGGGATGATCACACCTATCGCCATCCATCTAAATCTCGACCTAGACAAGCTGCCACAGCTTGAAGGGTCCTTGTCACTGGACGATTATGTTATCCGCACCATGGAGCTGGGGTCCGGACAGGGGGACGACCGCTACTTTCGGTCAGACAAGGATGATCTGCACATTCCATATAGTGAGACCGGGCGATTCGACCCCTCCAACGAAGCCAATTAGCTATTTGTCCCATCGGAGCAACCCCCCTCTCCCCCGCCCGTTCCACGATGACGTCGTCTGGAGGACCCGAGGCCTTCTCAGGGACAGCCTGACACGAGTGCTCCTACCGCCTCTTGCCTCACTGATTTCTCTGCCATGCATCAGTTGTTGAATACAATGCACACCGAGCAGCTATGACAGGCCGACGAGTTTTGCTAGATTTGAGCTGACGTACTTTCTCTGACTGAGAGCTAGGCGCAAACAGATACTATAGAAAAGCACGAAATCATTAATGCATGGAAAAGCATAGAAATATATATATATATATATAAGTTCATCCCACACTTGTTTATTCAATATTGATATTTTCATATCGTTGAATTTGAATTTGGAGAAGTTTAAAAATGTCTTCTATTCAGAAATTTTGCAAGGCTGGGAAATTTTGGAACGTGGAAAGACACTTTGGCAATGAATGAATAAACAAGGCACTAAGAAAATAGGTAACATACATGGTGGAAACAATGATTAGATGATCACTTCATGAGTTTTTCCTTGAACATTGCTTGAGGACAAGCAAAGATTTAAGTTTGGGGGTGTTTGATGCATGCATTTTACAACATATAAGTAGACTTGCATTTAGGCTTATTTCATGTAATTTAGTCATAGCATGCATCTCTTTTTTACATTTATTCCTATGAATTCTTGGAAGTAGTCATCTACCTTTAGTTTGTTTGATTTTGTAGGAATTTTGAATAAAAATGGCAGAGGAACAAAGGAAAAGAAGAATCACGCAAAACGGAGTCCAAACTTTCATAAGATGTAAAATATCCCTCGTCATGGGCCATTATAAGATTATCATGGCCGTTATGGGATTGACCATACCTCACAAACAGACGTTCACGATGCTAACAAAAGAGATTGCACAGAAGAAATGCGTGTCACGGGCCGTGAACACTTTCTTATGAGCCGTGACATACTGACTCACGCATCAACTACCCATTTTCATGGCTCTGACAGTGGTCTCACGGTTCATGAAATCTTCATCATGGCTGTGAAGACCAAATATTAAATCATGCATTGCATTTCACGGGCCAAAGGAACGCATGGGTCAAACGAAGATTACTTACGGACCGTGAAGGTTTTATCATGACCGTTACTGCAAAGTCTCACGGATCATTGAAGTCTCACAGCTCCTACAAGAGATATGATTTTGATGTATTTTAACGGACCGTGAGAAGCTTTTAACTGGCCGTTATGCTCCCTAGAAATTACCATCACCAGCCGTTACATTGCTTTTACTAGTATCACAGAAGGTGCAGAATCACTAATCATCAACTAACGGGCCATGGGTTTACCTTCACGGGCCATTACACGCTGAAGGAACTTCAAGGTTCATGTTTAACAGGGCGCCACAGGTCCTTCACGGACATCACATAATGATCAGGCGACCTAGTTCAAGCCTCACGGGCTGTTAGAAGAATGTTACGGGCCATGAAAGCACATAAGTTGCGCAACGAAAGTAAAAATTGCTCGAATAACGGCCGTGAGATCCTTCTCACGGCCCATGAAGGAAAGGAAAAATTCGACTCTTACTCTGATTTGGTCGTTAAATCTATTGCAAAGGGTGTGACAAACACCTAAATCGAATTAGAAACATATTTTTGGAAGAATTCTTAATGAACAAGGGCTCCAACTCCTATCTTATGTCCTAAAGATCAATTGGAAACTAATTAGATCAGAAATATCAGAGTTTTACAAGGCCAAACTTTCAAAATCTATGGGACTCCGAAATTACCTTATTTCATATGAGAAATATTTTTGTTTCTTCCTAAGCCACTTGGAAATTGGAGACCCTATAAAAAGAGACGTCTGGCAGCCAGATTTAACCATGCTAGGGCTTGCAAACGTGAGAAGACTCTAAAGGCTTGCTGAGAAGACTTCAGCTAGATCGACTCTAGACAAGAGTTCAACAGTAGTTCATCGGTGATTCCCGAAGAATGTTATCTGTTCTACTTTATGTTGGTATGATATTAGATCTCTTTATCTTTAGTTCTTTTGTGGTTCTTTCCTGTAGTTAAAATTACTTTAGTTCTTAGTTCTTAATTTAGATTTATTATTCTAGGTTTGTAATACTTCTATTGTTAAAAGGTAGACTCATAGACCTCTGCTTCATTAAATAAAGTTAGTTTCTTTTGATTATATATGCTGCTCCTAATACTTTCTAGAGATCGATTGTTATCTTTAGTTGGCTATTATCCTTGTGGGAATTGTCTTCCTAAGTTTGCATGACAGCTCTAGAATTGATTTAAAATTCAAAAGTCAGAGCATTATATAACATAATCGTAGGATCCTTGATGGAATTACGTGCCATGCGGTCTATTGAATATTACCATTATATGGATATCAATAGTTAGAATATGCAATTTAATGCGTCTCAATATCTATTTGATTTAATTATGATCTTAGATATTATATTAAATCGGAAATTGAGATAGCTTGATTTGTTCTGGTAGAAAATCGATACCTAAAGTAGATTCTAATCCGTCAATCGAAAACTTAATACTTCCTGGTACTATCAGTTTGTCTCCTAAGGACCTATGCATCGGTAGTTTAATTTAGTTTTAGTTTTAGTTTCGTTTATCTTTTTACCTCTTTATATTTCTGTAGTTTTTACTTTCTGCACAACTTTTACCCCCAAAATGCTATGTCGTCTCCTATTAGCCTCTGAAGTTTGATAGAGAAGTAAATTAGTTCATCGTTGGATCGACAACCTAAACTTTTCACTCTATTACTTGAGCGATTAGTGAACTTGCTAGCTACTATTATCAATTTTCACATCAACCGTTCTGGGCGTCAAGTTCAAAAGACAACATACGAGACGGACGACCAAGACAACACATGTGTCCGCTTCAGAAGTGGTAGCACAAGTTTAACTTTTCAAAAAGTATTGCAACAGTCATATTTTGAAAACAAAACCTATAAAAGGGATTTTAAAGGCTAAAGAAAGATTATTCAAGCAAGGGAAATTACTCTATAGCATCCTTCAAGTCTAAAGCATTTTCTAGAGCGCAATTTTGCAAATCATCCCTTCCCTCTTCTAGTTCCTAAATCTAAGTATTCTTTGTAAGAAGGGAGAACAAGAAAACTGGGGAATAGTGACACATCAACGATGATGTTATTGAGGCGCTAATGCATGTATGAAAATAATAGCATCTCTTTAGCGTAGACCTAGCGCCAAAAATGTGAGACGCTTGTAAACGGTAGCTAATAGGGTCGTAATGGTGCCAAAGCAGAAGGCCACGCGACTAGCATCAACTGTTGATGCTACCTCGATATTGTAAAGTGTCATTGCGAGATTCGAGTTGAGTCGCTAAGGCGACACAAAAGTGGCATAGAATACCGTGACCCTATTCCGATGCTCAAGTGACTAAGGTTATACCTACGTCGACACTAGTTCGACACTACAGTGGCGCCAATGTTTTAATTCACGGGTCTCCAAGGCGAAGCTAATGTGACGCTCAATATGTCAACACAAATGTGACACTAAGGATGATATATTTAAAGTAGGATCGACTATGCATGCGATGCCATTGAGACCCTATAGAGGCACGAATTTCAGATATTTTTGCTCCATTATTGTCATATTTTCTTCCCTTCTCACACCATACAATTATATAATGCATATAAATGCATTCATCATTCATCACATGCATCATATCAAAGATAACAATATGAAAACTAATAAATTGAACTAAGAAAAGTATAGCTACTATACATATATCTAATAACAAATGTATAAGTAACAAAAGTATACCTAAATCATGCAAAAGTTTTTATCCTAAATTTGGGAGTTGTTGTCATTCCGAACATTCAATCCCGACATGCTCGGTCCTTAGTCTTGTGAGGATTGATTCTGCGGCGGGATCAATTCCTGAATCGCCTGCAATAGAGGAGCCAACTGCCATGATAACTACTATGAAAGCTGTTGTGACACCTCCTGTAATATATGTTGCGATAGCTGCATCACATCAGGTGCAGCGGATGAGTTTGGAGTAGATGGGCCGCCTGCATATCCTCTCCACTCCTCCTAGGCCACGCTTGTATCCTCCTCATGTCGTGTCGGCCACCTCCTCCCAAACAGCAAGGTGCTCTACGAAATAGAAAAAATATACAATCATATAAACATTATAGATTATATAAATTATGTAACATAAAAAAACACAAGCACATAAGGTGTTATATAAATTAAAAACATGAATCGCTAGTGGTTGAGTACTCGGATCATCTTCGTACTTCTCAACCATCTTCTCATTGTACCCATCCTCAAAGATTTAAACACAACATATTTAAAAAAAAATCATTTGCACATACATCACCAACCAAGTGAACATGTGATGAGACTTAGCAGAAGCCTACGAGTAGTGGAGTGACCAATTCACTGGTCTTCCGGCTCTTATGCGTGGCCTCATAAACCACACAAAAGTCCACAAGACTGCCATGTGTCGTCGATGCTCATCAAATCGCATCGATCCGTCTGTGTGGATGTGAGCCTCGGGCTTCAAAAATTGGTTAACTCTTGCCTTTTTCGACTTTCTTTGCATTGTTTATCCATCTTGTATGAACATTAAATACTTAGACTTTGAAAATTTATAAATTTAATAAAAATAATTCAAATATAAACTTACTTACCACTTTGACTTCCACACTAGACACCTAATATGCTTTGGGCATCTTTGTATGCCTTGCTCCAAAGTGAGGCCGACAGACGTGTCGACCTTACAAAACTTTTATAGTCAATTTCGAAGGCGTTTCACAGTCACCTCCTCAAAAGCTCTTCGGATCGTACTAAACTAAGATCCAGATAAAATTGATTTGCCTCCTAAACAATGTTAAGAAGTTAGTAATTTAAAATAATATAATTCAAATTATGTAACCCAAAAAGAAGATCATACCATAAAACGCTCAAGATATGTCATCACGCTCAAAATATGTCATCCCGCATAGAAACTATGACATCTTTCCATGATTCTGCCCCGTCTGGCAAGTGGGAAAGAACAAAAGCACCAACATCCGACATGGTTAGCAGATATGAAAGTGGTCCTACAATTTACAAAGAAGAATTAATTTTCAATGATAAGCAAAATGAATTAATTTTCAATTAAAATCCTTAGAACTTATTTAATTACGACCAAGCAATATTGTTGATGGTGACCACCCTATTACTATGTAATCCTTCTTCACCAGTCGAAGAGGAATCATCACCCGCTACAGCTGAGGTAGGCTGAGAAGGTCCGACATCATCGACGGGCCCCGGTACGAAATAAATCATTAGTGCCATACCAAATTAAACAAATCATAATTGATATATGTACAGTAAAGTTCTCACCTTAAGTGATGTCTATCGTTGCCTGATCGGTGGTAGTCTGGTCGTTAGAATGTGACAAGTCTAGTGCTTATGCTATCAACAGCGTAGCAATTGACACTGTTAAATAATGAATAATGTAATTAAATGAGAAATATAATTTCAATAATAATAAATATATCATCTGGGGTAAGATGAAACTCGCCAACGCTGGAATGTGGTGAAGCGTCCGGTAATATCGACGGTGGCATAACAACTGTCATCATAAAATAATTACTTAAAATATTTGCTTGTATTTAAATTTATGGAATATACAAGAAATAACCTAGTGTGACATGCCGATCGGCATCGTGCGATCGACCTGACTATGTGCTCCGTCCACGGTGGAGCAACTATCACAATAACAAATAATTAGAACAATTGCATGTATAAAATATATTAAATGCACAAGAAATAACCTGGAGTGATACATGGAGACGACCCACCAATGGATCACCTACTGTGTGATGATCCGGCTATGTGCCCCGTCAGCGGCGGACCAACTGACATTATTAAAAAAAATTAATGTAATTATTATAAGCAACTATAAGTAAGTAAACTGACAATAAATATATCACTTGGTGGTCGTGATTGCTCACTCATCTGGAGTGAACGCTTAGAAGAGCAAGATGATCCAGAAGCTCGGCCTCTAGTAACCATAATTGGAAAAAAATAACAAACTTGTGTTATTATTATATTTAATTTATAAAGTTAGAAACTCATAGTTTTAAAAATTATTAAAAGAACTACATGATTCATTCTCTTGATTCGTGTTCTGACTCATTTTCATCAGCTTCGTCATCGTTGCTATAATCTTCATTCGAGTCATCGTCAATGAAATTATCAACTTTCACTTCTAAAAGTTTATTTGAATTGAACTCTTCCATTGGCTTAGTGTCATCGACTAATTAAATATTCTCAACTTTATCGGCTACATGAATCGTCTCATTCACTCGATCTTCTTGATAGTAATCATCTACGGGCACATCATTGTATATGGATGATGTCTCATGATCATCTACCATTGTTTCTGCTAAGAATAGTCTACTTCTCTCTTTGCATGATGCTCACTCATTCATCCTTAGTTTTTTTCGATGGATACTTAGTGTAGTACAATTGTTGTGCATGTTCTGCCAATACAAATGGATCATATGACTGAAGTCTCGATCGAGAGTAAATATCCACCAATTTAAACTTTTGATTGATCCGAACTCCTTTCTCTAGATCGAATCAACGGCATTTTAGCACCATGACTTTGTTCGATTTTCCTAAATAAGACAACTCTATAATGTCTTCTATAACACCGTAGTAATCAAAGTCATTGTCCCCACACATGCTTCCTAGAACGCATATGCCGCTATTAACAATTAAACGTTGTCGGCTACATTCTTCAGTGTAGAATCTATATCCATTAACTATGACGCCACAATAGCTCAAAACTTTTTTCTTCGGTCCATGACCTAAAACTCAAAATTTTAAATCTATGACTGAGCCATTAATAACATACAAGAAAAATAACTAAATGTTATGAGAGATAGTAATAATTATGAACAAATCTCACTTCACATAACCAATCGACAAAATGTTTATCTCGTAGTTTCAATAATTCATCGTTTGAAAATAATGAATAGATTTCTCACTATAATTCTTCAAATTTCCTGAATTCATAATTGTCAATTAATGAAATCACTTAGCAATGATTAATTTTAAATTTTATAACATATTAAAATAAATTGTGTTACTCGAGATACGACATCACTTCCTACAATTTGCAAGGACATAATTCTCAACACAGTGAGACCCCTATCACTCAACACAACTTTGCATCCTGTACCAAGAAGCCAACATGGGTACTTGAAAATGGATGAATGATGCATGCAAGATACAACATATTTTAGATTATTATTTTAGGTTATTTTTCGGTAATTTGATTATGGCATGCATCAGTTTAGACCATTTTTAGTCATAATTCCGGATTTATCGATTTTAGTTATTAATTCTTTAAATATTTTAATTGTGGATGGATTAACTTCATTTTATTAAATATTCTGCAGGTAAGTCAAATTAACGCCGAATGAGATATACCAGATGTTATCTTAAGTAGTAAAAACGAGAAGATTTTGAAGTGTCAAAGATTTATCATTATGGCCTGAAATCATTAGGCTAAATAGGAATGAAAGAACAATCTTTACACCTAAAGATTTTATGGCCGAGACGATAACATGAAGGCGTAAAATTGAGTTTATCACCTTCCTTGGATAAAGTTACGTCTGACTTCGTTGGGGGTAAAAGCTTTATATTTTGGGCATAACATGAATTAATTCATGCTTACATGGTCGAAACGTATTGGTCAAAAATACGTCGTTTTGGCCGAGATTAAAATAAGGGTGTAAAGATAAGAAGAGTTTATCATTTTGGGCGAAGTTATCATTTTGGCCGAGATTTGAAGAGACCGTATCAAGTATTATCCCGTGAATTTAAATCCAGCTAGGATTTACGACCGTAATCAACATGAAGACCCTCGTTCGCACCTATAAATAGAAGACAAAAACAATCAATCCAATGAGTGCCTTGAAGTTTGGTTTTCGTCCACAGCAAGTCGTGAGCTTCGCGGGCTTCGCGGGCTTCGACCATGAGAGAGATTTGATCGGACGGCTGATCCAGACGCTCCGACGACAATCGAGTGCCCTGATTTTATTCTTGGTGTAATTCTTTCAATTATTTTTATTTTATTATTATCTCTCTGCAATTCTAGGATGAACTCCATATTTTTAGTTATTTTATTTTTAGGAGATTATTATTAGAGGAAAATTCTGTGAAGTCTTATTTTATTATTATTAAATTTCTTTTGATCAATTTTTAATTGTGTTTAGCGATTTTGATTTAATTTAAATTCCTGAGTTAAGTAATTACTAGTTTGTGGACTACTTGAATTCAGATTTTATTTAGTTAAATTAAATGATTTATTGTGAAATTAAAACTTGACATAGGTCTAATAACTAGTGTGTAGAGAATTAGATCTGTGTGGTCTGTTAATCTATACTAGTTTGTGGAGTGATTAATAGTCTAGGATTTTCATATTAATGCATCTTAAATTTAATCTCATCTGCATGAATACCAGTTTGTGGGACTTTAGTTTTGATTAAATTTAAGATAGTTTGATTTACCAGATTAAATAGCAGAATTACCAGTTTGTGGACTCTGTGATGTTAATCTTGTAAATTAATTTTGGAAAATTCCTAATCCATCTTAAGAATTTTGATTTATCTTTTCTGGTTCACATATTTTTTCTTAATTTATTATCATCCTAAGACCAACTTCAACACCATTATCTTATTATTATTTATAATCTCTATTTTATTTTACAATTACAAAATTTCTTTCCAAAATTCGATGTTTTTCTTCTCTTATTAATTTATAAAATTAGACATTGAATTAATAACATTCCTCGTGGGTTCGACACTCTTACTCCTATTTTCTATATTACTTGAGCGACTAGTGCACTTGCTAGCAATTTTATTTTGCTACGTCATTTTATGCATCAAGTTTTTGGTGCCGTTGCCTGGAAATATTTTATTAATTAATTTCTAATTTTTATGAATTATTAGGAGATGTAAATAATTTGTAAATAAGTTTTTTGTAAATAAATTTTATGTAAATTCTTCTTTTCTGTAAATGCCCATTATTGTACTCTTTGTTTTAATTATTTTTATCTATGTAAATAATCTAATTTTTTTTCTTTTGCAGATGAAGGTCACGACATTTTAAATTAAAATTTGTTGACTTTGGCTAGTTCTCTATCTTAAATTCTGACGCCGATTGGATTTTTCGAATTACGTGGACTTATGGTTTTACGATCGTGATTTATTTTGTCGGTTTTACTAGTTTTACGGCCTCGCAATGTATCGATTATGATTTCTAAACTTTCAATTTCCCGGCCGCAAATTTTTAATTTTTATTCTGCGATTAAGATCATATTATTTGATTTCAAATCTATTTGATTTAATTATCGGCCAAGAAATACTTTTGTTGTGCGGCCGTAAAATTTTAATCTTCTGAACGTATAAGTTTGATCTCGTTTCGGCTTTAATGACTTCGAGAAAGAGCTTATGCCCGCAAAAGATTCTATTTATCCGACAAACTTTTATCCTTATATCTTGCGGCTAGCAATTTCTATCTAAGTTTTACGGCCAAAATTTCATTTTATCCATGATATCGAATTAATTTCTATCTTTGCGCATTAGATTAATTAAGAATTCGATTAATGCATGATTTTGCACCGATATTTTTCTGAAATTTTCTTTTCGACACGTACGACCTTGTTTCAGCCGGTTTATATGTGGTTATGTTTTACCTCCTATTTGGATCACGTTTCGACTTAATTCACATTGGTTAATGTCCGATTTATGCCCGTAATGATATAGTCCTTTTCGGCTATAATGTTTATTTGTCACCTGGATTTGTATTAATCGACTTTCTATTTGCTGATACAATTTTTGTTTTGGCGGAGATGATTAATTTTTCGCCGTGCTTACGCCTTATCAGATTTTGGGGATTATCCGATAGTATAAATTTATATAATTATTTTTGGATATGGTTTGAGGACTCCATGTTTGGACATTTTACGTCTCTTGCGAATATATAATTATGTTTTACGGTGTTATTTGTGATTCGTGAAAATTATTGAACTTATCTCATTCCGTCAAATTTCGGATGATTTATTATGAAATTTTCTCTTCATTCTGATATGCATGGAATTTAATTTGAGTCGATCAATTCATATTGAATTTTCTTCATATTTTCGACTCATTTGTATATCACGAAAATAGTCAATGCCAACAAGTAAATCTTTATTGATTAATTGTGACTCTTTATCTACATGTATTATATTTGTGTATATATACCTATTTCTTTTATTTTTTATTATTTTTCTGACAATTATTTGTTGCAGGTACTATTGAAAATCTAATCACAACTAATCCTGGAATCTTCTGATAGTTCCAGACATTGCACCAGGAGTTCAAATCCATTTTTTGAATTTGATCCTGAAATTGAAAGAATTGCTCACCGATTAAGAAGAAATATCAGAAGAATGGCTGAACAAGCACACAACTATCATAGACTAGAGCAACAAAATGAACTAGTTCTGCCACAAAATAATTGGCAGGAAAATGAAGAGGAACTCTCTATGAGAGAATATGTCTCGGCTAGATACAGTGATCGGGAATCATGCATAGTGCTGCCAAATATTAATGCAAATAATTTTGAGATAAATCCGACAATCGTGAGGATGATATAAGCATCTCAATTTGGAGGAGGATTTCATGAAGACCCTCATATCACCTTGATAAATTTCTTGCTACTCTAAGCACCTTAGAAATAATAATGTTTCTTCAGAAGTTATTTGTCTATTATTATTTCCTCGATCTTTACGTGACAAGGCTTCTACATGGTTTAAAACTTTGCTTGCAGGATCGATCCACTCATGGTTGGAGCTGGTAGAAAAATTTGTTGGAAAATATTGCCCACCAAAAAAAGCAGGCAAATATTGAAGAGAATTAAGGGCATTTGTTCAAGATGATAATGAGACATTATATGAAGCCTGGGAACGATATAAGGAACTGTAAGCCAGAGTTCCTGATAATAGGATCCCAAATGGCAAGTGATGGAAGATTTCTACCATGGATTGCGAGTTGCAGATCAAGATAAGCTCGACCAATCAGTAGGAGGGACAGTGCTGGGATCTAAACGCCCTAGTGAAATACAGGATATTATTGAAGCTGTAGCCCTCAAGTCAAGCCAAGAAAGGAGACCACCTCACCGGACTCATGATGTACATGCTGCACAAGGAGTACAATCTTCTGAAATAGTGGCTCAACTGGAGTTAAATAAAAAATTCGAGCAAATGATGTCACTAATGGGAAATTCGAGCAATTATTGCCCTACAGGTAACACTTCATGTTCTAATAAAATTAAAAATGCTAACTTTATTTTCATCCCATTTTTCAGGAGCAATGATTATGGTTGGAGACCGAATCCGAAGTTTGCTTATAATCAGAATCAAGGCCAGCCTTCTAGTCCATCAAAAGATTATATATTGAAAAGGCAACATGATGCTCTTCAATATCAATCATCAGATCACATGCAGGAGATGATGGCACAGATCATAGACACCATGCAATCGTTGCAAAAGAATATGGAGTCTAGAGCCACGAATCAGGATGCATTAATTCAAAATTTGGAAAGACAATTGGGTCAGACGGTGATACAACTGACTGGACGTACATTGGGCTCTCTCCCAAGCAACATAGAGAAAAATCCAAGAGGAGAAGAGCAAAATAGGCCTTGATCTTCATCAGGACTAAGTCGAACTGAAGACTACAAATTCAGAACTATTTCTACCCTTTTCTTTAGATTAGTTTTTAATTAGTTATTGATTAATACTTTAGTTCAATTAAATTAGTTTGGGTGATTTTTATTTTATTTTATTATGGAGTCTTCTAATTAATATTGCATTTTATTGAAGGAGAGAAATTCGGATAACTAAGGGCACATTATGACATTGGTGCACTTTACTGCGACAGTACGATGACATGCAGGGGCGTATCGACACCGGATCACACATCGGGCGACAGAAGTGATTGCTTTCGCTATTGGGCATCTAACTCCATGACACCTGACCTCATTACTGCCACTATTACACCTTTCCTCCTTACGGCCGAGCATCCACCAAATCACATCGATGACCACGCCAGTCGCCAATGTCCAACAATCCAACATCGACATGAATGACTCGTCAAGGCAGAATCATGGACTATTACGCCCTGCCACTCTCCAACGCCACCTATTCTTTTTACGGCCGAGCTGCCACACAAACACCATGCATGAGCTCAGACATGACAAGGCAAAACGGACGAATCACCTTGGAAATCGGCCGATCATTGTGCGCCCCAAATTCAATTGATGTGACCATTCACTGTGCGCCATCTCACCGGAACAGGTATTAACCACGAAGTTTTATCTATAAAATCTTACCCCTTCTCATGTATAACAGATCAAGCATCACTCCATTCCGCCCTTTCCTCCTTACGGCCGAAGTCTCACCGCCGTCTCTGTCGCTCCCTTATGCCCAAAAATGCCACACCCCGTGTTCCTTACGGCCGCCATCACCACGGTCGTCTCCTCAAGGGCAATACTCCACTGCCATAGACCGGCCAAAGTTCTTCATCGACTTCATTCTTACGGCTGAGACTTCAGCCGCCAACTTCATCGACAACAACACCGCCCACTCCATTACGGTCGAGTCACCTCGCACTTGAGTTCTTCATCGAATCGGCCGACACTCAACATACATACATTACGGTCGAGATACCTCATCGACTGACCGAGCTCTCTTCACTGGCTGTTCTTCCTTATGGCCGACACATTACGATTGAAACTTTAGCCGCCAAGCTCGCCGAGTCGACACTTTTCTTGGTTGATCTCTGTTCCGATTTTCAACATGAGGCGATTTGCTAATATATGGAGGGGACGTCACGAACGACTACATCCGAATGCTCAGCCGGTCCCACAGCCCTCATAACTAATCTCCTAACCCGGAGACTACTATTGGACTAGGCCGGAGTATCAAGCTCATTATGAACGGATGTCTGAAATTCAAATTCATGCCACCAGATTTTTGGATACCGAATTGCTCAGGGAGTACAATTTACTTGCAGATATTCATCTATTATTTTCTCAAATTGGACTCTCTGACTTTGTGCATTCATGGTGGCCAACTTATGAAGTATTAATTATGGAATTTCTCTCATCCTTGGACGTCTTTAATTTAGATGACAGAAATTATGATCAACCCCGTATTTCATTCCAACTTTATGGGCGACCCTTTACTCTCACTCTAGGAGAGATTAATAATATTTATGGATTCCCCAACCATGGATCTCCTTTTGTATCTGATGACTTTAATGCTGAAACTTTTTGGAAACAGATAATACAAGAAGATCGATTGATTTGGAACACAGCTAAAGATAGCTCAATTCAGAATCCTGTTCTACGCTACGTCCATCGCATGCTAAGCAACACGTTAAGTGGGCGCAGTGATAATGATGGTGCCGTCTCAGAGGGAGAGTTATACCTCATCCACAGCATGCTCCATAGAACTCCCGTTAATGTGGATGCCTTCATCATTCGTCGATTTCAGTGCCGCACTACTCATCGTGGCGGTAGCATTAATATGGGCGCACATCCGAATGCTCAGCCGGTCCCACAGCCCTCATAACTAATCTCCTAACCCGGAGACTACTATTGGACTAGGCCGGAGTATCAAGCTCATTATGAACGGATGTCTGAAATTCAAATTCATGCCACCAGATTTTTGGATACCGAATTGCTCAGGGAGTACAATTTACTTGCAGATATTCATCTATTATTTTCTCAAATTGGACTCTCTGACTTTGTGCATTCATGGTGGCCAACTTATGAAGTATTAATTATGGAATTTCTCTCATCCTTGGACGTCTTTAATTTAGATGACAGAAATTATGATCAACCCCGTATTTCATTCCAACTTTATGGGCGACCCTTTACTCTCACTCTAGGAGAGATTAATAATATTTATGGATTCCCCAACCATGGATCTCCTTTTGTATCTGATGACTTTAATGCTGAAACTTTTTGGAAACAGATAATACAAGAAGATCGATTGATTTGGAACACAGCTAAAGATAGCTCAATTCAGAATCCTGTTCTACGCTACGTCCATCGCATGCTAAGCAACACGTTAAGTGGGCGCAGTGATAATGATGGTGCCGTCTCAGAGGGAGAGTTATACCTCATCCACAGCATGCTCCATAGAACTCCCATTAATGTGGATGCCTTCATCATTCGTCAATTTCAGTGCCGCACTACTCATCGTGGCGGTAGCATTAATATGGGCGCCCTTCTCACACCTATTACTTAGCACTTACAACTTGACTTGGATGATCTCGAAGTTGTGCTAGGAAACACCCACGTTACTCATAGGAAACTCAGGGATCAAAGTTTTTATTTTTAAGGGCCACAATCAGGAGGTGCCTTGCTCAGATCGAGATGCTTTCACGTCAATTAATCCATAATTGGCTACTTTTTAGGTAGGTCGCAGCTCCATTAATCGCACCTTCAGGACCATCTACATCTGTTGGTCAGCCATACCAGGATGAAGCCTTCTCCTGGTTTGATTCTACTGATTATGTGGCAGCCCAACAGTACTTTCAGCAGCCACAAGTCTTCCAGGCTATATCACGGTAGCTTCCAGACATGAGGCATCTGCCCTTTCACCCTATATGCCGGTGCCTTCGCCGATTCCATCTCCTACACATGAGAGCTCTTCTGATTCTTCATTTATACCAGCACTCTTTATGAGGAACGCGATCCGATGGAAGTATCTGTCCCTTTACAGAACCTGTGCGGAATCACTATATAGCACCGGAGCCCACTTTTACTTCAGCCCTAGAGCAGACTTACTATCCACCTCCGCCACCTCAACCTGACTATGCTTCCATGCAAAACTTATGGGAATCAATGTACGATGAGCAACTTCGTCAGGCAGGGGAGTTGCATGCTTTTCAAGAAGAACAACTTCGTCAGGGAAGAGAGTTGCAGGCTATTCAACAAGAGCAACTTCGACAAGCCCAAGAGTTGACCAACATTCGAGCTGACTTTAGAAACATGGATGATCGTTAGGGTCGCTTCGAATCCCTCCAGAATCAGCATGTTCGCATGACGAGGCGCATCCATGAGTATCATATGCGCCAAGGACATCTCGGCTACCACCCACCTTCGCCACCCCACTGACAATAAATCCGGTTGTCTTTTCCCTTTTCTTTATTTTTCATTTCTTTATTTTCCCTTTTTATTGAGTCTGCATCTCTTTCCCTTGTTGGCCTAACACTGGGGACAGTGTCTGGTTCAAGCCTGGGGGAGTTTGCATTTCATGCATTGCATGTTTTTTCTTTTTATTTGCCTATGTATGCATTTATAAAAAAAAGAAAAAAAAATGAAAAATTAAGAAAATTCCCAAAAATACCATTGCATGCATTCATTTTTGCTACCATCTTACTAACTTTCATCTTATTGTTTTAATTATCTTATAGTAAAAGTTCAAAGACATGTAGTTAACTAATGAAATTTTAATGCTTTTCTTTCTTATCACTTGTTATTTTAGTATCAAACTTATGGACTATGTTCCTATGCTAAATAGAATTATGAATGTCTAGACGACAAAATCATGTTCATGCCTTTTTATTTTTCTGTTAAGTCTTGATAGTAGTAGCCTTTTTATTGACCATATTAAGTACTCCTTGAGCTTAAAAAAAATGTGTGAAAAAAATGAATAAAGTTATGTACAAAAGTGTTATCCGGAACCAAGGTGTGTTCGGGTAATTAGATCCGTAGGGGTTCATGCCTGGTGACCTAAGTGCAACTGCTCTGGGATGTGATCGAAAACCCGCTACATGGACCATCTTGTGGAATATGGAGAAGCACAAGAGTACTGAATCATGGCTAAGTTTGACTCTTCATTCAGAACCTTGGTTGTTCGAGCAAGTAAACTCGAGGGGTGCCTTATCACATATTGCCCTAAGGCCATCTGGTCTAGGAGTCATCAGTCCAAAGCCCGCTACATGGACTTCCTTGTGCAATCCTTCTTGAAGATTAGAACTTTTAAAATGATTGAAAATAAAAAAAGAGAAACAAAGTTTTAAGTTTAATTAGTACTTATATGTTCAATATTAATGCCATTATTTGACAGACAATTTATTTTTCTTCAAGGCTGAATTTGAGATTGTTTAAATTTGTGTAGCATTCAAAACCTCTATGAATCTAAGTACATGGAAAATGGTGAGATGCTAAGTAGTAAGTGTACAGAAGAATTGTGTGAGAAAATTAGTCAGTTGACAATGTGGAGGCTATGATAGAACTTTCTTGAGCCTTGCTTTGAATTTTTGCTTGAGGACAAGCAAGTCTTTAAGCTTTGGGGAGTTTGATGCATGCAAAATACAACATATTTTAGATTATTATTTTAGTTAATTTTTCTATAATTTGATCATGGCATGCATCAGTTTAGACAATTTTTAGTCATAATTTTGTATTTATCGATTTTAATTATTAATTCTTTAAATATTTCAATTGTGGATGGATTAACTTCATGCAATTAAATATTCTGGAGATAAGTCGAATTAACGCCGAATGAGATATATTGAATGTTATCTTAAGGAGTAAAAATGAGAAGATTTTGAAGTGTTGAAGATTTATCATTACGTCTTAAAATCATTGGGCCAAATAGGAATGAAAGAATAATCTTTACACCCAAAGATTTTACGGCCGAGATGATAACATGAAGGCGTAAAATTGAGTTTATCACCTTCCTTGGATAAAGTTACGTCTGACTTCGTTGGGGGTAAAAGCTTTATATTTGGGGCATAACATGAATTAATTCATGCTTACATGGCCGAAACGTATTGGTCAACAATACGTCGTTTTGGCCAAGATTAAAAGAAGGGTGTAAAGATAAGAATAGTTTATCATTTTGGGTGAAGTTATCATTTTGGCCGAGATTTGAAGAGACCGTATCAAGTTTTATCCCGTGAATTTAAATCCAGCCATAGGATTTACGGCCGTAATCAACATGAAGACCCTCGTTCGCACCTATAAATAGAAGATGAAAACCATCAATCCAATGGGTGCCTTGAAGTTTGGTTTTCGTCCACAGCAAGTCGTGAGCTTCGCGGGCTTCGACCAAGAGAGAGATTTGATCGAACGGCTGATTCAGACGCTCCGACGACAATCGAGGGCCCTGATTTTATTCTTGGTGTAATTCTTCCAATTATTTTTATTTTGTTATTATCTCTCTGCAATTCTAGGATGAACTCCATGTTTTTAGTTATTTTATTTTTAGGAGATTATTATTGGAGGAAAATTCTGTGAACTCTTATTTTATTATTATTGAATTTCTTTTGATCAATTTTTAATTGTGTTTAGTGCTTTTGATTTAATTATTTAAATTCCTGAGTTAAGTAATTACCAATTTGTAGACTACTTAAATTCGTATTTTATTTAATTAAATTAAATAATTTATTGTGAAATTAAAATTTGACATAGGTCTAATAACTAGTGTGTGGAGAATTAGATCTGTGTGGTCTGTTAATCTATACTAGTTTATGGAGTGATTAATAGTCTATGATTTTTATATTAATGCATCTTAAATTTAATCTCATCTGCATGAATACCAGTTTGTGGGACTTCAATTTTGATTAAATTTAAGATAGTTTAATTTACTAGATTAAATAGCAGAATTACCAGTTTGTGACTCTGTGATGTTAATCTTGTAAATTAATAACTTGGGAAAGATTTTTGATTTATCTTTTCTGGTTCACATATTTTTTCTTAATTTATTATCATCCTAAGATCAACTTCAACACCATTATCTTATTATTATCTTATTTTCTCTATTTTATTTTACAATTATAAAATTTCTTTCCAAAATTCCATGTTTTTCTTCTCTTATTAATTTATAAAATCAGACATTGAATTAATAATATTTCTCGTGGGTTCGACACTCTTACTCCTATTTTCTATATTACTTGAACGACTAGTGCACTTGCTAGCGATTTTATTTAATTTGCTACATCATTTTACGCTTCAATGAAGTATTTATGTTAACTTCTTCGCCGTCATCATTTCTTGGAACTTGCATGTGTAGTGATTGTATGTGTGGCTCAAAGTACTTTGAAGTGAAGTTTGACACCTCCTCAATGAAATATGCTTCACATATAGAGCCTTCAATCTTCACCTTCTTTTTCAAATATAACATGCAGCTTTCGAAAGGATACATCCATCGATATTGAATTGGGCCTCCAACTTTTGTTTCATATAGAAGATGTACAATCAAGTGCTCCATCACATCAAAGAAAGAAGGTGGAAATATCTTCTCAGCCTTGCACGCGGTAATCACAATAGAAGACTATAACCGAGAGATGTCTTCTTCCCGAATGGTAGATGTACAAAGTTCTTTAAAGAACATGGATAACTCTGTTAAAACTTCCTAGATGGCCTTTGGAAAAAGTTATTTAAAGGCAATTGGAATGAACCTTTGCATAAAAATATGGCAATCATGACTCTTCATCCCATGTATCTTCCCATTTTTCAGGTTAAAACAATGATATATGTTTGATACATATCCGTTGAGAAACTTCAATTGCTTGACTCATTCGAAAACCTATAACATTCCCCACCAGTGTGTGATATTGTCCGCTTTGGAACTCGGCCCGCACGGTTTTCTCAAAATGCGTCATACCTAATGGACATATTCCCATATATACCCATCATCTCTCCCGTGTCTTGTGCATGTGGAACTAATCCAAGGCATGCCCCATGCATCCTTCCCCCCTTAGGGGACTCAACGCCCTCGTTGAGTGATCGCACCCCACCATGCACAGAGGCTCATGCGGAGTGGATCTGATACCATATGTAACATTCCCCACCAGCATGTGATATTGTCCGCTTTGGACCTCGGCCCACACGGTTTTCTCAAAACGCGTCACACCTAATGAATGACATATTCCCATATATACCCAGCATCTCTCCCGTGACTTGTGCATGTGGGACTAATCCAAGGCATGCCCCATAAATGCTAATTATAAGTAAGTTTAGATGCTTATATAGTCATGATTGCGTGTAACAATTAACTTTTGGATTAAAGCATAATCAAAATTAAATTATCGATAAGCGTTATAAAGAAATTATATAAGATTATTAGAAATTAATTCTAATATTTGTAAATATTTTAATAAACATATTTAATTATGATTAATTAATGTTAATTAGAAGTTTAACACTAACTTTTAACCAAATAATATGATTGGACCTCCATTTCAATCAATAGGGTTTCAAGCAGCTGAAGCATGCAGCTCACCAACTTCTTAGAAAATAATTTTTCCAAACCGTCATATGATGTGTCAAAATTCTGTAAAAAATATATAAATCATTTATTTGTATTATCTGAAAGCCGAAAAATTTTCAAGATCAGATCCATTGCCGAACAGCCTGAGGAAATTCTACAAGTTTGCTGGGTTAGGGTGAATCTGCGGATCCGAAATCGACCTTCAATTTCATATGATCATATATTCGTAAGTAGTTCTTCATAAATTCTGAAAATTTTCATAGTTCATCCTCTCGATGCTAGCTTTCCATGAACATAAAAATCATGTAAAAATAACTTCTGTAGAGAACGTTATGAACCGAGCACCGTAGGTCGCTCACTCTGTCTCGAGTCAGAGACATGTCCGCCTTGTAGATTAGAATATGATTAGGGTAAATCGAATTAGGGTTTAAAATTTATACATGTTAAAGTATACTTCAAAGGGTTCGGTGAGAAGTAGAATCATCCAATTTGAATATGTATATGTGAAGAAATTAATTTTTCATTTCATAGTAAGTTTTCTGTCAGGTTCCAGGACATGGACAGATCACGACCCTAATTAACTATTTTTGTTATAGGGTCATAAAAGGAGTTGAATTTTACAATTTTTATTCTTAAACACTACTGAAGTATAGATTCTAGTAAAATTAGAATCTCGTCAAATGGATAAGTATTGTTAAAGATATAGATTAATCATTCAGTGATACACAGTCTGCCAAAGCATAAACTCTAGGTCAGATTGTCTTGATTTTTATGACTTGATCACTTCGAATTAGTTAATGATACTTGGGTATTCGAAACCTTAATAAGTCTAGTTTCTAAATTATCTAGAATCATCAGATTTTCACTTAGGGTTAAGAAGTTATGAATTATTTATTGATACACACTCAGTCTGAAATCCTGAGGCAGCACCTAGTTAAATTATGGAAGATTGAGATATTTCAAGTGTGAAATAGTCTATGAATATAAATATTTGAAGTTAGATATTAGTACCAGAGGGGATTATATGCATTTTAAGGTAAACAAGGGTTCATGCATGAGCATGCATTGCATACTGTTATTATTAGTAATTGGAAAGTGAAATAGCATCCTTGCTTGTAGGAAACCAACAAGCTACAAGTGAAATGAGAAAAATCTAGTAAACCTCTTTGAAAACATAAACTACAAGGTGAGTGGATAAATTTACAACATAGCAAAATGTTATATGTTAGTTCTTGTATTTATGGTATTACCTCAAGCAAAAATTATTATTGTTATTATTTAAACATATCTTGAGCTATGAAAAGTATTTATGATATGTTTCAAAGATTTCATATGAGATGGAGTAACATTTTATACAAAAATGTTTTCAGGGAACAATTATTGTGAAGTGAAAATAAGTTTTACATGATAATGATATGAGATTATGACATGTGTATTTTGATATTCTTAAACTCCATGTGTTCATTAGCCATGCTGCTTGAAAAAAGGTCTTTGGGACCGCATTCGATATACATGAAGCCTTTGGGGCGTATATCGGGTGTCTTTGCCCTTTGGGGGCTGCTCTGCGTGCACGTATTGACCCATGATCGCTCTGCGTATCTGAGAATCATGATTAGGTGGCACACAAGCATGGTTGGGATACGTATTGACCTACGATTTGCTCTGCGTATCTGAGACTCTTGATTGTGAAGCTCTGTTTAACTGTATGACACAAATCATAGAGAGATATGTATTGACCCATGATTTGCTCTGCGTATCTGATACTCTTGATTATGAAGCTCTGCTTAACTGTATGATACATGATCATAGAGGGATACGTATTGACCCATGATGAGTATGTGCAATGACACATGTGTGGAGTTTAACTGTGAATATGATGACATCTTGAATAATTTATATTTATGGTAAACGTTCATATGATTTGAAAAGTTATGTGATAGTAGTTATGCGTTAAACATTTTCTCATATTAAAAAAATATGATTATTTAAATGTTATATGCACTCGTATTGTTCCCCTATGTTGTACATTTATTCCACTCATTGAGCAAATTATTGTTGCTCACAGTACCCATTTTAATTTTTTTAGATACTCGTAAGCTTGGTTTGAGGCATATAGAAGAGGTCGAACCGTCGGAGCATTGCTATTTTTCTTTCACTTTTATTTTCCTCTTCACTTTTGTTTTTAAGACATGCATGTAATAGATAATCCTAGATGTTGTAATTAAGTTGGTGAGAAAACTTTTTGTAAGGTTGTATAAAACTTGATCCTGTGAGATGTTATATGTGAGGTGGTTAGTGGAAAAAAATTATAATGATAATATGTGAATGATATATCTTATAACTATTTATTTAAACTTTGATGAATATATATATGCATCATTTGTATGTATTGGCAAATAACACAAAATAAGGGAGGAGGTTTTGCTGATTTTATTTATAGAATTGCTAAACATAATTTAGGAAGGCAATAGTTGGAATTAGAACTTAGTCACAGAGTGGGGTGTGACAGAGTTTGGTATCAGAGCCACTCCGCGTGAGCCTTTGTGCATGGTGGGGTGCGATCACTCAACGAGGCGTTGAGTCTCCTAAGGGGGGAAGGGTGCATGAGGCATGCATTGGATTAGTCCCACATGCATAAGTCATGTGAGAGATGCTGGGTATATATGGGGACATGTCCTTCACTGGGTGTGACGCATTTTGAGAAAATCGTGCGGACCGAGGCCCAGAGCGGACAATATCACACGCTAGTGGAGAATGTTACATATGATATCATAGCCACTCCGCGTAAGCCTTTGTGCATGGTGGGGTGCGATCACTCAACGAGGGCATTGAGTCCCCTAAGGTGAGAAGGATGCATGGTGCATGCCTTGGATTAGTCCCACATGCACAAGTCACGGGAGAGATGCTGTGTATATATGGGAATATGTCCTTCACTAGGTGTGATGCGTTTTGAGAAAACCGTGTGGGCTTAGGCCTAGAGCGGACAATATTACATGCTAGTGGGGAATGTTACAAAACCACTTTTCTTTAATCATTGCTCAAGACATAAGTAGCTTTTGACTTTTTGCATTTACATTTTGAAGATGAATGATATCTAGCTTTAGTATTTTGCATATGATTTTCATGTTTTCACACGTTTGTATGCTATCTTTTGTTCTTCCTTTAACATTCATAATAGTGTTGATGTTGTCAAATACGTCTTCACCACATGCATGACGTCCAAGTTATGATGTACCAAGTTTGAATATCAATAAGGCAATGCCCAAAAAATACTACTTTTCTCCCACTTATGTTGACTTCGAAACCCAATTTGCTTGTAAGAATCGGCCTTCAATCTGAATGAGACTTCATTAAGCTTGTTTACTTGCTCTAGCACTTCTTGTCCCGTCAAATGACCAGAGACAATGTGTACTCAGTTGTATTCATTTTAAATGAGTTTCGATCCCGACGCATAGGATTCTCCAATGGCAAAATCATCCTATGACAATCAAACACAAATAAAATGGTTTTGTATTCTTTTATCATATAGGACAAGCAAGTTTACCTTTTGTGCTCCAACCACTCAACATTCCATATGCTGAAAAATCACTTATGGTCCACATTAATGCGGCTCTCATAATCAAATTTTGCTTCTTAGATTTTTCATAAGTAACCACGCTATCCTCCCACAACATGTCGAGTTCACCAATCAAAGTTCTTAAGTAAATATCTATATGCTATATTTTTTCTTCCTTTAACATCCATAATAGTGTTAAAGATGTTATCAAATGCGTTCTTCTTCACATGCATGACGTCCAAGTCATGACATATCAAGTTTGAAGACCAATAAGGCAATGCCCAAAAAATACTTCTTTTTCTCCCAATTATGTTCACTTCCAAACCCAATTTGCTTGTAAGACACTACAAGAAAACTGTTGAATAGCGACGCAAATTAGCATCTTCATACTACGCGACAATAAATAGATCGACAAATGATAGCGTCGTCATTGGATCAACAAATAGCGTCACAATAGCATCTTCATTGGATCGACAAATGAAGACACTAATTGCCTCTATGTAGCGTAAACTTACGTCACATTAGCGTCAGATAAAGTCGACGCTGAATATGGCGCCATTGTGACACTATTTAGGCGCTATTATCACGCGTAAAAATTAGAAAACGTGCGGCAGATGGTAGTGTTATATTGGCGTCACAACCCCGCGACGTTAAATTAGCGTCAACACGACCGTGATGCTACGTCGACGCTAAAATAGGAGGCGATATTAGCGTCGATATCTTGCGTTGTATTGGCATCGACATTTGTGACGCTATACTAGCGTCAGAGGAAGGGTGACACTAAATAGACGATATGCGTGCATCATACTCTAATTCCCAAAATTTAAAATTGGATGAATAATGTTTCTTCATTTTTCAAGGGATTCAAATGTTGATTGCTGAAGATCCAACCGTCGGATCATCGCAAAATTTATACCTTCCATAGACATTGGCAACACAGATTTTTTAGTATTTTTTGGCAATTTTAGGAAGTCGGACGGAAGATTTAAGAACCTAGGGAAAAAAACTCTTCCGACGATCGGCGACATGGCAGTAATCAATCAAAAGAAAATTATATACTTATAGAGATCGACGCGAGCTATCCACTCACAAAAAAATTGTTGCGATTGGAGGTCGGAAAAAAATTAATAAAATGGGCAAAGTTTCGGAATAAAAATGGTCGGCTCTCCGCGGTCCTCGCTCGGATTGTCACAAAAAAAAATAGGCGATTCGAAGGGATCGAGAAGGTGAGGTGGGGTGCAAACTTTTCATGTTTCATGTTTTTTCGTTTCCTCCGATTCTCAAAATACCTATTTTTTATAATTATAAAAATTCCTCAAAGCTTCCGTCCCACTAAAAAAATTTAAAAACATGCGAACTCAAAAATCGGACCTTTCGGGAGTGCTCAAAATGGTCCCATTTAGTTGACATAGAGTTTTCAATTTTTTTTTAGAAATGCTGATTTTGTTAGAATTTTTTTGTATCCAAACTTAATAAGAATATTCAAAATGGTATATTTTGCTTTGTGCGCCTAAAAAATATCAAAAATTACTTTTCTCAAAAATTGGATGACATCGATATTCTTCTCATTAGTGTTTAATTTTTTTCTTATATATGTTATTTGTACTCAATACAAACATACATTTATTACATATGCATATGCATACACATACATATATATATGTATGTATGTATGTATGTATATGCATATGCATATATATTACATATACTTATATGCATATGCATACATATATACATATACACATATATTACATATACATGTACATATACATATATACATATAAATAAACATATACATATACATAAACATGTACACAATTTATTGTTAATAACTTTGGCGCCACCTCAGCGTCGCAATAGGGACGCAACATTGCTATCAACAATGTCGCGTCATAATAGCGTCACATAATTGCGACGTCACTATTGCGCCTTGTATATTTGTGTCACAATAGTGTCGCCTTCTTGCGATGCTAGTTTAGCGTCGCACATTGATGATGCCAATGAGTCGCTAATGTGCGGCACTATTTGGCATACTTTATAATTACCTATCTACCATAATCGAATTAACACGGTGACACATTAGCGATGCAATAGCGTCACAACGTTTGCGTTGCTAATTCGCGATCCGTGTGCTCGTCGAAGAATGAATCCTGAGTGTCATTTTTTTTAATCCAACGATTAATGTTCACTACCCACCCGTGTTCAGCCCTTTTAATCCATTCCCTGTTTTCTCTCTCTCACAATCTGCCCCACTCTCTCTCACTCAACATCCACCCTCCACTCTCTCTCAACCTCCGCTCCGACGACAGTGACTACCACCACCGTTGCTCTAACGACGGTGACTGCCACCACCACCGCTGCTCTGACGACGGCGACTGCCACCACCACTGCTGCTCCGATGACGGCGACCGCCACCACCGCTGCTCCGATGACGGCAACTGCCACCACCACCATTGCTCCGACAACGGCAACCGCCACCACCGCTGCTCTGACAACGGAGACTGCCGCCACGACCGCTACCCAACATCTTCGCCATTGTTCCCCTCTCAAGCTGGACAGTAGATTGGACGCCGCGCCTCCTAGTGCCTGGTCGACCCACCTCAGCCGACGCGCTGAAATGGTTATCATCCGTGGTGTTCGGAGACTCGACCGTGCCGAGATTTAGTGCGGTGGTGTACACCCCCATGGCGCCGAAGCCCAAGATGGAGACCTTCTACTATGTGGATCTCATGACAAAGAGCATGTGCGGGATGCGTGTCTCCAGGGTCTCAGCCTCGGACCTCCGACTGGATTCATGTTATTTTATGTAATGGAAATGTATGTGATGTAATGAAATTTGATGTAATGGAAATTTATGTGATGTAATGAAATTTGATATAATGGAAATGTATATATGATGTAATGTAATTTCATGGTGCTTATGTAAAAACATAGCAATCAATGAATGGAGCGCTATTGTAATGTAATTTAATGGTCGAATGAGCAAGGCGACAATCCATTCTGTTGAATGAACATATTGGTCTTAGTGTCTCTTTAGCGTCGCTATAGTGTCTCAATATTTAGCGTCACGTTAGCGCCATATTAAAGATGCAAGAAAATCGAGTTGTAATGCCATATTAGTGCCAGTTTTGCGTCGTAACGTAGCGCCAACACGACGTGGGATGAGCGTCGACAACTTCAGCATCGCTTTAGAGTCGGAGTAGCGACGCATATTGGCATTCCACGACGATACTTTTCGCGTCATTATATTATCTCATTAGCGCCACTGTTCGACGGTAATAGCGTCGACAAACCCTTGGGCATGATGTCGACGCTATTAGCGACCGAATATTAGCCACTACAAGAAAATTGCCATTTTCCGATGGGCAATTTGCGACGGATAGAAATCTGTCACAATTTGCGATTAGGAACGTCGATATTTCTAATGGATATCTATCCGCCACAATTTTTGACGGTCGTAACCGTCAGTAAATGTATAATAATATAATATGAGAAGTATTTTATTAATATAATTAGCGACAATCCGAACCATCATAATTTTCGATGGTTCCGACCGTCGATAATAATTAGCGATAGTTCAAACCGTCAGTAAAATAAAAAATAAATATTATATATAACTAATTATAGTATTTTATTTTTATAATTAAATATTTTTTTTACGATCACAACTGTTGGTAACTTTAAAAATAATTAATAAGAGCCGTCAGTAATTAAAATTTCACTATCATACTTTTTTTCATTTTCCCGCTTTCTCATCTTTCCACCTATATATATAATATATATATCTACTTCTCAATCCCACTCCTATCTACTTCTCTCTCCCTCTCTCTACCTTGACGACCTCACCCGCTCGACTACCTCCCAGCTGGCGACTCTCTCCCTCCCGGACGACGATCGCCGGTGCCCCTCTCTCTCTCTCTCTAGAATGTGGCCGCCACGGCCAGATCGGCCGCTTGACAGGCGGCCGATCTGGCCTCCCGCGGCCAGACCGGCCGCTTTCTTGCCAGATCTGGCCGCCTGGCAGTCGGATCTGGCCGTGGGCGGCGGCAGATCTGGCCGGCTGCCATGCCGGCGTGATCTGGCCGACTGCGGCCTGATCGGTTGCCAGCCGGCGTGATCCAGCGGCCGAATCTTGCCACGGTCGGCCGGCTAATTTTTTTGTATTTTAAAACTTTTTTGTGACGGTTGCGACCGTCGAGAGTTCGATGGTTGCGACGACCGTCAAAAGTTTCGACGGTTTGTGACTACCGAAAGTTTCGGCGGGTTGCGACAACCGCCGAAACTTTCGACGGTTGCGCAACCGTCGAAACTTTCGGCGGTCAAAACCGTCGATACTTTCGACGAATTTTCTCCGACCATCAAAAAATGATTTGCGACGATCATTTTTTCGACGGATGGGTTCCGTCGATAAATCCGTCTCTAATCAGATTAGTGACAGTTTTGGGGCTGATTACAAACGGTTTTGACCGTATGTAATCAGCCTTTTTCTTGTAGTGAGCATCGCCAATCCTGTGGCGCGAAATCGACGCTAATGCATCACTATTGTCTTCAGCGCCTAGTTAGCAACGCATTAGAGTCTATATTGCTGCGTCACTAATCGATGATTTTCTTGTAATGAGAACCGACCTTCAATTCGAATGAGATTTCATTAAGCTTGTTTACTTGCTCTAGCACTTCTTGTCCCGTCAAATGACCTGGAGGCAATGTGTACTCGGTTGTATTCTTTTTAAATGAGTTTCGATCCTGACGCATCAAATTCTCCAATGGCAAAAACATTCTATGACAATCAAATCAGTAAACTTTTTTACTATTTTTCAAATAAAATGATTTTGTATTTCTTTAACATATATGACAAGCAAGTTTACATTTTATGCTCCAACCACTCAACATTCCATATGCTGTGTGGCTCTCGTAATGAAATTTTGCTTCTAAGATTTGTCATAAGTAACCACACCATCCTTCCACAACATGTTGAGTTCATTAATCAAAGGTCTTAAGTAAATATTTAAACTTTTACTAGGAGATCGAGGACCTGGGATCATATAGGTAAGCAATATGTTCTCTCATCTCATACACATGCTTGGAGGAAAATTACAAGGTGTCACAAAAATCGACCAACATGAATACGCAGTACTTGATGAGCCAAATGGGTTGAACCCATTAGTGCAAAGTCCTAATCTAACATTGTGTGATTCTACTGAAAAAACTAGATGAAGTTCATCAAATCGTTTCCATGCCTCAGCATCTGAAGAATGTGTAATGAAATTTTGATCATCATGTGCCCCTTCTCTGTGCCACATCTTAAATTATGCAATTTTTTCAGAAAGAAATAGTCGTTACAGTCTTGAAATTATGGGAAAGTATTTGAATACTGCATTTGCCACATATTTTTAACTTTGAGAATTCTTTCTCGTCTTGTATCTGGGCTCGCCACAAATAGAACAACTCATAAGCGAGTTGTTTTCCTTATAATACAACATAAAA
Source organism: Pontederia crassipes (assembly GCA_030549335.1). Lineage (NCBI taxonomy): Eukaryota > Viridiplantae > Streptophyta > Magnoliopsida > Commelinales > Pontederiaceae > Pontederia > Pontederia crassipes. The sequence continues at coordinate 12,549,226 of CM060195.1, read as the reverse complement.
TGATTGCGACATGCATCAATGATATTCCAACCCTAAATCTCTCAACAATCTTTTGCACTTGTAAAAATTTTTCGGTAACTTCTTTGAAGCTGAAAGCATATTCTTAATAATGGCAATCATCCGGTTAAAACAACTTTGCTCATATTAAATTTTGATTTCAAGTTCATTAGTTGGGCCACTATAGAAAGTGTAGTTTGTTTCACGCATCCATCCCATAAAGGTTCATCTGGTTCTTAGAGAAGATTATAAAACTTAGAAGCCGAAGGATTCAGGTCTTCTTCAATCAATGTTTTGCCAATATTTTCTCCTAACATTGCATCTTGTATCATGTCCCTGTACAGATTGCTCGACTCGCCCACATTAGTATCTACATTAGCATCAACTATTGTCTCTTTAGCACATCTTTCTTCGCCATGAAAGACTCAATTTGTGTATGGTTGTAAGAAACTATTGTATTATAAATCATTCTGCAATTCATATCTTACTTTCCATTGATAGCATTTGCATTTCCAACATGAACATAAGATTTCGACATATGAAGAAGCAACACCTTCATTTTGATATGTCACCTTAATAAATTCATCAACACCATTATTATATTCTTCTATTATAACGCCACGTTTATCCTTCCAACGACGAATCCACCTACGATCTGGTTTTGTCATTTCTGTAATGGACAACACTAAACCTTATGGCAATAAATTCTTGTACTTGAAACATGTGATTTTGGACTTTATAAAGTCCAAAATCACATGTTTCAAGTACTTGATCTTCGTATTCAGAATCAATCATAATGTATATTTTGGGTACCAAATACTGATAATTTTTTTGTCATATTCTCATTTTATTTCCAAGAAAGAAGTACTAGAATTATCATTTTTAAATTGCCTTAATTCCTAGCATAAGGATTAATTATCTTTTAAATATCATTTCTCTAGTGACAATTAGTTATTGTCTTGCATAGGGTAGCATTAAAACATATGCCATATGGATCGTATTATTTAGCATAGGAATTACTTACTCGCAAAAAAGATTAATTCCTAGCAAATTAATTAAGGATACATCATCAATACATCAAGAATATCAATTTACATGCATGAGATGAATGTTTATGCATTGAACATGAAGAAAAATTAATTAACTAGGCATTACAGCAATACTACGCCCTAATCCAATGGAAAGCAAATAAAAAGTAATTAACTAGGCATTACAACAACCTAATTTCATGTCATTCAACCTAATTTTCATTTCTCATGCAATCATAACAATACTAAAGATTAAACAACATTAACATCAACTATGATGGAGGCAGACTCCTACCTTCGTGCAGGGCGGCAGTCGGGCAGTAGGTGGTGGCCGGAGGAGCAGGGCGGCTACTGGAGCAGTAGGGCGGCAGTGGCGAGGTTGGAGGAGGAGGCTGACGTCGAGCGGAGGAGGAAGGCTGAGGAGAACGGCAGGAGGGCGGCATCGGGCGGCAAGAGGGTGGCATCGGTGTAGGAGGCAGAGGGCAGGTCTGTAAAGGAGATTGGGTGGCGGAGGAGGAGGGTGGCGATTGGGGTTGGAGGTGGAGGCCGACGTCGGGGTCGGGGTTGGGGTTAGAGGAAGAAGGCGGAGGAGAATGGCGTCGGGGTGTCTGCCGTCTGTAGAGGAGAGCGGGCAGCAAGCAGCAGCCGAAGTTGGGAACATAGAGGAGGCGGAGGTGCTCGCAGAGCAGCTGACTGGAGGGGGGCGGAGGTGCTAGCGGAGCACCTGACTGGAGGTGGAGGTGCAGGCGGCTGGCGCAGAAGGAGGAATCGACAAGCGAAGGAGGAGGAAGGCGGCATCCCGTGGTGGCATTGGAGCAAGGCACCGAAGGAGGGCGAGGCCGACGGTCGTAGTCGATCATCGGCCATAAGAAATGGTAAACAATAAACAATAAGAAACGGGAAAGAACCTAGGGATTTAAGGAAAATAGTTTTTCAACGCTAATTTACACACTAAAGCGGCGCCCACCAAAAGATCACTTCAAGGGCGACACTATGTAGGCACTAAAATGATGCTATGCTTATTTTTTAATGTTATGTACAAATAGGTTTATATCATATGTTCATATTATACTATAAGATTATATTATAAGTTTATATTAAATAGGTTTTATTATATTATAAGTTTATATTAAATAGGTTTTATTATATTATAAGTTTATATTATATGTATGTATATATATAATGTATGTACATACATACATACATACATACATACATACATACTTACATACATATATATTATCATTCTCTAAGTATATGTATATATCTATTTAAACTATAAGGGTATATTCATAAGTAGATTATACATACATATATATATATATATATGTTAAGTCTACATCTATATGTACATATGTATACATGTATTTATATGAATGTATATTTACATTATATGTATGTATAAGCATCTAGCGACATAAGCGACGTCGCTATTTCAGCGCTGTCATGGAAAAATATTTTCGCGACTACATAGCGCCGACTCAGCGTCTCAAAACTGACACGCCAAATTAGCATCGGCGATGCGCAACGCTATGTCGACGTGGTTGTGGCTCTAAATTAGCGATGACATATCTTGTGTTGCCAAGGTGACGCTATGTAGGAGCTATTGAGCCACAATTTTGCAAAATCATGTCACTTAGTCCAACCCTCATAGATCCACGATTAAGAATATAAAAAAATTATCAATAATACACATATGTAACATATGGTAAGGGACAAGTTGGTGGGGTAAGTAGCATATATAGTTAGAAATACATATGGTATTTAGGAAGTACATATGCAATTAACATATATAGTTAGGACATTTGTTCTTAGGTCTTCTTATTGTCGTGGACATTTGTCTTCTTACATAAGATTCAAAATGTGAACTTTATAAATCTGATGGAAGGTCTCAATTTAATGGATTACATGGAAAATCATTACCTCTTGTAATGATTATAGAAATCTATTTGATATATCTCAGATGCACCTACTCATTATCTCTTGAACAAAATATGGTTCAGTTGTTACTTTGTAAATAGCTTATAACTAGCATTAGGTTTGCTTTAATGTAATGATGATGACTTGCAGTTGGGGTATTGAGCTAACTAAGAGAAAACAATTTTGAGTTGCAGCATGCACTCAAAAGATATTTTTGAAGAACTTATTTATCACAACGGTGTCGTCTTAGCGTCACTTCTTATGTGACGTTAATATAGCATCGTGACCTATCGATGCCACCACAACGCTACGATATATCGTGCATTTTCTCATTTTCACACATGATAATAGCGACGAAGCATCATCTCTAGGGCATCGCTATTAGCGTCTATGTTTTGTAACGGCAATGTGACACAAAGCTAAAGTTATGGTGACGCAATTAGCATCTATTACGTTGTCGCTATGGAGATGCTATTGGCATCTACGTAGCGTCACCTGGTTTTGATATGCTAATTTGCGTTGCTACTCAGCAATTTTCTTGTAGTGTTGAGAGCTCCTTATAAGAAGAGGTGTGTCGAGCAAAGAAGAAGGTGGTTTGTTGTAGAAAGGGTTATTCTCTCCCTACAATGAAAGAGAAAGCTAGTGGATCTCCAACGTCTCGAGGTCGAGAAGTCAGAGCGGGGACATAGGCCAAAGAGTTGGGTTGAACCTCGTCAACACATTGTGCCATTTTGAGTTTGATCTTTCTTACTTGCTATTGACTAAGTTATATTTTTCTTGTGATCATTTTCTAAAATTGGTTTTTATGCTTTCGATTAACGTTGGGCTTTTGGAGCTAATCCATCCCATTAGAAAATAATAATATTTAAGTTATTTATAAATCTAATTAGTTAAATAGGTTTTTATCTCTCTTCAAGTTGCACTTGATGAATTCTCATGTTGAGGTAAAGAGGGTTTTTTCTCTCTCTTCTTGCATCAACCGAGAGTTTTGTGGGGTTTTTTTCTTCTATAGTGCTGTCGAAAGTTGATAGAAAAAGAAAAAAGGACTTTGGTTGGTCAACAAATAGAGAGAAGAGGAGATAGAGAAGAGGATAGACCCAGAAAAAGAAAGAATTTCTTCTTGTAGGGTCAAACTGAATAATTAGGTTTCTTTGCTCATGGACTTTCTTTACTACAAGGACTTATTTGACCCTATTGAATTAGGAGACAAAAAACTAGTTGGAAAAACTGATGAAAATTAGTGAAAGATGCACATAAAAGTTGTTAGGATGATTATGCAATTCATTGATGTTAGTGTTTTTTATCATGTTGCTCAAGAGATAGATGCACAAGTTTTGTGGATGAAGTTGCAAAGCTTATATGAAACAAATACTACTCGGAATAAAGCTTGCATAATAAAAAAATTGGTGAACTAGAAGTTTAAAGATGGAAATTCTATTGTTGAATATTTGAGTGAATTTCACGAAATAGTAAATTAGTTGGGAGCAATGAAAATGGTCCTTCATGATGAGATGCAACGATTAATGCTTCTAAGTTCCTTGCGAGATTCATGGGAAACGTTGGTGATAGCATTTAGTAATTATGCTCCTAATGGTATGATATCACTATCCGTGGTAAAAAATTGTTTGTTCAATGAAGAAACAAGGAGGAAGATCATGAGGACAAATACTACACAGGTTCTTGTCACAGAAAACAATACTACACAGGTTCTTGTCACAGAAAATAAAGGAAGAGATATAAGTAGAGGATCAAAAGTCGTGGCAGCAATAGGTCATATCCAAAGGAAATTTACATGTTATCACTATGGCAAGGAAGGACATATAAAGAGAAATTGTAGAAACTCGAAGAGGCAACAAAGTGAGAAAAATCAGAGAGGATCTCATATTCCTTTTAGAAGAAAATGAAGAATGCAATGCCATAGACTCTTCAATTGAGTGGATCATTGATTTAGGGGCTTCACATCATGCAACTTCATTAAAAGAATGCTTCAGTGTGTAAGAGATTGGTGATTTTGGCACAATGAGGATGGACAACAAGGCAAAGTCTACAATTGCAGGAATTGGAGATGTATGAATTCAAATTGATTGTGAGTTGGTTCTGAAGGATGTAAGACACATATATCAAATTTGCACCTCAATCTGATTTCTCCTCGTCTTTTGGATTAGGAAGGCAACTATAGTCATATGAGTGACAAAAATTGTAAATTAATCAAAGGATCCATAGTTGTTGTCAAAGAAAAGTTATCATGGGTCTTCTACTGAACAAGTGACTTTGATTGGATAGTCAACTAATGCAATAAAGGAAGAAGCTTCACCAGACTTGTGTCACAAAAGATTAGGACACATGAGTGAGAAAGGAATGCAGATTCTGGCGAGGAATTCTCACATCACTATTACCAAAGGTAAATTTTTGAATACTTGTGATGATTGTCTATTTTGTAAGCAGTGCAGGGTGTCATTTGTGTCCAACTCCAAGATGAAGGAAAATAAGTTGGATTTTGTGCATTTTGAAGTGTGTAGTCCCATTGAGGTAAATTCTGTAGGTGGCAATAAATATTTTGTTATGTTTATTAATGATGCTACACAAAATTATGGATTGATTTTATGAAGATAAAAGATCAAGTATTGTAGATTTTTCAGAAGTTTCATGCCATAGTGTAGAAGGAAACAACCAATCATCTGAAGTGTTTTTTGAAAGAATGAATCAAACCATTCTGGACAAGGTTGAGAATGACTAATTTGCCAAAGATCTTTTAGAGTGAAGCTTTCGAATGCTCTTCATCAGTTCCTCTAGATTTAGATACTCCTAAGAAAGTGTAGACTACTAAGAATGTGTCTTACTCTCACTTGAAGATTTTTTGTTGTACAGGTGTCAAAGGAACAAGCACATAAATTTGATGACAAGGCTCAAGAATGCATATTTCTGGGTTATGGAGTGTAGATTATGAATACAAGTTATGTGATCCAAAGAAGAAGAAAATCATCAAAAGCAAAGATGTGATATTTCATGAATTAGAAACTTTGGTAAACTTCAGGAAATCGAAGAACTAGAGGAATAATTATGTACAAGACGAACTTGGGAACAATGAGCTAGATGTAGAGGATGTTGTGCAGGGAGCGTGGAGCTTCTACCAAATATCCAAGTACGGAGTAAGTGATTGCCGAAGAGGGGGAGCAAAAGATAAATTCATGAAGAAAGCCTGTTGGATTGACCGACATAAAAATCAAGAAATGATTCTTGATTAAGGATCTCCTTATCATGGGCCGAAGGGAGAGATTGTTGAGCTTTCAGAGCTAATCCAGCCCATTAGAGAATAATAATATTTAAGTTAGATATAAAGCTAATTAGTTAAATAGAGAGGTTTTTATCTCTCTTCAAGTTGTGGTCGCCTAGTTCTCTTGATGAGGAAAAGAGAGTTTTTGCTCTCTCCTTGCATATGAGAGTCATGTGAGTTTTTTCTTTTATTCTATAGTGCTATCAAGAGCTGATAGAAAAAGAAAAGGGACTTTTTCTTTGGTCAACAAAGAGAGAGAAGAGGAGATAGAGAAAAGGACATGGCCAGAAAAAGAAGATAGAATTTCTTCTTGAAGAGCAAAGAATCAAGTATAAAGTCAGACTATGAGGATCTCTCGTAACAACCTAAATTTTTAAATAAGGGTATTTAAGTTATTTGGAGGAAACCCTAATAAACTCTAGGCTAGACTCTATAAAAATCCCACAAACCCTCCATCTCCGCCATAGAAGAGGAAAAAAAGGAGAATGTGAAAGAAGAAGAGGACGGAGAGGAAGAGGACAACAAGGGAAAAGGGATAAACAAAAAAGAAAGAGATAAAAGTCTTAGGTATGTAAAGAGGATCCAACCCCCCTCTTCCCTCTCAATGAATTTCATATTTGGATTGAAAAATCTAATAACACCCTAATTCCTAATAGGGATTATGATTGAGGGTTGTATGAATACATTAATTATATCTAGATGTTTTAGATGATGGCCTATTATTTTATTATGTTTCATGACCTAAATTTAGAATTTCATATTATTTTAGGGAAAATCCTAAAAGATGTATTTCAATGATAAATCTAATGTTGCTAGCATGTTTTTTATGTGTATGATTAATGTCCTAGAAGTGTACTAGATGATCTATATATTTTCCCTTCATTTTACCTCAAAGATTGGTATTTACGAGTTAGAAATCAAGATTTGAGGACGCCGACACGATCGTGCCAAACCTAGAAATGGTCGTTACCGAGCAGACGAGTAATCTGAAAGAAAGGGCTCTCGCTCACTCTTGCGACACCTATGTCGCAGTTGTTACAAGACCAAGTTCGACCATGATCCATTTAGTCACGACCTTGAGCGAGAGCGGCGAAGACAAATTTTGGCTAAGGTTGGGAATGACTGTGAAAAGGCTGAGCACGACCATGACAATTCTAGGTATGGTCATTACAAGGCTCGACTTCGCCGTGACAAATCTGGGCATGGGCATGACATTTTCGAGCATGGCCGTGACCATAGGAAAGTGTCTTTTATGATGTTATAAACATATTTTTTAATGGATATAAGTTATGTATGAATGTTTATTGATTGTGTATGACGCATAGATACACGTACATCATCAATCGTAATTAGGCTAAAAGATGAAGAATAATTGATATGAATGATTGATATATTATAAAGATTAATGCCTCTAAAGTTGGATGTCCTTGTCACTCATCAATGGTGGGAAGCAAAGTCTTGCACCTATGTATGTACTTCAAGGGGACCTAAGCTCGCGAAGTAAAGTCCTGTATTTGTGTATGTAAAAGTGTGTGTATTCTTTGGAACAAAGACCTCACTATTATGATGTGTGTTCCCAAGGATATGGCCTAGATAGCTAATGTGATGATGATGATACTATTGTTAAGGTCAAAGATGTTATAAGATAAAGTAAGAATGAAAGTGAAGTTTAATTTCAAAGTATGTTATAACAAAGAAAGTTAAGATGATGGAGAAGTAAAGATGGAAAGTAAAGTCCTACATGTATGCATGTACTTTAAGGGGATCTAAGTCCGAGCAATAAAGTTTTGCATCTGTGTATGTACTTTTCAATAGACAATGTTCCTCATCATAAAGTGTGTGTATTTCTAAAGATGATTAGGAATAAAGTCCTTCACTAATGTGTGTGTTCCTAAGATGTGATATGATATGGAATGAAAGACAAGATGATATTATGTGATAAAGATGAAAGATGAAGATGACACATGATGTATCACATAATAAAGAAAGAAAGAAAAATGAAAGAAAATCTAAAGAGTTATAAAGAAACCTTGAGAAAATGTAAAGTATGAAAAATGTTAAGTAACAAGTAAGGATAAAGGAGTTATAAAGAAACTCCTAAGATGTATAGGACAATGAAAATGAAATGAAATGATATGTTATGTTATGATTGTTTATGACTCCTGCTTTTAGCAAACCAGTAGCTTCCAAGTTCTGAATTCTAGCTGCTGAAACGGCTAATGCATATTTAAATCCATGAAAGGGAACGTTGATCAGTTGCAATCGAAATAATTTGATCCGCAGTTAATTTGCTGAGTAGTTATCATCTTTATATTTTTTTTTAAAAAAAATGAGCGCATCCTGTTGGTGGAAGTTAATTTGCTAGGTTCTGATCAATGAAGTGCTTGTTCATTTCGAGCCCTCCTATTAACAGGCGGGCGGTCCAGATATCGACAGAGTGTATGATATATATATTGTGAGGAATGTGAGGAGTACTAGGCCAGGTTGGAGTTATACACATGCAGAAGCCTATCTCGCAGCATGACCTTTAATTCATAACAATAACAATAACAACAACAACAAAACCTTATCCCACTAGGTGAGACCGGCTACATGAATCATACGACGCCATTCCGTTTTATTAGTAATCAAACCTTTCTTTTGATCCATGTTCATAAGATTCGACAGGATTTTATGCTGACTATCGGGGCCTAACATAATCCTCCTCCTTTATCCGAACTTGGGACCGGCTATAAAATATAGGCGGAGTTAATTAATTCAAAATAATATGACTCATTAATTTGTCGAAAGATTCCTGGATATGTCGTTGCTCTCAAGCTCTTTTGTCCTTCTAAAATTGATGCACAATTAACCTAAGTGACAGAAACACCAAGAAGGTTGCAAAGATTATTTCCCGTGTCTTAACAGTGCCTTACAAGTCATCATCCTGATGCAGTGGATCACAGTTCTAATTTCACTGTCATATATATCAAACAAGAAATAACGGGTTCTATCTTAATTAATTAATATTTAATACTCTCCCCGACTGAATAAATCAGATCGATATACTAATTAAGCTTAACTCCGATTAAAATACAAACAATAGGCTTCAAGTAATTTTAAGTTAACCTATTAAAGTCCACTCTCGATCATGTACGTAATAGATATGTTTAAACTTTGAACAAAGGGAAAAATATGCCTTCGAAGAATATCATGCCCCTGAATAGAAATAATGCGAGCTTAGGCATCGATCAAACTTCACACTTGAATAATGAATTCCACATGAACCTTTAATTCTAATGCATTGCTTAAGCTTCTACCTTTACTTATTAGATCGATATTACTAATCGTTGTTCCATCATCTCTTTGATGATGCCTAGGTGAAGATACGGCCTCCTCTCTCTCTCTCTCTCTCTCTCTCTCTCTCTATATATATATATATATATATATATATATATATTCCTATACCCATGTCATTATGTGGGACTTCGCAGGTGGTGCAAGCAATCGTCCATCTTGCCACCAAAGCCATTTCACAGCTTCTTTTTTTTTTCCTCCGCGTATGACTCAATATATATATATATATATATTCCTATACCCATGTCATTATGTGGGACTTCGCAGGTGGTGCAAGCAATCGTCCATCTTGCCACCAAAGCCATTTCACAGCTTCTTTTTTTTTTCCTCCGCGTATGACTCAATTAATCGGCAAGGCAAGAAATGACAAATATGAGACACCATTGCTTCAAAGGAATTATTAATATTGTTGTAATAAAACTGCGCAGAGTCATTCCAAATGCAACCTTCTCATCGTCGACATCATCATCTCACAAATATTGGCTTTGCACCCTTCTTCCCCTTCCTATATATAACGGAGGAAGTGGAGTGCAACTCATGCACACCCACTGTCCTTTACTCCCTTTCTGTTACGCGTCTGCGCCACCCAACGCTCTAAAACTCCACCTACTTGCATAACGTCTCTCTCTCTCTCTCTCTCTCTCTCTCTCTCATGCTACACGTATATGTGTCAATGTTTTCTTGCCCTTTTCCATTGGGAGTTTGTTGTCATTTGTACATGCATGTATAAATGCTTAATTAAACTCCTCCTTTGAGGCGCAGCGGGGAGAGGGTGGTAAGGGGACGTAGGCGCAGAAGAAGCGTCAAGTGAGAAGAATGGGGGACGGTGGGTGTGCGCCAGTGTTGGCCATGGTGGTGGTGCAGGTCGGCTTCGCCGGGCTCAACGTGCTGTCTAAGCTGGCGCTGGACGATGGCATGAGCCCCTTCGTCCTCATCGCCTACCGCCAGATCGTCGCCACCCTCTTCCTCGCACCCATTGCCTTCTTCCTCGAGAGGTATACATTATAATATATATATGTATGCGTGTATATCTCACTACTGGTTACTCCTCTAGCTATATATATTTACATACAATATCCATGAGCTTAATTAATACAACAGCAATTTCTTCGTTACTGTATGTATGTGATGCCTTCCATCTGTCTTCCACGTCTTGCATGGTACAAGAAATAGTTAACAGTTACATTCTTTCTACAGGAGTCAGGTTCTTAACTATTAAGCGGGATGTTAGTTTATTTGCATATATCAATCAAATTGGAAGAAACTTCAAGTTCAGGCACTAAAATTATGTAATATGCCTCTCGCAAGGGAATGGAGATAATTGGGAAACTGTAAAAGAATAAGCTTACCTGCTTGTTGACCAATGCAGATCTTGCGGCTCTCTCTCCATATTTATAGGGCTTAGCTGATTGCCTATGTTGATGCCACCTGGCAGCATTTTGCTGCCAGATCATGCTTGGTCTCTTATGGATTGATATGAAGATATCATTGATACATAGTCATACATATGGGCGTGTGTGGTTAGAGTTGTTTTAATTAATCGGAGTAACCATGAATGCAGGAAAACTCGGATGCACATTACAGGCAAAATCCTCTTCCAAATATTCCTTTGCTCCATATTTGGGTAATTAAGCTAGCTTCTGCATTTACCATAGTTACTTTCTCCTTATTAAGTTTGATTACTTGTTGAATTACATTACAAAGATCTCAAGATGTTGTAGCTTGTAAAGACACTAAACAAAATGAACTTTAGCCACCAGCATTTGGATCGCACCGGAGACATCAAACACCCAACGGTGTGCATCTCGTTGCGGGTCGGAAGAAAACAAAAGGCTTCAAGAAATTAGGGTCAGCCCGGATATGGATTCGGTGCACAAGTCCTTTAACTAATTAATTAGCATCACAAGTTAAGAGAGTAAAGTGTATGTAATGTGGCACAAAACATGGGTCTTGTGAGATGTCCATTAGGCAATTTAAGCAATCATGAGGCGTCCGTTTAATGTCGAACACGCACGCAAAATTATACATGCAGTCATGCACTCTTCTCGTGGCACTGCAATATATATCCACAAATATACTCCTATTAATCTTTAAGGAATAAAATGAATTATGACTGGAATAATTAATCTATGACAATTAATATGATTGATTCAAGTTGATGAGGGGTGCTATTCAATTTTTTTATGCATGCAAATATTCAGGCTGACGTTGAATCAGATATTGTACTTCGTCGGTCTCAAGTATTCGACGCCCACCACGGCGTGCGCTCTCAACAACATCCTACCGGCCATCACCTTTCTCATGGCCATTCCTTTCGGGTATATATGTATTATATTTGTGTATGAGTATGTAATAGCATTATATATATGTCGATAACTAAGTAACTTATATGTGTGCATATATATATATATATATATATATATATATATATATCGATAACTAAGTAACTTATATGTGTGCATATATATATATATATATATATATATATTATGATGCATGTATGCATGCATATATATACATATATGCATACAGAATGGAGACAGTGGGTATCAGGAAGGTGGCGGGGCAGGCGAAGGTGATGGGGACGGTGCTGTGCGTCGGTGGGTCCATGCTGAGGACCTTCTACAAAGGAGCCCTTGTCAGGGTGTGGCAGTCCCCCATAAACTGGAAGTACGCCGAGCGCATGAACAACATTGCCGGCGCCGGGGCCGGCCAGCAGAACATGGCCTTGGGCGCCAGTTTGGTCATTGCCAGCTGCGTCGCCTGGGCCGTCTGGTTCATCATCCAAGTAAGTAATTAAGAAATTAATTATTTAGCTTAAGAAAATTACTCAAACACGCAGACACACCCTACATCCGGACGTACTAGAGTTTGGACTATTTTGATGCTGCGGCATTAATTAATGATAGGTAGTTTCTGCACGATGCAGGCGAAGATGAGCAAGAGCTTCACGTCGCCCTACACGAGCTCGGCCATGATGTGCTTCATGGGAAGCGTTCAGTGCGTCGTGGTGGCCATTGGGGTGGAGAGGAAGTGGTCGCCGTGGGCGCTGAGATGGGACATAAGGCTCGCCGCGTCCCTCTACGTGGTAATACATATGTTCGAACCTTTGTACGCACTATATATGCAAGTATGCAACTAACTGCACAGAGATGGCTTAGTTTCTCTCTGCATGTATACATATTAAAAGCTGTGCGATATCATTACACGTGCATGATCTCCCATGCATGTGATGCAGGGGTTGGTGGGTTCGGCGATAGCGGTGTCGCTCATGTCGTGGTGCATAGAGAGGAGAGGGCCTCTGTTCGTGTCCATGTTCAACCCGCTGCTGCTGGTCATCGTCGCCATCGTGGGGTGGGCCTTCCTCTGCGAGAAGCTTTTCCTTGGAAGGTATTTTTATTAGCCGCGATCGTGTTATTGGAATAATATAAAATTAGAAAGGATGACAAGCAAGTTGATGTTTGAATTGGTAGATGACTGATCTTGTTTCAATCTTCAGCGTGATCGGCTCTGTGCTGATAGTGGTAGGGCTATACATGGTTCTATGGGGCAAAGGGAGAGAGATCAAGGACATCACCAGTGCGATTGGAAAGGCTACGGAAGAGGAGGTAGAAGCGTCCCTTGCAGCAGCACTCCCTCCTTCGGTGTTCTCAAGCCCTCAGATATTCCCATCTCCGAGGAGAATGCCAGAGAATAGGTTGGCCACCGCCAGCGGGGCTTAGGGATCACCAAGTGTTTGATGACTTGCCATTGAGCCAGAAGAGCCCACAGCACGTAGCAGAAAAAATCATGAGGACATTATCTAGCATGATTTCTTCACTTATGATTAGTAGATTGCAAAAGGATTGTTGTACTTTGGAGTTTGCAGCTTCGCCACATGTGTCCTAATGTACATGAACATTATCCTTAGGAGATTCTGAGTACCAAATTACCATAAAATGTAGCACAAACTGGTCACATCAAAGTGATATATAATCTGCAGTCTCACAAATTTTGGCAGCAGAGAAACAGTGTGCAGGCCAGATAAAAACTTACTTATACAAGACCCTGAACAGAGAAACAGTGTCCATGGCCAAAGCATAAAATCCTGAAGCTCCGTTAGAGAGGAAATCTTACACTTTTTGCCAGGAAGAAACTGTTTTTCTGAACAAGATTGTTATTGCTTTTAACGAATAGAAGAAATACATATATATTCATAAAATAATAAAAATCCAAAGAAAAGTGAACAAAAGGAGCCACTATTGCCTAATGACTCTATTCGAACTATAAAGGAAGTTCTCCTCCCCTGCTACTGTGGAATTTAGTCTCCCAGCCGCCCAACCATTGTTGATTACTTGAGCTGCTTTGTGAGCTGGAGCCCCTGCCACACGGCTGACCTCAACTAGCTTTCCGGATTCTGGATGACCACTTTCCTTTCTCTCCTTTTTTCTCTTCCTGTCTTCATCCCTCTCTTTCCTCAGCCAACTCTCAACGGTCCTCTGAATTTCAATGTTATGATTAACAATCACATGAACAACTAGCAAAAGACTTTGGTTCCTTAAAACATTCAGAAAATAGAATAAGATAACTCTTTTTGCAAGCAAGTGTATAGTTCAAATATGAATCATAATGCTAGAAAGAGAAGTCTTCCATAAGCAGTCAACATATAGGTATACTTCTCTGCCAGCAAAAAATGTCAAGGAGAATTACCAAAAGAAATTTATCTCAAAATATTTGGAGTCCATCATCTATGTATCGACATAAAACAATATTCTTTTTACAGAGCATAAATGTCATAATCAAATCCCCAAAATATATCATAGATTATCACTCGTGTAACTTCTCATGACATGGACACACAGTTGATGTTAGGTATAATATTTTCCACATTTTCAATAACATTATGCTATATAGAGAATGTGCCTATCATTGCTCACGTCCAAGGAGTGATATGCAAGGTCATTGTGTATGATAACAATCTACTTGTTCATCTTAAGATACTCTTCCTTTAAGCTTCAAGGTTGAAAGTCTATGTCACATGAATACTAAAAGAAACCCAAGCTAAAAAGGTTAGTTTCAAACCACTTTTTCTGCACATCACTAGGAAAACAATTGTAGAAAGTTGCACTGCCGAAATATGAATTATCCATGTTAGGCTTCTACATACCATTAGAGTTAAGTTACTCATTTTCTTCACTTCTTCCAAAGGAGACACCAGTTGCAACTTCCCATGAGCAACGTAACACTGCCATTAGCGCAAAACTCAATTTTACAGGACTTAATATAAGTTCAGAAACAAGTAGATGGATGAAAATCCAAACCACACCAGATGCGTTGGCCAGTCTTCAAGTCCATCAAATATATGTGTTGCATAGATAATTGTGGCACCACGCTCTTCACATTCCTTTCGTAGATATGTTAGGAGATTTGCCCTTGATAGAACATCAAGGTCCACTGTGATCTCATCAAGAAGCAGAACCTTGTAATAAAGAATAAAGATTGAAGATAAGTGGTTCTGTGATCAAAACTGGTATGATTGGTAAATTTCAGTCCTTATACGATATTGAAAAAGTTTACAGACCTTAAAGGGCTTGAGCAGGCCCATGCAAATCTGAACTCGTCTTCTTTGACCATCTGAGATTCTATGCATCCTCCATTTAAGATTAATATCTAAAACCTGAATATCGAAGATCAAGTGATCCCTGTCATGCCATTTATATCCAAATTTTAAATGAACGGGTGCCTTGTAAATCATTATCTCCTTCAAGAAATTGCTTTAGTCAGTATTAACACACTAGTTTACAAGGCACCACTACAACAGTTCTCAATGGAAATTCAAGTGTAATACCTTAATAAGTTCTTCTCTTCTCTGGGGATCAACGCCAGCAACTCCGTATATCATCTTTTCTGCAGATATGTCCATCTGTATTGAAACCTCAAAACCAGCAAAAGCAACATCTCGCCGCCACTGCACTAACAACATTCCATGAGAGTTCACCCTTTCACGATCACTGCCAGTTAATTAAGCCAAAAGAAAAATGCATCTCTCGCACATAAACCAGCGGCCATTGAGTCAGAAAATAGTATGTGAATAGTATTCAAAATGCTTGTACACAAGCATGTGAAACAATTATTCAACAACCACCACTTATTCCCCCTTTGTAAATTAATTTATCATGTAAGTTCTTTCTTTTATAACTCGCGTTTTAAGAGTTAAATACAACTCACATTACAAAATAATGCACCTCTTGCACATGACCAAATTGATTCAAGCAACAAATATGTTGAATAATTGCAAAAATATCCAAAAAAATTATTTATTTCCGCTCATTAGTTCCTTATTTGTGGCTTTTGAGAATGACAATCTGATTTTATTTTCTTTTTATTTCTGCTTTTCAATTTTAAACATATAAAACATGCAATAATATAAAAAGAAATTATATAACAACATCAAAAAAATTATTACCATTATTATTATCATATTTAATAATATTAATTTACTAAAATTATTATTTTATAATTATTATTAACACGAATTGCATAAATTTATTATCATATTATCATTATTATTATCATATTATTATTAATGATCATTTTGATTATTATTATATATATTTATTACTATTAATTTCATTTAAAACTATATGAAGTATTTATAACTATATTTATTTAATTTATTAGTTTTATAATTTTTTTGTTCAAGTTTTTATTTAAACTTTAATTTGACATTAGTGATAAAGAGTGTTGTAGTAAAAAAATATGCATTAGTTAATAATGTTTTATTATAAGTAAAAGTGATTAAGCGATAATTTAATAAGGGGTAGATTGCTAGTAAATGTGGGAAGGTAGGTAACGCAGTACTCTTTACCTCGCCGCCCAAGTACGAAAGGACACCGGAGGACGTGAGGGAGGTGTCGTGGAACGCCGACTTTCCCAACACCTTCACCATCCTCGGATCCACCAAGTGCTTTCCGCCCAGTATCTTCAGTATCGTCGTCTTCCCTACAGGTCAAAGCCCAAATCAAAGATCAAGCTTTTTCTTTTCCCATCTCGATCGGCGTAAAAAGCGAAATCAAAACATCTCAAACCTCAATCGCTTAAAACGGCCAATGCCAGAACGAACCTGCTCCGTTGGACCCGACGAGGAGGCAGCGATCTCCTGCCCGGAGGGTCAGGCAGAAGGCGTCGATGAGTGGAGTCGATCCCGGCGGCGGGTGCCCATCGATGCCCGGGTAGGTGAACCGCAGGTCCTTGATCTCCACGATCACCCCTCTACCGCATTCGCCGCAGGACGCGGTGGCTCCAATCGCGTCCGCCATCGTCGCCGTTGCTCTGCTCTCGGGAGCAAGGAGGGGGGGTTTAAATGCGTTGCGGAGCGAGGAAAGGAGACGCTCGTGGCGCGGTGCCGTCCATGGCCGCGGCGGTGTGCTGTTCTTTCGAATTAAAACGTTCCGTCGCGTGGGGAGAAATGAACGGCTACATGGTTTTTTTCTGCCGGTCAGATAGATCTATCTGGTGGCCCATGCAGCAGCCACGTCAAGTGGCTTAGGTTAGTTAAGTCGTGGAAGAGGGCTTGGTCAGTTTCAGATCCAACTAACAAGCGGGTGCGAGTACTAATCAAATTCTCCTCGCGCGGTTTGGTTGGATTCTAATACATGTTTAATTTATTTATTTTACAATTGAGGTCAGGGGAAAAAAAAGGAAAGAATTCTAATTTGTTATTTGCTGGTTGAACAAGGCCGCCATTTGGGGAGATCGCTGGAACTCAGGCGAGCTCATGCGTCGACGACGGGTGTGCGTTCGAGCTCGATGAGTGCGTGCCAGCTTGCGGGTGCGCAAACTAGAACGTGCTTCACTTTTACCACTCGAAGCTGCTTTAAAGAAAAAAACAGGACCAAAGTTATATTGGTTTAATTAATAATGATATCTTTGACATTCTATTCATATTGAATTTGTCAAAATGGAAAAAAATAAAATGATCGTGTGGATCACAATGTAAAATCATATGTACGTTGGAAAAATATTGTCACTTTTCCTTTCTTTTAACAACCCTAAATTTTCACTAGAAATAATTCAGTCAATTAAAGAAAATCCTAAGAAATCATATGCTAAACTTTATAAAAAAAAACGTCCACAAATATTTTTTTCTCTCATCTTTTTATTATTTCTCCTCCAGGTCACTACTGCAATCTTAGAGGAGAAAGAAAAAGAAAAAAAAAAGGAAGAAGAGAGATCAAGAGGAAGAGGACATGAAAAATAAATGAGATCAACATTGATGAAGAATAAGATCTTAGATATGTGAAGGGGAATCAACCTCTTTTTCCTCTCTTAATGTTCTCGTATTGAATTTTGATTGATAGTTGCATGAATTTATTGATTAGCTCTATAAGTTTTAATAGGCATTCTATTGTTTTATTATGTTTGATTATCTAGATAAAGAATTATGTATGCTTTTAGGAAAAATCCTAAAAGATGTATTTCAATAACTAATACGATGTTACTAGCATGTGATGTATATATTTTTCCCTTGATTTCACCTCACAAATTGATATTTTTCAAATTAAAAATTAGAATTTCAGGATGCCAGCACGGACATGTCAACCTTAAGAACGATTGTGACTGAACGAACGAGACCAAATCGATAAAAAGGCTCATCCTAACACCTCTGTCACGATCGTGACAAGAACAAACACGATCATCAATTTGATCATGCCCATGAGCAAGAGGAGGATGAAAGAAGTCAATTATTGGCTCTGTAATGCTCGTGACAAGGGTAGGGAGGCTCGTGAAAAGGCTAAGCACGACCATGATAATTCTAGGGTCATGATCGTGACAATGCTCGGCACGACTGTGACAAAGTTGGACGCAACTGTGACAATTTTGGGTACGGACTGTGATGATCGTGACTTTTGGGAAATGCTTTATATGATGTGTTGATGTGCCTTGAATTATGTATCATATACCTAAAATTCTGAAAGAAAAAAATGAGAAAAAGGAAAAATGAGAATCTGTGGCGGAAGCGGAGGGCTTGGGCCGTTAGGGCTTTATATATGAGGGTTAGGATTTTATATGATGCACTCTTTTTTTGCTCATAGTGAAAATTCTTCTGGCGGCGGCCTCCTTTGTCTGTGGATGTTTTTTTCTTGTTCACATTGATCAAGAGGGTTTTATCACATTAAATCTCTGTGTTCATCTTCTCTTTCTTTCGTTGTTTTTATTGTTCATCGATCCTCGATGTTTTATTCCCAACAAATTGGTATTAGAGCCGAGTTTCTTTCCGCGAAGATGACTACAACAAAGTTCGACGGGAACACAAATTTTGGCAAGTTTGGATGCTTGCCATCCTGGTTCATAACGGATTGAAGAAGGCGCTGTTGAGACAAAAGCCTGATGCCATGGAGACGTCCGCTTGGGAGGAACACGACGAGAAGGTCATGTCTGCGATTCAGTTGTGCCTGACGAACGATGTTCTTCAGGAAGTTCTCGCTGAGAAGACGGCGGCTGGTCTCTGGACGAAGTTGGAAACTTTGTATCTGACGAAAATCCTAGCGAATCGACTTGTGTTGAAGCAGCGACTGTACACCATTCGTATGGCCGAAGGTACGTCGATCAAATCGCATATCAGTGAGTTCATCGCCCTAATCAATGATTTGAAGAACGTAGATGCAAAGGTTGATGATGAAGATCAAGCCCTATTACTTTTTTGTTCTCTGCCTTCTTCATATAAAACCTTTTAAGGAGACCATGATTTACGGTAGGGACAAACTCACGTTTGAAGATGTTAAGGGCAGACTGTTAAGCAAAGAAAAGTTAGATAATGAATTAGGATCAAGCAGCAAATCTGATGATTAAGCTTCAGGTCTGATCGCAAGAGGCAGACATTAGATAAGAAATCAAAATCAAGAAAGATCTAGATCCAAGTCAAAAAATAGAGATAAAATCTGTAATTACTGTAAGAAGAAGGGGCATATTAAAGCAGAGTGTTACAAATTACAAAATAAGAATAAAAAGAACAATGAGAGTAATGAGAAGGGAAATCAGAAGGCTGATGTTGCATATGCTAGTGTAGCAAAAAATGAGAATGAAGATGTTCTGTTAGTAACGGCATCAAACAAATCGAGATCATCAATTGAATGGATTCTCAATTTTGGATGCTCATACCATATGTGTCCCAATCAAAATTGATTCTCCAAAATCTGTTGAATGTGGAGTCATTCTTATGGGCAACAATGCTGCATGTAAGACTGTTAGTATTGGGTCCATCCAGATTAAGATGCATGATGGAATTATTAGAACATTATCTGAAGTCAGACATGTTTCTGATATGAAGAAGAACCTCATTTCGCTCGGTTTTTTAGACTCAAATGGTTGCAAAGTTGTTATTGAGTCTATGGAATGAAGATTTCTCGTGGTGCTCTCGTGTTGATGAAAGACCTCAAAATTGGTAGCTTGTATGTTCTCCAAGGTTCGACTGTGATGAGTTCAGCAGCAGTCTAATCTACCTCAGAAGAAGATTGCACAAAATTATGGCATATGCGTTTGGGCCATATGAGTGAGAAGGGTATGCACGTTCTTAGCAATAGAGGTTTTCTTCCTGATGCAAAAGTTGGAAAATTAGAACTGTGTGAGTATTGTATCTTCGAAAAGAAGAAGAGAGTTAGCTTCGGTTCAGCCATTCATAAGACGAAGGGAACCCTTGATTACATTCATTTAGATTTATGGGGTCCTTCTCAGGTTCCTTCGAAAGGAGGAAATATGTATTTGTTGACATTTATTGATGACTTCTCTAAAAAAGTTTGGATTTATTTTCTGAAGCATAAAAATGATATATTTGAAACATTCAAGTCATGGAAGACTCTGCTAGAGAAGCAATCTGAAAAAGTTGTGAAGAGGCTGAGGACTGACAATGGACTAGAATTCTGTAATTCTAAATTCAATGAATTTTGTGACAACGAAGGTATTGCAAAACATCACACAGTGGTGAGAACTTCATAGTAGAATGGAGTCGCAGAAAGAATGAACATAACTCTATTAGAAAAAGCTTGATGTATGCTGTCAAATGTAGGACTTGATAAGGAATTTTGGGAAGAAGCTGTCAACCTGGCATGTCACTTAGTGAATCGATCTCTCCACCGATCCTTAGACCTGAAAATTTCTGAAGAAGTGTGGTCAGATAATCCTCCTAATTACTCACATTTAAGAGTTTTCAGTTGTCCTGCATATGCACATGTAGATGGAAAGCTTGAACTTAGAGCTAGGAAGTGCATATTTTTTAATTACAAATCTGGTGTTAAAGGTTATAAATTATGGTGTCCTGAAACCAAGAAATTCATTATCAGTAGAGATGTTACTTTGAATGAATCTGTGATGTTTCACTCGAGAAAAAATTTGTCTATTATTGATGATATAGAAAAATAGAAGACTTTGGAGAAGGTGGAGTTAGAACTTTCAAATTCTTCTGATGAAAAGAATGATGCTCCTGATGCTCCTAAAGTTTGTGCATCACCTCAAGCTCAGCAGCAATACATGCTAGCTCGTGATAGACCGAGAAGAGAAATAAAAGCACCTTAAAGGCTCGAATTTGAAGAACTGGTGGCTTATGCATTAAGTGTTGCTGAAGATATTGAGTTACCTGATCTTTCCTCTTATTCTGAAGCTATTCGAAGTCCTGATTGTAATAAGTGGTTAATAGCAATGCAGGAGGAGATGGAATCTCTACAGAAGAATGGCACTTGGGATCTTATAAAACAACCAGTGAATAAAATGATTGTTGGCTGCAAATGGGTGTTCAAGAAGAAAGAAGTAATCAATAATGAAGAAACAAAGTACAAAGCAAGATTGGTAGCAAAAGGTTACAGTCAAGTGGAGGGTGTTGATTTTCATGATGTGTTCTCTCCAATTGTGAAACATATTTCTATTCGTACTTTGCTTGCTATTGTTGGTTTACATGGCTTTCATGTTGAAGGTAGAGAAGATCAAGCTTGTCATTTAAAGAAGTCCTTGTATGGACTTAAACAGTCCCCTCGGCAGTGGTATAAAAGGTTTGATTCATTCATGTTGAGTATTGGTTTTGCTAGAAGCAAGTATGATAGTTGTGTTTATTTGAATCAACTTGCCGATAGTTCATTCATCTATTTGTTGCTCTATGTTGATGATATGTTAATTGCAGCGAAAAACATATCTGAAATTAATATTTTGAAAAGTAAGTCAAGCTCTGAATTTGAGATGAAGGATTTAAGAGCAGTAAAGAAGATTTCGGGAATGAAAATTTCTAGAGATAGAAGCGCAGGAAGACTATTTCTGTCTCAGCAAAATTATATTAAAAAAGTCTTGGAGCGTTTTGGAATGCAGAATGCTAAGGCGGTTAGTACAACGATTGCTGCACATTTTAAACTCTCAGCTTCATGTTCACCACAATCTGATGAAGATAAAAGATATATGTCAAAAGTTCCTTACTATAGTGCAGTTGGTAGCATTTTGTATGCAATGGTTTGCACTCGCCCAAATATATCTCATGTTGTCAGTGTTGTTAGTAGATATATGTCTAATCCATGAAAGAAGCACTAGGAAGCTATCAAGTGGATACTAAGATATTTAAGAAGAACTTCTGATGTATCTTTGGAATTTGGTAGAAATTCAGCTGGACTGATTGGCTATGTTGATTCAGATTTTGCAGGAGATCTTGATAGAAGAAGGTCCATAACTGGTTATGTCTTTACTACTACTGATTGTGTTGTGAGTTGGAAAGCTATTTTGCAGGACACAATAGCATTATCCACCACTGAAGCTGAATACATGACCATCACTGAAGCTATAAAAGAAAGCTATTTGATTGAGATGATTAGTTGGGGATCTCACTATGAAGGAGGAAGCCACTGTTATATATTGTGATAGTCAAAGTTCAATACATCTTATAAAAGATCAAATGCATCATGAAAGGACAAAACATATTGATGTGAGATATCATTTTGTTCGTGATATTGTGGAAAAGCAAGATGTTCAGGTTTCGAGGATTAGCACACATGTCAATCCAATAGATATGATGACAAAGAGCTTATCTATTGTCAAGTTCGAATATTGTTCAGACTTGGTAGGCGTTCTGCAAATATCAAGCTAGGCCCACGTGGACCATTCGACAAAGGAGAGCATATTGAGCATTTATTTTTAGAGTTTTGTAAAATTCAAGTTAAGGTGGAGATTTGTTGATGTGCCTTGAATTATGTACCTTGTACCTAAAATTTTGAAAGAAAAAAAATGTGAAAAAGGAAAAATGAGAATCTATGGCGAAAGCGGAGGGCTTGGGCCGTTAGGGTTAGGGTTAGGATTTTATATGATGCACTCTTTTTTGGCTCATAGTGAAAATTCGTTTGGCAGCGGCCTCCTTTGCTTGTGGACGTTTCTCTCTTGTTCACATTGATCAAGAGGGTTTTACCACGTTAAATATCTGTGTTCATCTTCTCTTTCTTTTATTGTTTTCATTGTTCATCGATCCTCGATGTTTTATTCCCAACATGATGTTATAAACTTTTTTACAAAGTATCAATGTTATGTATGGATGATTGATGATTGCATATGTCGCTTACATACACAAAATGCATATTCAACTATAATTAGGCTAATAAGATGAAGAATGACTGATTGGATGTTTTATGTATCATTACAAGAAAATTGTCAATTTGCGATGAACTTTTTCCGACGGACACGAACCATTCGTATTTTTCGATGATAGTTGTGGCGGATAGAAAAATCCTTCTGAAATATCGAGGGCCAAAAATTCCATTGTTACTACGGACAACATTCCCCCGTTGGTAGATTATCGACGAGTCCAGCCTTCTGAATTACTGATAGATTAAAATCTATTGTAATTTCAAAAGCTAGATCTGTCGGTAATTATATTTATAATAATATATGTAATATAATATAAGTATATATTTAATATTTTATTATTAAATTTATCGACGAGTCTAGCCTTCGAAATTACTGAGGGACTTAAATCCCTCGATAATTCAGAAAGGTTGATCCGTCGGTAATTATATTTATAATAATATATATGTGATATAATATAAGTATATGTTTAATATTTTATTATTAAAATTATCGACAGGTTTGGCCTTCAGAATTCTAGATGGATTTAAATCCATTGATAATTTCGAAGGGTAGATCCATCGACAATTACATTTATATAATATATGCATGATATAATATAAATATATGTTTAATATTTTATTATTAAAATTTTTTACGGGTCTAATTTTGAAAATTACAAATGAATTTAAATCTCTCGATAATTTCGAAGGCTAAGATCGTCGGTCATTAAAATATTAATTTATTATTAATGTTTATAATATAATATAATGCATATTTCTCTTTTTACATTTACTTTTATTCTTTTCTAGATGCATTAATAAAATAATATATTAAATAAATTATCATTATTTTCATTTTCTCATAATTGTCTTTAATATTTTATCTTTTTACTCATTTCCTTTAATATATTTACATGTAGAATATAAATTATATATAAATTTAGAATATAAAATAGAAAAATTTTAATAAAGTTAAAATATGTTAACTTCCTATTCAAGATATAACTAATTTTAATCATAATATGAATTAGTTTTAATCAAAAGTATAAATTTATGGATTACTTCTTATTCATAAAAAATATTCAAAAAAATTACATTTAAAAAATTTGAATGAAAAGTATTCTAGGTTCTAACAATTCACTTATTCTTTATCAAATTATATTTTATGTATGTAATATGAATAGTATGTACACATATTGATTAACATTTTATGAAATTAAGATATATAATATTAAGATACATGTCTTTTATAATATGTCATTTTGTATAACTTTTAAAGGATCATTTGTGATTTTATAAAAAGTTAATCATTACTTATAATTTTAGTTATAAATTTAATCTATTAAGTCACTTTTTTTATTAATTGTGAAATGTAAATGTAATGTTTATTATCTCATAACAAGAAATATTTATTAAAAATAAAAAACAAATATGGATACCCTTTTTATAAAAAAAATATCATGTCTTCTATAATGTGTCCTTGCTTTTAGAGAGTCATATTGTGATTTATATTAAAAATAATCATTATGTTAAAAGTTTAGTGCATATTAAAATTTATATTCTAAATGTTATATTTTATTATTAATGTTTATAATACAATATAATACTTATTTCTCTTTCTACATTTACTTATATTCTTTTCTTGATGCATTAAAAAAATATATTAAATAAGTTATCATTATTTCTCATTTTCTCATAATTACTCATTTTATTTTAACATATTTATAGATATAGAATATAGATTATAAATAAATTTAGAATATGTTAACTTCATATTCAAGATATAAGTAATTTTAATCATAATATAACTAATTTTAATCATAAGTCTTCAACACATTGTATGCACATATTGATTAACATTAGTATTATATGTACAATAACATTATCAAATTAGTTAAATTTTGATCATAATTATAAATTTATAAATTTTATTTCCTTCAATTATTTTTATTCAAAATTCTATTAATTTACTTCTTATTAATTATGAAATATCATTTTAATATTTACTATCTTAATACAAGAAATATTTATTAAAAAAACCATTATAACTTTTATATTTTTAAAGAGTCATATTGTGACTTATAAAAAAATATTATTATGCTAAAATTTTAGTCCACATTAATTAAAGATGCATTGGTATATATTATTTATTGTTATAAAAAGAATAGTGAATTATATAATAAGAATATGATTAATATTTTAATATTAGTCATTTAGATCTAATATTAATTTAATAATGATTAATATCAAACCAGATAAATTTTTATAAATACATAAAAAAAATAAAATAACTTGAATAAGTTTCTTTATATCTAATATGAAATTTATTTATAGATATTTATATCTATGAATGAGTAAAGAAATATATGAAAAAATAATCATTATGTTAAAAGTCTAGTGCATATTAAAATTTATCTATTTTATATTCTAAATTTAATATTTTATTATTAATGTTTATAATACAATATAATACATATTTCTCTTTCTATATTTACTTATATTCTTTTCTTGATGCATTAATAAAATAATTTATTAAATAAGTTATCATTATTTCTCATTTTCTCATAATTTTCTTTAATATTTTATAATTTTATTTTAATATATTTCTCTTGATTACGGTGGCAAGTGGTCGGATTCGATGCACAAGCTGTTGGATTGACCGTCAGGTGGTTGGAATCGGCACCCAGGCGGTAGATGCGTCACACAGACGGTCGGATCCGGCACACAGACGGTCGACCCGACGTACATGGGCAGGATTTGGCGCACAGGTGCCTGATCTAGTGCATTGGCAACCGGATCTGACTGATGAGGCACACAGGCTGCCTGATCCGACTGCTGGAAGCTGATCCGAGGCATAGGCTGCCGAATCCGATTGCTGGTGGCTGATCCGACGCACAGGCTGCCAGATCCAGCAGGGCATTATGTCGGATCGGACTATCAGATCGGCCGACAGTGTGCTGAATCGGCTCGGCCACATGGCTGCCGGATCTGGTACCAAGCACTCGGATCTAGTGCGTGCTACTAGATCCGACGACCCATCCGGTTCGGTGACCAACGATTCCTTCTCCTCGGTAAGATTGACCGTCAGTGACTAGATCTGATCGTAGGATTCGACTGCTAACGTCTAATTTTTTATATTTAAAAAAGTTTTCGACGGACATTTCCCTTGCAAACTTCGATGGACACGACTCCCGCCCGAAGGTTCGGCGAGGCATGCCTACTGAAACTTTCAACGAGAGTCCTCCGTCGGACATTTGAACGGCGGGAACCCGACGAAACTTCTGACAAGCTGTCGCCGTCGAATGTTCCGTCGGCGGTCTGCCGGGGGTAAGTCCGACGGTAATCCGTCGAAATTTTAGAAGGATGTCTCAATCTTCAAAAACTCATTACCAATGGATCATTTTCCGACTACCCCTAATTTCATCAAAAACTCCTTCGAAAAATCAATTTTCCGATAGATTTCATCACATTTCTGACGGATATATTTGTCAAAAAATTGAAAAAAATCTTGTAGTGTATTAAAAAAATCATAATGCATATTTCAAGAAAACTTAAGACCATGAAGTAAAGTTGTGTGCTTCTCAGGGAACAAAGTTTCTTATCAGAAATGTACATATTTCTTGAAATAAAGTTCCTCATTATTATGATGTGCATGTTCCTCATGATATGGTATAGCTAGTCAATGTGATGATATTGACATCATTTTCTAACTAAATTAAGATAAAAATGTTATAAGGTAAAAGTACGAATGAAAGTGAAGTTTAATTTCAAAATATCTTATAACAAAGAAAGAAAGTAAACATGATAAAATAAAGATGAAAAGTAAAATCATGCACTTATGTATGTACTTCAAAGTTAACTAAGTCTTTGAAGTAAAGTCCTGCATTTGTATATGTACTTATCAAGGAATAATGCCTCTCATCAGAAAGTATGTGTATTTCTAAATATGATTAGAAATAAAGTTTCTCACTATTATGATGTATGTATTTCTTAAGAGGTAACATAACATGGAATGAAAAGTAAAGATGAAGCATGCTATGTGATGAAGTTAAGAAAAGTAATCATTAAAGTTAATTAAAGTTAAAGATGAGAAATAAATGCCTTTTATTTTATGATTTTTCAGATCTAACCTCAAAGTATAAACTTATTTTTTTGATCCCTAAACTATCACAATTTTTTAATTTGATCATTCCGTTCAATTTCTTAGCTATATTTGATTTTTCACATTTGTGAAAAGTAAAAAAATGCTCCTACGCGAAAAAGAAGTCTCTTTTCGCATGGTGTGCATCCTTCCTCTGACGAAGGGGGGAGGGTCTCTCCCTACGCACGCCTCTTTCCCTGCGGCGACAGGCATAGGGAGAGAAAGAGGAGGAGGTCGCCCCCCTCTCGACCTTCGCCGGTCTCTCTCTTTGCGCCCGTCGGCTCAGGGGGAAGAGCCCTCTTTCCTTGCGTCAGCGTGCGTAGGGAAAAGGAGGGGGGGGGGGGGGTTACCGCCTCTCTCTCCCCCTGCGCCAACAGGTGTGCACAAGGAGAGAGATGGGGTTCGCCCCCGTTCTTCGCTTGTCTCGACCTTCGCCGGTGGAAGGTTGTAGATCATGCGGAAAGAGACCTCTTTTTCGCGTAAGGACATTTTTGACTTTTTACAAATACAAAAAAGTAAAGATAATCGAGAAGTTGACAAAATTGGACGGAAGGAGAAGTGGAAAAATCATGATAGTTTAGAAATCTAAAAATTTGGGATTAAATTTAAAAAATCATGATAATTTAGGGGTGATTTGAGGAAATAACCTTAAAATTAAAAAAATATCAAAACAGGTGGAAGTCATCAAATGTACCGGGCCAAGATCGCAGAACTATTATGGGCCGACTGGGATATGAAGCCCATATAACTGGCGATTCTATATATAAATGACGAATGGTTCATGCTTCCGGAGCTGAGAAATGAGGAATTGAACGATCGATCGATTATAAGACGAAGACGAGGAGGAGATTGGAATCCAAGATCCCTTCTCCTCCAAATGGATCGAATTCAGGTCAAAAGGAAAAAGACATCTCGATTTACTTGGCAATTTTCCTTCTTGCTTCCGATCGATTTCATACAAAAATCGTTCCATAGCATTTGTCTTTTTCAAATCCCAGACTTATATCAATCGATGCATCTCTCCTTGTTGATTCTTCTGTTTCTTTCTTAATTTCCGTTTTATTTTGGCTTTCGTTTTTCGGAAATTTGTAAATTAACTTGTTGCATTCCTCTCTCTGGATTTAGCCTCCGGAGGAGAATTACGCGAACCCGAAGACTTGCTTCTTCCACGTCCTCTTCAAGGTACGATCTTTCTGACGTCTGAAACCGCTGTTTCTGTTTGATTTTCCGTTGAAAAAAGATCCAATTTTTATATAGTTTGTCCATGGCTTAACGGTCTGCAGGCTGCGGCATTGGCTTTCTACGTGCTGTCGGCGATCTTCTTTGACAGCTTCGTCATCATCTTTGTGGTGACCGTCTTTCTCGCGGCGCTCGACTTTTGGGTCGTCAAGAACGTGAGCGGACGCATACTGGTCGGTCTGCGATGGTGGAATGAGATAGATGAGCAAGGGGAGAGCGTATGGAAGTTTGAGTGCCTGGATCAAGAGGTTCATAGTATCTTTCTTTTGTTGTGTGCTGTTAGCCGGTGGTCTCTGTTTCTAATTTCACCTGTCTTAAGGGTTTGGCTTTGCCTTTGCAGTCCCTAGCTCGAATGAATAAGAAGGATTCCTGGCTGTTTTGGTGGACGCTTTATCTCAATGTATGTTGCCAGCATTCATTTATAGTCTTAGTTTTGCATGCTTGGAGTAGTTGGGGGTATTATCCATCTTTTTTAGCTGCTTGAAATAGGTTCTGTTATCTAGGTTCCTGCCCTGATTTACATCTCGACCTAGTGGTCTTCTGATTTTTTCTTTTTTTTTTTGTAGGAGTTTTCTGATATTTTAGTGAACCTAATTCAAAGGCTACTTCAGCTTACATAGGAATGTGGTTGCATACAATATGTGCTCTTGTAGAATATAACAATGATGCTTGATACTTTGTAGGAGACATAATGATATGCGTGCAGCTCATTGTGTCCTTACAAAAAATGGAATTAAATGGTTTTTTTCACTAATCATTGCAAGATTGATGTACATGGTTGTGCATGAGGTTGCTCTCGATCTGCTGCAATGTTGATTAATACTGTAATGACCATAGGAATAAGAAGATGTGAAACCATGCTTACCCGAAGATTTATACGATGTTTAAAATCTACAAGTGTTTGAAAAGCAATTATCATGGTTTTAATTTTCCTTGTGTTTCTGCTTATTATAGTTAGGCATATTTAGGTTGCTTTTCTTGTTATAGTGTGCCATAACTCACTTTGCATATTATTTTGCATAGTTTTGATTTTTGTTCAATTCCTTTCCCACATGTATGCATCTACGAAATGGCAAAATGATGCATGTATTCTGTGCATGATAGGGAATGTAGTTGTCATTTCTTCTATAATTAGTTCAATAAAACTTGATTTCACTACACAGGCTGTGGCATGGATCTTCCTTGGGATATTCTCTCTTTTACGATTTCAAGCAGATTATCTGTTAGTTATTGGAGTTTGTTTAACCCTCGGCATTGCAAATATTGTTGGATTCACCAAATGTCGCAAAGGTACTATTCTTACTTTTTGAGATAATGTGTTCCCACTCTCTTTTGATCTTTGCACCTCAGTAGTTCATTGTGCTTCATATTTATATAATAGTCAAAAGTTTGTCTGATGACACATGCACTATGCCATTAGGATTACATCTTAAATTGCCAAGTCATAAAACATCAGCAGGTAGTCAATTAAAGAACATCCACATGTAATCAAATCTCATTTAAATCGTCCCATGATCCCTTATATTATGGGTTGACATATTTGTGCTTTGGTCATTTGAGATTTTAAGCTTTAGCTCTTTGTCGGCTCTAATCCTTAAAACATGTTCTTTAGTTGATTCCATCCTCGTAGAGTAGGAAGAATATTCCAATCTCCTGGTCATAAAAATCCATCCTTGATCCTTTACAAAATTTTTTATGGGTAATCATTTGTTAGTTGGTTTCCACGTTATAGATTATGGATCCTCTTCTACTTTATTCTTATTGAAGCTTGGGGCTATGAGTTGATACAATATGTTTATCATTCATTTATAAGGCTGAGCAATGAGAGATTTCTATAATCTTGTGATAGCCTCACAATGCTTTTAATATTTCATCATCCTCCTTTAATGATAGATGTGTGGCGCGTATTTTTTCTTTGATCTGTAATGGGGAGTGCCCAAAGGGTTTCCCTTGTGTGAATGTTCCTAGTTGATCTGTGGTTCTGTTATGCGAGAATATATTTTTAGTAGCTTGCTTTATGTATGTCGTGTCAGGTAATTTTCCAATTTTAAGAGAGCGGTTACATCATCCAGGCACTGCCTAACAATTGCAATTTATTGATTATAAGTGATTGCATTCTGACGGACTAATCTTTTGCTCCTTTAATGATTTGCAGATGCCAAGAAGCAGATACAACAATTTGCTACTCAAACTATTGCCTCGCATTTCTCTTCCTCGTTACAATCAGCATTCAGTGTTGTGTGAGAAAATGCAAGAGAAAGGAAGATGCCAAGTGATACACCAAAAATTAAGATGTAGAAATCGAGATAATTACTGTTTTAGATAACTGTAGTTGAGAGCCATTATCTTTCTCTCATTTGTTTGTGTAGGAAAATGTATTTTGGTGATGTATGGTGACATATTGAGCATACAAGAGGTACAAGATTTTGTTAATTACATGCAATGCAATTGAATTTTACAAGATTTCATTAGTTTTCATTTCTTGTCCGCAAGTAGTGCTCGTTTTCTCAGTATTCAACATTAGCGTCTTTGTCGCTCATCCAGAATCCTAGATGCCCCATTGGCAGTATAACAGAAATCCAAGGTGCATTCCCACATTAATGCAGGCTTTACTTTTTGTGTGTGTGTAAATATGTAACTGAGAAAATATTATTCCTGGACTCATGCAAGAGTGTACATATGCAAACTCAAGAGTATCACTCAAACTTTGAATTCTCTGTTTTCAACAGAATGACGTGTTTCTCTTCACCTTTCAGTTCACTGCAGATTTTTCAAGGACACTGTTCTCTAAAGATAATGTGAAAATAATTTAGCTCTAATCGTTGTACATCTTAGGCATCCTAGCCTGTCACTGACATTTACTTCATATTATTATTGGCTTATGGTGATTCTGGACTGCCACTGCTGTTTGATATCGTCACAGGTCAGTCCTGCTTCTGGACTAACGCCAACGCAATGATCAAAGTGTTCAAGTTATGGGAGCTCCTAAAAGTAAAATCAGCATGAGCTCCAAGAGCATATATGATTGTTGAAAATCCTAGTTTTCCTGCACCATGAAAAGAATAAGACATGACAATTATAGCCACAAAATTAGAAAGAGATGGAAATCAGACTTGTTAAAAGTAAACTTTTTTTTTTTGACAAATGAAGAGGACTTTTGAATGTAGTTATTCAGGACTAACATGAACGAGATGAACAATGAAGCATTGTCATTCATCTATTAACATCAGAGGATGAATTACAAAGGAGTACAAAGAGCCTGTTCACTCTTTCATAATGGAAACTTCTGCTGATGCTGGCTACCTGAGAATGAAGCTTACGTCAGAGGAATAAATTGGACAACAAGTGAAAACCTAGTTGGTGAATGGAACTTAAGCATGAGCTGCAGGTCTTACACATTTCCGGTCCATCACATACCAATTGGATTTCTAGATTAAAAGGCAGACTTCTCAAGATTGTATCAACAACCTGCAGAAAACCCATTACATATCCTAAATCTCTAGAATACGAGGATCATAAATTGATCTAATATAATACAGTAAAAAGATGATGCACGATAGAAGCTAGTTCTGTATGAAATAAATACGGTTGAAGGAGGCTAACAACATAAAAAAACTTGTTGCTTAATTTTGCTTCATATAGCATTTTGCTTAATTTTCCTTCACATAAAAGAACTTGTTGCTTAATTTTGCTTCATAAATGAACATATAGGATTTTGCTTCAGCATATCATAACTGCATAAACTCCGCCTATGTTTTATAGCTGGTCCCAAGCCCGGATAAAGGAGGAGGGTTGTGTTAGGCCTCGACAGCCAGCGTAAAACCCTGTCAAATCTCATAAACATGGATCTACGAATTAGCCGACCCCACCTAGTGGGATAAGACTTTGTTGTTGTTGTTGTAGTATATCATAACTGCATAACCTTGAAACTAAGCACAATAAGTATCAGTCAACGCTCTAAAAAAAAACAACAACAACAACAAAGCCTTAACCCACTAGGTGGGGTCGGCTACATGTATCATACGACGCCATATTCGTTGATCCATGTTCATGAGATTCGACAGGATTTTACGCTGACTGTCAGGGCCTAACACAACCCTCCTCCTTTATCCGGGCTTAGAACTGGCTATAAAACATAGGCGGAGTTGCTCTAAAAAAAAAAAAAAGGAAAAAGGTAACAATCAAAAGAATGTCAGCATGCGTGTTGGGTATGATCCAAGCACGTGCCATACACTAGTGGAGTTCCATATTCTCCTCTTTGCCGAATATACATTGATAATACATGTGATCGGAGTTCAAACCTCGACAGTGGCAAGCTTCTCAAATCCCTCTTCTGAAGAATAAAGAATCCTAGAGACAATGCATCTGCTTGACCCTGGATCTGTGTCAAGTTTGGTTTGTAGAAGAGATCAACACATGTCAGTGTTGCAATATGTGCAGTGTCACTCATGGAATAAAATACACTTAAACAGAAATAACTCTAACTTTGATATCAGAAGAGTAAATATTTTAACTTACAGAAGGTGCATGTTCTATAGTGTGACCAACACATATGTTGTCTGTTCCAAGTAGTTGGATAATTTGACAGTTCCATTATGGTTCAGCTAGCCTCCTTGGCACTTCTTTTGGTGACTCATCTCTTTTAGATCCTGGGACTTGATTGCTGCTACCAATCGTTCAGAAACTGCTCTATCAAGAGTAAAACCATTTTCCATCATCTGGTCCCAGATTCTACAAGCCAGGACAATCCTCCCTTCCTTCAAAAGCCCATCAATCAGTAATTTATACATGACATCATCTGGATGCACTTTCCTAGAACACATATCTTCATACAGATTCAATGCATCATTTATTCGATGAGCTTTAAACATTCCATTTATAAGGCTGGAATAGGAAACTACATCTGGGTGGATCCCTTTTTCAATCATCTCAAGGAAAATTATGTGGGCAGGCTCTACTCGACCAGCCTTGCAAAGATGGTGCACCACTATGTTATATATATTAACGTTCGGAATTACTCCGGCCTTAAGCATCTGATTGAAGAGTTCCTGAGCAAGATCTGCATGTCCAATTCTAAAGAATCCATGAATCAGTGTGCCATAAGTGATTGCATCTGCATCTATTCCTTTGTGGCTCATCACCTTGAACAACCTATATGCACTTTGTATCTTTCTTGCCTTACAAAGTGCATGAATTAAAATGTTACAGGATACAACATCAACAAATCCTTTTAGCTCCATATAATTAGCCAGAAAGGCATATGCTTTTTCAAGCTGGTTAACCTTGCAAAGACCCTTCAAAAGTTGATTATAAGTGTGCCTATCTGGACTTATTCCATGCATCTCCATTTTCTTTAACATTTTTTCTGCTTTATCCAACATACCTTCATCGCAAAAATAATTTAGAAGTATATTGTATGTAACTGCGTCAGGCTTGCAGCCATTTCTTTGCATAAAAGAGAAAATGGCTTGCGCCTTATCAAGCCGTGAAGATTTGCAAAATCCAGTTATAATAGCATTATAAACTGAAACATTCAGCTCCACTTTCATCTTCATCATTTCCATCAAGAGCTCATAAGCCACATCAACCTTTCCATTACTGCACAAACCAAAGACTAATGAACCACAAACAACAACATCAGGCTTCAACCCTTGCTTGGCCATCTCATTCCAGAGTTCTGTGGCAACTGAAACACGTTTAGCATTGCACAAGCCATTGATGACGACAGAGTAAGAAACGACATCAGGTTCCCTTCCATTTGTAACCATTGTCTGAAGCAGCTCTAAAGCATCATCCAGTCTCCCCTGCTTGCACAAAGAATTTAAATATATGTTATATGCCCAAATGTCTGGTACTGAACCCATCCTATCCATATCATTCAACAATTTCTCGGCCAATACGAGATTATTCTGATCACATAAGTTAGAAATGAATCTTGAGTATGTAAAAGAGGTCAAAGAAAATCCTTTTCGTATCATGCTACAATAGTACTTCTCAGCCAAATCAAAACAACAATTTTTAATCAATACACCTATGAACCTATTGTAATCCACACTAAAGACTCGGCAACCAGATGCGATCATCTCATCAAAAGTTTGAATAGCCATCTCAAATATTCCTGAACGGACGTAACCAGAAATAAGAATCCGATACATAGAACGGTGCAATGAAAACCCACAGCTCCTCAATCTTTTCAAAACTTCCGACAAGAGACCAAAGTTTTGATCTTTGATCAGCAGAGAAATCAGGGATTCCACAGCAAAGTGATCGTGCTCAAAACCTGGCCGCGACTCGGCCCACATATAAAAGTGGTAGGCCGTCCTCGAATCTGACAAGCGCTTCAATACCTGGCTAACAATGTGGGGGTTGAGGTCCACATCATGCATCCTCTGTAACTCCATCTCAACCGAGTCCGACCATTCTGCACAGTCAACGACGTCTTTAAGCCTCGAAACGGCGCTCTCGAACTTACGCTCCGTCGTTTGGAACATCTTCGCGAGCTTCCTGCAGGGCTCCGTTGCATACTGACGAGCATAGAAGGGGCGGACGCAATAAAGATAGAGACTTGGGAGCAGCCCATACCGGAGGCTGGCCAAAAACATAAGACTGCTCTCAGGGAGATTTCGTTGAACAGGTTACGGGCGGAGCTCCGCGACCAAACCATCAACCCTCGGAACAGTCTTGAATCGCATCGGCAGCGGAGGATTCTCGAGAGTGGACAAAACGAAGGCGACGCCGGAGAAGCATCAACGGAGACGACGAAGAAAAGATGGGATCGCTCGACTCGTAGACGGCGCCGACGGCGAGCGGGGACAGGTGAGACTCGTAAGAGGACTGGGATGAACATGACCGCTGGGCCGTGGCGCTTATAAAGGAACGTATTTATGCATCGTCCAGGCCCACGGTCACGAATTTTCACGAGCAGAAAGAAATTTATGGAAAACATATATATGGAGAAACAATAAAAATTAATAAATTAAGCAGTGCGAGTTAAGAACAATTCTTTTAAAAATATTTTCTGAACAAAATATTTTATCATTGCCAATGGAAAGTATCTTTCTAATTATCAAATATTTATCTCTGTCATAAGAATTGTCGACGATAATTAATATGTATTTTGAAACTTTTGTTTTTAATGCAGAACTCAACGCAGGCAGGAAAGTAAAATAGTCAGCTTTAAAGTCCAATATAAGTATTATTATTTTTTTTTTCCAAACATGTTTTTCCATGGAGGAAAAGCAAACTTACACGTTTATGGCAAAATAAATTCGTTAACCAGTGTACCAATCAAATCTAAATAAAAGTAAAAAAATGTGGAACTCACAAAAAATATTATTAATTAATTATTTAATCTTATGAATTAATAAAAGAGAAAATAATATAGTTTTGAAAATAGGATTTTCATTATAAAATAAAATATTAAAAATAAGACAATATAATAATATAGCGATGATGAAGTTAGGTCTTAGGATGTATAAGATATATATATATATATATATATATATATATATATATCATATCATATCATATGGGTTTAAGTAATATGCAACCAAAAGTTGTACAACTAATATGCATCCAATAAATCAGAATCGTTGGATGATGGCTTAACATATAACAATCAACCATTAAATTCAATAGAGGTTGAATCTCAACCATACAATCATGATCTAACGATCCTAATGTTAGTTGCTTATTGGTTGTACAAAAGTTGATTGCATGCTACCTAACCTCATATATACATACATATATATATATGTGTGTGTGTGTATATATATGTATATATATGTGTGTGTGAATCAAAGAAAATGGAGTTGTCATGACCCCGATTTAAACCATAGTATAGTTTAATATGGAACTCGTGACTCATTACATACGGCTAAATCAAATTATGTATATATATGTATATATGTGTGTGTATGTATATGTATATATATATGTGTGTGAATCAAAGAAAATGGAGTTGTCATGATCCCAATTTAAACCATAGTATAGTTTAATATGGAGCTCGCGACTCATTACATACGACTAAATCAAATTATGAAAGCATGTGGTAAATTTTTTTTATATAACTAAGCAATAACAATGTTAACAAACAAATCATTTAAATGATCATTTAGAGCAGACCAACATTTTAAGTTTTATATTGCACAAAATAACTTTATTTTAGATGCAAAATATAAATTTGACATAAATAATAAACATAACAAACTCTCTCGACATCCTAAGGGACACGAGAGACATAATTCATTTCATTCTACCACAAGGGCATTATAGAAATTTTTAAAGTTTATCACCTCGTGCAATCCCCAAAGAGGTTAATTAATCTAAAAAATGTTAAAACTACAAAATAACTCAGTAAGTTATCCTGTGTTATCAACTAATTAATTCAGAGATACATAAAAATGCATGCAATAATCCTAATATCAATAACAAGTGTTTTCATGTATTTGAAAGTTACATATACAACCTTCCAATCAAAAGCATCACACTCAATTTGCAATTATTGTCATTTAAACATATGTATGCATATGAAACAAAAAAAATGAATGCACTACCAAATTTGTATAGTCGGTAGATGGACTTTAAATGTGACCCTTAGAGTTTCTAGAGGTGACTTTCACTGCGATTTCTTATGATATAGCACTTACCTTCGCATATCATTTAGCTCAATTCTACCTCATCCCTTTTGAGGTGATTGGACCCTAGAGGTGTCCCCTACAAGTTCTAGAGGTGGCTCCCAGTATGATTTTTCATGATGTAGCATTTAACTCCGTATGACATTTAGCTCCAGCTTATCTCATCCTATTTATGGGGAACAAAATGACGAATTGAACTCTAAAAGTGGCTCCTATCGTGATCAATGAAATAACACTTAGCTCCAACCACCATACATACTGGTACATGATATAAAGATGCATGATTCATCATAATAACTTAGATATTTGAATCATATCGAATATTCATTCAAATGAGATATGATAGCATTTTATAATATTAATCCATAACATATCACATATGTCTTTCAAATGCACAACTAATTGATCAACCACTTCAAACATACTTTTCATAAGAACTTGTTGACAGACATTCAATACATATAACAATCAATATCACACCGAATCTAAAAGAGATGGATACATAGAGTAGAAAAAATCACACAAGGTGTTTCCCCATTTCTTTTACTTATCATTCATTTAACCCTATAACAATAATATAGGTTCATATTACTCTTAGGATATAAATGTCAAAATAACGTATACGACAATACTAACATAAAGATTATATGTCATTACACATTCTATATAGCTAAACCAGTTCAATTCATCACAACTATTTATCTTGTATTATGGTTGATCGCTAGTGAAGAAAATTAACAACTCTTAACATAAATAATAAAATCACATTATTCCAAATACTTTAATTAGTAAAAGTTTCAGATTTATTATTTCATTAGGCATGGTTCTAAAAAAAATCAACATTCAACATAAGTTTTATGTTGTTTCTATATTTTGAGAGACTAAGTGATCTTATTTTTATTATTTATATCAATTAATACACAACTCTTATTCAAGTACTTCCAATTTTCCTTAATAGTAGACTTTCTAAGGGTTGCCTCATAAAATTCTTAGAATTTATATTACTTGGACTGAGCATAATTAAATTTAACAAATACTAACTTGATTTGTACCAAATTTGATTCTGACAGGCTGAGTAATGTTCGGCTCACCATTTATAACTTTCAGTAGAGTAATGTTCGGCTCACCATTTGTAACTTTCAGTAGATACAACCTTTTCAAATTAACCTAATTATTAATGAAGGTTGACATCAGTATCCTTCTCACCCTAAATTATCAAATAATTCAATAACATACTTGATTTAATATATAATTTACAAACTGTGACAAAAAGAATGATAGCATCTTAATGATGAGAATATAACATTTCCTACAGACATATGATTAAATTGATTCCACATATGAAAGAAAGTAGACTCAAAGAGGATCAAGATGGGAGCAAATTTCTAATTTTTGAGCAATCCGGAGGCATGCAGAAGTGTCACTCAATTTTTAGAAACATATTCACCATGCCTAGGGTTTACTCTTTCGTATGAACAAGTTAGGTTTTACCCCATAGTTAACAAAAACCAAATAAGGGTAAGATAAAAAAAAAGTTCAGAGGAATCCTAATTCCGAAAGTTATACAATTAAAATCAGTAAAATGATCAAATTCAAACTTACCACAAGCTGAAAACTCTAATTCCTATCTCATTTTTCCAATTTCTCCAACAAGTCGTAGATGTTCCTTTTCCTTTGGATTTCAGATGGGGGTGGTAAAAGGGAAAAAGGAGGTGGTAAAACATGGAGGTCGTAGAAGATAAGGTAGGAAGAAACTAACTTAAAATCAGCCAAAGTCAGAGTACCAAAATGACCTTATAATACCACTTAAGTAAATGATTTTACATTTTACTATTATTTATTATATTTATTCATTTACTTAAGACATTACATGTAAATAAATAAATTATCCCATATTTGGATTCAAATAAAATATTTATAAATAAATAACTAAGATATCGAAATCTAAATTTTTGTTCGAAGAACAAAAATCACAATTTTAAAGGTTTTTTGAATTTGTGACTTTATTTTTCCTAAACAAAAAACCACCTAAAATTTGTTCAAAATTGCTTTTAGCATGCCTTCACTTATAGGCACAATTATTGATATTTTATTTTTTCCAAATTTTCACATTTTTTAGAATCATGTTTTCATGCTTTAGACGAATTTTGTCAATTTGTATAATGTAATACTTTGAGTTCCGATTCATGCCTTAACACATATATCATATTTCTTATCAATCATATGATATAATCTCAATCCATATGATTATTTGCGAATTAAATTTGGGATATTATAAAATTTAATCTTTTAAGATGTATTAGTAAAATACAACCAAGCATGATTAAATTGTGATCTTCATAAACTGACATTCGGTCAACCTAATCAAGTAGATTAAACTATCTTAATTTAATAAGAAGTGAACTCTTCACAAACTAGCACCCCATCAATTCATATTAATATTAGGATGTATTAAATTAGATACCTAGACTCTTAGTCATTTCACAAATTGGTATAGAGATGATACAAATTTGACTTTTCATATACTAGTTATCAATTTTATGTGAATTATTATTAAAATCCATGAAATTAATCTCATGAACTTTGAAATTAAACACTCTACAAACTATTTCAAAATCACTAAGCATAGTAAATAATTGATAAAAAATTAAAATTGGATTCATATAGTTTCCTTCAATTAATAATCTCATAAAATAAAAGCCTAACAATATGGAGTACATCATAGAAATTCCGGAGAGACAATAAAATAAGAATAATAAAATCGAAAGAATTACACCCAAATAAATAATTGTCGAAGCTTCCGATCTCAAGCGCATAATTGTCGAACTTCAGAGATGACTAGGGTCGCAAATGAACCTCCAGTCCTCACACTTTTTCTCTCTCCTCACTTGCAACTTGCGGTGGAAAAAAACCTAATACTTCATGGCACACTTTGCTTTGGCAGATGGGTCATGTATTTATAAGACCAAAGGGCTAAAAATCCTAATCATGGTCAGTAAGACTAGACAATCGAGTTTAAATTGAATCATGATAAAGTTTATTTCCGACTTTGATAAAAATTTAATTGCATCACATCTTTAATTTTGTCCAGTCAAATGATGACACATCGACAGGGTGTGTAGCTTGTGGCCGTGGAGACCAACCAACTTGAGCATGATCAAACCTGAATAATCATAACTTTTACCGTCGGCCAATAGGGTGCAACAACTTCTAAAAAAAGCGCCTAATAAAGTACTTGAAGACTGCAAATCGTGCCTTGTGGAGAATTTTGTTTTGGCTTCATCTAATACTTGCGGATTGTGGTGGATAAATTCTGCATATTTTAATTATAAAATTCTGTCCGAAAGTTCTAGTGTATTGAAAAGTAGTGCATTGCATTGATGAAACTCATGGCTTGTGATAATAATTTACCAATTTTCCTATAAAAAATTAAGAATTAAGTTAATATGCCCCATTATTATAGTATTCAAATGAGCATTAATTGAAATAAAATAAATAAGTTATTCCACTAAAATGGATGGGAAATGATGCATGCCATCAAATTACAAAAATGAACTAAAATATGTTGTATGTTGCATGAATCAAACATTCCCAAACTTAAAGTCTTGCTTGTACTCGAGCAAAATTCAAAGTAAGGCTCAAGAAAAGAGGGTCCAATCCTAGCTTCCATATTACTTTTCTCAGATTGTTCTCTTACACGCATGTTACTCAGCATCTTACCACTTTTCATGCACCTAGCTTTATAGATGTTCCAAATACTAAACACTTTTAAACATTTTAGGTCTATCCTTGTGCAAGAAATAAATTGCCTATTAAATAATAGCATTAATTTTGAACACATAATTCCTAATCGAGCTTATACATTTTCACTAGTTAGCACATCAACTTTTATTTTCTTTTAAAGTTCTAGTCTTCAAGCAGGGTTGCACAAGAAAGTCTATGTAGCGGTCTTTCGACTTGACTCCTAGAGCAGTTGCCCTTAGGTTGTTAGGCATGAACTCATATGAATTTAATAATCCAAGCACACTTTGATTTTGGATAACACATTTGCATATTCACACAACTTTATTCATCATTCTTTTTCTTCAACTCATTTTTTTCACTCTATTTTATTTTTGCACAATATCATTTTTTTGATAAACTCAAAGAGTACTTGGTATGTCAATAAAAAGCCTACTACTTTCAATACTAACAAAAATTAAAAATTGGCATGAACATGATCTTGTAGTCTAGACATCCATAATTTTTCTTAGCACAATATATACTCCATAAGTTTAATACTGAAGTAGTAAATGTAGAAAGAAAAACATTCAAATTTCATTGATCAATTTGAAATTTTACTTAAAAAGTAATTAAAATAGTAAGACATGGATTAGTAAGATGATAGAAAAAAAATGCATGTATGCAATGGTATTTTGGAAAAAATTCAAACTTTTTTGAATTTTTGTCATAAGATGCAGACACAGACAAATAAGCATATATGCAATGCATGAAACACAGACTATTCCAAGCTTGAACTAACCATTGTTCCTAGTGTTAATCCCAATGAGAAGAAGAAATACTAGAAAATCAATAAAAGAAAAATAAAGAAAAAAAAGGAAGACACAATTGGATCTACTTCGTGGAGATGATGGTGCGTAGTAGGACACTCTACAAAGATTGGCTTAAAAATGAATTGCTTGACATTGGAAAAATAAGAAAAGATGAATCATTCATTTGCATTTGCATTTGCATGTATGATGGTTGGAGCTAAGTGCTGATCACAATGAGAGGCACCTCTAGAATCCTTTGTTCCCCAAAATTGGGATGAGATAGGTTGGAGGTAATTACCATGCAGAGCTAAGTGCAATATACTAGAATCTGTAGGGTCTACCTCTAGAATCTGCCTATCGTTATATGATATCTTCTCGAAAATGATGAGGTAGAATGGAGCTAAATGCTATAACATTGATCACGATAGGAGCCACCTTTGGAACCCACCTATCGATTATACAAACTGACCAATTGATGATCCGTACATTCATATGATTTAAAATATTGATTGCAATTGGAGTGTGATGATCTTGTTTAGAAAGTTGTATATATATTCTTCAATTATATGAAAATATTAATTGTGATATTATGATTATTGCATGCATTTTTATGTCTCTCCGAATTGATTATATGGTAACACATAGGTTATGAGTTATTAACTTATTGGGCTATTTTAATTAACTCTATTGTTTCTAACATTTTTGAGATTAATATAGTTGTTTGAGAATCGTGCGAGGTATCAATTGTTCCATCCCTTTTTGAATCTTCTCAAATCTATCACTAGTAGCATTTACCAAATTTTCAATTGTAATTTCCCAGAACTTCATATTCTCCACCTAAGGTTGTGGTGGTGGGTGTTATTGCTAATAAGGTATAAGCTTCATATCATAGTCTCAGTAGAATTTTTGACAAGTCTTTGTCCACTTGATTGATATCGAATAACATGAAATCAAAGATGATTTGGAGCCACTTTTGCTCCTTATATCCTTGTTTGATCCAAGTGATCAAAAGATAGGTACATGATTTATAAGATCTAAATGGGAGTCTGTGACAACCTTGTGTGAGAAACTCCCAGTGGACATTCTCCACTACCAATGTTTTCACTTTGTGTGAGGTCATCTTGCTCGACGAGCACTTGCCGTGGCATTGATCATAGTGGCCTAGCTACACACTTGTGCATTTGCAATGGTATTCCCTAAAAATGGAGATCTCTCTTGTAATATCCCAAATCTAATTCATATATAATCATATGTGTTAATATTATATCATATGATTGATAAGTAATATAATATATATGTTCGTTGTAATGTCACTTATCAAGTTTCTAAAATTTTATTAAATTTAAATAAAGCATTAAAGTATAACTAATATACATACTATGGTAAAGCATATACTCATATCATTAAGTACACATAGTTAGTAACATGTAGATTAGAACTCAAGAACCAATCAAATGTTGCAAAGTAGCACCTAGGAAAAATATGTGTAAAAATAATCAATATATACAATGTATGAATAAATTTTTTGTATTATATTATCATAATATGTAGTTAAGGAATAATAATTACTGGTCATTAATTTTTAGATGTTAAAATTCTATTGGATAAAGCATTGCTCACATGCAAGCTATCAGCAAGCTAGTAGCTTGCCACCTCATGTTTAGCTGATTTTTTCCAACCGCCTTTCTCATGTGATAAAAATTTGAAAACTTCTTCCATTTCTAGAAATGGCACCTAAATTAGCATATCCTGATCCTTTTTTGTCGAGGGCGGATAAAATTCTACAAGTTCGATCACTCAAGGTGACAGTTCTAATCCTAAGTTGATGGTCCTTTTCATGATAGTCTTTTATTTGTCAATTCTTCTCCAACAATTGTGAAATTTATTATGAGTGATCCCCTCTGAAAATACTTCCATTGATATATGAAACCAAGTTAATCATATTATTGTAGAGAAAGGTATGTTCTCTTCTTTAAGGTGCTATCTTTTTGTCCAACAAAATGGTTACCCATATTTTAAATTATGTATTACATTGAATATGTAATGGAATTATTTAATAAGTTATGGGCGTAATGATACAAATGTTAGATTTCATTTACAATTTGAAACACTCACAAATAGTGGAAGTTATAAATGTTTTATCGAACCTCACTCAATTTTTTAGGATGAAACCTAGCGCAAATTATGTTAATATTTGTTAAATTTATTGTGCATAATCCAGAGGGATATAAAATAAGAAATTTTATCAGTTGCACCCTAGGAAGATACCTTCAGAGAAAAATTAAAAGTAGAAGTAAAGTCATTTAGTTTGTTAGAACACAGAAATAAGATGAAAGTTAGGCCGAATATTGATTTTCCTAAGAACAAACCATAATAAAATAAGATTTGAAACTTTTAGACATCAAGGTATCTGTAATATGGAAGTAACAAAAAATGGAATTATAAAATTTGATTATGTACACCAAAAATATGGATTTT
Organism: Pontederia crassipes; assembly: GCA_030549335.1. NCBI lineage: Eukaryota > Viridiplantae > Streptophyta > Magnoliopsida > Commelinales > Pontederiaceae > Pontederia > Pontederia crassipes. The sequence continues at coordinate 12,505,080 of CM060195.1, read as the reverse complement.
GTGTTACTATGTATGCAACCTGTCATAATATTAAGCCAACCATTGTGATACATAATTAATTAGGTTATAAGAGTTAATGTATGTGTGCCATGTAATCTTTATAATTATTTATGTATCATGTATGATATTCTAGTGTTCAGATCATAATGTAATGTATTCCTTAATATTATTGTTATAGGAGTAGAAGAGTAAAGTAGGGAAAAAGGAAAAGAACTTTTTGTTAAAACTTATAGGTAAGTTGGTTTCTCCTACACTATGTATTCACCTCTTTTGAATGCGGTGTGTCATTGATTCTGATATGTATTGAATATTTATTTGGAAAAGATCTTATGATAAGTATGTTTGGAACAATTGACCAAGTAATTGCACATTGAAGAGCATGTGTGATGTCATGAATTGCTATTGTAACGTGCAATCCGATTTCTCTTAAATGAGTGATTGATATGATTTATACTTTGATACTTGAGATATAATTGTTATATGATGAACCATGAATCTGCAGCTACTTGCATGTGCATGTATGATAGTTGAAACTAAGTGCTACATCGTTGATCACGATGGGAGCCACATCTAGAATCCAATGCATCATTTTATTTTCCAAAAATGAGATGAGATAAGTTGGAGTTGGGTATCATGCGGAGCTAAGTGCTACATCATGAGAAATCATGGTGGAGCTACCTCTAAAATCCACCTATCGCTCTATGATATGTTTCCTGAAAGAATGAGATAGAATGGAGCTAAGTGCTACATCGTTGATCATGATAGGAGCCATCTTTAGAATCCACCTACTGACCATTAGCAAGTTGGTGATCCTTTCATTCTTATGAGAATGTTGCATCCATATGTTTGATATCATTTAAATGATATTGGTTGCAAATTGAGTATAATGCTTCTGATTAAAATGGTGTATACGTAATTAAAAAATGTATGAAAATATTGATTTTGATATTATGATTATTTCATGCTTTTTCATGTCTCTATGAATTGAATACTTGGTAACACATAGGCTATGAGTTTTCAACTTACTAAGATATTTTAGTTCACTCTATTGTTTCTAAATTTTTTTTCAAATTTATATAGCTGTTTGGGGATGGTGCGAGGTGATAATCTTAGAAGGGTTCAAACACCCTTGGTGGTAAGATATTGAGAAGCACTGTGTCATTCATATTCTTTTGTTAGAATATCAAAAGAATTAATTATGTCTATTTTGTATACGAAATCCTGTACCTTGTAAAGAAGGATGAATATTCTAGAATGTCAAACTTAAGTTATATTGATTTTCTCTGAAACGATCATCGAAAACTTGTGTAGTTTGTTTCATGATACTTTTATTCTTATGTTATAAGAAAAATTATCATGTTTTCACAATCTTTATCAATTTTATTTGATCATCTGTAATGAGTCGCGAACTCTAGTTTTGAAGTTTTAAATCGGGGTCGTGATATCTCCCAACTCATGGATAAGTTGAAAGATTATTAATGGCTAAAGATGAAAGTATGGACTTTGTCCTTATGAACATGATCATGAACAATGAATATGAATCATGAACAAATGAAATGGAAGGATATGGAACCAAAATCTCTTATGATTTACTATCATGCCTCTTCTTTATGATTGTTTCATGCTTGCTGTGTTGGAATTTTCTTATGACTTATACGAATTCATACTTAGCTTTATGCTAATGGTTGAGCTCACTCCTTTGTGTTGATCCTTGCAGGTACATGATGTGATTGCTGGTTGGTTGATGTGTGCACGACTACTTCAGTTCAGGTGGTACTTGTACATGGTTATCATACGGTTTAGATGGAGTCTATTTTCTTCATCATATTTGAGTTGTATCTGGATTATGTATGGGACCTATTGAGTTGTATTATGGTATGAACTTTGATATGCCTTGTGTTGAGATGTTATGATGTACTTTTATTTATTTAGCTTCCGCAATTTTCATCGTTAATTGTTGTAACATTTTAGTTTATGTCTTTCGCGTACATGTCACCTTTCTTGACAATCTAGATCAACAAAAGAGTGAAAGAAGGACCGAAGAAAGTAGTGCACAAAAGGAGACTTCACCACGTGACAGGATCAAATTTCGGGGCATTACATGATATGCTTGTTTGATTCAATAATATTGTTAACTAACCTCCTTGGGTGAGCTTGGAATTGAAGCTCAAAATGTAAGAAGTTTCTTAGATCCCTCTCTCCAAAGTGACACACCAAAAGAATTGTGATAGAGGAGCGAGATCTAAATATGTTGGATTTTCATGGTCTTATATTTTCGCTTCTAACCTAAAAGAAAAAAAAGAATGAGAAGCCAACTAGAAGATTATGCAAACATCACAAAGAAAGACACCCAAGCCTCACAAAGAATGACAAACAAGAGAAATTCCAAAAAGAGAAAAAGAAAAGAGTCAAGTGAAAGTAAAGAAAATGACTCCTTAATTAAGCTCTTCATTTAATGAGGATTCATACTTATACTTAATGGAAATAGACATTAGGTAACTTTTAACTCCTCAAATTCAGATATCGATGAAGACGAGACTTCATTTAACATGCACAAAGAATTTTCATCCCTTATAAAATAAGTATCTTGCACATAAAAAGAAAAAAGAAATATTGCTACATAATTTTGCAAAATTAAAAGAAAGGATATGCATGTCTTATGGAAAATGAAGATTTGAAAAATTAAATCGATTATTTGAAACTTAAGTATGCATATTTTGAATAGTTGAAATGTGAAATTTAAAATTGACATGTTTGTTAGAAGAATTAAAGAAGGAAAAGTTTTCCTTGAAAAAAGCTCGAAATCATAAGAAGATCATTTCTCATGCATCTAGAAAAAAATAGCAATTCTAAGAAATAATATTTTGGATATGATCATTATTATTTTTGGAAATCTAGACATCCTATGATAAATCTTTGAAATCACATATTCTTGTTTTACATGTGGATTCCATGGTCATTATGCATTTGAATGCAAAGTAGGAAAGCTAATCCAAAATAGAATGATATGGGTTCCAAAAGGAACCTCGAGTAACGAAATTGACCCTAAGAATTTTGGGTACCAAAGTTCAAATAAATCTTTTATAGGCGCGCCTCACATCAAAAGCAAAGGACGAGTGGTTTGAAGGAGTGAATCCACAAAGGTTGTGGCAAAAGTATTATTTTGAATACATAAAAAACTTGGCCTTATTTTTATGTCAAAATTATTTATGCTGTAGATTTTAAAGTAAGAAGTAATCATTTTTTTAGTTTTAGTGGATGATGATAAATGAGCTTGTTTGATTGAAAGTTACTTATCACATTCTTACTTCATGACATAATTAAGTTTTGAAATCCTATAAATTCTAGATGCAAGAACTTATAAATTTTGAATTTTATAAATCCTAATTTTTTTAAGACATCACATGTCTACTCTCATTCTTGTTAGACTTGGCTTCATGTATGTAATATATTTTTAGGAAAGATAAAGACACATGAGAATGAATTTATGAAATCTTCTATAGTCAAATTTTGCTTACCTCTAAAGGAGACAATGTTTACCACAAGCATCAATGAATATGAACTCTTGTACTATAGCTCTTATATGAATGAATTTACTTTGCGATGACTTGTTATCTTATACGTCATTTGGATATGATTGCATAATATGACTCTTGAACTTTTATTTTGGTAATAGTAGAGATTGATCTTATTAGCATGAGATTTAGAAATCAATGCATAAGAAATGCAATTGCCTAACTTTATAATTATTATGCATATAAATAAGAAGAAGCATATTGCTAAGGAGATCTTCGTGAAATTGCTATACACATCTCTAACTAAAGATGATTATAATTTTTCATTCTTTTTTACATGACTCTTATATTTTGAAGTTTAAATCTTGGGGATTGATTCTACGATGGGATCAATGTCTGAATCGTCTGCGATAAAGGAGCCAACTGCTGTGGTAGCGACACCTCCTGTGATATCTACTGCGATAACTGTCGTCACATCAGGTGCAGCGGATGAGCTCAGAGTAGATGGGCTGCCTGCATATCCTCCACTCCTCCTAAGTACCTAAGTGGATGTGCCTAGGCCACACAGGTATCCTCCTTGTGTCGTGCTAGCCACCTCCTCCCAAACAACAGGGTCATCTACGAAATAGAAAAAATTATACAACCATATAAACATTATAGATTATATAAATTATATAACATAAAAAAACACATAAACATATAAGGTGTTATATAAATTTAAAACATGAATCACTTTCGAGACACATTACCTGGTGGCTGAGTACTCAGATCATCTCGATACTTCTCAGCCATCTTTTCATTGTACGCATCCTAAAAAATTTAAACATTGCGCATTTAAAAAATCATTTGCACTAACATCACTAACCAAGTGAACATGTGACGAAACTTACTAGAAGCCTACGAACAGTGGGCATGACCAACTCGTTGGTCTTCCGACTTTTATGCGTGGCCTCGTAGACCACGTGAAAGTCCATAGGACCGCCTTGTTTCTCCTCCAGCAATAAAATTTCAAATTTTATACAATAAACATAAGGTAAAAGTTTGATTATTCGATTTTGTACCTACACTATCATGTGCTAGTTGATGCTCATCAAATCGCATTGATCCGCCTGTGTGGATGTTGGCCTTGGGCTTCAAAAATTGGTTAACTCTTGCTTTTCTAACTTTCTTTGGTATTGTTCATCCATTCTGTATGAACATTAAATACTTAGACTTTGAAAAATTATAATTTTAATAAAAATAATTCAAATGTAAATTTACCACTTCCTACATAATGACTCCCACACTGGGCGCATAATATGCCGAGGCCGACGGACGTGACGACCTTGCGAAACTTATATAGTTGATTTCAGAGGCATTTCGTAATCAGCTCCTCAAAAGCTCTCAGGATCGTACCCAAACTAAGATTTGGATGAAACTAATTTTGCCTCCCAAAAATGTTATAAAAGTTAGTCATTTTAAAATAATATAAAACAAATTATGTAACCCAAAGGGAAGATTATATGGTAAATGCCCAAAAGATGTCATCCCGCACAAAAATTGGGACATCTTTCCACGATCCTGCCCTGCCTGGCAAGTGGAAAGAACAAGAACACTGGCATCCCGTACGGTACTAGTGGATATGAAAGTGGTCCTACAATTTACAAAGAAGAATTAATTTTCAATGATAAGCATAATAATAATAAAATTCTTAGAACTTATTTAACTTACGACTGAGCAATGTTATTGATGGTGACCACCCCATTATCGTGTAATCCCTCTTCATCAGGCGAAGAGGAATCATCACCCGCTACAACTAGGGTAGGCTAAGAAGGTTCAACATCATCGACGAGCCCTAGTACAAAATAAACATTAGTGTAATACCAAATTAAACTAATGATAAATGATGTATGTGTAGTAAAATTCTCACCTCGAGTGATGTCTATTGCTACCAGATCCGTGGCTGTCCACTCATCAGAATGTGACAAGCCGTGTGCTTGTGCTATCGATGCCGTAGCAGTTGGCACTATTAAAAAATGATAAATGTAATTAAATGAGAAATATAATTTAATAATAATAAATATATCACCTAGGGTAAGATGCCGCTCACCCTTGGATTTGCTTCAATTTGAGGGCTTGAATTCCTGATTTCCTCACTTGGTTGTTCACTTGGCTTTTCAGCAACTCTTGAGTCTGAATTGGCTTGATTATCGTCCACTTTCTTCATTGGTTCCTCCACCATTTTTCTACTTCTGAGCTGGATGGCCTTTGCTTGCTCCTTTGGATTTACTTCTGGCTGTCCAGGAAAGAATAAGGGAGGTCTAGTGGATGTACTAGCTTGTTGAGCAATTTGGCTTTCCAACAATTTTTGATTTGCATTCATGGCATCCAATCTAGAATTGATCTTCAATATCTCCTCTCCTTGGCTGTCCTGCTTCTTCAGAATTTGTTGAAGCATCTCCTTCATTTCATTTTGGAATTGTGGTGCTTGGACTTGAGGTGGTGGCTGTTGCTCAAAAGGAGGTCTTTGCACTTGAACACCTTGGGACTGATTTGGATATGGAAATGGTTGGTTTCTGGGCAAAATCCTTGGCTGCCAACTAGGATTTTGCATGGAAGCTCCTTGATAGTTGCTGCCCTTGTAAGAAAGGTATGGATGATTCCTGTTTTTTGGAGTATAAAATTCAGCAGGAGGTTTGATTCCATAATTGCCCACAACATTGATTTGATCTACATTTTGGTCCACTTGCTGTATAATTAAGTTGCAATTCTCTGACACATGGCCTTGATTCCCACATACACAACATCTTGTTTCAGGATTGGAAGTCCTATTGCCATTGGGAGTCAAGTTCAACCTCTCCAAAGTCTTGTACAGCACCTCTTCAAGTTGAGTTGACAATTGATTCACTGAATTGTCCATGGGTGGCCTTCTGGTTCTGTCATGGGTAAGGAAGTGGTGATTCTTGGCTATGTTTTCAATGAGTTGATAAGCTTCATCAATGTTTTTAGATGCAAAGATGCCTCCTGCAGCAGTATCCAATGCCACCTTGCTAGGGTAGTTCAATCCCTTATGAAAATAATTAACTAATTGCCACTTCTCAAAACCATGATGGGGACATGCCCTTAATAATCCTTGAAGCCTTTGCCATGCCTCACAAATGTTTTCTTGGTCCAACTGATAGAACCTCACTATTTGATCCCTGAAGTTATCAGTTTTTGAAGGGGGAAAGAATTCTGAAAGAAAGAATTAAACAATTGATTCCCAAGTGGCCACCTCTTCAGGATTCAATCCTTTGTACCATGTCTTGGCCTTGTCCTTGAGTGAGAAGGGAAATAATCTCATATACACTGCATTCATGGGGATATTATTGAAGTTTACAGTGCTGCATATCTCCTTGAAATTGTCCAAATGACATGTTGGATCTTCAGTCCCAAGTCCAGAAAATTGACTTTGCCTAATCATAGAAATCAAGGCTGGATTAACTTCAAAGTTTGCCACAGGTGCTAAGGCTTCTCCCCCTTGTTGATTCCTTGCATTGCTTGGTGAATAACAGTACCTAAGAGTTCTAGGAGCTGCCATATTTTGATTCATAACTCTTTAAAATTCAGGGTTGTATGCCTCTTCCTCTTCTTCTTCAAATATCCTTCTCCTTGCCTCAAGCCTTTGCAATCTTCTTCTTCTTAAAAATTTTCTTTCAGGTTCAGGATCTGATTGGTAATCTTCTCCTTGTGTTCCTCTTGGTTCAGAAACTCGACCTCCAGTAACCATAACTGAAAAAAATAACAAATTTGTGTTATTATTATATTTAATTTATAAAGTTAGAAACACATAATTTTATAAATTATTAAAATAACTATGTGATTCATTCATTTGTTTCCTATTTTGATTCATTTTCATCATCTTCATCGTCGTCGTATAATCTTGATTTGAGTCATCGTCAATGAAATCGTCAACATTCACTTCTAAAAAGTCATTTGAATTGAACTCTTCCATTGATTCAGTGTCATCGAATAATTGAATATTCTCAACTTTATCATATCATTCACTCGATCTTCTTGATAGTAATCATCTACGGGCACATCATTGTATATGGATGATGTTTCATGATCTTCTACCATTGTTTCTGCTAAGAATAGTCTACTTCTCACTTTGCATGACACCCACCATTCATCCTTGGTTCTTTTCGATGGAGGGTTAATATCCACCAATTTAAACTTTTGATCAATGCCACCTTAATAAATTCATCAATACCGTCCTTATATTCTTCTATTATAACTCCTCGTTTATGATGAATCCAACTACGATCTGGCTTTGTCATTTCTAAAATAGACAACATTAAGGCATATGTCAATAAATATTTACTGATAAATGAACTATCATATTCTAGTCTCTTTTTTTTATTGTTCTCATTTAGTTAACAATAATGTTAATCTTCATCCACTTTCTTGTTAACTAAAATGATAACATGGTCAAAAAGACCAAAATTTGATAATAGTTGATCAGTATTTGATTTCAAGTTGAGTATCATCGAATATAGATTTGTGGCATAACTCGGAATAATATAGTTAATTTGTTCATTTATTTTTCAAGTCACGATGTTAATCTAATTGACGGCATAAATTTAAGAAACAATATAGTTTGTTTATATATTTTTCAAGTCATGATGTTCATATAGTTGGAAGTAGAGTTAAGAACAATATAATTTGTTTGTTCATCTATTTTTCAAGTCATTGTGTTCATCTAAATCAAGGCATAATTAAGAACATGACCAAACTATATTCTTCAATTTCAAGTTAATAAAAATCAAGCACAATCAAATAGTATTCTTCAATTAACAAAAAGGGACTTACTGTAGCATCTGGCGGAGGAGGGCTGCAGAGGAGCGGTAGCAGACGAGTGTGGCATCCGTCTGACGGAGGAGCGGCCAAGGGCGATGGAGGAGGGGCAGCAGGCTAGGGCGGCATCCGACTGCGGCAGTGGAGGAGCGGCCGAGGAGGGCAATGGACAGCCGAGGAGGGCGGCGTCTGGCGAAGGAGCGGCCGAGGAGGGCAGCAAACGAGGGCCGCGAATGAGGGCGGAAGAGGGCGGTGTGCGGCTGCGGAGGAGGGCAGCGTCCGATGGAGGAGGAGTCGAGGAGGCAGTGTCCAGCTGTAGAGGAGGGCGGTGCCCGACTATAGCCAAGGTGGAAGGCGGAATAGGGCATTTTCCTGCTGCGGAGGAGGGCGGCAGAGGAGTGACAACGGGCGAGGGCGACGTCTGGTGGAGGAGCTGCCGAGAGGGCAGTGGACGAGGCAGCATTCTACAGAGTAATGCCGTCGATGGGGGGGCGCAACTTTCGAGAGACAAAGTGGTGTCGCACTTCTCGGTGCCAAAACAACGCAATTGTCTGGCGCCAATATCGACTCCGTCGTTAGCGTCGAGCTAGCGTCGAATGTGTTGTGACGTAGGCTTAGCGTCGATGACTGTCGACGCTACTACAACGCTAGGATCTATCGCACATTTTCCCCTTCTCGTGTGCAATAATAGTGGTGACGTAGCATCTCCATGGCGCCGTTTGTAGCATCGACATCATGTAAATGCTAAAGCAATGCTATTAGGAGGCAGTTAGCGTCTCTTTCCTGTGACTCAACTTCGACGCTACAGTGACGCTCTTGCCGTCGATTTAGCATCAGCATCGTTGGAGACACTAACTTACGTCGCTATTCGTCAGTTTTCTTGTAGTGAAAATTGGCCATAGTTATAGTGGGGGTATTTTTTTTAAGGCTTGAAATATCACTCATTGATAGTGATATTTGGGGTTGAGTAGTGATAACTTGCTGAAATTAAAGAAAATGTCAATTTTTCATTTTTTTTGGTCTCCCAACTCACTAGCTGCAAGTGCACAGGTAAGTTGTAGTAGACTCAGGTTGTCGTATCCACAAGAATTTGAAGTCTAAGGCACCCTAAAGCAATCTAAATTAGTTCTACTTTAATTGCTAAAAACATATTTTCAAAGGGAAGTGAAAACAGATTTTTTTATGGAAAGTGATATGATAACAGATTTTTGGGTTTTGGAAATTTATCAAAACTGAATTATAAATGCTAGAATGAAGTCTAAAAAGGTTTAACTATCTATGAGGAAGGTTCTTCTAGGATTTGGGGTTCATCTAAATTAATTAAGGATGGAATGGAACAAGTTATCACTAAATGTCCAACTTTTGATTCAACTTGAAAATGGCTGTTCCCACAGCTCAATTAGCCTCTAACTAAGCAATATATGATTATATAGTTGTTAGCTAGGTTGAATCAAAAGAGGGTCCTCACTGAAAATCAAGTTGTCATTGGGCTCAAAAGAAAGTTCAATGCTGATTTTTACAATTCAAGGAAGTTTGGAATGATAACTTGCAATTGCAATCATAAAAAGATGGAATCACTCCAATCGATTAAACCAGGATGAAATCTACTCAATAATGGTGCTTGTGTTCCATGATTCATCTCTGAATTCAAGGGAGATTCAAAATCAACCTCTCGGTTGCAAAGTAAATTGAAATCCACACAAACACACTCAATTGGAAATGCAAAACATATGGCCACATGAGTTCACAATTCCCATTGCTCCATGGCCCATCTCTGGATCTCAAGGAAGCCCTTAAGACTACCTCTCAGTAGTGGATTAAAATGAGGGTTGACAATGGAAATCAGAAGTTAATTAAATGAGAAAACATAAATCAGCATTTCAGGAAAATCAGCAATGTGGATTGATGGAATTCAAGTTTGCCAAATGCCACTTGACCCATCTCTGGACTACAAGGGATTCCTAGAGTACACCTCTCAGTGATTTGAATAAAATAGGGATTAACAATTGGCAAATCAGATTCCAAACAATCAGAAAATAGAATTTAAAATCAAACTCAAAAATCAGATTTTGGAAAAATCAGATTTGAATCCTGAATTGTCAAAGATCTTGATTCATTTCTGAATAAGATCATGGCATATATTAGCCTCTCAACTATTCAATTAATCCAATCCTTGATGACAATCAGATCCAAAAGCCCAGAAAATCAGATTTGGAATTCAGGAAACCAAAACCATGAAATCAGTATTTTAGAAATCAGAATTTTAAACCAATGAAAATCTGACTTACCAACTGATTCTTGACCCATCTCTGGACTACAAGACATCCCTAAAGTTCACTTATTAGTGAATGGAATAATTCAGGGGACTCAATTGGTAAAAACAGATTCCAATGAGGAATCAGAAAAATCAGAATTCTGATTTCTATTCAGGAATCAGTGGAAAAAAATCTGGTTTGAGTCAAATGATTGCCCAAACAATCTTGATTCATTTCTGAACAAGATAGGGACAATAGCAACATCCCAAGGATTCAACATTCATAGGAATCAGATTCAGAAATCAGAAATTCAGGAAACTAGAAAATCAGAATTCAGAAATTAAGTTTGCAATAGAATTGAATCCAAAAATATGATATTATCTCATAAATCATTCCTGAAGGATGTTTAGATCAAATAAGACCTCTCAGGAATCAATTACAAATGGGTCTAATGATAACATTGCATCAATCAATATAGAACATTTCTGAAATCTGAAATCAGGATAGAATTCAGTGCAGGATTATAAAACAGTCCCTATCCATCCAAAACTAATTTAAACTACTACCCTATCCTAGAAGAAATGGAGTTTAGCTCCTCATATTTACAAGATTTGACATCAAATGGGATAAGAAACAGATGCAATTCATAGTTCTTTGAAGCTTCTCGGCCAGCAGCAACAAATCCAGCAGCAGCAACCTCCTTCCTTGCTCAAACCCTTGAATGACCAGCCTGCTTTCTCCTCCAGAAAAATCCAGCTTTTATATCACTCCTTTCCACCCTTTGATCAGCATCAGAACATTCTTTATGCTTTGATTGCAGCCATGTGTCCTCTGCAGAAATTTCAGCTGCAGATTCCCTTTTGTGCAGGAAAAAGTAGTGGTCCCCCCCTACTTTTTCCACATTTTTGGCCACCTTTTCTTCTTGCTACAAAAACCCAAACAGCAAGCATCAAAGCTCTTGAGTAGCATTTTGACAAATAAGGATTAGGATAATGCTGGTAACCAGTTTAAATATCAGATGGGATTATGTGTTGTGCAAGAATGAAAACTTATATCGATATGAATGAATTCAAGGGCCCGGAATGATAACTTTATGAAAATCTTGGAAAATGTCCTAATATGGATGGTTCAAAGCATTTCAGGCATCAAATTGATTAGAGTGACAAGTGAATGATGTCAGAAATCAAATATGAATGAGATTCCTAAGGAGTGATAACTTGAGTGCCCCAAAAACGATAACTTATATGACTTAAAAACGATAACTTGTGATAACTTGAGTTTTGATTATCCAAATGTGATGAAATTTGACCAGCAATGAGTTAGAACAATAATAAGATGATTGCTTAAGGTCCTTGTGCAGAATTAATGGTTTTGCATGTCAAAATGATAGAATTGCCCTTTAACGATAACTTGGCACTTGAAAAATGATAACTTGTTCAAATGGACTTAAAACTTTGCACAAGTTGAGATGTAACTATCCAAATATGATTTATACATGATAATGATGGATTTAGGGCAAGAAAACCATTGAAAATCAGTTCATTCAAAATAATGATAATTTGACACTTAAGAATGATAACTTGTCCTCAAAATGATAACTTGGCATAGAATTTAGATATTAATGGATTTTGGCATTTCAGAACCTCTATGCACATGGAAATAAGTATGAAATGAGAAATATCAACTAGTTATCACAATGTTTGCATTCCAAGTATAATTGGCCCAAAAATAGGCAAAAATGAGACTCGATATGTATGAATTTCATCTAAAATGGGTTAAAATCATATAGTGATCAGCAAGTGATCACTCATCATCTTTCATATATGATCTTACTATTTGATTTTTTATCGCATCAAATTTTAAGCTATTTTATATATCTAAGATAAATTTGACATATCATTTATCTCTCAAACTTTTATGCAATATTTTAATTTTTTATATAAGCTCTTGAAAGTTTTGTATTTATCACTACAAGAAATATGCATAATAGTGATGCGGATTAACGTCTCAAAATCAGCGACGCTAACGTGATGCCCTTTGTGATGCAACAACGTCTCTTTAGCATTAGTATTTGTCATGCAAATAGCCTCGCTTTTGCCTCGGCTTAGCTTTGCCTTAGTGTTTAAACAATGCGATGCCCTGTTGGAGCCTTCTGGACACTATAACTGCACACACGAGCAAGCAAATATGCGGCAAATATTAGTGCCCCATTAGCATCGTAAATTCATGATGCTGTGTTACATACTTTAGCGCCTCGAAGACTACAACGCCAAGTCGACACTAAAGTGAGAGGTTATATTCAGCGTCATCGTGGCGTCGGCAAGTTGTGGCGCTAAATAAGTTATGCCTTAGTTAGTTGTTATGCTAAATAAGTTACGCCGTAGTTAGTTGTGACGCTAATATGGTGCTGCGATTTGTCAAAGTTAGTGTCACACTCTTTTCGATGCCATTATGGCGCTAAAGGAGTTGCACCATGTCCACTATGACATCATTGTGGAGCTAAATCGATGCGTCCCTAAAGTGACACTAATGTGGTGCCATTGTCACATATACGCTTCCTTCACTAAACTTTAATAAATTAGATATTAATTATTATTGTATTCATAAAAGTATAATAATATACCTATATGTATATAAGTATAGGAATATAAGAGATGCTATCTTCAATGTGACGTTGATGTGACACAAACTTGTTAATAAATTCAATGAATATACATATACATATATGCATATATACATATACATATATAAATATGCATATATACATACATATATGCATATACATATACATATATATACATATACATATGCATATACATATACATATGCATATATATATATATATATATATATATATATATATATGTATGTGTGTGTGTAGTGTCGATTTAGCGCTGTCCCTTCCTGTCGTTACATCTACGTGATGCACGCAAAATACAACATATAATTAGCCATGCATTTAATTACATTTCGATTCATTTTCATATAGCATGCATCAATTTATGGCCTTATTTGTTTTAATTTTACAAACATGGAAATCTATCCAAATTATATGTTTTATTACAGAAATAACAAGATAATTGAGTTGGGAAGCCACCGGAGAAAATCGAGCTCAAATCGGAGTTCAAACGGATCTGAAAAGTGAAATTTAGCGGAGGTTGCCAAAGCTGAAATCAATATAACGAGTGATGAGAGGTCTGTAACGGCCCGTTAAATACCTAGTTTTGCTCAAAAAGCTTGTCCGAGTTACGGGCCATGAGGTACAAGTTACGGAGCATTAAAACCACACTTTTACTCTGATTTGGACACTGTGAAGGCTGTGAAATCAGTGATACGGCCCGTGAAAAGTCATATTCAGGCCATTACAGAGCGTTTATAGGCTGTTACGAAGGTTGTTTTCGAGATTTCTTTGACTTTTCTTGAGAATTTCAAGCCCAGATCAAACTCAAACTTTATCCTAAGCCTCAGGGATGATTAGGAAACATATTTCCTCAAATTTGAAGGCATTTTGGATGGTTTTAAAGACCTATCAAAGTTTACTCCGAATTTACTTGTTTTAACATGAAAAGATTGAATCAAACCAAAACTCTACCAAAACTCTTGGGGCACCTAGAGATTATAAATAGAGGCACTAGGAGATAGAAAAAATGTGTGTTTGGTGATATTTGAGACCTAGGAGCCGTGCCATATTGCAGAGGATGAATTTCGAAGCGTGAAGATCAACCAAAGGAGAACATTGTACAGTAACTCGTCGATTGTGCTGTGCAATGTCCAGAGGTCCAGAAGGCTGAGGATTCTTCTTCTATCTTTTATTTGGATGCTCTTTTATATATTTCTTATAGTTTATTATTTCTGTAATAGAGATTTTTATATTCTTTTCAAGAAGGAAAACTATTTGAACCCTGTTATTAGTTGAGTTAATTAAACTTTTCGGATTCTTTTGATTATGCATGTTGAGTTCATTGCCTTTTGATAAGTGATTTGATTTCTGAGATTAGATTACAAACCTATAGGAGGAGTGTTTAGTTTCAAGAATTATTATTACTTTGATAATTGATCTTTAACTTCTAAGTTAATCATACATAACACTTGTTTGGTAACTCGACGTTTGTGCTAAATTTCGTGCGGTCTATTATTCTGTCCAAATTTATGTGTGAATAATAGTGTAGGAGATACATACTCATGCATCTTAATTCTCTATAAAATTATTAATTGACTCGTCGTTTGCGGTTATTAGTTTTATTAGAAGTTAAGGTAGTTTGGTTTACTCGTCTTGGGAGATCAATACTTTAGGTACTCTTAATCCGTCATAAGAATCGAAGTTATTATTTACTGTTATAACTCAACCATTACAGAGGATCATACAGTTTATCTTTACATTAATCAACCATAATTCTCAAGACTCAACACTAGTTTATTTTATTTGTTTATCATTTATTTTCTGCACCTTTAATTTTATGATTGCACACCACAAAACCCTTTTCTTCTCCTAGTAGATTATTGAGATAGATTAAATTTACTTAGTTCCTCGTGGGTTCGATACTCTACTCTCTACTTTATTACTTGATACGACTAGTGCACTTTCTAGCAAATTTATTTATTAGAAATACAACGCATCAAGTTTTTGGCGCCATTGCCGGAGAACTATTGTTCATAACTCTTATTCTATCTCGTATAAGCTACTTTGAGAATTTTTATTTCCTTGTTTACTTGACTTTGTTTCTAGTTGTCTAAGCTTTCAGGTCACTTATTTTGTACACAACTTAATCATCATGAACATATCTTCACACCCTCAATGGTGAAGAAGAAAACGACAATCATTCAACAAGTTGAGGAAAATAACCTTGCTGTCCAGTAGGATGAAGTCGAGGAAACGTCATCAATACAAAGCACTACAAGGAAGCCTCAACAAGCTCATAATGAAGATTCATCACAAGATCTATCTACCATGCTCAAACAATTATTAGATCCTTTGCTGAAGAAACTTTCCACTCAACATTATCAAATTGAAAACATGGAGAGTCAAATTGACAACATCAGGCTACAAAGCAAAAGGACAGAGAGAGCTATTAAATCAATATTTGAATCTTCATCAGAGCCAACAACCAGCCTCGGGACATGTTTCAGCAATTCAGTGAAACAATAAAAAAGAATCTCAAAGTACAAGATCAATCAATCAACAACTTGGAGGCCAAATTGACTCAACTTAAAAGCCAACACATTGCTAGTGATATGCCATCTCCTCCTCCACAACATTCAGAAATTCAAATCAAATTCGAAGGGATGGAGAACAAAATCCACACACTTGAGAAGCAAGTTGCAGAATTAACTCCTCAAATTTTCAGCACATATGAAGACAACATAGAGGAGAATTCAGCAATCATCTTATGCCCATGTCACTATCAAGAAAGATGGAGTACAATGGCGTATCAAGGTGGACAGTACAATGGCGTATCAAGGAAAGAAGTCCATACAATTGTGTTGGAACAAAATTTTAATGACATATAAAATTATATTTTGATGATGCAAACCTCGAAAAAATTAAAGTTAAATGCTGAAAGAGTTTGAAGAAACAGAGACCAGTTTATGCACTATATTATGATTAAATAATTGACTATGACCTTATTAGATTATGAATTAATGATGAATATCAAAGTTATAGAAAATCCTATGAGCTATCCATAGAATCCAAGATTAACTAATTTGGATAACTGTGCAAAATGTTATGCTCAAAATAGTGCATGTCGATCAACCTGCCGATCGAAGCAAAGAAGGCCGATCGACCGAATGGAGATGTTGGTCGACCGATCAAAACTGAGACTACCTCGATTGACGTCGAGACAATACTGGTCGATTGATCGATTGATGGTCCGATCGACCGATCAAACGTAGAAGCTAAAGAAATCACGCAACGATCGCATAGACCAGACGATCGGCTTCCGGGTCAAATGAATAGTAACGGTCAATTTTGAAGGCAAAATTTGTGAAACAAATTCTGGATGAATTTTTCACATACTGAAGACTATAAAAGGAGTGCCAAATCAGAAGCAAAGGCATCCATCCACTCATTGAAGAAAAACTTCAAGTTATCAAAAGAAGACCTTTTTCTTGAAGTTTTCATTTTAGAGTTTTCTCTTCTTTCTCTCTTGTCTTCTTGTGAGCATAGCATTGTAAAATAGAGAAACATTTTGTTCAGAAAAATTGAAAGAGCTCCCGTGTAAAAGAGGTTCGAGATCTTACCTCTTAGGCGAGAGAAAAAACTAGTTTAATTGGAGGATAGGTGTGCCTTACTTATCGCGGAGAAAAGACAGTGGTGTAAAGGGCTTTTCTTCCTTGTCCCATTTGGAATAAAGGAAGAGTTCTAATGGAATCTTCGGCGGTCTCGATGTCGAGAATTTGGATAGGGGATGTAGACCAAGGTGTGGCCGAACCTCGTCAACAACCACTGTGTTCATTGTGTTTGAATTCTCTCTCTCCCCCTCCCTCTCATATTGTGTTTGATGTGATCTGAGTTGTAAGAATTTTTAAAAGGTTTAAAGAATCGATTTTAAGCTTCCACTACGTGTTTTGTTAAATCGATAACTTTGGTTTTTGAACACTAATTCACTCCCCCTCTTGGTCTCTTTTGGGATCCAACAATTGGTATTAGAGCGGGTTGCTCTTGTTTTACGATTTAATCATTTTTAGATCTAATCATTTTAAGATTTAATCATTTTGAGATTTAATCATTTTAAGATTTAATCATCTTATTTTAAGATTTAACCATCTTTAGAGCTATGGCATCAAGTAGATTTAGTTTTGCTGAAGGACAATCAATTAGTCGTCCTCCCCTTTTAAATACATCAAATTTTTCATATTGGAAAAATTAGAATTCAAACATACATTTGTTTTATTGATATTGACATGTGGGACATCGTTGAAAAAGATTATTATCTACATGAAAAATTACCTACAGATTTTGCCGAAAGAGAATTTTTTTTTGAAAAGCTCGATTGGAAAGCCAAAAACATTTTTATTGTGCATTGGATTCAACCAAGTTTAATAGGATCTCTAGTTATGAAAGTGAAACTGAGATTTGGGAGAAGCTCATTGTTACTTATGAAGGAATGGATGAAGTTAAGGAATCTACACTAAATATTTTAAATCACCAATATGATTCTTTCAAAATGCATGATAATGAATCCATAAATGATATGGTTATTGCAAGATTTAACAATATTTGAATGGCTTAGCCTCCTTGGGTGAGCCAAGAACTAACCCCCCCAAAGTGAAAATGTTTCTCAGGTCTCTCTTCTGAAAATGACATACGAAGAGGACCGTGATTGAAGAAAAAGATTTGAACAAATTGGATTTTGATGATCTTATTGGTTCACTTCTAACCTATGAGATCTCAATCCAAGAAGATCAAGAAGAAAAACCCCAACAAGAAAATATTGTCATTGAAAGCAAATGCAAAAGAAGACTCAAGTGAAGAGGAAGTGGACGAAAAAAACTCGCACGCTACACAATAAAACTAGGTAAGTATCTCAAGTTGGTAAAAAAGAAAGAGAATAATGAGATGCCAACAAGAAGATCATACAAACAACACAAAAAAGACATCTCAAAAAGGGAAAAAGAAAACATATGAAGAGTCAAGTGATTCATCAAGCTCTTCTAATGACGAAGCATACACGACGATGAGGTAATCTCCAGCCTTTCAAATTCAAATTATGACTCATCGAACTCTTCCAAAGAAAACCTTTCTTTAGATGTAAATGAAGAACTTTCCTCCCTTATAAAAAGATATTTTTCAATTAAAGAGCAAAATGAAAAATCAATACATGAGATTGAAAAATTAAAAGAAGAAAAGAATACATATTTTATGGAAAATGAAAATATGAAAAATGAAATTGATTCTTTGGAAGTTACACATGCGTGTGAAACTGTAAAACTAGCATGCTCATTAGAAAAAGTAAAGAAGGAAAATACTCATTTGAAAAATTCACAAAATAAGACTATTTCTCATGTAATGAAAAATAATCTTAGGAAATACTTTGGAAATGAAAATTCTTACTGGAAATCTAATCATCCCTTTAATAGAAAATCACATTTCAAATGTTTTATATGTTTCCTTTGTGGTCATTATGCATATCAATGCAAAATAAAATAAGACCCAAAGAAATTTGGGTACCAAAGGTCACATAATTATTTTTCAGGTGTACCTCACATGTAAAACAAAAGACAAGAGGAATTGAAAATGTGAAGGCATGAAGGTTATGGTGAAAGTATCATTTAATTTTTTATTTCACTCTTTCAAAATTACTATCTTTGAAAGAAAAGAGGAGCATATAAAATAAAAAAGAAAATTGGTCATAGTGATAGGGGGAGCATGTTTAAAATCTTTCAACTTTGTTCTTACATCATTGTTGTATGAAAGTTTTATGCAATATTTTGATTCTTGATTTCTTTTGTGGATTTCATAACCTATAGATCAATTTGACTTCATTTTTTTAAAATAGCCATAAATTTAGGGGAGGTACTTTTTGCATATTTTATAACTCTTCATGGTGGAACACTTTACATATTTATGACAAAAGGGGAGAATAAAATTCTCAAAAAAAAAAAACAAAGGGGGAATTACATATGGTTTCTTATGTCCTTTATATGCAAACCACTTTTTGATGAAACAAAAGGGGGAGAAATATAGGAAAAATATGATATGAATATAATTCTATATGAAGAGTGCCTTACAATTAGTACTTATGTAAATATCTATCATTGTAAGCTAAGTTTTAGGGAGAGTAAAATTGATTTTTACGAGATTTTACAACTTTTTCACAACTTATATATTTCTCATATTTCTCGGTTTGTCTTTATAAAAAAGGGGCAGATTGTTGGAGCAAAGTTTTAATGACATATAAAATTATATTTTGATGATATGAACCTCAAAAAATTAAAGTTAAATGCTGAAAAGGTTTAAAGAAAAAGGGACAACTTTATGCACCACACTTTGTTTAAATAATTGACTATGACCTTATTATATTATGGTTAATGATGAATATCAAAGTTGTAGAGAATCTTGTTAACTATCCATAGAATTCAATATTCTCTAATTTAGATAATCGTGCAAAAAGTTATGCTCAAAATAGTGCATTTTGGTCAACCTGATGATCGAAACAAAGAAGGCCAGACGAGACAATACCGGACAATCGAATGGAGATGCCAGTCGATCGATCAAAACTGAGACTGCCCTTGTTGACGTTGAGATAATACCGATTGACTGACCGGTTCATGGTCCGATCGACCATCAAACATAAAAGCTGAAGAAATCGCGTAACGGTCACATATACCGATCGACTGGTCTATATGTGTGGTCGATTAGCCTCTTGGTCAAATGAATAGTAACGATCAATTTTGAAGGAAAAATTTGTGGAACAAATTTTGGACAAATTTTTCACATACTGAAGGCTATAAAAGGAGTGTCAAAACTAGAAGCAAAGGCATCCATCCACTCATTGAAGAAAAAACTTCAAGTTATCAAAAGAAGACCTTTTTCTTGAAGTTTTCATTTTAAAGTTTTCTCTTCTTTCTCTCTTCTCTTCTTGTGAGCATAGTATTGTAAAAGAGAGAAATATTTTGTTTAGAAAAATTGAGAGAGCTCTTGTGTAAAAGAGGTTAGAGATCTTATCTCTTGAGCAAGAGAAAAGTTTAGCTTCATTGGAGGAGAGGTGTGCCTTACCTCTCAAAGTGGAGAAAAGGAATTCTAGTGGAATCTCCAGCGGTCTTGAGTTGATAAGTCGGAGTGGGAACGTAGGCTAAGGTGTGGCCGAACCTCATCAACAATCACCGTGTTCATTGTATTTGAATTATCTCTCTCTCTCTCCCTCTCATATTGTGTTTAATGTGATTTGAGTTCTATTGATTTTTAAAAGGTTTAAAGAATCGATTTTAAGCTTCCCTATGTGTTTTGTTAAATCGATAACTTTGGTTTTTGAACACCAATTCACCCCCCCTCCTGATGCCCTTTGGAATCCAACAAATTGAGAATGGACAAGTCGAAGGAGGCACACACCTTCTGAAATTCTAGTCAACATAATGACACAACCTCAAATTCATCATCCACCAAAGGAGAGGAGCATTCCATCCTTGTCAGCAATAAAGACCACATCATTGCAATGGAGACCCAAGAGTCCACCTTTGAAGATCCGAGTCAATTCTTCATGTTCAATACAGAATAAAAAAAGTCCACATTCATCTCCAAAAATTTTGACAAGGCAATGGAGGCCCAAAACTCCAACTCCACCTCAGGAGCATGTCAAGCCTT
Organism: Pontederia crassipes; assembly: GCA_030549335.1. NCBI lineage: Eukaryota > Viridiplantae > Streptophyta > Magnoliopsida > Commelinales > Pontederiaceae > Pontederia > Pontederia crassipes. Next base: position 12,484,192 of record CM060195.1, on the reverse strand, counting down.
CATCATCCTCAAATCAACCATTGACTCCTACATTATTACAAAAAATGAGAAGATCATCCAGATAATCAATGTCATTCAATCTCCACATTTGAATCAACAATGACAATCGAAGCTTCTACCAAAGGAAAATATTTGATATTCCAAATGGATTGCGACTTCTGAGTCGATCAATTTCCACCATGACGAGTATTCACAATCACACAAAACCCTGTGAGATTGTTCCTTAGCTGTATTATTTTAATTGATAATTTCATATTAGTCTGACTTTAAACTTAGAACTAATTTTCTTCATCCTTAAACTTACAATTTAGATCTTTCGTGTAATTTAGTTTAGATTAATTTATTTCATGTTAGATTAGTTAGTTTGATTATCTTAGTTGCTTAGACTCTTTAGTTTCCTTCTATCATTTTTTTTATATTTTTTGACAAGTCTCTCCAGATCACATATTGAATTTAATTTCACATTTCTTTTTATTTAACGGATCGTTAAATTCATCTCACAGCCCGTGACAAAAGTTACGGGTCATAATATGCTTTTCACAACCCGTAAGGAGCTCTATTCTACACCACCTGTACAAGGCTGGCCTCTCACGACCTGTTATATACATTTCATGCACATTACAGTGAGTTTTCCATGATTGATCATTTCATAACGGGTCATTAGTGCATCCTCACATCCCTTAAGTTGTAGTGCACACCAATCTCTTCACCGAACTTTCCCGATTCACGACCCATCTACTTTACTTACGACCCATGTGAAGCCATTGTCCAATCACTTGAAAATGATTATAGGCCGTAATATTTGTCTCACGATCCGTTACCATTAGAGTCAGGCACCTGTCAGTTTTCCATATCATTCATGGGCCATTAGGTCATCATAACGCATAATACAGTGGCCTACTAAGTCAGTCATAGAATTTCACAAGTTGCAATTTATGTTTCATGGGCCGTTAAATCCTAGTACGAATTAGATACCCACATCTCATAGGTCCGCACCAAAATCTAACGCATATCACAGTGCCTCACTAACGCCTTTTATTTTTTACGGGCTATCATTCCAAACTTACGCCACGTGAGAACATCCCTAGTAGGTAAGTTTTACATCTTAGGGGCCGTCATACACCCCTTCATGGAGGTCACAGTAAGGCCTACAAAGTACATACCTTTTTTTTTGCGGGCCGTGACCATTCGGTAATGATGCACTCAAACGTTTTCTACATAAGCGCAGGACCGTGAGCATCACCTTCACATGGCAAGGGTTGTGACTTCCATATCACGACCTGTGTCATTTTAAGAGAATTGTCAACTATTTCTGCCAGGGCCGTTATTTGCATCTTCCTGTCCGAGCTCTTCTTTGGGAGGTCGTGAATGCGCTATCACGACCCGTGACCATCTACAATTTTTTGATATCATGACTCGTTAAATTGCACAGAGGGCCATGACCACTCCATTACGACCTGTTATAGTCACCTCGGGCCATACTGTGTCTTTCACGACCCATAATGGCATAAAAAAATAGGGATAAGGGAATAAAGAAGGGAAGAAAGAGAACAAAATTTCCTCACCGGAATTGGAGAAAAGTAGGAAATAGAGACGCCCAAATTTCTATTGGCCAAGGACACTATGAATTCTTCATGGCTCTTACAGCTTCAACATCCATCGATCAAAATAAATCAGGTTGTTTCATTTCCTTTTCTACATTTATATTTTTCATTATCATATCTTTCGATTCTTACAAGTTTGATTTTCAACACTGGGGACAATGTTGAGTTCAAGCTTAGGGGAGTTTGCAATTTCATGCATCATGTAAATCTTTTTATATTGCATTGCAAGCATACATTCTCTTCATGTTTTAATTGCATATTGTCTTGCATCTCATATTAAAAAAAATCAGAAAAAATTGTTTTGCTTAATAAAAAATTGCATCTTATTTTCTTATGTCTTAGTATTTACTTATTTTTCAAGCATTATTCAAGGACATCTTGTTAATTAATGAAATTTGAAGCATTATTATTTTATCATTCATCGCCTTCATGTTGGGTAATTGGTTTGAAGAAAGTTTCTTAGTGAAACTATGGATGTTTGACGACAAATCCTATTCTTGCTCTTATTTTTTATATTATGTATATTAACTTGATAACAATTATATCCCTATTGAACATTCAAGTGTAGCTGAGCTTACTAATAAAATAAATAAATACATGTAAAATTATGATCATATACAAAAGAGGGTAGTGGAGCCCCAAAAAGTATGAGGAAGTACAAAAATGTGTTATCCGAAATCTTGGTGAGTTCGGGTAATTAGATCTGTAGGGGATTCTTGCTTGAAGACCTAAGGGCAAATGCTCTGGGATCCAATGGTCGAAAGCCTGTTACATGGACCACCTTGCACAATATGGAGAAGCTTATGAGTACCAAATCAAAGAAAAAGAAGTGAAAAAACCTTGTTTTAACATGAAAAGACTGAATCAAACGAAAATTCTACCAAAACTCTTGGAACACCTAGAGGCTATAAATAGAGGCTCTAGGAGACATAACAAATGTGTGCTTGGTGATGCTTGAGACCTGGGAGCCGTGCCATATTGTAGAGGACAAATTTCGAAGTATGAAGATCAACCAAAGGACAAAAATTGCGTAGTAACTCGTCGATTGTGCTATGCAATGTCCAGAGGTCCCGAAGGCTGAGAATTCTTCTTCTATCTTTTATTTGGATGCTCTTTTACATATTTCTCATAGTTTATTATTTTTGTAATAGAGATTCATATTCTTTTCAAGAAGGAAAACTATTTGAATCATGTTATTAGTTGAATTAATTAAAATTTTTGGTCTCTTTTGATTATGCATGATGAGTTCATTGCCTTTTGATAAGTGATTTGATTTATGAGATTAGATTGGAAACCTGCATGAGTGTTTAGTTTTAGGAATTATTATTACTTTGATAATTGATGTTTTACTTCTATGTTGCCTCCTCTTCTCCCTCAAGTCCCTGCGCGCCATCATCTTCCACCCACTCTGGGGTGAATGGCACACAACCAACCCATTTGTTCACCTCGCGCCTCGATTTTTTCCAAAGCGACGAAGTCCCTGCCACGGCCATCGCCCATGCGCTCTCTACCATCTTCAATGTTCATGGATGAGTGATGACCACTATGTCGGAGGTGGCGATGAGGACCCCGCCCGCAGGTGGCTGAGGGCATGTAATTGGATCAAATGTGATTAGAACGTGTAATTTGAATCATGTAATTTGATGTAATGGAAATTATTAGGAAATTGATGTAATTTGATGTTTTTGTGATTAGATCCTCTGCACAGATGTGAATTGTATATGTGAACGTGATTATCTTGGTATTTTGTTGTATGAACAAATCATATTTAGCACCTCTTTAGCACCACATTAGCGTCTCAAATTTTAGTGATGCATTGGTGTCAAAGTAGCACCATCGACGATGAAATAGACATTATTTTAGTGCCATATTAGCATCAGAATAGAGTCAACTTAGTGTCGAGATAGCGTCTCTAGTATCAGTGCCGCTTTTGCACCAAAGTAGCGACGCAAGTGATCAGTTCACAATGATACTTTTCGCATCATCGTAACATCGTAGTAGTGTCGACATGTGAAGCTAGTAGCATCGTCTAACGTCTTGACACCAATGTGATGCTAATGGTTACCGAACCTAGGTGTTCATGTGTGTGGCACTACGGTGACGCTAAAGTGTGGCTATATTTTTGCCACGATTTAGCTCCGCTTTAGTGACGCATTGCTGAGTCGCTAATTGGTAGATTTCTTGTAGTGTACCATCCCTAAGTCAATTTGATTTCATATGTACCAATCATTAACTTAGGGGGAGTTATTTTTCTCTATCACATATGTTATACTAATATGACAAAATAATGAAAATCACTTTCTTTCTCCCTAATGTGATTTTACATATTTTTTTTAAATGATCAAAGAGGGAGAATAAAAAATATAAAAAAATAATATATAATTTAGGAGGAGTAAACATTTGTCCCTTGTTCATGCCAAATGTGTAAGATACTTATTGATGGGACACAAGGGGAAGAAATATAAGAGAAATATGATAAGAATGCAAAAGAAATATAATTACGAAATTATATATCCCCAAATTAATCTGTGGACCTCATAAATATAACTCTATACGAAGAGTACTTTACAATTAAAACTTATGTGTATATCTATCATGGTAAGAAAAATTTGGAATTAGGGGGAGTGAAATATGGACTTTCATATCTTTTCCTCCCACCTTATATACTTATCCATATTGTTCAATTTATTTACATGTAAAAAAGGGGAGATTGTTGGAACAAAGTTTTTATGCCCTAACTAATTACATTTTGATGATACAAATCTCAAATAGTTATATCTAAAGTACCACAAAAGTTTTATTTAGGAATGATTTGTTTTATGCACTAAACTTAAAGTGAATATTTGAATATGTTTCATTCATATTTAGAGTAACATATGAATATAGAAGTTGTGGATAATCTTTTTAGATTTCAAACAAAGAAAAAATCACCTCATTCCGATGATGGTGCAAAAGTTATATGCAAAATAGTTCACAATGATAGATCAATCGATTTGGTAAATCGGTCGACCAGTTAAGTTAACTGATCAACTGATCAGCATGGAAAATATAGCACCAAGCGTTATTTGAGCACTAGTCGACTGGTAGGAACCACTGGTTGACAAATGACATCATTGTTGATGTTGAACGCAGTTAAAACATCGACTGATAGTTCAATAAGTCAAGTGACCGATCGATTGGTTAGTGAAAATGGTCGATCGACGACTATATGGAATTAAGAAGTCTATAAAAAGTGTGATATGAATACCAACTACTAACTGGACTAAAGCAGTCTATAAAATGAGGTCCCAAATGTGAAGGAATGATCAAGACTTCTAAGCGAACTTGGAGACAATACTTGTGAAGTCCATTTGAGCAAAAAGTCACAAATCTTGTAATCCTCTCTCTTCTTTTTCTTTTGTGAACTTCAAACTTGTAAAAGACAGTTTAGGGAACGATGTAGTGCCTTTGTATAGGTGGTTGAGCTCCTTAGTGATAAGAGATTGTGCCTTACCACTTGAGTGGAGAAAAGACGAGTGTAAGCTTCTAAGAAGGAGATGTGCATCTTACCTCTCAAAATGAATAAAATACAAGAGTTGTAAAGGTTTTCTTCCTTACCTCATTTGGAACGAAGGAAGGATATTAGTGAAATATCCAATAGTTTTGAGGTCGAGAAGTTAGAGCAGTGACATAGACTAATGTGTCCGAACCTAATCAACAAATCGCCTTGCGTTCATGTGTTTATTTCTCTCCTCCTCTCCTATCTACTCTATTATGCCAGTGATTTGATTATTATTATGTTGGTTTAAAGTTTAATGGATCAAATTTAAGCTTCCACCACACATCTTGTACAATTGGTTTTTTTGATTTAATACCAATTCCCTCATTCTCCCACCCCCTCTTGGTGGTTTGTGATCCAACATCTTCATCGTTCATGGCCAGCCATTCTAGCATATTGCAGGCTTATGAATATGAAAGGTTCATGATAGATACTCCTGTAGCTGCCGAGTCAATATTAAATTTCATACTTGGTGTGAGACCATTATAGAAAGTTTCAATCAAGAACCAAGTTGGCACTGCATGGTATGGACATTGTCTTTGTAGCCTTTGAACCTTTTCCAAGCATCGCCTTGCTTCATTTTTCTTTATGCTTGAAGTATGTAGTTTCATTTCTCAATTTGATGAATTTGTGAGGAGGAATGGATCTCTTCATAAAGGCTTGAAATAACTCATCCCATGTATTTAAAGGCCAAATCATTAAGAGTCCCAACCAATCTTGTTGTTCATAATGAAATGAAAATGAGAAAAGATTCATCTTGATGGCATCTTCTTCTACACCATTCATCTTGATAGTGGGCCACCCACATTTGGAGGAAGCATTAACATGAGATGATGAAACTTCATTGTTATTTTCTCTAAACTGGTTTAACTGCACAATTTGTATGTGTCAAGACTTCAACTCAAAATTATTGGTAGTGCCTATGCATGATCTCCTAGCCAGGTTTTCATTGGAGGTTCAAATTTCTCATGTTATAGTGTTAATTTCCATCTTCCATGTTTGGCCTCTGTTCTAGTTTGAGTTCGTTGCTTGTTCTCTTTATGTTTTTCAAGGAGAAACTTTTTTTATCAAAATCTAAATTCTAATATTGACACTCTTTCGCACAACAACGCTAAAAACTTGGCAAATCTTCTGCAAATTTATGAAGTCAAAGTTGTTGCTCCAAAGACTATACTCTACTTATTTTGATGATAGAAAACAAAAAGATGATGTACTAATGTTAGCTGAAGTATTGAGCCCAACAAGTCACAAATTTCCGAAAAAACAACATTTGAAAAAACAACATTTCAAATGATCATTACGATAACATAAGAAAAATGGTTGATACAACGGATGCCCATTACGTGATCAGTGTCTGTCAAGGCTTCATAATGACGACTGCTCCACAAAGAAAATGACTGCTAAAGTGAAGTAGCTGACCAAAAAGGAAGATTAAATGCCTACAAATCTAAGATTTTGAGCGAACATCAACTTAGAGTAGCGAATACTCACGTTGTAAATTGGACAAAGAAATTTCAAGACCAAACAATCGATGGCTCAACCAACATCCACAGTATTGATGATGCCCTTTGCCGATCTAGTGGCAAGTCGACTAGACGACCTCTAACTTCATATTTCTTCTTGGTCAGCTGACGCCCAATGCATAGGACCCATGGAAGAACAAAAAGCCTCTAATTGTGAAGAAGTCGATGATTGCTCTCGAAATCTGATGTACGGTGCAAAGCTAACAAAAAATTAGCCTTCCTCTAATGGCTAGAAATCTTGTCTACAATAATGGAGTACTTCAACAGTGGCCATACACACTTTTGAAGCCTATATAAAAGTGCCAAAGACTGATAAAAGTTATCAAGAAGAACGGAACAAGACTTGGAGCACGCTTGAGCACATTTGAGCCCGTTTTTCCATTCCTCTCTTTCTTACATTTGTGTGCGAGTTAAATTGTAAAAGAAAGAGCATTTTGAGAGTAGTCTTGTATTGTGAAAGCTCCTTAGTGATAAGAGGTGTGCCTTGCCTTTTGAGCAGAGAAGAAGACGGTGAAGGTGTAAAAGGATTTCTTCCTTGTCCAAGTTTGAATGAAGGAATGTGCTAGTAGAATTTCTAGTGGGCTTAAGGTCAACAAGTTAGAGGGGAGATGTATGCCATGGCGTCGCCAAACTTGGTTAACAAACTTCTTCATCTTTTGTTTTCATTCTTATCTTCTTACTTTGTGAATTACGTTTAATCCGATTTCACGTAGTTTTGGTCTAGTTTATCGAAAAAAATTATAACACTAATTCACCCCCGTTTTGTGCCAAGTCATCCTATAATTAATATCTGAACAACATTTCTGTTATTTTAAATATTTAACCATTTTGAGTGCTATGACATTAACAAGTTTTACTTTTGATGAGCGTCGATGAATTTTTCCTCCGGTTAAGATATTGTGACTCAAGTTTTTCCCATTGGAAAATGTGCATAAAAGTTCACTTATGTTCATTAGATTTTTGTGTTTGGGAAATTGCTGAAAAATGATTTCAACCCCCAAAGAATAATGTAGATGGTATTTATGTTAATCTCTTATTTTGCAAACATAATAACTTTCAAATTTCTTTTATGAAACTTGACTCTAGAACTCATATGCATTTCATTACTCCTTAGATACATATGGTTTGAATCTCTTTTCATGTTGTTCCACGTCTTATGAAATGCGGCAAGTTTTACGAGAGAGCATGAAGTGAGTGACAATGATGTAAAGTGCACGTCAAATGTGGGCATGGAGAAAAGTGACAATCTTATATCCACAACATCCAAGAGAGAAACCTTATGCTAAATAGCAAAGAGTGAGTATAATGTGGTACCCTCTAACTCATCATATTTCTTTAGTTCTAATAGTGACAATGATAATATTAATTTTGATGTGCACAAGGAATTTTCTTCTTTGATTCAAAAGTATCTTGCCCTAAAAAAGAACAAAATATTGCTAAATTATTTTCATACTATAAAAATAATTTTAAAATTTTGAAAATGAAAGAGATGCTTTGCTCAAAATGATATGTTGAAAAAGAAGATGATTCACTTGATATTACCTATGTATCTTGTAACCTATCGATACGTGATAATGCAAATTTAAGTGCATTAGTTGAAGAGTTGAAAGAGAAGAATAATACATGAGGTTATGAATGAACATTTATAAAAGGAAATTGATTCATTCTCTTCAACTATTAAAAATTTGTGAATCATTTAAGGTAGAAAATTCAAAATTAATTATTTTACAAAATTAATCACAAAAAAATTACTTATTTGCAAAATGCTTTAGATGATAAAATTGTTATACCTTTGAAGCATACTATGAATGTTCCTTTCAAATATACTAAAGGTCTATTGATAATAGAAAAAAAATGAATTTGAAGATAAAATATCAAAAACTCAAAGGGGTACTAGACAAAATATTCATATTCTTTGTTGAAACTCAAACATGATGCATGATCATTATTTGAAATGTAAATATCTTTCTCATCATTCTCTTAGTTCTAAAGATTCTCATGCATCACATAATGACACTTTCAAATTTGAATATGATCATAATAATTTCATTAGATCATTTATAATATGTTACTATTGTAGTGCTCATGGACATTATTCATCTAAATACAAAATTAAAGTCTATGAATGTAGGCATTAAATTGATGTTAATTTTAAAAGGAATCATAACTAATAATATTGGACGCAAACGAATTTGGGTATCAAAGAAGAAATAATCTTTTGCTTGTAAGTGTGCCTCACAAAAGGAAAAGAAATTTGCATGAGAAAACAAAGCTTTTGTAAAAGTATGATTGAAATAAAAGTTTATTTTATGCACACAAAATTTGAATTATGATTTCTCATATTTGAAATATGCATTTGATTTGGACTTCTCTATTCTTGCATAAGTTCGAATGCATACGAATTATAAAATTGAAATGATATGTTTTGAACTTCCAAAAGTTCTAATTGTATAATGAAAATAATTTTAAAATTTGAAATGATACTTTCACTAACATAAAAATTTGTCTATGTGGAACAAAAATGTCTTGTTTGATGTTTTCACTAACATAAAAATTTGTCTATGTGGAACAAAAATGTCTTGTTTGATGTGCAAAAATGTGTTTGATAAATGTTTTGCATAGTTCCTAACTTGAATATCATAAATTATGCTAATATGAACTTTGTATTTGATGCACGAAAAATCATGCATTAGTTTAGGCCATTTGATTAGCATTCTGGAATGTTTTTATGTTTAGAAAAGGGGGAGTTTTGATTTGTTTTCATATAATCTGGAAATTATTCATGGCAGGATATGAGAAAATATCGAAATCAAGACAAGAAAAGGCCTAGAACAGCTCAGAAGACTGTCACGGCCGTAAAAGTTCAGCACTCAAAAAATTGGCTAAGTTATTGTCACGGCCGTGACAGTTTCTATCATGGCCATGACAGACATCTTCCAGCAATAAATTTGGCTAATTTTCAGCCTTGACAGCCTTCTTTCACGGCCGTGACGACGGTCTGTTAGACCATTTTAAAGTCATTTTTATCCACTTTTTTGATATATTTTCGGTTTCTTTCCTTGGGGGACGAGAAAACTTATAATTAAAAAAAGGCAGAAGAGGGTCTGGAAAAGCATCCCTGGAGCATAGTTTTGAAACCTAAAATGAGGAGAAGTGAGAGGACAACAGCAAAGCTCTGTTGGAAACTCGAGAGAGGACGCGCTTAGACTACGTTAGAGTTTTTTTATTTTCTTTTCCCTACATTTTTATTCTAGATTTGATGTTATTATTCTCATATTTATTCTTTTATTAGGGTCATTCTAGTTGAACCCTATTTATGTATTGGATTCTTCTTAATATTATTTTGATTTGAATCTTTAATAGCATTGCAATTTCATGTTTAATGCTTTCCTTTGATTCCATGATTTGTGATTTAATTGCTATATGAGAAGTGATTATTTTCATAATAATTTCTAGGATTGATCTTATTTATTGCATGCCACAATTAGGAAAATTGAAAGAGACCTAATTCGTGTAGTTATTAAGGTGACTTGAGAAAGCCCTTAATATTAATTCCGATTGAATGCATCTTATGATTTAATTAAGTAAATTAAAAACCGAAAGGATTGATTTATTAATTATTCATAAGATAGTAGTTAAAGCCTGAAACATTAGTTAACTAATTTTGGAAATTCACTTTATTATTGATTCAACTAATTCTAAGTTAAGAAAATTCATTACATTATAGTGGTGATAATTAGGTGCCTTAATCATCAAATCATTATTTCTCCAGATGATCATTTCCTTTATTTTTATTATTTTCTTTTTATTCACATCTGAAATTATCTTTTCTTAATTTCTCGATTAACAAGGTTAAAATAGAATCTAAGTTATTAACCGTCCTCGTGGGAATGATAACTCTACTCATTCACTTTATTACTTGAGCGACTAGTGCACTTGCTAACGTTTGCTATCAATTTTACATGCATCAGTATTATTTTGGAAAACTCACTTGAAACAAGCATTACCTTGAATTTAAGTTTAACATATAATAGAGAAAACTGGCGAAGTTTAGTACCAAACGCATCTACAAGGACTAAATATGATTAGTTTGATATTTTTGCCTTCCATCCCGTATTAAAGTTCTTCAGGTCGTATTAGGCTCGCACTAGAAAATACTGACAACCCATATTTTTACCCTCTAGATCGTATTAATACTCTTTAGGTCATATTAGGCTCGTAGTAGAAAATATGGGCATCCCATATGTTTGTCCTTCTGCACATATTTTTGCCCTTTTGGTCGTATTATACTCGCATTTTACAAAATTTTCGATGAAACTTTGGGGAAACACAATACAAACATTCTAAAAGTTCTAGTGATGATCTGTAGATCAATAGGTATCAAAAGCATGTTAAAGACATATGAAATCATCCATTCTTTCAAATCTAGGGTTCAACCATAATATGAATATGGAACCCTAGCATATGAATCTAAACATGGTAATTCAAAATCATGAATCACATATGAAAACCTTTCAGATCTAATGCATGATATGACCCTCAATCAAAATCTCTACCAAAGACTAGGGTGTCTTTGGATCTCTCAATTCAAACATAGGGAGAAGAGATGATCCCTATATCCTTCTCCTCTTCCTTCCTCTTTTTCTTCCTTTCCTTCCTCCTCAAGTTCTCCATCTTCAAGCCCTAGCCGTTAAGAGATTCTGGTGGAAAAAAAAGTAAACAAAAGAGAATATGTGTCTTTATATAAGGAAGTTATTAGAGTTTGGCCAAAAGAACAAATTCCCATTGATAAAAAAAATATGAGGTATTAATACATTCATGCATAAGTTGATTTTGCAATCGAAGAAGCAAAGTTAACATGGCAATGTATCTAGATCAAGCTCATCACCCACAGTTGTAAGAACATGAATTCTGTAAGTGTCCCGGGGGCTTTTCCCGGGGCACGTCGAGTTATCTTACTTCATGTAATTTCCCCTTTTCAACTTACTTTTGTACTTAGTTTTATTTCCAAGTGTGATAGTGGCAGTTTTATAATTTCTGCACCCTTCAAAAGTGCACCCCCTAGCTTGTTCTCCACATCACACGTCGCATATAGGCCTCCCCGGCCTGTGATATATTAGGGGAGACCCGCTAGTCCTCCCCCGAAGCCTTGTAATCATTCTTATTTATTCAATAAAGATTTCAAGCTTCCCTAAATATAGCACCGTGCCTCGAGCGTGGGGTGGCAACCCACAAGAGCGTCCCAAAGAGATTGAGCGTCCAACGGAGGTGCCCGTTCATTTACGAATGCCTTCACCGAAGAAGCGGCCGCTCGGGACCGAGCGTCCCAAAAACTGTGGCATTCGAAAAGTGGCATAAGCAAGCTTCCACAAAATATTCAAAAGAGCTTGCCTAGACGTTGGGCACGTCTAGGCGCCGCACGGGTCATCGAGCAAAAATGACCCCGTGACAAGTTGCTTTCAGAGCAGCGTTTCTGGGACCGCTCAAGTTGGCGTTCGACGATCAAGGAGAAATGACGTCGAACTCGGAGATGATGACTGAACCCGTCGCACCAGAGAAGGGCCGCCCCGAGCGAGGGGGCTCCCGCTCGAAGGACGCCTTGTCCGCCTTCGAGCAACGCCTCAGCCAATTTCAATTGGATGTGGGCGAGATGCAAGACCAACTCGCAATGCACAAGTGGGAGTTGGAGAAGACCGTGGATCTCGCAACGGTGCGGGACGAGATGGCACCGTTGTATACACGGCTGGAGTCCATGGAGGCGACGATCATGGACATGCGGGAGACCTTGGACAATGGTCTCTCAAACATGCGATTCGAGATGGAGCAAGAGTTCAAGACCATGCGGGAAGAACTTAAGCGACGCTATGTAGATGGGTGGCGTCCCGAGACGCCCGCCCCGCATGAGGCAATGATTGATGTGCCGAAGCCGTGGCCCTACAAAGGCGAGCGGTCGGCAAAGGAGATCAGTGACTTTCTGTGGAACGTCCGAAGGTACATGGAGGCCTTGGACGTGATGTCTGAAGCGAGGATGGTGAAGACCGCATCCTTCTACTTGCAAGATGCGACGAGTCTATGGTGGCGGTGCCATTGTGACGATGTGGAACGTGGCAACGTCGAGCCCATTGAGAGGTGGGACGACTTCAAGAGGCAGCTGACGAATTACTTCTGCCCCGCCAAATCGGGATTGGAGGCCAAGATTGCATTGTTCAACATTTGCTAGAAGGGCATGTTGAAGGAGTACGTGAAAGAGTTCACCGAGCTCCGCCTACAGAACTCCCAGGTTGACGAAGACATGTTGTTGGCGGTCTTCGTGAAGGGTTTGAAGCCATGGGCTAGGACGGAGTTGGAGCGAAGAAATTGCCCCAACCTCCGCTCGCTAGTCACTGCCGCTGAGTCGCTCGTGGAGTATGCCAAAATGAGTGCTCCACCACCAAAGCCCTCGGGCAAGGGCTATAGTGGGGGAGAGCAGCCAAAGTCGCAAGGAGGCAAGCCGCACTATCAAGACAAAGGAAAGGGACACCAAGACAGGAGGCCCAACAATGACCATTTCAAGAGGGATGGAAAGCCGCCGAAACCATGCTACATCTGCAAGGGTCCGCATTGGACAAGAGATTGTCCGAAAAAGGCGACGGTCAATGCCATGTATTGCCCCGACGAGAAGGAGAAGGAGGAGGCGTGTCTCAGTTCGATGCACGTCCTCAGCGCCATCAATGCCTCGAAGGGTCCTTCATCGGCCGCTCGACTTTATGCAGACATCGAGTTGAACGGGCAAGTCTTCAACGCCCTTATTGACATGGGAGCATCGGAGTTGTTCGTGTCAGAAGTGGCCGCCAAGAAGCTGAAGCTGCCACTACAGAAGACTAACGCCATGTTCAAGACGATAAATGCGAAGTCTATCTCGACCATAGGGATTTCTCCTGGAGTGAAGGTTCGCATCGGCAAGTGGTCGGGAAGCTTCGATGTGATGGTGGCACCAGTGGACGACTACGAAGTGGTGGTAGGCATCTCTTTTCTGCGACACATTGCTGCATGTGTCATCCTGCTCACCAACTCAATTGTCATCTTTGACCCCAAGGGACCCTACAACGTTCCCGTGAGGTGATCTCAAGCAGAAGACCCTCTCTGCCATGCAAGTGGCGAAGGGGTTGCGCAAACAGGAGCACACCTTCCTGGCGACCGCCATATTGGAAGATCCAGGACCCTCCATTTCAACACCTCCCAAAGTCCTTGAAACTCTTGAGGACTTTGCGGACGTCATGCCCCCGGAACTCCCAAAGCGGTTGGCTCCGAAGCCTGAAGTGGACCATGTCATCGACTTGGTCCCAGGATCGAAGCCCCCTCATGGAGTCACTTATCGGCTGGCCCCTCCGGAACTCGCAGAACTCCGTAAGTAACTCACCGAACTATTGGATGCAGGATATGTTCGGCCCTCAAAGTCTCCATATGGCGCCCCGGTTCTCTTCTAGAAGAAACATGACGGATCCCTCCGGATGTGCATCGACTACCGGACGCTCAACAAGCTTACGGTGAAGAATAAGTACCCCATCCCCTTGGTGGCGGACTTGTTCGACCAACTTGGCGGTGCAAGATGGTTTACCAAGTTGGATCTTCGTTCGGGCTATTGGCAAGTACGAATCACGGAAGATGATGTGAAGAAGACGACGTGCGTCACAAGTTACGGCTCCTACAAGTTCCTTGTGATGCCCTTCGGCCTCACCAACGCCCCAATGACCTTCTGCACTCTCATGAACAAGGTATTGCAATCATTCCTTGACAGGTTTGTGGTTGTATACCTCGACGACATCATGATCTACAGCCACACCTTGGAGGAGCATATCGAGCACATTCGGCAAGTGTTCGAGGTATTGCGGCAGAACAAGCTATACGTCAAGTGGGAGAAGTGTGCCTTCGCTCAACCGGAAGTGCACTTCTTGGGACATGTCGTCGGATGTGGCAAGCTGAAGATGGATGGCGCGAAGATTCGAGCCATCATGGAGTGGGAGCCGCCCAGGCGGGTTCCCGACATGCGTTCGTTCCTTGGTCTAACGAACTACTATAGGCGGTTTGTCAAGGGGTATTCACATGTGATGACCCCTTTGACGAATCTCCTCCGGAAGAATGTGAAGTGGGAGTGGATGCCGATATGTCAGGAAGCGTTCAACACCCTCAAGAGGGCCATGACAGAGGAACCGGTGCTCGTCCTGCCAGACCACACCAAGCCCTACGAGGTACAGACAGATGCTTCTGACTATGTCATTGGAGGAGTTCTTATGCAGGAGGGGCATCCCGTGGCATTCGAGAGTCGAAAACTCAACGACACGGAGCGGCATTACGCCGTTCAAGAGAAGGAGATGACGGCGGTGATCCACTGCCTTAGAACATGGCGGCACTACCTTCTCGGGTCGTGATTTCACATCAAGACAGACAATGTCGTGACAAGTTACTTTGAGATGCAGAAGAAGCTCTCGCCGAAGCAAGCAAGATGGCAAGATTTTATGGCGGAGTTCGACTACGTTCTGGAGTACAAGCCTGACAAGACGAATGTCATTGCCGACGCCCTCAGCCGACGCGCGGAATTGGCGGCCATGAACTCCTCTCAGGCCGACATGATCGAGAGGATCAAGAAGGGACCGGAGTCGGATCCCACGGCAAAGAACCTGTTTGAGCAAGCAAAGGAGGGAAAGACACGTCGCTTTTGGGTGGAAGATGGGCTGATCTTCACCAAGGAACATCGCATCTACGTTCCTCTATTCGACAACTTGCGGCGCACTATCATGCAGGAGTGCCATGACTCCAAGTGGGCGGGACATCTGGGCATCCGCCACACTTTGACACTCATCGAAGACAACTACTTCTGACCAAGGATGGAGGATGATGTTGAAGCTTTCGTGAAGACATGCCTTGTTTGCCAGCAAGACAAAAATCTCAATCAAGCGTCCGGTGGACTTCTGGAACCCCTGCCTATTCCAGAGCGTCCATAGAAAGATGTTTCCATGGACTTCATCACAGGCCTGCCCAAGTTTGAAGGTGCGGGTACCATCATGGTGGTTGTCGATCGGTTCTCCAAGTATGCCATCTTCGACGCCGGCTCCACAAGTTGTCCTGCTACTGAAGCTGCGGAGTTATTCATGAAGCATGTAGTGAAGTATTGGGGCCTACCACAAAGCATCATCATCGATCGGGATGGTCGATTCATTGGCAACTTCTGGAAGGAACTGTTCAAGATGATGGGCTCCGACCTGCATTTCTCAGCATCACTTCATCCTCAAACCGACGGGCAAACCAGGAGAGTGAATTGTATCTTGGAGATCTACTTGAGGCACTATGTGAGTGCCAATCAGAAGGACTGGGCGAAGCTACTCGACATCGCACAATTTTCTTATAACTTGCAGCGGAGCGAGTCGACCAATCTGAGTCCCTTCGAGATAGTGACGGGGCAGCAACCTCTGACGCCCAGGCAGTCACCACATCCTATGGTGGCAAAGTTCCCGCCGCTCACCGTATGGTGAGGGAATGGCATAAGCAGAACGACATGGAGAGAGCATGTTTACACAAGGCATCAAAGCGCATGAAGAAGTGGGCGGACAC
The DNA here is from genome assembly GCA_030549335.1 of Pontederia crassipes. NCBI lineage: Eukaryota > Viridiplantae > Streptophyta > Magnoliopsida > Commelinales > Pontederiaceae > Pontederia > Pontederia crassipes. The sequence continues at coordinate 12,467,939 of CM060195.1, read as the reverse complement.
CGCCCGACGGGACGTCAACTTGGAAGTCGGAGACTTGGTCCTTGTGAAGCTGGTCCAACATCTTCGACTAAGTGGAAAAAATCTGCATAAGGGCCTCGTTAGGCATTACGAGGGCCCCTTCAAGATCCTGAAGAAGGTAGGCAAGGTGGCATACAAGTTGGCACTCCCGCCCCAGATGCAACAACACCCCGTCTTTCATGTCAGCCTGCTCAAGCTTTTTGTTGAAGACACTGAAGAACCCAGGCATGGGGTTTTAGACCGCGCCCCGCCGGCCATCCGTCAGTAGTTTACTGATCAAGTTGAAGAAGTACTCGCCGTCTGCACGAAGAATCGAAAGAAGGAATATCTTGTTCGATGGAGTGGAAGACCGGACGCCGACACAAATTGGGAGACAGCCGAAGACCTGTGGCAGTTCAAGCAGAAGATTAAAGAATTCCAAGCTGCAGCTCCAAGGACGTCACTGACTTGAGTGGGGGAGAATGTCCCGGGGATTTTTTTCGAGGCACGTCGAGTTATCTTACTTCATGTAATTTCTCCTTTTCAACCCACTTTTGTACTTAGTTTTATTTCCAAGTGTAATAGTGACAGTTTTGTAATTTCTGCACCTTTCAAAAATGCACCCCCTAGCTTGTTCTCCACATCACACGTCGCATATAGACCTCCCGGGCCTGCGGTATATTAGGGAAGACCCACTAGTCCTCCCCCGAAGCCTTGTAATCATTCTTATTTATTCAACAAAGATTTTAAGCTTCCCTAAATCTAGCACCGTGCCTCGAGCGTGAGGTGGCAACCCACAAGAGCGTCCCAAAGAGATCCAGCGTCCCGTTGAGGTGCCCGTTCATTTACGAACGCCTCCACCGAAGAAGCGGCCGCTCGGGGCCGAGCGTCCCAAAAACTATGGCATTCGAAAAGTGATATAAGCAAGCTTCCGCAAAGCATTCAAAAGAGCTTGCCTAAACGTTGGGCACATCTAAACGCCGCATGCATGGATCATCGAGCGAAAACGACCCAGTGACATAAGCTGCTGCTTCTCTCCCTCAACTCCCTCATTATTCTACTGATCGATATCACAACGACTTTGTTTAATTCAATCTCTGCGTTCACGTCCCCATCTTTGGGGTCTTCTCCTCCACTACAAAGGTAGCTACATTTGGCCACTTGGAATCTCTTCTTTTCTCTCCGTCATCACACGTAGTTGAATCACGCAAGGTGTGAAACAATTAATCTACGCACATGTAACGACGGTGGTGAGAGCTGAGAGAGAGAGAGAGCTGTGATTTGGTACTGCGGTTGTCTCTAATTCTATCTACCTCTGGGACTTCAAAACTTTAAGACGCTTAAACAAAGTCGTTAAATTTTCAAATTAAGTAGAGCTGCATTACGGACTTTGTATACATTCCATGAGTGGTGTCCTTCTCATGCACGCATTAACCCTTCCTCCTCTCAAAGCTTGTTAGTCCTTTATGGGTCATGGCCTGCATGTGCATAGCGTTACATGGTGGCGCAGCGCGCAGAGATGACTTGGAGGCGCCACCGGCCACGTCGTAGACTGTTTGAAGGTTCTGATAAGGACAGGATTGAGGAAAAGGAAGGTTCTTGGTTGAGTAACTTGGTGGATAACATGGTGCTAAGCTAGTGGGGTGTGAGAGGGATGGGTTGTTTAATTAACTCTCTTCATGTAATACTATTATCTTCATCCACTTTGTTGTTCTCATTTCTTCTTCTTCTTCCTCTCTCTCTCTGTGTGTCTCTCATTGACATGAGAATAGGGCAATAAAAGGACCATATGATTCCCTTGGTTTTGTACGGTTGTAATTAAAGAAGAAAAATAATGGCTTATCATAATTATGTTTTGCCTCTTGGTGCAAGAGCATGCTTCATTAAAGAAGTCCCCTATTCCCCTCACCTTTTGCAAAAAGTCCTCTTGAATGATGCTCTTTTTGGAAGAATACTGCTCTCAGATCAGGCAATGAGAAATAGACATTACGAACATATATTATAATATAAAGCGATATGCTAGAAACCGAATTCAACGTAATTATCATTTTGATAGTTGGGATTGTTTATTTTCAATATAACTGTTTATTTGAAAAAGAGTTCTGGATCCAGAAAGCCGTCTTTTCCTTCTTCCTCCCTCTTTTGAACCATATATAAATAAATAAATATATATGTATATATATATGGGTTTAGGGTGTGCTACGTTTTAGGTATTACACTACTTTGCAGCAGGCGCTTTGGAGCTGCAGAATAAGTGGCATCTAAACCTATATATCCAAAACATCCAGGTGGACGTATGATCACTAGCATCTTTCTTTTATACTTTATGAATGTATTCAAGTGTTACATGAAATCTTATAATTAATCATGTCATGTAAGTTGATCATAAAAATAAGAAATAATTTCGATAGCAAAAAGTAACTTGGGGGAAAAAAGTAACTTGTGATAGAAAGTTGCTATATGTGCTCTGAGTGTGGACAATTTTAATTTGTTGGTGTGCCTTGGCAGCAGCCAATCACCCATAAAGTTCATATCTTCATATATATACATCAAACACAAAGGTCATGTGGCCACAAACAACTCACAAAATGATTGGTATATTTCCACTGTCACTGTCGAATTCTATTTCTATCAGAGTATAGCTTTTCGCATGTGTCTAAGCCTCTAAGGAAATGCATCCAATTTTGTAATAGGCAAAAGAGTCAAGCGCTTTAATCTTCTCTTCTCTCTTTCTCTCTCCCAATATATAAGGAATATTCCTTTTTGTTCCTGATGGAACAAGAGTGCAATGGGAATAAAAAATAAAATAATAATAATTGATTTAGTTAAATATATACATATACATATTAAGTAATTTATGTGCCTATTTAATATATTAAAAAATAAATATTCTTGTAAAAAATGATAACTCTTGAGTCAAATAAAATAGGATATTGTGAATAATGATAATAAATAAATATTTATAATAAAATAATAATTATTCAAGTAAACAATTAATTTCACAACGTATAATTGGTATATTTCTTTTAATTTCAACAGGTATATCTACTGAATAATTATCATATTATAGTAATTAAATAATGAATGCAATAACCAATTAACATTTCTCATTTTCTATTTGAAAAATTATTGTTATACATGAATAATGTTAGTATAACAATTAATTAATAGTTATATTTATCAATATATGAAATCTGAAGATGAATTACATTTAATTTATTATGCATCTTTGTGCAAAAATCAATAAATGCAAAATAGTTAATAATTATGTGCATTATATATATCAAATAATAATAAAATAAAAAGTTTGTTCCTATCATTTCCACGGACGTTATTGTTGTTGAGCAAATAATCATTTCCATAAACATTATTATTCTTCAGAAAATCATGATGATTTCGTAAATTTCGAGATGGTTTCAAATTTTAAAAGTTGATACAGTCTGGTCATGGAATGTTTGGATGCAAAATAAGAATAAACCCATGTTCTTTCTCTTGTTCCTGTACCAAACAGGATTGATCCACGGATCAATAGATCAAAATAAATATATATATATATATATATATAGGAATATTAGGGTGCAACCACATCTTTGTGGCAGCACGCTGCGCTCCCGCTTCCACGACTGTCAGATCCAAGATCGACGGACGAGATTAGATCTTGGCGGTTCAGTTAAAGGAGTTTGCGGTATGTAGCAACGGTTCGACAGGGGGCGATTTGCGGTTCACGGTGCGCGATCTTGCAATGGGCGGACAACGATCTGCACAGCGGCTTGCACGATCTTGCGAAGGGTGGACAGGTTCGTAGAGGGTAGCGGAGACCAGTGAGAAAAGGGAGAGATCCCACATTGTCGTCAAACGTGCTACGACTAACTTACGAGGGCGACAGAGCTACAACGTTGCGCAACCTGCAAGGGCGGGAAATTAGAGACGACGTCCTCTCTATGCTTCGCCGCCCCTCTCGCGTGTCTCCTTCTCCCCCCCCCCCCCCCCCCCTTCAAGCATCTCCTCCCCCTCTCTGCACGATTCATTCTTTGTGCGCTCGTCGATCACAGTCGCGCCGGCGATCATGAAAAAGTGTGTTTCAGCCTCGGCGAGCTCCTCGCGGAGAGGGGGCTGATGCCCCCTTTTCTCTGTGTGCTCGAAAGGGCTTCCCTTAAGAACGAAGGTATCCTGTGGCAATTGGCGACTGCCGTCTATGCAACTGACAATATCTCATTGTAAAACCAGAAACCCTCTCCGGCACCGCTGCTTTTCGCCCCATATGGCCATCAGCCTCATGCCATAGATCCCCCAGTCGTCGCCTGTTGCTCAAACTGTGATAGAAGAAACACCCATCTTGTCCGTTGCCGAAGATCCGAGACATCGCCGAGGGGAGGAGATGTGTGGCAACTGACCCTTGTGATGTGTGAACCGATCTCTGCGATGTTTGAATCGGACATGCTAAACTGGCGCACGATCATCAAGTCCGTCCATCTCAAATCTGACGGCTCGAAGTTATGGGGTGCAGGATGCTACCACAAAAGTGTGATAGCAACCTAATATTCCTCATGTATATATATATATATTAGTGTTTGTGGTCCATTTCGACTTATACTTTGACAAACTGCTTTGGAAATTAGTAAAAGAAAATTAGAAGAACATGAGGATTGTGGAATCCACATTTTTTGGGGAGAACGAATCTGTGGAAGGCACTTGTGCTACATAGGCAAGCAGTTCCTACTTGCTTGCTTATAGCTAGTCGTCACCTAATCCTTGTTTGGCATGTCACACTCTATATATAACTATGTGATGTTAACACAATTCATATTCTAATCTCTCATTCTCGAACTCTCTATATATGAAAATTAAATCAGATTTGGGGAAGGTCTGACTGGGTTCAACTGTTTGGAAGATTGTACGTCATTGAAAATATTGAATGACTAATGATATTTAAAGATAAATTACAGAAAGTAAAAGAAGGCTCAAACTTGATATTTATTATTTCACCCATTAAATTTGTGTGTCATTTCATCACATATTAACTATCAATATATAAGTCGCAAATGTGATTGCTGATCAATATGTATGTACTGAGTAGCTCCCTTTTATTGTTGGATTAGAATTGAACTGTTACCATTCAAAGAGTTCAAAAGTGCTGTAGTCTAATTCAAATGTAAGTGCACTAGTGTTACATGTACATGCATGATCAACAAAGAAGTTAAAAAGTTGTGTGTGGCATGCAAATAGAGGTAGGAATTAGGATGGATGGTGTCCAAAAAAGCCGTGTATATTTTTTTAGGCTAATGGTAAGTTATTGTACATTGTAAATTGCTATACGCATACGTTTTTCAAGTCAAAAAGTACTTGTGATATATAAAGTGCAAGGTATTAAATAAGCATTATCCACTTTGTCAATATTTTGGTCAAAGACGCTGTTGTTGTTGTTACATGACCTTTCATGTCATGTAAGAAAGAAAGAAATAAACAATATCACATATATATATATATATATTACAACCCCAAAGCACTAATTAATTGATAAATTAATTAAGTACCACTCTTCTCAAACTAATTAATCAATCAATCCATCCACTAACTTCATATGTAAGTCTGTGGATGCATGGCCATCATCATCGAGGACCGACGTCCTTTTTGACGGAAGGAATTGATTAGCCACCGTCATGTATGCTTAAACTTACACACACATATATATATATATATATATATATATATATATATATATATATTTGTTCTCCTCAGTGCATGTCTAATTTGTTTTCAAAAAAGAAATACTCATTTCAAACACAATCATCGAATCTCAGGTTGGCGCAGATAATTAATCTGAGGGAACACTGAACCACATTGGAACCTAATTAAGCGCATTTCTCAACGTTATTCAATAGCCACGTAAATTGCAATTTTGAGCTTACGTACCGACTTATCTACAGATATTGCTTGAATATAAATTGCAATTTTGTTGAAGTGAATTAAATCATTTTCCCTAACGCCGTCCACAAAAACCTGCCTCATTTGAGCTTTTTTTTTTTTTTTTTTTTTTTTTTGCATAGCCTTTCCTTTTTGGTATGTTTAATAAGAGGTATTTTGCATTTTATGAAGTTGACCTAACCGAACAATTAATAGTAGCTTCATATATTTACGACTAGCTAAGTGTGCAAGATCGAGAACCATGATAGGAAGAATATATGATTGACCTCTATCTTGACATGAGTTGGACAAAATGAATATATGCTTTGAGCGACGAGGATAATTTTCAACCTTCACTGATTAATTAAACCCTAAAACATATATTTGGTAGTAATTATATTGTTTTATCACTAATTCGATGACATTAACATTGTTTTAGATAAACAAAAAGGTTAAGCTTATATATAAAGTGGAACTCTTGGTCACAACTTCCATAAGTTCAAAATTGTTGTGTGCGTTGTTCAAAATTTTTATGTGCCTGTAGTTCATGGCAAGCATCATAAGCATGCACCTTTGAGATTAATTTAGACCTAGGGTGAGCATTAGTTAGAAATATAGTCACACATGATGCCTCCTAGTTCTTTGTAGTAAAACTTGATAAGACAAAGACGGCATAATTTTTGTAACGACATTAAAATTTGAATCAAATTTAAGTGCCATTTGAAAGAATTTTCTCATGCTCATAAGCCTTAACATCCCATTGATGTAAAGAGTGTGTTAATTTCTAATAATACAAAAAATCTAGCTAGATATTGATCTAAATGTGAATATCAATTTACAACAATTTATTATAGTGCCCCTAATTATAATCGTTTAGAATAACGGGAGAACACAACAATATGACGTCACAAGATTATCTGACGTGATGAACAAAGATTCTCAATAAACTTTAAAATTTATTATCCCTAGCACACAATCAGCGAACAAGCGCACAACCAATATTATAGTACTTAAGAATCGATTCACCAGTAAAACATTATTACACTAGACTTAAACTATTTTTTAAAGATTAAACATATGGGATGAAAAATATTGTTTCTAGCTAGCTGAAAACTAAATGTGCAAAGATTAAAGATTAATATAACTTTTAGGAGTTTGGGTATATTGTCAAAACACTACAAGAAATCTGTCGATTGGCGACACAGGGAAGTCGGATCTAAGGTGATGCTAACGCGTGGCTAAAAGGAATAGTCACACTTTAGCGTCTAAATGGCGTCGCAGAATGGAGACGCTGCCTTTCAACGGCGCCGACGACATATGCGACGATACTGCAATGTTAACATGACACGAAATATGTACTTACGAGGAGTTTAATGGTGTCGCTAAGTCGACACTACATTGATGCTGAATGCTACGATGCTAAGTTGGCACTAAACATATGCTTAGTGTGATGTCATGTGTCATCTTTGTTGTGACGCTAAGCACTAAAGTGACGCCACTTACGATATATTTAAAATAGCATCCGATCACAATGTGTCAATATTGACTATTGCGACGCTAAAGCGATGCTAAACACAAAAAAATTTGCCCCATTCTAGCTGTTTTGTTCCCTTCCCACATTGTACAAATTATAGAATGCATATACAATGCATTTGATAACCAAAATAATAAAGCAAAACACTAAAACCATCACAAAAGTACTAATAAGATAATAAAATGATATCATACATCATTAACAAAAATCATATAAAAGATGTATGATAGAAAAGTTTCTATCCTAAATCGTTATCGTCGTCGTTGTCATTCCTGACATTTGACGCCGACGTACATAACAACTCCCAAATTGGGCATCTAATATGCCTCGGGCATCTTTGTATGCCCTGCTCCAAACTGAGGCCGGTGGACGTAACAGCTTTGTGAAACTTATATAGTCGATTAGGCATTTCACAACCACCTCCCGAAATACTTTCCGGATCGTCCCTAAATTCCTAAAAAATATTATAGATGTTAGTAATTTAAAAATAATATAAAACAAATATCTAATGAAAAAGAGATCATACAATAAATGTCATAAAGATGTCATAACGCACTTGAATTGGGACATCTTTTCATGATCTTGCCCCTTCCGGCAAGTCGGAAAGGACAAGAGCATTGACATCCTGCACGGTAGAAGCGAGTATGAAAGTGGTCCTGCAGTTTACGAAAAATAATTAATTTTGTGTTTATAAACAAAACTATAATAAATATGGAATGAAATAACTTATTTAACTTATGGTCGAGCAATGTTGTTCACGGTGACCACCCCATTATCTTGGAATTCCTCTTATTCCATCGAAGAGGATCTATCATCCGCTGCTGGAGTAGGTTGAGAGGGTCCGACATGGTCAATGGGCCCTGCTACAAAAGAAATCATTAGCGTAAAACAAAAAATTAAACTGATGATAGTTCATATATCAATAGTAAGGTTCGCACCCCGTGCGATATCTAGCATTGCCTCATCTGTGGTAGTGTGTTCGTCAGAATGTGCCGATCCAAGGGTGTGTCTTGTCGGTGGTGGCTTCGCAACTGACAATCATTGAAATAAAAAAAATAATTAATATAATTACATGTCAATTATAAATAAAATACTAATAAATATATCACCTAGTGTAATATGTCGATCGTCATCGCATGGTCATGTGGAATGGACACTGGAATGTGGAGAAGCGTACATTGGTCTCGGCGGAGGTATAAAAACTATCACAAAAAATAGTTAAAACATATGCATGTATTTAAATTTATTAAATACACAAAAGACAACTTGGGGTGACATGTCGATCGGTGTCATGTCAATGAGACCATCAATCAATGGACTCCCTATGCTGTGACGATCTAGCTATATATGTGCCCCGTCCACTGTGGAGCAACTGCCACCATTAAAAAAAATAGTTAAAACATTTGCATGTATTTAAATTCATTAAATACAAAATAAAATTACCTGTGGTGACATGTTGATGGTCATCATGCAATCGAGACGATCCACTAGACCGTCTATTATGTGACGATCCGACTATGTGCCCTGTCGACGATGGAGCAACTATCACAATAAAAAAAATGTGTCTAACTAGTACCATTAGTCGAATACAAATAAGCTACCATTACAAGAAAATTATCGTTTAGTGACGCAAAATAGTGACGCAAAATGATGCGTCGATAATTTGTCGCTACTAGCATCTAAATAGTGACGACATTGGGTCGACAACATGAGACGCTAATTGCCTCCCAGTAGCGTCGACTCAGCGTCGCATTCGCATTACTAAAAAATGATGCTAAACCCGGCACCATCGCGACACTATGTAGGCGCTATTATGACGCGTCAGACTAGAAATTGCATGATAAATTATACCATCATATTAGCGTTAACAAGACGCGTCGCAAGTTGGCACCAACAATAGTGCGGCGCTAAATTGACGCAAGTTCATGAGGCGATTTTGGCATCTGCAACTTGAGTCGTATTGACGTCGACCAGGTGTGGCGCTAATTAGCGTCAAAAAGCTTGTGTCGCTAATGTGTAGCTAATGCGGCACCAACATTAGAATTTTAAGAATATACAAGTATTTATATAAGTAATGTTAATTATTATTCGTATTTAGGTAATGTTAATTTGTATACATATACATATACACACATACATACATATACATATACATATACATATACATACTATACAATACTATATACTATACTATATACTATACTATATATTATACTATATATTATACTTAACTATATTATACTATATTATTCTATTATATAATATACAAAAAATAATATATCATGCTATACATACATTATACTCTAATTCTCAAATTTCGAAATTAGGAGAATAGTGCTTCTTCATTTATTATGGGGTTCAAATGGAGATTATTGAAGATCCGACCGTCGGATCATCATGAAATTTGTACCTCTTGTAGATCATGGCAACACTGATTTTTCAGTATTTTTTAACAATTTTAGGAGGCCGGATGGCGGAGCTAAGAACCTAGAAAAAGAAAGACTTCCGACAGTCGCCAACTTGAGTCCGACGGGAATCTATCGAAAAGAAAATTATGAATCAGAGAGAATGACGCGAGCTGTTCACTCGCACAAGAATTGCGGCGATTGGAAGTCGAAAGAAATTCAATAAAATGGACAAATTTTCGAAATAGAAATAGTCGGTTCTCCATGGTCCTAACTGGATCGCAACAAAAAAATAGGCATTTCGAAAGGATTGGGAAGATGGGACAGCGCAAACATTTCACGTTTCACATCTTTTCCATTTCCTTCGATTCTCAAAATACCCATTTTTCGTAATTTTAAAAATTCATCAAAACTTTTGCCTGACCTAAGAAATCTAAATATGTGCGTTCGTGAAAATCGGACCTTTCAATAGTACTCGGAACAATCCTGTTTAGTCGACATAGAGTTTTCAAATTTTTTCAAGAAATGCTGATTTTGTTAGAATTTTTTCAAGAGTGGTCTATTTTGATTCGTGCACCTTAAAAATATTAAAAATTACTTTTCTAGAAAATCGGACCACTCGAGACTTCATAGAATGGCCTCATTTGGTCGCCATATAATTCTTGAATTTTTTGGACGACGTTGATATTCTTCTCTAATATATGTTATTTGTACTCAATATATAACAAACATACATATTACATATATAACATATGCATATTACATATATAACATATACATATACATATACATTCACATATATGTTGATATGCATATACATTCAATCAATTATTTTGGCACCACCGTAGCGTCGCAATAGTGACATACTCATCCTAGCATCACAATCGCATCCCCTATTTGCGATGCCACTCTTTATAGCGTCATAATAGCGTCATCTGTTTGGACGCTAATTTAGCGTCTAAACATTGCAACGCTAATGAGACGCATCATTCTACTTTAGCGTTGCGACATTGGAGGCGCTAAAGTGCGGCGCTATGCGACGTATTTTATAAATGATTATCTATAAGAATTGAATTAAAGGGCGTTGTCGTAGCGTCACCGTAGCATCGCAATAAAGTGCGTCGCTAATTGGCGATCCATGTGCCCATCGAAGAATGAATCCTAACTGTTCATTTTCTTTTATCCGACGCCCTCTGCGCGTTCGCCATCTTCTGTACCCACTTGGTCGCATAAAGCCTGGATGCTGCCTCCTATTCCTCCTCCTCTTGTTGTTGCTGCACACTATAAGAAAATGGGCTCTTAGCGACGCAAAGTAGCGTCGCCAATAGCTGTGATGCTATATACATGCCACTAGCGCTTTTATAGCGTCTACTTAGCGTCACAATAATGAGACGCTACTTGCCTCTCGACAGCGTCTCATTAGCGTCTTCTTAGCTATTCACTACTTCTGGCACAATCGAGACGCTATGTAGATGCTATTATTTCGTGCCACGAACCGAAAATGCGCGGCAGCACCTAGCGCCGTTCTCGCATCGACGTCGTTAGACGCGAATCTAACGTCGCAAGTTTGGCGGCTCTAAAGAGATGCTATATGGCGTCTCAGAGAGAGGCGACGCTATTTGGACGCTACCGTTATCAATAGCGTATAATCAACATATATATATATATATATTAATTACACGATTATATATATATATATTTTTTTTACATGATAGGAGTGTCCCTAAATATATAATTTGTTACCTATATTATTTATGTTATCTATACATATAATATATATAGTATCTTAATTATGCATATATTATTATTATATACTTAATCATGAAATTACGATGGTTGATTGAGTGATTTGCTACCATTGTAGTGTCATAGTGGCGACTCAATAGTGTCCGCGTAGCATTTAACTAGAGCCGCCGTTATAGACGCTATGGTGACACTATTAGCGTCACTGTAGCGTCTCATAATTGAGACGCAACAATGTATAATTCGACGCTAGTTCGGCGCTACCGTGTTACTCATAACTTATCTACATTTATCTCGCTATTTATTTTATATTTAAACACTATATATTATATATACTATATGTCAATCAATAAATTAATTAAATATTATATTAGTATTAATTATACGATTATCAACATATTATCAATAGCGTATTATCAACATATATATGTATTAATTACATGATTATATATATAAATATATATATGTATTTTTACATGATAGGAGTATTCCTAAAGATATAATTTGTTACCTATATTATTTATGTTATCTATACATATAATATATATAATATCTTAATTATGCATATATTATTATTATATACTTAATCATGAAATTACGATGGTTGATTGAGTGATTTGCTACCATTGTAGCGTCATAATGGCGACTCAATAGCGTCCACGTAGCGTCTAACTAGAGCCACCGTTAGAGTCGACGCTATGGTGACACTATTGGCGTCACTGTAGCGTTTCAGAATTGAGACGCGATAATGTATTCGACGCTAGTTCTGTGCTATGGTATCGCTAAATGTAACTAGCAACTCAATAGCGTCGGTATTGCGCCTCTTAAGCCGACTTGTTACCCCTCGCTTAATCGGACACATATAGACATATAAATACGTGTATATGCTTGTACTTATATATAATAAGTGCATATATACATATTATTATAACTTAATATCACACATATAAACATATACACATATATTCACTTCGAAACATAAACATATACACATATATTCACATATAAACATAAACATATACACATATATTCACATATAAACATATACACATATTCTTATAAACACATTGTTGTAACTTAATCTCCCACGCGTAGACATATATATACATACGAATATATTACATATGTATATGTATACACACACAATTTTTTTATATACACATATACATAGATATTTATAATTTTGTATACATGCATGATAGATTGTCGAAAGGAAATAAAACAATTGGAACGAGGCACAATGCGATGAGACGCTACATTGATAAATAAAATTTCATACATACTAAAAAAATTTGGAAAAAGCTTTTAATAAACGTCTCAATGGTGTCGCATTCTTGAGACGCTAAACCCATTGAGACACCCCGACGACGCTATAGTGTCGCTATGTTATCTTAGCAACACATTAGCTTCTCTATAGCGCCGCGCTAGTTGAATTTTGACAGTGTCGATGCCTACATGGAGTCTGTGTAGCGTCGCTTTCTATGGCAATGCTAAAAAATTACTTAAATCCCTAACCCCTCTTCCTCGTTTTCACTTTTACTGCTTACCTTCTTCGACGTCCGCCGCCCGGCCGACTCCCGACGCCCGACCTCCGATACCCAACGCTCGACCTCCGACGCCCGACCACCGACGCCCGATTCCCGACGCCCAACGCCCGCCATCTCCACCGCGCCCCTCCGACCCCCGACGCCTGCCCTCACCGCCGCTGCCGCCCTTTGCCTCCGCCGCCCTCCTCATTCGACTGCCGCCCTCCGCCCTTCGCCTCCTCCTCCCTCCCCGATGCCCGCCCTCCTCCGCCGCCACCGCCCTTCGCCTCCGCCGCCCTCCGCATTCGACCGCCACCCTCCGCATTCGACCGCCGCCCTTCGCCTCCTCCTCCTCCTCCCTCCGCCTCGTCCGCCCTCCACTGCCGTCGCCGCCCTCCACCTCCACTACCGCCCGCCGCCTCCGCCTCCACCGGCACCTCCTCTTCCTCCGCCTCCACTGCCCTCCACCGCCGCCGCCGCCCACCTCCGCCCACCTCCGCCGTCGCCTCGTCCGCCCTCCGCCTCCACCGCCGCCCTTCGCCTCCACCGCCACCTCGTCCGCCCTCCGCCTCATCCGCCCTCCACTAATCGTCGACGTCCGCCTCCGCCGCCACTGCCCTCCGCCTCCACCGCCGTCTCGGCCGCCCTCCGCCCTCCGGTTAAGAAGGTACTAGCCCACCACCATGTATGTTAAGTTAATTATTAATGCATGAAGTTAAATTAAGTTAATTATTCATGTTAAGTTAAGTATTACTTAATCATGTTATGAATTAAGTTAAGTATTACTTATTCATGTTATGAATTAAGTTAAGTATTACTTAAGTTAAGTATCATCTCTTTGGATCAAGGTAGTCTTCGCGGAAGAACAAAAATTATAATGCATGCAGTAATTGCTCGATATTATTTCTTGCTGAAGTTGCACAATTTAATGTTGTATGATATAGCAATGATTTGAAAGTTTTCAAATGCGTCAGTGCTTACGAATCACATCTTGCTACTTTTAATAGTTACACATTCGATAAAAGTTTTAATCGCTCAGATCTTAGGTCGATCTCAAGCCAATTGTTAAATTAAGTTAAGTTAAGTTATGAACTAATTCATGTACTTCCACATTCTTGGTGTAACTTAAATATTTTGTTTTTGTGACAATTGCTCCACCGTCGATGGGGAACATAGTCGGTACGTCTCAATCGCACGACGCCGATCATCATGTCACACCAGGTTATTTTTTGTATATTACATAATTTTATATAGGAGCCAAATTTTATGTATTTTCTTATGATGACAGTTGCTACCCCACCGCCATCGCCGAGAATACTAGACGCTTCACCACATTCTAGCGTTGGCGAGCGACATCTTACGCCAGGTAATATATTTATTGTTATTGACATTTTTCAATTAATTATATTAATTATTTTTTAATAATGTCAGTTGCTACGCCGCCTATAGCACAAGCACCTATCTCAATTCATTCAGATGAGCGGACTGCCACTGATCATGCGGTACACATCAATCGAGGTGAGAACATTATTGTACATCTATCAATTATCACAATTTTAATTTGTTATAACACTAATGATTTATTATGTATTAGGGCCCGTAGATGATGTCGGACCTTCACAGCCTACCCCAGTTGTACCAGATGATGATTCCTCTTCGAGTGATGAAGAGGGGTTACACGATAATGGGGTGGTCATTGTGAATAATATTGCTCGACCGTAGGTTAAATAAGTTGTACAAATTTTATTATAGTTTTGGTTATCATTGAAAATTAATTCTTCTTTATAATTGGCAGGACCACTTTCATACCCGCTAGTACTGTGCGGGATGTCAGTGCTCTCGTTCTTTCCCACTTGCCGGAAGGGGCAGGATCCTGGAAAAATGTCCCAATTCAAGTGCGGGATGACATCTTTCGAGCCTTTATGGTACGATCTTCTATTTGGGTTACATAATTCGATTTATATTTATTTTAAAATTACTAAGTTTTAACATTCTATTTGTAGGAGGCAAATCAGTTTCATCCGGATCTTAGTTTAGGGACGATCCGGAGAGCTTTTGTGGAGATCGCTGTGAAATGCCTCCGAAATCGATTATACAAGTTTCACAAGGTCGTCACGTCCGCTGGCCTCACTTTGGAGCAGGGCATACAAAGATACCCAAGACATATTAGGCGCTCTATTTGGGAGTCCCCCTATAGGAAGTGGTAAGTATGTATACTTTTACATTATTTTTATGAAGATTATAATTTTTTGAAAGTGTAAGTATTTGATGTTCACAAAGTATGGATGCACGATGGCAAAGGAAGTCAAAAAAGGCAAGAGTTAACCGTATTTCGAAGCCCGAGGCACACATCCACACAGGGGGGTCGATGCGATTTGATGAGCATCGACGGCGCATGATAATTAACATATAAATTCAATTTATCAAACCTTTTGACTTATACTTGTATTATCAAATTTGAAACTTTTTCGTAGGTGGAGAAAGAAGGTGGTATCGTAGACTTTCGCGCGATCTATGAGGCCACGCATAAGAGCCGGAAGACAAACGACCTAGTCACGCCCACTGCTCGTCGGCTTCTAGTAAGTCTCATGACATGGTCATTTGGTTCTTGACGTTAGTGCACTATTTTTGAAATACACAATGTTTAAATTTTTTAGGATGAGTATAACACGAAAATGACTGAAAAGAATGGAGATGATCCGAGTATTCAACCACCAGGTAATGTTTCTTCATTGGTTTAGTCATGATTTTAATTTATGTGTTTCTTGATATATAATTTATATATTATATGATTGTATAATTTTTCTATTTCGTAGAGGATCTTGCTGTTTGGGAGGAGGTGGCCGGCACGACACGAGCGGGATACTTGCGTGGCCTCGGCACAACCGCTCAGATACCTAGGAGGATCAGAGGATATGCAGGAGGTGCATCTGCTCTGAGCTCATCCGCTGCACCTGATATGACGCAACTATCATAGCATCTATCGCAGCAGTTATCGGCGCAGGTGTCGCAGCAGATGTCGCAGCGGTTGGCTCCTCTATTGCAGGCGATTCAGGGATTGATCCCGACGCAGAATCCATCCCCGCGAGGCCATGGACCGAGCACGTCTAGGTCGAACGTTCGGAATGATAACAATAACTCCCAAACCTAACATATAAACAACCCATGAATACAAACAAAGCTTTTGTTACTTATAGATTTAGATATACATATAGTTTGTTAGTTCAGATTATTACTTTTCGTATTCTTATGTTCAATATTATGCCTGTGATGCTTTTATATTGCCTGTGATGAATATCAATGCATTTTTATATGCATTATATAATTGTATGGTTTGGGAAGGGGAAAAATGAGGATTGAATGGGTAAAAAAAATATGTAAATGGTGTCTCCATAGCGTCCCAATCGCGTCGCAATGGCTGTCGACGCTAAGTTAAATATATTGTCCTTAGCGCCATAGTTGCGTCTCATTGGCGACGCATACACCATTATATTGCGTCACCTCAGTGACTTCCTAGCGTCTAGATTAGCGATACGTGGGTGCCAAAATAGCATCTCAGTGCTTGCGCCCCTTGTGCGTCGATTTAGCGATGCCTATCTTCTATGCACAGCCGCAAACCGCACGTCTTAATAACGTCGAGATAGTGTCAAGTAGTGGCGCTAGTAGCGTCCCATTTTCTTTGGCTCCATTGCGACGCTAGTAGCCACCGCTATGCAGCGTCCCATTTTTGTGGCGCTAGATAGACGCCAATGCGACGCTTTTCACAACGGAGACGTAATAGTGCCACCCTAGCGTCGCATATCTTGGGTCGCTAATCTCCCATTTCCTTGTAGTGGCATCGCCATCTCCTCCTCTGATTGCCGTTGCCTCCTCCTCCTCCTCCGATTGTCGCCGTCTCCTCCTCCTCCTCCGATTGCCGCCGCCTCCTCCTCCTCCTCCGATCGCTGCCGCTCATCCTCCTCCGATCGCTGCCGCTCCTCCTCCGATCGCCGCCGCTCCTCCTCCTCCTCCGATCGCCGCCGCTCCTCCTCCTCCGATCGCCGCCGCTCCTCCTCCTCCTCCGATTGCCGCCGCCTCCTCCTCCTCCAATTTCTGCTGCCCCGACGCTGCCTTCTCCTCCTCCTCCTGTTGTTTTTGCCTCGACGTCGACCAGATGCCGCCGCCTCCCCCTCCTGTTGTTGCTGCCCTAACATAATTTGATGTAATGGAAGTTGTAATTGAATGTAAACTATGTAATTTGATGTAATGAAAGTTGTAATTGAATGAATTTGATCTAATATGGCATTTCTTTCTTTGAATGATATCAACAATATGAATGTAAATGAAAGAATTAGCAACAGTTGTTGGCGCAATGCGATCGTAATTAGTGTCTCTTTCGCGTCGCATGGCGTCTCAGCTTTGCGTCACATTAGTGTCGCAATAGCGTTGCAACATCGTAGCGCTATAGTAGCAACGCAATAGAACTAAAAATAGCGTGAATTGATGTAGCACTATAGCGTCGTATCAGCATCGAGGTAGTGTCAACAGATATAGTGTCACTTTAGCGTCAAAATAGCGACGCATATTAGCATTTCAAGACATCAATTTTTGCATCATTACAATGTCGCAGTAGCGTCGCCATTCGACGATAATAGCGTCGACAAACCTGTGGGCGCGAAGTCGACGCTATTAGCATCGTACGTTTTGCGTCGCCAAACCTATGGCGCGAAGTTGACGCTAATGCGTCGCTACTCTCTTCAGCGTCGAGGTAGCGACACATTAGAGGCTATTTTGTTGTGTCTCTAATCCATCTTTTTCTTGTAGTGTACACAATATATATATATATATATATCATTTGGTGGTCGAGGGACATCACTCATAGGGAATGAGCACCTGGAAGAGCGGGATCCACCTAAAGTTTGACCTCATGTAACCATGCCTGCAAAAATTTAGATAAATTTAGATACTTAGTGAAAAAAATTAAATAAATTTAGATGCTTAGTGAAAAAATTAAATTCGTTAAACCAACTACGTGATTCATTCGCTTGCCTCGTATTATGAGTCATCATCTTCTTCGTTGTCGCTATATTCTTGAATCGAGTCATCGTCAATAAAATCATCAACATTCACTTCTAAAAAGTCATTTGAAGTGAACTCTTCCATTAGCTCAGTGTCATTAGCTAATTGACATCAACTATATCAATCATCTCGTTCATGCGATCTTCTTGATAGTAATCATTTACGGGCACATCATTGTAAATGATTGATGTTTCACGATCATCTACCATTGTTTCTACTAAGAATAGTTTACTTCTCACTTTGCATAACGCTCACCATGCATCCTTGGTTCTTTTCGATTGATAGTAGACTTGTTGTGCTTGTTCATCTAATATGAATGGATCGTATGATTGTAGTCTTGATCGAGGCTTAATATAATTTAACTTTGGATCGACTCTAACTCCCTTTTCTGGATTGAACCAACGACATTTTAGTACTATGAGTTTGTTAAATTTACCCAAATATGACAATTCTATGATTTCTTCTAAATGTAGTAGTAATCTAACTCATTGTACCCGTACATGCTTCCCAAAACACATATGCCACTATTAATAGTAGGACATTGTCGACTATATTCTTCTGTATGAAATTTGTATCCATTAACTATCATGCTATAGTAACTACAAACTTGTTTCTGCGGTCTGTAATTGACTTCATGAATTCTCAAATTGGTCACTGAGCCATTGATAACCTATGTTTGAAACAAAAGAATAATTAGAAATTATAAAAATTATAATTCATCGTTTGAAAGTAAGAGGAAAAATGTTCTCACTTCACTTCTCAACCAAGAGGAAAAAAGTTCATCTCTTAGTTTCAACAAATCATCGGTGGAAACTAAAGGATTGATTTCTCTTTACAATTCTTCAAATTTTCTAAATTTGAAAGACAATTAGTGAAATGACATAGTAATAATAAATCCAAACTTCATGACATGTTAAATAAATATTCTTTCTCGAGATACGGTGTCATCTCATTACAATTTGCAAGGATATAATTCTCAATTGAAGTGGGATCTCGCTAAACAAAACTTTGCATCTTTAACAAGAAGACGACACTAATATGTACTGCCTGTTGAGCCAAATGGGTTTAATCCATTAGTACAAATTCTCAATCTAACATTGTGTGATTCAGCTGTAAAAGTCAGATGAAGCGCATCAAATAGTTTCCATGCCTCATTGTGAAGGATGGGTAATGGAATTTGGATCATCACATGCCCCCTTTTTGTGCCACCTCATGAATGATGTAGTTTTCTCAAAGAGAAATAACCGTCGCAATCTTGGAACTATGAAAAAGTATCTGAACACTACATTTGTCACATTCTTCTTCACAAATTGAGAACTCTTTCTTGGTTTATATCTGGAATCGCCACAAATAGAACAACCGAGAAGTGAGTTATCTTGGTTGCGACATGCATCAATCTTTTGATATTCTAAACCTAAATCTCTCATCTATTTTTGCACTTGTAAAAATTTTTTGATAACCTCTCTGATGTTGGAAGCATAGTCTTGATAATGACAATCATTCTGTCAAAATAACTTTCGCTCATTAAATTCTAATTTCCAAGTTCATTAGTTGTGCCACTATAGAAAGTATAGTTTGCTTCACGCATCCATTCCATAAAGGTTCGTCGGTTTCTTCGAGAAGATTATAAAACTTAGAAGCCGATGGATTTGGGTCTTCTTCAATAAATATTTCGTCAACATTTTCTCGTAGCATTGCATCTCGTATCATGTCCCTGTACGGATTGCTCAACTCACCCACATTGGTATCTACCTTATCATCAATTGTTGCCTCCTTAGCCCATCTTACTTTGCCATGAAAAAACCAATTTGTGTATTTTAGTAAGAAACTATTGTAATATAAATCCTTATGCACATCATATCTTACTTTTCACTGATAACATTTCCATTTCCGGCATGGGCATAAGATTTTGCCACATGAAGAAGCAAAACCTTCATTTTCGTATGCCACCGTAATAAATTTATCAACACCATCCTTATATTCTTCTATTATTATGCCTCGTTGATCCTTCCAACGATGAATCCAACTACGATCTACTTTTGTCATTTCTATAATGGACAACACTAAGGCATATGACAAAACATTCTTATTGATCCAATGAATTATCATATTTTTGTCTCTTTTTTCCAATATTCTTATTTTATTTATCAAGAATATTTATCCACGTTCTTGTTAACTAAATTGAGAACATGACCAAAAAGACCAGAATTTGATAATTGATCAGTATTAGATTTCAAGTTGAATCCCATTGAATATAGATTTAAGGCATAATTCGAAATAATATAGTTAATTTGTTCATTTATTTTTCAAGTCACGATGTTCATTTAGTTTGAGGATGCATAAGAAACATTATAATTTTTTTGTTTATCTATTATTTAAGTCATGCTATTCATCTAGTTAGAAACATAATTAAGAATAATATAATTTGTTTGTTCATGTTAATCTAGTTGGAAGCATAATTTAAAACAATATAGTTGGAAGCATAATTAAGAACAATATACTTGCAAGTATAATTGAAAACAATATATAGTGTTTGTTCATCTATTTTTCAAGTCAAATTCACTCAATTAATAAAAAGGGACTTACAGCGCGTTGAGAGAATGTCAAGAGGGAGGCAGAGGAGGATGTCCAGCAACGACGACGTCCAACAGTGGCGTCAGAGGAGGGTAGGAGGATGTGAAGCTGAGGGCAACGAAGGAGGGTGGAGTCGGCATTTGGCAGGGTGGAGTAGGGCGGACGAGGGCGGAATAGGGCGGACGATGGCGGAGCAAGGCGGATGAGGGCGAAACAGGCCGGATGAGAGCAGAGCAGAGCGGGCGAGGGCAGAGCTGGCATCGGTGGTGCCCGGTAGGGTGCCCGAGGGCAGCGTCCAGCAGGGAGGAGGAGGCCGGCGTAGGGAGGAGGATGGCGAACGAGGGTGTAGAAGGGCGACGGAGGAGGGAGGCGGGGTCGGAGGAGGTCGACGGGGTCGTAGGAGCACGGCGTGGTCGGAGGAGGCCGGCGGGATTGTAGGAGGGAGGAGGCAGAGGAGGGCGGCGTTTGGCAAGGCATCATAGCATGACACCGAAGGAGGGCGGCGGGGGCGGAGGAGGACGACGGTGTCATAGGAGGCCGGCATGGTCGGAGGAGGCCAGCGGGGTCGCAGGAGGGCAGCGGAGGAGGCAGAGGAGGGCAGCATTGTCGGAGGAGCTCGACGGGGTTGCATGAGGGCAGCATGGTCGGAGGAGGCCGGCGGGGTCGCAAGAGGGCAGAGGAGGAAGGCATCTGGCAAGGCATCACATCATGGCACCGGAGGGGGGCGGCGTCGGTCGCAATCGATCATCGGCGTCATGGTCACATGGTCGGAGGATGGACAAGTAATTAAGCAAACAGTAAATAGTAAAGGAAGAAGTTAGGGATTTAAGATAACTTATTATGGCCACAAAGTAATGCGACATTAATTCCATGCCAAAGCGGATAGACTCATAGCATTAAAAGATATTTTCTTAGAAGCAACGCTAAGTCGATGCCCAAGTGACTCTATATTAGCGACAAATCATGGTTGACACTAGAGTGACGCCATTGAGTATACCTTATTTCTTTTATTAACTTATATTCAAATAGGTTTTCTATATTCTAAGTTTCTATTATATATATATATATATATATGTTAGGTATATATGTATATCTATATGTATATGTGTCTAATTAAGTGGGAAAAAATAAAAGAAAGTTGACCAGCCAAATTAGCCACGCAATAATGCGTCGCTATTTCGACGATACATCATGGCTAATAAAAGTAGAGTCTGATTTGCGTTGAAACAACGTCGCGAGATTGGGACGCCAAAGCCCTAAGGCACTAAACCATCGCAATGGTGGATCTATTTAGTGACGACAAGTGTTGTGTCGCTAATGTGACACTACTATGGGATATTGCAACACTATTTCAATGCCATTGTGTTTATATATACTATGATGCTAAGTCATGTCACCTAGTTCAACCCTCATAATTCCATGATTAAGAATATATAAATAATTTATCTATAATATATATATGTAACATATGATATAGGAATACATATGCAGGTAATACGTATAATGTAGCTAACATATATATAGTAATATATACATATTGGAACAATATATCAATGCCATTGCGTCTATACTATGATGCTAGATCATGTCACCTAATTCAACCCTCATAATTCCATGATTAAGAATATAAAAATAATTTTTCTATGATACATATATGTAACATATGATATAGGAATTTATATGTAGGTAATATATGTAATGCATCTAACATATAGTATACAAATATATACGTAACATATATAATATAAGAATACATGTGTTAAGTATACGAATACATATGTAGGTAACGTATATATTTAATTAGGAATATCTAATTCTAAAAGCGTCCACTTAGCGTCTACACACCGTCGCAATGACTGCGACGCTAATTATCGTCTCATAGGGTCAACGCCAAAGCTGCGCAACATGCGTCCATATCGACTCCATCAATCGTGTTGACATAGCGTCGCATATTATGTGATGCTAATTAGCGTCAACCTCTGTCGTTGCCAATATAGTGCTACGATCTGTCGTGCATTTTCTCGTTCTGTCATGAAATAATAGCCCTGAAATAGCATCTCCATGGCATCGTATTTCACGCTGATTTTCTATAATGCTAAAGTGACATTATTGGGAGGCAGTGAGTTTCAAGTTTTGTTGACGCAATCTCGTCGCTATGGACATGCTATTCATGTCTACATAGAAAATTAGGTTGTCAAGCAAATGGGTTTGAAGACTAGTTCATGAAGAGAACATCCAAATGCTTACTCCATATTTGATAAGAAACATAAATAGATAGCTGAGAAACTAATTGACTAGGAGTAAACCTAGTTTTATAGTGTCAACATTCTCGAACCCTTCTCACTTTCATGCTCAAAGGCTCAATACATGACAAGACCAAGACCATCCACATTGAACTTGTATCCACCACTCTCTTACCTAGAACAATCTCGAAATTATATGAAATAGAAATAGATAGGTCAAAAATCATTGAAACCCCACTTTCATGGTGGCAATTTTCTTAAACTCTTCTCACTCTTGTGCTCAATGACTTAAGACACTACAAGATCAAAATCATTTGTACGAAACTTGTATACACCACTCATAGTTACAACAACCTTGAAATTGTTTACTCCAATAGGTTCACCCTTGGTTCAACTCCCTAAGATTAGAACACAAGATTCTGCCCCTCAGCTTCACTCAATAGGGATTGTCTACACCTATTAACACACAATGAAGTCCACTAGCTTCTCAGCTCCTAGTGAACATTCATTGAGATAGAGATCTCCCTCTCGAGCAGAGAATTGTAGCTTTTTAGAGTCATGAATGTACACTAAAGTACATGAATCAAAATAAGTTCATGAATAAACTTTGAGATTAAACATCCATCATTGAATCTTTAGCCATAGCTGACTAGTTAATGGCACATTATCACATAAGAAAGCATAAAGTCATCCAAAACACACTCTTATCCATCACATAGTACTCAACAATCCAACAAAATAAAAGATAAAGACTAAAACTAGTTTAAACATAATAGGAATTCCGTCAAGCCGAAGGATTGCCTCGTCTCTCAGCTCTCAACTTCCCTTGCCAAATAGGCTTAACCCCCAAAAGGAAGAAGAAGAAGAGATGCCACAAATCCCCTTTTATTCCTCTAGAATGTTTGGTCTATTTTCTCTCCATAAACCATGTGCCCTCTACTTGCGGAAAACCGTTCGTATAAACAGTTGGATTTGTCTTCTAGCGATAGCTTCTTTCGACAACATTCACATGGGATCATAAGTCATTTAGCCCTTATATTCCGCTTGCAAAGTTCAATTTTCTTATATATCCACCAGAGTCTCGTCATCCTTGGGATTACAAGTCTATCCTAAGTTCCTATAGATGTACAGAAAATCACAAAAGGAAAGTCATCATCATCAAATGGCATAAGTTTCAAGGAATTAGAAAAAGCATACAATGAATTCGTAATATATGACATAACTAGTTTAAATGCACAAATATGTGAATAAAAGTTTGTAAATTAGAATCGAACGCATGTTTAAATTGGTCTAAATATGTATAAAATTCCACTACATCACCAATCATATATAGAATATGCAATAGCGGAAAACTTTAATGTATAAGGGATTTTGCTATAATTTTGTACTGACCAATGAAAATGATATCCTTGAAACTACAATAGTGTTTGATTCAATCTAACTATTACAAGTCATGAATATTATTAACCTTACCATTTGTATTGTTGTCATCATGAGTTGAGCTGCTCATCATTACTACTTTTATTTATTGGCAAGGATTCATATTCCAAAGAAGATTCTTCTAGTTATTATATGTAAAGGATCATTCATGACATAACATTAAAATATGTCATTACATGTGATGCATTAATTATCATTAATATCAAAGACAATGTACATGTCATGCAGTACGTTATAATCCACCCAAGAGAACATGCATACATTTATGATAAATTGATGACATGATACTCATATAAAACAAGCATTCATATAATCATTCATCATGATATAAGGTTATCAATTTTTGTACGTTCTTAAATACATTATATATCCTTCATGGCTTCACAAAGACTTCTTTAATATTTGCTTTCGTTGTCACATGGTTTATTGAAGTTTTATACTTCACATTAGTTCATTTCATTATGTGATATCATTCATGCTTAATTGAAAAATCATAGCATCATTACTACCTTAATTAGGCTACAGAGATGCTATGTATCCCGCCAATAAATAACTTTACGAAAATATAGATATGATGTGTAACATTACATCTCTCCTTTTAGAAAAATACAAACACAAAGTATAAGAAGTTATTTCCCCAAAAAATATAAATAAAATGTGTAGGACATTATTTCTCTCATTTCAAAGAAATACCACTTAAGGTATAAGAAACTATTTTTCATCGATAGTGAGAGAAAAAATAATTTTTATGAAGCACATTATGCATTCAAAATACATCAAATAATTATGTCTCTAGATCTTCAAAATTTTAAATTATTTATCATTATGTGTGCACAAATGTGTGCCTAGGTGAGCATCAATCAACAATTAGGGTTTCTTGGCGACTCATGAACATAACATGACCATAATATGCACAATGAATCAATATAGATAATTAAATACTTTAGATTATTCAGAATAACATCCATTAAATCATTAGGATGAAATTTAAGGTTCATTTCGTTTCACGATTGTGAATTACTATTCACGCCCATGAAATTTGCATAACGAAATTATATCACTAATGTTCATCGTTGTGAACTATTGTTCATGTCCTTAGTGTTGGTTTCACGGACATGAAACACCCCTTCATGATCATGAGTGAATATGAAGTATTTTCTAGACTTTTCCCATTCATTCATGACCATGACAAGGATGTCACAATCATGAAGTGTCCATTTTATCTCATAAAACACTATATTTATGGATGTGAGGAAGTATAACAACTTTCACTAATGATTGTGATACAGAGTTCACGCGCTTTCACTGCCATGACAAGGAAGTCACACCCATGAAATGTCCATTTTAATCTCATAGAACAATAGGTTGATGGATGTAAGTAAGACTTTGAAACAACTATCACAAACAACCGTGACACCGAGTTCACATGTGTCGACCTATTGCAGGTGATATATTCAAACTATTTTGAGTGATCTTGGAGTCATAATACATAGATAAACATTTTTTTAAAGAACATAAAAAACCATCGTCCAATATTTCACATCAATATTGATGTTGTTTAAGGATTTTGTGCACACCAACACATGAACATAAGTTCTAATGCAAACCTATGATATGCATTCCTCATCAAATTCTTGATAAGAACTAGGTTTGGTGTTATG
Source organism: Pontederia crassipes (assembly GCA_030549335.1). Taxonomy (NCBI): domain Eukaryota; kingdom Viridiplantae; phylum Streptophyta; class Magnoliopsida; order Commelinales; family Pontederiaceae; genus Pontederia; species Pontederia crassipes. The sequence continues at coordinate 12,441,854 of CM060195.1, read as the reverse complement.
TACTCCAATCCAAATAATACACACGTTGGAAATGAATTGATGGGTTGAATTTTCTTTACATACCTCTTAAGATTTTGATATTTTTCTCTCTTCCTTGATAATCGATTCTTTTCTTTTTCTCTTCCATCCCCTTCCTCTAGCTAAGAAAATCATAAATATGTTGAGTCCTCTAGGTAGACATGATCTATAGAAGAGAAAGAAAAAATAACTTCTGAAGGAACATTCCCCTTTATACTTTAGTCACACGAGAATTTAAACAAAAGGGACTAAAATACACTTATGGATAAATTTGGTGTATTACATATCCACTCCAAAAGATATTCATCCTCAAATATAGTTATGACTTATGAATAAAAGCTTACAATTTTTTTTTTGAACTATTCCCCCATTTCCTCTTTAAGCACCCAAGTTCAGTCAATTCCTTAATGATGTTTTCATGTCACTTTCATCATTCATCACCTTGTTGCACAACCACCACTCACTATACTTCAAAAGCTCAGCGGAGTACTCTTTATAGGTCGAATCTTCTTTTATTGTAAGCTTTTCAATGTCATTCACATGATATCTAACATAAAATTGTGAAGCATTGACATATAAAAGACATTATGAATTCTAGCATAAAAGGGTGATAGCTCTAACTGACACTACACAAAATTTGCAGAGCGACTCAAACATGCGACTATAAAGCGACGCTAAACTGTACTAAATAAAATAGTCACACATTAGTGTCGTCACCATGTCACATAGTTGAGACACTAACGTCTGGTAGCTAAGAGTATCTCCCTAGCGCCAACATGAGGAACGACATGCTAATGAGATGCCATAAGTTGCGTTGTGAAAATGTCTTTAGTGTTGCTATGATACCAATGCGGTGCTAATGGTGGTGATGCCCTATTGATGCCAATGTGATGCTAAACCATGACACTATTTTGATGCCAATGTGATGCGAACATTATCCTTATCATTGTTTCCTTATTGTTATCTATGGTGCTAAGTTGACTCCAATGTGTCGCTATAATGCGACGCTATTTAGGCGCTCAAATGGTGCTAAGTTATGATGCTATATTGACTCTATTGTAGTGCCGACTTCATATTGTACCCAGTTGATATGATGTTCCTATTTTGATGCTAAGGAGGCGCTAATTGTTAATGCGGAACTAATGTGATGCTAACTACGATATATTTTCCGCAACTACAACTCTATTCTTCCCTTCTCGTCCCTTATAATTTATAAGGCATCTATATAATGCATTCTGCACATTCAGTAATGTTTGAACATTCATAAGAATAGAAAGTAAAAAATAGTGCATATAAATAAACTAATGACATCACAAAAATGTTAATTATTTTTCATTTCTTCCCCCAAACAGACATGACAGTTTATGTTCATATTTTTCACTCATATTTTCCATAGTATAACATATCTAAGGAACGTGTAATTTTGTATAAAGAAAATGGATATAGTTATCATTATTTTGTTATATAAAAATATTAACTCCCTCATAATTCATGCATGGCTAATAAAAGCTACATAGGAGATCATAATTTCTTATGGACATAAGTTTTACAAACTTTCATAGAGTCAAATATCGCATAAAACCTTGATACAATTTTTAGATTATTATCAAATCAAAATTAGATTGTGTCGATGAAGAGTAATATTTCACACTTTCAATTACATACTTCCCATTATAATAGCATTTTTCATTCAGAAAATAATATTAAATTTTGATAACAAGACAATGAGGCTAAAATGATATTTGAAATTGACTTATACATATTTCACTATTTCTATACCAAAGAAAGGATAACTTCATAACTTCATATAAATGAGAGAAAATTTTTCCTTCCATGGCATGAGAAACGATTAAGTATGCAAAAGAAACGATCACATAAAATTTTATTTTATTATCCACATTGTTAAGATGCATGTTTAAATCCACAAAGTAGCATGACAAGACATAAAGATGTCATGTATATAAGGATGTCATCATGTATCTAAAAAGCATTGTTGACGAGTCAACTCGCACGACGCTAAAGAGCGCACCATCTTTAAGCTGCAAGCCTACTATCAAATCTTATATACGAACAATTAATCTTCATGCGTTAATTAGTTATGGATTGGCATGGTGCAAATTCCTTTAATTGATTTGCTGTTCCTTTTTTATTATTCTTCATCATCAATTGTTGCAGTCACTTTACTGCTCATTGTGCATATATATATATATATATATATATATATATATATATATATATATATGTGTGTGTGTTAACTGTAAATCGGAACGTAATTAGTATATCCCTTAGAATTAATTCCTGATCAATTGGCATCAGAGATAATCAGTCTCTAGTATTCATATGCTTTGTCATATATAAAATATAAAGGCCATCGGTACTTAATGATTAAATTTTAAAGCATGCACTTGTATTAATTAGTGCTCCGTAGTGAATTAATTACTTATATACGGTTCATGCATGCTTTGCGTCACTCGCGTCTTCCTCTTTGTCTTATAATAATAATAATAATAATACTAATATTATTATAATTATTATTATTATTATTATTATTATTATTATTATTATTATTATTATTATTATTATTATTATTATTATTATTATTATTATTATTATTATTATTATTATTATTATTATTATTATTATTATTATTATTATTATTATTATTATTATTATTATTATTATTATTATTATTATTATTATTATTATTATTATCTTCTTCTAGATAGAAGCACACTTTTGAAAGAATCGTTGAGACATATATTCACACTTGGCAAGAGGGATGCTAATTAAGTGGAGCAATAAAATATAAATAAGGCAAGCAAGTCCAGAGGAGTATCAACTCAAAACGTGCCTCATATTTTGTCCACTCGTAAATCAAACATGAACGGATTATGATATATTTTCGCAAGTTCTCTAGAAACCATGGAATTAATTAAAATTTGAACAGAAACAAGATGGTAGATTAATTAATTTTTGAAGGCATGCAGTCCAATTACGTTCCCTCAATTCTTGCCACTTTGATCGTTGATTGGAGATGATGGCAATGGCATACATCCATCCCATGTAAGAAATTATTGTCCCTGTTAACTTTGAACTTATTTTGAACTTAGCAAATTATTGTCCCATGTAAGAAAGTAAATAGCGCACAGTTAAGCAAATTATTTTGAACTTAGCAAGAGAGGTAGGATTTATGTTCCTTGCTGCCTGGTTCTCATTTGTCCCCCACTACCTTATTAATTTAACTAATCCGAATGGACAAGAAGAGGCCATCGAAGTTTTAAGCACAAGGGCAAAGCACACATATACTTTATGCTTCGCCACAGCCGACATCGAAAGCATGATTAAATTAACGCAATTGTCGATTAGTATTATTCCCCTTCTATTTCCTTTTCACCATTTTTTTACGAAAATTTCGGCTTCTTTTTGGAAGTATATACGTGGATCCGTGGATGTGCGTTTGACTCTATGGCAGACTTGTTTGTGCAACTTTTCTCTTCTTCTGGCTGCCAACCCTGTTCAGAGTTCATAGACACGGTTCCAGGGAAGACAAATTTTGGATCATGCAACCACATCATATTCCACCATTAATCATATGAAGAAGAATTTAATCGACACACACACACAGATAGAGAAAGAGAGTGTGGGGGAGGGGGAGAATTTAGAAAGAAAAAAGAATGACACAGCATCCTTTTCTGCTTCCCGCATATATATTTTTTAATCCTAATAGGTTGCAAGAAAGCAGATGCAGCACACCATTTTTATATTAACATATGCCACAGCATTGTTGTAGATTTCTTTCATTCAATATTCTGAAACGCGTCTTTGATCTGTTTAACTAGCACCAGTCATCGTAGCTAGTTCTGCTCCAAAAGGCCATTATTTCTATTCCAAGTTAATCAAAATTCCTTAATTGCTCATGATTTTAAGTAATGTTTTGTTATCTGTTGTGATGATTAATTTATCTATTCATGTGATCTTAAGACTGAGAATAATTTAAAGTTGATCCTGTAATGTATTGATCACTTGCTGATCATTATATGTTTTTAGCCCATTTTAGATGTATTTTATACATATCGAGTACCACTTTTACCTATCTTTGGACTAATTTTACTTGGAATGCATACATTGTGATAACTAATTGATATTCCTCATTTCATACTTAATTCCATGTGCATAGAGGTTCTGAAATGTCAAAATCCATTAATATTTAAATTCTATGCCAAGTTATCATTTTGAGGACAAGTTATCACTCCTGAGTGTCAAGTTATCATTATTTTGAGTGAACTGATTTTCAATAATTTTCTTGCTCTAAATCCATCATTATCATGTATAAATCATATTTGGATAGTCACATCTCAACTTGTGCAGAGTTTTAAACTCATTTGAACAAGTTATCATTTTTCCTTTACCAAGTTATCGTTAAAGGGAAATTCTATCATTTCGACATGAAAAACTATTAATTCTGCACAGGGACCTTAAGCATCATCTTGTTATTATTCTAACTCATTGCTGGTCAAATTTCATCACATTTGGGTAACCACAACTCAAGTTATCACAAGTTAACGTTTTTAAGTCATATAAGTTATCATTTTTGGGCACCCAAGTTATCACTTCTTAGAAATCTGATTCATATTTGATTTCTGAATGCACTCACTTGTTACTCTAGTCCATTTGATGCTTCTAATTCTTTGAATCACTTGCATTTAGATAATTTCCATAATTTGTGACAAGTTATCATTCCGGGCCCCTAAAATCATTAATATCGATATAAGTTATCACTCCTGCACAACACCCAATTTCATTTGATATCTGAGCTAGCAACTATCATCATCTTGATCTTTATTTGTCAAAAACCATTCAAAGGCTTTGATGCTTGTTGTTTTGGGATTTGTAGCAGGAAGAAAGGTGGTCAAAAAGTGGAAAAAGTAGGGGGGACCATCTACTTTTTCCTGCACAAAAGGGAATCTGCAGCTGTGACTTCAGTCCAGGTACAGGTGGATGCAATCAAAGGATAAAGAATATTCTAATGTTGATCCAAGGGTGGATATGAGTCATATAAAAAGTGGAATTTATAGAGGAGAGAGGGGGGTTGGACATTGAGGGTTTGGAGCAAGGAGGAGCTGCTGCTGTGGAGCTGCTGCTGGACTTGCTGCTGCTGGCCGAGATATCTTCAAGAAGGATGGATTGTACCTGTTCTTCAATCTATTTTCTATCAAGCTTTATAAACATGAGGAGCTAAACTCCATTTCTTCTAGGATAGGATAGTAGTTTAGATTAATTTTGGATGAATATGGAATGATTTGTAATCCTGCACTGCAACAATTCTGGTTTTCAGATTTCAGAACTTTTCTGCATCGATTCATGCTATCACTAGATCCATTGTAAATAATGATTGAGATGTATTATTTGATCTAATCATCCTTCATAAATGCATTGAGAGATAAAGTCAGATTTTTGGATTCCATTTAGTTGCAATTCTGATTTCTAATTTTGGTTTCCTAAAAATCTGATTTCCTGATTTTTCTGAATCTGATTTTCTGAACAGTTTGAACTTGTTTGTCATCCCCAATCTGGTTAATTGAGTAACTGAGTGATAGTTAATGCCCTCATCTTGTTCAGAAATGAATAAAAAAGTTTGGTATATTTTTGGCTCAATTCAGATTGTTTTTCTGATATCTGAACTGAAATCCTGAATGTTATCTTTCTGATTTCTTATTGGAACTTGTTTTACCAATTGAGTCCCTTGATCTCTTTCAATCACTGAGAGGTGAACTTTAGAGATATCTTGCAGTCTAGAGATGGGTCAAGAATCAGTTGGTAAACCAGATTTCCATTGATTTATAGTTCTTAATTTCTAAATTGCAGAATTCCACTTCCTGTTTTCTGGTTTTTATTTAAATTCTGATTCTCATTGTCAAGCCTCAACTTAATCCACTGCTGAGAAGTAGTCATTAGGTCATCCTTGAGATCTAGAGATAGGCCAAGGAGCAATGGCAATTGTGAATTCCTATGGTCATATGCTTTGCACTTCCAATTGAGTTGTGTTTGTGTGGATTTCATTTTATTTTGCAACCGAGAGGTTGAATTTAAACCCCCCTGGATTTCAGAGATGAATCAAGGAGCACAAGCACCATATTTGAGTATATTTCATCCTGGTTTGATTGATTGGAATGATTCCATCTTTTTATGATTAAAAAGATTGCAATTATAAGTTATCATTGCAGAATTTCTTTGAATTGTAAAAATCAGCAATGAACACCCCATTGAGTTGAATGATGACTTGATTTTCAGTACGGACCCTCTATTGATTCAATCTAGCTAACAACTATATGACAATATGTTGCTTTGTTCGATGCTTATTGAGCTGTGGGAACAGCATTTTCATGATTGAATCAAAGTTGGACATTTAATGATAACTTGATCCATTTCATTCTTAATTAATCTAGATGAATCACAAATCCTAGAAGAACCTTCCTCATTGATAGTTAAATCTTTCTAGTCATTAATTTAGCATTTATAATTCAGTTTTGCAAAAGTTTTCAAGACCCCAAAATCTGTTATCATTCTGCACTTGTTAAAAAACTATTTTCACTTCCAATTAAAAATCTGTTTTTGTTATCTTAATTAGGATTAATCTAAACTATTTTAAGGTAGTTTAGGACTTTAAATATTTGTGGATATGACAATCTGAGTTTAATACAACCTAGCTGTGCACTTGCAGCTAGTGAGTTGGGAGACCAAAAATTTAAAAATTTGACCTTTTTCTTAAATTTCAGCAAGTTATCACTCAAAACTCAAATATCACTATCAAGTTTTTGGCGCCGTTGCTGGGGATTTGAAGTCAATTAGGCTAACTTAGTTAGTTTAGATTATTTTTAAATTAGTTTTTAATTTATTTGTTAGACCAATTTTTAGTTTTTGCAAGTTATCATTTCTAACTTTTCACTTTTGTCTAGTTTTCATTTTTTTCTTGAATTTGATACTTCTGAATTTCTTTATGCAGGACTTGGACATCAAGAGGATCTATACCTATCAGAACCTGAACCAGAGAGAGCCTTTAACAGAAGAAGAAGAAGAATCCAAAGAGAAGAGGCTAGAAGAAGGATTTTTGGGGAAGAGACAAACAACCCTGAATTTGAAGAAGGTGTGAATCAAAATATGGCAGCTCCTAGGACTCTTAGGGACTGTTATTCATCAAGTAATGCCAGGAATTAGCAAGGGGGAGGTGCCTTAGCACCTGTGGCAAACTTTGAAGTTAATCCAGCCTTGATTTCAATGATTAGGCAAAGTCAATTCTCAGAACTTGGGACTGAAGATCCAACTTGTCATTTGGACAATTTTAAGGAGATGTGCAGCACTGTGAACTTCAACAACATCCCCATGAATGCAGTATATATGAGATTGTTTTCCTTCTCACTCAAAGACAAGGCCAAGACATGGTACAAAGGATTGAATCCTGAAGAGGTGGCCACTTGGGAATCAATTGTCCAATTATTTCTTTCAGAATTCTTCCCTCCTTCAAAGACTAATAACCTCAGGGATCAAATAATCAGATTTTACCAGTTGGATCAAGAAAATATTTGTGAGGCATGGCAAAGGCTTCAAGGGTTGTGAAGGGCATGTCCCCACCATGAATTTGAAAAGTGGCAATTAGTCAATTACTTTCATAAGGGATTGAATTACCCTAGCAAGGTGGCATTGGACACTGCAGCAGGAGGTATCTTTGCATCCAAGAATATAGATGAGGCCTACCAACTAATAGAGAACATTGCAAAGAACCATCACTTCCTCACACATGATAGGACCAAGAGGCCACCCATGGACAATTCAGTGAACCAATTGTCAACCCAACTTGAGGAGGTGATGTACAAGACTTTGGAGAGGTTGAACTTGACTCCCAATGGCAATAGGGCCTCTAATCCTGAAACCAGGTGTTGTGTATGTGGTAATCAAGGCCATGTGTCAGAAAATTACAACTTAATTATGCAACAAGTGGAGTAAACAGTGGATCAAATCAATGCTGTGGGCAATTATGGAATTAAACCTCCAACTGAGTTCTACACTCCAGAAAACAGGAACCATCCATATTTTTCTTACAAGACCAATCAATATCAAGGGGCTCCTATGCAGAATTCAAATTGGCAGCCCAAAATTCTGCCAAGGAATCAGCCACCACCTTATGGAAATCAAGGCCAAAATGCAACAATTCAAAGAAATCCATATGAGCCACCATCTCAAGTCCAAGCACCTCAATTCCAAAATGAAATGAAGGAGATGCTTCAATAGATTCTGAAGAAGCAGGACAGCCAAGGAGAGGAGATATTGGAGATCAATTCTAGATTGGATGCCATGAATGCAAATCAGAAATTGTTGGAAAGCCAAATTGCTCAACAGGCTAGTTCATCCATTAGACCTCCCTTATTCTTTCCTGGACAGCCAGAAGTGAATCCAAAGGAGCAAGTAAAGGCCATCCAGCTCAGAAGTTGAAAGATGGTGGAGGAACCCATGAAGAAAGTTGATGACAATCAAATCAATTCAGATTCAAGAGTTGCTGAAAAGCCAAGTGAACAGTCAAGTGAGGAAATCAGGAATTCAAGCCCTCAGATTGAAGCAAATGCAAGGGTTTTTTACAAGGTACCCTTCCCACAAAGGCTAATCAAGGCAAGGTAGGACTAGCAATATGGAAAATTTTTGAAAATCCTGAAGAAGCTATACATAAATGTGCCCTTTGTTGAAGCCATTCAAGAGATGCCTTCCTATGCCAAGTTCCTCAAAGAAATTCTAACCAAGAAGAGAAGAGTGTTGGAGCATGAGACAATTGCATTGACTGAAGAGGCTTCTGCAATTATCCAAAACAAGTTGCCTCCTAAGCTCAAGTATCCAGGGAGTTTTTCAATTCCATGTGAGATAGGGAATAGGAAAATTCAAAGAGCCATGTGTGACTTGGGAGCTTCTGTGAGTGCCATACCCTTATCATTGTGCAAGAAACTTGAAGTTGGGGATTTGAAGCCCACAAATATGTCCCTTCAGCTGGCAGACAGATCCATCAAATATCCACATGGGATTATTGAGGACATACCCCTCAAAGTTGGTAAATTCTATATTCCAGTTGATTTTATTGTATTGGATATGGATGAAGATGTGAATACCTCCATTCTCCTTGGGAGGCCCTTTTTAGCCACTGCAGTGGCTGTAATTAATGTTAAGGAAGGGAGATTGACCTTCCAAATTGGAGAGAAGAAGATTGAATTCAATTTGGCACAAGTTATCAGTAGGCCAAGTTTTCTAGAGAATGACTTTGAAGATGGGCAGCTGGATCAAGTAGTGGAGCAGGTTTCAGCTATAATCCCTATTGAAGATCCATTGCAAAGTGTCTAATGTTTGACCATTTGAGAGAATTGGGAGATCTAGAGGCTATGGCATACAAATCAGTGTTGAACTCTTCAATATCAGTGGAAAATGCAAGAATTCAGGGGGAATTGCAACAGGTTATCATTGCTGAATGCCAAGGCAATCCAGCTCAAGCCAATTCCAAGTTGGAACTCAAGCCTCTTCCTAGCAACTTGAAGTATGAATTCTTGGAAGAGAATTCAACTTTTCATGTTATCATTAATGCTAATTTACTCCAGGATCAGGTTGAAGAGCTGCTGAAGAGGTTGAAACTGTATAGGGAGATGATAGGCTACTCAATTGAAGACATCAAGGGTATTAATCCCTCCATTTGCATGCATAGGATCCCTATGGAGGACAGCTACAAGCCCTCCATTGAATGTCAAAGGAGACTCAACCCAATCATGAAGGAAGTGGTCAAGAAGGAAGTATTAAAATTGTTGAATGGAGGAATCATATACTCCATTTCAGATAGTGAGTGGGTTAGCCCTGTGCAGGTGGTGCCAAAGAAGGGAGGAATCACAGTGGTGAAGTCAGATTCAGATGAATTGATATCCACAAGGACCATTACAGGTTGGAGGATGTGTATTGAATTCAGAAAGTTAAACAAGGCCACAAGAAAGGACCATTTCCCATTGCCATTCGTTGATCAGATGTTAGGGAGGTTGGCTAGGCATTCACACTTCTGTTATCTTGATGGGTACTCGGATTTCTTGCAAATTCCAATTCACCCTCAAGATCAACACAAGACTATATTTACTTGTCCATATGGGACTTTTGCCTATAGGAGAATGCTCTTGGGCTTATGCAATGCACCTGTCATATTCCAAAGATGTATGATGTCTATCTTTTCAGACTTTATTGAAGAAATTATGAAAGTTTTCATGGATGACTTTTCAATATATGGAGACTCATTTGATGCTTGTCTAGAAAATTTGACCAAGGTGCTACAAAGATGTAGAGAGTCCAACTTGATCCTCAATTGGGAGAAGTGTCATTTTATGGTCCAAGAAGAAGTTATGTTAGGACATGTGATCTCAAGCAAAGGCATTGAAGTGGACAAGGCAAAAATTGGGGTGATTGAGATGCTACCACCACCCACAAGTGTCAAGGTAGTTAGGAGTTTTTTGGGGCATGCAGACTTCTACAAGAGGTTCATCAAGGATTTCTCAATGATAACTAGGCCCCTCACCAAGTTGCTAGCCAAGGATGCTGAATTTCATTTTAATGAAGAGTGTATGAAGGCATTCAAGAAGTTGAAAGAAGCCCTCACCTTAGCCCCTATAGTGCAGCCACCTGATTGGACCTTACCATTTGAAATCATGTGTGATGTTTCAGACCAGGCTGTAGGGGCAGTCTTAGGGACAAAACAAGGAGAAGAAGCACCATGTCATATGCTATGCAAGCAAGACTCTAGATGAAGCTCAAATTAATTATGCAACTACTGAGAAAGAACTTCTTGCTGTGGTGTATGCATTTGACAAATTCAGGTCCTACTTGGTGGGATCCAAAGTCATTGTATTCACAGACCACCAAGCTGTGAGGCACTTGATCAACAAGAAGGAATCCAAGCCAAGGCTCATCATATGGATCTTATTATTGCAGAAATTTGATGTTGAAATCAGGAACAAAAGGGGTAGTGAAAATCTAGTTGCTGACCACCTATCAAGAATGGAAGGAGTACAGGAATCATTTACACTTCCTATCAATGATGCATTTCCTGATGATAGTTTGATGGATGTGGCAATTAATCAAGTTCCCTGGTATGCTGACTTGATCAATTACCTTGCTTGTGGAATTATCCCTCCTGACTATACATATCAGCAAAGAAAGAAATTCTTTCATGACTTGAAAGATTACCATTGGGATGATCCACTTCTATTTAGAAAATCCCCTGATGGCATATATAGAAGATGTGTACCCCAATATGAATTTCAGGAAATCTTGGAGGCATGCCACTCATCTCCTTATGGAGGTCATGGAGCCACACACAAGACTACTGCCAAAGTCCTCCAATTTGGCTTCTATTGGCCAAGTTTGTTCAAGGATGCACACATATTTGTGAAGGGCTGTGATCAATGCCAAAGAGCTGGCTCCATCTCAAGAAGGAATGAAATGCCACAACAAGGAATTCTAGAAGTGGAAATATTTGATGTTTGGGGCATTGATTATATGGGCCCATTTCCTAGTTCATGTGGTTACAAGTTTATTCTTCTAGTTGTAGACTATTTGTCCAAATGGATTGAGGCCATTCCCACCATTACAGCTGATTTCAGGGCAGTAATCAGGTTGTTCAAGGAAGTTTTCCCAAGATTTGGAATCCCAAGGGTGGTCATAAGTGATGGTGGTAGCCACTTTATTGAAAAGTGTTTTGAGAACCTCCTAATTAAGTATGGAGTGAGGCACAAAGTTTTCAGTGCCTATCACTCTCAAACTAATGGCCAGGCAGAGGTATCAAATAGGGAGGTAAAGGCCACATTGGAGAAAACAATTTCATTGACAAGAAAAGATTGGAGTTTGAAGTTGAATGAAGCTCTTTGGGCATATAGAACAGCATACAAGACTCCAATAGGTACTTCTCCCTACAAGCTTGTTTATGGAAAAATATGTCATTTGCCAATCGAGTTGAAACATAAGGCCTATTGGGCAATCAAGGCACTCAATTATGATATGCATGAATGTGGGCAAAAGAGGCTTTTGCAAATTGATGAACTTGATGAAATTAGGCTAAATGCCTACCACAATTCAGAATTCTACAAGGAGAGGACTAAAAGATAGCATGATGGCAGGATTCTGAAAAGGGATTTCAAGATTGGAGATCTTGTACTACTCTTCAATTCAAGGTTAAAGCTTTTTCCAGGAAAGTTGAAGTCAAGGTGGAGTGGACCATTCAAAATTCACAAAGTCTATCCATATGGTGCTGTGGACCTTCTGAATGACAAGGATGATATATTTAAAGTGAATGGACAGAGGTTGAAGCTTTACAACCCCACAGCCATGGATTCTGCTAAGGAGGAACTAATTCTACAAGATTTGCCCCAACCACCTCATTGATTTCACATTGTAACAATGTCTAGCCAAAGACATTAAAGAAAGGCACTTCTTGGGAGGTAACCCAAGCCATTATCTACCTAATCTTTCTATTTTTGCAAGAATAAGTGATGAGGAACAAGTTCAGTTCACAAGTCTCAAATTCAGGGAGTACCCTTACCCCTTATTTCTGATTTTTACACTGAAAACTTAATAATAACTGATAATATCTTTCTCATTATGCTTCATTGATCATATCATCATCTGAATTTACATTCATATCAGTTATCCAAATCTGCTATAGCCCAATTTCAGTGAATTTCAGAAATTCCCAATGCAATGTTGAATTCTGCACTCAAAAATCTGATTAGTTGCAAATTTACTATTCCATTGATATCCTTGATTTCTCTGCAGGATCAGTTGCAACTAATGAAGATTGGATCACCCAAAGATGCTGGATGAAATGCCAAGAGGATTCAAATGCCAAATTTCATGCATTTCACACCCACCCATCCCTCCCCCTTGCCTTTTATTTTCAACACTAGGGACAGTTTTGAGACTAAGCTTGGGGGAGGAAATGTGGTGCTTTTCTAACCTTTACACCATGTTTTCAATTGATTTTAATGTTCATATCATAATTCATACCAGGTTATCAGTAGGTTTTGCAAGTTATCATAAGTTATCACTAGTTATCATTCGGTTATCATTTTTATTATCATTTTTGGGCCCAACTCAATTCTGAATTCATTTTGAATCTGAAATGGGTAGAATACTTCATTATGACAATAATACCAAGTGGCCAACTTGGCCATTAGCCTTCTTGCTTCAATTGGCATTATAAATTCAGATGCATTTGAATGAATTTTCAGCTGAAATTTTTCTTTCTTGTGGATTAACACTAGCTACATTCATGAATTAATTGGAAAGTAGAAGATGTCTAGAAAGGAGTCAAGGAAGGATCTTACTGCCATGTTAAATAGGAATTCTTGACTATTTGCATTTAAGGATCTAACCTATACTTGAGTTTGAACCATTGCTCATTTCATGAAAAGAATGGTAAAGAAAGAAAAAGGAAAATGAAAAGTTGCATGCATAGAAAAAAAAAGGAAGAGAGCAAAACTTCCAAAGGAATCTCTCTTCAATGCAAGAAACAAAATTTAGGAGAGCAAAACTTCCAAAGGAATCTCTCGTAAAGAAAAAGAAAAGAAAAAAAATTTATGAGAGCAAAACTTCCAAAGGAATCTCTCCTAAAGAAATAGAATAAAAGTCAGGTTTTTAAACCTGTTTAAGCAAAGAAAGGAAAATCTGTTCATGAAGAGATTGGTGTTTCAAACTTTTTAGTAAAGATGACAATCCTTGCAATCCAAATTAGTTAATGTTAGTACTTCTATCAAGACTTAAATTTGCATTAACCTTTGTGACTCCTCAGCTAGAATTTGGGATTGGAAAGAATGGGATGGAATGTTAGCCAAGTGGGAAACTCATTTAGGTCTTATTTAGCTGATCTTTCTATTCATTTGTGGATGGCAAATTCAAATTCATTCTTAATTTCTGAATGTTTTGCTTGAGGACAAGCAAAAGGCTAAGCTTGGGGGAGTTTGATCACTTGCTGGTCACTATATGTTTCTAGCCCATTTTAGATGCATTTTATACATATCGAGTCCCACTTTTGCCTATCTTTGAGCCAATTTTACTTGGAATGCATACATTGTGATAACTAGTTGATATTCCTCATTTCATACTTAATTCCAAGTGCATAGAGGTTCTGAAATGCCAAAATCCATTAATATTTAAATTCTATGCCAAGTTATCATTTTGAGGACAAGTTATCACTCCTAGGTGTCAAATTATCATTATTTTGAGTGAACTGATTTTTAATGGTTTTCTTACCCTAAATCCATCATTATCATGCATAAATCATATTTGGATAGTCACATCTCAACTTGTGCAGAGTTTTAAGCTCATTTGAACAAGTTATCATTTTTCCTTTGTCAAGTTATCGTTAAAGAGAAATTCTGTCATTTCGATATGAAAAACCATTAATTCTGCACAGGGACCTTAAGCAATTATTTTGTTATTGTTCTAACTCATTGCTGGTCAAATTTCATCACATTTGGATAACCACAACTCAAGTTATCACAAGTTATCATTTTTGGGCACCCAAGTTATTACTTCTTAGAAATCTCATTCATATTTTATTTCTGAATGCACTCACTAGTCCATTTGATGCTTCTAATGTTTTGAATCACTTGCATTTGGATAATTTCTATGATTTGTGACAAGTTATCATTCCGGGCCCCTAAAATCATTAATATCGATATAAGTTATCACTCCTGCACAATATCCAATTTCATTTGATATCTGAGCTAGCAACTATCATCATCTTGATCTTTATTTGTCAAAACACCATTCAAGGGCTTTGATGCTTGCTGTTTTGGGATTTGTAGCAGGAAGAAAGGTGGCCAAAAAGTGGATAAAGTAGGAGGGACCATCTACTTTTTCCTGCACAAAAGGGAATCTGCAGCTGTGACTTCAGTCCAGGTACAGGTGGATGCAATCAAAGGATAAAGAATATTCTAATGTTAATCCAAGGGTGGATAGGAGTCATATAAAAAGTGGAATTTATAGAGGAGAGAGGGGGGTTGGACATTGAGGGTTTGGAGCAAGGAGGAGCTGCTGCTGTGGAGCTGCTGCTGGACTTGCTGCTGCTGGCCGAGATATCTTCAAGAAGGATGGATTGTACCAGTTCTTCAATCTATTTTCTATCAAGCTTTGTAAACATGAGGAGCTAAACTCCATTTCTTCTAGGATAGGATAGTAGTTTAGATTAGTTTTGGATGAATATGGAATGATTTGTAATCCTGCACTGCAACAATTCTGGTTTTCAGATTTCAGAACTTTTCTGCATTGATTCATGCTATCATTAGATCCATTGTAAATAATGATTCAGATGTATTATTTGATCTAATCATCCTTCATAAATGCATTGAGAGATAAAGTCAGATTTTTGGATTCCATTTAGTTGCAATTCTGATTTCTAATTTTGGTTTCCTAAAAATCTGATTTCCTGATTTTTTTGAATCTGATTTTCTGAACAGTTTGAACTTGTTTGTCATCCCCAATCTGGTTAATTGAGTAATTGAGTGATAGTTAATGCCTCCATCTTGTTCAGAAATGAATCAAGAAGTTTGGTATATTTTTTGCTCAATTCAGATTGTTTTTCTGATATCTGAATTGAAATCCTGAATGTTATCTCTCTGATTTCTTATTGGAACTTTTTTTACCAATTGAGTCCCCTGATCTCTTCCAACCACTGAGATGTGAACTTTAGGGATATCTTGTAGTCCAGAGATGGGTCAAGAATCAGTTGGTAAACCAGATTTCCATTGATTTATAGTTCTTAATTTCTGAATTGCAGAATTCCACTTCCTGTTTTTTGGTTTTTATTTAAATTCTGATTCTCATTGTCAAGTCTCAACTTAATCCACTGCTGAGAAGTAGTCATTAGGTCATCCTTGAGATCTAGAGATAGGCCAAGGAGCAATGGCAATTGTGAATTCCTATGGTCATATGCTTTGCACTTCCAATTGAGTTGTGTTTGTGGGGATTTCATTTTATTTTGCAACTGAGAGGTTGAATTTAAATCTCCCTGGAATTCAAAGTTGAATCAAGGAGCACAAGCACCATATTTGAGTAGATTTCATCCTGGTTTGATTGATTGGAATGATTCCATCTTTTTATGATTAAAAAGATTGTAATTATAAGTTATTATTGCAGAATTTCTTTGAATTGTAAAAATCAGCAATGAACACCCCATTGAGCTGAATGATGACTTGATTTTCAGTGAGGACCCTCTATTGATTCAATCTAGCTAACAACTATATGATAATATGTTGCTTTGTTAGATGCTTATTGAGCTGTGGGAACAACCATTTTCATGATTGAATCAAAGTTGGACATTTAATGATAACTTGATCCATTTCATCCTTAATTAATCTAGATGAACCCCAAATCCTAGAAGAACCTTCCTCATTGATAGTTAAACCTTTGTAGTCATTAATTTAGCATTTATAATTCAATTTTGCAAAAGTTTTCAAGACCCCAAAATCTGTTATCATTCTGCACTTGTTAAAAAACTATTTTCACTTCCAATTAAAAATCCGCTTTTGCTATCTTAATTAGGATTAATCTAAACTATTTTTAGGTAGTTTAGGACTTCAAATCTTTGTGGATACGACAACCTGAGTCTACTACAACCTACCTGTGCACTTGCAGCTAGTGAGTTGGGAGACCAAAAATTTAAAAATTTGACCTTTTCTTAAATTTCAGCAAGTTATCACTCAAAACCCAAATATCACTATCACATATCTAGATTTTTATTAAGGAAATAATTCAAAAAAAGGAAAACATCTCACAAGGAAAATGGCCGACAGGGGAGGCAAATCCTCCCCTAATCGCGCCCACAATCGGCCAGCCTTCCGTCCGGCCGATGCTATAAAAAGGGACGCGAGGGCAACTCTCGCGCCCCTTGAATACCCAGCCGGCAGCCGCTCCTTCTCCCCTTCGTTGTCTTCTTCTCCTACGACTCCGACGAACGTGTGACGGAATTGCAAGTGACCGACGCGCATCCTCGCCCCATCATCGCACTCGGTTTCTTTCTCAACATGCGCAAGGACCAGGCGAACTCCCTTCGCAAATCAGGGACAACCGGCGATCAACCGTACGACGACAGTGACCGGCAAACTCCGACGTTTCGAAAATAGAGGTACCCTTAGTGTTTTAAATCCTTAGACGACGAAATATAGATCGATTGATGCGTAAGAATAGTTCATTTTAATCCTGAGATGCCATCTACGTTTTTCGTATTTTGTTCGTCGTCATTTGATGGCCGGAGGACCGTCGGAAATGAAGAAGAAGTCGGGTGGCCCTATTTTATCGCGGGGACCGGTCTACCGATCCACACGAGGAACTCATCCTATCGATCGGTCGATCGGCCTCACCAAGACGGTCGACCGATCCATCTGTCAATGGACAGATTTGGTTTCGTGATCGGTCGATCGACTTTCCAGACGGTCGACCGATCCGACGTGCACTGCGCATTCTCACAATCTTACGATCGGTCGACCGGCCTTATGCGCACGATCGACCGATCCACAGGCACCCGACAAAGAACGCGATCGACCGATTCAAGAGGACCGGTCGACCGATGCCAGAGGATGGAACGGTCGATCGATTCAATCAGACCAACCGGTTCAAACCGTCTGGTTCAATTAAACCCATCGGTTCAACCCAACCGGTTCACCCACTCAACCCCATATAGAGACATTGAACAAATTCTAATACTGACATGGTCCGAATTGGATTTTGATCTGGTCGGAGTCTGACTTTTGAATGCCAACTAGAGACTCTACCCAGTTCACTTATATTGGTCGAGTCCTATCGTACAGACATTGATGCAAATTTGGGTCCTAATTCATAGACTACATAACAAGTAAAGATAAATAAAGCAAAGATAAAGACACGGGATTGTTATGTGCCGCCCCATTGTATGAAACAGATAATACAATATGGTATAAAGAGGGGCAGGTAGTTAGCTGAGGAGATAACAAATCTACTAGTCTTCAATGACCACTGTTCCTGAGATTTTAGGTTCTCTTCCACCTGTATCTCGAAGAAGGGTGATGCGATGGTCACACTCATTTCTCAAAGATTTCATAGTACTGAGCCAGAGGGACAAGTAGCTAACAAAGGAGACAGTGAACCTACAGGTTCTTAAATGACCACCGTTCCTGGGATGTAGGTCTTCTCCCATTACATTCCGAATTTGGTGATGCATTGTCACACCCCTTTCCCTTTATGGGCTTACTAGCTTTATAGATTCATAGAGGCACCCTTGACATCCTAATTTAATAAAGTTGATCTTGCATAGGACAACTAACTTTAAGGATATTATAATAATGTAAAAGACATAGTGTAACTCACAACAAAGTAATGTAAAGCAAAGTATTGTAATAAAGAACGTAGAGTATGGCATAGCAAAGTATGGAACATATTATGGTACAGATAATGCAAAATATGGTAAAGACATGGTATCGTCATAGTAAAGAATAGAGTACAGATATAGACATAAGGCAAGATATATGGCCTATCACAATTAATGCATAGAAATCAAAGCCATAGTATTGTTCATCATTGATACATTTATCATATGGTTATCATTGATCTTTATTTCATCGTCTATATTGTTATCGTGTCGGGCTTTTTTCTCACGAGTATTTGATTCCCCTGCATTGAAATTTTGCAGATGAGAATGCAGCTTGATGAGGGTGAGAGTGCTCAGAGCTTGGAAGATACTTACTGCACATGACTGCTTTCATTATAAAGTTTCCTCAATCGCATGTAGTATTATGATTCTCTTTGTTAATCATGAATATTATGTTATTCCACTTATTAACTAGCTTCCGCCTGTTGAACTTCCTCTCACTTATTGAGCTTGTTAAAGACTGTGATATGTTCCTATTCTATTAGGGACTAAATTGAGAATTATGTCCTTTACTATTCCAATATTTAAAGATTCCGCATTAAAGCCCTTGATTGTATTTCATTATGATATTGATTTCATGTAAGTCATTTTGTTGAATGGTCGTGGTCAATAATGTAATAGGGTAGCGCTCTCGGGATCAACCTGATTGCTTACGTGGCAGGAGAGACAATTTTGGGGGCGTTACCGATCCTTTGACTGTTGTAGAATGGAGATGAAGAGAAAAGTTATGGAGTCATAATAACTTTGATCCTCGACCTGTAAATAAGTATATTCCAAATACTTCCAGAAAAAAAGCAGAAATTGAGTGCATCCTTTTGCTTATGACTGTTTCCTATCCCTGTACCGAGGCACTTGCAGAGTTCTGATAACAATTTGTCCACGGGGTTCATGTCATGTGTTAATTTGACTACAGCACTGCAAATGGGCAGAAGGGTCATGTCATGTGTTAACATTCTCTCCATGGTTTGGCTGCCATCTCCATCCCAAAAGCTTACTAAAAACATTGAGGCACCCAAGTGGCAACTCCTCTGCGTGTCGCCATTGCAGCGAGCTCATTGACCTGTATGGCGCTGCAACTAGATCTACTCCCTTTGTCCACGGAGCGCAGGTCAAAGTTCCAGCTCACTCTTGGAGTTGACGTACGTGCGGTGGGTCGACAAGGTCGATCACCCCAGAATGTCAAACCCTGTGATCAGAACTATATAACAATTAATTGTTTGAAGTCAAAGCAACATGCTGCGACCGATTTAGTGTCAAAATTTTAAAACTAGGAACATGATATATATATGTAACAAAAAAGGAGGAGAACAAATAAAGCCAACAAGGACGAAGACCTCCGACGCCCTCCTCCATTTTGAAGGGTTGAAATGTTGCAAAATCCAAACCAAACACTTCATATCTTAATGCACCACAACCCAATTTTTTCAAACCCCTGGTCCCCATCTGTGGAAACGTACCATCCTAAACTCGTAATCTGTCTTGGCCTTTCTATTTTTTCCTTTTTCTTGCAACCTGGGTGTCACATGAACCAGGAGGAGAAACAACAAATTAAGTCAGTCAGAGAGAGAGAGAGAGAGAGAGAGAGAGAGAGAGAGAGAGAGAGAGAGAGAGAGAGAGAGAGAGAGAGGTGGGTACACGTAAAGGACGAAACCGCGCACACACAACGCTACAAGAAGAATCAGTATTTGTTGGAATCCATAAAACAGTACTTGTATGTAATCCATTTACTTTAGTATCAAACTTCTTAATTAAAGTAATTAATTTGATGACATAGAACATTGCACAATTAAGATGTCTGCTGTATACTTTGGATGACCATATAAGACCTTAAAGGTTTCTTTATCTTCAATTGGACTTACATTATGTAATATCACCCTCTCTTTACTCCGTCTCTATCTATTACTGATGATAGTAGAAATTGCAGCGCCTACGTCTGATCTGAAGCATGTACGTGTATTCTCATAGTTATATGAGTTCATATTTTAATCCTATCATGTAAAATAACAATTCTAAACTATGACTTACTATGTGAATTATAAAAAAAATGACGAACTTTAGCATAGGAAATATGTACCCGAATTATTAAATGTTTCTTGGTTTATTTGTCTTGGTTTCTATGGATCGTTACTCATTCGATTCTGTTCTTCATGACTTGAATTCTGGATATGAGGAATCAATACAACTTCTGAAGACCCTTTTTATATTGATGAGGTTGTAAAGGTAAAAGAATAAGCGGTATAACTCGGGGAACATATTCCATGTAAAGATGGCTAAACCCTGGATATTACTTTCAATCAAAAGGTCATTGAGTGTTTTTCATGAATTTATTTGCTAGGAGTTTTCTGTTATTAAATTTACATTATAAGATGATTATCGTCAATATGGGTGAATAAATATTAATAAATTTTGGATACGCATGATGATGAAACCAATAACAAGATTGATACCGACATATACAATGAAATGATTATTAAAGGTATTACAAATATAAAATTTATAAACAAAATTTGAGACCCTGAAAATTATTCAAAATCTTGATAAGTTTTCAATTTTTTAAAAAAAAATTAAAAGCATAATATGAATTTTTTACTTAAAATTTGTCGAATTTGTAGTGCTTTATTCATGGGATATATAAATAGAAAGAGAGGAATATAAGTGGACACCACACTAATTGGGAGCACTATGCTATCACATCTGGGCGGAATGATCTGGATCAATGGATGGGATTCAAGGAAAGGATGCGTGTGTGACTACAGCCGAGGGCGCTTTTGAAGCGCAATGTCAGCAAAGGGAAAGGATGCAGGGTGATTGCAACCAAGGGCGCGGGGTCGACGCCGACGAAGGGGGAAGATGTGCACGCGACTGCAGGGAGGGCGACGGTCGGGATCAACGACCGGGTGCAACTGAGGGCGCTCGATGCCCACGTCGGCAAAGGGAAAGGATCGAAGGGGGAAGACGCGCACCTGATTGTAGGGAGGTCGACGGTCGGGATCGACATCTTTAGAGGCGATATCAAGGGAGAGGAATGAAAATGTGCGCAAGGCATTGGGATGAAAAGAGGAAGGAAAGAGCAGATCGCCCTTGATTCACGATGGCGCATAGTGATACCAAAGTTTACGTGGTGTCATGTTAATATTCCTCGTAATATATATATATATATATAAGCATAAAAGAAGGAAAACAGAGAGACAAGGACACATAGGAGAGAGAAAGGGGACAAGTCAAAGTTCAAAGGGAAGGAGGAAGAGGGGGTAGGGGAGGAGCATACGGAGCACATATTCATTGAAATACAGGTTATATGCTAAAATAAAGAGAAAACGCTGTTTTCTTGTAATTGAAAGTAAAGCCCCCGCTTATGGCTTTAATGCGGGCCCCCTCTCCTCTCTCCCCCGCACAAGAAAACAAATCCCATTCCATTGCGGCTAAAACTCCCCTCCCCTCCCCTCCCTCCTCTCCCTCCCCGTCACATGTCTCCCTCCTCCTCTATAAAACTCACCCGCTTCCACCAAAATCACTCAATCGCATCCCTCCCCCTCTCTCTCCCCCTCCATCCGCAGGACACAAGCTCCCAAGTCGCAGGCCGCAGCCCCACCGAGTTAACATCCAAGACTCCAAGTGTTGAGTTCGCACACCGAAGCATTCGAGACAGTGATGGAGTATGTCCACCATGGGACTACGAGGCCTTGCAGCAGCTTCGCAGCCCCGATGCAGACGCCGAGAGAGGACGTAGACGATCTGCGGAGAGGGCCCTGGACGGTTGAGGAGGACCTTGTGCTGATGAACTATATCCACGCTCACGGCGAGGGCCGATGGAACTCCCTCGCTCGCTCCGCAGGTGCGTGCGTACTTGATAGTTTTCATAGCCAATTTCATTTGGGGGGCTCTTCTTCGTGCAGATGATTAACTGACACGCAACTTTTTGTTTGGTGGTCGTCGTGCAGGTCTTAAGAGGACCGGCAAGAGCTGCCGGCTCCGGTGGCTGAACTATCTTCGGCCCGACGTCCGGCGCGGCAACATCACCCCGGAAGAGCAGCTCCTCATCCTCGAGCTCCACTCTCGCTGGGGAAACAGGTGAGCACTCCACCTTGCGCAACCTTCGTTCTCTTTTTTTAGCTCCCTCCGTCACGGAGACTGATCCGACATCCCCATGTGTTCTGATCGCAGGTGGTCGAAGATCGCGCAGCACTTTCCCGGGAGGACTGACAACGAGATCAAGAACTACTGGAGGACGCGGGTGCAGAAGCACGCGAAGCAGCTGCAATGCGACGTGAACAGCAAGCAGTTCAAGGACATCATGCGCTACCTGTGGATGCCGCGGCTGATCGAGCGGATCCGCGCAGCCTCCAGTAACAGTACCGCCGCGACGGTATACCGCGACGCCTCGGCACCAATACTGGTGGGCCCAGCGGAGCAGCCGGCGGACCCCGCGCCGGATCTCTCGTCGCAGTTGAAGCTGAGCCCCGATAACTCGTGCGTGGGCTCGGGGACGACGTCGGAGTCCGTCGAGATGATGCAGCAGATGTCCTCGCCTCTGATCTCCGAGAGCTTCACGGGGAGCTACTGCGGCGTGCAGGGCAGCGAGGACGGGATGGTGGTCGGAGACAACTGTTGGATCCAGGAGTTGCAGGAACAGCAGCTCGGCTGGCCGGAAACGCTGCCTAGCCCCGGCGGCGCCTACGCCAACTTCGGCCTGCCGGACTTCGACCAGAGTGCGTGGGGCCTGTGGACGGTGGAAGATATCTGGTTACAGCAACAATTTTAAAAATCGGCAAGGAGGGAGAAAACACGATACTTGTAAAGAAAAAAATTGTAAACACATGAAGAATAATTAATTTTACAATTGTGAAGAAAAAAAGGCAAAATTAGAAGACATGACAGAGAGAGAGAAAGAGTAGTAAAGATGGTTGATAAGAAGTTCGAGGTTTTCCAATCACTTTCTCGTCTCTTTTTTTTTTCATTTGTTATTAGTAATTATATTAGATGATTAGGAGATTATGACCAGTCTTCTAATTACCCGATTCCATGAGTGTACATTACTCATAGAATTACGAACCAATTAATTATGTTCCTGTAAGCTTTTTTGCTCTTTATAACGACATTTTTTTTTCATGGCTAATTTTGATTTGCTTACTTATAGAATAGCAAGGTGCATGATTGGTAATACATACATTGTGCACTATAACCTATAATAATTTCAAATAATTTTTTTATTGTAACACTCCATATTTTTATCAAGGATAATTGTGTCTTTTAGTCAAAACCTCTAACCTCCCTATATAAAGACCTAAGAATCCCTTGTTAACCTCTTTTCTCCATATGGACTCTTGACGGATAGGGTTTGAGGAAGAAGAAAAAGAGGAACAAGGAGGAAGAAGAAAACGAAGAAAGAGAAGGAAGACCTAAGAGAAAAATATGTAAAGGCATCCAAATTCCTCTGTCCTCTTTCAATATTCTTTCTCTAATGGATTGAGAGCAAGATGACACCCTATTCTCTTATTGAATTATGATTAAGGATTTTTAATCATGAAAATCGTTAGATTTATACATATATAGATTATTCAGAGTTAGATCTATGCATATATGAGTTGTTATAATTAGATTCAATAGTTATGGTTCTTATGTTATTATTGGTTATGAATTGAGGATGAACTCTAGATCTAGGAATTTGATGTTTTGCACGGTTTTCATGTGATGCCTAATGATATATAGATCAGATCTGGACTCTTTAGGATCCTTTGTATTATGTTTCCTCAAAGTTTTTATTATAAAACGTGTAGAACGCGAGCTCAATACGGGCAAAGAGGCAAAAAATACGGATTGTCAGTATTTTCTAGTGCAAACTTAATATAACCTGAAGGATAAAAATATGACCTGGAGGGCAAACGTACGGTCAGGTCGTATTGTCCTCGCATATGGGCAAAAAAACCTATCTCACAATCGTGATCAATACGGCACGGCCATGACAAGGACGTGCTAGGGACTTGCCACGACCGTGACACTAATGGGCACGGTCGTGACAAACACTTAGAAGCGAACTGATCGTTACATGATCACGGTCACGGGTGTGACCACTCCATTACGATCGTGATCGACCAAAAGAAGAATATATGATATAAGTAAAGTTATTTTCAAAGTATTTATATTGTGTATTGATGCTTGATGATTGTATATAAACTTAGATTCACGAAATGCATGAAAAGTTGTAACTAGATTAAAATATAAAGACTGAGCGACGTAATTTGTTTGATGATTGCGATAATAATGAATCAATTGAAGAATACTATTACTTTTCGTCCTTCAAACTGATGAAAATAAATATTGTGCCCTACTCCAATGTGTTAGAATTGCCCTCAGAAAATTACTATGCCCTGCACTTTGAAGTTAGCATTTCCTAAGAGAATAACTGCATCTTATTGATAGCGGTATGTATATTCTCATTCACCTTCGGGTGACGGAGCCTCGACTCCAAGGCCTAGCTAGTCTATTGGAGGGCAACGACTTAATTCTTTAATTACTGATAAGATCAAAAACTGATACTGAACTGACTGCCTAAAATGAACTGACGACCACGAAAGTGGGTTCCAAAGGGTTTTGAACACTACTAGAAAAACGCTGATTACCGATGGTCCGGACCGTCGGTAATCAGCCCGAAAACCGTCGGTGACGTAATTACCGATGGTTCTTTAGTCGGAATCGATCCGTCAGAAAAATGCTCGTCGCAAACCGATTTGCGACGGTTGAAAAAAATTTGTCGAAAATATCGACGGTCCGAACCGTCAAAAAAGTCCCCGGCGGTTCGAACCGTCAAAACTTTCCGACAGTTGCAACCGTCAAAAAAGTCTCCGGCGGTTCGAACCATCGAAATTTCTGACGGTTGCAACCGTCGGAAAAGGCCGACGGTCCGAACCGTCGATATTTCCGATGGTTGCTACCGTCGGAAAAGGCTGGCGGTTCGAAACGTCGCAACTGTCGAAACATTCGACGAGCGTCGCAACCGTCGCAAATAATTTTTGAAATATAAAAAAAATTAGCAGCCGGATCGGGCCGCGGCCAGCTCCGGCCGTGGCCAAATCCGGCCACTGGGGGCCGGATCCGAACGTCCGACGGCCGATCCGACCGCTGGAGGCCGGATCCGCCGCCAGGCGCCCGGATCCGAACGCCCGGCGGCCGAACCGGCCGTTGGAGGCCGATCCGGCCGCCCACGGCGGATCCGGCCCCCAACGGCCCGATCGACCGGCTGCCGATCCGGCCGCTGGGGGCCAGATCCGCCGCCAGGCGGCCGGATTCGAACGCCTGGCGGCCGATCCGGCCGCTGGTGGCCCAATCCGGCCGACAGCGGCCTCTGGCCGGAGAGAGAAAGAGAGAGACGCCGACGCGGAGCCGGAGAGAGAGACACCGGTGCGGGAGAGGGTCGCCGGCGTCCGGCGTGGGAGGATCGCCGGCGTCCGGCGCGGGAGAGGGTGCTCGTGGCCGGGAGAGAGAGAGGAGAGGAGGGAGAGAGAGAGGAGTGGAGGGAGGAGGGAGAGAGAGAAGAGGGAGGAGGAGGAATATAAAGGGATAACGAAAGCGGGGAAAGGGAAAAAAGAAGCGGGATAACGAAATTTTAATTAGGCGACGGTTTTGACCATCGAAAACGTAAATATTAACTATTTTTATAATTACCAACGGTTGTGACCATCGAAAATATATTTAGTTATATATAATATTTATTTTTTATTTTACTGAAGGTTTGAACCGTCGGTAATCTTTACCGACGATCAAAACCGTTGGTAATCGTTACCGATGGTCAAAACCGTCGGTAATTGCGACGGTTTGGGCCATCGCTAGTTATATTGATAAAATACTCTTTATATGACATTATAATAGATTTACCGATGGTTACGATCTTCGAAAATTGCGATGGATTTTGCGACGGATGGATATCCGTCGGAAATATCGACGTTCCTAACCGTCAAAAAATTAAATAATAATATAAAAATATATATAATTTAATTTTTTATTTCCGACAGTCATAACCGTCGGAAAATCTATCGGAAAAATTAAATAATAATATAATAAATTACATAATTTATTTTTTATTTCTGACGGTCGTGACCGTCGGAAAATCCGTCGGAAAAATTAAATAATAATATAAAAAAATACATAATTAAAATTTTTATTTCCGACGATCGTAACCATCGAAAATTGCGACGGATGGATATCTGTCGGAAATATCGACGTTCCTAATCCTCAAAAAATTAAATAATAATATAAATTATTTTCGATGGTCATAATCGTCAAAAAATCCGTCGAAAACGAAACCGTCGAAAAATCCGTCAAAAAATCCGTCGCAAATTGCGACGGATTTAGAACCGTCGAAAATTATCCGTCGAAAAATCACGATTTTCTTGTAGTGGAAGCAACCTTAAAAATATTTCTGAGGCAAGATAAGGACAAGTTCTAGTCACATGGTATGCCTACTATACTAAATGACTGATTATAATAATGTTTATATGTCAATTATTTTACTGATGACCTTATGATATGAATCAATGACATGTACATCTATGAATATGACATGGCATGCATGTTCCTGTTATTGTGAAACTATTATACATGTGACATCTAGTATCCTATTTAGGATGCATTTTACTTCATTGATCTTTACATACTTTAACTAAGCAACCATGCACCCTGAATTCGTACAGGTAACTGAATTGCTTGGATGGATAGTTCACTCAACTCATGATGGCGAAGTTGCACATGACATAAGGGTAGATGGAGTCATGAGTCACTAGATTCTATTCTAGTTATGAAAAATGATTTTGTTTTTAATTATATTTTATGACATTAGTTTTATTGATGTTTTATGTTAAAGTCTTCCACAAAACAAATAATGATCCTATCTTATTTGAAATGTTTATTACTTTCTCTTGTATTGATATTGAATCATATTATTGTGATTAAGTGATAGCGAACGGACTAGCACCGTAGAAATGATCTCATTGTCCTCTACCTTTTAGAATGAAAATTTCATGGCGTTACATTTATTGTTTTGATTAATCTGGAGACTAATTATTCTTACGTAGGAAAAAAAGATTTCAATGATATATTTCAAATTTATGCTGACAATAGGAATTATTGTATATTTAATTACTAGAAGCCTGTGGCCTGCGTCCTCTTTCCACAACGAGCGAAAACTATTACATTTTTTAAATGCTCGGGGAAAGTAGAAAATCCACCGACGATAATGAGTCTATTTAATTATGCACGTAAAATAAATAAATTCATTTGAAAAATGATATCTTAGTTCTAAAAACATTTTTTGGAAATTATAGCTTTTTTAGTAGCGATTTTCCATTTTTTTGAAAAATGCCCAGGACCATATATGGTAAAATTAATGAAAAAAAAAAACAAATTGTTACACTGAGAACTGAAATGTAACTTGAAGTTAATAGCTGTTTGGTAAAATATTTATAAAATTCCTAGGCGCAATATTATGTCAAAATTCATTGAAATAGCAAGCAATTCTTAATTATATACTAATCATAAGGACTGAAATTCTAGCGAAGATCATATTAATTAACATACGCCTAAACCCTAACAATACTACTTAATTTCCATTTCGATCATAACAATGATTAAAGATATAATTGGACAAGTAAAACAAATTGAAATTGAGAAAGAAGCAAAACTCATAATTATGACTTGGATGCATCGGGATAAGAATGATGACTTATAATGCGCATTGCTGCGACTTGGTCACTATTAATCTTCAAATTGCTGGTTTCGCCACAAGTCCTTCCATCTGTTTTTGACTCTTTCCCCCTAATTCCACCTATTAAAGAGATAAAACGATCGTTTGCTAATTAAGTAATCACATTTACTTGTACGTATTAACGATTTATTTTATATTTAGTTTTACGTATTAGGCGGTTACAATTGTTTCATAATTTGGTTCTTATGATATTTTAATTTTTAAGGAGTTTAATTCTTAAAAACTTTAGTACATGTTAGGAAGAAGATATTTGTGGGTATAAACAAATAATGCTAATTAATTTTATAGGTTCATGTAGGCTTTATATATTATCCATTAATTAGTGGAAGTCCGCATCAATTCACTGTGAAACATCATGGTTGGCACTCATTAGCAGTTCAGATTTGTATACATCTAAACATTTAATTAAACAGCCACTTAATGGGTGGAGAGAGAAAGGTAAAGAGGACCCTGCCAAATATCTGTTGGGGGTGGGGGGATGCAATTGAGCAACAGAGAAGAGTATTCTAAAGTAGCTGCTTCCTTAAATGAGGTATGCAAGTTGGTGAATGGTTAACACTAGCATTTTTTTTTCTCATAAAAAAGCTCCATTTCGCTCACATCCTTTTCATCCACAGTTCCTAATGTTTAACTTCCTAATTAATATTCCAATCCTCAACAGTTAGTTTCAACAAGTTTGACAAGCTGACACTTGGAAAATTTATTCCTATGAGTTATGATGAACAAAAGGAATGTTATCACTAGTTGATCAAGAATATATTTCTAGTACTAAGTAACATATATATATATGTGTGTAAGCGGGGAGGATTGTCCTCTTCCCTTATGCAATCGTCGGATATTTATCCGACGGCCGGGTACAATTTGCGCGGTTCAACATCACAAAACTGGGCCGATGACACTGGTTCAACATCACAAAACCGACCGTCAGATGTTCCCATGCCCTAGTCTCTGAATCGGCGACGTGCGGCCATCGATGCCTGGAGGCCAGCGCATACCGAACGATCGACGATGATCTCCTTGCGCGCGTTTCTGCCAGTTGAAGTTCAAAAGTTCTCTAGGCCGCGATCAAGCTCCCACCGCCGCACTCTGCTTTCGCGACCATGACAAGTGTTCGATTCGCCAGCGAATCCTATGGAAACCCGACGTATGTGAACCTAGGGCATCAAACTGTAGCCGATCTGCCCACAACAGGGCCACACCTCCACCTGTGAATCCTAAGGAAACCTTTTGTATGACGATTCTCCCACGACGAACGGTCAATTCGGCAACCACCACTCATTTTGTGAAATGGCAACCACCAACTCCATCCTTACCAATCTGCCCTGAATCGTGCGTGAATCGCCCGTCGGACCGAGGTCTGGTGGCTGTGAGATCGTCGTAGTTCTTCCCTCTTCGTGATGCCCTGAGGTAGTCGTCGCACCATCTTCTTTGCCGCCGCACCGTCTTTGTCGGACGGGGCGAGGTTGCCACCGTGAGATCACCGCCGGCGAGATCGCCACTCGTGAGGTCGCCGTCGTCGTCAAACGAGGCGAAGAAGGCCGAATCGAAGGCGAAGAGGTCACCTCATCGCACGATCTTCGTTGCCTCCATGAGATCACTGCCGCTCGCGAGGTCATCGCCCGCGAGATCGCCATCTCCCCCTCTCTCTCTCTCATTTTTTCATCGCTGAACCGCATATATATATATCACTAAGAAAAATAACAGGAAATGATTTGAATTCTTTGAAATAAAAAAGAAGTTAATTGTAAAGATAATATTATTATTGGATAACTGCTAATCTGATCGTTTAATAGGATGAGGACTATTAATTGTGTGAGCTTTTTTATTATGCATGGATTGATATTGAATTGTTCCTTGTTTTAACTTTTTATGCCAAGAAGCGCGTATACGTGCAGATGGCAGAGTCCGCAAGGAGTACTTAGTAGCTCGTAAAACTATTAGTACAAAATCGTTTTAGGATTACGTGAAAAAATATAGTGTTGATCATGTGGAGAATGCAAATTTGAATTTTTTTTATGGTTACAAAAAGAATCATAATTGTACAACGATCGGAAATTCATATAAAAATTATAACTAATAAAGATTTTATAATAATTATCTAATATCTTTTCAATTAATAAGTCGTGAGATCTCAAATATCCAGAGACTTCATTACATCATTTACATTAATAATCATAAGATTTATTTAGTCCTAAGCATGAGCAAGTCATCATTCTTATTCTTGATTAATTGTGTGCATAGATTCAGAATGTAGAAATTTTCAATTAGATTATATAAATGTTATGATATTAAATGTGATGCATCTGTCATAATCATCATAATAGGAATTGGTTATCCTTACATGAGATAATTCTTGATATAGCATATATACATTGTGATATAAATAGTTTTACATACCTTTTTAACTTTATAACCATCATCCTATGCAAAAATTATAAAATATATATATATATATATTCATGACATATAACCTGTTATTGCATTTTTTTTTTCTTCATTATCATATACATCTTAAGAATTTCTTTATAAATTCTTGATCCTTACTTATTAAATTTCAATTTTTACTTTACATTTTCTTAGTGTTGCTGTATATCTCTTTGTACCTTCTTTCATTTTTTTTCTTTCTTTAACATGTAAGACTTCGAAATGGTATTCTTCATATTTCATTTTCATTACATAATATCATCATCTTTGTCTTTCATTCGATGTCATAAACACATATTAGGGAATACACATCATAATATTGAAGGACTTTATTCCTAATCATCATTAGGAATAGACATTTTTTATGAGGGACTTTGTTCCTTTGGAAGCACATATGCCGATGTAGTACTTTACTTCAAGGAACTTTGTATCCTTAAAGTATATCATGGATGTGAACCCTTGGTTCACAAGCGCGCCCGAGTACATTTTTGTTTCCATCCAATGGTCACGTTCATTACTCATTTGTCACAATCGTGCTTAACTCCGTCATGATCGTGAAACTCGATTTAACGGTGAAAGCCCATCTGCCTATCCGCTTGGTCTTGGTCGTGACTTGGGTTTGTCATGATCGTGCTTGACTCTCTCATGACCATCCTGAATTTGACACAACGATGCCAGCATCCTAGAAATCTGATTCTAATCCCCAAAATACAAGTTTTTGAGATGAAATCATGAACAAAACATATACATCATTAAAACACATCTCAAGCATGAATCATAGGCATAGGGAACATATGTGTATCATAGTTTGAAATACATGAATCATAGAATTAACCTATTTTAGGGTTTTCCTGAAAATCATACATAACTTTATAACTAGGTCATGAAACATAACAAATACCTTAGATCATCATCTAAACTATATAGATCTAATCATTAAGTTCATTCAATCCTTAATCACAATTCAATACGAGGACAAGGTGTCCTTAATGTCAATCCATTACATGAAAATCATTGAAATAGGAGAGAGAGATTTAGATCCCCTTTACATATTCTTTACTTTATCCATTCCTATTCTTCTTTTTCCTCCTCTTCCTCCACGTTCTCCTTTTTTTCATCTCAAGATTTAAAGTTTGTAGCCGTCATGAGAAATGAGAGAAATAAGAAAAAAGGAAAGATGGAGGGTTTGTGAGATTTTTATAGATTATAATGTATGGCTTTCTAGGATTTGCTTCAATTGACTTAAATGTCCTTACTTGAAAAGTTGAGTTGTTAAAATAATAATAAAATAATTTTATTCCTTAATGCAATAACTTGTTAACAAAGTGAGCTAACATTCAATGGAGTATGAAATATAGCAATATTATTTTTTTCTCTTAAATGCAGTTTTTTCTTATTTTAGATAGATGACATAGACATATATGTCTTTGCAATTAATATAGAAAATGACTAGCATTTCTTTTCTAGTAAAAAAATTATCGAAGATATTTGTATCCACGGGAGAAAAATGGCTGAAAATGAGGTTTGAATAATTTGAACCTTGTCTACTTCTACAAGCTATTTAATCATCCATTTAAAATGTATTCCCTAAAATTCTTATCATTCTAACTAAGCCCTCTTGTTTAATGTATCGTGAGATTCGTCTCTCCGTGAGGCTTCTTAATTTAATAACTTAAATTTTTTCTTTAATTTTGATCAGTCAATATATTAACTTACATCAACAAAAAAACTCAATTTACATATGCAAAATTTATTTATATACTTTATAATGACATGTAAGTTATGCATCTAGATTGATACAATATTTGACCCCTATCAATATTAAACAGAAAATTCAATTATAATTATTTATATAATTTATAATGACATGTGACTTATGCATCTACACATATAATATTTGATTTCTATCAATATTCATATTCAATGTGCATGTCAATTGTCAAAAGAGTCAGCAACTGTCATCATCATCATCATCATCATCATCATACACATCCAACACAAATTCAAATACAAAAAAATTCATTAAGCATACACTTAGTATGTAAGGTCGCACATGAATATCAATATGAACCATCCTCAATATCCATAATAAAATATCAATACATAATAAAGTAACGATATTATGAGTTAACAATGGGTCATTTAAACAATAAACAATTATATGATTAATAATAAATAATTTAAAACTTATCATCACAACTGGTAATTATCAATAAACAATCAATCAATCATAATTATTACCTATACCATTAATTTAACGATCAATATGAATTGTATATCACTTATGATTAATCAATTAATAGATCAGTGAATGCCTAAATTAATAATCATTAACTCATTAATAATTATAAATTTATTCATGAGCACAAAGCTCATTGATCAACCACGATGATAAAATCAATTATCCATCAGCTACAATGGCATAATTCAATTATCTATCAACCATTTAGGTTGCAATACAATTGTCATAAAAGTTGCCATATAATTGTCAATTAGTCAATTTTTTTTATTTATCCTTCAGCCACAAGGAACACAATACAATACAAATATCAATATCATTAAGGTTATAATGTAATTATTGAGCCGGATCATATAATATACCATATATATAGGACAAAGTTTTGGGGTATATATCGCTAAAAGTCATCAATATATGTATCTTGATTGTTGGTTGCTCACGAATATGTCTCGATTCACATAAAAATGACAAGAAAAGGAGTGTATTGTGTAAAAATATGTCTCTTGGTGTACACGAGAAGTCAACACACGACAAGAAAATCGTGATTTTTTGACGGACAATTATCGACGGTCGTGCATCCGTCGCAAGTTTCGACGGGTTTTGCGACGATTATTACACTGTCACAAATTTCCACGGCTACGACTGTGAGAAACATAAAACAATAATTTATATGATATCGCTCAGTTTGTATGCGAGGGATGACATTCCCACGGCTGCAACCGTCGAATCTTTCGATGGCTCCAGGCGTGGAAAATATAAAAAATATATTTTATATTATAAAGTGGTGGTTCCCATGGCTCCGGCCAATGGAAACACAAAATAATAAATTATATGACTCTAATAAATTTTATAATATTAATAATGTATATAGGACTTTCCCGCGGTTGGAGCCTTCAGAAGTTTTGACGGCTCAGGCCACGAAAAATGCAAAATAATAAATTATATGACTCATATTAATTTTTTAATATTAATAATGTATATAAGAATTTTTCGCGACCGGAGTCATTGGAAGTTCCGACGGCTCAAGCCACGAGAAATGCAAAACAATAAATTATATGACTCGTATAAATTTTATACCATTAATAATGTATATAAGACTTTCCCACGGTCGGAGCCATCACAATTCCGACGGCTCAAGCCATGGGAAATGCAAACTAACAAATTATATGGCTCGTATAAATTTTATAATATTAATAATGTATATAAGAATTTTCCACGACCGGAGCCATCGAAAGTTCCGACGGATAAAGCCGCGCGAAGCACAAAATATAAATTATGTAATACGCTTATTATTTTAATATTACTGATGATTTAAACTGTCAAAAATTGAAAATATACGTTTAATCTCCGCCTAATTTTTCCCGCGCTCGTCCCATCTTTTTTTATTTTTTTCCCTCCGGCACTCTCTCCCACCTTCCTTATTTCGCACACTCTCCCACTCTCTTCCTCCCGTTCGAAGCCCAGACGATCCTCTCTGACGACGAGCATGCACGGACGACGACAATGGGATGACCTTTTGAGTTTTATTTATATTTTTTGGTGTAGTTTGATTTCAGTTAGATATCCTCTCAAATTTTGAGTTAATCTTTATCATTTTCACTTAATTTTAACCTCTTATAAGAATCCCTTATTAATTATTAATCTTTAATTCTTATTTTAATCACAACCTCACTCACATTCTCTCTTTATCTCTTATATTTAATCCATAACTTACGTCAATCAAATTATACATTTATTTTGTTATTTTATTTTTTTAAAAATTTGGATTTAATTAAATAATAATATGTTATCATCTAATTATTTGATTAAAATAACAAATAATATTATTTCATTAGCTCAAATATTTATAAGCCTTAAAACTTTTAATTTAACCATTAAACTTATTTTTTTAATCTCAATCTCAATTGAATTCTTAATTCTAATCTAATTATATTTCTATTGCCAATAAAATTTATATTTTTTCTTTTTCTTTATCTTTTCTAGTCATGTTTTTAATTAAATTCAAATCCAAGTTCCTAATGTTGAACTACTACAGATTCCTAGGGGTGTTTAGCGGGTCGTGTCGACCCGTGAACCCGATGGCTCGACTCGATCCAAACCAGTTTGGGTCAGGTCGGGTACGGGTCGGATTTTTCCAACCCGAGTTGACCCGACCCGACCCGATAACCCGATTATTTTATTATTTTATTATTATTTTCTTTTTTTATTAAATTAAATATTTTCTATATTATAAAAATATAAAACAGAAATAAAAAAATTTTAAAAAAAGAAAATTGGGTGCTCGACCACCCGACCCGAGCCGGATTTGGCCCTGAAAAGGACCTTGACCCGACCCGTGAACACCCCCAAAGATTCCAATCAAATCTCAATTCTTTTTCCATGTAGCACTTGCATGTCTTTTCTTCTAATTTTTTTAGGGTTATTACTATCGCGAGTTACCACATCTAATTCTAAATTACGAACTTCATTTTTTGGGTAGCTAAACTATCGCGATTTTTTCAGTTTGATCCTTCCATCCAATTCCGTCACCTTTTCCGTTATTTTTTATTTTTCGCATTTGTGAAAAGTCCATTATACCTCTGCGTTAGTTCACTTTTACATAAAAAATTATAATACTTTTTTAAAAAAGAAAAAACACGAGGGGGAGTTCACCCCCCTCCCTCCTTCCCTTGCGCTTGCTGGCGTGGCGCAGGCGGGTGGGAGTGGGGGTCGCCCCCCTCCCTATGACCTTGTCGGAGGTCGTTGGGAGGGGGGCGACCCCCCACCCCCATGTGTCACGCCAACGAGCGCAGGGGAGGGGGTCGCCGCTCCCCTGTGTCATCGTCAACGTTGCCGACGACGAGGGGGGGGGCGGCAACACCCCCTCTCTCCGGCTCCGGGAAAGGAAGGGGGGTCGCCGCCCCCCCTACGTCGGCATCGACGACAACGATGACACAGGAGGGGGAGGCACGACCCCCGCTTCCCCCCTCGTTCCCCTGTGCTCGTCGGCCTGGCGCAGGGGAGTGGGGTGGTCGCTCCCCTCCTTGCGACCTCCGGCGAGGTCCTAGGGAGGGGGGGTCGCCCCCCGCCTTGCGACCTCGTCGGAGGTCATAGGGAGGGGGGCAAATCCCCCTCCTTCCCATGCGCTTGTCGGCGTGGCGCAGGGGGGTGGGAGTGGGGGGTCGCCCCCCTCCTTACGACCTCGTCGGAGGTCGTTGGGAGGGGGCGACCCCCCACCCCCATGCGTCGCGCCGGTGAGTGCAGGGGAGGGGTGGTCGCTACTCCCTTGTGTCGTCGTCAACGCCGCCGACGACGCGAGGAGGGCGGGGGGCGGCAACACCCCCTCTCTCCGGCGCCGGGAAAGGAAGGGGGTCACCGCCCCCCTACGTCGGCATCGACGATGATGACACAGGAGTGGGGAGGCACGACCCCCGCTTCCCCCCTCGTTCCCCTGTGCTCGTCGGCCTGGCGCAGGGGAGTGGGGTGGTCGCTCCCCTCCTTGCGACCTCCGACGAGGTCCTAGGGAGGGGGGTGACCCCCCACCTTCCCTCGCGCGAGGGGTGGGGGGGGGGGGGGGGGGTCGCCCCCTCCTTGCGACCTCGCCGGAGGTCACAGGGAGGGGGGCAACCCCCCCCCCCCCCCTTCCCTTGCGCTTGCCGGCGTGTCCCAGGGAGGGGGGCGACCCCCCCACTCCTCTCGCGCGAGGGGTGGGCGGGTCGCCCCCCTCCTTGTGACCTCGCCGGAGGTCACAGGGAGGGGGGCAACCCCCCCACGTGTTTTTTCTTTTTTAAAATTATTATAATTTTTATGTAAAAGTGAACTAATGCAGGCGTATAATGGACTTTTCACAAATGCGAAAAATGAAAAATAATGGAGAAATCGACGGAATTGGACGGAAAGATCAAATTGAAAAAATCACGATAGTTTAGGTATCCAAAAAATGAAGTTCGTAGTTTGTAATTAGATGTGGTAATTCGCGATAGTTTAGGGCAGGTCAGAGGAAATAATCATTTTTATCTAATTATCTTTTCATTTATTTTCAAATTCTCTTCTTAAATCTTTCAATCCATTTAATTATTTTAATATCCTTTTTGAAAACTTAGAGTGACACATTTAATAACCAAAATATTAAGAAATATGACACACACATATATATATTGTTATGAAGAGAGAGAGATCGCACAACACAGAAGAACACAAAGATTTACGAGGTTCACTCTAAATCGAATTACGTCCTCGGGAAGCGACGACTTTTTTGTTATGAAATAATGATGATTACAAATGATATGTGCACTTCATTTTACAAATGATAGTATTACAGACTGATTGGGATGAATTAATCCATCAAAATTTGACACATATCTCGTGATAAGAAAATAAATCAATTCCGAATCACAAAGAATTACAATTAAGTTCACATTCAAGATATTATCAACATAATAATAATAATAATAATAATAATAATAATAATAATTCTATATGATTATACTTTCGGCTCGATTTATTAATCAGATTAGATTTATTTTGTTTGGGACGACAAGTCATTTGACACGTGGGGGCGGTCGGTCAACGTGATCCAACGATTTCAAAGGTCTATGTCTTTGACCAGAGTGTCATCATCTTCTTCTTCCGGTCAACAACAGGGATGCACCCTCGTGGGAAATTGTCCTTGATAAATATTTTGTTATTTACCGCGAAAGTCCTCCACTTGTGTTGATTAATTTCTTCGTTTCGTTCAGATTGCTACGAAGAAAAATAAAAAAAAACAATTTATTAACTTTTTTCTTTATGCTTCACAGTAAAATAATCAAATTTGCCATCGCCATATTTGAAGACGTAAAAGTTAGTAAGTGATAAAGCAACTCATGAAGTGTTATGGCATTCCTGGGCGAGCAGATGCACTGCTGGATTGCAGAAACTCACCTTATGCTCGTTGCCGTCGGAAACATAAAAAAGATTCGATCGCCATTTTCGCTCTCGCCGCACGCCATACAGCGCTGATGCCATCTTCCGATCGGCAGCACAACGCCACGTACCTAAAGCACGCATTCCTTTTTTTCTTTTTATATTGAAAATGGCTCTCTCTCTCTCTCTCTCTCTACCCTGAAAGAAGCATTGCTGTAAATGCACAAAAATGATTGCCAACACGTAACAAACTCAGTAGATATGAAGCTGATCACACCAATCTTAGCACCAGCATGCACACATGTTTTACAAACTACCCTCTCTCCCAATTACCTTTTGCCACCTGTGCAGATGGGTAAGATTCTCAAGAAATCTACCTCTGGATTCTTTCTCTTTGCGTCTCTGTGCAGTTGTTCTTCTTCCCCGGTTTCCGAAGCAACCACGGCGAGCCAATGCCCATATGTGGCTGTGGAACTAGCTCTCATTTGATCCCTTAAGTGGCCTAACGCATGGGAGAATGTGGCGTGCTGTGGTGATGCAGTAGAAGAAAAAGAAATCTCGTGGATAATGGACTCGTTGTTGGCGTGTAATCCGTTTCAGCAGTCGGAGGATATATGGAATCCTAGGACGAAAGTGGCATCAGTTAGATTCATGTTTTCTGTGTGATTTGTGGGTTCTTTCTCTGAAAGGAAAAGTGTGACATGCCGAGGTTGCTGTATAATGATTAAGATATCTGATCATCTGTGACTTTCTATTTCTTTTCTGAATAGATATCTGAACAACGCCGTAACTTGATCATCAGATGACGTCAAATGCGGTCTTCTATATCTGTTCATGAATATTTTTTCTTCACTGGATTTTGTGCTACTTTGCAGCGCTTTATTATCTCGTTTTTTCCTGCAATCCCAAACGAACCTCTGAAACATGCTTGTAATGAACATGCATGTGAGGACTGTGAGGCCGGCTGAGTATTCGGATGTCGTCGTTCGTGACGTCCCCTTCAAATATTCGTAAATTGCCTCATGTTATATTCGCAGAGATCAGTAAAACAAAAATGTGGCGGCTCGGTCAAAAGGACGGTTGCGGCTCGATCGGTGAAGTTTCGGCCCAAGTCGGCTAGATGACTCGGCTGTAAGGCAAAGACATGTCGTCGGTGAAATTGGCGGCTAAATCTCGATCGTAATATGTGTCGGTCGTAAGGAAGAGACCTCGGTCAGTCGCAAAGTCTCTCGGCCGTAATACATATGCTGAAGTGTTGGCCATAAATACGTAAGTCGATGAAAAACTTCGGCCGGTCCATGGCGGTGGAATATTGCCTTTGAGAAGATGGCAGCTGGGCGGCTGAGGCCTCGGCCGTAAAGAGAAAAGTTCGGCCGTAATTGATGAAGCTCGGCCGTAAGAGTAGATGAACCTCGGCCGTAAGGAGTAGATGTCGATGAATAACCTTGCAATGCAACTTCGGCGTAAGAGGCAGCGTGATAACGGCCGTGTGACTTCGGGCGTAAAAGAGCAGCGGAGACGCCGTGAGACTTCGGCCGTAAAGAGTTGGCTCGGTGTGGAAGCTCGACCGTAAGGGAGCTGAGGTTAGGTCGGTGAGGCTTCGGCCGTAAGGGCTTTTGGGCGAGAGGCGTTGAAACTTCGGCCGTAATATGTCTCGGCCATAAGGAACAGGGGCGATGAGCAGTGAAGTCAGAGGGCGTAAGGGATCGGTAGTCCGGGCGTAAGAATCGGCGGTAGCCAAGAATTCGGCTGCAAGAAACAGGGTGGAACCGGCAGTGAGACTTCGACCGTAAAGAGGAGCTTGATCTGTAAAACACGAAGGCTAAGAATTTATGGACGAAACTTTGGGCGTAAACTTACCTGTTCCCATGTGATGGCACAATGAAGGATCACGTCAAAATTCAAGGCACGCAGTGATCGGCCGTAAGAAGAACGGGTGGCAGGGCGTAATGGTGCAAGTGTTCGATGAGACGCATGCATGGCGAGTTGTTCAATCTGCTCGGAGCTCGTGCATGGAGCTTTTGCTGCCGATAAGTTATTTCAGTGTCGGATGTCAGAATCTGCTCGGCGAAAATTTTTTGATTTTTACGGCCTGCTATACGTCTCGTCTTGTCATGTCCGAGATGAACCCGACGTGTTAATTCATGCATAGCTCGGTCCACGTATTCGAAGAAATGATTAGTCGAGTTTCTCTCCATGCACAAAAAGAAATATCGATTAGATGACTCCGTAAACTATTAATTAAAATGCCAATCAACTAACTAATTAAATAAAAATAAAAAAAAACTTAATTAAAAAAACTAGGAGAATAGAGAATTGGTTGTGATTAAATATTCAATTCATTACTGCAACAACCAAGTGCTAGAAAAAAAATAAAATAAAAAATTAACATCTGATTAGAATGTGTGACGTATAAATTTATCCAAAGGATTAACTTAGTTGTGATTAGATTTTCACTCAAGTCCTGCAACAACTAATTTTCAGTAAGAGAGATAAAAGAATAAAATACAAATATATACAAGAAAAAAGAAATACAGATAATAGGTCACGAAGAAATAAGATTTAAATTGATAAACATAAAAAGTCTTTCGGCTATTATCGAAAATTCATTAGGTCGTCAAAATTAATGTCCGAGAGAAATTAACATAATTACTGCCACCAAAATTCACAGAAAAATTATCAAATACGGCGAAAAATCAAAACTTGAAAACCAATTCAAATGCCAAACATTAATATCGACTGAAAGTAAATCACTTAGATGGTCGTAAAAATCAAGCACTCGTTCGGCTGTAAAACTTGGAAGAATTAACGATGATATAACAAACGGCACAAAACGAATCAGAACTAATTTGCGGCCGCAAAGTTAATAATCAGACATTAGCAAAAATTATTTTCAGAGAGGAAATAAGATTAATCGGCCGTAATACAAAAATAGATTTATGGCCAAAATTAGATTAGTAATCCGAGGCTCATTCGGCCGCAAAAACCATAGAACAGTGTCAAAAGTGATTAATCAACGTGAAGGCGTAAACCTTGTTGGATTATGGCCGAAACAAAATCGCAAGATGGCGTAAAAATTAACTAAATTATGTCGGCCGAAAGAGGATTAAATTGACTCTGAGCATAAAGAACCGAAGTCAACAGCCTTTTGGCCGTAAAATAGAACATGTTTTCGGCCAAAATAAAAATTGAACGAAACGTCGCCAAATGAATCATTACGGCCCACAAAGAATACATTCGTACGGGGCATAAATCGGACATTAATCAATGAAGATTAAGTCAAAACATGCGCCAACTAGGGGGTAATCAAATCAGTATGGTGGCGTAAAAATGAATGTTCAGAAGAGATCGACCGGTAAAATAGAAACCTATCCAAATCTCGGTCGTAACACAATTTGTATCAGAAAATTGAAATACGAATCCAAAGCGACAAATAAACATTACGGCCGAAAAAATTAAGAAATCAATTCTCGGCCGAGATGAAAATTCAAGCCGTAGAAGGAATAATAACACGAAATCATGCGCTTAATCCATCCAATACGAAAAAGAATTAAATAATCATTAATAAAGTCAAATTTCGGTCGTAAACACAATGAAGAAAACAATTCTCGGTCGTTAATCAATATTGAAAATAAGAGAGAAATCAATTCGATCATAAAGATAAAGTGAATCTCGACCGTAAAGATAAAAATTGTCAATTAAGCCGAAACGAGGTCACATCAATCAGAAAAATATATTACGGCTGAAAAGAAGTCAACACGATTGGCCATAAAGCAAAATAGGGTTTCGGTCGAAACGAAAAAATAGAATTAAACTTATTCTTATGTTGACAGAAGAATCGTTACGGCCGAGAAGGAGTAAAATTCATGTCGGATGATCCATTACGGCCGAGACAGACTAAATCACTTTGGCCAAAACAAAGTCAAATCAATATGAAAAGTTCAAACTATTAAAACTTTACGGCCGAGAATGAAAGTCGAAACTGAATCGAATAGGGCATAAAAAAAATTTAAACCATATGTATATTGGCCGAAACCAGGTCAAATCAATATGCATTACTCATGACGTAAAACAACGTTCGGGTAAACATTACGGCCGTAAAATACAGAATTAGAAACTCAGAATCGATATTGTGAGGCCGTAAAACTAGTCAAACCGACAAAATAAATCACGGTGGTAAAATCATAAGACGGCGACAGAATTTTAAGCCGAAAGTCGATAATTAAAAAAAATTATCGACCTTTATCTGCAAAAGAAAAATATTAGTTTATTCACAAAAAATAATTAAAACAAATAGTCCATATTTACAAAGAATTATTTACAATTTATTTACATCTTCTAATAATTCATAAAAATCAGAAATTAATTAATAAAATATTCCCCGGCAACGGCGCCAAAAACTTGATGCGTTGAAATGATGTAGCAAAATAAAATCGCTAGCAAGTGCACTAGTCGCTCAAGTAATATAGTAATAGAAGTAAGAGTATCGAACCCACGAGGAATATTATTAATTCAATATCTGAATTTATAAATTAATAAGAGAGAAAAAACATGGATTTTGAAAATGAGTTTTAAAAGATAAAGAAAATAAGATAAAGATAAGATAGTCGTGTTGAAGTTATGCCTTAGGATGAAAATAGATCAGGATAAATATTTGAACCATAAAAGATAAATTTAATCTTTAAAGATGGATTAGAGTCTCCCTAAAGTAATCTAATATGATTAACTTGTGGTCTCCACGACTGGCATCCCTCAATCTAATCATATAGAACTATCTTAATTTAATAAGAATTGAAGTCTCCACGACTGGTATCCCCAAAATCATATTAAAATTAAGATGCATTAAATTGAATTTTCTAGACTATTAATCACTCCACAAACTGGTATAGATTAATAGACCACACAAACTTGATTCTCCACACACTAGTTATCAAATTTATGTCAATTATTAATTCCAAATAAAATCAATTATAATTAGTATAATGAATTCTGAAATTAAACACTCCACAAACTGGAATAGCCTAATTCAGAAATTTAATTAACTAACATAAAAGCATTAAGCACAATTAATAATTGATCAAAAAAATTAAAGCAAATAAAATAGGGTCCAAACATTTCCCTTCAATTAATAATCTCCTAAAATAATAATCCTAAAAACATGGAGTTCATCTTAGAAATTCCGGAGAGATAATAAAATACAAATCATAAAAATTGAAAGAATTACACCCAAAATAGAGATCTCGAATCTGGCAAACAGTCGGGCAGCCTCTCGGACTTGATCAGGGTCGTGATCAACCTCCAACCATCGCACCTCTCTCCTCTTGGTCAT
The DNA here is from genome assembly GCA_030549335.1 of Pontederia crassipes. NCBI lineage: Eukaryota > Viridiplantae > Streptophyta > Magnoliopsida > Commelinales > Pontederiaceae > Pontederia > Pontederia crassipes. The sequence goes on along the minus strand of CM060195.1, from coordinate 12,398,740 downwards.
AGCCTGCAGAACTCACGACTCGCCGTGGAAGAAACCTGAACTTCATAGCACACTTTGAAACGACGGATTCTCCACGTATTTATAGGTGCGGACGACCTTCAATTTGATCACGGTCGTAAAATATCGTACGGATGAATTTCAATTTATGAGATAAACTCGGCCACTGATAAATCCTTTTAATTGTTACCCCCTTTGAATCTCGGCCAAAACCAACATTTCCTTGCCATTACCCCCTTCGAATATTGGCCGTAACAAAATTCTTTTATCTTTACGTCCAAAGAGATAAACCATTTTACTCCCTCCAAATCTCGGCCGTAAGGAAAGAATTTAATCTTGTTACGCCCAAAAGATAAAATCATTTATCTTTACCTTTCATATCTCGGCCAAAAACACAAATTTTCTCTCTAATCTCGGCCAAAATGATGATTCCATTTGAGTTATCGGTCGTAACACCTCTTTTGAATCGATAAACATATTTGAATCGGAGATCTCGGCCGTAAGGATAAATTCTTCAGAATTTCAGCTGATACATCCAATCGGATTGATCAAATATAATTCTCGAATAATCATATATTCGATTTCTCCTACAAAATAATTATCAAAATTTAATTAATCCATCCACAATTAAAATATTCAAAGAATTAATACTAAAATTTGATAAATCCGGAATTACGACTAAAAGTGGTCTAAAATGATGCATGCCATGATCAAATTATAGAAAAAATTAATTAAAATAATAATCTAAAATATGTTATATTTTGCATGCATCAGATACCATCAGCTAAGGGTGGCAGAAGAAGACATTCCGAAGATAGCATTCCGATCAAGATATGGACATTATAAGTTCATGGTGATGTCGTTTGGTTTGACGAATGCCCCGGCTGCATTCATGGACCTCATGAATCAAACTTTTCATGAACACCTGGATAAGTTCATAATTGTCTTCGTAGACAACATCCTCATTTATTCGTCAAGTATGGAACAGCAAAGAGAGCATTTGAGGATTGTATTGGAAACCTTGTGGGCAAAGAAGTTGTACGCAAAATTCTCTAAATGTGAATTTTGGCTAGAACAGATAATGTTCCTTGGACACATCATCTCTAAAGACGAAGTTGAAGTGGATCCCGCAAAGGTAGAGGCAGTGTCCAACTGGACCCAACCAAAGAACGTCTCCGAGATTAGAAGTTTTCTTGGTTTAGCCGACTACTACAGACATTTTATCAAGGACTTCTCTAGGATAGCATTGCCGCTGACCAAGCTCACATAGGGAGAAAAGTTCATTTAGTCACCCAAGTGTGAGGAGAGCTTTCAAGAATTAAAGGAACGACTAACTTCAGCGCCAATCATGACGTTACTATCGGGCAACGGTGGTTACGTGGTATACAACGATGCCAGCGACACGGGATTAGGATGCGTGCTAATGCAACATGACAAAGTAGTGGCGTACGCATCCAGACAACTGAAGAAGCATGAAGTCAATTATCCAACACATGATCTCGAGTTGGCAGCAGAAGTGTTCGCCCTCAAGTTTTGGCGTCACTACTTATATGGAGAAGAATTTATGGTCTATACAGATCACAAAAGTTTGAAATATGTTTTTACACAAAAGGAGTTGAATATGTGTCAAAGGCGTTGGATGAAATTCCTAAAGGATTACGAGTTTGCCATCAATTACCAACCAGGTAAGGCAAACTCAGTGACTGACGCGCTCAGCAGAAAATGAAAAGGATCACTGGCTTATATGCGTCTATGACGGTTCGAGCTCATGGAAGAACTGTAAAAATGGACACCAAGAGTGCAGCACGATGGATCACTAATGATGATGCAGAGAATAGTGCCTGATATGGTAGGAAGGATCATAGAAGAACAAGTTGAAGACTCAGAATATCAGACCATGATGATAAAGACCAGCTTAGAGACTACTAATTTCAAAGTATCCACGGATGGTGGCATAAGGTACCGCGATCATTTGTGGGTACCGAACAATCCTGAACTCCGAAGAGAAGTGTTAGATGAATGCCACAAGTCAGAGTTTGCAATCCACCCAGGGAGTACAAAGATGTTCAAAAAAGTTTCTGGTGGCCGGATATGAAGAAGGAGATAGCCGAATATGTCTCCAAATGTATAGTATGCTAGCAGGTCAAAGTGGAACACCAGAAACTACAAGGAACCTTGAAGAGTCTGGGTATCCCACAGTGAAAGTGGGAAGAAATATCGATGGACTTTATCACAGGCTTACTCCGGACTCTGAAAGGGCATGATGCCATTTGGGTTATAGTGGACCGACTCACTAAATCGGCTCACTTCCTACTCATTAAGGTAAAATAATCTCTTGAAAGCCTCATGAATTTATATGTGCAGGAGATTGTCAAGCTTCACGGGATCCCATCAGCCATTGTGTCTGTTAGAGATCCTAGGTTCACATCGAGATTCTGAAAGAGTCTTCAGAATGCCTTTGGAACAAGACTCCGGTATAGTACTACTTTCCATCCTCAGACAGACGGTCAATCAGAGAGGACGATCCAGACACTGGAGGATATGCTGAGAGCATGCGCTCTGGATTGGCATGGCAGTTGGGACAAGCACCTTCCTCTCATAGAATTTTCCTACAATAACAGCTTCCATGCCAGCATAGAGATATCTCCCTTTGAAGCATTGTATGGTCGCCCATGTCGTTCTCTGGCATGTTGGGGCGAAGTGGGAGAAAGGAAGATCTTGAGTGTAGAACTACAGAAGCAGACCCAGGAGTACACGGATAGGGTTGAGCTAATAAAGAAAAGAATGAAGTCTACTCAATATCGTCATAAGGCCTACACGGATAAGAAGCGCCGAGAACATAAGTTCAAGGCGGGTGATCAAGTCCTGCTCAAGGTCTCCCCCACCAAAGGAGTAATGCGTTTTAGCAAACGGGGGAAATTGAGCCCAAGGTATGTAGGCCCGTTTGAAATCTTAGATATGGTGGGAGATTAAGCATGCAGGTTGGCCCTGCCTCCGGCCTACTCAAGGGTACACAACGTGTTCTATGTCTCCTTACTCTGGATGTACAAGCACGACTACGCCAATGTGATCCAAATTGAGGAACCAAACCTCAAGGAGGATCTGACATATGAAGAACAAACCACGGAGATATTGGAGTACCAAGAACATCAACAAGGAAGGAAGAGAATTACACTGGTCAAAGTGGCATGGAAGCATCACCAAGGAAAAGAAGCAACGTGAGAAGTAGAATCAGAAATGCGAGAGAAATTTCTGAAACTTTTTGGTAAGCCCTAATCCTTATCCAAATTCGAGGACGAATTTTCTTTTTAGTGGGTAATAATGTGACGCTTTGTGCATAATAAAAAATAATACGAAATGAATAGTCGACAGAGGAGGCGTCGCCTCCCCTGGCCGATCGTTCGCCTCCGGCCGACCAAGGGTTGGTCGGGGCGTATAAGAAGGGGGGGAGTTCGCCATTGCGCCGCTTGGAACCCCGACCACCGCCAATCACCCTCTCCCCTTTGTTCCGACGACCCACACGCACGAGCGGCAGAGATAGAGGGCGACATCGACGACGAATCATCGGCGACTCTCGACGTCCAGAGACCCTCCCTCGACACGCACGCAGGCCGGGCGAATCCCTCTAGTCATCAGCAAACCACCGACGACCCATGGACGACGAACAGCGGGCGGAGAACGTTTGATAGTTCGTCGAAAAAGGTACCTTAGCATTGAAATCCTATAGACAATGAATTATCGATCATTTGTTGCGTAAAATATATTCATATTGATTCTGAAGTAAATCCCTACAAGTTTCGTATTTAGTTCGGCGTCAATTGACGGTCAGAAGGCCGCCGAAATCCAAGAAGAAATTCGACGACCCTATTTTATCGCAGGGACCGGTCGACCGATCCTGCTAGCGGTCGACCGATCCGTTTACAGAACTTTTACGAATTCTTATCTACCGGTCGATCGGCCTCACCATGGCGGTCGATCGGTCTATATGATGACAGACAGGTTTAAATCATGCGATTGGTCGATCGGTCCCAGTGAACGGTCGACCAATTCGATGCACAGTGCGCATCTCCATGGCCCGACGACCAGTCGACCGACGCCCTGTACGGTCGACCGATTTGTAGGCGTATCACAGAACTCGGTCGACCGATTCCAGAGAACCGTCGATCGGTACCAATGAGCGGTCGATCGGTCCATCAAGGGCGGTCGACTGGTCCGACAGAGACCTATTAATCAAAGCTTAACTGGACCGATCCACTCCTAATCTTAATTACGACTCTGACCAGTTCACCACACTGGCTGAGTCTTATTATACAAAGATAGATTTTCAGTGGACCCCAAATCATAGATTTCATAGTAACTAAAGATGATTAAAGTAAAGACAAAGATGTGGAATTGCTATGTGCCACCGCTAAAGTTAAAGCAAAGTTCAGAGTTAAAGCAATGGGGGGATAGGTAATTAGCTGAGGAGACAGCGAAGCTACTAGCTTAAATGCTCACTATTATTGAGATTTCAGGTGTTCTCCCACCGATATCTCGAATTGAAGGGTGATGCTATGGTCACACATCTTCCTTTAAAGATTAAAGTATTATGCCAGAGGGACATGTAGCTAGCTGAGAAGACAGTGAACCTACAAGGTCTTGTAACCGATCACTGTTCCTGGATTGTAAGAATTCTTCCCCTACCTTCCGAATTGGGTGAGGCATTAACACCCACCCTTCTTCCCATTTACGGGCTTATTGGCATCAATGAATCAGAGAGGCACCCCTGACATCCCAACCTAATAAAGTCGAGCTCGCATTGGACAACAAACCCTAAGGATATCCTAGTAATGTAAAAGACGTAGCACAACACATAGCAGAGCAATGCAAAGTAAAGTAAAGCAGAGTATTGAAAAGCAAAGTAATGTAAAGTAAAGTAATATACAACAGAGTAAGGTAAAGCAAAGTATTGTAAAGTAAGAACAGAGTAACGTAAAGGATAAAGTATTATCACAGCAGAGAACAGAGTATTAAAATGATTAGAGACTTATATATATATATATATATATATATATATATATACATATTGATTTTCTGATCATCATTGATCTTTATTTCACGTCTATTGCTATTGTACTGAGCAATCTTTGCTCATGGGTATTCTATTCCCTTGCATTGGGATTTTGCAGGTGAGAATGCCAACTAATGAAGAGATGGAGGGCACAGAGCTTGGACAAACGCTGCACATGACTGAAGATCTGCTTCCAAGCTTGCTTACTGCACATCTACTTAATTATTCTTATTATTCAGAGATATCATATTTTCTTCCGCTCATAGAACTTTTCTATCTGTATGATTATTGTTGTGTTTCCGCATACTTTCTATATCGAGAGAGACATCATGAACTTCCGCATAATTCTATAATATGAGATATCATGAACTTCCGCATTAAAGTCCTTCATCGTGACTATTCGACTATCAGATTTCCTACATTTTAAGGTTTTCTATTATATCATTATTATTTTATTAATGCCACGTCAGTCTTTTTGTTGAATGGTCAAAGTCAGTAGAGCAGTAGCGTCCTCAGGGTCAAGCTGACCGCCTACATGACGGGAGGTGCGATTTTGGGGTCGTTACAATCCTAGTAGTTTCTGGACACCGGTGAATAAAAATCACATCTAAAAAATACCTTAATAATGCCAAATTTAATTATATGTGAATTGTCGATGCACTATTCAGACAATAATTTCGTTGTTGATAATGACATTCCTCCCACATATGCGCGCCCGCCCGTCACCTTCATTTCATTAAGTGATTGGTTTATATTTTGACTCCATCTCTACCTCCCACATCTTCATGTTCTAGTTAATTGACCATTTTGTTTGGACAACGAAGTAAGTGCTAGAAGATAATCCAAACGGTGTGGAGATAAAAACACATTGAGTTATAACACAAATTAAAATGAAACATGTGGCTCCGGCAATTGCTCTTTTAAATTTCATTATTATTATTATTATTTTATTTCTGTGTTCATATACTCTTTATGCAATTGCTCAGGTGCTTTGTTCACTGATATATAAACACCGAAACCACAAAGAAATAACAAGAAGCATATTAGTTATAGCAGCAGGGGAGCTTGGAAAATTAATGGCTAATATTCTGCTACTCCTGTCGCTTCTCCTGCAGCCGACTGTTCTGGTCAAGGCGGCAGGTTTCTCCTCCGTCAGAACGGATCTTCAAAACAGCTTCGGAAAGGATGACTTTCCCACAGGCTTCATCTTTGGAGCTGGTACTTCTTCTTACCAGGTCTCTCTCTCTCTCTCTCTCTCTCTCTCTCTCTCTCTCTCTCTCTCTCTCTCTCTCTCTCTCTCTCTCTCTCTCTCTCTCTCTCTCTCATTATTGAGGAGGCATCCTTGCAGCACGTTATTTTTAAACTAAAATTACTATACTTTTATAAAGCTGCACTATACATTTCTTTTTAGGTGGAAGGAGCAGCAAGTGAGGATGGTAGAACCCCGAGCATCTGGGACACCTTCGTTCATGCAGGTGAACGTTAATTAGATGCATGGTTTGATGCCTAACCTCATCAAAAGTACTAGTCACATATTAGTTGAAGTACGTAAAGTACCTATTGAGAAATACGTAAGATCACCCATATGTAGGATCTCAGTACGTAAAGTACCTAATGAGAAATTTCAATAGGATCACTCATTATAATTATCAATATGAATTATGAACCAATTTCAATCATCAATATCAATTCTATCAAAAAATAATTATCAGAAAAATTATCAATTAATAATAAGAGAATAGTCAATTGATCAATCATGATAATAATTCGTATATGATGACCTAGCAATTTTAACTTATCTATAATTAATAGTATCTCAATTCAATCAAATAATGATTATAAATTTAATATTAATTATCTTTAATCAATCATCAAATTGATCATAGGTGAATGCCACAATTCAATCATTAATAATTAAATTAACAATTATCAATTAATTAATTATCCATTTGTCGATCAACGAAGACCACAATAACAATTATAAATTCAATTCTATTAACAATTTCTCAATTTATCCATCAGCCACAAAGGTCGCAATTTATTATCCATCAGCCATATATAAAGACGTAATTCGATTATCCATCAGCAGTGAGGATGAATCAATTATCCATCCGTGACAATGGCGAAATCAATTAACAATTCAATTCTAACCGACTATTAATTCAATTCAATATTTGAAATTATAATCAAACCTTTCGGGCGCAATATGAGAACTCTCTATTATTAAGGGATGTCATACCACTCATGCCAATCAATAGTTTTTACACCCAGGACAGTAGTTTTTACACTATCTTATTCAACTCAATTATCCATCAGTCTGAAAGCGCAATCAGTCCTAAGGGCAATCATTGGACATGTGCCCAATAATTTTTAGATTTTATTTCAATTACCTAAGATTTCTATCTTTCATAATTTATCTTAGGTTAAACATGACCCAATCATAAATCACTATATCAATATTATAATCAATGGTATAATTGGATATGATGATAATCAATATGAGCAATCAATAATAAGGTCAATAAATTAATATCGTAATCTATATCATGATTGGGTGTCATAATAATCATAATCAAATATGATGGCTATCTAATCAGGTATGATCATACTAAAACTAGGGATGATAATCAAATGACCAATAATGCTTAATAATTATAACTATCCAATAAACTATAAATCAATACATAAAAGTAACTTTCTGCACTCAGAAATCAAACTGCGTCGAGTGGAATCTGGGCCACGTTATGAGGAGTCCGAATTTGTCTTGGCCTGGTGAAACCCGAGTCGAGAACTCGAGTCGGGTTCGTCCTCCATTCTATGTTGGTTAGAGCACAGGCCAGCCAGGTTGTCCAACTCCTATCACGACTCGGACTCGGGCTATAAAGCCCGAGCTACGCCCATGGGGACCTAGGTCGGGTTCCAAGGAACTCTGTTTAGTTTGATTCCAATTCAAGCTGAGTTATGTCGAACTCGGGCCGGACTCTATTGTTGTCGGGAAATCGTGTTTCGACACAATGTTTCGACCACTTTTTCAATATCATAATCACTCAGTTTGATCTATAAACTATACCCAATTAAACTCCATATATAGGACAAGAGTTATGGGGTCTATATCGACAAAAGACATCAATATAAGGATCCTCCTATGTACCTCAAGTTGGCTGAAAAACCAACTGTCCACTATTGTCTCTAGGTTGCACGAACATTAAACTTTGGCCGATGATGTCTCCGCAATGTGTCCTTGAAACTCGTGTACATCACCTTGAGACTATTTTCCTATATTGGGGCTTTGAAACATGTCATCGGTTACTCTCTAAAACACCATGGATTACCAAGAGGGACTAGTGATGCAGAATTTATGTGGATGCTAATAAGAGTTTCTAATCACCTTTTAGGGTATATTTATAGTTTTTAACTAGGATTTTTTACTCTCATTGGGCCTTGAGCTAATTCTCAATTAATCATGATCATCCATCAGTAATCACCCATAGCTAAATATTCAAATTTAATTAAATTCGAATTTCACTAATTATTCTATAATAATACTTATAAAAAAATTCATCTATATTCAAATTCCTTTTTATCTCTTCTATAACTTCTCTTAATCAAACTCTACTTTCACCTTATCCTTTTATTTCTTCATTTTCTCTAATTTTTTAAATTATCTAATTTCATAATATTTTATCACTTAAATTTTGAATTAAAGTAATAATAGATATTATTTTAATGGCTGGAAATGCTATTATGCCATGAAACTATTAATCCTTTCCTATTTACGAATCCTATGTCTATTAAACATTTTTTTATCCCTAATCTATTATAATTTCTGCTCCCAATAAGATTTAATCTCTTATTCCTTTTCTTTTCCCTTTCTAACTATACTTTTAAATTCTAATTCCCACTCCAGATAGGATTAGCCTTTTTCTTCTATTCATATTTCTTCTCAAACACTTGTTTAATCTTCTTTAATCATTGGAATTGTACAAAATTACATTATTACCCTTATTGAAATCTTGTGGTGTTATAAATTATAACTAATGTCATAGACAAACACTACAAGAAAATTGGGGTTTTTCCGATGGGCAGTTTCTGACGAAAAGAAATCCGCCGCAATTTGTGACGGATATCTATCCGTCGAAACTTCCGATGGTTACAATCGTCATAAATAAAAATAATAAATTATGTAATTTATTATATTTTTATTTTATTTTTCGACGATTAGGAATGTCCAATGTTTCGACGGATATCTATCTGTCGCAATTTTCGACGGTCCTGACCGTCGATAAATGAAAAATAATATATAAGAAGTATTTTATTAACATAATTAGCGACAGTTCAAACCGTCATAATTTTCGACAATTCTGACCGTCAGTAAATAAAAAATAATATATATAAGGAGTAATTTATTAATATAATTAGCGATAGTCTAGGACGGTCTGTCAGTAAACTAAAAAATAAATATTATATATATGTAAGTATTATTTTATTATTATAATTAAATAATTTTTTAAGGTCTCGATCGTCGGTAACTTTAAAAATAATTAAATATCATAATAACATATATTATTAATATTTATCAAGTTTCCGATGGTCATAGCCGTTGGTAATTAAAAAATTACTATCCCGCTGCTTCTTTTTTCCGTTTTCCCGCTTGTCACGCCCTTACGTTTCAGATATGAAACACCAGACGTGCGGCACGATGAACCCTGCTCGGTCACCGATCAGTCCTCGTTTGGACGTGCCTTGGACCCCGACCGTACACGCCCCGGATGCACAACGAAATACCCGCCCAGGAAGAAGAGAGTGAGGCTAAGAGTTTAGAGGAAAACTAGAGAATATTATTGAGCAATCTCAGATTGTCCAGGATGGTCTTACAAGCCTTGATTACATGTCATTTTATAGTGCCCAAGAGAAACAACTCCTAGTCTAAGTTAAGGACCTAATCCTATTAGGCATGCAAGTCCTTCTCTAGAAAAACCTCCTTGGAGTAGGAGTAAAAATCCAGCATCTCGAAGTCCCTGAAGAATTCGGCCCCTTCAAAGTCCATCTTGAAGACAAACTGGCCAGGCCGCCCTCCTGGCGCCCTGCCATGTCCGGGGCGCGCCCCAGGTGCGCCCGCCGGGACAAGTCCTAGTCCTACTAGGACTAGGACTATTTTCATGTGGCCTCTCCACATCTTTAGTCCTCCTATGATTAGGACTTCATCTCCAAGTGACCCTCGATCCAGAAGGAAGCTCCGTCCGCGCCCAAGTCCTACTCGACCTAGGAGAGGTCCGAATTCCTATTCCTACTAGGAGTAGGAATCCTTCTGATCCTGCACTTCTCCACGCGCTCGTCCTCCTACTCACGATAGGAGTCCAAGTCTTCACCTCCAGAAGCTCCTCCCTCCTCGTTGGACCTTCGGAGTGTTGGACGACTCCTATTCCTACTAGGAGTAGGAATCGCCCCGGCCGCGCCCGCCTCCTCGCGCGCGTGGCCACGCCAGCTCGGGGCGTGCCCTTAGTGGGCAGAAGTGACATCCTCCCCCACCGAAGTTGTTGCCGTCCCTGGCAACTCCGGTGCGCCTCTTGAACTTGTCGGTGTGCTCATGTTGTTCACCAATCCTCGTGTCTCCACTTCACGCCCAGAGTCTTCTGCATCCCCGTAGAATCTCTTCAGCATGCTCACATGGAACACTGAATGGATCTATCGCAGTTCTTTTGGGAAGATCCACCTTGTAGGCCACCGTGCCTACTCGCTTGATGATGACGAAGGGACCCTCGTACCTTCTCAACAACCCTTGGTGCAGGTTCCTAAGTGCTTTGAACTGACGCGTTCGTAACTTCACAAGAACCCTGTCTCCCACCAGGAACTCGACATGCCTCCGCTTCTGATCAGCGAACTTTTTCATTTTGCGCACCGCTTTGTCCAAGATAGCCCTCGATGCCTCGAGGTTGTCCTGCCAGCCACGCGCCACATGATACGCCGCCGGACACTTCCCCGCGTACCTGGCCGCTAGCCCTGCAGGTGTCACTGGCTGTCTCCCAGTGACGATCTCGAATGCGCTTTGTTACGTCACCTCGCTCTTCTGCATGTTGTACAAAAATTGTGCAACGTCCAAGAGCTTGGCCCAATCCTCCTGATTGGCTACAACAAAGTGCCTTAGGTAGATTTCCAGAAGATGGTTGGCCCGCTCCGTTTGGCCGTCCGTCTGTGGGTGGAAAGCTATCGAGAAGCGCAGCTCTGTCCCCAGGAGCCGAAAGAGCTCCCTCCAGAAGTGCCGCGTGAACCTCGGATCACGGTCACTGACGATGATCTCAGGTACGCCCCAGTATTTTACTACATGCTTGACAAACAAGCGGGCGACCTCTTCCGCCGAGCAATGCCTTGGAGCTGGGATGAAGGTTCCATACTTTGAAAACTTGTCGATCACCATCATGATCGATCCCGCTCCCCCAAATTTAGGCAAGGCTGAGATGGAGTCCATAGTCACCATCTGCCATGGACGCTCCGGTACGGGCAAGGGTTCCAGCAACCCTGTCGGCTTTTTCTGCTCAAGTTTGTCCTGCTGACACTTGAGACATGTCCTCACATATGCCTCGACATCCTCTGTCATCTGAGGCCAGAAGTAGGAGTCCTCAACCAACGCCAAGGTACGAGCCGCTCCCGGTTGGCCCGCCCACTTCGAGTCATGACAGTCCTTCAATATCGATCGTCGAAGACCCTCCCATCGTGGCACGTACAACTGACGTCCCACTGTGAACAACAGCCCATCTTCTGTCCAGAATCATCGTGACTTGCCCTCCTCAACAAGTCGAAGCATCTCCAGAGCCTTAGGATCTTGCTTTAATCCCTCCCGGATGTGATCCTTTAAGTCCATGCGAATGGCGCTTATCGTCGCAAGCTGCACCTTGCGACTTAGGGCATCGGCCACCACGTTGGTCCGCCCCGTCTTGTATTCCAAGACGTAATCGAACTCCGCCAAGAAGTCCTGCCATCGTGCCTGCTTCGGGCTCAGCTTCTTCTGATTCTGAAAGTAAGATGTTGCTACGTTGTCCGTCTTCACAACGAATGCGCTCCCAAGAAGATAATGCCTCCACATGCGCAAGCAGTGCACCACCGCGATTGATGCATGCAAAATGTAACATATTTTAGTTAATTATTTTAATTAAATTTTCTATAATTTGATCATAGCATGCATCATTTTTAGTCACTTTTAATCGTAATTTTGGATTTATCAATTTTAACTATTAAATTCTCTAAATATTTTAATTATGGATGGATTAACTAAATTTTGATAAATATTTTGCAGGAAAAATCGAGATTTAAATGGATTGTGCTGTATCGGCCGAAATTCCGAAGAATTTATCATTACGGCCGAGATTAGGATAAAAGATATCATTTTGGCCGAGATATGGAGGGGGTAATGATAAGAAGTCTTTCCTTACTGCCAAAATTTGGAGGGCATAATGGCATGAAGATGAAGGGTGTAACAATCAATTGATTTTATCTTTTGGGCGTAACAAGATAAGTTCCTTCCTTACGGCCGAGATTTTGAGGGAGTAAAAGAAATTTTATCTCTTTGGGAGTAAAGATAAAATAATTCCTTACGGCCGAGATTTGGAGGGGGTAATGGCAATGAAATCATTCTTTTGGCCGAGTTTATCTTTGGGCGTAACAAGATATATGAAGGAGTAAAGATAAAATAATTTCCTTACGGCCGAGACTCTAAGGGAGTAAAGATAAAAAGGATTTATCTTTGGGCGTAATGATAAAAAAGATTTATCTTTGGCCGAGTTTATCTTATAATTTTAAAGTCAACCGTACGATGTTACGGCCGAGATCAAATTGAAGGTCGTCCGCACCCTATAAATACGTGAAGAATCCATCGTTTCAATTCGTGCTCTGAAGTTTAGGTTTTCTTCCACGGCGAGTCGTGAGCTCTGCAGGCTACGACCAAGAGGAGAGAGGTGCGATGGCTGAAAGTTGATCGCGACCCTGATCAAGTCCGAGAGGCTGCCCGACTGTCTGCCCGTGATCCGAAGCTTCGACTTTTATCTATTTGGGTGTAATTCTTCCAATTATTATTACTTTGTTATTATCTCTCCAGAATTTCTAGGATGAACTCCATATTTTTATTTATTTCATTTTAGGAGATTATTATTGAAGGGAAACTATTTGGACCCTATATTATTTGTTTTAATCTTTTCTGATCAATTAGTTAATTGTGCTTAATGCTTTTGATTTAATTATTTGTATTTCTGAGTTGAGTACTTACCAGTTTGTGGATTATTTAATTTCATAATTCATTAATTAAATTAATTGATTTTATGTGAAATTAATAATTGACATAAATTTGATAACTAGTGTGTGGAGAATCAAGTTTATGTGGTCTGTTAATCTAACCAGTTTGTGGAGTGATTAATAGTCTAGGATTTCCATATTAATGCATCTTAATTTTAATTTTATCTGACGAATACCAGTTTGTGGGACTTTAGGTTTGATTAAATTTAAGATAGTTTGATTTACCGGATTAAATAGCAGAATTACCAGTTTGTGGACTCTGTGATGTTAATCTTGTAAATTAATAACTTGAGAAAATTCCTAATCCATCTTTAAAGATTAAATTTATCTTTTACGGTTCAAATACTTATCCTGATCTATTTTCATCCTAAGGCCTAACTTCAACACCATTTTCTTATCAATATCTTATTTTCTTTATTTTATTTTATAAAACTCTTTTTCCAAAATTCCATGTTTATCCTCTCTTAAAAATTTATAAATTCAGATATTGAATTAATAATATTCCTCATGGGTTCGACACTCTTACTCCTATTACTATATTACTTGAGCGATTAGTGCACTTGCTAGCAAATTTTATTGTTACAAATCATATGCATCAGCGATCATCTCCTTATCATGGACCGGATATCGTTGCTTGGTCTCGTTGAGCTTCCGACTCTCGAAGGTCACTGGGTGTCCCTCCTGCATGAGGACCCCACCCAATGCGAAGTCGGAAGCATCCGTTTGCACATCAAACGGCTTCCCGTAGTCGGGTAGACGCAAGCACGGCTCCTCCGTCACTGCGTTCTTCGGGCCTTCAAATGCCTTCATGCATTTCTCTGACCATACCCACTTCGCGTTCTTCTTCAGAAGATCGGTGAGGGGCGCAGTCCGTCGCGAGTATCCCTCGATGAACCTTCTGTAGTAGTTGGCGAGTCCCAAGAACGATCGCATCTCCGGAACGTTCGTTGGCGGCTCCCAATCGAGAATAGCTTGGACCTTCCCCTTGTCCACGCTGATCTTCCCGGCTTTAATATGGTGCCCAAGGAACATCCTTTCCGATTGGGCGAACGAGCATTCCCCGAGCTCGTTCTCTCGCAGCAGCTTGAACACCTCCCCGGGATGCTCCACGTGCTCTACGAGCTTCTCCGAGCATGCCACTATGTCGTCCAAGTACACCACGCTCTTGTCCCATAGTGGGTGAAAGATCTTGTTCATCCTTGATCCATCCTGCTTCCTCTGAAGTAGGACCGGCGCCCCACCGGATGCCTTCGAGGATCCCATGAACCCAGCTTTAAGCAACTCGCTCGGTTGTTTCTGAAGCTCCTCCAGCTCTGGAGGTGCCATGCGATACGGCCCCATAGCCGGAGGCTTCGCACCTGGCACTAGGTCGATGACGTGATCGATATCTCGGCAAGGAGGAAGTATGCTCGGCAGATCTGGCAGCATTACATCCTTGTACTGCTCTAGAAGCCTTTCCACTTCCTCTGGGATGCCTTGAACCTTGAGCCTGGTCTCGTTGAGCTTCAAGGCAGCCAAGTAGGTGACCTCCTTCCGACGTATGCCCTTATCAAGTTGCATCGCCGAAAGCATCTTGGACTTCACGCTGGCGCTCGTCGTGGCAACTTCATGTGAAGCTTCCTGAGATAGCAAATGAATCCCCTCCTGGGAAAGTCTCACCTCACGGAACGCATCCATGAACTCCATGCCCAGGACGAACCGATGGTCGTCCATGTGACGATCGTCATGGTGATCGCTCCTTCCCACTCTCCCACCTTCGCTTGGATATCCTTGGCCGTACCAAGGATTGGCTGGGAGGTCGCGTTCACGGTCTTGATCAGGCTTGGCTCCTTGACATACCGTATGCCAAGTCGTGCCGCTTCCCTTGAATCCATGAAGTTGTGCGTGGCTCCAGTATCAACCAGAGCGGTCGAAGTGTGGCCATTCACTGCGACCTCCACGAACATCAGGCCCTTCGCGGTCTTCTTCACTTCCTTGATCGGGAGCGTTGCGGCAACAGTTGTCAGCGCCATTATAGACCCCATGTGTGCAACGCCTTGCTCGGTGTCCACGGTAGATGCCATGATCGAGAGCCCCTTCTTCGTGTCGCACTCCCTCGCGTAGTGCGGCCCTCCACAGAGGAAGCATCTGACCGTCTTCTTGGCATCTCCCTTCGATGTCGTCGCCTTCTTCTCTTGCTTATCATTCTTCTTGCCACCTGATCGGGCTCCGTCCTTCCTGGACTTGCCCTGATCCTTAGCACCCGCGCTAGGATCTCGGTTTGCTGAAAACTCCACCAAAGCTTCAGCAGCGACCAATGCTCCGTTCATGGTCGTTATCTTCTGACGTCTCAACTCCTGAGCCGCCCATGGTTTCAACCCCCTCAGGAAGAAGAACAACCATGTCGACTCCTCCATGCTCCCTGGCATCTCCAACATAAGCGGTTGTAACTTTTCGATATATTCCTTCACGAAACCCGTTTGCTTGAGAGAGGTAAGCTTGTTCATAGCCACTTCTTGTGCATTGCCGGGGTAGAATTACTTCTTCAACTCCACCTTGAAGTCTGTCCAAGACTCTATCGGAGTCTCGTCTCCTTCCTCAATCCAACGCCACCACAAGAGTGCACCATCCACTAGGTAGCGCACGGCCATGTCGATCTGGTCCTTCTCGACCACGATCTTACTCATCTTGAAACCCTTTTCAAGACACCAAAGAAAATTGTCGAAGGTCGTCGCCTCCCGCGCACCATCATATTTCTTTGGTTCCGGTTCCAAGAACTTGGGCACCAGGGTCTTCGATCGCAGCCCTCCTGCATCGAAGAGAAGACCTTTGAGCAGCAACAAATCTGTCTCCATGGCCTTCATCCTTGCATCCATAGCCTCCTCTATGGCTGCAACGTAGCTGGACAGCTCCTGGTGCAAGGACCCTCCTTGCTCCAGTGCCAAGCTGTGTTCTCCTGCCGCGGCTTCCAGGATATGGACCGTCTCATCCGTTTCCTGAAGACTTCATTCCGACGCCTCCATATTCTTCTCAATATGGTTGTCGGGATCTCTGGACTTTGCTCGAGTAATCTTCTTCTTTTCCCCACCGTCCGCACCTGGGACTCGACCCCGGGTCGTGTCTTCGGCTTCCATCGAACGGCATTTGCTCGAAGCACATTCTTCTCCTGACATAGTCGGAACCTAAGCTTTGATACCACGTTGTCACGCCCTTATGCTTCGGATACGAAACACCAGACGTGTGGCACGACGAACCCTGCTCGGTCGCCGATCAGCCCTCGTTTGGACGTGCCTTGGACCCCGGCCGTACACGCCCCGGATGCACAACAAAACACCCGCCCAGGAAGAAGAGAGGGAGGCTAAGAGTTTAGAGGAAAACTAGATAATATTATTGAGCAATCTCAGATTGTCCAGAATGGTCTTACAAGCCTTGATTACATGTCCTTTTATAGTGCCCAAGAGAAACAACTCCTAATCTAAGTTAAGGACCTAATCCTATTAGGCATGCAAGTCCTTCTCTAGAAAAATCTCCTTGGAGTAGGAGTAGAAATTCAGCATCTTGAAGTCCCTGAAGAATTCGGCCCCTTCAAAGTCCATCTTGAAGACAAACTGGCCAGGCCGCCCTCCTGGCGCCCTGCCATGTCCGGGGCGTGCCCCAGGTGCGCCCGCCGGGACAAGTCCTAGTCCTACTAGGACTAGGATTGTTTTCCTGTGGCCTCTCCCCATCTTCAGTCTTCCTATGATTAGGACTTCATCTCCAAGTGACCCTCGATCCAGAAGGAAGCTCCGTCCGCGCCCAAGTCCTACTCGACCTAGGAGAGGTCCGAATTCCTATTCCTATTAAGAGTAGGAATCCTTCCGATCCTGCACTTCTCCACGCGCTCGTCCTCCTACTCACGATAGGAGTCCAAGTCTTCACCTTCAGAAGCTCCTCCCTCCTCGTTGGACCTTCGGAGTGTTGGACGACTCCTATTCCTACTAGGAGTAGGAATCGCCCCGGCCGCGCCCGCCTCCTCGCGCGCGTGGCCATGCCCGCCTCCTCGCGCGCGTGGCCATGCCCGCTCGGGGCGTGTCCTTAGTGGGCAGAAGTGACACGCTTTCCCATCTTTCAACCCCTATATATATATATATATATCATCTTTCCCTCTCTCCACTCTCTATTTCTTTCTCTCTCTCCTCTCTCTCTCCCTATCCTATTTTGCCGACGACCCTTCCCCCCTTCTCTCTCTCTCTCTCCAGCCCGAATCTGGCCGTTGGGTCAGATCGACCGTCTAGCGGCCGAATCTGGCCACTGACCGCCAGATCAATCGCCTAGCGGCCAGATCTGGTCGTTGGCCGCTGGATCGGCCTCCTAGCGGCCGGATTTGGCCGCTGGCGGCCGGATCTGGCAGCTGGTGGCCGGTTCGGGCCGTTTGACACCGAATCTAATCATTGGCGGCGGGCTAACTTTTTATATTATAAAAATTCTTTGCGACGGTCGCGACGATCGCCGAAAGTTTCGATGGTTTCTACCGCTGAAAGTTTCGACGGTTGTGACGACCGCCGAAAGTTTCGACGATCTCGATCACCGAAAGTTTCGACAGTTGCAACGACCGCCGAAAGTCTCGACGGTTACGACGTTCAGACTTTTGGGACGGTTACAACCGTCGGAACTTTCAACAAGTTTTTTCAACCATCGAAAATCATTTTGCGACGATCATTTTTTCGACGGATCGGTTCCGTCAAAAAACTCGTCGAAAATCGTAATTTCTTGCGGTTTTTGGCAAATTATAAACGGTTTTGACGGTCTGTAATTGACTTTTTTCTTGTAATGAGAAATAGATTATCTTTACAACTGTGCAATGGTTTAATAAACTTAAAGAAACAAAATGGAAATTAAAATGAGATTATGATTATAGAAATAGCAATAGAGCAACAAAAGAATAAGGAGCATTAACGCATATGACAATAAGTCGATCAATATAACAAAAATTTCATTCTTTTGCAATAGGCTTATATATTATAACTCAAAAAAATAAGTTGTATACTCCTTTTACACCGCCCCCACCCCCCCCCCCCCCCCCCCCCCCCCCCCACCCCCAAAAAAATTATATTGGTTAGCTCTTAACAGTATTACTCATTAACATCAAAAGGGAAAAAAGTTGTAAACATTAGTACATTACTAGTATAACTTATAACACACAAACACATATAATGTATGCATGTATACGTTAGTATGTGGATCGACCGGACCTAAGTAAACAGATATGATAATATATGAGGTCAATTGACCTCATAAGATTATTATATTAAGACATTTTATTACTATATGTTACATCATAATAGTTAGTATTTATTTTAGCAACCTAACACATTGTGTTCATTTTAAAAGGTGTGGTTCTGTTCCAACATTATTTTTTATTCTGAATAAAATTGATTACATGATCTTTTTTTATTCTTTTTTGTTACAAATGAGGTTCTTAAGAAAAAAATAGATTAAAAATGGATATCGTACATTATGATCCCCATAAAATTTTTATATATTTAACCATCTATCTTTATCTCTTTCACATGATTCTCAAATTTTAAAATTAATTTATAATACATACTATATGTTATGATCTGACTAATGCTTTTTCTAGATTGTAAATCGTGACAATCTCGCTTAGTTAATTGATTGTTACGTTGAAGATTAATTTGTCAATAAATATTAATTTATATTTAAATTTTGACAAATTAATAATCTATATTATTTTCTTTTGGTATTATTATATAATAAACTAATTAGCAATTAAGTTATTTTACTTGCATGCATTAACTTTGTGTGTACGTATGTATCGTGTATGTACGTATGATTAGTGGAAAGCTTTGAGGCATTGGTCATCGGTTAGTCCATTAATTACAGGCAAGAGCAAAGGCGCAGTGGCCGTGGCTTCTGTTGGTTACCACAAATACAAGGTCCTTTTAGTTAATCTCTTTGCTGCATCATTAATCGCCACTTTTAGATAGGCATATTAGTTTTTATTACAACAATTCCAGAATAGTTCCCGTTCCTGCACAAATTTTTTTATTTTTTTTCCCTTTTGCTAAATCTCTAGTTCTGTGATTAAAGTGTCACCCAAAAGAATCATTTTTTTTATGATCCAAAACAATTATATATATATATATATATATATATATATATAGGGTTTAATGTATGTGTCGTGTGTAAGGTTTAATGTAGGTGTCGTGTCAAGCAGCTTGATAGTTTATTTTATTTTTTTCGATATTTTTTTCATGACTAATTCAATATTCATTGATGATAACAAAAACATGATTTAAATCATTGTCAATAATTATATTATTATTTTCAAAATTTTACGAACTTATGTACATTATTATCTTTTATAATAGATATACGTGTTTTTCATAACTTTTTACGTTATAAAACTATTTTTTATTGCCATCTAAACTATTCATAAAGAAATATATCGAAAAAATAAAGTAACACCATTTATGTATATATATATATATATATATATATATATATATATATATATATAGGGCTCCCAAGAATATACCCCAATTTAAAGACTGAATCTTAGACGATGCTACATTTGTCTCATTTCTCATAACCTAATTACATATAACTATAGCACTGAAAACATAATAACATAAACAATTAATATCATAAAATAATGGAAGACATACTAACACATGGGCCACATAGGTTCTAACATAAGTACCCAATTAAAGTTCACAATACATAAATAAGTTCATATAAAGTTCGGACTCAAAGCCCATTAGGCCATACATACTTGACCCCTAAGAGTTTATCATCATAATAAAATAGGCTATAAGATAACTTGGGCCATGGGCCCTACTAACTCATGTGCAATCTCTTTGTCATAAGGCCTTTACTGTTGAGCCTATGCCTAGTCCGTACATGCACGGATTCATGTGGTATAGAAAATTTCTCCCGTTAGAGTCATATATGTTATGATCATATAACATAATTTCTATCATAATAGGAATATGTAACACATGTTATGAGCTACATATGCACACTATATGACATGTGAATAATCATTATGGCAAGATAAGAGAGTCATATAATTATCATTAACTTTATGCTAAGACATATCATAGCTTATCTTACTTAACTTTAGCATCTTCATTCATAACATGATATGACAAGAGGACATACATTAGCATTCTTTTATGAGCATACATTATCATAATATTCTTCTTTATGTCTCAAGTCATTTCATTACCATTGAGTCTATGCTTAGTCCGTACCTGCACGGATTCATGTGATATAGGAAATTTCTCCTGTTAGAGTCATATATGTTATGATCATATAACATAATTTCTATGAATATGAACACATGTTATGAGTTACATATGCACACTATATGACATGTGAATAATCATTATGGCAAGATAAGAGAGTCATATGATTATCATTAACTTTATGGTAAAACATATCATAGCTTATCTTGCTTAACTTTAACATCTTCATTCATAACATGATATGACAAGAGGACATATATTAGCATTCTTTTATGTGCATACATTATCATAATCTTCTTCTTTATGTCTCAAGTCATTTCATCTTAGTCACTTTATATGACTTTCATCTTTTCATCTTCCTTCTTGATTTAGATATTTTCTTATCTTGATGTTTGAGAAGACCATATTGATTCATTGGACCTTGGCTAGTTAGGTCAGGATCTCTTTCCCAATTGAAACGCCATCGCTAGGGGTGGACTCAACTTGAAAATGACACCACTAGAGGGTGGAACTCATTTCCTTTCCACGATTATAATAAGACATCTTTAATCAATCTATCTTTTAATTACATATATCAATACATATAATTATTCAATACATATTGTATATTTTAATATTATTTAAGGTTGTCCATAAATTAAATCTTTCTAAGTGTGACAATCAACATACATAAGCATTGGAGCGGAACGGATGATCGGTCCACTTTCGGAAGATCGCCGGGACAGAAATCAGACGATCGGATCGCTGTGTAGCAGACGATCGAGCAGGTCGACAACGCCTACAAAAGTTCGACGAGGTCGACTTTTGCCATTCGAAAATGGATGATTGGAACATATTTCAGACGACTATTGGAGGGGTATGGAACGGCCGAACTGGTCGATGCAATGTTCGCAGAATCCCGAGATGGTTGAACTTATGGCAAGAAACTCGTTCAAACATTAGCTAGACGGGTGATGGGAGATCGAATTGGTCATAATATCGTCTGTAGAAGTTCGAGAGGGTCGAATTTTTTATATTCCAAAATGGGGGTTCATAGAGGGCGACCAAATTTGTTCGGACAATCGTTGAGAGGGTAGCGGACACACTACAAGAAAACTGGGGCTTTTCGATGGGCAGTTTCCGACGGATAGAAATTCGTCGTAATTTGCGATGAATTTTGCGACAGATAGCGATCCGTCAGAATTTTCGACGGCCACAACCGTTGGAAATGAAAATAATAATTATGTAATTATTATATTATTATTTTATTTTTTTACTATTAGGAACGTCAAAATTTTTGATGGATATCTATCCGTCGCAATTTTTGACAATCCGGATAGTCGGTAAATGTAAAATAATATAATATAAGGAGTATTTTATTAATATAATTAGTGCTAGTTTAAATCGTCGATAAATGAAAAGTAATATAATATAATGAGTATTTTATTAATATAATTATCCATAGTCCGAACCGTCGCAATTTTCGATGGTTCCGATCGTCGATAATAATTAGCGACGGTCTAGACCGCAGTAAACTAAAAAATAAATATTATATATAACTAAATATAGTATTTTATTATTATAATTAAATATTTTTTTATGGTCATGACCGTCGGTAACTTTACAAATAATTAATATCATATTCATATATATATCATGATAATATATATTATTAATATTTGCTATGTTTCCGACGGTCATAGCCGTCGATAATTAAAATTTCACTATCCCGCTACTTTTTTTTTCATTTTTCCGCTTTCTCATATATATATATATATATATATATATATAATCTTACCTATCCCACTCTCTATTTCTTTCCCCGTCTCCACTCTCTCTCTCTCTCCTTGCCGGCGAGCCTCTCCTAACCGGACGACAATCCTCTCCCTCCCGGACGAACCTCACCTGATGGCGCGACCTTTCCCTCCCTCCCTCTCTCTCTCTCTCCACCCCGGACCGCTAGGCGGCTAAATCCAGCCGTGGGCCGCGGATCCGGCTGCGCTGGCGGTCAGATCCGGCCGCCAGAGGCCGGCTAATTTTTTTATATTATAAAAATTCTTTGCGACGATTTTGACCGTCGAAAGTTTCGACGATTGCTACCGCTGAAAGTTTCGATGGACGTCGTGACCGTCGAAACTTTCGGCGGTTGTGACCCCCAAAGCTTTCGACGTTTCATTGACCGTCGAAAATATCGGTGGTCGCGATCATCCAAAGTTTCGATAGTTCGTGACTGCCGAAAGTTTCGACGTTCGTGACCGCCGAAAGTTTCGACGTTCGCGACCATCGGACTTGCGATATTTTTTTCCCAACCGTCGAAAATTAATTTGCGATGACCATTTTTTCGACCGATCAGTTCCGTCAAAAAACCCATCAAAAATCTTCATTTTCGACGATTTTCGAAAAATTACAGACGGTCGAAACCGTCTGTAATTGCCATCTTTCTTGTAGTGTCAACTGAACGGGCTGTTACAACGTCCATAGAAGATCAAGATGGTCGAACTTCTGCTCTCAACGGCCAATGACAATAACATGCAATCGAAAGCCGTTTGAGCGCCCGTTTTGGAATGTCAGAATGAAAACTACTTATACATATGAATTTTCACTTCATACAATCATCCAACATAGGACTAATCATCATAAGCTTCATATCACACTTGTTGTAACATAATAAATCATAAAATAGAGGTATCACATTTTTGTTCAATAAATAAGCAATCTCATCATGAACTAAGCATATATCACTACAACAAAAATGGGAATTACAGACGGTTTCGACCGTCAAAAATTTCCTGAAAACTGACAGAAATCATGATTTCCGAGGGTTTTTCGACGGAATCCATTCGTCCGAAAAATGGTCATCGCAAATTAATTTTTGACGGTTGGAAAAAAAATGTCGCAAGTTTCGACAGAAGTCCGATGGTCACGATCGCCGATATTTGCGGCGGTCGACGAAATCGTCGAAACTTCGACGGTCGCGATCGCTGAAACTTTCGACGGTCGTGACGACCACCATAAATATCGACGATAGCAACCGTCGAAACTTTCGGGGGTCGCAACTATCGCAAAGAATTTTTATAATATAAAAACAATTAGCCCGCCGCCAGCGACCGGATCCGACGGCCAACGGCGGATTTGGCCGTCCGCGGCCAGATCCAACTGCCAGGCGGCCGATCCGGCGCTAGCGGCCGATCCGGCGCCAACGACCAGATCCAGTCGCCGATCGGGTGCAGCGGCCGAACCCGGCCGCCCGCAGCCGGATCCGACCACCTGGCGGTTTAGGCTGGAGGGAGAGAGAGAGAGAGGGACGCCGGCGCGAGAAGGACGTCACCGGCCGTCAATGCCTGTCGTCCGGTCGGGAGAGATTGCCGATAGGGAAAGGGAGAGGGAGAGGCCCGCCGGCAAGGAGAGAAAGAGGGGGAGAGAGAGGAGAGGGGGAAAGAAAGTGGGGAAGTTTACATATTATATATATATATATATATATATATATATATTATACATATTATATATATATATATATATATATAGGTGGAAAAATGAGAAAGCGGAAAAATGAAAAAAAAGCGGGATAGTGAAATTTTAATTACCGACGACTCTGACCATCGGAAACTTAGCAAATATTAATAATATATATTATCATGATATATACGAAGATATTAATTATTTTTAAAGTTACCGACAACCCTGACCGTCACAAATTATTTAATTATAAATATAAAATATTATATATAGTTATATATAATATTTATTTTTTATTTTATCGACAGTTTGAACTGTCGTTAATTATTACCGACGGTCATAACCATCGAAAATTACAACGGTTCGGATTGTCGCTAATTATATTAATAAAATACTCTTATTATATTATTATATATTTACCGACAGTCACGACCATCAAAAATTTCAGCGGATAGATATCCGTCGAAAATATCGACGTTCCTAATTGTCAAAAAATTAAATAATAATATAATAAATTGCATAATTTATTATTTTCATTTCTGACGGTTGTGACCGTCGAAAATTCCGTCGGAAATTGTGGCGGATAGATATCCGTCGAAAATATCAATGTTCCTAATCGTCGAAAAATATGATAAATTACATGAATGGTCTCCCAACTTTGAGTCTATTTCCAATTGGTCCCCCAACTTCAATTTATAGTCAGAACGTCCTCCATCTTTCATTTTCTTGCACGCTTAGTCCTCCTGATCGGTGATCACAGATTCCCCGATTGCCTTGCTTACGTGGCCGGCTTTCTCTCACATCCACGTCAGCTTAAGTAGGCCACGTCATTTTAAAAAAAAAATAAAAAATAAAAAAAAAGATGAGATTGTCCACGTCATTAAAAAAATTTAAAAAAAAATGAGTTGCGGAAGAGAGAGGGAGGGAGGCGACCGCCCACCTCTCGCCGGAGCTCGACCGGACCTTCTCTCTCCCGCACGGCGAGAGAGAGAGGGAGGGTTGCGAGAGAAAAGGAGGGTTGCGACCGCCCCCTCTGGTGGGCAGTTGCGCAAGAGAGAGAAGGAGGGGGGCAACCGCCCCCCTCTGGAGCTCGCTCGGCGAGCTCGACCGGATGGTGGCGGTCGCCCCCTCCCTCTCTCTTGTCGTGCGGGAGAGAGAAGGTCTAGTCGAGCTCCGGCGAGCTCGACTAGAGGGGGCGGTCGCCCCCCTCCCTCTCTCTCTCGCAACTCAATTTTTTTTAATTTTTTTAATGATATGGATAATCTCATTTTTTTTATTATTATTTTTTTAATTTTTAAAATGACATGGCCGACTTAAGCTGACGTGGATGAGAGAGAAAGTCGGCCACGTAAGCAAGGTAACCCGGGAACCTATGATCACCGGTCAGGAGGAGTAAGCATGCAAAAAAATGAAAGATGGATGACGTTCTGATTATAAATTGAAGTTGGGGGATCAATTGGAAATTGACTCAAAGTTGGGGGACCATTCGTGTAATTTATCTCAAAAAATAAAATAATAATATAATAAATTACATAATTTATTATTTTCATTTTTGACGGTTGTGACCGTCGAAAATTTCGTCGAAAATTACGGCGGATAGATATCCATCGAAAATATCGACGTTCCTAATCGTCAAAAAATAAAATAATAAAATAACAAATTACATAATTTATTATTTTCATTTTTGACGATTGTGACCATCGGAAATTCCGTTAAAAATATTTTCGTCATAAAATCCGTCGCAAATTGTGACAGATTTCTATCCGTCGGAAATTGCCCGTCGAAAAATGATAATTTTCTTGTAGTGGATGACATGGAACTTCATAGTTTTATATATGATGACCTTAATAAAAACACGACTTAAACCTAATCCTTCATGCGCATTCCCTAATCATCCATTAAAAAAATCTAATTTGATCTTCAAAACTTTTAATCCAAATATTAAACATCATTAAAAAGATGAGCAGTGGTTTGAATCCTCTTAATATATTTTTAAATTTTAAATTAAATCTTAATCCTAATCTTCTTTCTTTCTTCCTTCCTCTTTTATCTCTTTTCTTTTCTTGACGTGGGAGCACCTTCCTCTTTGTTCCCAGCAGCTGGCCCCACGTGCTACTTTTGCGGCTGTCGGTTGCTTCTATTTGAGGGACGAGCGGTGAGTGAGAGAGAGAAAGTGAAGAGAAAGAACGAGTGACGGAGGCCACTTGCTGGTGATGTGTGGAAAGGGATGAGAGAGTTGCCGTGGGATGGAGGGCCTTCTTTTGCTCCTATTGGTTGGTCCTTGGAGTGGGGAGAGTGAGGGCGACTGAGATGATGGTTGATGGGCCGGGGTTTAGGATATACGAGTGGTGTAATTATGTTTTAGCTTTAGGGTGGCTTGGTTGTAGTTTTTTTTAGAATATTACAATATATATATATAATTTCATTTTGTTCTCTATCTCACTTTATTCGTATCTTTTACACCATCCTCATCTTAATCATTCTTTCTCTTTCAAATAATTTATCACACTTGAATAAAATGATCTTTCAAATAGTCCTATATATATACTTGAGCACCTAATCAACATGAAATCTTATCTTATGGAGCTTTTGATCTTAATTTCAGGAAGATGTCAAGCTAATGGCAGATACAGGACTGGACTCCTACCGGTTCTCCATATCATGGTCGAGGCTTCTGCCAAGTACGACAGAGATATTACTGACCATTTCAAGACACCATAGCAGCAAACTTATTGTAAATGCCTGATTTCCAGGTGGCAGAGAACCTGTTAATATTAAAGGACTTGCATATTACAACAGTCTCATTGACGAACTACTGGAAAAAGGTCAGGTTTTCTCCCATCCCTCACTGAATTAACTCTGATCAAGAAAATCTGAACTGAACATTGATGTTCTTGATTTGTCCTCGTATCACAATGTCTGATGAAATTTGAAATGATATCGTCTAGTCCATGATTAATGATGCTGGGGTATATCTCGCAGGAATTGAGTCACATGTCACAATTTACCATCTTGATCTTCCTCAAGTACTAGAGGATGAATATGGAGGATGGCTAAGCTCAAAGATTGTGTAAGATGAGTTATTTATATACCTTTAATTGCTCATTTTGATTTCATATATTCAAAGTACGTCCTCGGTGAACTTTGTGGCGAATTCTCAGATCATGAAACCAATTATAATCTTCTGAGATCTAATTCAGGGAAGACTTCGCTGCATACGCCGATGTGTGCTTTAGAGAATTCGGTGACAGAGTGAAGCAATGGACCACCATTGCTGAACCCAATATATTTGCATTAGCATCATATGACACTGGAGTGTGGCCCCCTGGAAGATGCTCTCAACCCTTTGGCCTCGTCAATTGCTCACTTGGTGATTCGACCACAGAGGCTTACGTTGTTCTGCACAATGCCCTGCTAGCACATGCAGCAGCAACCGGTCTGTACAAGGAGAAGTATAAGGTTAGGCCCCGAATGCATCATATTTAGTCATAGTTCAAAGTAAAAATTCAAGGGTGTGATCATATTCTTGTAAAAATTCATGCTTCATTTCTTCATCAAGACATTCATGCGCCAACTAATAAAATAAGGGTCATAAAACTATGCAGGCTATGCAGAATGGATGGGTAGGCTTCAATTTGTACAGTTACTGGTTGTATCCATTCACAAATTCCACTCAAGATATTACAGCAACTAAAAGATTACTCGACTTCACCATCGGCTGGCAAGTACACTGCAGTATTCTGATACCGATGCAGTTCATCAGTTACTATCTTTTACTGATTTTGAGGTCACATGGTGAATACGTTGATTGATATATGTGGAATGTATGTTTGTATGCTCAGGGTCTTAGATCCCCTGGTGTTTGGAGATTACCCTGCGGTCAT
Source organism: Pontederia crassipes (assembly GCA_030549335.1). Lineage (NCBI taxonomy): Eukaryota > Viridiplantae > Streptophyta > Magnoliopsida > Commelinales > Pontederiaceae > Pontederia > Pontederia crassipes. Next base: position 12,370,862 of record CM060195.1, on the reverse strand, counting down.
GAGGGAGATCGTTGGCTCAAGGCTCCCATCCTTCACCCAAGAGCAGTCTGATCAAATAAGAGGTTCATTTGATTTCATTGGCCTGAATCACTACACATCGTTCTATGTTGAAGACAGGTCAAACGCATCGACGACAACCCCTCGTGATGTATATGGAGATTACTTTGCTGCTACGACACGTCAGTAATTATCTGATCAACTTTTTTCTCTTTATTTATTTATTTATTTATTACTTTCAACACATGTTCTCTGAGATAGAGTGAACTTTCTTTGTCACTCCACTGCAGAATCAAAGAATGGAACACCCGGAGAAGAGGTAAGTAAAATGACACCATATGTATATTTCTTATCATTTTTTGCATGACCATGGCTGCTGCATCACATACATAGTTAAAGGTATGTACATCCGAAACAGGTTATCCCTTCTCATTTGGTAGTGGATCCTGCCGGGTTGCAACACATGCTACAATACATAAAAGATGTCTATGGAAACCCTCCCATTTTCATCGAAGAGAATGGTCAATGATCACCTTCACTATATATTCTGAATAAATTTATCTGAAAAATTGACTCTTGTTATGATGGCCAAAATTTTTATGGTCTTGCATCATATGATGTGCGCTTTATCAGGCTATGGGCTTGGATCAAATGACACACTTGAGGACTATGACAGGATTGAATACTTGAGCAGCTTCATCAGTAGCCTTCTTGATGACATTAGGTGATTGAAATTCAATTTCTTAATGTGTGCATAAGATTAAGATATAGAGTACAGAAAATGCGTGCTGATGCATATAATTCAAACGACAATGAAAATATTTGATCGAGATGGATTCATATGCAGGAACGGCGTAAATGCCAAGGGTTACTATGTGTGGTCATTTATCGATGTGTTGGAGTTGCTGGGTGATGGCACCCCTTGTGGACTATACAGAGTTGATTTTGCAGATCCAGAGCTCAAAAGACAACCGAGACGCTCAGCCTTTTGGTACTCCAACTTCTTGAATAAGAAGGCCAACATAACAACTGCAACTGAGAGGGACAACCTCAGAGCAGTGTCTCATGCTGCATGGTGACTCCTTTAAATAAAATTTAAGATATTACGAATTGGTTAGCTTATGCAGCCATCGAAATGTACAAGAGTCCACATATACATATGCTTCGGTAAACATATGCTTCGGTTTATGAAATATATGAGATGCTAAAAATTGATTGAGTGACAACCGCTCACTAATTGTGCCACTTGAATTGAATTATACTTATCATTTATTTATTTTACCTCCAACAAACAAGTAGTTGTGAAACTGTTTGTGAAATCCAAATAATAAACCACAAGAAAATAGCGAAAACATGTATCTCATAAGAAATTCCTCTTATGAAGCTTCACTTGCATTTTCTCCATTGAAGAGGTATCACACTTTTTATCTCACCAAGTTTGTCTCGCCATACCCTTTTCTTTCCCCAAAGAGATAAAGTGGCAATCTCTCATACGAATGAACCACTTCAAGAAAAAAGTGCATTTTCCACTGACAATTTCTTACAGACAAAAATCATTCACATTATTGGACGATATTTGTGACAGGATGAAAAATCCTTCTGAAATATCGACGGACAAAATATCCTTTACTAATAATATCGACGGTAATTTATCTTTGGCATTACTGATGGATCTCTATTCTTCAGCAATTCTAAAGACTATATTCGTCGACAATTATATTTATAATAATATATATAATATAATATAAACATATGATTGATATTTTAATATTAAAATTTTCAACGAGTCTACCCTTCGGAATTACTGATAGGACTCTATCAATCGGCAATTATAGTTATAATAATATATATACTATAAATATATATTTAATATTTTAATATTAATATTTTTTACGAATTTAGCCTTCAAAATTATTTATGGATAAAGATTCTTCATTTGAAAATTATATTCTTCAATAATTGTATTTATAATAAAATATATATAATATATATTTCTCTTTCTAAATGTTCTTATATTCTTTTTTTTATGCATTAATAAAATAATATAATAAATAAGTTATCATTATTTTCATTTTCTCATAATTTTCTTTAATCTTTTATCTGTTTACTCATTTGTTCATTTATTTTCTTTAATACTCTTTCATTTTATCCGTTTAAAAATAAGAAATGTTATTTATTTAATCCAAAATTTATACTTATACTCGGTTTAAACATCTTAAAATTAGCTATTATATGATTAAAATTAGTTATATCTTGGATAAGAAGTTAACATATTTTAATTTTATTAAAATTTATCTATATTATGTTTTAAATTTATCTATAATATATAAATAAAGGGTAAAATGAAGGTGCGAAGCGACCAACTCTTCGCACCATGTCACGTGCGATCTCACACATCCAATTGAGATCTGACGTCTACGCGATCGTGTGCGCGTTGAACCGTGGAGATGAGATCTATCTTCTGACATCGATCTCATGAGAATTTCTCTCCCATTCTCGATCTCTCACCCTTTGTGTCTCCGGCGAGTGCAAGTACGGACAAATTGAGGGTGCCGGCGAGTGCGACACCATGGCTGTGAGGGAACACTCCATTCTCCTCTCCGTCGAGTGCGGGTAGAATGAACTGCGTGTGGCGGCGAGGGAAGAGGGAGATGAGAAGGAGATCCCAAATCATGTTGCTGCAGATCGGCGAAACTTTCCATTGATGATCTAGATACACCAGCCGGAGAGGGAGAGTGAGTTTTCTAAACTAATATGCATCGGGTAATCTGCAAGAGGGAGTCCTCCTCGCATTATCTGGAAGTTTCGCCAACGGAGGTATGCTAAATCTGCCCGGAGGTGGAGAATGGCGGCAGAATCTATAGGAGGGGGGTTCTCTAGTTCATGGCTCCTCCTCTCCACGTTTCTCATCCTCATCTTCCTTGCCCGCCTCAGGCGACGACACAGTCGTTATCGATGCCTCATCCGACCTTGTCCGTCGCAACCCTTAATTACTGCCCACCTCTCCTACATAGCCTCCTTCCCTCCAACCTCAAAACCCACTTCCGCATTCTCAAATCCTTGCTTGCGATCATCACCAGAATAGTCCCACAGCTCTCTCGCGCTCCCCCGAAGAAGGACCGTGTCGAGTTTTCTTACAAAAACTTGGGTCGGCGGGGTATGCCAGACATCGGACCACCCCCGAAGAAGGACCACGTTGAGATCGCCGACAGAAACTTGGGTCAGCGAGGTACACCAGCCATCAGATCACCAGCTTTTCTTGACATCTTCTCGTGAGATTACACCCAACAATGGGATCGCAAAGGGTTGTTGGGCAAATGAGCAGTGGAAGAATAAGTGGGCATTGGTTCCAGGGTGAGGCCGCAAAGGGAGCAAGAAGGATCTGTTGTCAAAATGGTAAATACTATCAAGGGTTGGTAGTTTATTATGAAGAAGTTTCCAAAAAAAAAAGGATTTTGGGAGCCAATGGAATCCTCCAAATTTTCAACCAAGCTTGCCCTCCATAGGAGGTGGGTGACAAAGCATGACGGCGAACAAAATTATAGAGTGACTTAACATTTGCACATCTATCGGTATCCATCACTCAGACCCACATGTCATCATAGGCTAGAATAGGAATGTAAATGCGCCTAATTATTTCACATAAATTCGGTCCAAACATAACAGAGAGTAAGTTATCGTTTCATTTCCTCTTCACAATCAAATCGCTGACTAGAAGGCTATCGAATGATAAGGAGGTGTTAACCAAGGTCGGCATTTTACTGATAGGGATCTGGAAAATCCAAGGGTCAAAAAGGAGAGAGGAAAAAGACCCGGATCCCATCTATTTTTAAAACTTGAGCGGAGATCCATAATAGAGTGCAGAATATACTCCAAGATGAAGAGACACAAGAGAGTGTGGGCATGTCCTAAAGGTGAAAGTTTTCATATTTAGCGAAGACGTGGTTAACCAGGGAAATCAATTTTGTTCAACAAATTTAAGATGTGTTGCACAGTGAGGTTCGGACAACATGAAGGTTTCGGATTCCAAGACCCCTCGCAAGTCTAAGTAGCTGGGCAATTTGCCAGCTGATCAAATGGGAGCTCTAGTGATGATTTGGATAATTTTTCTAAGGATTCAATTACTCCACTCGCAAGGTGAGTGGTATCGAGCCAGTATATGGGGATAGACGACAAGACAAATTTGATGAGGGTAGTGCAGCCCGCCTAATTAAGAAGGCGCCCACTCGAGCTTGTAAGTCTGGCAGAGGTTTTCTCAATGATGAGTTATTGATCTTTAACTAGAATACACCCGAGGGAGATAGGGATTCCAAGGTAAAGAAAAGGGAATTTTCCCAGTTTGAATTTAAGTGTATCCCTGATTAAGTTCCTACTTTGATGTTTAAGATGAGGGGAGATAAAGCTCGATTTTTTGGGTGTTTACTTTTTAACCAGTAAGGTAATGATAGATAGCCAAGACCTTGCGAATATTCTTGTAGTTTTTATGGTGGCTTTTAGGAAAATTAGCAGGTCATCTACGAAAAGCAAATGAGAAAGAGTGAAAGTTAAGTTCCAATTCTAAAGGGAACAATTTTACCCATGGACTCATGAAGGTTCATAAGTGAAGAGGAGACTTGTTGAAAAGGATAAAAATGTATGGGGAGATAGGATCTCCCTGCTGGGTGCTGCGGTGACCAGTAAATGCCTCATATTTCTGCCATTAATAGCACATGTGAAGATGGGGGAACGGATACAGATTTTAATCCAGTTGATAAATGTGGATGGGAAATTCATGAGGAAGAGGATTGTGTTTATTGGATCCTAGGAGACACGACCGAACGTTTTCTCTATGTCAGCTTTAAACCTCCCAGAGTTTAGGGAGTGAGCCAATTCCTAAGTAATTAAAATGTTGTATGAGCCTTTCGGGTACGAAAGCAGATTGGTTTAAGTGTGGGCCACAAGCGATTGGCTAGATTTTTGGTAGGCAATCAGTAGAGGATATTGCATAGTGAGACTGGTATGTAATCAGTATCATTTTAGGATTTTTCTTTTTCGAAATGAAAATTAGGGAAGTTTCAGTCCACTCAGATGGAAGGATGTTATAGGTGAAGAAAGAATTTATGGTCATAGATATTCGTTGTCCCACAATATCCCAGTACTCACGTTAAAATTTGACGGTGAATCCATCCGACCTTGGAGCCTTGACAGGGGGCATGATCTAGAGCGAAATCCGGATCTCACTGTCGGAGATGGCACTGGTGAGTAGGCTAGAGAAGGAATCATCAAGGGTAGGAAGCGAGGGCCAACGGTCCAATAGGATGGGTTGGGTAGCTTTAGGCTGCAAAAGGGTTTGTTAGTGCTCGACAAACGTGATTATTCTTCCTCCATTGTCCTAAATTTCTAAAATGATATTTTATCTGTGCCTAATCATGGTTGAGAGGTGGTAGTATCATGTATTTCTATCTCCTTTTTTAATCCAGTGCGCTTTTGCTTTGCTCCACCATTTTTAGATTTGTTTGAGTAAGGTAGTGAGCAGATGGTACCCTAAGCATAAGAGAGCGAGCTCAGAATCGGGAAAGGCCTTGAACGACGTCCAGATGCTCGAGTTTAGTGATGAGCTCAAGAGTATCATCTTTCCTAGTTCCAATGAGGCCAAGAGAGTTTTGTTCCATTTGCAGGAATTGGATTTGATTTTCTTTAAGGCTTCTACATGGTCGTAGAGGTGGTCCAGCCCCGCCGGACAATGCCACGAGCCTCATGGTGCTGAAATCAGAAATGCTTGTACTTAAACGAGTGGGGTGAGAGAGGGATCGTCGGTCTAAAAGAGGATGGGGGCATGATCGGAGACGCATCAGGGAAGAGAGGGAGTAAATTATACGAATGAGCCACCAACTTTGTGTCGATTTCCAACTGATCCCCCAACTTTAATTTATAACCAGAACGTCCCTCATCTTTTATTTTTTTTTGCACGATTAGTCCTCTTGACCGATGATAGTGGGTTTCCCGATTGCCTTGCATACGTGGCCGACACGTCCATTTCTCTCTCATCCACGTCATTTAACGTTCCAAACCAGGTAAATTATACAGATCGTCCCCCAACTTTGAATCAATTTCTAAATAGTCCCCCAACTTTGATATTATTACACGATTCATCCACTTGACTAGTAAGAAACAGTCTCCCGATTATCTTGCGATATGGCATAATAAAATATAATAAAAAATTTAACTAGCTGACATCACATAATAAAAAACATTATAAAAATTTCAGGGCGCGGATGAGCTGGCAGAGGAGGGGTGTCGGCCCCCTCTCCAAGCTCGCCCTTTGGAGAGCTGGCATAGGGGGCGCCGGCCCCCCTCTCCAAGCTCGCCCACTGGCGAGCTTCGCACAAGGGGCGCTAACGCCCCCTCGCGAGTTCATCAGCGCTTTTATCATTTTTATTTTTTATAATCTCTCAACTTTGAGTCATTTAGGGTTGTCGACGAGCTCGCGAGGGGGCGTGGACGAGCTTAGAGAGGAGGGTCGGCGCCCCCTATGCCAACTTGTCGACACTCCCCCTCTGCCAGCTCATCCGCATTCTTAAATTTTTATAATATTTTTTATTGTGTGATGTCAACTAGTTAAAATTTTTATTATATTTTATTATGCCACATCGCAAGATAATCAAGAGACTGTTTCTTACCGGTCAAGTGGATGAATCGTGTAATAATATCAAAGTTGGGGGACTATTTAGAAATCGATTCAAAGTTGGGGGACGATCCGTGTAATTTACCTAGTTTGGAGCGTTAAATGACGTGGATAACTTAAATGGCATGGATGAGAGAGAAATGACTGACGTGTCGGCCACGTATGTAAGGCAACCGAAAAACTCACTATCACCGGTCAAGATGACTAATCGTGCAAGAAAATAAAAAATGAGGGACGTTCTAGTTATAAATTGAAGTTGAGGGACCAGTTGGAAATCGACTCAAAGTTGAGGGACCATTCGTGTAATTTACCCGGGAAGAGAGGTAAGCGATAAGTTTGGAAAAGTTTGGAGCTAATAGTGGCTGAGGAGTAGCCAGTCAAAACGACAATGAATACGGGCTAAACCAGTCCTATTGTTGCACCATGTGTACCTAAGGCCACTTAGAGCTACATTGATAAGTCCTTGCTTGTCAAGGAGGTTTCTAAATGATCTGGTTGTGGGAGCTTGAAGGTTGAGCCCCCGAGCTTGTCCTTGGGGTCAAGGGTTGAGTTAAAGTCACCCATTAGAGCCCATGGGAAGCTGTTGGCTTCCATGTGATAGAGGTTATGCCGCAAGGCATTGTGGATAAGGGGGAGCATAGACACAAGACAGTAGGAAAGTGAACTAGTTGAAAGTAACGACATCATGAAAAATCTAAGGAGTGACAAGGATCGAAGTCACATGTGTGCCCGGGCCGCACCAGGCTAGGACAATGCCACTGGAAGCTCTTGCCGACTCGCAGTAGATTCCGTCCCATTGGGTGCCAAGATGACTGATGACCTATTTTATTTTTACAGAATCCGAGTGGATTTCTAACAAAATGATAAAGTGTGATTTTTGAGATCTAATTAGGTTCGCTAATCTATCTAACTTTGGCCCTCAAGGCCCCTCTATAGTTCCAGGATAAGATGCGCATCAGCTGGGTTTGAGTTTCCCCGTCGACCAGAGAAAGCCACACAATAGCCTGCATAGAAGAAGATCGTCATGAGGTTTTGGATGTAGAAGCTAGAGATGTATTACTTCTGTGGCTTCCTCTTGAGTTGCATGTGCGGAAGCGAAGGCTTTGGGCAAGGTTGTCAATATTGAGAGTCTAACTAACACTACAAGAAAATCGAGGAATAGCGACCCACGAATCGCGACGCTAGGGAGGCGCTATTGCGTCTCCTTGATGAAGAGCGTCTCATTGGCGTCCAATAGCGCCGCATTTATGGGACGTTGGAAATCAATGGCTACTGTCGTCGCAATAGAGTCAACAAAATTGAGACGCTACTAGCGCCACGCGTTGATGCTATCTCGACGTTATTAAGATGCGTGGTGTCCGGCTAGGAGCAATAGACGTGCGTCGCTACTTCGACGCGCACGTGGCGCTAAGGCTGACGTGCTATGTCGGCACCCACGAGTCGCTAATGTAGGCGCTATTTCGGCACTGCAGTGACGCAAAGATGATGGTATCTGCGTCGTCAATGAGATGCGAATATGGCGCTAAGAATGGTATATTTAACTCAACGTCGACTACGTATGCGATATAAAAATGCATTGATACATTGATATTCATCATAGGCAATATAAAAGCATCACATGCATAATATTTAACATAAGAATACGAAAAGTAATAAATTGAACTAATAAACTATATGTATATCTAAGTCTACAAGTAACAAAAGCATAGTTTATATCCATGATTTGTTTCTATCATAGGTTTGGGAGTTATTGTTATCATTCCGGACGTTCGATCCAGACGTGCTCGGTCCATGCCCTCGCGGGGATGGATTCGGCATTGGGATCTATCCCTGAATCGCCTCCAATAGCGGAGCCAACTGCTGCGACACCTGTCGCGATATCTGCTCCGATAGCTATTGCGATAGCTGCTATAATAGCTACGTTATATCAGGTACATCGGATGAGCTCGGAGCAGATGGACCGCCTGCATATCCTCCGATCCTCTTAGGTATCTGAGCGGCTGTGCCGCGGCCACGCAAGTATCCCCTCATGTCATCCGGCCACCTCCTCCCAAACATTAGGGTCCTCTAAGAAATAGAAAAATTATACAATCAAATAATATATAAAATATATATAAAAAGCACATAAATTAAAAACATGACAAAGCCAACCAAGAAACATTACTTGGTGGCTGAGAACTCGGAACATCTCCATAGTTTTCAGCCATTTTCGCATTATACTCATCCTAAGAAATTTAAATATTGTGCATTTCAAAAATAGTGCACTAACGTCAACAATCAAATGAACATGTCATGAGACTTACTAGAAGCCTACAAGCAGTGGACGTGATCAAGTCGTTTATCTTTCGGCTCGTATGCGTGGCCTCATAGACCACGCGAAAGTCTACGGGACCGCCTTCTTTCTCCTCCTACGATAAAGTTTCAAATTTGATAACATAAGTATAAGTCAAAAGTTTGATAAATTGAATTTGTATGTAAATTACCATGCGTCATCGATGCTCATCAAATCGCATCGACCCCCCTGTGTGAATGTTGGCCTCGGGCTTCGAAATACGGTTAATTCTTGCCTTTTCTAACTTCCTTTGTCATCGTTCATCCGACCTTAATGAACATCAAATACTTAGACTTTCAAAAACTATAAATTTAATAAAAATAATTTAAAGTAAACATACTTACCACTTCCTACATAAGGACTCCAAAACTGAGCGTTTAATATGCTTTGGGCATCTTTTTATGCCCTGCTTCAAAGTGAGGCCGACGGACGTGATGACCTTGCGAAATTTGTATAATCGATTTCGGAGGCGTTTCGCAGCGACCTCCTCAAAAGCTCTATGGATCATCCCTAAGCTAAGATCCGGATGAAACTGATTTGTCTCTTACAAAATACGTTAAAACTTAGTAATTTTAAAATAATATAAATCAAATTATGTAATCCAAATATAATATCTTACCGTAAAGGCTTGAAAGATGTCATCCCGCACTTGAATTGGGACATCCTTCCAGGATCCTGCCCCTTCCGACAAGTTGGAAAGAATGAGAGCAGTGACATCTCGCACGGTACTAGCGGGTCCTGCCAATTACAAAGAAGAATTAATTTTCAATCATAACCAAAACTATAAGAAAATTTGTACAACTTACTTAACTTATGGTCGAGCAATATTATTCACGAGGACCACCCCATTATCGCGTAACCCCTCTTCATCACTCGAAGAGAAATCATCATCCGGTACAATTGGAGTAGGCTAAGAAGGCCCGACATCCTCTACGGGCCCTAAGACAAAATAAATCATTAGTGTCGTACCAAATTAAAATTGTGATAATTGATATATGTACAGTAATGTTCTCACCTCAATTGATCTGTGACAGTCCGCTTATCTGATTGAATTGAGCCATGTGCTTGTGCTATCGACGGGTAGCAACTGACATTATTAAAAAATAATTAATATAATTAATTGAGAAATATAATGTCAATGACATTAAATATGTCACTTGGGGTAAGATGTCGTTCGCCAACGCTAGAATGTGGTGAAGCGTCCAGTAGTCTCGGCAGTGGCGGTGGCGTAGCAACTGTCACAAAAGCAAAATATTTAAAAAACACTATCTCCTAATGTGTATCGTCTACAATGTGACACGTACCTGGAGTGATACGCGGAGCAGACCCACCAATTGATCGCCTACTATGTGACGATCCGACTACGCATCCCGTCGGAGGTGGAGGAACTGATATTATTGAAAAAATAAATTTAACTACTATAATAAACTATAAATAAGTATTTGACAATAAAAATATTACCTGGTGGTTGTGATGGCTGACTCATCTGGAGTGAACACCTGGAAGAGCGAAATGACCAAGATGCTCGACCTATAGTAACCATGATTGAAAAAAGTAATAATCTTCTCTTATTATCGGTAACTATATATAAGTAAAAAAGTAAGAAGCTTATGTCATTAGAATAACTACGGGATTCATTCGCTTATTTCGTATTCTGATTCATTTTCATCATCTTCATCATCGTCGCTATAATCTTGGTTTGAGTCATCGTCAACGAATTTATCAAAGTTCACTTCCAAGAGGTCATTTGAATTGATCTCTTCCATTGGCTCAGCGTCATCGATCAATTGAAAATTCTCAACTCCATCGGCCACATCAATCGTCTCATTCACTCTATCTTCTCAATAGTAATCATCCATGGGCACATCATTGTGTACGAATGATGTTTCATTGTCATCTATCATTGTTTCTGCTAAGAATAATCTACTTCTCACCTTGCATGACACCCACCATTCATCATTGGTTCTTTTCGATGGATACTTAGTGTAGTACACTTATTGCGCCAATACGAATGAATCGTATGACTGAAGTCTCAACCGAGGGTTAATATCCACCAATTTAAACTTTTGATCGATCCGAACTCCTTTCTCTGGATCGAACCAACGACATTTTAGCACCATGACTTTGTTAGATTTTTCAAAATAAGACAATTCTATGATGTCTTCTATAACATCATAGTAATCAAAGTCGGTGTCCTCGTACATGCTTCCTAGAATACATATGTCGCTATTAATAGTTGAACATTGTCGGCTATATTCTTTTGTATGGAACCGATATCCATTGACTATGACGTCGCAGTAGCTAAGAACTTTTTTCTTCGAGCCATGACCGAGATATCATATTTTTAAATCTATGACTAAGCCATTAATAACCTATAAAAAAATAATTAAAAACTTTATTAATAGTTACGAACTTAAGTAACAATTAAGAGCAAGCGAAAAGAATTTTCACTTCACATCTCAATCAATTAGCAAAATGTCCGTCTCATAGTTTCAATAACTCATCGTTTGAAACTAACAGATTGTATTTTCGCTGTAATTCTTCGAATTTCCTGAATTCATAGTTATTAATTAATGAAATCATATAGCAACAATTAACTTTAAATTATATAACATATTAAAACAAATTGTCTTACTTCATATATGGCATCACTTCACTACAATTTGCAAGGACATAATTCTCAACGGCGGTGAGATCTTTGTCACTCAAAATAACTTTGCGTCATGTACCAAGAAGCCGACATGGGTACTTGAAGATGGATAGAATAACTTCTCTTTCACCGCCATCATCGTTTCTTGGAACTTTGGTGCATCGTGATTGTATGTGTGGCTCAAAGTACTTTGAAGTGAAGTTTGACACCTCCTCAATGAAATATGCTTCACACATGGAGCCTTCAATTTTTGCCTTATTCTTCGCCTTCCTTTTCAAATATAACATGCACTTTTCGAAAGAATACATCCATCGATACTGAACCAGACCCGCAACTTTGTTTCATATGGTAGATGTACAATCAAATATTTCATCGCATCAAAGAAAGAAGGTGGAAATCACAATAGAAGCCTCTAATGGAGAGATGTCTTTTTCTTGAACGATGGATGCACAAAACTCTTTAAAGAACATAAATAATTCTGTTAAAACCTCCCATATGGTCTTTGACAAAAGTTCTTTAAAGGCAATTGGAAGTAGCCTTTGCATAAAAATATGATAGTCATGACTCTTCATCTCATGTATCCTTCCATTATACAAGTTAAAATAATGAAATATGATTGATACATATCCGTCGGGGAATTTCAATTGCTTTATCCATTTGAAAATTACTTTTCTTTGATCATTGCTCAAGACATAAATAGCTTTTGGCTTTTTGCATTTACCATTTTGAAGATGAATGATATCTAACTCTGGTATTTTGCATATTAATTTCATGTATGCTATCTTTTGTTCTTCCTTTAACATCCATAATAGTTTTGAAAATGTTGTCAAATACATTCTTCTCCACATGCATGACGTCCAAGTTATGACATACCAAGTTTGAAGACCAATAAGGCAACTCCCAAAAAATACATCTTTTTTCCCAATTATGTTTACTTCCAACCCCAATTTGCTTGTAACTACGCGCCTTCAATCCGAACGAGACTTCACTAAGCTTGTTTACTTACTCTAGCAATTCTTGTCCCGTCAAATGAGTTGAAGACAAAGTGTTCTCGAATGTATTCTTTTTAAATGAGTTTCGATCACGATGCATCGAGTTCTCCAATGACAAAAATATTCTATGACAATCAAACCAGCAAACTTTCCTACAATTTTTCAAATAAAATGATTTCGTATTCTTTTCACATATGGGACAAGCAAATTTACCTTTTTTGCTCCAACCACTCAACATATGAGAACATATTTCAAGTACTTCATCGTTGAATCATAATCTCATTTTATTATCAAGAATGTGGAAGTACATCCTTAGTAAAATTTATGAGAACATGATCAAAATGAGGTTTTAGTAATTAAGTTAACCTACTCCAGCAATTTACTTGTAACTAACTTAACAACACTACTTTCAAGTAATTAAGTAGCATTTAACTTAACATGCATTAGTAACTAACTTAACAACAATAGTTTCAAGTAATTAAGTAGTATTTAACTTAACATGCATTAGTAATTAAATTAAGATACATTAGTAATTACCTTAAGATGCATTAGTAATTAACTTAACATGGTGGCGGACTCATACCATCTTAATCGGAGAAGGATGGCGGTGGTTGCGGGTAGCGGTGGAAGAGGGCCGCGATGGAGGAGGCGGAGGCGGCGGTGGAGGGCGGCGGAGCGGCGCCGCGATGGAGGAGGCGGAGGCGACGGTGGAGGGCGATGGAGGGGCACGATGGAAGAGGCGGTGGAGGAGGCGAAGGGGCGCGATGGAGGAGGAGAAGGCGGCGGTGGAGGGCGGCGGAGGGGCGCAGTGGAGGAGGCAGAGGCGGAGGAGTGCGGTGGAGGGGCACGATGGAGGAGGCGGAGGCGACAGAGGCAGAGGAGGTGGATATCTTAATTATACATATATTATTTTTATATTCTTAATCATGAAACTATGATGGTTGAATTAAGAGACGTGATTTCTTACAAATTATGCCATTTTAACATCTCCGTGGAGGCTCAATAGCGCCTCCCTAGCGCCACAATAGAGTCGTCGTCGATGTCGACGCCAGAGGGACACTAGTTGCGTCTTTATAGCATCGCCTCTATGAGACGCTAAGTCACATTAGACGCAAGGTCGATGCTAGTGGGTCGCTAAACAGATTTAGAGACTCAATAGCGCTTGTATTCCGCCGTTGTGGCCGACTTTTTATCACACTTGCTTAATCGGGCACATATATATATATAAATACGCGTATATACTTATACTTATATATAATAAGTATACATATACATATTATTATCACTTAATCTCACACATATAAACATATATATATACGTTATCTATATATGTCTCGCACATGTATAGACATATACATACACGTATATACTTATAATACATATAGATAAACATATTGTTGTGACTTAATCTCTCACATGTAGACATATAAATACGCATATATTACACACACACACACACACACATATATATATATATATATACAATTTTGTTATTGACACATATACATATAGACTTATAATTTTATATACATACATGAATAATTATATATGCATTCCATAATTTTTAAATTGTGGGAAGAAAATAAAACAACTAGAACGGGGCACGTATTGACTCATAACTCGTGCACATATACATATTATTATAATGTATTCTCACACATATAATGTTAAATTAGGAAGAAAATTCTAAATAGCGTCTCTACAGCCACATAATAGCGTCTCAGTGTTGACACCTATGGAGCGTCAATGTAGCGTCGTGGTTTATTGAGACGCTAAACAATTGACTTAAATCCCTAACATCTCTTCTTCATTTTCACTGTTTACTATTATCGTATGTTTTCATCGCTCTGATGCCCTCTTCTTCCTCCGCCCGCCATTCCACGCCCGACGCCCGACGCTTCCTCCGCCCGCCTTTCGATGCTCGACGCCCGACGTCCGATGCTCGACATCCGACATCGACGATCGACTCTTCTGCCGCCTCCTTTGCTGCCAGTTCCGACCTCCGCCGCCTCCTTTGCCGCTATATTGTATGGATAAATAACATATATAATATAGGTAACAATTTATATATTTAGGAACACTCCTATTATGTAGAAATACATATATATGTAATCATGTAGTACATATATATAATATATATGTTGAAGATACATATATAATATTTATTTTATTTATTGATTAACTTATAGTATAGATAATATATAGGGTTGCGTCAGAATATAAAACATATAGCGATATAAATATAGATAGCCTATATATATAGTTATCTATTTTCAACTAATCAAATTGGCATCTACATAGCGTCGTTTCATATGTGACGCCATCTAGCGTCTCCATAGCATCGCATTTCCGGCGTCGCGAGGTTAGCATCGAACGTTGTCCACACGAGAATAATGGTAAGTTCTCCTGCGCACTTTCGCTTGATGGCGTGCAATAATAGCGTCTACCTGGTATCTCTATGGCGCCTTCATTAGCGCCTATTTATTGAAATGATAAGAACACGCTAACGAGACACTATTGATAGGCAAGTAGCGTCTCATATTTGGGACTCAACGAGAATGCCATGACGGCGCTAGTGGCGTCTATTTAGCGTCAACATATTTGGAGACACTATTAATCGTCGCTAATCGCCAATTTTCTTATAGTGTAAACTCATTTTGGGTCTCGTAAACTCGTATCATGAAGTCGTATCATAAATTCATAGAGTTTATGTCCCAAATATATTTAATTAAAAAATTATAATATTGTCAATAACATTATCACATTTACACCTATGCTATATAATAATTAGTCATGGTGAGCATGTTAACTTTATTTGTTAAAAATAACTTATAGCATATAGTATTGCCCGAGTAGATGATAGGATAATATAACAAAAAAAATGACCAGCAATAAATTTTAACAATTTGAACTATATGTTCTATTACAAAATATGTGATGCTCATGAAATACATAATAATAATTGTCTTTTGAAAATGAGTTATTTGAGCTAACAAATAAATAAAGTTTGTACCGCGAAAATATAGATTATGAAATAAAAGAATGAATATCCTAAGTTGTGGTTATACCTATCTTACAAAAAATTTATTAACTTGAATTCCATGACAATTTTGAAGGCAAGACTGAGTAAATGCAAAACAAAAAAAAATATAATAGCGGAATTGAGATTTATGAAAATAAAGTAAGATACAAAAAGGAGAAAATCCGACTAGGAGATTACCATTGACAAGGCAAGCTCAAATAAGGATGAATTAATACAATAAGCAAGTATAACATTGAATTACTTGTAGTGAGACAAAAGATGAAACAATTACAAGATTGAACTAGTTTCGAAAAAAAATTAATTCTTAATATAACAATAATTTTTCATGATTAGAGGAACGAAGAAATTCAATTATTATGATAGAAATAATATTTAGGAGAGAGACAATCATATTCACAATTATCAATTAATACATTTTAATCCAAGCCTATTTTTATCATTTTCTCACATAGAATATAGACTCTAAGATTCTACAAATAGACTCTTAAGAGTTAACTGAGTTTAAAGAGTTAATTCGTGAGTCAACCTGAGTTTACTTCTATTTTCGATTTTAATAAAAGTTGACTCGATTTTGCACCGTAAACTTTTATAAGAGTTTAACTCAGCGATATTAACAACCTTGGATTTGGACGCTAGGGTCTTGACTTATTCTTATCAGAGAGAGTTATCAAATTCAACAAACTAAACCTGGATGTAAAAGAAAATGAACTTTCTGATATTTAAGTCGACATATTGCAATCATTTTGCAAGACTTGCAAAAAAAAAAAACACAAAAGAATAATGAACAAATAGTATTTAGCCAGCGAAGCCTGTTTTAATTTAATGGGCCCGACAATTTGAACTAGATAGGCCGAGACAAGTAGGAGTGCGATGAGCGGGAAAAAAAGGCTAAAAATTCAAACCATTTGCTCAAAATTATTTGGCGAGAGAGAGAGAGAGAGAGAGAGAGAGAGAGAGAGCAGTGGTGGAGTGAGTTCTGCAAATTATTTCTATCTTTGTCTATTTTTTCCCGAGAATTCCTCGATCTTTTATTTTGCCGCCGAGTTAGTGGTCTGTGACCACATGAGCGCAAAATCCAATAAGGAAGAAAAAAGGATGCCGATGCCCTAGTTACCTCCGCCTGCAGTCACCTGCCGCCGGTTGTTGCCGCCTGCCGCCGTGTGTTGCAGCCGCCTGCCGCCGTGTTTTCCAGCCGTTTACCGCTCTGCGCTGCTGCTGCCTGCCGCCTGGCATTGCTGCCCGTGAATCGCCGGTACTCCCCTTCTCCTCCATCCCTCACTCTCTCTCGCTGTTGCCTGGCACCGTTCTATTCTGTCGCCGGTCTGCTCTCGCTCCTGCTCATCTGCGCGCTGAGGTCGCGCCGTTGTCTCCCTCCCTCCTCGCCCGAGCAATGGAGACCTCGGCGCCTCTCGGCGCTTCCCTGCTCACGAGCAGGGAGGCGCCCAGGTCTCCCTGAGGCCGGTCGAGTTTTTTCATGTTTAAAACTTAAGTTAGAAATTGGGATTATATAAGTGCATGATTAGGTAGGTTTGAATTATGTTTTGATTACTGTATGCTTGTATTGTATGTATAGACCATAGATAATAGAATGTTACAAATGCGTTAGTGTTACGGTCACATATTTAGGTAAACAAAAATGGCATCTGGTTCGGGTTCAGGAGTTAGAAACACAAGTGCTGCCCCTGAAGGTTGGAAGTGCTGGAACATCTACAGCTACAAGAGTACTTATGAAAAATGCCCCAGGGAATAAGAGTGATCTGGTAGAATCGGCCATTTACGTTTTTTCCCGGGTGTGGTGTCCGTTTTATGTGTTTGACAACATTGTTCACAATCTTTCGTTTTCTCAAAATCCTGTTCTTTTTGCGTAGCTATAATATTATTTTATGTAGCATAAGTATGCAATGTATGCTCTAAATACATTGTCTCAAGTGCATGATGTTCTTGCTCTTCAGTTGTTTGTAGAAATTGTGTGGCTGATTGGTGAACTATAGAGAATGGGGGTAGAAGATTACCATGTGATAGAGCTCGTTGGTGAAGGTTCCTTTGGAAAAGTGTACAAAGGGAGGCGAAAGTTCACCCGACAGGTGGAATCAACTGCTTCCTATATTTGTGTTTGAGGTTCCTGTTCAGATGGTTTATACATATCTTTAATGGACAATATGTTTCTTCCTTTTGTTTTCAGACTGTTGCAATGAAGTTCATTCTTAAACATGGCAAGAGTGAAAAGGACATTCATAACTTGAGACAGGAAATTGAGGTATTTCATTTGCCTACTAGTTTTTTATTCATTCTTTTACTATAACCTCCCCATTTCATCATTTGAATATTAATTCCATGCAACGTCACATGTGTTTCCTTCTCACTTGTCACACATCATACAGAACACTTTACACATGACTCATCACGTATCACACATCAGATATCACAATTCATTTCCTCGCACCAATGTTGTTGCTTCAGGTCAGTAATATGATTAGTGTCACTATTGACAGCAGAAGATTGCACGACTGGCTATTGCTATCTAATGCCAAAGTTCACAAATTTGAATTTCATGTTTTTATAAACAGAAACAAGTAATAGAAGTTCATTGCTTCAGGGTTTCATTATAGATAATGACTTAACAAAATATCATGATATCTAGGGCGTTCTGGTAGTAAAAACATAACATTGATTATAACAATTTCTAGTGGCTGATTTCTGTTATTTTCTGCTATTGCTAGATTCTTCGGAAATTAAAGCATGACAACATAATTGAAATGATTGACGCCTTTGAGACACCTCAAGAATTTTGTGTTGTCACAGAATTTGCACAGGTATGTATATCAGTATAAGTTTATGTATATATTATTTTGCGGGGTTGTTTGTAGATTTTTCTGTTGTTTAATATGACATTGGACCATTACTATGCTAAATTCCTATTTGGCAACTTGTTTTTAAAGGGAGAACTGTTTGAAGTTCTTGAGGATGACAAGTGTCTGCCAGAAGAGCAAGTACAAGCAATTGCTAAGCAACTGGTACCTCACGTTACTTTTATGGCTGCAAAAGACATTAGATTGCAGTCATGCATTTGTTTTAAGCCATTTTCTGTATAAGCTGCTGGTTTTATCATCTCATGTAATATGCTTTTTTTTTCTCAGGTAAAAGCATTGTATTACTTACATTCAAACAGAATCATCCATCGTGACATGAAACCCCAAAACATTCTTATTGGACCAGGATCTGTCGTTAAGGTTAATTTTTGTTGACCTAACATTATACTCTATTTTTTTAGAAATACCTTGAGCTTACGCAGGTTTATCTATGAGATATGACCTATGACCCTTTTTCCTAAAAGCAGAAAGAATGATTACCTCAATTTAGCAGTCATCCATCTTTATTAATAAGTATTGGCATGCAAGAGAAAGTATGTTGCATTTTTTTTTGAGCAGAAAAAGGATGACTACCAAAGTTGTGGTTGTCATCCAGCAATGTATATATATGAAAGTATGAGAAGATGTACAGGTGAGAGCTCTCGGAGAGAACATCAAAAGGTGACCAAGGTCACAACAGAAAAGCTAGCCAAAATCCTACTCTCTAATAAGAAATGAGATGTGGTGTACAACACGCTCAGGCTGACAACGCTCCCCACAAAAAATAATCCGATTGCATTGAAGCCAAATGGCCCATGCACCAGCCAAGAAGGTCATTAATGGCGCTCGCCAACTCTGTCTCTGATGCAACATGCTCCGGAAGGTACTCAGGATCTTATAGAGAAAATGTCGCAAACATGCCCCGGGATGTGGGGCAATCGAAAAAGAGGTGAATGATGTCCTCGGCTGACTCGCTGCAAAAGACGCAAGAAAAATCGCTGTGCGGAGCCCAACGCGCCCTGTAGGTCTTGGTAAGAAGCCGTTCACGTCGCAAAAGCCAAGCAAAGATCTTGACTTTAAGTGGCACTCGAGTACGCCAAATGAGTCTGCAATCCGTCCTAAAATCCTCTAGTAGTGTAGAGGAGGGAAGAAAGCGAATATAGAGGCTGCGCACCAAGAAGGACTTCGAAAGCTAAAACCCAACCATCTGACCTGGACTGGTCCGGACGTATCCCGGCCAATCGCTGGTGAAGGGCTAGTAAGTCGGTGAAGCGCTGATCCGAGAAATGTGCTCTGAAACGGGGAGACCAAGTACCGGAGCTTGACTCCCCCTCCTCGGACCAGGTGTCCGCAACCGTCGCCTCGGGGAAAATCGAGAGGGCTCAAAGTCAGGGGAAAGCCTCAGCAAGAGGGCCACTAGCTGTCCAGGCGTGCCGCAGAAGGAGAAATCCCTCCCTGAGCCAAGGGAAGGAACCGGTCACGGACCCGCAGCGCCACTGTCGCTACACCCCGACAGAAAGATGATGCCCCTCGGGGTAGAATGAATCTCGACTCCCATAATAGATCTCGGCCATAGCAGGTATCGAACACCAAACGCCACAAACTATCCTCTGGCTCCATAATCCGCCTAAGCCAACGGGCTGGTGAGTGGAACTACACTGCTGGAAGTGGAAGAAGGATGAAAACATGGCTGGTGAGTGGAACTACACTGCTGGAAGTGGAAGAAGGATGAAAACATGGCTGGTGAGTGGAACTACACTGCTGGAAGTGGAAGAAGTATGTTGCATTACCTCAATGAAAAATTTAATTTCACTCCTTTCAATGTCTCGTCAGATGATGTGCGACGATTAACACATTTTCTGCATAGGCCCTCACTCCTCTGAACATAATTTCATCGTGTTGAGACCAAATGGCCCACAGGACAGCAAAAGGTATACCCGTCAATGTTTGGACACATAGGCGATGGTATGTGGCTGCTGTCCCTTTTTCTCTATGACCACCATAAATTGAGTAGTCAACGCGATCATACCCTGCGATCATCATCTCTTTTGCCATCAAACGTAAAAAAATAGATGGTCAAAATGTTTTTCAGCATCATCACATGCACAGTAAATATACATCTCCCAAGCCCACCTAGCTATGAATTTCCTGCTTGGTAGACCCTTGTGCCAATAACCATGCAAAAATTTTGATGCAAGATAGGAATCATCAACTGCCATATAATGTTATATCAAGCCTTTAAGTCAACATCATCCAACCTATTTTTCTTATCCAAAAGTTGATATACTGCATGGACAGTGAGCTGGCTGGTCATCCGTGTCCATGAATCCATCGTAGAGCTATCTGGTGAGGTACCCTTTTGGCGCTCAAGAAGACTGAGCAGCTCCTCTATGCGTTCATCTGATAATTCCAATGTACAGAGAGGAGTCCAAATGTCTAGTAAGTAGTGAACCAGGCCAGCATTTGGCCACGATGGCTTGTTTATTCTGATCTAACACATATAACTGGATAAGTCACCCAAAGAAGCTCATTGGAGTCCTGAACATACTTCTAGAAATGAAGACTAGATCCCAATCCTAGAGAAGGTATGAAAAGTCACGGATATTTGGCAGAACGGTCAAAACTGTCCTCTAGAAAGAAGTACCAGCAGAATATCATGCCTGGCCTCACATGTCAATATACGGTAATGACACATGGTAATAATGGAGGACCAGATGTCCTGTGTTGGGCCCATGAGTCTATATGACCATTTCACAAGAAGCACATCATTCATCCTCCAAAGACTCCAATACCTTCTGAAAGGGGTCTGCACAACTTCGATCCCCAAATACTTTCCCATGGGGTCCGCACAACTCTGGATCCGAAATACCTTCTGAAAGGAGTCTGCACAACTCCAGCCATGCTACTAGATGAACACCATGACTATTGCTGTCTGTGTGCTTCCAAAAGAACCTCTGAATAAGCATCAATACGGTTAATTACATCAATAGGCATTTGAAACATCTATGTATAATAAATTGGAATTGTTGATAAAATTTTGTTCACACGCTCCACAACTGGAGCCCATTCATGTACCAAAATCTGCCTATCTGTTAAATGGTATCTGAGTTAAGTAATGGGGACGTCCTGAGTGTCAGGAAGCATCTTCTGGCCTCTTCTACTCCCACTGAAGTGAATAAAGGATGATATGGCATGGTTATAACTTATAACCTATACTTCTTGAAGAAAGAGATATAAATTATAAGATTTAACATTGTGATGCACAATATATTACAGGAATTTAATTATCTTAATATGCTCTTGTGACTGTGATAATTATTTTTCCATTTTTAATGGAAAATAAGGCTAGTCAAGAGGCGTAAGTTTGTCATTAAGGAGACCTGGAATCAGCTAAAAAATGGTCTTGTGCTCTCGGGTCCACTAGCCGCGCCCGTCTCCGGTAGCCCCTACCGGCGGCGCCACCAACCGTTTCTGGCATTCCCTGCCAGAGGCGTCAACCAGTCACGCCCAACACAGCCAAAATGCGACCTCGACTCCAGCACCTGAGTAATGGGTGGACGGCCATCTCCCGATCCCGCTAGAACCGTCGGCCGGCCACCCACTGTTTCAGCTGCCTTGTGGAGGGTGCGCGTTCCTGTACATCTCCCCTCAGGTGTATCGCATGTGGGAAGGAAGGACACCGGCAAGCTCTTTGCCCCCTCTCTCGCCGAGGACGCCGACCGTGCACGATGCTGGGATGACCAGCGGGGAGGAAGCGACAGCGGCGGCGCCAACCGTCGTCGTCCCCTAGTCGCCTCTGATGCAGCAGGCGAGAGAGTTCCTCCGTTTCTGTCTCGTTGGTGAACTCACCGGCAGGCCTATGGAGCTATCGGCCATCCGAACAGCAGTGGTGGCTTCTGTCGGTGCATCATCCCCATTTCACCTGAGTAACATACCGCCGGCGCTCTTTCTTCTCGTTCCCGGCTCGCCCCAACAGCGGGAGACTCTACTGGCCTCCTGTTTCCCAGGACTGCTCCATCAGGTGGCGTCCGTGGCGAGACTCTCTCTTTCTTCTCGTTCCCGGCTCGCCCCAACAGCGGGAGGCTCTACTGGCCTCCTGTTTCCCAGGACTGCTCCATCAGGTGGGGTCCGTGGTGAGAAGAAGACGACGGTTCGCCAACGCCAGCGCCAGTAAGGACCGTCTTCGACATCAGGGGTATCCCCCTCCACCTCCTACACCCTGAGGTCTTGCTGGCCGTCGCTCGGAAGCTTGGAACCCCCCTGTCTCTCTCCCTGCTGTCGATGGGCTCGCCGGACCTATCCGCCGTTTTTGTGGAGGTCGCACTGCAGCCTGGATGTCGCCCCCCCTCCGTCGATCATCCTGTGCATCGACGGTAGCAGCTACCTCCTGCACCTCCGGCGGTCTGACGCGGAGGGCACATGGGCAGACGTCGTCGCTGGTGGCACGGCGGCGCGCTCTAGTGTGCCGGCCCGGTCGTCGTCCCAGGAGCATGTCACGGTGACAGGTGAGGAGACGTACGGTCAACCTTTAATTCAAACCCCCATCTCGCCAACAGCTGTCAACAACACCAACACCATTACTCCTCCATTGCCACCTGCCACTGCCACCGCAACCCACATTCCAATCCTGGACAGCCACAT
The DNA here is from genome assembly GCA_030549335.1 of Pontederia crassipes. NCBI lineage: Eukaryota > Viridiplantae > Streptophyta > Magnoliopsida > Commelinales > Pontederiaceae > Pontederia > Pontederia crassipes. The sequence continues at coordinate 12,347,694 of CM060195.1, read as the reverse complement.
CATCAACCCAGGACCACGTTATCTCACCACTTTATCCCACTCAGCTAACCTCGACCGCACCCAGCGCCCGCCCAGGTTGCCCCGCGCCTAACTCGGATCGCACCAACACCACACCCAATCTCCACATGTCACGGGGCATTTTCCTGTGACACGAAGCGTGAAGCCTCGCGGCACCGGTGCCGCTCAACTTATAGCCCTCGGTCGCTCAGCGCCGAAACAATGGAACACATGCAGCCGTCCCGCACTGCGTAATATTGCGGAGTACCAAGTTATCCGCCCTTAGGGCATTTATTTTGTAAGACCGTCCTTATGAATGGTCAAGTAGGTGACGTTCCCGTAGGGTATGTCTTTTGCATCTTCAATATGTAACAAGACTCCTATACCTACGGTACACTGGGAAGAGTTCACTAGTGCCTTCCGAGGCCAAATTGTATGCTATGTTTCATCATATTTAATACAAGTAAGCTTTCCTTTAATTCTAGTGTCATGACCTTGAGCGTGGGGTGACAACCCACATCGGTGTCCCTTCGTGGCGTCCCGTGGTCCCTTCGTCGCCCTTTCGGACTTAAAGCGCCCAAGCGCCTGCATTAGTGCCGCAACGCGCTAATGCCACGATCCCATGACGAGTAGTCTAACACTCTAGTCATGTCCGTGATTGAATGCCTATAAGAGCGACTCTCGGCATAATTGTCTCGAACATAAAACTTCCGCTGCCATTCAAATACAGGCTTGGCTAGGTGCTTATCCGTCTAGTCGCCGCACGTGGTCTAGTGTCCGAGAATGACCCCGTGACAAGTGGTATCAGAGCAGTTCTTCCTGCTCGGATGACCGATGGACGATGACTCGCATGTGTCGTCGCAACGTGCCCTGGTGTAGGAAAAGTGCTTCCGCTCAAATACGTCCTCACGCCCAGGCGCACTTGTACCATGGTCTTCGATCATGGACGCCAACGAGGAATGCGTGGCAAGCTTCCTCCCCGCACGCCCAGTCGTGCCCCGCAGCATATTCCTCATATACCCGTGTCGTGTCAAGAAACGTCCGTCATGCATCATGGTGGTGGATTGATCGCCCCGCTTAATCGGGACGGTCATGCGTCGCTCACTCGAGTAGATCAACTATCCCAGGTATACAGTCAAGGGAATCTTGAAGTGTCGCGCTGCGTCAAGAGTGGCCATATGCTCTGCATGATGGTCTTGCGCTACCCATATCGAGAGGTCGCTCACACAAACGTTGTGTAACTCGGAGGACCCGTGTCACATTCAAGGACTGTCGGTCATGCATTATGATGACAACCTGGCGCTGCTCGGTATTACGTGACGTCGCATCGCATGTCCAGTCATGCAACGTGAAGTGCACAACCGCTTCACGGGAGAAGTTGGCTTAAGAACAAACATCAAGGTTCATGGTCCCTTATCGGCCAAGGAATATCATTCTTTCAGCAGCATCAATCACGAGCATCTTGTCGTGCCGCAGCCTCGCCTGCCACGCCGAGATGACTTTCATAAGATGGAGCGAAGCGTTGATTACTTGCAAACACTTGGGGATGAGCTTCCAGCCTTGCCTGCCTCGTCAAGTGTCGTCCCGCAAGCGGCGTAAATTCATCCATCAAGGAGTGGGACGAACCTGATACATGCCAACGCAAATCGACGCCTCAACTCAGCGACCAATTTGGCAAATGGTCTGAGCATCGAGCATCGGCGAACTTTGGCATGCTGCTGTCAAGCGTTCCACCGCCAACCGAAGGAAGGAGTGCTCTTTTCTTTCGGACATCGCCTCGAGTAATCGAAGCGGCCTTCAAGGATCACAATCCAAATGTTTCGTAGGACGCATTAGCGATGTCATCCCTTCGAATGGAGATGGAGGTAATGTTGGTTGCTCATGCCACGAGTTTACCAACCGCAGTCCGCTTATCTAAGCGTAGCGTCTTCACGAGCATCCCCATGGATCGGTGAAGGCCCGGAACGGCTACTCTTTCGCGAGGGTCAAGCCGTCCGGTGGACGAGTATGTCGAAGGTGCATGATCTAGGAAGACAAGCACAATGGCATTACTTTGTCCGAGGAGTGGATGGACGAGTATCAAAAGTGTATCCTCTCATGAACGAGCACATAGGTATCACTCCGTCCATACCTAGAGGGATTGTCGAAGCTTCAAAGGAGGCCCCAGGATCGGAAGAAGGCATATCCCAAGAACCTTGCAAGATGTGGCAAAGTCAGGATGGCGTTGCCATCGCGACAATGTAGAATGTGGCAAACATGCATCCCAGACATGGGACAGAAGAAGTGGCAGTTCATCAATTATGCAAGCCCTGACATAATGGGACTGGAGGTCAAGATCGCGTTGTTCAGCACCGGCCAGATGGACATGTTGAAGGAAGAAGTGAAAGGAATCACCGAGCTCCGCCTATAGTGTTCCCAGGAGGATGAAGACCCAACGTTGGCGCTCTTCAAGCAGAGGGGTTAGAAGCTTTGGACTAGGAAGTTGGAACGACAGGATCGCCCAACTTCCGCTCACTAGTCGTCGCTGCCAAGTCAATCGTGACAAGTGCCATACCACCAAAGCCCTTGGGCAAGGGCAATGGTGGGGGAGAAAAGATCATGTCACAAGGAGGAAGCTACTTATGCCAAAGACAAAGATCGTCCATCAAAGCAGGAGGATCGAATCGAACCACAGGCACATGTGGGGAGACTCTCATCGTCGCTCACTATAGCTACTGGGAGGGGACAAGGTGCGGAATGTCATACCAAAGAACCTTGCTCCACCTCAAACCGTCGAGATATCTCATGTCCACCAAGGGTAAGGTGGAGTTGCTCTCAACGCTCGACGGACGAAGGACTCAACGTTGCAGCCATCTGCAACTTGGAGATAGCGAGTTGAACCACAAGGGAATGTGGGGAGACTCTCGTCGCCCACTATGGCGACTTGGATGGACAAAGCATGGATTGTCATATCAAAGAACCTTGTCTCGCCTCAAGATTGCTCATGGCGGACTCCACTACCGCTGCACAAGTGATGACCCCGGATTGGACGAAGGATCAGCAAGCGAAGCAGGCCTGAGGGAGGAGCCCTCAGCGAGATCCCAAGGAGCGGGCATTCCTGGCGTTGCGTGATGTTGGTGAAGTAGAAGTCAAGGCAAAAAAGGTAGAATTGAATGAGACAAGCGAAGTCAAGACTGAAGACGATGGTCCCGAGGAAGCTCGGACAATGGCGTCGTGGGCGTCGTCGACTTTGGTGGGGGAGAATGTCACGGGGCGTTTTCCCGTGACACGAAGCGTGAAGCCTCGCGGCACCAGTGCCGCTCAACTTATAGCCCTCGACAGCTCAGCGCCGAAACAATGGAACACATGCAGCCGCCCCGCACTGCGTAATATTGCGGAATATCAAGTTATCCGCCCGTAGGGCATTTATTTTGTAAGATCGTCCTTATGAATGGTCAAGTAGGTGACGTTCTCGTAGGGTACGTTTTTTGCATCTTTAATATGTAACAAGACTCCTATACCTACGGTACACTGAGAGGAGTTTACTAGTGCTTTCCGAGGCTCAATTGTATGCTATGTTTCATCATATTTAATACAAGTAAGCTTTCCTTTAATTCTAGTGTCATGGCCTTGAGCGTGGGGTGGCAATCCACATCGGTGTCCCTTCGTGGCGTCCCGTGGTCCCTTCGTCGCCCTTTCGGACTTAAAGCGCCCAATCGCCTGCATTAGTGCCGCAACGCGCTAATGCCACTGTCCCATGACGAGTAGTCTAACACTCTAGTCATGTTCGTGATTGAATGCCTATAAGAGCGACTCTCGGCATAGTCGTCTCGAACATAAAACTTCCGCTGCCATTCAAAAATAGGCTTGGTTAGGTGTCTATCCGCCTAGTCGCCGCACGTGGTCTAGTGTCCGAGAATGACCCCGTGACACACACACCCAGCTCGGGCCCCTCCCAAACCACACCCAAACCTCCTTCGGAACCCGGCCCGGGTACCCTCCGAGCTGCACCAAACCACCCTCAACAGCCCGACTCAGTAGCCGCAAGTCCACCTCGCCCTCAGCCAACTCCGCCGCCTCCGCCTCTGGCAACGTCCTTGCTGGCGTTCTGGCATCACGGCGAAGCCCTCCCCCCTCCTCCCGACACCCCTCCCACCACTGCCCAATGGACAACACCGCAGCCCGCATGGGAGTACCCCCGTCCCAGCCACCATCTGTCCTCACGCTGATTGGGTTTCCTGGGCGACGACATGGCTGCTGCGAGCGTCCGCCCGCGCGTCTATCAGCGCCGTCGGAATCATAGAGCCGCCTCCTCCCATCTCGCTGGACAGCAGCAGATGGGCGCCTCATTTCATGCCGGCGCCCAAAAGGAGGTCGCCACCGGACAAGGAGCCACATCGTCGTCCACAACCTCTCGGACTGGGGACCGGGCCAACAATGAGAACGTCCTCCTTCCTGGACGACAGGAGGTCGACGTCCTCGAGGTCGCTGCACAGACTGGATTCCAGCTAGTCTGCTGCTGCCCCCGGTCCAGGCCTGACCCCCCGAGATGACCCCTTGGCATTTTTCGCCCCCACCAGCGTCTCCTGATGCTCGTGCGGGGTGGCTCTAGGCGGAGGATAGTGATGGGCAGCAGTTCGCCCACAGGTGCGACGACTACGGTTTCCTTATGAAGGTTCTGACATGGAACGTTCGCGGCCTCGGCGGTGAGGAGAGGCGCCGAACCCTTGGCTGCTATTTGAGGTTGTGGGTGGCCGATGTGGTCTTCCTTCAGGAAACCAAACTTGAGTGTAGCACTCGGATGTGAGAGCAGATTGGAGGTTTTCGGTTATCGCAGTACATCTCCCTTAGCTCAATTGGGCGTTCCGGGGGCTGTATCATTGGTTGGAGGACGGATCAGTTCACCCTGGTGGACTCATGGACAACCCGCTACTCGATGTCGGCCCACTTGCGACGCAACATGGATGATTCTTCGTACCTTCTGTCCTGTGTCTATGGCCCTTGATCAGGGTCCCTTCGGGTGGACATGTGGGAGGAGCTCTCAGCTGCCCGTCTTCATCTTCCAGACGCCCGGTGGCTGATTGGGGGCGATTTTAATGTCACACTTGACATGGATGATCGCCCCTCCAGAAAATAGGGGAGAGACCTTGGAGCAGAGAGACTGTTGGATTTCCCGACCGCGAACTGTAGATTCACCTGGCGGAGCACAGCGACACCTTCATACAGATCTAGGATCGATAGGTTCTTCGGCTCTATTGAGTTAACTAAGGCCCACCAGCTTGCTGATGTCCGAGCCATGAACCGACCAGTTTTCGGACCACACCCCTGTTGTGGAGGTCCAATGACGGTCAATCACGAAGATCCATTTTCCGCTTTGAGAGATCCTGGCTTTTGGAGGAGGGTTTCACACAGTTAGTGGCCGAGCACTGGCTGAGTGTTGCAAAGTCAGCCTCTGCTGCTAGGACCTTGGTTGCTAGGCTACACAGCCTGAGGCACTTACTTCAGGACCGCCGGAGATAGTTCCGGACAGTCCGGGAGGTACGGAGGACAGAGGCTCCGGAGACGATCGCCCGATTGGACCGAGAGGACTCCGGCCACCTCACGGAGGAGGAGGCGGCACAACGACGACGGGCTCAGGCGACCAGCAGTGCTCTCGATAGACTTGGCTTCAGGAGGGAGATGCTAACACGCTATTTTTCCACCTATATGCGAGCGCTTGATGAAGGGCGAATCAGATTGACCACCTGGAGGTCATGGGGCAGCGAATTACCTGCCACCATCACATTGGGATTGTCATCGCCTTTTTCCATCGGGACTTCTCCAGGTGACGACCGTCGCCGTCTTGCAGATTGTCCCCTAGGGCATTTCTCATCTTACTGATGATCAGTCTTCCTTGTTAGTGCAAACCATCATCGAGGACGAGGTCACCGACGCTCTTCGGGACCTCATTGGCGACAGGTCCCCCGGCCCCGACGGCTTCCTTGTTTTCTTCTATAAGGAGTTCTGGCCCGTGGTGCGGGAGGATGTCATGGTGGTGATCAGGGAGTTTGAATGCGGGAACCGGGGCTTTGACCGCCTCAATCATTTCCTGTTGTTCATGCTTCCGAACCGCATGATGCTTTCGGCATGATGCTTTGACTAGCGTCTTTTTGATCTACTTTTGCTGCTCTCCATTGGAGAGCTTCTCTCTTGTAAATGATGTTTTCTCCTTGATGATATATATATATATATATATATTTATAAGGGAAAGGATGACCACCAGTTTGGTTGTCATCCATGTATATACATGGATGACAACCAAACTGGTGGTCATCCTTTCCCTTCTAAAAAAAAATGCTTTCGAAGCGCATGCCAGGGGAGAGAGTGGACTTCCGACTGATCGCCTTATCCAATGCCATCTACCTCCTTGTGGCACGGGTATTGGGCAATCGGCTCTGAGAGGTACTCCTCCAACTCATCCATCAAGTCCAGTAGACTTTCATCCACGGCCGCTCGATCACCGACAGCTATGCCACAGCCTCCGAGATCGTCGCGCATTGGAGACGGAGCTGCAGCCGCGCTTTCCTTCGGAAGGTCGATTTCTCCAAGGCTTATGACTCTTTTTCTTGGTCCTTCCTTTGGCATTCCTTGCAGGCTCGAGGTTTTCCGGCAATATGGATTGCTTGGATGAAGCGGTGCGTTACCACCGCTTCTTTCTCTGTACTGGTCAACTGATCCACGATAGGGGGTTGGGTGCCCCTCGTGCCCATGTTATTCACACTAGCGGTCGACGACCTCGCTAGATGCACTCTAGAGACTTGCTGGACCGGCCTTTTCAGGGGCTTCGCCGATGGTCTTGTGCCATTGCTATAGTACGTGGACGACATTGTTTTCTTCGTGGAGGGGTTGGAGCTCGAGGCTAGACAGGTGGCCATTATGGTGGAGATCTTTGGTGCGACGTCGGGGCTCGTGATCAACCATGCCAAATTCACCTTCATCCCTTTTGACATGGAGACAGGGGAAGCCCTGCGCTGTGCGGCAGAGCTGCGCACTCCAGTTGGTGGCCTACCCATCACCTATCTGGGCCTCCCCCTTTTAGACCGGCATATTGGTTCTCGGAGGTGGACTCCGATCGTCGAGCGGATGGAGCATTGCCTCCGGTGCTGGAGCTCCTAGCTCCTTTCTAGCGGTGGACGTCTTATTCTACTCAGATCTGTTTTATCTTCACTTCCGATATATTTCATGTTTGTGCTTCAGATGCCAGCCCAGGTCTTATTCCGGATTGACTCTTTGAGGAGCTAGTTCTTTTGGCAGGGATGCATCTCGGCCCGCCGTGTTCATCTTGTTGCATGGCATAGCATTTGCAGGCCTACTTCATAGGGTGGATTGGGTGTTCGAGATCTCCGTCGCACTAACTGGGCGCTCCTTGCTCGGTGGGTGGGACGCATTATGGGGCCTGAGGATTGCTTATGGAAGGTCATCTTCTGCTACGGGAGAGATCTATCTTAGGGCTCCAGGCATATCCTACCTCATGGTGCTTCTTCTTATGGAGAGGGGTGGCGACACTATTCCCCTGTGTGCGACCGTATCTGAGCCCATTGCTTGGCTCCAGAGAGTTATTCTCATTTTGGCAGCATGACTGGCTACCTGGGGGCACTTTAGCCGACTCCTTCCCCCGACTGTGGGCCTTAGCGGCACAGCCCGACGCTTTGGCGGCTGAATGCTAGTCCGAGAGTGGTGGCTCAGGCACCGTTCTTGGACCCCCTCGTTCAGCTCTTCTTTATTTGACCGGCGTTATGTGGAGCTATTGGCGCTGCACAAGAGGATTGCTCCCTTTCGCCCAGATCCTGCACGGGCGGACGGTTGGGTTTGGATTTCAGGCTCTTTCTCAGCGCGCAACCTATACCTTGGGTTCCTTCTTGCGCCCACAGATACGGTGGATCGGATGGTAGACTGCAGACTCATATGGAGATCCAGGATTCCGCTGAAAGTCAAGATTTTTACATGGCTTCTGAGGCGGGAGCGGACCCTCACTCGGGTTTACAGGGCACGGTGGGCATCCCATGCGGATATCTCATGTGTGTTGTGCGGGGAGATGGATCTAGGATGTCACTCACCTTTTCTTCACATGCCGGGTGGCTCGGGAGGTATGGTCTCGGACGAGCATTGTGGGCATACAGGTTTTTGGCGGTCCACGAGGGGACTTGGCAGACGGAGACTGAGTTGGAGGACTCCACTAGCGACCTTTTTGGCCAGTGCCTGGGCCATTTGACTCTAGCGCAACCGGATCATTTTTGATGGAGAGAGTTGTCGGGCAGAGCGCATTGTACACCACATGTATTGTCTTCTTCGGGAGTGGGGTATTGTTTATCGCCTGTACTCTCCTTTTTTTGTCACTCTCCTCTGGAGAGTAATCACTTGTACATGACCTTTTTCTTATAATCACCAAACTGGTAGTCATCCTTTTGCTTCTAAAAAAAAAGGCTGATACTCTTTGTATCTTGAAGGAAATGTCTGATGCACTTGTTAATCTTTGAACAAGTTTTTGGGTTGAAAGCAATGAATAACATATCTATTTTTCTTTTATGTTTAAGCTACTCATGTTTTGACATATGCTATACTATGCAACACGTCCTATCCACCCTTTTCACTTGAAATGTAAAATTTCTATTTGATGAGCTAATAATCTTTTCTTACATTCAAGCATGCTTCAAGGGGATCGTTAATATATAATTTAGCCATTTGTTCTCCCACCCCAAATCATTAAGTGGTTTTGTCTCTTGCCATATGTGAAGATTCATGAACTTGCTTCTGTTTGAACCCATGACTTTCAATGTGTTCGAACACCGTGAACAAGAGTTTACTTTTATAGTCTAATTTGCCTAGGGCGAGTCAATTATTTTCTTGGACTATATGCTATCTGATCAAACAAATTTCATTTCTAGTCCGATGATAATTATTTTTGTATTTTCTATTACAGCTTTGTGACTTTGGATTTGCACGTGCAATGTCTGCAAACACTGTGGTTTTGCGTTCTATCAAAGGTAGGCCTCTTAAATTTTGTCACTTGTTCATATATCTTTGTTGCCTGAAATGCGAGATGAGTTAATTTTCTGAATTTATTTCTCCATCAATATCTTAGTACTTTATGTTGAATATTATGATTTATTTATTTATTTGATGTTATTGGTCTGCTATTTCTAATTCTTACCATGCAAGCATTTTTTGGGTTGAGCACCACAAGCATTTTGCAGATAGTATGTGTTACATAAACTTGGAGGAAGAACATAGACATAGTGAATGGTCAATTAAGTTTTTCATCTCTCAAAATAAAGTCAATTTTTCTTGATTCAAAATTTCTGCAAAATAAAAGTACACTGATTCATGATTTTTTAAGATTTCATTAGTTTATAAAGATCTTTCATCAATGTTTGACTCGATTGTTAACATGTATGACATTTTTTTTCTCAAAAGAAAAAGGAATGAACATGCTTGCCATTTGCATCATCTTAACTTTCTCAATGACTCCTTCAGTATCATGTGCCATGTTGGTATTTTGCTAAAGATGCTACACGAATCCAATAACAATGATAAGTTTAGTAATTCTCCTAAAAAAATGATAAGTTTATTAATACATATCTCCCAACTCAATGCTTTTGGGAATTTATAGGTACCCCTCTTTACATGGCTCCAGAACTTGTGAGGGAACAACCATACAATCACACTGCAGACTTATGGTCTCTCGGAGTGATTTTGTATGTCAAGTTTCTCTAGAGAAGTAGCTTTACCATTATGCAATCATTTCGTATATGTTTTTCAGTTTTCTTTAGTCAAATCACTTGTGATAATTAGGTCTTGATTTGAGGACAAAAGAAATGATTTTAAGTGAAGAGCCAAACATAATTCTAGTGTGGAGAAACTAATCAGGTCTGATTTGGATCTAATGCTACAATACGCCATATCTTATATCTTCCTGCTATTTAACTTAAGGTACTTGTTCACTTTACAAAGATCTATTCACATTGAAGTATCTGAACAAATGTACTGTCAGTGTTACTTCTTTCATCAACTAAACCAACAAATGATGAGTAAAAGTCTGATGCCTCGGACAATTAGGCCAATATTTTTTTGTGACCTGTTCACTGGAGTTCATGCCAGATATCGCCATATTTAGACATAAGGTAATCTGCATTACCTCTAAAAACACATCTTTATCACTTTGTCTCTACTCCATATCCATGCTTTGTAGTTCAAAAGGGAGGATTCCTAAAGAGTCGGCGATTCATTTATCTTGCGGTTATTTTCTTAAATTTCCCCTGAACTATAGCGATTTTCTGTGACGTTCCTAAACTTTACCACGATTTGCACTTAAGTCTTTCTATCCGATTTTGTTAACTTTTATGTTATTTTCAAATTTTACTATTTATGAAAAGCCTAAAATGTCCTTCCAAGAACTATCCTCTATTTTAATATTTAAAAACTATCAAATAATAATAAAGATATAAAATATTAAAAAAAGGATTGTTTGACATTTTTGACATGTTGAAATATTTTATTTTATTTTAAACATCCAAAGAGAATATTTTGTGGAAGGGCATTTTAATTTTTTCATAAATAAAAAAATTAAAAATAATAGAGTAACATAATCTGACGGAAGGGCACTGAAGTGAAAATCATGGTAAAGTTTAGGGACGCTATAAGATAAATTCAGGGTTAGACATGAAAAATTGCTATAGTTAATGGGATGTTTAAGGAAATAACCCTTTATATTGTTATAAAACTCGAAGTTCAATTGACGGGAAAATATTACTGGTATAGTATGATTCTTATATAGTTTCACAATGATAATTTAACTAAATCTAAGAAATCTAATTAAGCAAGAAATCAACGTAAGATAAGAAAATAACTTTATCTAAGGCAAGCAATAGAAATTTGCAGTTAAATTATTCTGTTAAGAATATAAAATCAATGTTGTTGCTCTTTCTAACGGCATAAACTTTTAGGAAAACTGGTTATCACATCAAATTTGATATGGTATCATAGCCATAGGCCAAGAGTTCGAACCTTGTTAAGCTCTTATTAAAAGAAAATATTTCCTCCCTTTATTGTCCACGTGGTGGGTTGGGTTAGACTAAAATTGTTAGCCGTCCACACGTGAGGAGTGTTTAGAATATAAAATCAATGACGTTGCTCTTCCTAACGACTTAAGCTTTTAGGAAAATTGGTTAGCACACCAACAACAACAACAAAGTCTTATCCCACTAGGTGGGGTCGACTACATGGATCATACGACACCAATATATTCGTTGATCCATGTTCATAAGATTCGACAGGGTTTTACGCTGGCTGTCGGGGCCTAACACAATCCTCCTCCTTTATCCGGGCTTGGGACCGGCTATAAAACTGGTTAGCACACCAAATTTAACATATTCCAATAACAATTGTATTTGTGCTTTGTGCATTTTTTTTAGAGGGTAAAAGGATGATCAACCAAATGTTAATCATCCAGATTCATTGATAGCAAGAAAATGCAGAAAACATTACAATCCTAGAGAAAAGTAGAGGGTTTACAAAACTAAAAAGACCAGGGCTCCAACCAAAGTAAAACATTTAATAATGAAGATTCCATTCCTTCATCATGGAGTTGATGTGTAAGAAGTTGTTATCTGCATAGCAGGGGTCACTCCTGAATACCACCATGTTTCTTTGCAACTAGATAGCCCACGTCGTTGCAAACATCCTCGTCACATCCCTTTATCTACAAGTATATGAGCTGGAAGGGTCACCACTTCTGAAAGATAACCAGAAATCAAACTTTGATGCTGTCACGATAGATGATATGTCAGAGCCTCTCCCACACGGATCTTGAGCTTCTACAACCAAAAAAGAGGTGCTCCAGGTTCTCCTCTTCTCCTGGCAGATGCGACATGTCGGTGACACCCCCATGACAAGACCGGAGAGATATGTTGCAGTAAGGACCCTGCCTCTCTCTCCTAAAAAAAGGACACTGCCTCTCCTGACCTGCCACATGAAGATCTTGATTTTTAAAGGGACCCTAGTCTTCCACATCTGACGGCAGTCCCTCAAAGAAATATCATCCGTGTTGTTCCTCTGTCCCCTTACTGCAATATAAGCAGAATTAACCGAAAAAGAGCCATTGTTCCACATCCAACAGTTCCTGTGCGAGTTGTCAATGCAGAGATCAGAGATTGATTGAAGCAGCAGAATAAGTTCGGTCCTCTGATTAGAGGAGAAATGAAGCAGGGCGCCCAACATCCCTGTCCCGAAGAACTGGGACAGACCCAAACGTTGGCAAGAGTGGCATCCTTGTCCCGAGCAATCGCAAAAATCCTAGGAAGCTTGCTAGAGTCCCCAACTGATGCCTACTGTCTTATCAAAATAGGAAGTTTAGAACGGGAACCAATTTGTGGCCTGAAGAGGGATCTATTCTTGAGCAAAACCATGGAGATCCCCCTCCAGAACCTAGAAACACCACGACAGTTCAAGAACCCGAGTCCCAGGTTCTCCGTTCCCCATGGAAAGCACTAATTATGTCAAAAAGTAGGCCCCCACCTTCCCCGAGAAGCAGCCAGCCCTTCTTGCAGATCAGAGCCTCATTGAAAGTTCAAAGGTCCAGCACACCCAAACTACCCTCGCTCTTTGGCCTGCATATGCTCTTCCAATCCACCGTGTGGATCGACCGGCCATTCTCATTTGTGGCCTTCCAATAGAAATTCCTTCTGATGAAGTTCATACAACTTTCAACCTTCCTAGGCAGCTGCAACAGGCATGAAATAAGTGGGTAATGTCGTGAGAACAGAGTTAAGCAAAATCAAACGACCGCCCCTGAGAGCAGCCTTAAATACATATATATGTGGCCTGAAGGAGTCAACGTCTTCTTTTAAATTTTGAAATAATAAACAAATTGAACCTGGAAATGGTAGAAAGTTATTGAACTTGGTGCCTTGCATATCACTGTGCACATTATATTGAGTGTTATCAGTAATATAATCCTATCCGTTTCCCTCTGTACACGTTCTTCTTAACAATATCTTAGCGTTCCCATAAAAAAAACAATATCTTAGCGTTTCTTGTTATGAAAAATAATATCCTTCTCACTAACAAATGTCTTAGGTATGAGCTTTTTGTTGGTCAGCCTCCATTTTACACGAACTCTGTTTATGCACTAATTCGGCACATTGTCAAAGTGAGTTTCTCATTTTATTCCAGTTGATGTTTACTTTAGCCCCTAGTATATTTATATTCTTAATTTTCACTTGTGTGTCAGGATCCTGTGAAATATCCAGACAATATGAGTTCAAATTTTAAAAGCTTTTTGAAGGGCCTGCTGAATAAGGTCTGTACTGGTGTCATCAAATTGTCTGTATACTATGTTGTTGATTGGTTCCTACGCATTTTGTTGACTGCTCTTGCATAATACCACATTTGACAGACACCACAAAGTAGGTTAACTTGGCCAGCATTATTGGAACATCCGTTTGTGAAAGAAGAGATCCCATATGAACCAGAAGTTATAGTTAGTTTCTCCTACTTAATTCTAAAATTCTCCAAGACGTCTATTGCATAAAATGTTTCATAATACGTTTGGATTTGTATGCTTGACCACTATTTTCTAGCAACCTTCTATCAGCACTGCTGCTGTTAGCCATTCTAAAGCTGTCAGCACATTGCAGGGATCAAGCACATCACCAAATTCTGAAGGTATTTCCATATAAATTCTCTTTTATAATGATATTATATGTCGGGCTTGTCACATTCATTGCAACAGGTAAACACACTTGCATGTGCCATGAGGGCAATCGAACTCTGAATGAAAATGTTGAAGAGAATGTACATTCAGCAATTCTTGAGACACAGGATCAATCATGTTCCACATTGACATCTCCAGATCCCATTCCTTCCTCAGGTATGATAGATTGTGACCTTTGTGGATGAATTTTCATTGTTTTAAGCGTTAATAAAGGTGTTTTGGTGACTGGAATTACCTCTGGGACACCAAAAAACATCATTGTTCACAATTGATACTTGGTAGAGTGAAACTGAAGCTCATCTCTTTTTCTTTTTTAATGTCCAACTTTCACTATCGGGAACTCAAAGAATTTAGTCTTCGAACATAGTCTTCAAAGTAACTCATAATTATGACTATTTTTTCTTTTGGTGTTGCAAAAGAGGCCAAAATCTATGACGAAGCAGGACATTTATGTTGGGATATTCTTTGAAAATAAATTGAGGTCATTACATGAAGATTGAACTCAGGTTTTCATGGCGGAAGCTAGATCTCTAAAATTATTAATCGGAGGAATCATGATTTTTTTGTTGTTATAGTTTGATGCATTGTTATGTATCTTTGGATTAATAATAGCATGGTCGTTCTTTGGAACATTTATTGTGATTGTGTATAGAATTTTGTGCAAAATTGAGCATAAAGCATTTAATCACAAAGAATGAAATGCAAATCTTGCATTTATGTTTTTTCTACATCTTATACATATTTGTAAGGCATAAAATTTCAATTATAAGAGCGTGAACTTTACTCATTCTTATTTTAATAATTCTTCAGGTTCCCAAGCTTTAAATACACTTGAAAAAGCTTCACGTACAATAAAAGGTGCGAGCAGTATTTGTCAAGATAGCAAAGCCATTTCTGCTGTTCTTCATCCTTTTAACACTTGGTTAAAGACATCGCCTGCTTCCTTCAGGTATAAATTTATACGTGTGGCTTTGGTTATGTCAATAGACATTCATGTTCTATTATTTTCTCTGCATAAAAGATTTTTAAATGCCAATGTTGTCTTGTAATACCATCGGTAACTGGCATTACTTCTTAAAAGAGAAAAATGAAACTTTTTTGAGGAAAAAGGATGACTACGAGTTTGGTTGTCATCTACGAGTTCGGAGGAGAGCGGCGAAAAGAGGAGAAACAAGTATTAATCAAAACCCCACTCCCGAAGAAGCCGAAACATGTGATGTACAATATTGTCCAATTGCATCTCTGCCTATAAAAAATGGCGCGTTTGCGCTGGAGCTAGATGGCCAGGCACTGGCCAAAAATGTTGCTAGTGGAAATCTCCAGCCTGGTCTCTGTGTGTGGAGTCCCCTCAGGCCTGCTAGAAGTCTACAGCTGCTAGTGGAACACCACCCATAATGCTCGTCCGAGATCAAACCTCTTGGGAGACCTGAAGTCCTCCATATCCCAACAAAGGACGCAATAAGTATTCGCGTGAGGTGCCTATCGTGCTTTGTAAACTCGAGTCAGGATCTGTTGGCGCCAAAAGCTAAGCAAAATCTTGACTTTCAACGGTGCTCGAGAGCGCCAGATGAATCTGCAATCTGCTCTGTAAGAAAGCGCAGAAAGAGACTGTTTGCTAAGAAAGACTCCAATACCCATACCCAGCCATCCATCCGTGCCAAGTATGGGCGGATTGGGGCAATCCTTTGGTGGAGTGCTAATAGCTCAGAATCATAATCTTTCTAGTTAAGCTCGACTCATCTTTCCTTATTGAATCAAAATGATTACACAGTTATAAACTAGAACCCCCTACTTCTCACTTGCCAAATGCTGTGTGAAATCTCTCACTGAGCACGGATTACTATGATATCGTGTATTGATAAATGCCATGCCTTTTTCATGTGGATCATCTTTTCAATCTTACACTGAAGTCACAGAATGCCTAAGAAATGAGCCAATATTTGATTATTTAGTGCGATCAACTTTTTTTTGAAACAAGAATTTCAAACATTGGTAAATTTTGTGCTTGTATATTGCCGTTGGCAGCAGAAATGTGCATTCGATGTCAACTATTGCTAAAGTTAAATCAGGCCCAATGATAACAAAAAAGAAAATTTTATTTTGACATCCATCACGATTAGTTATGGACTACAGATCTTCATAGAAGATAAGAAAAAAAACTACATATGCTTTGTTAAGTAATGTCACAAAAAAAACAATCTTAAAAAAAAACTACATATACTAGTTATTGTGTTTTTTTTCTATTTTGTATTGGAAGTTCACATATAAGCTCCTTAGGGTTTGGTTTCTCTATATCTTTGACATCTCTGTTTTTTCCATGTCAAAGAAAAAAACTTCATCGCCGTCTAAGGACAAAGCATAGTTGATGTAACCCTGTAAGTTTTGTTTTTTCGCCATCAAAGAAAGAAGGGGCTAGAAGAAAGCAGAGATAAGGATGAATCTATAAACCATATTATGTTCATAAACGTTTTGGTCTAATTGCATTACATAATCTTCAATATTTCTTGACATCGGGAAACAAACATTTCCATTACAAGAGTACTGAGTTTATAATTTGAATTCCTATTATCTTTAATAGCCCTTTTCGGTTTCCAAAAAAGACCTTATTTTGGGCAAAGTGCTTAATTCGATTGAAGCATTAAGGATTTTGAAAATTCGTGGTATATGTGGGCGCATATGTTTTATAGAACTCCGCCTATGTTTTATAGCCGGTCCCAAGCCCGGATAAAGGAGGAGGGTTGTGTTAGACCCCGACAACCAGCGTAAAACCCTGTCGAATCTCATGAACATGGATCAACGAATATTCTATTGGTGAATAATATACCGAAAGGTTTGGTTACTAATAGAGCGGAATGTCGTCGTATGATCCATGTAGCCGACCCCACCTAGTGGGATAAGGCTTTGTTGTTGTCGTATATGTGGGCGCATAAGACTTTTATGAACTTACTTTTGTTCCATATTTTCACAGGGATCTGATAATGGAAAATGTAAATCAATCGTTCAGGATTCTTTCAAACTTGATAGCTGCTGGCACTCATCATTCTTCACCAGCACTGGATGACATGATTTGTGTGCTGATGGAATTTTCAACTGCCATTATAAAACTGAAGCTTACAGATGCTCTGGGCTTGGCAATAAAGGTTGTTCTGAACCTTGGCTACGAAGAGGAATTTCTATTTATGTAAACAACATGCCAGTCTTAAACAGTAGCAGAGCCTATTTAATTTTCATTTTTTGATAGCATGTATTCTGTTTTCTGTTTAGCACCTTGAAGATGTCAACCTTTACAGTGCATAACACAATTTCATCCTTGCAGAGCTTTCAAATTCTTAAAAAGTTGCTGGATTATAGTGGCAATGAACTTACCAGTTCTTATTTCAGTCATTGGGTTGGCTTAAATGAGCTTTATTCGAAGGTGTCTTTTATTATTTTCTGTTTCTGACTCAGTTTATCATTGTGGTTTTCTTGCTCGAAAGTTATACCTTGCTTGCTTGAACTCTTGTTTTCTGCAGATTCTGATGTTGAATATTGATGCATCTGGCAGAATCCAATATGAGTCTACTTCATGCATTGGTGTTATGTTATCTAAAGTAGCTGTGGGACTCAAACAATCTATGTCATCTGAAATATCAAAACCATTGGAGAAGGTTCTTCTCCAAATATTTGAACATGCTAGAACATCTGAGCTTGTAGTACTCTTGTTTCAGTGCTTATGCACTTCGGGATCAAGTCTCATGTCAGGATCTTCCATTATGGTGCCTGCAGCATGTGAGACATGCAAGGTATTCTGGTATATCATAAATACAATGGAGATCATTTCTACAAAAGGAAAAGTTTGCATCTTTCCACTGGTTCATTCAAGGAGGCACTCTGCATTCCAGCCTCATCTCGGGGCATGTGACCAAAGTTTGAGTCTTGATGCAGAACTTGTAGAAATACTCCAGATGTTTGTGAAATCATTTCTTGAATCAAAGCCCATTCAAGTTGCTATTTATTACTGTCTGCACAATGGTTTAGAATCTGCATTGCATGCTGCAATTCAGGTCTGTTTTCTTTCCTGTTTATATCATTATCACTCTGTATTAAATGTTTTTGATGTGGTCTATCCAAAGTTAAAATTACTTTCCAGTGGTTTCGACTGACTTTTAGGATCCATACATTCACATTTTGATTGATTTAGCAAATTTGCATACAAGCCTTTCAAAACGAAAAAAGAAAATGTGGATACAAACACCACTGTTTCCAAGTCTATGGCTTAGCATTAATGTGAAATCTGATTAACGTTTATGTTCCTAAAACTTGATAGTTACACTTACATATTCTAGTTCTAGGTTTTGATTTTCTCTAAAATTTCTTATATTTCTTCAAAATGTATTGGTAATTTATAATGAATATTGAGCATTAGCATGTGAAACCTTTGAACCGTGAAAGATTCATGAGCAAGATTTGAACTCTGTTTATAACTCTTTACAGCTTCTTTTGAGAATTTGTCTATTGAGCACTTCTGTATGCACTGTGCTCTGTGGTTTACCAAGCTCTTCGATAGCTGATAATGAAACAGAAGTAGGTGGTGATGGGACCATTGTATCCAATTTATTCTCCATTCTGTCCCTCTGTGCCTCATATTTAAATAAGGAATCAGGAGAAAAGGGAAATGAGAAATACAAGTTATCCAATCCCAGTGCTCTTGTTTTGCATTGTTGCCTTATCATAGCAACAATCTCTGATCATCTGAGATCGGGTGGAAGATATTATGCATCATGCATTCTTACTAGTTCTCAGAAAAAACAGCGATCCCGGCTTTCTGTCCTTGCACACCTTTCTTCATCTGATGATACAGTGACTAGTTCCATTCAGCCACATTGTGCATCAGCCATGTTGGCTCTATCATCAGTTGTATCTCTTGAAAGTGGCGGGCAAGGAAAGTCCGCAATCTCTGAAACTGCACTGGTTTTATTCCCACCCATGGCAACATTACGCACACTTCTTAAACTTTGGTTATCTGATGACCATGAAGGACTAGCAAGAAACACAATGCTGCTGAAGTGGTATGGTCTTAGGGATGGATGTCTTGGCTTGTTAGGCACAAGGCTTGTTTGGGGGGGACCTCTAGCTATTGAGCAAGCATGTTCAAGTGGCATCCCTCAGCTTCTACTGAGTCTGTTGTCCGATGGGCTTATAAAAGAATCTTCAGATGAAAAAGATTGCAAGAACATGCGTGTTGGTTTATCACCCATTGGAGTTGTATGGGTGCTTTCTTCTTTATGTCACACACTCCCAGGTGGTGCCTTCCGTGATGTCTTGTTTAGAAGGGAGAACTTGAAGATGTTAATAGAGTTAATATCCGAATCACATCTTACAGCTCTACAAATGTGGGCTGGGCTTGGTGGTGGAAGAGCAGGAATTAGGACTTTAATAAATGCTTTAGTTGATCTTTTGGCATTTCCTTTTGTTGCAATACAAAGTTCTCCCAGCATGCCATCAACAACTGCATCCATTAACAGTGGCTTCCTGCTGAATATTGTTTCATCTGGTGGAAAAATTGGTGTTGAAAATAGGGAAATGGTCAAGCCCATAGAAGCCAACATGCCTCACTATGTTCAAGGTCTTCTGGAGGTTAATTCTTATACACTTACCTATCTTCTGCAAGATACTTATCACAGTTTTTCCAATATTCTTTCCTTCTTACTTCCAGGTTGGTTTTCCCAAACACATTCTTTGTAGCTTGGACTATATTGAGCTACAAGATGTGGCACGGCCCATTGCCATTGTTGCAAAAATGGTAGGTTATCGTCCTCTGGCTTCTCAACTGCTTAGAGAAGGCCTTTTAAGTGCCATCAAAGTCAGACGGTTGCTCACCGGTTCAGTACCAAAGGAAGCTTTACTCGATTTTCTGATGATAGTTTCTGACCTAGCGCGTATGTCGAAGGTACAAAGTTCGTTCTTAGACATGATGAGAAACATTTCAAGCTCTGGTCCAGTTATCCAACATTCAGTGCAAATATACATTTGAATGAATGAAAGACTTTGATGAAATAAAAAATAAATATAAATCTAGATTATCATACACCTAAAAAAAGTCTAGATTATCATAAAAATTGGAAAATTTCAGCAAGTCCATGGAATTATTTTTGAGTGACTTAGGACTTCCTGCCCCTGATATTTATATAGTTTTAATCAAACATCGATTTTTCTCTGATATATCCACTAGATCAAATGAAAAGTAAACATGACTGAATTTTTTGCAGGATTTCTATGAATCAATTGCCAATGCAGGATTAATAGAATTTCTCAGAGAATACCTAAGTAGTGATGATGCCGACGTACGTGCAAAAGCTTGTACTGCCATTGGAAATATGTGTCGCCACAGCCCTTATTTCTATACCTCCCTTGTAAGTGCTGTAAATTTCCTCATATTTTCATACAAGAGAAAATTGAATTACATTTTGGGATACAACAACAACAACAGCCTTATCCCACTAGGTGGGGTCGGCTACATGGATCATACGATGCCATTCCGCTCTATTAGAAACTTAACCTTTCGGTATATTATTCACCAATAGATCTTGCTCTATTAATTCACCAAGTGTCCGTCTTGGCCTCCCTCTCTCTCTTTTAATCGGACTCCAAATTATTTGATCTACTTTTTTTACTGGCGCATCTAATGGTCTTCTTTGAACATGACCAAACCATCTCAAACGATTTTCTACCATTTTCTCACTAATAGGAGCCATTCCGACTCGTTCACGTATATGGTCATTCATAATCTTATCTAATCTTATCTACCAAAATCTTGTAAATTACATTTTGGGATATTATGACTTTTTGCTTCCAGGCAATGCACTCGATCGTCGATCTTCTCATAGATAGATGTGCAGACCCTGACAGACGCACTCGAAAGTTTGCCTGTTTTGCTGTGAGTTAATATTTGATTTAGTGCATTTGCAGTGTTCTAAGAACATCATCTTCAGTTTAACATAATTTACAATGCTCGTTTAAAAAAAAAACATAATTTACAACGCATTCTGAATGCATTGACAAAACAAATTTGAATTTAACTTTTGATTTGGATAAATTGACCTTTCTGGTTTATTATTTTTTTCTGATTCCTAAGAATGTGGAGTTTATTCTTGTTTTATGCTTGGGTGCAATTTACTACAACAACAACAACAACAACAACAACAACAAAACCTTATCCCACTAGGTGGGGTAAGTTACTAATTCTTCTAAAAATCACTCTCTTCTATATGTTGCTGAAGGTATAGTTATTAAATGAATGATCATGGGGTAAGTTGAAAAAAAATAAAACTGAATTGGAAAATGAGAAAAGTGGGTATTTATAAAACACCAAGAAGGCATTATTTCCTGTTTATGTACTTGTGAATTCTCTCTTCAGGGATCAACAGATTGTTCAGTCATTAGAAATGTAACTCGAATAATCAGTTATTAAATAATTCATTCCAGAGTTTGATAGATTATTTGTACCTCATGTAGATGTGCTGATGCCATGTAAGGATTTTGGACGATACGAAGGACTAGTCTCTGAATTCACTTTAATACTCTCTTAATTTCTCTATTTCGGAATGTAATGCAAGGGTGTCTTTTAATTCCCAATAGGTCATTTTGCTACAGATTATCCCATAGGAAACAAAGTATATATGAATGAAAAGATTAGAGGAAACCTTAGATGCAGAGAACCTTCAATCAGGAGACATTTGTAATACAAGTGCTTGCAGTGATGGTATCATATGTTAGGCTCCTTTGAATTTCCTGATCCAAGGAGAAAATTTGGATAACTTGAAGCTTAAGATCCTAAAAGTATTAGACATAAACCAACTGTTTGAACTGTAGCTAGTCTTGTTTAATATCTTTCAAGTTTATTGAGTTGACAGATGGTTAATTTTATGTATAGATTTTTATTGAAGATAATCTTATTTTATAATGTTTATGGACAATTCCTTTGTTGTAATATTACATATATAGGTGAATCAAATAAAGGAAGGGATTGTATTTCATTCTACTTCATCTTTTCTGTCAAAGAATCCAAGTAAGTTGGGTTTGTTATTTCTTTCTTCAGCTGGGAAATGCTGCATATCACAATGATATTCTGTATGAGGAACTTAGAAGATCCATACCTCAGCTTACTAGACTTCTACTCTCTGACGAGGAAGATAAAACCAAAGCCAATGCTGCAGGTGCTCTCAGCAACCTTGTCAGGAATTCCAACGTGCTCTGTCTAGACATCATTTCCAGTGGTGCGATTCAGGTATTCTGTCTACCTATATTGCTATGTCTATCAAACTGTGTTTTACTTGGTCTTTTTGCTATTTTGCTTCAGGACAGTCGGGATTCTAGAAATTTTCATTGTGAATCATATTTTCTACTTGTTTATTAATAGAACAGCTCTAAATTGCTGATTTAGTGGCATGCCAGTACTAAAAATGTTAAGATTTTCTTGTTCTCGCACTTCTGACAATTTCATCTCCTTTTTTCTTCACTTAGGCATT
This sequence comes from Pontederia crassipes, assembly GCA_030549335.1. NCBI lineage: Eukaryota > Viridiplantae > Streptophyta > Magnoliopsida > Commelinales > Pontederiaceae > Pontederia > Pontederia crassipes. The sequence continues at coordinate 12,325,461 of CM060195.1, read as the reverse complement.
ATTAAAACTTGTTGGTATTTATTCCGCAATTGCTCCGAGCTCAAGAAGAGGAGACGGTCAAAATGAGTCACCTCTTAAGATTGTGCTCTTTGCTCTGCGTAAAATGTGCGACCATGCTCCTTGCAGACGCTTCCTCCGTTCATCCGAATTATTTCCCCTTCTCACACAGTTGAAGAGGTCACCGGACCCAACAATTGCCGAATATGCTGCCGTCATCACAAGCAAAGTTTCTCAAACTTGATGTTTGCTGTGCTCATATTATCTGTCTGGATACATCTGTTGTGGATTTCCTCGTCCACGCCGTCACAGTGCTTGCTAGAATCTAACACGTTTCTTATCCATATATGCCTTCCAATTCAACAGGATAAGCAGTACCGGATTGCAAAAATGTTGAGGTTCTGCAAAAAAGTAGGCTCTGCAAAAAAGTTGAGGCTGTACCAAATATTGGGGAGCGTTTAACATTATCAAACTTGAAGCAAACGAAACGACTTCCTCCCTGCAAAAGACGTTAGTATGTCGAATATAGTTTGTTCATGTATGACTATAAAGTGACCCAACAATAACAACAAAGCTTTATCTCTCTAGGTGAGATTGGTTATATGAATCATACAACGTCATTTCGCTCATTCGTTGATTTATGTTCATGAGATTCGATGAAGTTTTACGCTGACTGTTGGTTATAAAACATAGGCGGAGTTAAAGTCACCTATATACTCTTATTTCTTTTTCTTTTTTATACATGTCCTACCACTTTTGTATGCATCATCATCGTTGTCAAATACTTGTTTCTTTGAGAAGCACTCGTACGTTGTTGTTATTGTTGTTTATGGAAACAAGCGTTCAAGAATTAATTGGCACAACTGAATTCTTTTTCCAGTCAATGGACTATTTTCTAAATACACGATCTATTTTATGGATGTTTAGGTTTACTAGTGATTTTGATGTTGAGTATGAAAGATAAATTCTGAAATTATTAGTGACTCCATAAATTATAAAAAAAAATCTTTCCGTACTGGTATAGAAAAGAATCATAACCCTGGACCCGGACACTTTCTTAAACCTTTCCAAAAGTTTCGATCCTGATGCTTCTCATCGAACCACACTTCATGTTTTAATCACAACTGGAAAATGATTGGCATTTATTTTCCATCTTCGCAAGTTCACTAGGAACGCTAGCAATTCGCTCTTTGACACTCTCAAATTTCAGCCTAAAAGGTAGAGGACAATTAGATTATTTCGACAGTGCTAATTCGCTCGTCATTACCTAGTCACAATAATATGATTAAATAATAATATAATGGAAGTTAATATTCATTTAAAATAAGGTAAAATTATCATCTGTTTAGCGGAAGACTTTAAATTAAAATATCAATAAAATTAATATCATAGAATATAATAAAAATCATATCAATATTCTTATCTAGAACAAATTCTAGTGACTTATGAATCCATTTATTCTTATGTCATGTACAACTTCACTATCATGAGTTGATCAGTCATTGATCCAAACATATCAGTTACCTGCACGAATTTAGGATGCAGAATTTTCCAATTAGAGTATGTAAGGGTGATGTAGTGTCTGTGATGCATCATCCTATGCAGGATACTACATGCCATATGTGCATGATAGTTTCATAATAAAACATATATGCATGCCATGTCATAATCATAAAATATACATGTGTTCATATCATAAGGTCGTCAGCATCAGTAACGAAATTAACATGTAAATATTTTCATCAATTCATTAGGCATACCAAATGACTAGAACTTATCCTTACCTTGCCACAGTAATATCCTCCGAGTTACTTTATTAGCCACTGGATCCTACTTTCATGGTCACCAGTTCTTTCAGTTCAGTCTTTCATAGTAATTGAAGAATCAAGTCGTTGCCCTCCAATAAGCTAGCTAGGTCTTGAAGCCGAGGCTTTATCACCCGAAGGTGAATGAAAATATATATATCATTTTCGGTAAGATACAGTTATTCCCCCAAAAAATGCTAACTCCAAGGTGCATGTCACAGTAATTTCTCGAGGGAAATTCTAACATAATGGATTAGGGCATAGTATTTCATGTCATCAGTTTGAGCAATATTCTTCAATTGAATTCACCCATAGATTAATTTTTCGGTCCATCACTACTGTGATAGTGTTCGACATGATCGTCACAAAAACCTAGTCTTTATGCCCCTCTATCACGACCATGACGGACATGGTCACACTGTGATGACCTATCATGGGCATGACAGAACACGTTCATCCTCAGCCTTCTGTCACGGGCGTGACGGTGTTCGTCATGGTCATGACAGAGGTCAAAATTTCGATCGTGGCATCGGTCACTCCAGCCGCTCTGTCACAGGCGTGACGTGGTTCGTCACAGTCGTAACAGAGGCCGCCGCTGCCCTTTTTCAGTCGTATTTTCACCTGATGTTTGCCTAGATTTTTACCGAACTTTTGGGGAAAATGTTCTTGAGCATTACGAACGATTTCTATATGTTTTTACAAGCAAATAAGCATCATAAATCAAATCAAAACACATAAAAATAATGCATTCTTCAAGATCTAGGATTCTTCCTTCAAGGCATACGAAAATATTCATTATTATTCGTTTCAGGCGACGATCGATCGATTGCATTTATGGACCGGTTGACCAGTCAACTTGACCATTGCACAATTTTTGTGATTTTATCGATTGATCGGTCGACCGATGTGATGACTAGACCGTCGACCGATATGATCTCGACATTTCTTGAATTTATTTGTCTGTTGGTCGGTCGACCGGTGTAACGATCGATCTATTAACGTCTGTTGTGAGAAATCTATGCAGATATGTGAAATAGTCGGTATTTGCATACTAGATACACATATGTGAAGATCGGATTCTCTTTTACCAGAATGTAAACAAGTTTTAAATTTATAATCCCAACTACACTTCTCAGGTTGCAAGTATACAACCGCCGTCGATGTATAGATCGGGGTCGAGCCACAGAGAGAGAAGTTGTATTTGTTTTTAAACTTATGTAATAGTGAAAGAAGAGAATCTGGTTTTGATAATAAGAGAAGTAAGGGTGTATTTTTATATTTTAGATTTTGTAATTTGTTTGTTGTTTTCGTATTTCACTAGAGAACAGAGGCACGGGGGATCATTCATATGGGGGACTTGGCAAAGAGATGTTGTTTCTTTTAAGGTTGCATTAGGATAACGATACTAATAGCGGGTACTTCTCATTCTCATGAAAAGTATCCTTTGGTTCTTCTACTCTCATATTCGAACCGAGCCAGTTACCAATAGGTGATATCAGATTAGAAGTTCGTAGAAGCCCTCTCTCGATTCGTTCTACTTAGAACAATAGAAATCAGTACTAGGGTTCTTCCTCCTCACAACCTTGCTAACCTTTCGGCTCATGGCATGTTTTTAAGGACATATGCCCCCTTCTCAGGGATCACATAAAGAAGAAGAACTTGCAAAACATGACATTCATGAGATAAATGATAGGATTAAATTCCATGAAAGCAAAACATCCGAAATCAAATGAGAACGTCAAAACCAAGTCCAAACCCATCGAATGATCCCTCAAACTCATTGGCTGATTAGTAACATCATAATCCTAACACTAAACATTGTTGAATAGAGGAAACTAAAGAAGTAACAATCGAAAAGTAGGAAAAACAAGAAATGCAGCAAGCATCACTAGGATTAGAGCTCTAGCTTCCCCTTTCGGCTCAACTAGTCTTCTTCCTCTCCAAAGTGGCTTCTCTCCTTCCTACAAGTTGGCCTCCTCCATGCTCCTAAGTTTCTCACATTGCCTCTCGATGATTGCTAGCCCACCCCCTCTGCCATGAAGCATTATTTCTTTTTTATATCTTGGCATCACTTCTGTCCACCATTGGATCTTTGACACTTGTCCCTTGTTCAACATCTACTTTTTGTTCAGCCATCTGATGTGTGACACCTGTATAGTATGACATATCACATTCTCTTTTATTCCTCTCTTTTTTCCATCAGACAAGTGGATGTGTGACACCTGTCCACACCATGCAGCAACTTTATCCTTTTTTCCATAGAGACAGTTTGCATCCTCTGCCAGACATCAAATTGTTTGTCTTTTTAACTTGGCTGCCGAACACTCCCATGCAACGTGAGGGTACTTGTCACGACCCCGATTTAAAATGTGATTTAAATCGGAGTTCGCGACTCATTACGAACGATCAAATAAAATTGGAAAAGATTACAAAAACATGATGTAAAACTTTTTTTTATAACATACATATGAATGAAGATATCATAAAATAAACTACACAATTTACGATGATCATTGAGAGCAAACCAATAATCCTTATGTTTTACATTTCATAAAATGATTTTGCCTTCTTACAGCATATAAGATATTACATATGCATTACGCATAACCAAACCTCTCGACATGCTAACAAAAGGATACGAGGGACTCAAATCTTCCCATCTTACTATGAACCCTTTAAATACTATCATCTCGCATGATTCCCGTGAATTATCTGAAAAATGTTGGAAACAATAGAGTGAGCTAAAATATCTCAGTAAGTTGATAACTCATAGTGTGATGTCCGAGAATTTTTGCAAAAAAAAAAGGAAAAAAAAGAAAGTGGATTTGTTCGTAACGGTCTCCTACATTCACGAAGCACCACTATGCCCTTATAATGGTGACCTACACGCCGATCTAAAGGATTTTTTCCATCTTGGCATCACGGCAGGAGAGGTGGGGAGAGAAGCGCCGAGATGCCGTGACCGAAGGAGACGTGTAGGCCGTCAATCGTGAAATCAAGTTCGTCGCTTACAAAAGGTACACAAAAATCTGCTATCGTCAGTAGAGCTTATTAAGAAATATTAATCATTATTAGAGCCTTTAAAAATACATCATGCGCAGCCATTTTGTCTTACTTTCTTATCGTGATATGATCGATGTCAGATGAGATGATTTCTGGTGCTAAAGTCTGCCTTATTTATACTATTTCATGTGAATAATGGCCAATGTCCTATTTCAGGCTGTCAATTAGTATGAATATTTTTCTTTAATCACATTATTAGAGATGACATCCATTCGTATTTTGTGCCGAACATATTAACGTGTACAGTCATATCTATCTTGTATGGTTCCACGCATCTTGCACATACAAACATCACTATGGGTGCAATTAATGCTCTGAAATGATGTTTTCATAAATTCAGTTAATGCTTTTAGCAGGCAACACACACCCTTAAATGTATTCATACGTACTCATCATGCCATCATGCCTGCTACAGCACCCATGTTAATACATCTTTACATCTTAATCATTTCATTAGTATATTAATATAGTAACCCTATTACAATACTCTCTGCTGATCCACAAAGTCTATTTTTGCCGCTACTTATCAACACATAAATATTCTGATGTATTTCTACAGATTTACATATTCTTATTCCACAATTTTATGGTCGGTTATTTTCTCAAGTTATCAAATGATCTCGACATTTAAGTTAAAATGTTTACCTCTCTAAATTTCATCATCATATGCTTTTATTCCAAATCAAATGTTCTTATCGTATTACCTTTCAAATTTTTATTCTTAAACCTCAAAGATAGTTATAGAATAAAAAAAAAAGATAAAAGACGAAAAATGTTAAATTGAAGAGCTCTTCTTATGTTTGGTTGACGACGGTCAACCTGGCCAAAAGGGAGTCGAAAGATACTCCACCGGCCCATATTAGGCATTGAGTTGCTCCGCCCCGGCCAAAAGGGAGTCAAAAGATACTCCACCGGTCCTATTAAAGGGAGTTGAAAGACACTCCAAAATAAGTGTAACATAATGAAAATGTAAAGATGACAATGATTATGATGATGGGCAATGCCCAATGATATTATGATCTTTTAACGATAATTATGTTACTCTTGTTACACTTATCATATTATCATCAGTCATGCCATTCTATTTTATGTCTCTTGATCATGATGTTATCATACAAATCATATCTACATGACTCTATCATTTATGATTATGTTTATTTGATTATCTTTATGATGTCATTGTTGCTTATATGTCATATCATTATTATGTAGTGGGCGTCAAAGCTCACAGGGAGGTTCACCTCCCCTGTGTATTCAATGTCACAGGAAATAACCTGTCCCAGTAAAAAGGATGATGACACAAACGATAGATCGAGCTCGTGGTGATCTTTGCACATGAAATCGAGTCTCTTTAGCTTCCTTTTTATTTTCCTCGAGTTGTAATTATTTATGCAAACTATCATGTTTAGATTATGTGAGACTTAGTTATGTTATCTTGTTAAGACTTCCGCATTCATTTTAATTATGCCTCTTTTTAATCAAATGATAGCTATGTTTCCTTCTGCAATTATGCCTCTATTATGTTGACCAGTCAAAGTCTTATTTTGGTCAAATTATTGTACACATAAGCAATGTCCCGTAATGTTTCCGGAGTGTATTCGGCCACGTGGCGGGGTGCATTTCGGGGGCGTTACAATTATGTATCAGAGCCAAAAGTCAGAACATTCTTATGCTTTGAAATGTCAAGTATGTAATTCATGTGCAAAGAGCCACGAGCAGTCGCCGCGCCAACTGATGCTAAATCAAGTAAGAAAGTTATGTTTTTATGATTTAAATGTTTTATTAAATGTTTTCATGATGTGCAATATTGTAGATGCCTCCACGACGCACTACTACTAGTAGAGGTCGTGGTCGACCTCGTCGTGACAGAGTAACCGAGGTTGAACAAGAAGGGATGAATCAGAATGAAGTTGAGTTTGGATAGCCTCCACCGGTACAGCCCCCACCAGTTGAGCCTCCACCGGTGCAGGAGCCTCCACTGGTCCAGCCTCCATCAGTGCAGATGCCATCATTCGAGCCTCCATCAATGCAGACACAGTCAGTTGAGCCTCCACTGTTATAGGAGCCTCCACAGGTGCAGGAGCCTCCACCGACGCAAACACCACCGGTCCAGCCTCCACCGGTGCAAACACCGCCGGTCCAGCCTCCACCAGTCTATCCCCCACAGATGCAGTTCTTGCTTGTGCAGCCTCCACAAGGGCAGCCATGGCCGATGCAGCCTCTGATTGTGCAGCTCATGTCAGCGTCACCACAGGACACCTTACAAGAATTCTTGATGTTGCATCCGCCACAATTCGATGGCACAAGTGATTTCGATAAGGTGGAGAGGTGGATCATAAGTATGACGGAAACTTTCCTCGCGATGCGTTGTGCTGAAGATAGAAAGGTCTTATATGCCACTAATCGTTTCACTGGTGAAGCCCTTGATTGGTGGAGAAGTACCAAAGCAACTCAGTTTGGAGGGTAGAACATGATTCCCTGGAATAGCTTTTATGAGGCGTTTGAGGCGCACTATTTCCCAGAGCATGATCGCATTAAAAAACAACGGGAATTTCTATAGCTTAGTTAGGGGAAGATGACTATTGCTGAGTATCACTTTCAGTTCATAAAACTGGAAAAATACAATACCATGCGCATGAGTGAGAAGCAGAGGGCAAATCAATTTGCTCAAGGTTTAAACACCACTATTAGGTCCAAGACTTTATCTGGAAAATTACAAAATCTGAAAGAGGCAGTCGAGCTAGCGACTACTATGGAGCGAGACCACTTAAGAGAATTGGAAGAACAAAAAGGGAAGGCCCCTGCACAAACCCTTGAGCATGGTCGTCACAGGTGGAATGATAGGCGTTCAAACCGGAGGAACCACCGACGTGATAATCGTGTGAGGCCATGTGAGCCTCACAATGCCCCACGCCAGCCACCACAACAGCAACAACCTTATCATCAGGTGAGAAGTAAAATAAATAAATAATTATAAGTATGTAATGATGACGACTAAGAAATAAATGATTTCAGCCTCAATAGCGACAGGCACCGCAGCAGCCCCAGCAAAATAATAAAGCCTGCCAACATTGTGGGAGGTTTCACCCAGGAGAATGCCGATGAAGAACAGGTGCCTATATCCACTGTGGTCAGCAGGGACACTTTATCCGTGACTGTCCTAAGAAAGTAAGGGAGGAACAAGCTCAGCGTGGCGCTGGAGGTGCTAATACCTTAGTGCAAGGTAGAGTTTATAATATGCAGACGGATGCTACACCAGCTAACGCCGATGTCATCAGAGGTACCTTAGCTATAACAGGAATGCCTACTACAGTATTATTTGATTCGGGTGCATCACATTCATTTATCTCTCAAGATTGTACTATTGCTTTGAGTTTGCCTATGCATGATATGACATGTTCCATGAGTGTGGCAAACCCTATGGGTACTCTCTGCACTACGAAGTACATCCCAAAAGTACCAGTGACGATCGATGACAAGAATTTCTCTACGGATCTGATCATGATTCCCATGACAGATTATGATGTCATACTTGGTATTTACTGGCTGTCATACCATGATGCTGTAGTAGTATGCAGGCAAAAGAAGATTATCATTGGTACTCAAGGCAAGCCGAAGGCTACTGTGAAGGGCACTACTGGCAAGGAAGGCAAGGTTATCATTTCTGCAATGAAGGCACAAAAGATGTTGCATAAAGGCTGCAGAGGCTACCTAGCTAGTGTTGTGAAAACAGATGCCCCAGTTTCAGACCCACGATAGATGAACATAGTTAGAGATTTTTGGACGTCTTTCCAGAAGACGTCACTGGGTTGCCACCACGACGAGAGATAGATTTCCGCATCGACCTCCATCCAGGCACTGGTCCTATCTCCAAAGCCCCATATCGAATGGCTCCAGCTGAAATGCAAGAACTCAAGAAGCAAATCCAGGAGCTTTTAGATAAGGGGTTTATCCGACCTAGTGTGTCACCATGGAGTGCACTAGTGTTCTTCGTGAAGAAGAAGGATGGCTCCCTCAGATTATGTATAGATTACAGAATGCTAAACAAGGTCACAGTGAAGAATAAGTACCCACTGCCATGTATTGATGATTTGTTTGATCAACTGTCCAAGGCTTCTGTGTTCTCCAAGATAAACTTGCGGAGTGGTTATCACCAACTATGAGTTGCAGAAGAAGACATTCCGAAGACTGCTTTCCGGTTGAGGTACGGGCATTACGAGTTCTTGGTTATGCCTTTTGGGTTGACGAATGCACCTGCAACATTCATGGACCTGATGAACAGGGTGTTCAAGCCTTATTTGGATCAATTCATCATCGTCTTCATTGATGATATATTGATCTATTCATGGAACCCCGAGCAACACAGGGAGCACCTGCGGATCATATTGGAGACACTTAGACATCACAAACTCTATGCAAAGCTGTCGAAGTGTGAATTCTAGCTGGAAGAAATTATGTTCCTTGGACACATTGTCTCTAAGAAGGATATTTCTGTTGATCCAGCAAATGTAGAGGCAGTGACAAATTGGGCTCGACCGAAGAATGTGATCGAGATACGTAGTTTTCTCGGATTGGCCGGATACTATAGACGATTCATAAAGGACTTCTCGAAGATAGCCTCCCCAATGACGAAGCTGACAAAGAAGGGTGAGAAGTTTATCTAGTCACGACAGTGTGAAGATAGCTTTCAGGAGCTGAAGACGAGATTGACTACAACACCGATACTCACTATCCCTTCTGGCAGCGGTGGGTATGTGGTGTATAGTGATGCCTGCGGTACAGGATTGGGATGCGTACTAATGCAGCATGGTAAGGTGATTGCATATGCATCAAGACAATTGAAGAAGCACGAGGTGAACTACCCGACACATGATTTGGAGTTAGTGGCGGTGATATTTGCTCTAAAAATATGGAGACACTATTTGTACGGAGAGGAGATTGAGGTGTTCACCGATCACAAAAGTCTAAAGTATGTCTTCTCTCAGCGAGATCTAAACATGAGACAACGCAGGTGGATGAAGTTTTTGAAAGACTATGAGTTCGCTATTAACTACCATCCAGGTAAGGCGAACAGAGTTGCTGATGCATTGAGTCGTAAGTGGGAAGGCTCATTAGCATTTATGAGGCTCCGAGTATTTGAGATGACTGAAGAACTCAATATGTGGAATCCAAGGCCGGGCAAAAATGGATCTATATTAATGATGCATCAGCTTCAACTGAATTTGGTTAACAGAATCATCAAGGCACAACCAGAGAATGCAGAATATGTCAAGATGGTTAGTAGGTGTGAGAAAGAAACAGAGGACTTCAAGATATCCGATGATGGCAGAATCAGATATAGGGACCGTCTGTGGGTCCCGAATGATGCTGAACTAAGGAGAGAGGTGATGGACGAGTGCCACAAGTCAGAGTTTGCCATCCATCCAGGCAGCACAAAAATGTACAAGGATGTACAACGAAGTTACTGGTGGCACGATATGAAGCGAGAGATTGCGGAATATGTCTCTAAGTGTCTGGTATGCCAACAAGTAAAGATCGAGCATCAGAGGCCATATGGCAAGCTTAGCTCTTTAGAAATCCCGAGGTGGAAATGGGAAGACATTTCCATGGATTTCATATCATGTCTACCCCGCACACAGAAAGGACATGATGCTATTTGGGTAGTGGTCGATCGATTGACAAAATTTGCACACTTCATACCGATCAAATGGAGACAGTCAATCGAGAGGTTGATGGATATATATGTGCAGGAGGTTATCATATTGCATGGTATTCCAGTTTCCATAGTGTCAGATCGAGATCCTCGCTTTACAGCTAGATTTTGGAGGAGTTTATAGAATGCTTTTGGGACAAGACTGAATTACTGTACGGCCTTTCATCCTCAGACATATGGTCAGTCAGAGAGAACCATCCAGACTGTAGAAGATATGCTGAGGGCATGTGCTTTAGATTGGCATGGCAGTTGGGACGATCACTTGCCTCTTATCGAGTTCGCCTATAATAATAGTTATCATTCCAGCATTGGCATGGCTCCATTCGAGGCCTTGTATGGGAGGCCATGTCGATCACCAGCTTGTTGGAATGAGGTTGGTGAACGAAAGTTCCTGAGTGCTAAGGAATTAAAGGAGACTGAGGAATATGCCAAGAAGGTGGAGTTAATACAACAAAGAATGAAAGAAACATAGACTCGCCAGAAGACCTACGCAGATAAAGGCCGACGTGAGCAAATCTTTCGTGCAGGTGATCAGGTACTGCTAAAAGTCTCCCCGACGAAGGGAGTCATGAGATTCAGTAAGAAAGGAAAACTCAGCCCGAGATATGTGGGTCCGATCGAGGTACTAGAATTAGTCGGAGAGGCGGCATGCAGATTAGCATTACCCCCATCGTATGGACGAGTGCATAATGTTTTTCATGTATCTATGCTCCGAATGTATAAACATGATGAGGCAAACATTATCAGATATGAGGAGCCGAATCTTAAAGAAGATCTCACGTATGAAGAGCAGCCACTCAGAATCCTAGAATACAAAGTCCAACGTCACAAGAACAGGGATGTGCCACTAGTTAAAGTCGCATGGAGTCATCACCAAGGCGATGAAGCGACTTGGGAACTCGAGTTAGAAATGCGGCAACAATTTCCCAGACTATTTGGTAAGTTCCTACACTATACATAATTCGAGGATGAATTTATTTTAAGGAGTTTATAATGTGACGTCCGAGAATTTTCGCAAAAAAAAAAGAAAAAAAAGAAAGTGGACTCGTTCGTAACCGTCTCCTACATTCACGAAGCACCACTATGCCCTTATAATGGTGACCTACACGCCGACCTAAAGGATTTTTTCCATCTTGGCATCACGGCAGGAGAGGTGGGGAGAGAAGCGCCGAGACGCCGTGACCGAAGGAGACGTGTAGGCCATCAATCGTGAAATCAAGTTCGTCGCTTACAAAAGGTAACAAAAATCCGCTATGTCAGTAGAGCTTATTAAGAAATCTTGATCATTATCAGAGCCTTTAAAAATACATCATGCGCAGCCATTTTGTCTTACTTTCTTATCGTGATATGATCGATGTCAGATGAGATGATTTCTGGTGCTAAAGTCTGCCTTATTTATACTATTTCATGTGAATAATGGCCAATGTCCTATTTCAGGCTGTCAATTAGTATGAATATTTTTCTTTAATCACATTATTAGAGATGACATCCATTCGTATTTCGTGCCGAACATATTAACGTGTACAGTCATATCTATCTTGTATGGTTCCACTTTGCACATACAAACATCACTATGGGTGCAATTAATGCTCTGAAATGATGTTTTCATAAATTTGGTTAATGCTTTTAGCAGGCAACACACACCCTTAAATGTATTCATACGTACTCATCATGCCATCATGCCTGCTACAGCATTCATGTTAATACATCTTTACATCTTAATCATTTCATTAGTATATTAATATAGTAACCCTATTACAATACTCTCTGCTGATCCACAAAGTCTATTTTTGCCGCTACTTATCAACACATAAATATTCTGATGTATTTCTACAGATTTATATATTCTTGTTCCACAAATTTATGGTCGGTTATTTTCTCACATTATCAAATGATCTCAGCATTTAAGTTAAAATGTTTACCTCTCTAAATTTCATCATCATATGCTTTTATTCCAAATCAAATGTTCTTATCGTATTACCTTTCAAATTTTTATTCTTAAACCTCAAAGATAGTTATAGAATAAAAAAAGATAAAAAACGAAAAATGTTAAATGGAAGAGCTCTTAGGGAGTCGAAAGATACTCCACCGGTCCTATTAAAGGGAGTTGAAAGACACTCCAAAATAAGTGTAACATAATGAAAATGTAAAGATGACAATGATTATGATGATGGACAATGCCCAATGATATTATGATCTTTTAACGTTAATTATGTTACTCTTGTTACACATCATATTATCATCAGTCATGCCATTCTATTTTACGTCTCTTGATCATGATGTTATCATACAAATCATATCTACATGACTCTATCATTTATGATTATGTTTATTTGATTATCTTTATGATGTCATTGTTGCTTATATGTCATACCATTATTATGTAGTGGGCGTCAAAGCTCACAGGGAGGTTCACCTCTCCTGTGTATTCAATGTCACAGGTAATAACCTATCCCAGTAAAAAGGATGATGGCGCAGGCGACAGATCGAGCTCGTGATGATCTTTGCATATGAAATCGAGTCTCTTCAGCTTCCTTTTTATTTTCAGTCGGAATCGATCCATCGAAAAAACGCTCGTCGCAAACGAATTTGCGACGGTTGAAAAAAATTTGTCGAAAATATCGACGGTTCTGGCCTTCGGAACAGTCCCCGGCGGTTCGACCGGTCGAAATTTTCCGATGGTTGCAACCGCCGGAAAAGTCCCCGGCGGTTCGAACCGTCGATATTTCCGACGGTTGCAACCGCCGGAAAAGGCCGGCGGTCCGAGCCGTCGAAATTTCCGACGGTTGCAACCGTCGGAAAAGGCCGGCGGTCCGAGCCGTCGTAACTTTTCGACGGTCCCAATTGTCAAAACTTTAGACGGGCATCGCAACCGTCGTAAATAATTTTTTAAATATAAAAAAATTAGCGGCCGGATCCGGCCGCCTGGCGTTTGGATCCGGCCGCTGGAGGCCGGATCCGCCGCCAGGAGGCCGGATCCGACGCCAGGTGACCGGATCCGTCGCCCGGAGGCCGGATCCGGCGCCAGGCGGCCGGATCCGCCGCCAGGAGGCCGGATTCGGCCGCCAGGAGGCCGGATCCGGCGCCAGGCGGTCGGATCCGGCGCCAGGAGGCCGGATCCGGCGCCAGGAGGCCGGATCCGGCCCGCCTGGCGGCCGATCCGGCGCCTGGCGGCCGGATCCGGGCGCTGGAGACCGGATCCGGCCGCTGGAGGCCGGATCCGGCAGCCTGGTGGCCGGATCCGAATGGCCATGGCCGGATCCGGCCGACAACAGAGAGAGAGATGCCGGCACGGAGCGGGAGAGAGAAAGATACGCCGGCGCGGGAGAGGGTCGCCAGTGCGGGAGAGGGTCGCCGGTGTCCGGCGTGGGAGGGTCGCCGGCGTCCGACGCGCGGGAGAGGCCGATCCGGTGCTCGCGGCCGGGAGAGGGAGAGAGGAGAGGAGGGAGAGAGAGAGGAGTGGAGGGAGGAGGGAGAGAGAAGAGGGAGGAGGGAAAATATATAAAGGAAAAAAGTGGAAAGGAAGCGGGAAAAAGGAAAAAAAAGCGGGATAACGAAATTTTAATTACCGACTGTTTCGACCGTCGAAAACATAAATAATAAATTTTTTTATTTTATTTAGTTATATATAATATTTATTTTTTATTTTACTGATATTTTGAACCGTCGGTAATTGCGACAGTTTGGACCGTCGCTAGTTATATTAATAAAATACTCTTATATATGATATTATTATATATTTACCGACGGTTACGACCTTCGGAAATTGCGGCGGATTTTGCGACGGATGGATATCCGTTGGAAATATCGACGTTCCTAACCGTCGGAAAATTAAATAATAATATAAATTATTTCCGATGGTCATAACTGTCGAAAAATCCGTCAGAAATGGAACCGTCGAAAAATCCGTCGCAAATAGCGACAGATTTAGAACCGTCGAAAATTATCCGTCGAAAAATCACGATTTTCTTGTAGTGGTTGTAATTATTTATGCAAACTATCATGTTTAGATTATGTGAGACTTAGTTATGTTATCTTGTTAAGACTTCCGCATTCATTTTAATTATGCCTCTTTTTAATTAAATGATAGCTATGTTTCCTTCCGCAATTATGCCTCTATTATGTTGACCAGTCAAAGTCTTATTTTGGTCAAATTATTGTACACATAAGCAATGTCTCGTAACGTTTCCGAAGTGTATTCGGCCACGTGGCGGGGTGCATTTCGGGGGCGTTACACATAGCCTATGTGTTACCAACTAATGAATTCAGAGTGACATGGAAAAGCATGCAATAATCATAATAGCAAAATATGTATTTTCATATATTTTATAATTACATATATAACATTCTGCTACAAACCCATGAGAGGAAAATGACGTATCCACACTTCTTATCAATGTTTATTCCTTTACCTTCATTTATATAAACAATAGGTTGTAGTTTCCTTTTTACAAATATGATAATCCATGATTGTGACTTGTGTTTAAGATTCCAACCTCTTTAAGAGATATCGACTTAAAATCATGTTGAAGTTTTGACTATGACTCATGTACACATCGAAATTTTGGCTATTATCAATAATATACAAGTTCCATCGTAATTACGGAAAATTTATTACCAAACCTAATTCTTGAACAACATTTACATCTATTTAGTTGTCTTTTGTATCATGAGAAAAGTTAGAATAAGTTTAGGTTGGCACAATGAAAGTTTGAGGACACCATATACAAATAAAAATATTTATATCCTCAATCAAATAGATTAAGTTAGTTGATGCCACATAATAATTAGGATGTCTCTATTGTCACTCCTAAAATTACTATTGCCACTCCAAATATTTATTTTGGACAACTTTATCCTTTTTCTTACTTTTCCTTTATCTATAAATCATCCCACTGAAAAAAGTGCAAATTGAGTTAGAAATTGACAAAATGTTTCCGCACGATAAGTTACAATAATAAAATCTCTGTCATGCTTCATTTATCTTAAAAAATGAATCACTATTGGTTAAACGTTGACAATGAAGAAGAGGAAAAAAGGAGATAAAAAAATATTAAAATAATTTAAGTGACATCGTGCATGAAGGAAAAAGGGAAAATATGATGACGTCAAAGAAGTGGAAAAACAAAAGTCTGAAGGTAAAGTTGTCTAAAATAAATATTTGGAGTGACAATAGTGATTTTAGGAGTGGCAATAGAGGCACCCAATAATTATTGTAAGGTTTTGTGGTAGCATTATGATATTAAGAAAACTTAGGAAATCCAATCAAATATGTGTGATCATTATCCATATTTCTATGAACAATGAGATATGGTAAATTTTGAGGACAAAATTTTTATTAAGAAGGGTAGAATGTAATATCTTAATATTTACTAATTTGCTAATTAATTTAAGTATACAATTAATTAAGTTAATTAGTCTCTTTGATATAAGCGTAACTTGATTGTAATTAAATTGTACAGGAATTATTCGACTTATTAATTGATATTGCAAGTATTTTAATATTAATATTAAAATTATAAATATGATTTTAATGATACTAAGTATTGAGAATCAATGGACCTAATTAATTACTAAATAGGTGGCTGAATTGATTAATTAGCTAAGCAATATATTCACGGGCTGGTATGTGTAGAATTAGTATATTGAAATTGTTGATCACCATTTTCCATTAGCATTAGTAAATATTGATACTAGAAAAAACTGAGATAATTGCGTTACTTAATAAATTTAAATCGATTGGTCATTATGGTCTCTTCTTAATTTATTAGTTAATTGAGTAGCTAGTATCCTGATATCATTTTTCATTTTATATGTTGGGTATTATTAACCATCATGATTACTTAAAACAACATAGTCAGTCACCTAAACTAATTTATAAATATGATGATTTCATAAACCGACTTACCAAAAACAAAAACAGAAAGAAAGAAACACTTAATAGCAGGACAACTCACTTCACAATAATCTAGATTAAATGGTGAGTTGCCACCTTACCATGAATTGGCAGTCATGCAAATTTAGAGCTAAGTTATAAAAAGAAAATATAGAAGTTATCTGATTGGTGCAAAAAGAAAGAAAGGAAAATGAAGATATGCCGACTTACCTAATGCGGCCGAGCGTGGACAAAGAGAAACAAAAGGAACGAAATAAGAGGTTTTATTTCATTGTGTTCGGCCAGAAGGAGGAATAGGAAAAAAAAAGGAAAGAAAGAGGGTTAAAAGGAAAGGTTCTGATTTAGAAGATGTATAAGATATGCAAATTGAAGTGGCCGAACCAAAGAAGGAAAGGCGACGGCAATAAGGCACGGAACAAAAAATAGAAAGTTACAAGGTATGCATGAGGCAATTGATTTTCCTGATTTTATGGTAATTTAAATATCTGAAAATTTAAATATAAAGTCATGCATGCCAGATTGATTGAATCAATAAAGAAATTTGACTAATGATTTAGATATCAGAAGAATCAAAGTTAGGAAAATCAATTCTTTGATTCCAAGTTTAGTAGCCGAATGTTCAATTCATTGTTAAAATATATTATAATGATTATAAAAATTACGGAACCTATAGAAAATGATTATTTAGAAGTTTATTTTTAGGAAAGAGTTCTTAGAGATTTTGTGTGCTGTCTTGTTATCCTACCAAATTAGTAGATTGGAAAATTGTGCTAAAAATTATATATTTAGAAAAAAAATATGAAATTCAAGACTAAGGACCTTGCGTAAATAATGGTTCTAAAATAATTTGAGTCAATTCAAAATAATTTGTGTAGACAAAGTTGTGAATATAATGAGTGGTATGAATTTTTATAAGTAATAATGAGATGTCTTTGACCATGAAAATTTCTGTAAAATTATAATAATGAATAGAAATATGAAGTTTATGTAATGTTGTACTTTAGGAGGTTTGCTATCAAATAAAATTGTATTGCAATTATTTTTTTTACCTTTGGATCAAAAGTTATAAATTTTATAACCCATGTTAGTTAGTCTGCCAAAAGATAGAATGAGCATGAAATATGTGTTGAATGTTGACTTTCTTGAGAAGCTATCCTTGTGAGGTAAAAATCTAAAACGTCGATTACTTAATAATAATGTAGTTGAATCACAAAAATTGATCGTTTAATTTAAAAGATATGAATTTTCTTTTACCAAGTGCGCAAAATATCATAATACACTTTTGATGGGTAAAGCAAGAAGATTGAACACATGAATCATATATATTTGTCATGTAATCCATGGTATTAATTTTATAATAATATATGTTCCCCGTGGTATTAATTTTATAATAATAATATGAACATATATTATTGTTATAGGAAAGAAGATTAATGTAAGAAAAAGAACGAGGAAAGTCTTTTGTTATCATCCATATAAGGTAAGTTGGTTTTTCCTATTCTATGTATTCACCTCTTTTAAATTCATTGTGACATCGACTATTATAGATTTTGGATATGTTATGAATTGATTTCGAGAAATGCAATTATGAAAAGTATATCAGAATGATTGTATGATTGCACATTTGAAAGTCATATGTGATATGATATGAATGGATTACGAGAAGTGCAATCTTGTTTAGCTTGAAATGATATTTGATATGATTCATATTTTAATATTAATATACAATTGTTATATGATGAATCATGCATCTGCATCTGTCTGCATATGCATATATGATGGTTGGAGCTAAGTGCTGCACCGCTGATCACGATAGGAGCCACCTCTAGAGTTCAATCCATCATTCTGTTCCCCATTAATAGGATGAGATAGGCTGGAGCTAAGTGCCACATCGTGAGTAGTCGCGATGAGGCCACCTATAGAATCCGTAGGGGCAACCTCTAGAGTCCACCTATCGTTATATAATATGTTCCCCGAAAGGGATGAGGTAGAATGGAGCTAAGTGCTACATCACTGATCACGATGGGAGCCACCTCTAGAGTTCACCTACCAACCACTGGCTAGTTGGTGATCCGTGCATTCATATGAGAGTGTCGCATTTGCATGCATATATTTGATATGATTTATATGGTATTGATTGCAAGTTGAATGTGATGCTTCTGATTAATATGTTATATATGTAATTATAAAATATATAAAAATACTTTTGCTATTATGATTATTGCATGCTTTTCCATGTCACTTTGAATTGATTAGTTAGTAATCATTGGCTATGAGTTATCAACTTACTAAGCTATTTTAGGTCACTATGTTGTTTCCAACATTTTTCAGATAATTTACGGGAATCATGTGAGATGATAGTATTTGAAGGGTTTGTGGTAAGATGGGAAGATTTGAGTCTCTCGTATCCTTCTGTTAGGATGTCGAGAGGTTTGGTTATGCGTAATGCATATGTAATGATCATCGTAAATTGTGTAGTTTATTTTATGATATTTTCATTCATATGTATGTTATAAAAAAAGTTTTACATCATGTTTCTGCAATCTTTTTCAATTTTATTTGATCGTTCGTAATGAGTCGCGAACTCCGATTTAAATCACGGTTTAAATCGGGGTTGTGACAGTACCTGCTGAAAGATAAAAGTTTATAAATTTAAAAGATTTTATCTATGTTTTCAGTAAAAGAGCAAAGATGACATGGAGATTTCATAAATCAAGAAAAAGGGTAAAAATGTAGATTTTATGTTTATTTAATTACAGCATAAATCAAGAAAATCATGCTTCTACCCTAATAATAATGAATAAGAAATTCATGTCATCAAATTCTCCCAAACTTGAGTTTTTGCTTGTCCTCAAGCAAAAGATAGAAATTTAAGGCAAGATACAAAATTGCAATAGCCACAAAAGGAAACAGTTGGCCATAGTAGGAAAAACTCATCATACATATTGCTCAAGCATCAATTAGCAAATTTTAGGTCAATTAAGTACACCTGAGATTATATCACAGAAGTAACAATTCTAAGAAAGGATTTTACTTCTTTAACAAGTCCATACTAACTTTCAGCACCCCTAGTCCTAAGGATCATTTTCAAAAATTTTGCACAAAAGTCTTAACTTTGTCCCCTTTCTTTCCTTTTTTTTGTCTTTGTTTGTATCTTTACATTTACTTTCCCTTTTTTACTCCCCCCAAATTTAAAGCAAGAGTAACCATTTGGATGAAAATATGCTCATGAGCTCTGTAATTATACATAATGGCCGCGCATATTTCATGCAGGCTTAGGAATTTTTGAAAAAGATTTTTTTACTCCTCTTGGCAACTCTTACTTAAGACGGGGGTTGAAGTTTTATAATTTGAACTTATTGTGCTTTCACTTTCACTTTTCTTTACTTTGGAAATTTAAAGATGCAGTTTCTTGTGGATCCTTAATGCTAGAGGATGAAAGATATTTTTAAACCTATGACTGTCACTTTGATCCAAGTCAAGGTTTTAGCAATTGAAATGTTACATGTTCAGGAATTCATTGGATAGATCACGCACAGAGGTCATCCTACATCCAGGCACAATTTTTTCTAATGCTTTCTAATTAATGCATGAGAATAAGAAAATGTAGTTCAAAAATAAGAATATGATCACGGTTTTGATTCCTAGCAGCAAATGTATATGTAAAAGTGAAAATTTGTAACTAGGATGTAAAAGTAAAGCACGCTGTGAAAAATGTTAAAATTTGACCTCAAAATAATGGTATTAGATAAATAAGAATTAGATCATACCATTGACTCCCTCAAACTTAATTCCAGCACTGCCCTCAGTGTTGAAACAGGTTGGGAGAGTGTAAAATGCAAAATAAAATATTTTGTTAACTTGTAGGCATGGTTTCAAATTTTTTTCTTAGCATGGGGGTATGTTGCTCTATCATCTTCTTCCTCAACTTCTATGTCTGCAGAAAAGACTTTAATCAGAATATAGCAAAAAGGTATAGCAATTAATAAATCAAAAGTAAGATGGTTATAGTCGGTGGTAGTTGATGTAATAAGTGGGGGTATATGCAGTGCAATGCTATATCAGAAACTTTAGTTGGGGCACTTGTTTGATTCCTGCAAAAACGAGATGAAAAGCATTATTAGATTGGGTTGCCTCTCAGTAAACATTCTTTATAGTCTTAGACTAGACTTTCTTCCTTCTTCACTTCAAGGAGGTTTAAAAGGTATCATGTGATCAAGTAGAGATCTCAATTTGTGGACAGCTTCAACAATAAAGTATGAGTATCTCAGCTTGTCATTGACAAATTCCTGTCATTCAGTTGTCTCTATCCCTCCTTTAGTGGGACTTAACTTCACATGTATAACTTCTAAATTTTTGGATCACCATTTTGTTTAAGTAGTCACTTCGTCAATGGAATCCTCAAATGTGTGAATGCTGAAAAGTCTTCAAGTTCCTATACCAAGATTTCAGTTGGCAAATTATGATCTTCCTTAGAAGGATATTCCATTGCCTTTTGCAAACTGAATTCTATTGTAGCCTCCTCTCCTCGAAAAGAAAACTGTTCAGCTTTCAAATCCATATTGGTCATTTCAGATTCATTGTGTTTCTTTGCTGCTATAGCTTCTTGTTGGTTAGTGAGTAATGACATGAGTGAGACATTGAAATTCATGATAACTTGTCCTAAAAATGATAACTTGGCATAGAATTGAAATATTTATGGATTTTAGCAATTCAGAACCTCTATGCACATGGAATTAGGTATAAAAATGAGAAAGATGAACTAGTTATCACAATCCTTGCATTCCAAACATAATTGACCAAAAGTTAGGCAATTTGAGGGCTCGATATGGGTGAAATACATCTAAAATGGGATAAAAACCTATTGTGATCAGCTAGTGATCAAACTCCCCCAAGCTTAGCCTTTTGCTTGTCCTCAAGCAAAATATTCATAAATTAAGGACAAATTTGAATTAACAGTCCACAAATGAATTAAAAATCAGCTGAATTAAGTCCAATGAGTTCCCCACTTTGCCAACACTCCATCACATTCTTTCCAATTCCCAAATTCTAGCCGAGGAGTCACAAATGTTAAAGCAAATTTAAGCCATGAAAGAAGTACTAACATTAACTGATTTGGATTTCAAGGATTGTCAACTTTACTAAAAGTTTGAAACATCAATCTCTTCATGAATAGGTTTTTCACTACTTAAACAGGTTTAACACCTGACTTTTATTCATGAAATTGCAAGTAAACAGGTCAAGACCTGATTTTTATTCATGCTGGTCACAGGATAAAAATCCTGGCTTTATTCAGGAGAGGTTCCTTTTTGTAATTTCACTCTCTTTATTTATGCATGCAATGCAAAATGCAACTTTTCACTTTTCCTTTTTCCATTTTTTTCTTTTTCTATTCTGTTCATGAAGTGAGCAATGGTTCAAACTCAAGTATAGTTTAGACCCTTAAATGCAAATAGTCAAGGTTTCCTATTTAACATGGCAGCAAGAGCTTTAACCCCTTTCTAGACGTCTCCTACTTTCCATTTAATCCATGAATGTCAGCTAGTGTTACCCACAAAAAGAAAAATTTTCAGCTAAAAATTAATTCAAATGCATCTGAATTGATAATGTCAATTAAAGCAAGAAAACTAATGGCCAAGTTGACCACTTGGCATTGGAGTGTACCAACTGTCATAATGAAATATCTCACCCATTTTAAAGTTAGAATGAATCTAGAAATGATAACTTGTGATAACTAGTGATAAATCTAATGATAACCGGGTAGAATCAATGATAATTTGTTCAAACAAAGATAACCTGGTGGTAAATGATGATGTAAGCATTAAAATAGATTGAAAACATGATGTAAATGTTAGAAAAGCACCAGGTTTCTGCTCCCAAGCTTAGCTTCAACACTGTCCACAGTGTTGGGAAAATTAGGCGAGGGAGAGGGTTGGGAGTGTATGAAATTTTTGGAATTGTGCATTTGATCCCTTCCAATGGTTCTTGCATTTCAATTAGAGTCTTCAGGTGATCCATACTCCATGATTTGCAACTAATCCTACAGAGAAGTAAGGGATATCAGTGGGATATTCAATATCAAATTTTTAGGGTGCACAATTCAACAATGCATTGAAATTCACTGAAATGCACTAAAATTTAGCTATGATGGATTGGGATAACTAATATGAATGATAATTCAGATGTTAATTTGATGATTTCAGCATGAAGGAAAAGATACTATTAGTTATCATTAAGATTTCAGTGAGAAAATTAAAAATTGAGGGTAGAGGTACTTCATAGTTGTCAATTTGTGGATTGATCTGATTCCTCCTTGATTTATTCTTGCAAAATAGGAAGATTAAGTGTAAAATGGCTTGGGTTACCTCCCAAGAAGTGCCTTACTGTAGTGTCTTAGGCTAGACATTTTTTCACTTGAATTCAGCTAGGCAAATTTGGCAAATCTTGCAAATTCAGCACCTCCTTAGTTGAATCTAGAACTGTGGGGTTATATAGCTTCAACCTCTGTCCATTGACCTTGAATATATCATCCTTATCATTCAGAAGGTCCACAGCTCCATAAGGATAAACTTTGTGGACTTTGAAAGGTTCACTCCACCTTGATTTCAACTTTCCAGGGAATAATTTGAGCCTTGAATTGAAAAGTAACACAAGATCTCCAACCTTGAATTCTTTCTTCAAAATTATGCTGTCATGCCACCTTTTTGTTCTCTCCTTGTAGAATTCTGAATTATGGTAGGCATTTAGCCTAATTTCATCCAACTCATCAATTTGTAGAAGCCTTTTCTGTCCACATGCATGCATATCAAAGTTTAGTGCCTTGACTGCCCAATAGGCCTTATGCTTCAACTCAATTGGTAAATGACATGTCTTTTCATAAACCAATTTGTAAGGAGAAGTGCCTATAGGGGTTTTATAAGCTGTCCTATATGCCCAAAGTGCCTCATTTAACCTCAAACTCCAATCCTTTCTAGTTAATGAAACTATTTTATCCAATATAGCCTTGATTTCCCTATTTGAAATTTCTGCTTGGCCATTTGTTTGAGGGTGATATGCTGTTGAAACCTTGTGCTTAACTCCATACTTGTTTAGGAGGTTCTCAAAATACTTTTCAATGAAGTGGCTCCCTCCATCACTTATGACCACTCTTGGGATTCCAAATCTTCGGAAGATTATTTCTTTGAAAAGCTTGATAACAGCCCTGGAATCAGCAACTATGGTTGGAATTGCCTCTATCCATTTGGATACATAGTCAACAACAAGCAATATAAATTTGTATCCAAAGGAGCTAGGGAAGGGTCCCATGTAATCAATGCCCCATACATCAAAGATTTCAACCTCTAAAATCCCATTCTGAGGCATTTCATTCCTCCTTGAAATAACCCTGCCCTTTGACATTTATCACAACTCTTCACATACATGTAAGCATCTTTGAACAAGGAAGGCGAGGTGAATGTACTTGTAACTTGTGGACAATTTGAAAGCAAACTGGTGGTAGTATCTGAATTTGAGCTTTCCATAATCTTTTGTTCATTGGATAGGTCATTTAGAGATGGATCTTCAATGTGATTCACTGCTAGTACCATTGGAATAGCCTCTTTAGTCCTTTCTGCAACTTCATCTTGTCTCCTGACTTGTGCTTTAAGTGTGACAACTCTCTTTTCATTTTCATTAATTGACATTCCACTTGATTGATAATAGTTCTAAGGCCAAATCAGCCAACTCATACCCATCTAATACTTAATCCTCAAAGCACTAGAATTTCTTCTCAATTTGACATGATAATAAGTTAATGGTATATGATATAGATAGTTAGAATATAACGTAAGTAAAAACAGAGGCAAATATAAACAAAAACTAATATAGAGAAACAAAAGTAAAGAGAGAAAGAGAATTGAAATCTAAATGGACAAGAATATGATTATAAACAATGTGGTGGTATAAAATAATGATATCAGATTCAAATCAAACAAAGCAAAATCTAGAAACAAGTTCAAAACTCTCCCCGGCAACGACGACAAAAATTTGTTGTGTGAAATCTGTGCAGATATGGGAAATAGTCGGTATTTGCATACTAGATACATATATGTGAAGATCGGATTCCCTTTTATCAGAATCTAAACAAGTTTTAAATTTATAATCCCAACTACACTTATCAGGTTACAACTATGTAATGATGAAAGAAGAGAATTTGATTTTGATAGTAAGAGAAGTACAAGTGTATTTTTATGTTTTATATTTTGTAATTTGTTTGTTGTTTTCGTATTTAACTAGAAAACTTGAGGAAAACAAAGCCTAGATTAAAGTCTCGTTGCTCAACACTATGTAGAATAGAGGCACGAGGGAACATTCCTACGGGGGACTTGGCAAACAAATGTTGTTTCTTTTAAGGTTGCATTAGGATGACAATACTAATAGCGGGTACTTCTCATTCTCATGAAAAGTATCCTTTGGTTCTTCTACTCTCGTATTCGAATCGAGCCAGTTACCAATAGGTGATATTAGATTAGAAGTTCGTAGAAGCCCTCTCTCGATTCGTTCTACTTAGGACAGGGGTTCTTCCTCCTCGCAACCTTGCTAAGCTTTTGGCTCATGGCATGTTGTTAACGACATATGCCCCCTTCTCAGAGAAACCATCGCATGAAGAAGAAGAACTTGCAAACAGGGCATTCATGAGATAAGCGATAGGATTAAATGCCATGAAAGCAAAACATCTGAAATCAAATGAGAACGTCAAAACCAAGTCCAAACCCATCGAATGATCCCTCAACCTCATTGGCTGATTAGTTATACATAACTATGGAGATCACAACACAAAACATCATCATCCTTATACTAAACATTATTCAATAGAGAAAACTAAAGAACTAAAAGCCAAAAAGTAGGAAAAACAAGAAATGCAACAAGCAGCGCTAGGATTAGAGCTCCAGCTTTACCTTTCGTCTTTGCTAGTCTTCTTCCTTTCCAAATTGGCTTCTCTCCTTCCTACAGGTTGGCCTCCTTCATGCTCCTAGGTCACCACAAAAAAAATGCTGATTATCAGCCCAAAAATCGTTAGTAATACAATTACCGACAGTTTTTCAGACGGAATCGATCCGTTGGAAAAATGCTCATCGCAATTCAATTTTCGACGATCGAAAAAAATTCATCGAAAATATCGACGGTTCTGACCATCCAAAAAGTCCCGACCGACGGTTCCAACCTTCCGAAAAGTCCTGGCGGTTCCAACCGTCGAAAGTTTTCGACGGTTGTAACCGTCCGAAAAGTCTGGCGGTTCCAACTGTCCGAAAGTTTTCGACGGACTGTCAAAACTTTCGACGGTTCTCGCCACCCGCCGAAACTTTCGACAGTCACCACCCGCTGAAACTTTTGGCGGTCGTTGCAACCGTCGATCTTTCGACGGTCCCAACTGTTGCAAAGAAATTTTTAAAAATAAAAAAATTAATGGCCGAATCCGCCCGTCTGCGGCCAGATCCGGGCCGCAGGCAGCCGATCCGGCCACAGGGAGGCTGATACAGCCACCCGCGGCCAGATCCCGGCCCCCGGGAGGCCGATCCGGCTGCCCACGGCCAGATCCGTGCCGTAGGCAGCTGATCCGACCGCCCGCGGCCAGATCCGGCCGTCCATGGCTAGATCCTGGCCGCGGGGAGGCTGATCCGGCCGCCCGCAGCTAGATCCCGGCCGCAGGCGACCGATCGTGCCAACCGCGGCCAGATCCCGGCCGCGGAGAGGCCGATCTAGTTGCCTGCGGCTAGATATGTGGCCGCAGGCGGCCGATCGTGTCGCCCGCGGCCAGATCCCAACCGCGGGGAGAGAGAAAGAGAAAGAGAGAGAGAGACGCCGACGGGAGACGCTTGACGTCCGGCCAGAGGCTCGCCGGCCGGGAGAGGGAGAGGGGGAGAGAGAGAGAGGGGGAGAGAGAGAGGAGAGGAGGAATTATAATAGAGGTATTATATATATATAATGGGAAAAGATGAGAGAAAGTGGGAAAAAGAAAAAAAAAGCGGGATAACAAAATTTTAATTACCGACGGCTCCGGCCGTCGGAAACGTAAATATTAATTATTTTTAAAGTTATCGACGATTGTAACCACAGTTTGGACCGTCGCTAGTTATATTAATAAAATACTCCTCATATATTATACATTTACTGACGGTTACGACCGTCGGAAATTACGGCGAATTTTACGACGGATGGATATCCGATGGAAATATCGACGTTCCTAATCGTCAAAAAATTTAATAATAATATAATTAATTACATAATTTAATTTTTTATTTCCGACGATCGTAATCGTCAGAAAATTCGTCGGAAATATCGAAGTTCCTAATCGTCGAAAACTTTAATAATAATATAACAAATTACATAATTTATTTTTTCATTTCCGACGGTTGTAACTGTCGGAAAATCCATCGCAAATTGCGACGAATGGGTATCCGTCGGAAATATCGACGTTTCTAACTATCGAAAAATAAAATAATAATATAAAAAATTACATAATCTATTATTTTCATCAAAATCCGTCGGAAATGGAATCATTGCAAAATCCATCTCAAATTGCGACAGATTTCAAACCGTCGAAAATTGCTCGTCGGGAAATGGCAATTTCCGAATGGCAATTTTCTTGTAGTGGGTTTCTCACATTGCCTCTCGATGATTGCTGGCCAACCCCTATTCCTTGAGATATTATTTCCTTTTTATATCCTGGCATCACTTTTGTCCACCATTAGATCTTTGACACTTGTCCCTTGTTCAACATCTGCTTTTTGTTCAGCCATCTGATGTATCACATTCTCTTTTTGTTCAGCCACCTGTATAGACTGATATATCACATTCTCTTTTATTCCTCTCTTTTTCCATAAGGCAAGTGGATGTGTTACACCTGTCCACACCATGCAACAACTTTATCCTTTTTTTTTGTAGAGACAGTTTGCATTCTATGTCAGACGTCAGATTGTTTTTCTTTCTCTGTCAGCTCATCTTATGTCTTAGCAGCGTTAGATACCCCCATGTAGGGACTCTTTTAACTTGACTGCTCGATACCCCATGAAACGTGAAGGTACCTACTGAAAGACAAAAGTTTAGAAATTTAGAAGATTTTATCTATGTTTTCAGTAAAATAGCTAAGATGACATGGAGATTTCATATATCAAGTAAAAGGGTAAAAATGTAGATTTTGTGTTATTTAATTGCATCATAAATCAAGAAAATCTTGCTTCTACCCTAACAATAATGAGTAAGAAATTCATGTCACCAACGCCATATTCTCGATATCTTGTTTGATTGATCCGGACAATTTTTGCACTGACTAGTTGACCAATCTACATTATTTTGAGCATAACATTTTGCAAAGTTATCCAAATGAGATTATTTTTTATTTTATCGAAAAGTAATAGAATTCTCTACAACTTTGATATTCACGCCTTAATATAAATCTCATTGGAACATAGACAAAATTAATCGAAAGTTTAGTGCATGAAGTAGCTCAATCTTATTTAGACTTTTTTGACATTTTATGTAACGCCCCCAAAATTCGGCCCCAATTTAGTTGGCGAACCCTAGGCGACGTTACTTCACATGACCTAATTACATAAAATCATTGCAGAGAAAACATAATAATAAACTTAAAACAAATAAAATCGTAAAATAGCGGAAGACTTCAATATAAATAAATAAAATTCCAGGATACATGAACTGGCCCATGGGCCTAATAGGCTCTAACATACCCAACAAAGGGTTCCTAAACATAAAGAGTTCAAGTAAAGGTACATGACTCTAAAAAGGCCTATAAGCCATACATACTTAACCCTTATAAGGGTTCATCATCATGACATAACGTAAGAAAGATAACTTGGGCCGTAGCCCGACCCATCCATGTGCAACATCTCCGTTATGAGACTCTCGCCGCCGAACCTAAGACTCCATATCTGCACGGATCCATGGGGTGTAGGGGATTTCTCCTGTTAGAGTATGTTGAGGGCCATGCATGCTATGATCTTATAACATGATTCCATATGTCGTGGCATATGCATTGTATCATAATGAGACATAACTTATATGCATGTCATGAGTTACTTATGCACACTATATGACATGTGAACAACATCATTATGGCAAGATAAGATAACATATAACATTTCATACTATGCTCAAGCATATCATAACTCATCATCATACTTATCACTATGCTAATGCATATCATGAATCTTATCTTACTTTACTTTGTCATCTTTGTGGTGCCTTCTTCATCTTCATCATCATTCAAGTTTGTCCTTAATTTTTGAATGTTTTGCTTGAGGACAAGCAAAAGGCTAAGCTTGGGGGAGTTTGATCACTTGCTGATCACTATATGATTTTAACTCATTTTAGATGCAATTCATACATATCGAGTCTCACTTTTGCCTATTTTTGGGCCAATTATACTTGGAATGCAAACATTATGATAACTAGTTGATATTCCTCATTTCATACTTAATTCCATGTGCATAGAGGTTCTGAAATGCCAAAATCCATTAATATCTAAATTCTATGCCAAGTTATCATTTTGAAGACAAGTTATCATTCCTAAGTGTCAAGTTATCATTATTTTGAATGAACTGATTTTCAATGGTTTTCTTGCCCTAAATCCATCATTATCATGTATAAATCATATTTGGATAGTCACATCTCAACTTGTGCAAAGTTTTAAGTCCATTTGAACAAGTTATCATTTTTTAAGTGCCAAGTTATCGTTAAAGGGAAATTCTGTCATTTTGACATGCAAAACCATTAATTCTGCACAAGGACCTTAAGCAATCATCTTATTATTGTTCTAACTCATTGCTGGTCAAATTTCATCACATTTGGATAATCAAAACTCAAGTTATCACAAGTTATCATTTTTAAGTCATATAAGTTATCATTTTTGGGGCACTCAAGTTATCACTCCTTAGGAATCTCATTCATATTTTATTTCTGACCTCACTCACTTGTCACTCTAATCAAATTGATGCCTGAAATGCTTTGAACCACCCATATTAGGACATTTTCCAAGATTTCCATAAAGTTATCATTCCGGGCCCTTGAATTCATTCATATCGATATAAGTTTTCATTCTTGCACAACACATAATCCCATCTGATATTTGAACTAGTTACCAGCATTATCCTAATCCTTATTTGTCAAAATACTACTCAAGAGCTTTGATACTTGTTGTTTGGGTTTTTGTAGCAAGAAGAAAATGTGCCCAAAAGGAAGAAAAAGGAGGGGGGACCACTAACTTTTTGGCTGTCCAAAAAGCTGTCAATGCTGGAATTTCAGGATCAGGGGACACATGGCTGCAATCAAAGCATAAAGAATGTTCTGATGCTGATCCAAAGGTGGGGAGAAGTGATATAAAAGCTGGATTTTTCTGGAGGAGAAAGAAAGAGGCTGATCATTCAAGGGTTTGGGGCAAGGCAAGGCTGCAAAGGACTCTACTGGAGGAGCTACTGCCGAGAGCTTGAAGGATCCATGAATTGTATCTGTTTCTCATCCTATTTGATGTCAAATCTTATAAATATGAGGAGCTAAACTCCATTTCTTCTAGGATAGATTAGTTTTGGATGAATATGGACTATTTTATAATCCTGCACTGAATTCTATCCTGATTTTTAGATTTTAGATTTCAGAAATGTCCTATATTGATTTATGCTATGATGTCATTAGACCCATTTGTAATTGATGCCTGAGTGGTCTTATTTGATCTAAACATCCTTCAGGAATGATTTATGAGATAATATCAGATTTCTAGATTCAATTCTATTGCAAACTTGATTTCTGAATTCTGATTTCCTAGTTTCCTGAATTTCTGATTTCTGAATCTGATTCCTATGAATGTTGAATCTGTTCTTCATTTCTAACTTGATTAATTGAGTCTTTGGGATGTTGGTATTGTCCCTATCTTGTTCAGAAATGAATCAAGATTGTTTGGGCAATCATTTGACTCAAACCAGATTTTCCACTGATTCCTGAACAGAAATCAGAATTCTGATTTTTCTGGTTTTACATTTCTGAAATCTGAAGTGTTATAAATCTGATCTTGTCATTTGAAGACCTATTTGTATTTATAACTGAGAAGTTATCATTTGGTCTAACCCTTGTTCAGAAATGAATCAAGAATCAATGCCAAGTTCTAGATACAAACCCAATTAGAATTCTGATTTCTATTTTCTGAAATCTGATTTTCTGAAATTTGAATTCTGAATGCCTTCCTGATTTCTGAATTCATAGAATTTGTTTTGTCATTGTGGAGCCACAATTGTTTTGACAACTGAGAGGTTATCTTATGGTTCCATTCTAGTTCAGAAATGATCAAGATGCAATGACATTCCTAAGGTTCTAATTTGTAATTGTTGCTGATTTTTTGTTTCCTGATTTTTGAACAATTTGATTTCTGATTTTCCTGGGCTGTTTGAATCTGATTGTCATTGGGGATTGAATTAATTGAACAACTGAGAGGTTAACATCTATCCCAATCTTGTTCAGAAATGAATTGAGAAGCTTTGACATTCCTATGATTCAAATCTGATTTGGTTTTTCCTGATTTGAATGAGTTGAATGAGTTGCTGATTTTTTAGTTTCCTGAATTCCAAAATCTGATTTCCTGGGCTTGGATCTGATTGTCATCAAGGATTGATTAATTGAATAGTTGAGAGGCTAATATATGCCTTGATCTTATTCAGAAATGAATCAAGATCTTTGACAATTCAGAATTCAAATCTGATTTTTCCAAAATCTGATTTCTTAGTTTGATTCTAATTCTATTTTCTGATTGTTTGGAATCTGATTTGCCAATTGTTAATCCTTATTTTATTCAAATCACTGAGAGGTGTACTCTAGGAATCCCTTGCAGTCCAGAGATGGGTCAAGGGGCATTTGGCAAACTTGAATTCCATCAATCCACATTGCTGATTTTCCTGAAATGTTGGTTTTTGTTTTCTTATTTTTCGAACTTCTGATTTCCATTGTCAACCCTCATATTAATCCACTGAGAGGTAGTCTTAAGGGATTCCTTGAGATCCAGAGATGGGCCAAGGAGCAATGGAAATTGTGAACGCATGTGGCCATATGTTTTGCATTTCCAATTGAGTGTGTTTGTGTGGATTTCAAGTTACCTTGCAACCGAGAGGTTGATTTTGAATCTCCCTTGAATTCAGAGATGAATCATGGAACACAAGCACCATTATTGAGTATATTTTATGCTGATTTGGTTGATTGGAATGATTCCATCTTTTTATGATTGCAAATGCAAGTTATCATTCCAAACTTCCTTGAATTGCAAAAAATCAGCATTGAATCTTTCTTTTGAGCCCAATGATAACTTGATTTTCAGTGAGGACCCTCTTTTGATTCAACCTAGCTAACAATTATATAATCATATATTGCTTAGTTAGAGGCCAATTGAGCTGTGGGAACAACCATTTTCAAGTTGAATCAAAGGTTGAACATTTAATGATAACTTATTCCATTCCATCCTTAATTAATTTAGATGAACCCCAAATCCTAGAAGAACCTTCCTCATAGATAGTTAAACCTTTTTAGACTTCATTCTAGCATTTATAATTCAGTTTTGATAAATTTTCAAAACCCAAAAACCAGTTATCATTTCACTTTCTATAAAAAATCTGTTTTCACTATTCATTAAAAATATGTTTTTAGCCACTTAAGTAGAACTAATTAGATTGTTTTAGAGTGTCTTAGACTTCAAATTCTTGTGGATACGACAACCTGAATCTACTACAACTTACCTGTGCACTAGCAGCTAGTGAGTTGGGAGACCAAAAAAATGAAAAATTGACATTTTCTTAAATTTCAGCAAGTTATCACTACTCAATCCCAAATATCACTATCACACGACCATGACAGAACACTCGATTTCTTTCATCGGTCGTTCTGACACTAAGGCATAGATTACATTAGGCGTCACGGCCATGCCACATCTTGGCGTGGTCGTGCCGGCCGGTCGGTCCGGTCCGGCCGGTCGGACCGGTCCGACCGCTGACCGATGACAAATCCGGCCCACTTGGAGACCCAAAATTGGACCTCCATTTTGATCTGATTGAACCGAATCGAACTGGTCAAAACCGGTTAAAATCAGAAAAAACTGGGTTGAACTACGTTTTTGGACCAGACAAAATTTTTTTATTATTATTTTTGTTATAAGATGATTCAACAAAATCTATTATTATAAATTTGGAAAATATCCAAAAATGGACTTTCTTCATAAACATTCATATTGGCCCATTAGTCCTCTCCTTCATTCATAGTTGTCCATGTACACTCACTTTACTACTATTAGCAATGTGGGACTATCTTTGTACACACTTATTCTTTCTCTCTTCATTTAGTCTTGACTTTATTAAACTTTGAGCTTTAACTCATGATATTATCTCATTTTTTAATATCATAAATGTATATTATAATATAAATTAATTATATATTTATATTAATATAATATTTATCATATTACATAAATTAATTATGAAAGAATAGGGCACACTTCTTTGTTATATGTATTATATACTTAGTATAGTATAATATTATATATACACAATTTTAAATTTCTTTAATTTAGTATATAATAAGTCAAATTAAATAGTTAACTACTCATTATACCATATATTTATTTATAGAATATACAATCTTTTCATAATATTTTGAAAAAAAATTGTAATTTTTGCTTCTAACATAAAAAAATAATCAATAGAAAATTTGTATATAACATGATGCTTATTGTATGATACTTGCGATGGGTCTGAAGTTAAGAAGGTATGTCTTTATATTTCAAGAATGCTATATGTAGAATGAATGATAAACATGATGTAATATCATATAAGAACAATGTTATACACTACAAGAAAATTGGCAATTAGCGACTCACAGTCAGAGACGCTAGGGAGGCGCTATTACGTCTCTGTTGTCAAGAGCGTCTCCTTCGCGTCTAACTAGCGCCGCAAAATTGAGACGTTGGAACTCTGTGGCTAGTGGCGTCGCACTAGAGTCAAAGATGTTGAGATGCAACTAGCGCCACATATTGACGCTATATCGACGGTATTAAGATGCGATGTTTGCGGCTGCGCGAAGCAGGACCGCGTCGCTAAGTCGACGCGCAAGGGGTGGTAGACGTGAGGAGCTATTCTAGCGCCACGTGTGGCTAATGTAGGCGCTATATTGACGCAAATATGATCATGCTTGTGTCCCCAATGAGACGCTAAGATGGCGCTAAGTGTGATATATTTAAATTAGCATCGACATGCGTTTAGACGCTATGGTGTCGCTACATGCACATTTTTTTTACCCGCCCCAGCCTCATTTTTTCCCTTCCCATGCCATACAATTTATAATGCATCTCAAAATGCATTGATATTCATCACATGCAATATAAAAGCATCACAGGCAATATAAAACTATCACAGGTAATATAAAACCTTCACAGGCATAATATATAACATAAGAATATGAAAACTACTAAACCGAACTAACAAACTATATGTATGTTTAAGTCTAAGTAACAAATGCATAGTTTGTTTTCTATCCTAGGTTTGGGAGTTATTGTTATCATTCCGGATGTTCGACCCAGACGTGCTCGGTCCATGACCTCGCGGGGATGGATTCTGCGTCGGGATCAATCCCTGAATCGCCTGCAATAGAGGACCCAACTGCTGCGACACCTACTGCGACAACTGCTGCGACACCTACTGCGACACCTGCTGCGATATCTGCTCCGATAATTGCTGCGATAGCTGCTGTGATAGCTGCGTCAGATTAGGTGCAGCGGATGAGCTCGGAGCAGATGCACCTCCTGCATATCCTCTGATCCTCCTAGATATCTGAGCGGCTGTGCCG
This sequence comes from Pontederia crassipes, assembly GCA_030549335.1. Classification (NCBI taxonomy): domain Eukaryota; kingdom Viridiplantae; phylum Streptophyta; class Magnoliopsida; order Commelinales; family Pontederiaceae; genus Pontederia; species Pontederia crassipes. The sequence goes on along the minus strand of CM060195.1, from coordinate 12,291,122 downwards.
AGGCCACGCAAGTATCCCCCTCGTGTCGTGCCGGCCACCTCTTCCCAAACAGTAGATCCTCTACGAAATAGAAAATTATAAAATCATATAATATATAAATTATATATCAAGAATCACGTAAATTAAAAATATGACTAAACTAACGAAGAAACATTACTTGGTGGCTAAGTGCTCGGCTCCATACTTTTCAGCCATTTTTGCATTATACTCATCCTAAAAAATTTAAACGTTGTGTATTTCAAAAATATTGCACTAACGGCAACAACCAAATGACCATATCATAAGACTTACCAGAAGCCTACGAGCAGTGGGCGTGACTAAGTCATTTGTCTTCCGGCTCTTATGCGTGGCCTCATAGACCACACGAAAGTCTACGTGACCGCCTTCTTTCTCCTCCTACAATAAAGTTTCAAATTTGATAACATAAGTATAAGTCAAAAGTTTGATTAATGGAATTTATATGTAAATTACCATGCGCCATCGATGCTCGTCAAATCGCATCGATCCCCTTGTGTGGATGTGGGCCTCGTGTCACTCCTGCCCACTGAAGGGCGCGCCTCGAGCGGGCGTGGCCATGTGCGCGAGGAGGCGGGCGTGGCCGGGGCGATTCCTACTCCTAGTAGGAATAGGAGTCGTCTAACACTATGAAGGTCCGACGAGGAGGGAGGAGCTTCTGGAGATAAAGACTTGGACTCCTATCGTGAGTAGGAGGACGAGCGCGTGGAGAAGTGCAGGATTGGAAGGATTCCTACTCCTAGTAGGAATAGGAATTCGGACCTCTCCTAGGTCGAGTAGGACTTGGGCGCGGACGGAGCTTCCTTCTGGATCGAGGGTCACTTGGAGATGAAGTCCTAATCATAGGAGGACTAAAGATGGGGAAAGGCCACAAGAAAATAGTCCTAGTCCTAGTAGGACTAGGACTTGTCCCGGCGGGCGCACCCGGGGCGCGCCCTAGACATGGCAGGGCGCCAGGAGGGCGTTCTGACCAGTTTGCCTTCAAGATGGACTTTGAAGGAGTGCTGGCCGAATTCTTCTAGGACTCCAAGGTTGCTGGATTTCTACTCCTACTCCAAGGAGGGTTTTCTAGAGAAGGGCTTTCATGCCTAATGGGATTAGGTCCTTAACTTAGACTAGGAGTTGTTTCTCTTGGGCACTATAAAAGGACATGTATTCAAAGCTTGTAAGACCATCCTGGACAATATGAGATTGCTCAATAATATTCTCTAGTTTTCCTCTAAACTCTTAGCCTCCCTCTCTTCTTCCTGAGCGGGTGTTTCGTTGTGCATCCGGGGCGTGTACGGCCGGGGTCCATGGCACGTCCAAACGAGGGCTGATCGGCGACCGAGCAGGGTTCGTCGAGCCGCACGTCTGGTGTTTCATATCCGAAGCGTGAGGGCATGACAACGTGGTATCAGAGCCTAGGTTCCGACTATGTCAGGAGAAGAAGGTGCTTCGAGCAAAGGCCGTTCGATGGAAGCTAAGGACACGACCCGGGGTCGAGTCCAAGGTGCGGACGGTGGGGAAAAGAAAAAAGAATACGCGAGCAAAGTCCAGAGATCCCGACAACCATATTGAGAAGAATATGGAGGCGCTGGAATGAAGTCTTCAGGAAACGGACGAGGCGGTCCGTATCTTGGAAGCCGCGGCAGGAGAACACAGCTTGGCACTGGAGCAAGGAGGAGCCTTACACCAGGAGCTGTCCAGCCGCGTTGCAGCCATAGAGGAGGCTATGGATGCAAGGTGGAAGGCCATGGAGATATATTTGTTGCTGCTCAAAGGTCTTCTCTTTGATGCAGGAGGGCTGCGATCGAAGACCCCGGTGCCCAAGTTTTTGGGACCGGAACCGAAGAAATATGATGGTGCATGGGAGGCGACGACCATCGATGATTTTCTTTAGTGTCTTGAAAAGGGTTTCTAGACGAGCAAGATCGTGGTCGAGAATGACTAGATCGACATTGCCGTGAGCTACCTGGTGGATGGTGCGCTCTTGTGGTGGCGTCGGATGGAGGAAGGAGACGAGACTCCGATAGAGTCTTGGGCAGACTTCAAGGTGGAATTGAAGAAGCAATTCTACCCCGGCAATGCACAAGAAGTGGCTATGAACAAGCTGACCTCTCTCAAGCAAACGGGTTCCGTGAAGGAATATATCGAAAAGTTCCAACCGCTTATGTTGGAGATGCCCGGGAGCATGGAGGAGACGACATGGTTGTTGTTCTTCCTGCGGGGGTTGAAACCATGGGCGGCTCAGGAGTTGAGACGTCAGAGGATAACGACCATGAACGGAGCATTGGTCGCTGCTGAAGCTTTGGTGGAGTTTTCAGCAAACCGGGATCCTAGTGCGGGTGCTAAGGATCAGGGCAAGTCCAAGAAGGACGGAGCCCGAGCAGGTGGCAAGAAGAACGATAAGCAAGAGAAGAAGGCGACGACATCGAAGGGAGATGCCAAGAAGATGGTCAGATGCTTCCTCTGTGGAGGGCCGCACTACGCGAGGGAGTGCGACACGAAGAAGGGGCTCTCGACCATGGCATCCACCGTGGACACCGAGCAAGGCGCTGCACACATGGGGTCTATAATGGCGCTGACGACTGCTGCCGCAACGCTCGCGATGAAGGAAGTGAAGAAGATCGCGAAGGGCCTGATGTTCGTGGAGGTTGCAGTGAATGGCCACACTTCGACCGCTCTGGTTGATACTGGAGCCACGTACAACTTCATGGATTTAAGGGAAGCGGCACGACTTGGCATACAGTATGTCAAGGAGCCAGACCTGATCAAGATCATGAATGCGGCCTCTCAGCCAATCCTTGGTATGGCCAAGGATATCCACGCGAAGGTGGGGGAGTGGGAAGGAGCGATCACCATGACGATCGTCAACATGGACGACCATCGGTTCGTCCTGGGCATGGAGTTCATGGATGCATTCCGTGAGGTGAGACTTTCCCAGGAGGGGATTCGTCTTCTATCTCAGGAAGCCTCGCATGAAGTTGCCACGACGAGGGCCAGCGTGAAGTCCAAGATGCTTTCGGCGATGCAACTTGATAAGGGCATACGTCGGAAGGAGGTCACCTACTTGACTGCCTTGAAGCTCAATGAGACCGGGCTCAAGGTTCAAGGCATCCCAGAGGAAGTGGAAAGGCTTCTAGAGCAGTACAAGGATGTAATGCCGCCAGAGCTTCCGAGCAGACTTCCTCCTCGTCGAGATATCGATCGCACCGTCGACATGGTGCTAGGTGCGAAGCCTCTGGGTATGAGGCCGTGTCGCATGGCACCTCCGGAGCTGGAGGAGCTTCGGAAACAACCAAGCAAGTTGCTGAAAGATGGGTTCATGGGATCCTCGAAGGCACCCGTTGGGGCGCCGGTCCTACTTCAGAGGAAACAGGATGGGTCAAGAATGAACAAGATCTTTCACCCACTATTGGACAAGTGCGTGATGGTGCACTTGGGCGACATAGTGGTATGCTCGGAGACGCTCGCAAAGCACGTGGAGCATCCCGGGGAGGTGTTCAAGCTACTGCGAGAGAACGAGCTCGGGAAATGCTCGTTCACCCAACCGGAAGTGATGTTCCTTGGGCACCATACTAAAGCGGGGAAGATCAGCATGGACAAGGGGAAGAAGGTCCAAGCTATTCTTGACTGGGAGCCGCCAACGAACGTTCCGGGGATGCGATCGTTCTTGGGACTCGCCAACTACTATAGAAGGTTCATCGAGGGATACTCGCGATGGACTGCGCCCCTCACCGACCTTCTGAAGAAGAACGCGAAGTGGGTATGGTCAGAGAAATGCGTGGAGGCATTTGAAGGCCTGAAGAACGCAGTGGCAGAGGAGTCATGCTTGCGTCTACCCGACTAAGGGAAGCCGTTTGAGGTGCAAACGGACGCTTCTGACTTCGCATTGGGTGGTGTCCTCATGCAGGAGGAACACCTAGTGGCCTTCGAGAGCCGGAAGCTCAATGAGGCCGAGCAACGATATCTGGTCCATGATATGGAGATGACCGCGGTGGTGCACTGCTTGCGCACATGGAGGCATTATCTTCTTGGGAGCGCATTTGTTGTGAAGACGGACAACATAGCAACATCTTACTTTCAGAATCAGAAGAAGCTGAGCCCGAAGCAGGCACGATGGAGTTCGATTACGTCTTGGAATATAAGACGGGGCGGACCAACGTGTTGGCCGATGCCCTAAGTCGCAAGGTGCAGCTTGCGACGATAAGCGCCATCCGCATGGACTTCAAGGATCACATCCGGGAGGGATTAAAGCAGGATCCTAAGGCTCTGGAGATGCTTCGACTTGTCGAGGAGGGCAAGTCACGATAATTCTGGACAGAAGATGTGCTATTGTTCACAGTGGGACGTCAGTTGTACGTGCCACGATGGGAGGGTCTTCGACGGTCGATATTGAAGGACTGTCATGACTCGAAGTGGGCGGGCCACCCGAGAGCAGCTCGTACCTTAGCGTTGGTTGAGGACTTCTACTTCTGGCCTCAGATGACAGAGGTTGTCGAGGCATATGTGAGGACATGTCTCAAGTGTTAGCAGGACAAACTTGAGCAGAAGAAGCCGGCAAGGTTGTTGGAACCCTTGCCCGTACCGGAGCGTCCATGGCAGATGGTGACTATGAACATCACCTCAGCCTTTCCTAAATCTGGGGGAGCGGGATCGATCATGGTGGTGATCGACAAGTTTTCAAAGTATGGAACCTTCGTCCCGGCTCCAAAGCATTGCTCGGCGAAAGAGGTCGCCCGCTTGTTTGTCAAGCATGTAGTAAAATACTGGGGCGTACCTGAGATCATCGTCAGTGACCGTGATCTGAGGTTCACGGGTCACTTCTGGAGGGAGCTCTTCCGGCTCTTGGGGACAGAGCTGCGCTTCTCGACAGCTTTCCACCCCCAGACGGATGGCCAAATAGAGTGCGCCAACCATCTTCTGAAAATCTACTTGAGGCACTTTGTTGCAGCCAATCAGGAGGATTGGGCCAAGCTCTTGGACGTTGCACAATTTTTGTACAACATGCAGAAGAGCGAGGTGATGCAACAAAGCGCATTCGAGATCGTCACTGGGAGGCAGCCAGTGACACCTACAGGGCTAGCGGCCAGGTACGCGGGGAAGTGTCCGATAGCGTATCATGTGGCGCGTGGTTGGCAGGACAACCTCGAGGCGTCGAGGGCCATCTTGGATAAAGCGGTGCGCAAAATGAAAAAGTTCGCTGATCAGAAGCGGAGGCATGTCGAGTTCCAGGTGGGAGACAGGGTTCTTGTGAAGTTACGAACGCGTCAGTTCAAAGCACTTAGGAACCTGCACCAAGGGTTGTTGAGAAGGTACGAGGGTCCCTTCGTCATCACCAAGCGAGTAGGCACGGTGGCCTACAAGGTGGATCCTTCCAAAGAACTGCGACAAATCCATTCAGTGTTCCACGTGAGCATGCTGAAGAGATTCTATGGGGATGCAGAAGACTCTGGGCGTGAAGTGGAGACACGAGGATTGGTGAACGACATGAGCACACCGACAAGTTCAAGAGGCACACCAGAGATGCCGGGGACGGCAACAACTTCTGTGGGGGAGGATGTCACTCCTGCCCACTGAAGGGCGCGCCCCGAGCGGGCGTGGCCATGTGCGCGAGGAGGCGGGCGTGGCCGGGGCGATTCCTACTCCTAGTAGGAATAGGAGTCGTCCAACACTCCGAAGGTCCGACGAGGAGGGAGGAGCTTCTGGAGATGAAGACTTGGACTCCTATCGTGAGTAGGAGGACGAGCGCGTGGAGAAGTGCAGGATCGAAAGGATTCCTACTCCTAGTAGGAATAGGAATTCGGACCTCTCCTAGGTCGAGTAGGACTTGGGCGCGGACGGAGCTTCCTTTGGATCGAGGGTCACTTGGAGATGAAGTCATAATCATAGGAGGATTGAAGATGGGGAGAGGCCACAGGAAAACAGTCCTAGTCCTAGTAGGACTAGGACTTGTCCCGACGGGCGCACTCGGGGCGCGCCCTAGACATGGCAGGGCGCCAGGAGGGCGCCCTGACCAGTTTGCCTTCAAGATGGACTTTGAAGGAGTGCTGGCCGAATTCTTCTAGGACTCCAAGGTTGCTGGATTTCTACTCCTACTCCAAGGAGGTTTTTCTAGAGAAGGGCTTGCATGCCTAATAGGATTAGGTCCTTAACTTAGACTAGGAGTTGTTTCTCTTGGGCACTATAAAAGGACATGTATTCAAGGCTTGTAAGACCATCCTGAACAATCTGAGATTGCTCAATAATATTCTCTAGTTTTCCTCTAAACTCTTAGCCTCCCTCTCTTCTTCCTGGGCGGGTGTTTCGTTGTGCATCCGCGTCATGTACGGCCGGGGTCCAAGGCACGTCCAAACAAGGGCTGATCGGCGACCGAGCAGGGTTCGTCGAGCCGCACGTCTGGTGTTTTGTATCCGAGGCGTAAGGGCATGACACTTGGGCTTCGAAAGACGATTAACGCTTGCCTTTTCCGACTTTCTTTGCCATCGTTCATCCGTCCTTTGTGAACATCAAATACTTACACTTTTAAAAAACTATAATTTTCATAAAAATAATGTAAAAGTATACATACTTACCACTTCCTACAGATGGACTCCCAAACCGAGCGCCTAATATGTCTTGGGCATTTTTGTATGCCCTGCTCCAAAGTGCGGCCGACAGATGTGACGATCTTGCGAAACTTGTATAATCGATTTCGAAGGCGTTTCATAGCGACCTCCTCAAAAGCTCTCCGGATCGTCCCTAAACTAAGATCCGGATGAAACTAATTTGCCTCCTACAAATAGAACATTAAAACTTAGTAATTTTAAAATAAATATAAATCGAATTATGTAACCCAAATAGAAGATCGTACCGTAAAGGCTCGAAAGATGTCATCTCGCACTTGAATTGGGACATCTTTCCAGGATCCTGCCTCTTCCGGCAAGTGGGAAAGAACGAGAACACTAACATCCCACACGGTACTAGCGGGTAAGAAAGTGGTCCTGCCAATTACAAAGAAGAATTAATTTATAACCAAAACTATAACAAAATTTTACAACTTATTTAACTTACGATTGAGCAATATTATTCACAGTGACCACCCCATTATCGTGTAACCCCTCTACATCACTCGAAGAGGAATCATCATCCGGTACAGCTGGGGTAGGCTGTGAAGATCCGACATCAGCTACGGGCCCTAATACATAATAAATCATTAGTGTCATACCAAATTAAAATTGTGATAATTGATAGATGTACAGTAATGTTCTCACCTCGATTGATGTGTACCGCATGATCAGTAGCAGTCCGCTCGTCTGAATGAATTGAGTCAGGTGCTTGTGCTATCGGTGGCATAGCAACTGACATTATTAAAAAATAATTAATATAATTAATTGAGAAATGTCAATAACAATAAATATATCACCTGACGTAAGATGTCGCTCGCCAATGCTAGATTGTGGTGAAACGTTTGGTATTCTCGACGGTGGCAGTGGGGTAGCAACTGCCATCACAAGAAAATACATAAAGTTTGGCTCCTACATAAAATTAAGTAATATACAAAAAATAACCTGGTGTGACATGACGATCGTGGTCGTGCGATCGAGACGTACCGACTATGTTCCCCGTCGACGGTGGAGTAACTGTCACAAAAGCAAAATATTTAAAAAACTCTATCTCCTACTGTCTATTGCCTACAATGTATCACATACCTGGAGTGATACGCTCATCAGACCCACCAATGGATCGCCTACTATGTGACGATCCGGCTACGTGCCCCATCGGTGGCGGAGGAACTGATATTATTAAAAAAAGAATTTAACTATTATAATCAACTATAAATAAGCAGCTCACAATAAATATATTACCTGGTGGTTGTGATGGCTGACTCATCTGGAGTGAACGTCTGGAAGCGCGAGATGACTGATAGTGAAATTTAGGGTGGTTTAGTGATAACTTGCTGATTTTTGGATTAAAAGTCAATTTTTTTTTCAATTTTTGTTTGAACTCCCTAACTCACTCTCTACTACAGTGCACAGGTCAATTGTAGTAACCCTAAATGTCATATCCACAGTGATTTGAAGTCCTAAACTACTTAAAAACAATTTAGACTAATCCTATTTAAAGTGGCAAAAACATATTTTTAAAGGAAGTAAAAACATATTTTTTTTGGGAATGCAGAATGATAACTTGTTGTAGATTGCTAAAAAGTTAACTAAACTGAATTGTTAATGCTAATCTAGAGTCTAAAAGGGTTTATCTATCAATGAGGAAGGTCCTCCTAGGAGTTGGAGTTCATCTAATTTAATTATGGATGGAAATGAACAAGTTATCACTTTTTAGTCAAATCTAATTCAACTTTTAAAATGGCTGTTTTCACAGCTCAATTAGACCAGAACTAAACATTTTATTGTCATATGATTGTTAGCCAAGATGAACTAGAAATGGATCCTCACTGAAAACTAAGTTATCATTAGGTACAAATCAAGGCACTTGCTGATTTTTTGGAAATTTCACTAAAATCTGAAATGATAACTTCAAGGTATGGTTACAAAATAATGAAATCACTTCAATTTGCTTGGCAGGAATGAAACTTATCCAATAATAGTGTTAGTGTTCCTTGGTTTATCTCTAAACTACAAGAGGACCTTGATTCAACTTCTCAGCTGCAATTAAAAATGAAGTCCACACTTAACACTAATTAGTTGGAACCAACATGCATAGATTCACAACTTGGGAAATCAGAAAATGTCATTGCTCCTTGGCTCATCTCCGAATCTCAAGGAAGGCCTTAAAACCATCTCTCAATGGTGAATTGAAGTGAGGCTTAACAATGGACAATCAGATTTCCTGAATTCAGGGAAATCAGCAATCAGCAATGCATAAAAATCAGAAACACTAATGGCAAGTGCAGAATTGAATCATAGGATTGTCATAGCTTCTCAATCCATTTCTGAACAAGATTGGGATAGATGCTAACCTCTCAGTTGTTCAATTAATTCAATCCCCAATGACAATCAAATTCAGTCAAATCAGAAATTAGAAATCAAATGGTTCAGAATTCAGAAGAAATAAAAATTAGCAACACATTGAAAACATTTCAGCACATGCTACTATTGAAATTTAGATTTGCCATTGCTCCTTGGTCCATTTCTGAACAAGGTGGAAGTCAGGAATTAACCTATCAGTTGCATATAAGATTGAGACTCCACAATGACAAGCAAATTCTATAAAAATCAGAACTCAAAATGCAAATCAGATTTGACCACAGTATGTTTTTACAGAATTGATTCAAGGGAGTTGTCATTGCCTCTTATTACATTTCTGAGTAAGAAGAACCCACTTAATCTACTTCTCAGTAGCCAATGAAATGAGGGGTTACAATGACATCAAATTTCTCAATCAGGAATCAGAATTGCAGTTCAGAAACTAAATTAGATGAAAATCAGATTCCTAAATCAGATTTGGACCTAGAACTTGTCATTGATTCTTGTTCATTTCTGAATCAAGAACACATCATAAACAACCTCTCAGTTGTAGATATAAGCAAGATCATACAATGTCAGAATAGGACAAAAATAGATGAGTTCTGAATGCAGAATCAAGAATCAAAAAACCAGAAATTATGAAATCAGTGCAGAAAATCAGAAATGTCCACATCCATCCACAATTAACCTAGAATACTACCCTATCCTAGGAGACATGGAGTTTAGCTCCTCATAATTACAGAGTTTGATACAAAATAAAGTGGAGAACAGATACAAATCATCTGATTTTGAAGCTTCTCCACAGGATTTCAGCAGTCCAGCAATCCAGCAGCAATCCAGCTCCTCTTCTTCACTTCCTCTTGCTCCAAAAACCTCCTGGTTTGCAATGGCCGACCCCCTCTTTCCTCCAGGGTTTTTCAGCTTTTATATGGTCTTCCTACATCCTTAGATGCAAATTAGAATGTTCCCTTCTCCTTGATTGTGCCATGTGTCTAAACCAGAAAATATTAGCAGGGCAGCAGCTTTTGGACAACTTTAGGAGTGGTCCCCCCCCCCCCCCCCCCCCCCCCCCCCCCCCCCCCCCCACTTTTTTCCAGTTTTGGCAGCCTGTTTTCCCTGCTAGAAGATACAAAACAACAAGTATTAAGGTCCACAAATAAGATTTAGACAAATAGGAATCAGCTTTCCTATTAAATATAAATTGGTGTTATGCACAAGTAAAGTTAATATGCAAAAGTGATAACTATATGCCCGGATTTATAACTTGCATCAATTTTTCATAATTGTCCAAATGTGAGTGATTCAAAACAACAAGTATCTAAATATTCAATTAAGAATGGAGTCAAGTCTGAATTGAAAGCAGTTGGATGAGCTCAACTATCAAACATGATTATCATTTCATAAGACTAATGACTTGAACTCCCGGAATGATAACTTTGCATAATTGATGGAAAATGTCCAAATATGAGTGGTCAAAGCATTGAAGTCATCAAAGGGATTAGGGTGGCAAGTGAGTGAAAGCAGAAATCAAATATGAATAAAATTTCATAAGAATGATAACTTGGGTGCCAAAACGATAACTTAAATGCCTTAAAAATGATAACTTGTCATAACTTTGGTTGTCGTTATCCAAATGTGGTCAAATTTGAACAACAATGAGTTAGTACAATAATATAATGGTTGCTTAATGCCTTGGTGCAATGAATTGACAGCTTTGCATGTCAAAATGATAGTTTTGCCCTTTAATGATAATTTGATGGAAAAAATGATAACTTGTTCAAATGGAATTGAAACTTTGCACAAGTTGAGATATGACCATCCAAATATGATTCATTCATGATAATAATGGATTTAGGGCAAGAAAATCATTAAAAATCAGTTCACTCGAAATAATGATAACTTGATATATATGAGTGATAACTTGTCCTAAAAATGATAACTTCGCATAGATTTTAAATATTTATAGATTTTGGCATTTCAGAACCTCTATGCACATGGAATTAGGTATAAAATGAGGAAGATCAACTAGTTATCACAATCCATGCATTTCAAACATAATTGGCCAAAAGTTATGCAAAATAGGGGCTCGATATGTATGATTTGAATAGAAAATGGGTTAAAAACATACTATGATCAGCTAGTGATCAATGACCCAGATGCTCGATCCCTAGTAACCATGACTGAAAAAAAGAAAGAAACTTCTCTTATTATCGGTAACCATATATAACTTTTAAAAAAAGTAAAATGCTTATGTCATTAGAATAACTACGGGATTCATTCGCTTATTTCGTATTCTGATTCATTTTCATCATCTTCATCATCGTCGCTATAATCTTGGTTCGAGTCATCATCAATGAAATTATCGAAGTTCACATCCAAGAGGTCATTTGAATTGAACTCTTCCATTGGCTCAGCGTCATCGACCAATTAAAAATTCTCAACTCCATCGGCCACATCAATCGTCTCATTCACTCTATCTTCTTGATAGTAATCATCCATGGGCACATCATTGTGTACGGATAGAATATTCATGTCAACTTCTCCTTCACCACCATCATTGTTTCTTGGAACTTGGGTGTGTCGTGATTGTATGTGCGGCTCAAAGTATTTTGAAGTGAAGTTGACACCTCCTCAATGAAATATGCTTCACATATGGATCCTTCAATTTTTGCCTTATTCTTCGTCTTCCTTTTCAAATATAACATGCACCTTTCGAAAGGATACATCCATCGATATTGAACCGGACCAGCAATTTTTGTTACATATGGAAGATGTACAATCAAATGTTCCATCACATCAAAGAAAGAAGGTGGAAATATCTTCTCAGCCTTGCACATGGTAACCACATCAAGCCTCTAACTTAAGTACATGAATTACTTCATAAGTTAACTTAACAATTAACATAAGTTAACTTAACTTAAGTAATACTTAGCTTAATTCCTAAGAGATGATACTTAATATTATACTTAATAATTAATACTAACTTGATCCAAAGAGATGATAATTCACGTAAGTACTACTTAATTTAACATGATAATAATATGAATAAGTAATACTTAACTTAACATGAATAATTAACTTAATTTAACTTCATGCATTAATAATTAACTTAATTTACATGGTGGCGGGCTAGTACCTTCGGCGAAGGGCGGAGGGCGGCCGAGACGGCAATGGAGGCGGTGGGCAGTGGCGGCGGAGGAGGACGTCGGCGGAGGTGGAGGACATCGGCGGCGGTGGAGGGAGGATGCGGCAGAGGGCGGACGAGGCGGCTGTGGAGGACGTCGGCGGCGGTGGAGGGAGGACACGGTGGAGGGCGGACGAGGCGGCGGTGGCGGCGGAGGGCGGCGGAGGCGAAGAGCGGAGGGCGGAGGACGCGGCGGAGGATGCGACGGACGGCGGTGGAGGAGGAGGCGGCGAACCGTCAGGGAGGGCGGACCGTCAGAGGTGAACCGTCGGGGAGGGCGGAGGAGGAGGACGTCGACGGCGGTGGAGGACGTCGGCGGCGGTGGAGGGAGGACGCGACGGAGGGCGGACGAGGCGGCAGTGGACGCGACCGACGGCGGTGGAGGCGGAGGGCGGCGGAGGCGAAAAGCGGAGGGCGAACGAGGCGGCGGAGGACGTGACGGACGGTGGTGGAGGAGGAGGCGGCGAACCGTCGGGGAGGGCGGACCGCGGCGGAGGCGAACCGTCGGGGAGGGCGGAGGAGGAGGAGGAGGCGGCGAAGGGCGTCGGCGAATGCAGAGGGTGGCGGTGGAGGGCGGTCGAATGCAGAGGGTGGCGAAGTTCATTGCACACATGTTCATATCCTATTGTTATTATGATAATGTATCACATGTAGTATTATGTGATAGAATATCATATATGTATGATGTTTACGTACTCTAAAAGAAAAATCCTACAGATAATCAAGATTATGTGATGGACAGACGGTAGCTCAAGCTCACGACGAAGTGTTGCACATGCTTAGGGTTAAATAAATATCATGTTTCTAGTTAAACATTGATACATAATATGTAAGAAAGTCTTTAGGCATTTGAAGTCTCACAAAATATTAGTTGAAAAAGATCGTATATGATTAAAGCAAAGTTTTATTTATTATTATTTTTTAAAACTGTTAAGTCTTTCGTTATTACATGACGAACGGGCTAACGAAACAAAATTTTCCTAAACATCCAAAATTTTTACGGTGAATTTCAGATTATTGTATTCTCATTCTCTTTCATTTCTTAACCTTTTCTTGTACCATTAGACAAAGTTTCAAATTGAGAGGGAGAGAGACAACAGATATGATATAGTTCATAGAATATTTTTGTTTTAACGCGTCTAATGTCATATAGCGATTAATTACAATCTCACATGTTTGTTTCCAACTCTGATTTGTTATTGATTCAGTCAGTGGTCACACTAGTCCATATGTGGTCCGTGTCAATATGTATCTTGAAAGCATGGGGCAGAACGTAGAAGGGGTCAAAATGCAATGAATGTGCATGAGAGAGAGAGAGAGAGAGAGAGAGAGAGTTTCAGTTTTCACCACATGCGGTTAAGACTGTAGAACTACTCTGGCCTCTTGTCTAGATGGACAAGCACGTGAAAATGCAAGAGCAATATGTACTCATTGGCCTAAAATTTAAAACAGTGTGTTTGTACGCGCGTTATATACGTGGTTGCTTAGTAAATAAATATGACTACAGTGCCAGCATATTTTGATTTATGGCAGGCACTAATTAATTTTCGAACTACTCTTCTCCTCAGCTCATACTTCATTCTTGCACATATATGATTGATTTTTAACACCTCACCAATATTATGTAGTTTGAGACATTTTAAATGATGGCAGCGTTGAAGTGCTATATGCAGAGAAGAGCCATATCATGAGGCAAGTTAAAAAGCAGTGTCCCCTCAAAAAGTTAATTCTTTTTGCGTATGACCTTTCCACAAAGCACAAATATGAGCTAGAAACTATACACTCCCAAAAATGATAAATAAAATTCAGATATTGGTCTTGCAAAAATTTATCAAAGTTAAGGTACTGTGTAATTTCATCGACATGCCACACTTAGTTACCCTTGCTGCTATGAATGAATGAACAAATATTGATTAGGCTTTATCTTTGCAGTACAACAAAAGATGAATGATGGCCAAAATGTCTGGCAAAAGGATTGTCTTCAGAGAACAACATCAGATGCACCAAATCTGCCAATCCATGTAGCTGTGTCGCACGCACTGGCTAGTAGTAGTTCTTTACATTAATCATGAATGTGAGAGAGAAAGAGAGGCACAGGACTTTGGGAATAAAGGAAAACAGGGAGCAGTGGTTTCACAGGACTGCATTTAATGGAATTGGTCCTAATTCTTATGAAAGGTTTCCATCAACCTGTCTGTTCTCCCCGGATGTGGATATGAATTTCACGTGAGGGTAAGCAAAATGCCAAGAATAGAAAACATCAACACACAAGTGTGGGGATAGAATCTTCGGGAAGAGAGAATTAAGCCCATACAACAAGAATCCATAGATAAAATTACATGTAAATATAGATCATATGAGAATGCACAGACATTCGGAGTTAAAAAGTTTTCTGAGAAAAGGTAAAAAAGCTTTCTTCCAAACCGAAATTTTTTTCTTCCATATCATATTAATGAATGAATGAATGCATGCAGAAAACACTTCTTTTTCACCACTTTTTGATGCATGCCAAGATATCAGAAAAAAAAACTGTCCAGGTCCTCGGAGTTGTTGCCTGTCTCCATGGCGTAAGGGGTCATTGAAGTTGAGGGGGTTACGCAGCAGCAGCGTTGGAGGTTTCAGCACTTGCCAACGGCAAATGTTGTGCATGCATGAAACATCAATGGCCGTCCAGGATCAGACTGTCCATATAGTAAGTTATCATTACTTTCCAAGACAAATGTATCTGATCAATTCTTCAGCTAGTTTAAATGTTATCATTCTATGCTCAGAAATTTAAGTTGTATTCAGGTTGATATATATATTGTTCAACTCAATTGGCAAAGACAACTTTTACAGTTCCCTCCCTCGCTCCTTTCTCTCTCTCTCGTATATATATATATATATATATATATATATATATATATATATAAGCTACGAGTTAGTGCTGATTAGTCTTTTTCTCTGTATCTCTCTCTATATATGTATACTCTCTAAGCTTAAGGAGTTAATGCTGATTTGATACAATATTGATTGCACCTTTGTTACATATATAGCTACTGTGTTGAACCACTGGATCACGCACTACCACTGCAAGAAACAAACAGTACCTTAATATGTTTCCATATCCCAGCTGCCCTTTAACCGCTACATACTAATTAATGATCAGCTTTGACTCTCTTTTTTCGCCATAACCAATAGTTCATTACATTATACATCAATCTGAAGGTTGTTTTGAAATTGGATCATATACATCTCTTAGATGCATAGGTTCAAATTTCTTATCTAGGACCAATCGTTTACCCTCTTATACATGTAATTAAGCAAGTGAAAAGAAAACTTTTAGTTAAATTGGTGACTTTAACTCTTAGCTTTGGTCGACATTAGCTACTAACTATGCAGATCAAAATTCGTTGTGTTTTAACATTGAAACTATGTCACACATAAATTTACAAGTACATAGCTTGTGGAGGTTGGCATGACGCACATATGATGGATCAAAGGGGTAAGAATTAATTAGGTTGATGGGTAGGTCTGCAAGAAGCAAGCAGGCAAGCAAGCAACCGTGTGGGTCGTAATGGCATATGAACATGCAAAGGCCTCGATCACAAACAGTGGAAGATTCGTTTTGCTTCGGCTTTGCCATATACATATTCTCCTCTTGAAATGATGGCAAAGCGACCAACTGGTACTGCACACCCCACAACCTTTCCACTGGCCGGTGCAGAGCTTACGTGATTTTGGCAATGGCCAGTCTCTCTCCATGAAATGATAGGTCAAACCTCGCTCCTTGTAACCTGTTCATGGGACCCTAATTCGAAGCATTACTAAACCCTTGTGCGCTTTTTTTTTTTGACTGGTCGTCTCTTCTCTCATGGTGTTCAACTTCAAACACAGGTCTCCACTCGCTTGTATTCCCCATGGGGGGAGAGAGAGATGAAAGCTAGCTCCAATTGTATTTTATGTGATCCTTGATCCGTGTGTATGCGTGCACGCACCACTTTCAGTGATTTGTTGATACTTGATACATCTCTTGAGCAATGTGATCGATGGCGAGAGGTTTTATTTTAATGCTGTGTGCACAACAATCATGAGGCCTTGTGCTTAGTACCTTGTTTTCCCTCAAGAAAGTGTCGACCACTAATTAAATGTCGGAGATCGTATAATAATATTAATATACATTCGTGTGTATCTTATGGAATCCTCAGACTATTTATTTTGATTTTTGATATAAAGCAATCAAAGTTATACAAATAATGACATGTAGCCCCATTACTATTTTTAAGAAAATTTGTTGACGATTTTAACCGTAGTAGCGTGGCGAGCATTACATTAATTGGACCAAGATTTGATTTCGTGGCCAGTGTACATTATCATTAACACAATGTTGCGGATGTTGGATAATCAATGTAAAAAAGAATTGTATAAGTAATTATTATCAGTTTAATTAATTTCAACAGTTTGACTCATTGATTTGAGTACAAAAAGTAATGTAACATCACCATATGTATATACAACCTCTAGTTAATAATGATTGATTGATTGATTTAAGTGACATATATAGTATTATGGTTCGCTAAGATTGTTTAGTCAATGGGCCATCAGCCCTATGAAATCGATATTATAGACATTAAACGGTCGACTCTAAAAAATAACCAGTCCAATTTCTCTTCCTCTTGATTTGAAAGTATTCAACTTTTACAACATATATATTGTTAGATTATATATAAAGGTATATATTATGAAATATTCTATCAATGTCTAATACTAGTAGCATCTAAGTAATTTGATATTCCAATTAGAAGAGGAAAATAATGACTATAACATTAATTACAGAACTGTCAACTCACTATGTCCGTACTAAAATCCACTTGTCATATTTCATATAATATGGCCTTAAACATAATATATATACGACGTGCGTTTGCTATTTCTGTATACACGTACACCGGAGCAGCATCCAAACTTAACCCTAATTAACCCTAACCAGCTAGTGGCTATTTTGTCGCTCACTCCAAACTTGCTATTTAATTTGAGCAGCTCCTTGCAGAAAGCCCCCACACCCACAGGCAGACAGCCAGGGCACACTAGTGGCCGGTCCTGCGACTTCTCTCTTCTTATCTCACCTCCACCATTAAATTAAAGCTGCAATCCCATCCTGCCCTAACCGACCAATACACATACTCTCTCCTTTGTTCCCCTCCCCAGTCCACCCACCTCTTTCCAACCCACACACACACCCACCCCCACCCCTCCTCCTCCTCTCTCTCTCTCTTCCCCCCTCCTTGTTATCTTCGAAGGTTTTGTGGTCAAGGTATGTGCATGGTTCTCATAGCTCGCCATTCTTGCAGTAAAATTGTTGATCTCTGGTTCTCATCTTCTCGTGCTGTTATATATATACCCCGTTTCTGCAGGTCAGTAATTTTGCAAGATGGAAGATGATTCCTCAATGCATGTTTACGGTTTGGTAAGAGAGATTAACAGAAGAAAAAAAATCATATAGTAGCCCATCTTGCTCACTTATTTCTATCTCATGCACCTTATAACTAAACCCTCTTGACAGGATAGCTTATATCAATGCGTCAACATGCAAGAGGGAGCTGTAATGACTGGATTTTTTGATCTTTCAAGAAGATCCATAAAAAAAGAACATGATAATTAATTAAAATATGGTGTTATCCTAACTGAGCTATTTTTTTTATTATTTTTTTTATTCTTGACCTTGTAAGACCTTTTCTTGACCTTGTAAGACCCGATCTTTTCATTAGAATTTTTGTTATCTCCTTCATCACATATCCATCTTCTTTAGTTTCATTTGTTTCTTCTCCTTCCATTTTCATCATTTGTTTCTATCTATCCCTCTTGAGCTATCAATGTATTTTTGCCCTTGGAATGTATTTGTGTTCTTGACACACATGGACCTGATCTTAATGTTGCTAGTTTTGCGTGTACCTTTAGGTTTATCTTATGTTGAGGAGTTGTATCTCCAACACTGTCATCACACAATTTCTGTATCTTGTTCATGTTCGTAGATTTGGTATTTTATGAAGTATGTACTTCTTTGTCTGCTTTTCTTATGATGAGTTGTATTTCATGGAGTTCGTGATCATATGGCCAGGGTCATTACTTTGCAGTTTGTAACCACCAGTCCATGAATGGCAATAGGAAAGTTATTTTGGGATCTTCATGTTGTTGTCATGAGTAAAAATAATTGATGTCAACATGTCCTCGTCGCTATATGTATACAGGGCTATAACCAATTTGCTTTGAAGACCATAACATTAATTGCATCATGTTAACTTGTTGGCTCCTGTGAGCAATGACGATGAACGCTCAAAAATACAAAGCATTAATGGAGCTCATGAGATGAGATAAGGGACAAATAATTCATATTACACGGCAGGATACATTAACCATGCACAAGATTAACATCTTGTGCCCAATGTCTTCCAGGTGCATGTTTCAATTTTTACCCCCCAAATGTAGAGAGCATGTCAGGTATCCCTGTGTTAAAAGAATTCCTGAGAGCAATGTCGAATTTTCCATGACGTATTGTACGTACCTATCAAAGTGTGTGTACGTAATTGCTTAGTATATACTAATGGCATACAAGGTTACAAACTCTCATGATGTGCATGTGTGCGTGTATACACATATATATAGGGAAAATTTGGATTAATAATATTCAAGAAACAAAGTACGGTATAGGCATAAGAAGAGCTTAAATAAAGCCATTCGAGATGGTGATATAAAAATATTAACTACATGCTATAAAATGTATATACGCATAAGAGTCAAAGTGCGTGCATATCAAGAGGCAGAAACACAGTGCACGTCAAGAGGCGAGGCAGAGACATAAGACGAGATACGGCATATTAACGTGCATGTAAATGATTTCGTTCAATACTTGCTTCGCCTGTAGTTCTGATCAATTGCTGCTACATACGATTATGTACTTTCGCCAATTAATTATGTAAATATGTGATGAATGCAACAAATTAAGAACACAGATGCAGTGGAAGATTATCCACATCAAAGTCAAAGGACTTGACAAATAGATCGCATTGTCCAAAGATCTACCAATAACTAGTCAAAAAATAAAATAGGTTACGGTGTATACTTTACTGCTATCTACTAATTTTTCATTGTATGTATGTCAAGTAAAATTTCTTGGGCATAAAGTGCGGAATTGCGAATACTCACTCTATCTAATATACATCACTAATTGTAGAATTCCAAATACTTGATGGCGTCCATGTGGGAACAGTACGCAGAGCTTAAAGGGGGTCATAGATAGCCATGATTGCCATTCATGCCAAGCTTCATGTTCTTTAGCCCTTTCTTTTGTGCATAGACCACTATGACTTGTCCACCACAATCTCCATTCAACAGGGCTTTTGTCCATCATAATGTCTTCCAAAATGCATTTATGATGTGCCCACCACCTTTCATCGTCCTTCCAAAGGAACCCTCTCTCTCTCTCGCTCTCTCCAGGGGATGCTGCTGCCTCAGGTTTCAGTATATCCCTCCACAGCTTTTAATTAAATGCCTTCTTGCTTCCTACTCCAAAGATTTTAGATGCATGACAGCATTAACTATCAGCACTCAGAGGCTATCATTGCAAAGGGTCCAGGTTGGAGAACTGTCCAACTTCAGATGAGGTCCTTCATTTTGAGGGGGCTTCTAGCGATTTAATTATACGAAAAGTAATCATCATATCCTTTGTATAAGAATCCATGCCAAGTATCCATATAATTCAGCCATGTTGCTGCCCAGGTAATTAATGAATGGGATTCAAATTCGTCTCTTCAACCATTAATGAGAAGCGAGAAAAGCGTTAAAAAAACAAAATAAGGGGGTGTTGGATGTATCCTGTGCCAGTAAGCAGCAAGAACATGCATGCGTCGCAAGTTCTCAATTAATTAATAATAAATGTGTTTCTTTGTGTTGTCAGTATATATCTATACATACATATATATAAATAATTAGGATGTTCTTAATGTCACTCCTCAAATTCTTAATGTTACTCTACATTTCTCGTTTTATCCTCTTACTTTCATTAATATTCCCTCCCTTCACTTTTTTCATAGTGTCTTTTCATCTTTCACTTTTTACTCAACTTGTTTAAATTAATTAATATTCCAATTATCTTTTCTTTCTCCACTCTCTCTCTTTTTCATATTAGTGCTTTTATTTTTTTATAATAAATATAATACTTATATAATATAACAAATTCTTCTTACATTTTTTTATTTTTTATTTTTTAATACTCTAATTATATATTTTTTTATGATAAATATATAATACTTATATAATATAACCTCTTTTATGTTTTTTCCTTCTTACGTTTTGTCTCACCAAATTCTTAAATATAACAATATCATATAATATAAAGGGAACACATATTAATTTAATTTAATATTGTAATATACATATAAATTAGTTTTGGAAAAATATAAGATATATGAGTTCTAAAAATTGAAAAAATGACAAACTTATTAAATAATCAGAATATACAAATTATTTTTATATAATTCTTTTAGTTTTGTCTGTAGTACTTTATTTTCATTTACACTCTCTTTTATTTCCATTTTATTTCATATATATTTTCTAATACTTTACATATTTGATGCAATTTTAGTTTTACATATTAATTAAATTTATATGTATGTATCATATCTCATATTATATAAGTATTATATTTTTATCATAAAAAAATAAAAGCACTAAGTTGGAAAAAAGAGAAAGCGAAGAAAGTAAAGATAATTAGAATATTATTTAATATAAATAAGTTTGTAGAAAAGTAGAAGATGAAAAGGCACTATGGGAGAAGTGAAGTAGAAATATTAATGAAAGTAACAAGGTAAAATGGGAAGGATGGAGTGACATTAAGAATTAGAGGAGTGACGTTAAGAACACCCAATAATTAAACTCATATATATATATATATATATATTCAGTAAGTGCACAAACTCAATGCAACTGTTGATGCCAACCACTGAGTCGCCTGTGAGTGAGAAAGTTATTGTTCCGGGAGAACGAGACAATGAAACTGCCAGTCTGTATATGCAACGTGTATCAAGCTTCTGTGCTGAAAGATTCTGCTCTATGCACTTCAACAAGTTAATCATAAATGCACTTTAACAACCACTATCTCACTTTCAAGGTACTCGATGTCTATATTTATGCAGAATACAATTTATGTACTTATATAATGAATGCACTCGTTATTTCTGCAGATCTTGAACTGAACATCTTATATATATGTTCATTAAATTGACAAAGGAAATGACTGATAAAGTTGACAACTGTAACAACTTCAATTTGGTTCAAATTCATTTGCATCTTTTGATTAAAATTCTTAATTAATTATATAAAAATCTCCAAATCCTTCCTTTCCTCTCTTTTTTTATTTCTCCTACGGACGGCTGCACCTTAAGAGGAGGAAAAAGGAGAAGAACGAGGAAGAAAAAGAGGACAAAGAGGAAGAGAAAAGGAAATTAATAATGAAGAATAAGATCATAGGTATGTAAAGGGGATCCAAATCCTTTTCTCCCCTCTCAATGATATTTCATTTGAATTGAGAGTCATCAAGAACACTGGAGGAAGCGGAGTCAGGAACTTACGGGGATGCTATATCCTTCTGAGTGGATCTCACCCTACCGCGACTAGATCCAATGGATTAAAGTGGTCAATCGCGCTCCGCGCATTCTGGTACAATTTTCCTAGCTGTTCTTTTGACTCTATCATTACCAGTGGATCCTTCTTATCCCTTTTCAGACCGAACGCGTTCTAGTTATTGGCTCGTCCGACCTGGCAGCATTCATGAGTCGCTCGTTCAACTGTCCCTCGGAGACACGGTCGAGACCCCCTAGACTAGAAAGAAGGGCAACCCGGTCCTAGCCTCCATAGTCGAGATGCCTTTGTACCGGTCAATGGAATCACTCATTGTTGAAAAGCGATAAAACTCCAAGCAGCGAGTTTGAGAAAACTCCAAGTCAAGTCCCACACTTCACCCTGAAACGCTTGGCGAACTCGAAAAAAAATTGCTCAGAGCATTCCATCCGGCGTAAGCATCGACGCTCTCTTTCCTATTCCATGCGCTAGGTTCTTGAGTAGGGATTTTGATTGAGAGTTGCATAAATGAAGGTTTCATGATTTATATTGCATAATCTATTAAATTCGTGACTGTTTTACAAATAATATATGAATAGAAAGTCCTAAAAATCTAGTTTCCATAAAAATTGATTTCATGTGATTTGAAGGTATACAAATAGTTTTGATCCAAACATCGAACTACTATCATATTGTCTCGAGTAACAGTAAGACCAAATTGTAAAAAGTATAATAAATTGAAAATATAAAATTAGGGTTTGAAATTTATCCACAAGTTAGAGGTTCGTGTTATCTTTTTGTGAAATTGGAATCATCTGAAAATAAAAAAAGTATAAGTTAAGTTATTAATATTTTAATGACTGCTGCCTAAATATTATGCAGAGAATAGATTCTGATAGTTGTATGATAGGAAAAAGTCTTAAATGTTATTAATGAATGAAAAATTGCATGTTTTAATGTGTTTTATGATGTATAGATACTAAGATATCATATTTGAAATATTTATGATGTTTTAGATTATTTTTTATTGGAATTTTAATCTCAAAAATCGAGAATTTTGGGTGAAACATCATATTCTAGACCGTTGGCACGGTTGTGCCGACTATTGGAACGATCGTGACCGAAAGGCAGAAATTGGCTAAGGCACTGGCAAGACCGTGACATGATCTGTCACAGTTGTGACATGCCAAGAACGGTCATGATACTCCCAATCACGATAAGGAAAATGCAAGGCTAGGAAATAGCGATGTCACACCCATGACTCTTACCGCGTGACAAAGCCAAGCACGCCCGTGACCACACCAGTCACGATCGTGACAGAAGTGTGAATAATTCAGGATTCTATCACAGCTGTGACCAACCCATCACGACCGTGACCGCATGAAAAATACATTTTATGATATATTTAAAGTGTATTGATGATTGATGATGGTTAATTGTGTATGAACGGAGATACAATAAATATATGCTCAGCCATAATTAGGCTATGGGGATGAATTGATGATGTGAATGTTTGATGTATTGATGACCCTAATAAAGTATAAAGTTGAAGGAAACGACTCAGTACTCATTAATGTTAAGAAGTAAATGTCATTCATCTTAAGGTGATTGAGATTTCTCAAGCCATCACCTGAAAGGGAATTTGAGATTTCCTAAGGATCATTGGCCTGCAATGATGTTACCCTGAGCCTTCAACTAAGCAAAGATGAAAGATGAGGGCAAAAAGTAAATACCTTTCACCTTATAGTGATTGAGACTTCTTGGGGAATAACGTCATCACCTAAAGGTGTTTGAGGTTTCTCAGAAGTAGATGCCTTTCGCTTTATGGTGATTGAGACTTCTTAGGCAAATAATGTATCACCTGAAAGGGTGTTTGAGATTTTCCAGTACTCTATGAACTAATATAATGATGAATGATGAGGATAAAAAGTAAATGACTTTCACCTTATAGTGATTTAGACTTTTTGAAGAATAATGTCATCACCCAAGGGGTGTTTGAGGTTTCCGAGAGGTAGATGCCTTTCGCTTTATGGTGATTGAGACTTTTTTGAAAAATAATGCCATCACCCAAAAGGTGTTTGGGATTTTCTGGTGCCCGATTGACTGATGTAAAAATGTTAAATTGTATTGATTACTAGGCAAAGAAGAAGTATGTCATATGATGAATGTAATGAAAATAAGTCATGAATGTAAGGATGAGAAGGAAATACCTTTCACCTCATGGTGATTGAGACTTCTCGGAAAATTATGTCATCATCTTAGAGGTATTTGAGATTTTCCAATATAAAGATGGAATATACCATATGATAATATTAATGTATGCAAAGTTATAATGTGCCCCAATGATATCATAGGGTAATATGAAGATGAATGGATGAATATCCAAAGGGTTGTAAAGTAATCGCGATGAAATTTAAAGTAAAGAATGAAAAGAAGAAAGAAATAATGTCAAATAATGAATAAAAATTAAGGAGTTATAAAGAAACTCCTAGAGTACACATGACAATGGAAATGAAACGTAATGATATATTTATGTCATGTATGTTATGAATGATATGAATGTATGTTCTTAGGGTTTTGTACTTGCATATGATGACTCTAAGGTAAGGTAGGTATGTCAAAATGATTATATTTCATGAATGACATGTTAAGAATGAATGATAAGTATGATGTATTGTCATATAAGGATCATGGTATAGTTCATGGCATGCATGTTAATATGTTATGTTATTATGATGATAAATGATGCATCGCATGTAGAAGCATGTGATAGGTTATCATGGAATGCATAACCTTTACATACTCTAATTGGGAAACCATGCACTCTGGATATATGTAGATAATCAAGATTTAGTGATGGATGACAGTTCAAGCTCATGACGAATGCTTAGGTTTAAATTAGTCCTATAGTTCTATTTGAACATTGAGAGGTTTAGGCATTAAATGTTTTCTGAAGTATTAGTATGATATGTTAATAAAAAGTTTTTATTTACTATGATTTTCTCTAAATCGTCAAGTCTTCCGCTATCAAATGACGTATGACGAATGGGATAACGGCGCGAAATCTCCCTAAATGCCCAAAACTTTTAGAGTAGATTTTTGGGTCGTTACAACAATCGTTTGAAGTTAAGAATCTTTATTGTTGATCGTTTGCCATCGCGAATGACAATTTAATGATGATTAACACAAGGATCACCTAGAAAATTTATTAAGATGAGTCAATAAAATTCTTGCAAGTTTAATTCCTCTAAAGAAGTGCCCTACATTTTTTCGTTCTTTATCTAAATAGAGAATTCATTATTCTTTGTCATAGAACAACTGAGGCCCATATATAAGGCGCCTATACTTTGGAAAACCATTCTCTAAAGAGTTGCCGGCCTTTTAGGTATAAACTAAATATAACTCGTTCTTCTCGTTGGCAGGATATACTTCTCCCTAGGAAATGCATTTCAATTTTTTTTAAGGAAAAATGGAATATGAAAGTCTTAAGCCCCCTAATCTCGGTGGTGTCATAAGTATTATTTTTATCTCTATTGAAACTTAATTAGAGGACAACATATATTTATAAGATTCTTCTACTAAAAAGAATGGGAAAGCATCAAGACTACGTAGGATCAAAGGTGTATCAAATTGGGAACAAGGATGTGACAAAGTGGTCCATCCTTCCATTGAAAGACCTAGAGGTTATGAGGTTTAGTACGACTTCCATATCTTTTTATTTTTAATCTTTATTTCCATTGCACCAAGCCCATCAAAACTGGAGTAAATTTTAGCCATCGTCATCCAACTTAGGGGGTATTCCTAGTAAGGTCATCCAACTTCAGTTTGTAACATCATGATCATCAAACTTTAGAAACATTTCAGCCACAATCATCATGACCGGTTATAGTCAGTAAACCTGTGAATCGCTGACGTGGTGCTAACGTGGATGTTTACATGGCACCAGGTCATTATATTCTCTCTCCTTCATGTCAGATAAAAATAAAAAGTGCCACGTCTCTCTACTCTCTATCCAAACTTAATTTTGTATCTACATGGTCATTTAACTTTTCAAAACTTTCAAACAAGGTTATTCAACTTTTCAAATTTTAAATAACGGTCATCATTAAAAGTTTCAAATAAAAAATAAAAAATAAAAAATGAAGGGAGTTAGACTGACTTGGTACATTTTTTTGCACAATCCATTCGAATTGAGCCATCCAAATTTTTTATGCATATTAAATATCTAATATTATAATAATTAATAATTTTTTAATTAGGAAAATAAAATTTACAAAATAAACATACCGATTATATTTTTTGCCCTAAAATTTGAAATAATAAAAAATATTATAATTAAAAAAAAAGATATTTTTTTGCACGACATTCCATCAGGCCGAACCAAATTGTACTAGGTCGTACAACAAGGTGTTGGGTAGTGAGTTGTTGAGCCAGATACGATTTTTTATATAATATTGTGATAATTAATAATTTTGTTTTTAATATTATGATAATTAATAATTTAGCTCAACAACTAGATGTTGGGTCATGCCCAACGCCCCGCTAGACGATCCTATACGATTTGGCTTGGCCCCGATAAAATTTTGTGCGACAGAATATTTTTAATTTCAAATTATAAGTTTTATTATTTTAAATTTTAGGGCAAAAAATATAATCAATATGTTATTATTTAAAATTTTATTTTCTTAATAAAAAATTATTAATTATCATAATATTTATCAATTTAATACACAATAAAAATTTAGTCACTTGATCCGAGTGGGTCGTGCCAAAAAATGTACTAAGTCAGTCTACGTGCCTTCAATTTTTTAATTTTATATTTATTATTATTTTTATTTTAAGCTTTTAATGATGACCGCAATTAAAAATTTGAAAAATTGAATGACCTTGTCTCAAGGTTTTGAAAAGTTAGATGACCTTGTTGATACAATATTAAGTTTGGATAGAGAGTAGAGAGAAAATGCTGACATGACATTTTTATTTTTTACCTGACGTGGAGAAGAGAGAAAATGATGACATAGCACCACGTAAGCATCCATGTCAACGATTTATAGGTTTATCGGCTATAACTGGTCGTGATGACCACGGCTGAAAAATTTCTAAAGTTTGATGATGTTGATGTTACAAAAATGAAGTTGGGTGACGTCACTGAGAGTACCCCCTAAGTTCGATGACCATAGTTGGAATTTACTCATCAAATCTGTAAAAGAAATTCTAAGATATATATCTATATATGCATGCAAGTCGATAAATTCTACTCTACAAAGACTTATATATCTATTTATGCATGCAAGTTTGAAAATTAAAACTAATACTTTCAAATTTCACCATTCAAATCATATTTCAAGTTGAGTACTACCATATATTTCCGATGAACCAAATCCAAGCTGAAAATGAAAACTTCACAATTGACATAACGATATGAAAATGCATTACCTTTGTTAATTTAACACTTAACATTCAGCAAGGAAACACTAAATAGTAAGCATTGTATGACTCTATTTCCTCAAGAGTTAAGGCTATGATTACAAATAAATTGAATCATCCCACCAATGAGTTAGAACAAAAAACAATACAAATAAATTGGTGCCAAATATAAATAGTTAATGAGACTGAATAGAATCAAAGGAACTAGGAGTAGGAAGTAGCTAGTAAATGAGAATGGCTGAATTAGGATTGTATGAAAAACAATAATCATGAACCATTAGTGCTATATTCAACATTATATAAGAAACCCACTTCTTTCAATTAGGAAGTTAAGATGGAGAGGCAAGGAGAGAAGGGGTGCAAGGGCAAGGTTATTATTTTATATTAGAAAATTTAAATAATCCATGAGAATGTATTATTATAATTGTATTCTAAATAGTAAGTCATCTATAAGATATTTGGATGTGTGGGTAGGTGGGAGGGTATGAACTATGTATGTTTGAGAACTAGGGTACAAAGAGGGTTTGTGTGTTGTAAGGGGTTGGTCGATTACTATTAGCATAGTTTTTAGAACCAATTATGTTATCTATGTAGTACCACAAGGCATCAAAAGGGGAAGAATTTTTGTTAACTAGAAAATAATGCAAAAGTGATAAAACTAATTTGAGCTATTGAATCTAACTTCAATTTAAACAAAATAAATTAATAAAATGAGAAGAGTTGAAACATAAACACTTTTTATTGAGGTTCAACCCAACATATTGGTTGACCACTTCATCTTTCGATTCCTTAACCTTTAAATTAATCCTTCTCTTATTTAGTGTGGAAACATCCTCACAGTCACTTTATTCTTTGTCCATTGTGTATAAAAATATTTTCAACAAGGAGCTTTCTAATACAAAGAAGCTTACAACATGAACTCTACAATTTACTTTTCTATTATAATTTTCTAACTTTCATTCACAAAGAGAGATGTTTGCAAGTATATCTCACAAATATACTAAGAATTTATTAGTTATCAATGAATAGTATATATGAGTCATTCATGGGAGAGAATGGATCATAGTCTTCCAAAGTTTCAATGACTCTTGAACAACATTTGGACCTGTTGTATGCCAAAAGTAATCATTCTTATCCTGTTAGGCTAACATTCTATTTATACTCAATGGATGGCCGACAGACCATTGAAGAAATTCACACTATAAGAAATGGGTTGATTAGAGACACATACAAAGCGACTCTAATGCATCGTTTACTAGGCACGAAAAAGCTCAACAGCACGTTAGTGTCGAATTATCGCCACTAAGTATGGGACACAACCATCCTGTGCTATTAGCATCGCAGTCACACCCAAGGATGAATTGTTCCCGTCAACAAGCCGTGTTACCCCAACACAATGGTGACACTATTTGCAGGCTCGGGGAATTAATTTTATGTCACATTTTGCGATGCCAATGCGATGCTATTGGATGCAATCCCATGGTAATGCTATAGAGATGCAAAATCAATCGTCACGTGGGCCATTTGCGTTACCCGTCGCGATGCCATTGTGATGTTTAGATGACGCTACATTTAGACACTAATGTAATGCTGATTTGATGACAAATTCCGATGCTAAGGTAATGCTAATTTTTTACAATGTCGATGCTAAGACGCTAAGGCGCCGCTAACTGCGATATGTGGCGATGCTAATATGTCGCTAAGATGATGCTAATTTTCACAATTTTCTACTATATTAATCCATATTCTTCCCTTCCCCTCCCATACAATTTAAAATGCATATGTATACATATGCATTCAACACTTTCTTTACAATACAAACTAAAATACAATGTTTCAAGATAAACTAACAAGATCATCACAAAAGTAATAATATAAAATAAGCATTATCATCATCAAGAGTTACAAAAATAATTGATGTTCAGAGTTAAAAAATTCTATCGTCCCACATCTTGATCATCACCCATGTCATCATTGACATTTGACGATGACGTACTCGGTCCTTGACCTCGCGGTGTATAAGTTTGCAGCTGGCGGATGTTCTGAATTGTCTGCAAGATTAGAGATAGATGCTGAGGAAGCTGCTCTGAAATAAGTCCCCTAATGCTGAATAAAAAATCATCCCATTTGAAAAATTATGCAAAATGTTATGTTTAAAATAGTGTAGGGTGGTCGATCCAACGGTTAAAGCTCCGGTCGACTGATCGGGTACACCAGTCGATCGGTTAGCACATAAAATGCAGAAATTGACTAGTTAAAGCCAACAAAATGTCGATACCTAATAGTTGAAGAATCGATCCAGTTTGTTGAATGCACTATAATGGTCATATATTGGCCTAAAAAGTGGGAAACAAGTTTCAATGGCTAAATAGAGTTAAGAAGACAATAAAATAGGTTGCAAGGGAGAAGGAATGAAGCAAACTTCCAAGAAAAAGTGGGAAGAACATATGTGAAGTCTATTTGAGCTTTAAGTTAAAATTTTCATTTCTTTCTCTCTTACTCTTGTGTAGGGTTATAAATTGTAAAAGAGAGATTGTGGAGTATTCTAATGATATTGTAATAGTCGTATAGCTCCTGAGCAAAAAGAGGTTGTGTCTTACCTTTTAAGCCAAGAAAAGACAGGTGAAAGCTTCCGAGGAGAGGTGTGCCCTCTTGAAGCGGAGAAAAGACAAAAGTTGTAAATGATTTCTTTCATGTCCCATTTGGAATGAAGAAAGGGTGTTAGAGAAATCTCCGACAGTCTCGAGGTAAAAAAGTCTGAGCGGAGACGTAGGCCAAGCAGTGGTTGAATCTCGTCAATGAATCACTATGCATCTTGTATTTGTCTCTCTCTCTCTCCCTCTACTTAGTCTATTATGCATGTGATTTCATTACTCTTGTTTTAGTTTAAAGTTTAACGAACCAATTTTAATCTTCCGCGATGATTTTCATAAAATCAATATTTTTGGTTTAACACCAATTCACCCCCTTTGGTACCTTGTGATCCTACAACTCACACTTCATGGAATAATCTTTACTTCAAGGCACAACTCATACAGTTACAATAATCATCTGTTGATAGGTTGAACTTTGAGTTTGGACTTACCATGACCGGTAAAATCATATGCTCCAATTAAATTTCATCGGGACATA
Source organism: Pontederia crassipes (assembly GCA_030549335.1). Classification (NCBI taxonomy): domain Eukaryota; kingdom Viridiplantae; phylum Streptophyta; class Magnoliopsida; order Commelinales; family Pontederiaceae; genus Pontederia; species Pontederia crassipes. Next base: position 12,260,822 of record CM060195.1, on the reverse strand, counting down.
GGAGTTGGAGTATGTGATAAAATAATTATCTTCAGATACGTCACAACTTCATTTCGCGGCCAACCAGAATATGCCATAAAGATAGGTATTTCTCGATCACAATAAAACTTCATGGGTCTGCGATGGCCATATTGCCCGCATACTCCTAGTAGTTGTGACATTGTTTCATCTCCGAAAATATGTAACTATGGCCATACGATGAAAAGTGGTGGCTAAGTATTCAAAAATTGTGACCGAGATTTAAATTTTTGTGGTTTGTAAAGTGAAAAGTCATGATCAAGGATTTAAATTGTTGTGGGAGATTTGAATATTTAATAGTTGTGGTAGAGATTTGAAAGTCATGACCAAGTATTGGTGTAACAACCCGAAATCCACCCTAGAAGTTTTGGTCATTTAGAAGAATTTCATATCGTTAGTCTGTTCGTCATACATCACTTAAGAGCGAAAGACTTGACAATTTATAGAAAAACCGCATGATACTACATGCGATGCATCATCATCATAACTATAACTTATGAGCATGCATGCCATGAACTATATCATGGACCTTACATGACATTACATCATACTTACATTAATTTTTCATAAAACATTCATGAAATATAAACATCATGTCATACCTATTTACTTCAGACCCATCATCTACAAGTGTCGTACAATAGAAACATACATTTATATCATTCATACGTAATCATGATATATCATTTCATGTACATCCTAGGAGTTTCTTCTTAACTCTTTGATCCTTAGTTCTTGACTTCTTTCATACTTTACATCTCCTCAGGGTTGCTTTATAACCCTTTGGATCTTCTTTCATTCTTTATTTGTTTCTTTATAATGTGATCCTTCACGTGCCATCTTCATCCTTCATCTTTATCACATGATACTATCTTGACTTTCATTCCATTTCATAAGTCATATCTTAGAACACACATCATAATAGGGAATACACACACTTTATGACGAAGGACATTGTTCCTTGGAAAGTACATACACAGATGCAGGACTTTACTTCTCAGGCTTAGGTCCCCTTAAAGTGCATACATAAGTGTAGGACCTTACTTTCCATCTTTACTTCATCATTACCTTAACTTTGTTTGTTATAAGATACTTTAAAGTTAATTTCACTTTCATTCTTACTTTATCTTATAACTTCTTTGATCTTAACATAGTTGAAACAAGCATATCAACATCATCACATTGGCTAACTAGGCCACATCCTTAGAAACATGCATATCATAATAGTAAGGGACTTTATTTCAAGAAATATGCACACCATGATAGTGAGGGACTATATTTTAAGGAATACACATACTTTTTGATGAGGGACTTTGTTCTTTGAGAAGCACATACACAAATGCAAGGCTTTAGTTCGTCGGCTTAGGTCCCCTTGAAGTACTTACATAGGTGTAGGACTATACTTCTCACCATTGATGAGTGACAAGACATTCTTCAACTTTAGGTGCATTAAGCTTTGCAATACATCAATCATTCTTCATATTTTAGTTTAATTACAGCTGAGCATGCATTAAGTGTATCTACGTGTCATATACAATCAATACACATCAATACATAACCTATATACATAAGAAAATAGGTTTACAACATCATAAAAACATTTTTCTAGTGTCACCACCATGCGCAGAAATGTCATGCCCGTTCCCAGCATTGTCATGGTCATGTCTGGTGTCATCACGGTCATACCGAGTGTTGTTACAGCCATGCCCATATTTGTCATGGTCGTGCCAGCCTCAGCGATGCACGAAATTCATGCATAATTTTAGGCCATTTTATTCTAACTTTTGAAGTCTTTTGTGTTTCAAAAATGAACAAAAAAATTTAAATGCAAGAAATTTCTTTTGAGATTTATTACTACCTAAGCTTAGTTAAATTTATAGCAGGGTATGGAAATACGCTAGAGTTTGGTCGAAAAATCTGAGGAAAACTACTTTCAACATTGTCATAGCCGTGCACTATTTTGTGACGCCCATGAAGCTTGTAAGCCAATTGGAAGATCAATGTCACAGCCGTAAGGTCAGCCTTCACGCCCGTGAGCATAATGATGAAATATTGAAGCTTATGTCATAGTTGTGCGATAATACTTTCACACCCATAATAGAGTGACTAGCAGACCATCTTCTATCATAATCGTGCAGAGGAGGAAATGATTAGAAAATCATGTTCTATCATGGTCGTGCCTCGGATAATCACGACGGCGTGATACAAAAGCTGAAGAATATTCTGTCACAACCGTGACACTTAAACGCCACAGTCATGACGATGATATGTTAGGCCATTTTTATCCACTTTTTTTATAATATTTCGTGTTGTTGCGTCAAGCTATGGGGAAAACTATTTAAGGAGATGCCAAATCAACTGGAAGAGCATCTTGGGAGTGCATAAATCAAAGGTTGAAGGCTTGGTGAAGGCGATCCAGAGGCTACAATGAAATTCTATCGAAACTCAAGAGAGGACGGTAGAATCAGGACGATCCTCTAGTTCTTTTTTTCTGAAACATAATTTATATTGATGTACTCTAGTTTGATGGAGTAGTTCTTTAGGATTTTCTTGATTGAACCTTACTCTTCGTAAGTTAGTGAATTAATAGCATGTTTGATGATTTTCTCATTTATGCCTGAGATTTGTTCCTTTGATTCTTTTTACTATCTAAAAAGAAGTTTAGAGATTCTTTAGACTTTCCTTAGATCTTTCTCTTGCATGCCACTATTGGGGAAATCGTAAGAGACCCAATTGTGTTGCTGTTAAGGTGACTTGAAAAAGCTCTTAATTTTATATTCCAGTTGAATGCATTTTGGAGATTTAATAAATTAGATTAAAAACCGATAGGATTCATGTCTTTTGTTGATTTCAAAATAGGATTTAAATCTAGCAATATTGGTTAAATCAATTTGGGAATTTTATTTTGTTAGTTCATCTTTTGTCTGAGGATTCATACATGAGTTGTGGTATTAATCAAGAGAAATTCTATTCATCAATCCTATACTTTTAAACCCCATTGATCATTTTTTTATATTTATATTATTTATCCTTCTTATTTTCATAAAACACAAAGTATTATCTTTTCCTCAGTTTATAAGTAAGAGAAGTTATTAATTATTTCTCGTCCTCGTAGGAACGATTCTTATACTCATCATTTTATTACTTGAACGATTAGTGCACTTGCTAGTGATTCTAAAATCTACATCAAGTTTTTGGCGCTATTGCCGGGACCAGTTAATAATTTATTGCTTATCATACTTATTAAATTGAGAATTGTAACCATTCATTTTCATTGGTGTGGTTGCAAGAATTGAATAGTTCATAATCCACTCATCCTGGAGGTTTCTAGCACTATTGCCTTGGGACATAGGCATAATACACGAAGCTCAGGCGAACCAGTAGTTTTTAATCCTGAGATAGAGAGAACTGCTAGAAGATTGAAGAAGAAAATTTTTACTATTGTTAAAATGGCAGATCAATAAAGGCAAATTGAGAACAACTACCACCACCTCCACTTGTGTACAGAACGATAGGAGACTACACTATGGGACCAATGGTTGATGAAAGAGGTAGTATTACACTTCCTGAAATTGGTGCTAACAATTTTCAAATTCAGCAAGGGACAATTCAAATGATATCAAACACGCAGTTTGGAGGAGATAGAGATGAGGATCCATTTAGCCACATCACAAAATTTATCCAATTATGCTCAACTTTTAAATTTGAAGGTGTATTTGGCTAAGACTTTTTCCTTTCTTACTGAGAGGAAAAGCTTACACTTGGCTTACTACACTATCCATGAGCACCATAAGAACTTGGGATAACATGCGTCAAGCATTTCTTAACAAATACTGCCCACCTCAAAAAGCTGCTAAATGCTTATTTGAAGTTTCTTCTTTTGGCCAACAGGATACAAAGTCTATGCATGAAGCTTGGGATAGATTCAAGGATCTCATCAGTAAAGTTCCAAATCATAACCTTCCTCTCTACTAGAAAATCTAGTACTTCTATAATGGGACATCAGCTGAGATAAAGGACAAGATTGACACCTGGAGAAACCATTGCGGACAGATCTCCTGAAGATCTTCATAAGTTATTTGACAATCTTGCCTTGAACAACTGGCAAAATGTAAAAGCTAAAAAAGCTGAACCTTATCAAGTTGATAACACTAGCCATATTCAATCCCAATTAGAAGTCCTAGCAAAGAAAATGGATATGCTGATGACTCAAAAGCAGATCAACAAAGTTTCGAACATCATGTGGCGTGTTGAAGAAGTCATCCTAATCATGAATGCGAAGCAGGTATGAATTTTAGTCAACACAATTTTGAGAATGCTAATTACATTTCTAATAATGTTTTCAAGAACAATGTTGGGGGAAACTCCTACAATACAGGGCTCAAAAATCCTTCTAACTACTCTTGTGTGAATAATAGGGGCCCAGCACAACCCCCTGCTTATCAACCTCATACTGAACCTAAGAGTAATTTAGAAGATGTCTTATCAAAATTCATCACCACTAAGGAGATCAAGTTTACTAATTAGGATGCATCAATAAAAAACATAGAGATTCAGATTGGCCAATTAACAAACATGATATATGGAAGATAGCCAGGAAGCTTGCCTAGCAATACAGAGAAAAATCCAAGAGAGCAAGCAAATGCAAGCACCCTGAGAAGTGGACTTCAGCTAGAAGGCCCTAGAGCACTTGAAACATTGACATCTCCTCAAGAAGAAAAAGTTGAGAAGGAGCTCCCTATGGAAGAACCTCAGAACAACATAGAACCACCTAAGGATGACGTGCCTCAAGAAAAATCCAAAGAGGAAAGAGTTCAAAAACACCCTTACCCACAAAAATATTAGAGGGAGAAATTAGATAAATAATTTTCTAGGTTCTTGAAAATTCTTAAACAATTGCATATTAACATTCCATTCTCTGAAGCTATTTTGTAGATGCCAACATATGCCAAGTTCCTAAAGGACATCCTGACCAATAAGAGGAAGATGGAATAATCAGGACTCGTGAAACTTTCACCTAATTGCTATGTTATATGTCAACAAGAACTTCCTCAGAAGTTAAAAGATCTAGGGAGTTTCACAATACCTTGTTCAATTTGAGATTTTTTATGTGCTATTGCTCTATGTGATTTAGGTGCAAGCATTAACTTGATGCCATATTCAGTCTTCTTAAAGTTAGGCACAAGTAAACTTTGGGAAACAAGAGTTCTCCTTCAACTAGTTAATCAATCAATCAAGAAGCCTAAAGGACTATTGGCAGATGTACTAGTTAGAGTGGACAAATTCATATTTCCTATTGACTTTGTTGTTCTTGACATGGAGGCTAAAAAGGAGCCCCGATTCCTTGCCGCAGGAAGAACATTGATTGATGTTCAACAAGGAAAAAATAACTCTGAGGATAAATGATGAAGATTTATCATTTAATATTGGACAGACCTTGAAATATCCGATTGATAATTCTTCTTGCTTTGTTATCGATATTTTTAATGAACATGCCAGGGATCATATTGATGGAATTGTTGAAATCCATATAAAGGAAGCTACAAATGAAGAGCTGGAAGAGGAATTGATGGATGAAGATTCCAACATAGAGGATGGAGGAGTCAATCTACCCCAAACTTTTGAACTCAAAATTTTACCTTCACATTAGATATTGTTTTCTAAAAACTAATATGTTTCTGGTGATTGTGTCTTCCTCATTGATAGAAGAAATGGAGAACATGTTGCTAGAAGTACTGAGAAAACACAAAAAGACAATAGCTTGGAGCATAACAGATATCAAGGGGATCTCCCCTTCTATCTGCATGCACAAGATTTTGATGGAAGAAAACAACAAACCTATAACTCAATTCCAGAGGAGGCTTAATCCAATGCTGAAGGAGGTAGTATACAAGGAAGTAGTTAAGCTACTAGATGCGGGTGCAAGTGGTTCCCAAAAAAAGGTGGGATGTCGGTTATAATGAATGCACAAAACGAACTCATTCCCACACGCACTATCACTGGCTTGAGGGTGTGTATAGATTACTGAAAATGAAATGATGCTACCCGTAAGAACCACTTTCCACTTCCATTTATTGATCAAATGTTAGAATGAGTGTCTGGTCATAAATATTATTGCTTTTTGGATGGATATTTTGGTTATAACCAAATAGTAGTGGCCCTGAAGATCAAGAGAAGATCACTTTTACATGTCCTTATGGCACTTATGCTTATCGCAGAATGCCATTTGGACTATGTAAAGCTCGTGCAACATTCCATGATGGCCATCTTTTCAAATATGAATGAAAAGATCTTAGAAATTTTTGTGGATGACTTTACTCCTTTTTGGAGAACCATTTGACAATTGTTTATTCACTTTATCCCAAGTACTTCAAAGATGTGAAGATACTAAATTGGGAAAAGTGCCATTTTATATTGCAGGAAGGGATAGCACTAGGACACAAGATCTCTCAACAAGGGATACAAGTTGACATGGCCAAAGTGAAGGCGATAGCTAATTTACCACCCCCAACTTTAGTAAAGGGTGTGAGAAGTTTCACGGGACATGCAGGACCAGACTGGAGTTTGCTATTCGAGTTGATGTGCGATTCTAGTGATGGAGCAATAGGAGCCGTGCTGGGACAAAGAAAGGAGAAAGTTTTCTATGTCATTTACTATGTGAGCAGAACAATAAATCCGGCACAACTAAATTATGCACAATAGAGAAGGAATTTCTAGCTATCATTTATGCTTTTGATAAATTCTGATCTTATCTAATATGTTCCAAGGTTGTTGTTCATACATATCATGCATAAATACACAATCCGATGGATAAGAAAGAAGCAAAACGTAGATTATTGCGCCGGATACTTTTATTGCAAGAATTCGATGTTGAAGTGAAGGACAAGAAATGATCAGAAAACTTGGTAGCAGATCTCTCCACACCACCATCGTGCCTCACCTTGCCGCAGCACCTCCATGTCTCCGATGTGCGACCTCGTCACACACAGCTACAGCCCATGATATTTCTCCGACCTTTGCCACGCATGATGCCGGCGCATCAAGCCTCGCCAACATCCGGGCAACCATCACCGACTCAAGCGAACTCCGTCTTCAACTCCTTCGCCATGCGACTCTTGTTGTACTGCCGCCGTGCGACTCCCGCGTGACTTCCATCGTACTGTCGCCTCGTCGCAATGCTTCGACTCCTTGCTGACACTATGCTTTGCCACCTGGGTCTACAACTGCTTCGACTCGAGCACAGATGTGATTGACATCTCATGACCGTAACAAAAGCATAGGAGCTGGATCCTTGCACATGACCATTCAACTTTCGATCACACTTGTGACTATTAATTTTTTTGTGTTCAGATGTCTGCATCGCATGGAAAAAGGCCTGTGAGTTGTCCTAGGAAACAACCACTACATGAAGCACCAACAACATCCTCAGAATTGATACCACAACCCACCGGATAGAGTTCTATGACCTGCAACAACAACAATGACATACTTGGATTAAGTCACTTAGTCTTGGTGTAACGCTCCCAAATCGACCCTCACCATGTGGCGAAGACTAATTTGGAGACGCTATGACATGCGATGACTTTGACCATAATATTGACCATATCTCAGTCAATAACCGAGACACGTCAGCGGAATAAAGAAAAATAAAAGAAATAAAGGAAAGTATAACTTTAATTTGCGAAAGTCTAAAAAGTGGTTACATCATCTCTAGAAAATAAAATAAAGTTCTACATCATGAATCTAAATGAAGAAAGTAAAGAAAAACTAATAAACAATCTAATAAGCCCTATGGTTCATGTGTTGTCTTGCCGCCAGAGCTTCGTCACCACCCACCTACTCCACCTCGTCACTGACCTGGTCTTGTGAAAATCAGACATAGGGGAGGAGGTCCTCCCATAAACTTTACAGCCTAGTGGGGAACCACATGATATACAATGCATAACATGAATGAAATAATCAGAATATAAATAATCATGCTTGACTTGAACTTGAAAGGATAACATGGCAGCATAATAGATCATAATAAGGAGTAATTAAGAGGATATCATAATTCATGAGAATCAATGATGCATAGTAACTTGAAATCATGGCATATTTGTACATGATGATAACTTGACTTGACTTGTTCATGCTTCTTGATCTTGGTTTATTATTAGAAATGAGGATGACTTTAAGTGCCTTTAGTTCTTGAGGTATGCAGAGCAAACGATACAGCCTTGTGTGGATCAGTGGGTGATCAAATCATGACCAAGGGAGCTACCCTTATCTTGCTGCACTTGGCTTGGACTAGCAACCCGTGTTAATTTTCCATCTGAACTTATTAATCACTTTTAATAACTTGTGGCCCTTTGTTCTTTGTTCAATGCATACGGTAAGATCAATAAGAAATAAATCAATAAGAGAATAGATCTTGAAAATCAGTGGAGGATTTCTGTAGGGTCAAGAAAGTAGGATCAATTGTACATAGGCAATATTTAGATTAAAAAGGAACAAAATTAATAAATCTAATAAAAAAGGGATTTCTTGGAAATCGGTCGATCAGTTCTAGTGAACGGTCGACCGGTTGGCCTCGGGACGATCGATTGGTCTGTTAAGATCGGTCGACCCATGGGTTGACTCCGACTAATTTGAATCGGTCGATCCGTTCAGTTGAACGGTCGACCGGTGGGCAGGGATCGGTTGACCGGTCAGGTCGCAATGAAAAAGGATCAATCGACTGGTCGATATGAAGAGGACTTGGCTTTAGGTCACGTTATCGGTCGACCGGTTGCTGGCAATGCCTGCAGGCCAGTCGACCGCTCGGCGTCTAGAAAAGTTACAGAACTCGATTTTTCCAAAAAATATCTAACATCAATTCATTCTACTTTAGTTCCTACATGATAACAATCAATCAAACGCAATAGAACAGAAAGAATCACAAAGCATATGCAATTAATTCAAACAATAAAAAGGAATCAAGAATCAAGCAATCAAGCAATCAATCAAGAACTTGTGCCCTTCTTCTTAATCTCTTCTTGTTCATAATCAATTTGGGGCAGGAGTTAGAACAATTCAGAGGTCATGCAAGGTGATTTCAATTCACCCACCTCTGTTCGCGATTAATCCCTCCTTGCCTTGATTCGTTAAAAACCCTCCTGGATATGCCCCATGTTTCCTCCCTGTTCACCCTCTCGACAACCCTCTGTAGAAATTCCAGCAAGAGGCATAAGAAGAAATGAACTCGAAAGATGATAGGAGAGAAAAGAGGTCTCTGCACGACTTGCAATTGGGACAAAAGAGAAGACGCCTTTACTCCGGTCGTGCACAGGCAGCAACGAGAGAAGAAGAGAAGAGATCGTGAGGTTCTTGGGGAAGGGAAAACTAATACGAATATGTTTTTATCTAATCAAATCCCCTCTCCTTTAAACCCAATCTAATTTAAAGTAATGAGATAATTCTCTGATTTGTGGAGATCAATCAAATCCCTTAATTCCCTAACTTTGAGGGAAATTTGGATTCCTTTCTCTCAGCCGTCCGAGCCTATCACGTTTTCCCTTTTCTTTTTTTTATCTCTTCTTATTGTCGGTTATTACATTCTTACCCCCTTAAAAGAAAATTCATCCTCGAATTTTGCACTAAGTAGAGGGCTTACCGAAAAGATATGAAAATTCTTGACGCATTTCCGACTCTAGTTCCCATTTGCATCATCACCGTTATGGTAACGCCAAGCTACTCTGACCATGGGTACGTCCTTGTTCTTCTGACTCTTCAATCCTTTATGTTCCCAGTTGCACTTTATGTTCCACTATATGCATTGGATACTCGGCGAAGGTTAGGTCTATAGATAGATCTGGCTCTTCAATCCTTAGAACATTTGCAGCATCGTGCTTGTACTTCTTGAGCATAGAGACATGAAACACGTTATGCACTCTCCCATAAGATGGGGGTAGAGCCAGTCGGCATGCTGCCTCGCCTACCAACTCGAGTATCTCGAAAGGGCCTACATAGCAAGGACTGAGCTTTCCTCGCTTGCTGAATCTCATGACTCCTTTCATAGGAGATACTTTCAGGAGAACTTGGTCACCAGCTTGGAAGATCTGTTCTCGTCTGCCTTTATCAGCATAACTCTTTTGTCTTCCTTGAGCAGTCTTCATTCTCTAATTGATTAATTCAATCTTTTCAGCATACTCTAGTGCTTCCTTAACTTCTTCCTTAGTCATAATCTTCTCCTCGCCTACTTCACCCCAGTGGGCAGGTGAATGACAAGGTCGGCCATACAAGACTTCAAAGGGTGCCATACCAATACTTGAATGGTAGCTGTTGTTATAAGAAAATTCAATCAGATGAATATGCTCATCCCAGCTACCCTGCCAATCTAAAGCACAGGCTCGTAACATGTCCTCTTGTGTCTGGATGGTCCTCTCAGACTGCCCATCCGTCTGAGGGTGAAATGCGGTAGTAAAATTAAGCCTTGTCCCAAAGGCTTGCTGCATGCTCTTCCAGAATCTAGCAGTGAATTTGGGATTTCGATCAGACACTATGGACTCTGGGATACCATGGAGTCTGACTACTTCTCTTATATACAAGTCTAGCAGACTCTCCACTGATTGTTTCCATCGGATGGGAATAAAGTGTGCTGCTTTCATGAAACGATCCACGACTATCTATATGGCATCATGACCTTTCTTAGTCCTGGGCAAATTGGACACAAAGTCCATAGTGATCTTATCCCACTTCCATTTTGGGATTTCCAAAGGCTTCAACTTGCCATATGGTCGTTGATGCTCGATCTTGACTTGTTGGCACACTAGACATGGGGAAACATATTCTGCTATCTCTCTCTTCATGTCAGGCCACCAGTAGCTACGTCGTACATCATACATCTTGGTACTACCGGAGTGGATAGCAAACTCCGACTTGTGGCACTCATCTAGTACCTCTCGTCGAACGTCAGGATCTTTGGGAACCCACAACCTGTCCCGATATCTAATTTCTCCATCTGTAGAGATCTGGAAATCTGGTAGTTCATTCTGGTATCTTCTCAGGATCTTCGGATATTCTGGATTCACTTTTTGAGCTACTATAGTTCTGTTTACTATGCTGGGCTTCATCTGATGCATCATCCATAGAGCTCCATTAGTGCCCAACCTGGGACACCATTGCTCAATCTCCTCCAGCATCTCGTACTCGCGTAGTCTCATGCAAGCTATCGAGCCTTCTCACTTCTTGCTTAATGCATCGACGATTAAATTTGCTTTACCTGGGTGGTAATTAATAGTAAATTCATAATCCATAAGAAGCTCAAGCCATCAACGTTATCTCGTATTAAGATCCCTGTGATCGAAGATGTACTTGAGGCTCTTGTGGTCAGTGAAGATCTCAAATGTCTCTCCATACAAATAATGCCTCCAGATCTTCAAGGCAAAGACCACTGCCACAATTCTAAGTCATGTGTGGGGTAATTGACCTCATGCTTCTTCAGCTGCCGTGAAGCATAAGCCACTACTTTGCCATGTTGCATCAGGATACAGCCCAATCCTGTCCCACATGCATCACTGTAGACCACGTAACCTCCACTGCCTGTCGGTATGGTGAGAATTGGTGCCGATGTCAGACGGTCCTTTAGAGTTTGGAAACTCTGCTCACACTTATCTGTCCAAATAAACTTTTCTGCCTTCTTCGTGAGATTTATGAGAGGTGCAGCAATTTTGGAGAAGTCCCTGATAAACCTCCTATAATAGCCTGCCAGACCAAGAAAACTGCGAATCTCAGAGGCATTCTTCGGTCTTACCCAATTCGTTACCGCTTCTACTTTTGCGAGGTCTACTGCAATGCCTTTCTTGGAGACTATGTGACCTGAAAACATTATCTCCTTTAGCCAGAACTCACACTTTGAAAACTTGCCATATAGGTTATGTTTCCTCAGAGTCTTCAGCACTATCCTAAGGTGCTCTCGGTGTTGTTCTGGACTGGAAGAATAGATCAGAATGTCATCCATGAACAAAATGACAAACTGATCTAGGTATGGTCAGAAGACCCTGTTCATTAAGTCCATGAACGCGGCAGGAGCGTTCGTCAGTCCGAACGGCATGACCAAGAACTCGTAGTGGCTATATCTTGATCGAAAGGTAGTTTTCGGTATGTCCTCTTCGGCCACTCTCAACTGGTGGTAGTCACTACGCAGGTCGACCTTAGAGAACACTGATGCTTTTGACAACTGATCAAAAATGTCATCTATCCGTGGAAGGGGGTACTTATTCTTCACTGTCACTTTGTTGAGCATCCTATAGTCAATGCAGAGCCGCATGGAGCCATCCTTCTTCTTAACAAACAAGACCAGTGTGCCCAGGGTGAGACACACGGTCTGATAAATCCTTTATCTAGAAGCTCCTATATCTGCTTCTTCAGTTCTTGCATTTCTATGGATGCCATGCGGTAGGGTGCTTTGGAGATGGGTGCTGTCCCTGGTAGGAGATCTATCTTAAAGTCAATTTCCCATTTCGGTGATAGTCCAGATGTGTCCTTAGGAAACACATTTGGAAATTCCCGTACCACATCTATCTGTTGGAGCTCAGTGACAAGTGCGTCCGTCTTGACTACACTTTCTAAGTACCCGCAACATCCTTTCTCTAATAAATTCTGTGCCTTGATAGCGAGACGATGAGCTTGTTCCTTGTTGATGGAGTGCCCGTGATTACTGCCTTGGGCTTGTCTTGTGTCCTTATAATGATCTTCTTCTGTTTACAGTGCAAGGCTGCATCGTGATATGCAAGCCAGTCCATCCCCAAAATAACGTCGTAATCTACCATGGGGATGACTATGAGGTCTGCCGAAAAGTTTTTCTTTTCTACGATGATAGGTACATTCGGGATGTACCTAATAGCATGGAGAGTACCCATAGGTGTACTCACACGCATAGCATGGGGCATCTGCTTTAGAGGTAAACTAAGAGTTTGGGCACACGACTCCGAAATAAACGAGTGTGTAGCCCAGAGTCAAATAAAATTGTAGCAGATAAATTGACGATAGGGAGAGTACCTCTAATGACATCATTGTCATTCTGGGCTGCTTCTACTTCCAAGTTGTGCACACGACCTTGCACAATGGGATTTACACCTCCTGTTGCCTGGTTATCTCGACCTCCTCTGGCAGCCTGTGGGCAATTCTGGATGAAATGTTCGAACTGTCCACACTGAATACATGCGCCGCTCAGTCTGCGGCACTCTCCATCATGATGATGATCATAGTGTGGGCATAAAGGCTTCTGTGGTACTTGTGGCTGGCGCGGCGGTGGTGGCAATTATCTCAGCGGTTGTGCTTGCAGTGATGCAGGGTGTGGCTCAGCTTGAACTTGTCATGGAGCTTCCCTCTGCGGGTATGGCCTGAAGCGGCGATCACGACGATCGTCCCTCCTAAACGGTCAGTGATCATCAGTTCGAGGCCAGGGCCTCTCTATTGCTTTAGTTGGACTTTGGCCTTGTGTTCTGCTTGATCTTTCTCCATACGTATAGCCAACCTCACAGCCTTTTCCAGATACTCACAGTCTCTAGACAAGACCTCAGTCTTCAGAGCTTGTTGTAGCCCATTGATAAACATTTTAGCTCTAATACGCCCTTCAAATGGCATTGGGCAATACTGCTCCAGTTGACTGAACTGAGTGTGGTAATCAGCCACCGACATATTTCCCTGTTGCAGTTGCAGGAACTCCTCTTGTTTATTAATGCGATCATGTTCAGGTGTGTAACGAGCCATGAAAGCCTTTTTAAATTCATCCCATGCAATGTCCTCTTCCTCCAGCCCTCTGAACTTGGTGGCCTTGGTAGTCTTCCACCAACCCATTGCAGTACTAGTGAGTATATGAGTGGCAAATAAGACCTTGCGCCCGTCAACGCATCTCATCATCTTGAAGATACGATCCATGGTCTCTATCCACTCTTCAGCCTTGAAAAAGTCCGCCTTCCCATCATAATGAGGTGGGTGCAGCTTCAGGAAGGCCTGAATTGTGTCTTTAGCTGCCTCGTGTCGTGCTCCCTGATTTCGGCGTCTAGACGCCGACGGACTGTCTCCTGCCTGACTACCCTCAGGTGGGGCAAATTCATCAACGTGCTCCTCTAATGATGCTCTAGCTGCGCGGCCTCTGCCTCGTCCGCGACTTGGGGCACGGCCTCGGCCATGACCACGTCCACGACCTGGCTGGGCCCCAATTTCAGGGAGTGGGCCTTCTGGTACCCCAAGATTCTGGCCTGATCTGGCCGCTTGCTCCTGGATCCGCTCTGATCGTCGTGACATGCTTATTCTCTATCATACAATAAAATCATACATCAATAAACAATAAGTTATCTTAAACATGAACTTTACTTAATTGCTTTTCGATGGAGGGAGTGGCGATTGCTCGGTGATAGCACATGAACCAATACCATACTATACTATACACTAGGACATCATGAGATTCCTGTCCTTAAGCTCTGATACCATAAATGTAACGCCCCCAAATCGACCCCCACCACGTGGCGAAGACCAACCTGGAGACTCTATGGCATATGATGACTTTGACCATAATATTGACCATATTTCAGTCGATAATCGAGACACATCTGCGGAAGAAAGAAAAATAAAAGAAATAAAGGAAAGTATAACTTTAATTTGCGGAAGTCTAACAAGTGGTTACAACATCTCTAGAAAATAAAATAAAGTTCTACATCATGAATCTATGCGGAAGGTAAAGAAAAACTAATAAACAATCAAATAAGACATGTGGTTCATGTGCTGTCTTACCGCCAGAGCTTCATCACCACACACCTACTCCACCTCGTCACTGACCTGGTGATCACTAGCTGATCACAATAGTTTTTTATCCCATTTTCTAGTCAATTCACCCTTATCGAGCCCATATTTTGCCTAACTTTTGGCCAAATATGCTTGGAATACATGGATTGTGATAACTAGTTGATCTATCTCATTTTATACTTAATTCCATGTGCATAGAGGTTCTAAAATGCTAAAATCCATAAATATATCAATTCTATGCCAAGTTATCATTTTTTGGGCAAGTTATCATTCCAAAGTGCAAGTTATCATTTTTCTAGTTTAGCTGATTTCTAGTGATTATCTTGCCCTAAATCTCCTGCCATAATGAATTATTCATATTTGAATGATCATATTTCAACTTGTGCAAAGTTATCATTCTATTTGACAAGTTATCATTTTTGAGTGTCAAATTATCATTTTAGGGCAAAACTGTCATTTCGATATGCAAGGTTATCAATTCTACATAAAAGCATTAGACAATCATTATATTATTGTCCTAACTCCTTGCTGCTCTGATTTGATCACATTTGGACAACCACAACAAAAGTTATGACAAGTTATCATTTTTATGGCATCAAGTTATCGTTTTTGGCACCAAAGCTATCATTCCTATGAAATCTTATCCACATTTGATTTCTGACCTCATTCACTTGCCATCCTAATCCCTTTGATGCCTTCAATGCTTTGAACCACTCATATTTGGACATTTTTTATGAAATATGCAAAGTTATCATTCCGGGTTCAAAAGTTATCATTTTCAACTATGGATTTCATTCATGCACAACACCAATCTCATTTGATGATAGGGCTGATAATTATCATTGTCCTAATCCTTATTTGTTAAAGTACTATTCAAGGACTTTGATGCTTGCTATTTTGGCCTTTCTAGCAGGGCAAAGGAGGGCTGCACAAAGAGGAAAAAGGAGGACCACTTGCTTTTTGACTGTCCAAAAAGCTGTCACTGCAGATATTTTCTGGACCAGGACACTTGGCATGATCAAGGCATAAGGAAACCTTCTTATCTGCATCCAAGGGTGTAGGAAGGTGATGTATAAGCTGAGAAACCAGAAGGAGCAACGGTTTGAGCAGGAAGGAAGCAAGGAAAGGAGCTGAAGGGGCTACTGTAGATTCTTGTCGATAGCCTTCAGATTCAGGATGTTTTGTATCAATCCTTTCTTCTATTGTGTATCAAGCTTTGTAACTATGAGGAGCTAAACTCCATTTCTCCTAGGATAGGGTAGTAGTCTAGTTTAATTGTAGATGGGATATGGATAATTCTGATTTCCTGCACTGAATCAAGTTCTCATTTTTGGTTTTGCATTTTTGATTTCTATTTCTAAAATCTGTTTTGTATGAATCTGTTCTTGACATTGTGAGATCCTATTTGTATCTAAAACTGAGAGGTTATCCTTTGATCTAGTCCTTGTTCAGAAATGAATCAAGAACCAATGGCAAGTTTCTAGATTCAATCCCAATAAGGAATCTGATTTTCTAATTTCTAAATTCTGATTTTTCTAATTCCTAAATTGTTGAAATCTGTTTTTACCATTGTGGAGACTCAATTGAAATTATAACTGAGAGGTTGCTTATAGTTTCATTTTTGTTCAGAAATGAATCAAGAGACAATGGTATTTCCAAAGTTTCAATTCCTGAATTGTTGCAAATTTTGCATTGCTGATTTCTGAATTTCCATTGCTGATTTCTGAATTCTGAATTCTGATTTTTCTGAAATCCATGGAGTTCTGCCCTGTTATTGTTAAACCCTTGAATCCATTAATCACTGAAGAGTGAACTTTAGGTTTTCTTGTTGTTCAGAGATGGATGAAGAAGCAATGGCATGTGCTGAACTCCAATGTGAAACGTATGCTGATTTTATCCAATTCATTAGTGATAATGTGGATTTCATTTCCTTTTGCAGCTGAGAGGCTGATTTAAAATCCTCTTGTATTTTAGAGATAAACCAAGAAGCATTAGTACTAATATTAGATTAATTTCACTCCTGTTTAGTCAATTGAAGTAATCCCCTCATATCCAAAGTGCAATTGATTGTTATCATTTCAGATTTTACTAAATTGCCAAAAATCAGCAAGGAACTTGTTGAGCTTAATTTTAACTTGATTTCATTAAGGACCTCTTCTAATTCAACTTGTCTAATCAATCATATGAAAATATGATAATTAGTCCAAGTTTAATTGTGCTGTGATAACAGGCCATTTCAAGTTGAGTTAAAATTGACAAATATTGATAACTTATTTCATTCCATCCATAATTAAATTATATGAACCCCAACTCCTAGGAGAACCTTCCTCATTGATAGATAAACCCTTTTAGCCTTTAGTTTAGCATTTATAATTCAGATTAGATAAATTTTCAAAAGTCCAAAATCAGTTATCATTTTGCCATAGTCAAAAATTTGTTTTCACTTTCCTTCAACTTCTTGAAATTGTAACTTTAGTTAGGGCTAGTCTAGATTATTTTAGAGAGTCTTTGGCTTCAAATCACTGTGGATACAACATTTGAGTATATTACAATTGACTTGTATACTTGCAGTAGAGAGTGAATTAGGGAGTTAAATCAAAAATTGAAAAATATCACTTTTGACCTAAAAATCAGCAAGTTATCACTATACTCTTCAAATTCACTATCAAGTTTTTGACACCGTTGCCGGGGATTTGAGGCCAATTAGATTAACTTAGATAGTTTAGATTAGTTTTAGACTAGTTTTCAGTCCATTTATTAGCCCAATTTTCAGTTTTTGCAAGTTATCATTCTCAAATTTTCAATTTTGTCTAGTTTTCTTTCTTTTCTGAATTTGATACTTTTGATTTCAATTTATGCAGGATTTGGAGCTTCAAGGAGACCTCTACCTATCTAATCCTGAACTGAAAGAAGATTCAATAGGAGAAGAAGATTGCAAAGAGAAGAGGCTAGGAGAAGAACTTTTGAGGAGGAGGCTACCAATCAAAACATGGCTGGTCCTAGGACACTTAGTGATTGTTATTCACCCAACAATTGCAGAAAATTATGAATTTGATTTCTCAGTGAGAAAGAAGAAAAGATGGATATGAGTTGGCAAACTTGGTCCTATGACTATTATCAATCAAGTGAAACACCCTTGAGCTAGGAGGAATTGGATTCTATTGTTGAAGATGTCATGTTCAAAACTCTTCAAAAATATGGTTTTGATGTTGGAGAGTCATCACAAGTTCATTGCAATCAAGGATCACCACAATTTCAGCAGCCCTTTAATGCTTACATGTATGCCTCACATGGTCATGAAAGTGCAAATTTCTGGAATCTTGAGGAAGACTTCTCAAGTAGTAATCCTTATGTCCATGACTCACAAAATCATTTGTATTACCATCACAATCAAGGTCAAGTGTCAGAATTTCAAGTTGCAACCAAGGGTATTTCAGAAAATCAGCAATCACTTAATCAATCCATAGAAGTGTCAAGAATGGAGATTATGTTGGAGAACTTCATGAGGAGGCAGGAAAAGCAAACTGCAAATTTGGAAAAACTATATATGATAGCAGATGTTCTTCAAGCTGGATATCAAGTCTTGGAAGCCAAGCTTTGTTTGCAGTCCAGTCAAGAAGCCCCACAAATCCAATCTGCCCTTCCAAAAGAAGAAATTCAGGAAATGAAGATGGGAATTGAGAAAGATATGAACGAAGAAAAAGAAGTAGTCATGGAGGTTGAAGTTGAAAAAGAATCTATCACACTTGTAGAACAATTCAAGAAACAAGTTGAAGTTGCAAAAGTTACTGAAAAGGGTACTCCAATGATACCAACAATGAATCACATTGAAGATTGACTTATAAGGTTCCCATCCAATGAAGAACAAATTCTAAAAGACTCTGATTTTGATTCTTTGAAAAAACTATCAGATACACTCCTTTGTAATGAGGGCTGCAACTCAATTCACTTATTGTCTATCCCTAAAGATGAGTCACCTCCTGCACCCAACTGTCCAAAAGTTCTACTTGAAGCAATTTGCTCCACAAACCATCATGGATCAGTTGAAGAATGTCAACATCTTAGGGTCAAAGATGAAGAAACATCAAAAGAGAAGAAGTGGCCTGAACTTGAAGCAAGCACTAATTCATTTGAAGTCATTCAAAGTTCCAAAGTCTCACCCATCTTATTTTCCATTGGGCAACAGGTTATGACAGTAAAGCCACATGATGAGACTGAAATGGACATGGAGGATACAAAAGCAGAAGAAATTTCTTTCCAAATGAAGGCTATAGCAGAATTCAAATTTGTAGAAGGAATGGAACATTCAATGAAGGAAGATCATTGTTTGCCTACTAAAAGACGGAATCAAGAGCTCAAAGATCTTCCAATAATGCTGCATTTTAATAGGCCAATGAAGAAATGGCTGCTTAAATAAGATGGTGATCCAAGAGATTCATATGTCATACATGAGAAGTTTTGGGATGAGAATTTAGTATATTTCTGGTACAATGGAGGAGGGAATCAAACTGAAAAACAAATGTCAATCATTGACAAACTAAGAGAACCATACTTGATTAGTGAAGCGGTCCACAGATTGAAATCTCTACTTGATTACATTATACTATTTAAACCTCGTTGATATCAAGAGTTGTAACAATGTCTAGCCTAAGACATTAAAGTAGGAAACTTCTTGGGAGGTAACACAAGCCATTTTATACCTAAACTTTCTGTTTTGCAGGAATAAGTTAAGGAGGACTCAGATCAATCCTTAAATTTTCATTTAGGGAGTACCCATACCCTCACTTTTGATTTTCTCACTGAAATCCCAATGATAACTGATATTATCTTTTCCTTCATGCTACAATTATCATATTGACATCTGAATTATCATTCATATCAGTCATTCTAATCTATCATTGCTGAATTTTAGTGAATTTCAATGCATTTCAGTGCATTATTGAATTGTGCACTCCAAAAATTTGATATTGCAGATTTCATTGATATCTTTTATTTCTCTACAGGATTAGTTGCAATTCATGAAGAATGGACCACTCAAAGACTCTGATTGAGATGCAAGAACCATTGGAAGGGATCAATTGCAAAATTCCATGAATTTCATACCCTCCTAACCCTCTCCCTTGCCTATCTCTTTCACCACTGTGGACAGTGCTGAGAATAAGCTTGAGGGAGGAAATCTGATGCTTTTCTAAACTTTACACCATTTTTTCAATCTATTTTAATGCCCATATCATCAATTATCACCAGGTTATCACTGTTTGAACAAGTTATCATTGATTTCACTCGGTTATCACTAGTTTTGACAAGTTATCACTAGTTATTATTTTTTGAGTTCAATTCAATCCCTACCTTCATTTTAACTCTAAAATTGGTGAAATCCTTTATTATGACAGCTAATACACTCCAATACCAAGTGGCCAATTTGGCCATTAACCTTCTTGCTTTAATTGACTTATTCATTCAGGTGCATTTGAATCAATTCTCAACTGAAAAAGTTTCTTTTGTGGGTAACACTAGCTGACATTTATGGACTGAATTAGTAATATATGATGTCTAGAAAGGAGTCAAGGCTCTTGCTGCCATGTTAAATAGGAAAACTTGACTTTTTGGACAAAGGAATCCGAACCTTACTTGAGTTTGAACTATTGCTCTCATCATGAACAGAATAGAAAAAGAAAAATGGAGAAAAGAAAAAGTGAAAAGTTGCATTTTGCATTGCATGCATGCATAAATAAAGAGAGTGAAATTCCAAAAAGGAACCTCTCCTGAATAAAGCCAGTATTTTTATCCTGTGACCAGCATGAATAAAAATCAGGTCTTGACTTATTTACTTGTATTTTCATGAATAAAAGTTAGGTGTTAAACTTGTTTAAGCAGTGAAAAATCTGTTCATGAAGGGATTTGTAGTTCAACCCTTTGTAAAGTTGACAATCCCTGAAATTCAAACTTGTTATTGCTAGTACTTCTTTCATGGTTTAAATTCCTCTGTGATTCCCTAGCTAGAAATTAAGTTTTTTGAAAGAATGAAGTGTTGGCAATGTGGGAAACTCATTTGACTTAATTCAGCTGGTTTTGAATTCATTTGTGGACTGTTCATTCAAGTTTGTCCTTAATTTCTGGATGTTTTGCTTGAGAACAATCACATGGCCTTGTGAAAATCAGACACAGGGGAGGAGGTCCTCCCGTAAGCTTTACAGCCTAGTGGGAAACCTTATGATATACAATGCATAACATGAATGAAATAATTAGATTATAAATAATCATGCTTGACTTGAACTTGAAAGGATAACATGGTAGCATCATAGATTATAATAAGGAGTAATTAAGAGGATATCATAATTCATGAGAATCAATGATGCATAGTAACTTGAAATCATGGCATACTTGTAAATCATGATGATAACTTGAATTGACTTGTTCATGCTTCTTGATATTTGTTTATTATTAGAAATCAGGGTGACTTTAGGTGCCTTTAGTTCTTGGGGTATGTCGAGCAAACGATACGGCCTTGTGCAGGTCAGTGGGTGATCAAACCATGACCAAGGGAGCTACCCTTATCTTGCTACACTTGGCTTGGACTGGCAACCCATGTTAATCTTCCATCCAAACTTATTAATCACTTTTAATAACTTGTGGCTCTTTGTTCTTTGTTCAATGCATACGATAAGGTCAATAAAAAATAAATCAATAAGAGAATAGATCTTGAAAATTAGTGGGGATCTTTGTAGGGTCAAGAAAGTAGGATCAATTGTACATAGGCAATATTTAGATTAAAAAGAGAGATAATTAATAAATCTAATAAAAAAGGGGTTTCCTGGAAATCGGTCAACCGGTTCTGGTGAACGGTCAACCAGTTGGCCTCGAGTCAGTCGATCGGTCTGTTAAGATCGGTCGACCGATTGGTTGACTCTGGCTAATTTAAATCGGTTGATCCGTTTAGTTGAACGGTCGACCAGTGGGCAGGGATCGGTCAATCAGTCAAGTCGCAATGAAAAAGGATCGGTCGACCGATCGATATGAAGAGGACTCGGCTGTAGATCACGTTATCGGTCGATCGGTTGCTGGCAATGCCTGTGGACCGGTCGACCTGTCGGCGTCCAGAAAAGTTGCAGAACTCAATTTTTCCTAAAAATCTCTAACATCAATTCATTCTACTTTAGTTCCTACATGCTAACAATCAATCAAACACAATAGAACAGCAAGAATCACAAAGCATATGCAATTAATTCAAACAATCAATAAGAATCAAGAATCAGCAATCAATCAAGAACTTTGATCACTAGCTGATCACAATAGGTTTTTATCCCATTTTAGATTCATTTCACCCATATCGAGCACTTATTTTGCCTAACTTTTGGCCAAATATGCTTGGAATGCATGGATTGTGATAACTAGTTGATCTTTCTCATTTTATACTTAATTCCATGTGCATAGAGGTTCTGAAATGCTAAAATCCATAAATATATCAATTCTATACCAAGTTATTATTTTTTGGGCAAGTTATCATTCCAAAGTGCAAGTTATCATTTTTCTAGTTTAGTTGATTTCTAGTGATTATCTTGCCCTAAATCTCCTGCCATCATGAATTATTCGTATTTGGATGATCATATTTCAACTTATGCAAAGTTATCATTCCATTTCACAAGTTATCATTTTTTAGTGTCAAGTTATCATTTTAGGGCAAAACTGTCATTTCGATGTGCAAGGCTATCAATTCTGCATAAAAGCATTAGGCAATCATTATATTATTGTCCTAACTCCATGCTGCTCTAATTTGATCACATTTGGATAACCACAACTAAACTTATGACAAGTTATCATTTTTATGGCATCAAGTTATCGTTTTTGGCACCAAAGTTATCATTCCTATGAAATCTTATCCACATTTGATTTCTGACCTCATTCACTTTCCATCCTAATCCTTTTGATGCCTTCAATGCTCTGAACCACTCATATTTGGACATTTTTTTATGAAATATGCAAAGTTATCATTCCGGGTTCAAAAGTTATCATTTTCAACTATGGATTTCATTCTTGCACAACACCAAATCCCATTTGATGATAGGGCTGATAATTATCATTGTCCTAATCCTTATTTGTTAAAATCCTATTCAAGGACTTTGATGCTTGCTGTTTTGACCTTTCTAGCAGGGCAAAGGAGGGCTGCACAAAGAGGAAAAAGGAGGGAGGACCACTTGCTTTTTGGCTGTCCAAAAAGCTGTCACTGCAGATATTTTCTAGACCAGGACACTTGGCATGATCAAGGCACAAGGGAACCTTCTTATCTGCATCCAAGGGTGTAGGAAGGTGAGGTCTAAGCTGAGAAGCCAGAAGGAGGAAGGGGGGCTGGGCATTCAAGGGTTTTGAGCAGGAAGGAAGCAAGGGAGGAGCTGAAGTGCTACAACATTTGATTCCTGTCGATAGCTCCTAGTTCATGATGTTTTGTATCAATCCTTCCTTCTATTTTGTATCAAACTTTATAATTATGAGGAGCTAAATCTCATTTATCCTAGAAAAGGGTAGTAGTCTAATTAGTTATGGATGAGATATGAACAAATCTGATTTCCTGCACTGAAATCTGATTTCTGGTTTGCAATTTTGATTTCTGTTTTCTACAATCCTGAATTCATAGGATTCTAATCTTGACATTGTGAGATCTTATTTGTATTTACAACTGAGAGGTTGTCTTTTGAACCATTCTTGTTCAGAAATGAATCAAGAACCAGTGACATGTTTTAGATTCAATCCCCAATTAGGAATTTAATTTTCTGATTTTTGAAATCTGTTTTGCCATTTCTGATTTCTGAATTGTCAAATCTGTTTTCATCATTGTGGAGCCCTGATTTCTTAGTAGCTGAGAAGCTAATCTTTAGGTTCCTTCTTGATCAGAAATGAATCAAGAGACAATGGTAATTGCAAGGTTTTAATCCTTAAAATGTTGCAAACTATCCATTGCTGATTTCTGATTTTCAAATCTGATTTCAAATCTATTTTTTGAATTTGTGGAATCTGCCTTATTATTGTTAAAGCCCTTGGTTTCATTTAATCACTGAGAGGTGTACTTAAAGTTTTCTTGCTGTTCAGAGATGGACCAAGAAGCAATTGCATGTGTTGAGTTTCCATATGTAATTAGGTGCTGATTTTATCCAACCTATTAGTAAATATGTGGACTTCATTTCAATTTGCAGCTGAGAGGCTGATTTAAAATTCTCTTGTAGTTTAGAGATAAACCAAGAAGCATTTGCACTAATATTGGATTGATTTCATTACTGTTTAGTCAATTGAAACCATTCCCTCATTTTTAAAGTGAAATTGATTGTTATCATTTTCATATTTCATTGAATTGCCAAAAATCAGCAAGGAACTTAATCTTGAGCTTAATTTTAACTTGATTTCAGTCAGGACCTCTTCTAATCCAACTTAGGTAATCAATCATATGAAAATAATATGATAATTAGTTCTAGTTTATTATGCTGTGATAACAGCCCATTTCTAAGTTTAATTAGAAGTGATACATATTGATAACTTGTTCCATTCCATTCATAATTAAATTAGATGAACCCCAACTCCTAGGAGAACCTTCCTCGTTGATAGATAAACCCTTTTTGCCCCTAGTTTAGCATTTATAATTCAGTATTGATAAATTTTCAAAATCCCAAAAACAGTTATCATTTTAGTCACTTATAGAAATCTATTTTCATTTTCCCTCAATTTCTTGGAATTGTAACTTTAGTTAGGCTAGTCTAGATTGTTTTAGAGAGTCTTTGGCTTCAAATCACTGTGGATACGATATTTGGGTAGATTACAATTGACCTGTATACTTGTAGTAGAGAGTGAATTAGGGAGTTAAACCAAAAATTGAAAAATCTCACTTTTGACCCAAAAATCAGCAAGTTATTACTATACTCCTCAATTTCACTATCAAACTTGTGCCCTTCTTCTTAATCTCTTCTTGTCCATAATCAATTTGAGGTAGGATTTAGAACAATTCAGAGGTCATGCAAGGTGATTTCAATTCACACACCTCTGTTCGCGATTAATCCCTCCTTGCCTTGATTCATTAAAAACCCTCCTGGATATGCCCCCTGTTTCCTCCCTATTTACCCTCTCGACAACCCTCTGCAGAAATTCCAGCAAGAGGCATAAGAAGAAACGAACTCGAAAGATGATAGGAGAGAGAGGTCTTTGCATGACTTGCAATTAGGATGAGAGAGAAGACGCCTCTACTCCGGTCGTGCACAGGCAGCAACGAGAGAAGAAGAGAAGAGATCGTGAGGTTCTTGGGGAAGGGAAAACTAATACGAATCTATTTTTATCTAATCAAATCCCCTCTCCTTTAAACCCAATCTAATTTAAAGTAATGAGATAATTCTCTGATTTGTGGAGATAAATCAAATCCCTTAATTCCCTAACTTTTAGTGAAATTTGGATTCCTTTCTCTCAGCCGTCCGAGCCTATCACATTTTCCCTTTTCTTTTTTTATCTATTCTTGTTGTCGGTTATTACACTTGGCCTCATTCGTTTTCCACATATTGAGACAATGGAAGAATTTTTTATGAAAGATGATGTGTTGCTCATGTTTGAGAATAATGGACTGTATCACTTTGCCATGAACTACTGGTTCACATATGAAAGGTTAACATTTGAGTTTCTCTCCTCCTTTTCTACTAACAAAGATTACTCAGTTATCACTTTCAGGCTGCATAATGGAGATTTGAGATTGACAAAGGAGGTGTTTTGTAACATCTACCACTTTGCTCTGGAGGGCCTCAAGGAACCAAGCAAAGACATTGATAGTGATGAGTTTTGGAAGGAGATTACTGCAGAACCTATTTTCCCGAGAAGGACGACAAAAAGCACTGTGATATAGAACCCTATTTTGAGATGCTTACATAGGTTTATCTCATGTGGCCTATTCCCTCGAGGTATAGTCAAGGTGCGGTCACCAAATTTCATCTATATATTTTTTGGACCATGTTAAATCATATTGTGGTAGATACTGGTGATCAATTGATTAGACATTTTCAAAAGAATGCAATCAGGAGTAGTGGCATTATTACTGTAGGTGGGCTGATAACTCTTATTTACCAATACTTTCATATCAATTTGGAGCAGGACAATTAGATTCCCGGGAGTATATTTTTAAATAGATATGCACTCAGTGCCATGCAGTTAGTAGTCCATGATATTGATCAATGAGCCCATGTATTTTTAAGTTCGATAAAAATTTATGTGCCTATACCTTCTGTTGATATTGATAAACTCATGGTGTTCAACCATGATAACTGGTTGTTCTTTCCGACCTTCTAGGACACGTGATGCCTAGGCTGGTCCATCCTATACCTCACCACCGGCACAAATGAAGACAAATATGGCTTAGTCACTTTCAGCTTATGATTTTACTGCTATTTATGATCTCCTCTCTGTTATGCAGGGCCAGATTGACCACAAAACATTGAGAAACTGCACGCATGACTCGTCGGATGTATGCGTATCATCTCAACTAGGGCCACTTTGCACCAGACCCACCATCGCCACCTCCACAAGACTAAGCCTTGGTCATTTCTTCTCCATTATTTTGCATTTTCCCACTTACATATTTATCCTTTACACTTAGTTCTTCATGCCTAACACTGAAGGCAATGTTAGGTTCTAGCTTAGAGGAACTTTTTGCATGGGATGTTTAATTTAGTACTTTTAGTAGCATTGAGTCAGCCTTGTGTTAGTTTACTATGTGAGAGTCAATCCTTTGTTAGTTCTATGTTAAATATTTTATTGTCTTAAAGTTCATTATCAGGACATTGTGTATCCTATGAAATTCGATTATTGTTCTTTTTATCAGATATCACCAGAATATTGTGAAATGGTAAGAGTTTGTTGTCGAGCAAAAACATCCAGTCTTTAATTATGCACTTCTGAAATTATCTACTATGATGAGAGTTTTGATTATATTTGTATCTTTCTTGAAAACATCATCTTTTTTATCTTAAAATTATGCTATATAAATTTAATGTTAAAATGCCCTCTAGAACCTTGGCGCGTCTAGGTAATTAAATCTGTACGGGTTTCTTGCTTGGCGACCTAAGGGCATCTGCTCTGGGATCCGTCGTTCGAAAGCCTACTATATGGACCACCTTGTGCACTATGGAGAAGCACAAAGCCCCAATAAGTTAAAAGTATAAAGTGCCCTTTGGAACCTAGTGTGTTCAGGTAATTAGATCCATAGGAGATTCTTGCCTGGCGACCTAAGGGCATATGCTTTACTTGGACCACCTTGTGAAAAATAGACGAGTACTAAATACTCAATTATGTTTCAAAAGTTCTAAAAAAAGTAGTATGAAAGTAAGCTCCTAAAAGGCTTATGGCTCAATATTGATAATTTTATGAGATGGATAAATATTGTATGTAGATATGCAGGAAGGACATGGTTCAAGGTTGAAAATTTTGTAAGGCTGAGCTTGGATTGAGAAAAGATATTCCGGTGATGGCTGTGTAAAAGAGCAGTAGGAGGAAAGTATTGTGTATTGCAATGGAGCGAGGGCTTTATCTAACGATTGCTTGAGGACAAGCAAAATATCTAGCTTGGGGGAATTTGATGCACGGAATTCATGCATAATTTTTAGCCATTTTATTCTAACTTTAGAAGTATTTTGTGTTTCAAAAATGTGAAAATTATTTTAAATGAAAGAAAATTCTTTTGAGATTTATTACTACCTAAGCTTGGCTAAATTTATGACAGGGTATTGAAATATGCTGGAGTTTGGTCGAAAAGTCGAGGAAAACTACTTTCAACATTGTCACAACCGTGCACTACTTTGTCACGCCCGTGAAGCTTGTAGGCAAAATTGGAAGTTCACTATCACGACCGTAAGGTCAGCCTTCACGCCTGTGAGTGTAAGGATGAAATATCGAAGCTTCTGTTATGGCCGTGCGATAATACTTTCACACCCGTAACAGAGTGACTAGCAGACCATCTTTTGTCGCGGCCGTGCAGAGAGGAATCATAGTCGTGCCTATTTATGAATAGAAAATCATGTTCTATCATGGTCATGTGTCGGATAATCATGATGGTGTGATACAAAAGCTGAATGTCACGACCGTGACACTTAAACATCACAATCGTGACGGAAATATGTTGGGCCTTTTTTATCCATATTTTTTTTATAAGATTTTGGGTTTTTGAGTCAAGCTATGGGCAAAACTATTTATGGAGAGCCCAAATCAACTGGAAGAGCATCTTGGGAGTGTAGAAATCAAAGGTTGAAGGCTTGGTGAAGGCGATCAAAGATTTGCCGAAAACTCGAGAGTGGACAGTAGAATGAGGAGTAGTTCCTCTAGTTCTTTATTTTTTTTCCTGAAACATAATTTAGATTTATGTCATCTAGTTTGATGAAGTAGTTCTTTAGGATTTTCTTGATTGAACCCTACTTTGTATGAGTTCGTACATTAGTTGGTGAATTAGTAGAATGATTGATGATTTTCTCATTAAAAATATTCTTTTTAGTATTTGAAAAGAAGTTTAGATATTCTTTAGACTTTTCTTAGATCTTTCTCTTGCATGTCATCATTGGGGAAATCGCAAGAGACCCAATTGTTGTTGTTAACGTGACTTGAAAAAGTGCTTAATTTTATATTCCAGTTGATTGCATTTTGGAGATTTAATAAATTAAATTAAAAACGGAAAGGATTCATCTCTTTTGTGGATTTCAAAATAAGACTTAAAGCCTGCAATATTGGTTAAATCAATTTGTTAATGTTACTTTATTAGTTAATCATCTTTTGACTAAGGATTCATACATGAGTAGTGGTATTAATCAAGATAAATCCTATTCATCAATCCTACACTTTTAAGCCCCATTGATCATTTCTTTATATTTATATAATTTATCCTTCTTATTTTCATAAAACACAAAGTTATTATATTTTGCTCAGTTTATAATTAAGAGAAGTTATTAATTATTTCTCATCCTCGTAGGAACGATACTTATACTCATCATTTTATTACTTGAACGATTAGTGCACTTGCTAGTGCTTTTAAAATCTGCATCACTCAGCCATTCCCAGCGTTAGCCAAATTTTAGCTTCGTCTCCCTCGCTCACGGTCGTGACCAAGTTGGCCACGGCCGTGCTTGGCTATGTCATGTAGTGACAGAGGTGTCACGGGTGTGATCGAGAGCATTTTCAACCTTGATTTCGTCCGCTCGGTCATGGTCGTTCCTAGGGTTGGCATGGTAGTGCCGACTTTCTGGAATCCCGATTTTCAACCTGAAAATCTCGATTTTGGGGAACAAAGCTTCAATAAAAACAATCTAAAACATGACAAAAGATTGCAGTCATGATCTCTAAGAATGAAAGAATCATATAACATATTAAGGCATTTGATTTCCCTTCATTGTCAAGATTTAGGATTTTTCGCCAGAATTTCATACAACAACCAGAATCTATTCTCTGCATAGTATTCTGGCAGCAGGCACTAAAATACTAATAACTTAATTCATACTTGTTCTTTTCAAATGATTCTGATTTTTACATAAAGATAACACGAACTTTTAACTTTTGGATAAGTTTCAAACCTTAATTTGTATTTCTAATTTATGATACTTTTTACAATTTCGTCTCATTGTTACCCAAGACAGCATGATAGTAGTCCAATATGTGGATCATAACTATTTTTATACATCTTCAAATCGTATGAAATAAATTTTTGTGGAAACTAGACTTCGAGGGATTTTCATCCATATATTATTTGTAATGTTTGGATAAGTAAAACCTATCAAAATAATTATAACAAAACATTCATGAATTTAATATATTATGCAACATAAATCATAGAACTCTCATTCATGCAACCCTCAAACAAAATCCCTATCAAGAACAAGGTGTTCTTGAAACACTTAATCCAAACAAAAACATCATTGAGATGGGGGGAGAGGGGTTTGATCCCCTTTACATACCTTTAGGCTTTAGATATAAAATCCCTTTTTCCTAATCATCTTGTATCCTTCTTCATCATCTAGAAGCCTCTAGGTCTTCTTGTCCTTTTTCTAGAAACATTGGTCTTATCTTTGTTGATCTTAAAACATAGACACCATGAAGAATAGGTCTCTAGATCTCCTAACCTTAGACTTTTCTTAGTGAAGAAGAAAAAGAGAGAAGAGGAGTTGATGGCTAGGTTTTCTGGAAATTAATAGTGATGTTGGTTATTGATCACTAGCTGATCACTATAGTTTTTTTATCCCATTTTGGATGCATTTCACCCCTATCGAGCCCCGAAAATGCCCATCTTTTGGCCAATAATGTTTGAAATGCATGGATTGTGATAACTAGTTGATATTCCTCATTTTATACTTATATTCATATGCATAGAGGTTCTGAATGTTGGATCTAAGTTTTAATAATGTATAAAATTATATTTTGATGATACAAACCTTGAAAGATTAAAGTTAAAATGCTAAAAAAGTTTAAAGAAAAAGGGATAACTTTATGCACTACATTTTGATTAAATAATTAATTATGATCCTATTAGATTTTGGTAGTCATAAATACCAAAGTTGTAGATAATTCTGTTAGCTTTCCATAGAATAAAAAATCACCTCATTTGGATAACTGTGCAAAAAGTTATGCTTAAAATAGTGTAGGGCGGTCGAGCTGCCGGCTGGAAAACAGGTCGACCGGTCCAGAATATCGGTCAACCGGTCCAGAACACAGGTCGACCGGTCCATAATATCGGTCGACCGATCCAGAACACAGGTCGACCGGTCAGTGCAGAAAATGCCCAATTTCATCAAGCAGAATGTCGAAACTGTACCGGTCGAGGTACCGATCAACCGGTCCAGGACACATGTCGACCGGACTGTGCAGAATTCACCAACGGTCACATTTTTCATAAAAGAAAGTGTACCGGTTGACCGGTCCATATGTGTGGTCGACCGGCCTGTCAGTCAAATGAACAGTAACGGTCAAATTTGAAGGAGAAAATTGTGGAATTATTTTTGGACGATTTTCTCACTTGCAGAAGCCTATAAAAGGAGTGTCAAAGCCAGAAGGAAGTGCACTCATCCAAGCCTTGAAGAAAAACTTGAAGTTATCAAAGAAGACATTCTTCTTGAAGTTTTCATTTTTACTTTTCTTTCTTTCTCTCTTTCACTCACAGGAGCTTAGCTTTGTAAAAGAGAGAAACATTTTGTTCAAAAAAATATAGAGAGCTCCTATGTAAAAGAGGTTCTAAATCTTACCTCTTGAGCGAGAGAAAAAGATTAGCTTCCTAGGAGAGGAGAGGTTGCCTTGCCTCTCGAAACGGAGAAAATGTGGTTGATGTAAAGGGTTTTCTTCCTTGTCCCATTTGGAACCAAGGAAGGGATTATTGGAATCTCCGACGGTCTCGAGGTCGAGAAGTCGGAGCGGGGACGTAGGACAAGGTGTGGCCAAACACCGTCAACAACCACCGTGTCTTTGTGTTTGATTTTTTCTCTCTCTCCCCGTTCATACTGTGTTTATAATCTGAATTGCAAAGGGTTTAAGAATCGATTTTGTGCTTCCGCTAAGAATTTTGTGAAATCGATATTTTCGGTTAAACACCAATTCACCCCCCCTCTTGGTGCCCTTTGGGATCTTACAATTGGTATCAGAGCGGGTTGTTCTTGTTTTGGATTTTTGAATCATCTTATTTTTAGATCTAATTTTCTTTAGATCTCGTTTTAAGATTCAATCATCGTGTTTTAAGAATTAACAATCTTCAAGAGCCATGGCATCAAGTGGAATTAGTTTTTCCGAAGGACAATCAATTATTCGTCCTCCACTTTTGGATGCATCACATTTTGCATATTGGAAAATTAGAATTCAAGCATATATATGTTCTATTGATATCGACATGTGGGACATAGTTGAAAAAGGTTATTATGTCAATGAAAAGTTACCTACTGATACTAAGGAAAAAGAAAAGATTTTTTCAAAACTTGATTGGAAAGCCAAAAATATATTTTATTGTGCTTTGGATTCAACGGATTTCAATCAGATTTCTAATTGCAAAAATGCAACAAAAATTTGGAAGAAACTCATTATTAATTGTGAAGGAATGGAAAATGTCAAAGAATCTAGATTAAATATTTTGAATCATCAATATGATTCCTTCAAAATGCATGAAAATGAATCCATAAATGATATGGTTGCTCGGTTTAATGATATTTTGAATGGCTTAGCCTCCTTGGGCGAGCCAAGATCTAACCCCCAAAAAGTGAAAAAGATTCTTAGGCCTCTTTCCTCCAAATGGAATACGAAGAGGACCGTGATCGAAGAAAAAGATTTGAATAAATTGGATTTCGATGATCTAATTGGTTCACTTCTAACCTATGAGATCTCAATCCAAGAAGATCAAGAAGAAAAAGCCCCCAAGAAGAAAACATTGGCATTAAAGGCAAATGCAAATGAAGAAGACTCAAGTGAAGAAGAAGTGGACGAAAAGAGACTCGCCCGCTACACAAGAAAACTAGATAAGTATCTCAAGTTAGTGAAGAAGAAAGAGAAGAATGAGAAGCCTATCCGAAGATCAAACAAAAATCACAAAGAAAAGACATCGCGAAAAGGTAAGAAGAAAAAGTTTGAAGAGTCAAGTGAAACAAGTCACTCATCAAGCTCTTCCAATGATGAAGCATACTTATGCTTAATGGCACACGACGATGAGGTAACCTCTAATCCTTCAAATAATGACTCATCAGCTCTTCCGAAGAAAATCTTTCTTTAGATGAAAATAAAGAACTATCCTCTCTTATAAAATGATATTTTTCAATTAAAGAGGAAAATGAAAAATTAATATGTTAAATTGAAAAATTAAAAGAAGAAAAGGATATATGTTTTATGGAAAATAAAAATCTTAAAAATGAAATTGAAACTTTGGAAATTACACATGCATGTGAAATTGTCAAACTAGCATGTCCATTAGAAAAAATAAAACAAGAAAACGCCCTTTTGAAAAACACACAAAATAAGACTATTTTTCAACTAACAAAAAATAATCTTATGAGTCATTTTGGACGTAAAAACTCTTATTGGAAATCCAATCATTCCTATGATAGAAAATCACATATTACATGTTTTACATGCGGATTTCATGGCCATTATTCTTATAAATGCAAAATAAGAAAATTATCATCACATGCACATGGCATGATTTGGGTTCCGAATGGAACATTATCTAACAAAATCGGACCCAAAAAAGTTTGGGTAGCAAAAGTTACTTGATTACTTTTTCAGGTGTGCCTCACATGCAAAGTACATATGGAATTGAAAATGTGAAGGCACAAAGGTTATGGTAAAAGTATCATCTATTTTTTTCTCACTCAAAAATTCAAAACTACTATTTTCTTAAAAAAAGGAGGAACATATAAATGAAAATTGGTAATAGTGATATGGGGAGCATGATTAAACTTTATTTTAACATATCATGGACATCATTGTTGAATCAAAGTTTTATGCCATATTTTGATTCTTAATAATTTTTTGGCTTTCATAAATTGGTTTTCATTATAAAATAGCCATAAATTTAGGGGGAGTTGTCATTCAAAACTTGCAATACTCTACATGTCCATTATATGACAAAAGGGGGAAGAATAATTTTTTTGAAAAATTGATTAAGGGGGAGTTACATATGGTTTCTTATATGTTTCACATATAAATTAGTCTTTTTGATGAAACAAAAGGAGGAGAAATATAGGAGAAATATGATCTGAATATTACTTTATGTGAAGAGTTCCTTACAATTTATACTTATGTGAATATCTATCATTGTAAGGAAAGTTAAGTGTTAGGGGGAGTAAAATTGATTTTTACAACTTGTTTTATAACTTTTTCGCACCTGATACATTTTTCATATTTCTCGATTTGTCTTCATCAAAAAGGGGGAGATTGTTGGATCTAAGTTTTAATAATGTATAAAATTATATTTTGATGATACAAACCTCAAAAGATTAAAGTTAAAATGCTGAAAAAGTTTAAAGAAAAAGGGATAACTTTATGCACTACATTTTGATTAAATAATTAACTATGATACTATTAGATTTTGGATTTACCAAAGTTGTAGATAATTCTGTTAGCTTTCCATAGAATAAAAAATCACCTCATTTGGATAACTGTGCAAAAAGTTATCCTTAAAAGAGTGCAGGGCGGTCGAGCTGCCGGCTGAAAAATAGGTCGACCGGTCCAGAATATCGGTCAACTGGTCCAGAACACAGGTCGACCGATCCATAATATCGGTCGAACAGTCCAGAACACAGGTCGATCTGTCAATGCAAAAAATACCCAATTTCATCAAGCAGAATATCGAGACTGTACCGGTCGAGGTACCGATCTACCGGTCCAGGACACAGGTCGACCGGACTATGCAGAATTCACCAACGGTCACAGTTTTCATAAAAGAAAGTGTACCGGTGGACAGTCCATATGTGCGGTCGACCGGCCTGTCAGTCAAATGAACAGTAATGGTCAAATTTGAAGGAGAAAATTATGGAATTATTTTTGGACGATTTTCTCACTTGCAGAAGCCTATAAAAGGAGTGCCAAATCCAGAAGGAAGTGCACTCATCCAAGCGTTGAAGAAAAACTTCAAGTTATCAAAGAAGATATTCTTCTTGAAGTTTTCATTTTTACTTTTCTTTCTTTCTGTTACGAAAAGAGGGAGAAATGGATCACACGAAATACAGAAGAACACGAAGAGGAAAAACGGCGGCGGCTCTTTGTTATGGAATAATGATGATTACAAGGATAGGTCTCGGTCTAGACCCCTAGGGAGTTTATATAGGCACTCCCATTGACAGATGATAGGAATTACATACGGATTGGGACTCGAAATAAATCCCCTAAAAATAGGACACATATCTCGTGATAAGGAAATAAATCAAATCCAAATCACAAACAGAATACCCCGTAGGGGAATTCTGCTAAAGCGCCTGACTATGTAGGGGGACCAACTGGGTTCAGATTCAAGGCATTATTAACAAATCTCCACCTTGACTTGAATCATCTTCAGAGCACAAAAGCACGCCACGCCGCCGCCAGTCCCATCTTGAAGCTATTACCAAGTATTTATGTTAAGCAAGTCCAAACAATGTTGCAACTTTCCATAAGGAACAGATTTGGTGAACATATCAGCTGGATTGTCTTCAGTGCCAATCTTCTTCACCTTGATCCTCTTCTCAGTGCGGATGAAGTGATATCTGACATCAATGTGTTTGGTTCTTTCATGATGTACTTGATCCTTGGCTAAACATATTGCACTCAGACTGTCACAGTGCACTATAGCTTGCTCCTGATGTAATCCGAGATCTCCAACTAAGCCTTTTAACCAGATGCCTTCCTTGGCAGCTTCCATCAGTGTCATGTATTCAGTCTCTGTGGTGGACAATGTAACTGATGGCTGAAGTGTAGCCTTTCAACTAATAACTGAACTGTCCAAAGTGAAGACATAGCCTGTCATAGATCGTCTTCCATCAACATCTCCAGCATAATCTGAATCTGAGTACCTTGCAACCAAACACTCTTTATCACTTCTATAGATGAGGCCAATATCAGATGTTCCTCTCAGATACCGAAAAATTCGCTTCACTGCTTGCCAGTGCTCCTTTCCTGGATCGCTCATGAACCTGCTAACAACACTGACTGCATGAGCAATGTCTGGTCTTGTGCAAACCATAGCATACATCAGACTTCCAACTGCACTAGCATATGGAACCCGAGACATGTACTCCTTTTCTGCATCTGACTTTGGTGCGAAGGCAACAGAAAGATGAGCATTTGCAGCTGATGGAGTATTCAAAGGCTTCGCTCCAGACATTCCAAACCTGGATAAAATCTTCTCAATATAACTTTTCTGAGATAAGAAGAGTTTACCCTGTGCGCGATCCCTTAGAATTTCCATCCCCAGAATCTTCTGTGCTGCACCAAGATCTTTCATGTCGAATTCTGCACTGAGGAGCTTCTTCAGATTTTGAATGTCTGCCATGTCTCTGGCATCAATAAGCATATCATCAACATACAAGAGCAGATAGATGGTGGAGCCGTCCTTCACCTTCTTGTGATATACACAGCAATCATAGGGACTTCGACTGAATCCCTTACTGATCATGAAGCTGTCGAACCTCTTGTACCATTGTCTGGGAGACTGCTTCAAGCCATACAGAGATTTCTTCAGACTGCAAACTTGATTCTCCTTTCCAGGAATGGAGAATCCCTCTGGTTGGCTCATAAGAATATCTTCTTCAAGTTCTCCATGGAGGAAAGTAGTCTTCACATCTAGTTGCTCGAGCTCTAGATTCTGATGTGCTACAAGAGCAAGTAGCACCCTGATAGAAGTATGTCTGACAACAGGTGAGAATATCTCATTGTAGTCCACACCTTCTTTCTGACTATAACCTTTAGCAACCAGTCGTGCTTTATATCTCGTGCCTTCAACTCCTGGAATTCCTGCTTTCTTCTTGAAGATCCATTTACAGCCAACAGTCTTCCTGCCTTTAGGCAACTTGACCAGCTCCCATGTCTAATTCTTGTGAAGAGATTCCATCTCCTCACCCATAGCAGCGATCCACTATTCAGATTCGGCACATGTGATGGCATCCCTATAAGAGGACGGCTCTAGAGACTCCACCTCTTCAGCTACCTATAGTGCATAAGCAACCATGTCTTCGAAACCATATCGCTTAGGAGAACCCACTTCTCTGTGAGGACGTCTAGCAGCAATTGACTCCTCTTCAGGTTGTTCATCAGATTCTTCACCTTCTGGTTCTGCTTCTTGATGTGATCCTTCAGCATCATCCTCAGTTTGAGTGATTTCAACCTCCACCTGTTTACTGATACTCTCTTCAGCCTCCACCTTCAACTGAAGCATTGATGCTTCATCAAAGGTCACGCTTCTACTGTGGATGACTTTGTGTTCTGAAGGAGACCAGATTCTGTAGCCCTTCACTCCTACACCATATCCCATGAACACCCCTTCTTTGGCCCTTGGCTCCAACTTCCCTTCACTGACGTGATAGTATGCTGGACAACAAAAAACTTTCAGACAAGTATAATCAGCAGAATTTTCTGACCATACCTCAGTTGGAGTCTTGAGATCAATCGCAGTCACCGGACTTTGATTCACCAAGTAGCAAGCTATGTTAACAGCTTCAGCCCAGAATGTCCTATTTAGGCCAGCGTTAGAGAGCATGCACCTTGCCCTCTCCAGAAGTGTCATGTTCATTCGTTCTGCAACTCCATTCTGCTGTGGAGTATCCCTGACTGTGCGATGTCTGACGATGCCTTCATCTTTGCAGAACTGGTCGAATTCAGCAGAACAGAATTCCAAACCATTGTCAGTGCGAAGATGCTTCACTTTCTTCGACGTCTGATTTTCCACCAGAACCTTCCACTACTTGAAGGCCTTGAAGGACTCACTCTTGTGTTTCATCATGAATACCCAAGTCAACCTCGAGTAGTCATCAATCACAGATAGGAAGTACCTCGCACCTCCTAATGATGGAACACGAGAGGGACCCAACAATCGGCGTGGATGTAGTCAA
Source organism: Pontederia crassipes (assembly GCA_030549335.1). Lineage (NCBI taxonomy): Eukaryota > Viridiplantae > Streptophyta > Magnoliopsida > Commelinales > Pontederiaceae > Pontederia > Pontederia crassipes. The sequence continues at coordinate 12,223,488 of CM060195.1, read as the reverse complement.
GTGTCGCCTTCGTCCTGTGCACTACCTTGCCAAACTGAGACCTTCGCTGTTTGTCGAATACGCAGTGCTTGCAGAAGTTGATTTCAGATATCTTCTTCTCCCCTAGAAGACCTCGTTTGCTGAGGATATTCATCCCGTTCTGACTCATATGCCCAAGCCGCATGTGCCACAGCCTGGACCTATCTGATTCGGATGAACTAGCCACTGCAGCAACGCCAGAGACTGTCTTGCCTTGTAATACATACAAGGACTTCTGTCTGACACCCTTCAGAACCATAGCATCACCTTTCATGACCGTGAGGATGCCTCCAGCAGCATTAATCTGACACCCTTTAGAGTCTAGGACTCCAAGTGATATCAAATTCTTTTTCAGTTGCGGAACATGGCGGACATCTGTCAGCATCCTCACAAGATTGTCATGAGTCCTGATCTGCACAGAACCGATCCCAACTATTTGACAGACTGCATCGTTGCCCATGATGACGTTTCCACCATCAATCTTCTGATAAGTTGAGAACCACTCTTTATTCGGAGTCATATGATAGGAACACCCCGAATCCAGAACCCAACTATCCGTCAGACATCCTTGATCAGAAGCAGCCAGAATCAAATCATCTTCAGAATTTCCTGTTTCATGTGCCACCGCAGCGACAGGAGCCTTCTTCTTCTTCGGACAATCCTTCTTCCAATGACCTGGTTCCTTGCAGTAATAACAGATGTCTTTCGCAGTGATTTTCTTCTTCTTCGACTTGGATTTCTTTGAATTCGAGTACTGTCCCTTCTTTGCGGTCGATATCAAACCCGCGGCCTGAGTCTCTGCAGAATTTCCAGATGCCCTATGCCGAAGTTCACGAGTATGGAGACTCTATCTTACTTCTTCCAGACTTATAGTTTCCTTCCCGATAATCATAGACTGAATGAAATTTTCATATGATGGAGAAAGCGAAACTAACAGAATTAGGGCAGCATCTTCATCCTCGATCTTAACATCGATATTTCTGAGTTCCATCAACAAAGAATTTAACTGATCAAGATGTTCCTTCAGAGGGGTACCTTCCTGCATGCGGAGAGAGAACAGACGTTGCTTCAATAGCAACTTGTTGGTGAGAGACTTCGTCATATATAGACTCTCGAGTCTCAACCACAGACCGGCCGCTTTTTCTTCATCTGCGACCTCGATTATCACCTCATCCGCCAGACACAACAGGAACATCGAGTGCGCCTTCTCCTCCTGTGCCGCCAAAGTTGCGAGGTCGATCTCCTTTTCTTTGCCTTTCAAGTCTTCCTCCTTTGGCTTGTTCTTCGACACGTTTGAGAGCGGCGCCCAGACTCCTTGTTGCTTCAAAAGCGCCCGCATCTTGATCTGCCATAATCCGAAACTGTTTCTGCCGTTGAACTTCTCCACGCTCACGTTGTGCGACGCCATCTCCCTGCTGATCGAGAATCATTGACAAACCCTAAGGCTCTGATACCAGTTTGTTACGAAAAGATGGAGAGATGAATCACACGAAATAGAGAAGAACACGAAGAGGAAAAACGGAGGCGGCTCTTTGTTATGGAATAATGATGATTACAAGGATAGGTCTCGGTCTAGACCCCTAGGGAGTTTATATAGGCACTCCCATTGAAAGATGATAGGAATTACATACAGACTGAGACTCTAAATAAATCCCCTAAAAATAGGACACATATCTCGTGATAAGGAAATAAATCAAATCCAAATCACAAACAGAATACCCCGTAGGGGAATTCTGCTGAAGCGCTTGACTATGTAGGGGGACCAACTGGGTTCAGATTCAAGGCATTATTAACACTTTCTCTCTTCCACTCACAGGAGCTTAGCTTTGTAAAAGAGAGAAAAAGTTTGTTCAGAAAAATAGAGAGAGCTCCTATGTAAAAGAGGTTCTAAATCTTACCTCTTGAGCGAGAGAAAAAGATTAGCTTCCTAGGAGAGGAGAGGTTGCCTTGCCTCTCGAAGCGGAGAAAAGGTGGTTGATGTAAATGGTTTTCTTCCTTGCCCCATTTGGAACCAAGGAAGGGATTATTGGAATCTCCGACGGTCTCGAGGTCGAGAAGTCGGAGCGGGGACGTAGGCCAAGGTGTGGCCGAACACCGTCAACAACCACCGTGTCTTTGTGTTTGATTTTCTCTCTCTCTCCCCGTTCATACTGTGTTTATAATCTGAATTGCAAAAGTTTTAAGAATCGATTTTGTGGTTCCGCTAAGAATTTTGTGAAATCGATATTTTCGGTTAAACGCCAATTCACCCCCCTTCTTGGTGCCCTTTGGGATCTTACAATTGGTATCAGAGCGGGTTGTTCTTGTTTTGGATTTTTGAATCATCTTATTTTTAGATCTAATTTTCTTTAGATCTCGTTTTAAGATTCAATCATCGTGTTTTAAGATTTAACAATCTTCAAGAGCCATGGCATCAAGTGGAATTAGTTTTTCCGAAGGACAATCAATTAGTCGTCCTCCCCTTTTGGATGCATCACATTTTGCATATTGGAAAATTAGAATTCAAGCATATATATGTTCTATTGATATCGACATGTGGGACATAGTTGAAAAAGGTTATTATGTCAATGAAAAGTTACCTACTAATACTAAGGAAAAAGAAAAGATTTTTTCAAAACTTGATTGGAAAGCCAAAAATATATTTTATTGTGCTTTGGATTCAACGGATTTCAATCAGATTTCTAATTGCAAAAATGCAACAAAAATTTGGAAGAAACTCATTATTAATTGTGAAGGAATGGAAAATGTCAAAGAATCTAGATTAAATATTTTGAATCATCAATATGATTCCTTCAAGATGCATGAAAATGAATCCATAAATGATATGGTTGCTCGGTTTAATGATATTTTGAATGGCTTAGCCTCCTTGGGCGAGCCAAGATCTAACCCCCAAAAAGTGAAAAAGATTCTTAGGTCTCTCTCCTCCAAATGGAATACGAAGAGGACCGTGATCGAAGAAAAAGATTTGAATAAATTGGATTTCGATGATCTAATTGGTTCACTTTTAACCTATGAGATCTCAATCCAAGAAGATCAAGAAGAAAAAGCCCCCAAGAAGAAAACATTGGCATTAAAGGCAAATGCAAATGAAGAAGACTCAAGTGAAGAAGAAGTGGACGAAAAGATACTCGCCCGCTACACAAGAAAACTAGATAAGTATCTCAAGTTAGTGAAGAAGAAAGAGAAGAATGAGAAGCCTATCCGAAGATCAAACAAAAATCACAAAGAAAAGACATCGCGAAAAGGTAAGAAGAAAAAGTATGAAGAGTCAAGTGAAACAAGTCACTCATCAAGCTCTTCCAATGATGAAGCATACTTATGCTTAATGGCACACGACGATGAGGTAACCTCTAATCCTTCAAATAATGACTCATCAAGCTCTTCCGAAGAAAATCTTTCTTTAGATGTAAATAAAGAACTATCCTCTCTTATAAAATGATATTTTCCAATTAAAGAGGAAAATGAAAAATTAATATGTGAAATTGAAAAATTAAAAGAAGAAAAGGATATATGTTTTATGGAAAATAAAAATCTTAAAAATGAAATTGAAACTTTGGAAATTACACATGCATGTGAAATTGTCAAACTAGCATGTCCGTTATAAAAAATAAAACAAGAAAACGCCCTTTTGAAAAATACACAAAATAAGACTATTTTTCAACTAACAAAAAATAATCTTATGAGTCATTTTGGACGTAAAAACTCTTATTGGAAATCCAATCATTCCTATGATAGAAAATCACATATTACATGTTTTACATGCGGATTTCATGGCCATTATTCTTATCAATGCAAAATAAGAAAATTATCATCACATGCACATGGCATGATTTGGGTTTCGAAAGGAACATTATCTAACAAAATCGGACCCAAAAAAGTTTGGGTACCAAAAGTTACTTGATTACTTTTTCAGGTGTGCCTCACATGCAAAGGACATATGGAATTGAAAATGTGAAGGCACAAAGGTTATGATAAAAGTATCATCTATTTTTTTCTCACTCAAAAATTCAAAACTACTATTTTCTTAAAAAAAGGAGGAATGTATAAATGAAAATTGGTAATAGTGATAGGGGGAGCATGATTAAACTTTATTTTAACATATCATGGACATCATTGTTGAATCAAAGTTTTATGCCATATTTTGATTCTTAATATTTTTTTGGCTTTCATAAATTGGTTTTCATTATAAAATAGCCATAAATTTAGGGGGAGTTGTCATTCAAAAGTTGAAATACTTTACATGTCCATTATATGACAAAAGGGGGAAGAATAATTTTTTTGAAAAGTTGATTAAGGGGGAGTTACATATGGTTTCTTATATGTTTCACATATAAATTAGTCTTTTTGATGAAACAAAAGGAGGAGAAATATAGGAGAAATATGATCTGAATATTACTTTATGTGAAGAGTTCCTTACAATTTATACTTATGTGAATATCTATCATTGTAAGGAAAGTTAAGTGTTAGGGGGAGTAAAATTGATTTTTACAACTTGTTTTATAACTTTTTCGCAACTGATACATTTTTCATATTTCTCGATTTGTCTTCATCAAAAAGGGGAAGATTGTTGGATCTAAGTTTTAATAATGTATAAAATTATATTTTGATGATACAAATCTCGAAAGATTAAAGTTAAAATGCTGAAAAAGTTTAAAGAAAAAGGGATAACTTTATGCACTACACTTTGATTAAATAATTAACTATGATCCTATTAGTTTTTGGATTAGTCATAAATACCAAAGTTGTAGATAATTCTATTAGATTTCCATAGAATCATAAATGAACAAATTTGGATAGCTGTGCAAAACGTTATCCTTAAAATAGTGCAGGGCAGTCGAGCTGCCGGCTAGAAAATAGGTCGACCGGTCCAGAATATCGGTCAACAGGTGCAGAACACAGGTCGACCGGTCCAGAACACGGGTCGATCAGTCAGTGCAGAAAATGCCCAATTTCATCAAGCAGAATATCGAGACTGTACCATCGAGGTATCGGTCGACCGGTCCAGACACAAGTCGACCGGACTGTGCAGAATTCACCAACGGTCACATTTTTCATAAAAGAAAGTGTACCGGTCGATCGGTCCATATGTGCGGTCGATCGGCCTATCAGTCAAATGAACAATAATGATCAAATTTGAAGGATAAAATTATAGAATGATTTTTGGACGACTTTCTCACTTGCAGAAGCCTATAAAAGTAATGCCAAAGCCAGAAGGAAGTGCACTCATCCAAGCCTTGAAGAAAAACTTCAAGTTATCAAAGAAGACATTCTTCTTGAAGTTTTCATTTTTACTTTTCTTTCTTTCTATCTTCCACTCACAAGAGCTTAGCTAAGTAAAAGAGAGAAATATTTTGTTCAGAAAAATAGAGAGAGCTCTTGTGTAAAAGAGGTTCTAAATCTTACCTCTTGAGCGAGAGAAAAATATTAGCTTCCTAGGAGGGGAGAGGTTGCCTTGCCTCTCGAAGCGGAGAAAAGGTGGTTGATGTAAAGGGCTTTCTTTCTTGCCCCATTTGGAACCAAGGAAGTGATTAGTGGAATCTCCGACGGTCTCGATGTCGAGAAGTCGGAGCGGGGACGTAGGCCAAGGTGTGGCCGAACCCCATCAACAACCACCGTGTCTTTGTATTTGATTTTCTCTCTCTCTCTCTCCCCCCGTTCATATTGTGTTTATAATTTGAATTGCAAAGGTTTTAAGAATCAATTTTGTGCTTCCGCTAAGAATTTTATGAAATCGATATTTTCGGTTAAACACCAATTCACCCCCCCTCTTGGTGCTCTTTGGGATCCTGTACTGAAATGTTAAAATCCATAAATATTTAAATTCTATGCCAAGTTATCATTTTTAGGACAAGTTATCACTCCAATAGGCCAAGTTATCATTATTTTGAGTGAACTGATTTTCAATGATTTTCTTGCCCTAAATTCATCACTATCATGAATAAATCATATTTGGATGGTCATATCTCAACTTGTACAAAATTATCAATCCATTTGAACAAGTTATCATTTATCCAATGCCAAGTTATCGTTAAAGGGCAAAACTATCATTTTGACATGCAAAACTATCAATTCTACACAAAGGCCTTAGGCAATCATTATATTATTGTCCTAACTCATTGCTGTTCAAATTTGATCACATTTGGATAACCACAACCAAAGTTATGACAAGTTATCATTTTTAAGGCAATTAAGTTATCATTTTAGCACCCAAGTTATCATTCCTATGAAATCTTATTCATATTTGATTTCTGACTTCACTCACTTGCCACCCTAACCCATTTGATGCCTTCAATGCTCTGAACTACCCATATTTGGACATTTTCCAAGATATATTCAAAGTTATCATTCCGGGTATTGATAAGTTATCATTTTTAACCTTGGTTTGCAACTCTTCAGAACACTAAATCCTACTTGATGTTTGAGCTGATCCTAGTGGCTTACCTCATCCTTATTTGTTTATTTCTTATTTGAGGACTTTGATGTTTGGTGTTCTTTCTCTCCTAGCAGGTGAATGGAGCTGAAAAAGATTGGAAAAGCAAATGGGGGACCACTTACTTTATGCTGCACAAAAGCTATCACAGCAGCTGGATTTTCAGGCCCTGGACAGGTGTCTCACATCAGAGGCTAAGGAACATCTTGATGCTGATCTAAGGGTGTTTAAAGGCCATATATAAGCTGAAGAAACCCTGGAATGAGGGGGGAGTCGGCCATCGCAAGAAGGAAGGAAGGATTGATGCTGAATTGGAGTGGAAGGAGCTGAAGGGTTGCTGATTTTCTACAAAATAGCCTTCAAAAATCAGGATGATTAGCTTATGTTCTTCATTCCATTTTGTATCAAACTTTGTAATTATGAGGAGCTAAACTCCATGTCTCCTAGGATAGGGTAGTAGTCTAGATTAATTGTGGATGGGTTAGGGACAAATCTGATTTCCTGCACTGAAATCTGATTTCTGGTTTTATAATTCTGATTTCTGAACTTATATGAATCTGTTCTTGTCATTGCAAGATCCTACTTGTATTTACAACTGAGAGGTTGTCCTTTGATCCATTCTTATTCAGAAATGAATCAAGAATCAATGCCAAGTTTCTAGATTCAATTCCAATTGGAATCTGATTTTCCTGATTTCTGAAATCTGATTTTCCTGATTTCTAAATTCATGAATTGTTGAAATCTGTTTTCATCATTGTGGAACCCTAATTGAATTAATAACTGAGAGGTTGGTTATGGTTCTATTCTTGTTCAGAAATGAATCAAGAGACAATGAAATTTCTAAGGTTTCAATCCATGAATTATTGCAAACATTTCAACTTGTCATTACTGATTTCTAATTTCAAAACTGATTTCCTGAAATCTGAATTGCATTTCTGATTTCTGATTCTCAAAATCTGATATCATTGTAAGATTCCTGATTTCTTAGCAGCTAAGTAGTTGATAGTGATATTTGGGTTTTCTAGTGATAACTTGCTGAAATTAAAGAAAATGTCAATTTTTCATTTTTTTTTTTGGGTCTCCCAACTCACTAGCTGCAAGTGCACAAGTAAGTTGTAGTAGACTCAGGTTGTCGTATCCACAAGAATTTGAAGTCTAAGACACCCTAAAACATTTTAGATTAGTTCTACTTAAGTGGCTAAAAATAGATTTTTAATGAATAGTGAAAATAGATTTTTCTTTATAGAAAGTGAAATGATAACAGATTTTTGGGTTTTGGAAATTTATCAAAACTGAATTATAAATGCTAGAATGAAGTCTAAAAAGGTTTAACTATCTATTAGGAAGGTTCTTCTAGGATTTGGGGTTCATCTAAATTAATTAAGGATGGAATGGAACAAGTTATCACTAAATGTCCAACTTTTGATTCAACTTGAAAATAGGTGTTCCCACAGCTCAATTGGCCTCTAACTAAGCAATATATGATTATATAATTGTTAGCTAGGTTGAATCAAAAGAGGGTCCTCACTGAAAATCAAGTTATCATTGGGCTCAAAAGAAAGATTCAATGCTGATTTTTTGCAATTCAAGGAAGTTTGGAATGATAACTTGCATTTACAATCATAAAAAGATGGAATCATTCCAATCAACCAAACCAGGATAAAATATACTCAATAATGGTGCTTGTGTTCCATGATTCATCTCTGAATTCAAGGGAGATTCAAAATCAACCTCTCGGTTGCAAAATAAATTGGAATCCACACAAACACACTCAATTGGAAATGCAAAACATATGGCCACATGAGTTCACAATTTCCATTGCTCCTTGGCCCATTTCTGGATCTCAAAGAAGCCCTTAAGACTACCTCTCAGTAGTGGATAATATGAGGGTTGACAATGGAAATCAGAAGTTAGAAAAATGAGAAAACAGAAATCAACATTTCTGAAAAAATCAGCAATGTGGATTGATGGAATTCAAGTTTGCCAAATGCCCCTTCACCCATCTCTGGACTGCAAGGGATTCCTAAAGTACACCTCTCAGTGATTTGAATAAAATAGGGATTAACAATTGGCAAATCAGATTCCAAACAATCAAAAAATAGAATTTAGAATCAAACTAAGAAATCAGATTTTGGAAAAAAAAATCAGATTTGAATTCTGAATTGTCAATGATCTTGATTCATTTCTGAATAAGATCATGGCATATACTACCCTCTCAACTATTCAATTATCTAATCCTTGATGACAATCAGATTCAAAAGCCCAAGAAATCAGATTTTGGAATTCAGGAAACCAAAAAATCAGCAACTCATTCAATTCATTCAAATCAGGAAAAACCAAATCAGTTTTGAATCATAGGAATGTCAAAGCTTCTCAATTCATTTCTGAACAAGATTGGGATAGATGTCAACCTCTCAGTTGTTCAATTAGTTCAATCCCCAATGACAATCAGATTCAAACAGCCCAAGAAAATCAGAATTCAGATTTCAGAAAAATCAGATTTCAGAAAATAGAAATCAGAATTCTAATTGGGTTTGTATCTAGAACTTGCCATTGATTCTTGATTCATTTCTGAACAAGGGTTAGACCAAATGATAACTTCTCAGTTATAAATACAAATGGGGTCTTCAAATGGCAAGATCAGATTTATAACAAATCAGATTTCAGAAATGTAAAACCAGAAAAATCAGATTTGTGATTTCAGTTCAGGAATTAATGGAAAATCTGATTTGAGTCAAATGATTGCCCAAACAATCTTGATTCATTTCTGAATAAGATAGGGACAATACCAACATCCCAAGGACTCAATTAACCAAGTTAGAAATGAAGAACAGATTCTGATATTTATAAGAATCAAATTCAGAAATCAGAAAACCAAATCAGAAATCAGAATTGCAATTGAATGAAATCAGAAAACTGGCATTAATTCTTAATCCACTTCTGTAGAATGATTAGATCAAGTAATACTTCTCAGTCATTGGTTACAATTAGATCTAATAGTAGCATAGCATAAATCAGTAAAGAAGTTTCTGAAATCTAAAAATCAGAAATGATTCAGTGCAGGAATTATAAAAACAGTCCATATCCATCCAAAACTAATCTAAACTACTACCCTATCCTAGAAGAAATGGAGTTTAGCTCCTCATATTTACAAGATTTGACATCAAATGGGGTAAGGAACAGATACAATTCATGGTTCTTTGAAGCTTCCTGGCCAGCAGCTCCTCCCAAAATCCAGCAGCCCCCTTTCTTGCCTTGCCTTGCTCCAAACCCTTGAATGACCAGCCTCCCTTCTCCTCCAGAAAAATCCAGCTTATATATCACTTCTCCCCACCTTTGGATCAGCATCAGAACATTCTTTGTGCTTTGATTGCAGCCATGTGTCCCCTGGCCCTGAAATTCCAGCAGTGACAGCTTTTTGGACAGCCAAAAAGCTAGTGGTCCCCCCTCCTTTTTTCTTCCTTTTGGCCACCTTTTCCACTTGCTACAAGGGCCAAAACATCAAGCATGAAAGTCTTCTAATAATATTTAAACAACTAAGGATTAGGACAGTAGTTAAAATCAGATCTATATCAAAAAGGGAATTGGTGTGTTGCAAGAATGAAAACCGATATCGATATGAATGAATTCAAGGGCCCGGAATGATAACTTTATGGAAATCTTGGGAAATGTCCTAATATGGGTGGTTCAAAGCATTTCAGGCATCAATTTGATTAGAGTGACAAGTGAGTGAGGTCAAAAATCAAATATGAATGAGATTCCTAAAAGTGATAACTTGAGTGCCCCAAAAACGATAACTTATATGACTTAAAAACGATAACTTGTCATAACTTGAGTTTTGATTATCCAAATGTGATGAAATTTGACCAGCAATGAGTTAGAACTATAATAAGATGATTGCTTAAGGTCCTTGTGCAGAATTAATGGTTTTGCATGTCGAAATGACAGAATTGCCCTTTAACGATAACTTGGCACTTGAAAAATGATAACTTGTTCAAATGGACTTAAAACTTTGCACAAGTTGAGATGTGACTATCCAAATATGATTTATACATGATAATGATGGATTTAGGGCAAGAAAACTATTGAAAATAAGTTCATTCAAAATAATGATAACTTGACACTTAGGAATGATAACTTGTCCTCAAAATGATAACTTGGCATAGAATTTAAATATTAATGGATTTTGGCATTTCAGAACCTCTATGCACATGGAATTAAGTATGAAATGAGGAATATCAACTAGTTATCACAATGTTTGCATTCAAAGTATAATTGGCCTAAAAATAGGCAAAAGTGGGACTCGATATGTATGAATTGCATCTAAAATGGGTTAAAATCATATAGTGATCAGCAAGTGATCAAACTCCCCCAAGCTTATCCTTTTGCTTGTCCTCAAGCAAAACATTCAGAAATTAAGGACAAACTTGAATTAAAAGTCCACAAATGAAGTAAAGTCTAGCTGAATTGAATCCAATGAGTTTCCCACTTTGCCAACACTTCATTCTTTCCAAAAACTCAATTTCTAGCTAGGGAATCACAAAGGCTAAAGCAAATTTAAGCCATGGAAGAAGTACTAGCAATAACATGTTTGAATTGTAGGAATTGTCAACTTTACAAAGGGTTTGAACTACAAATCTCTTCATGAACAGGTTTTCAATTGATTAAACAGGTTTAACACCTGACTTTTATTCATGAAATGCATATAAACAGGTTTAGCACCTGATTTTTATTCATGCTTTCTTTAGGAGAGATTCCTTGGGAAGTTTTGCTCTCCTAATTTTTTTTTTCTTTTTGCATTGAAGAGAGATTCCTTTGGAAGTTTTGCTCTCTTCCTTTTTTCTATGTATGCATATGACTTTTTACTTTTCCTTTTCTCATTTTTCTATCCTGTTCATGAAGTGAGCAATAGTTCAAACTCAAGTATAGTTTAGATCCCTTTATCCAAAAAGTCAAGTTTTCCTATTTAGCATGGCAGCAAGAGCCTTGACTCTCTTCTAGACATCTGATATTACTAATTCAATCCATAAGTATCAGCTAGTGTGACCCACAAAAAGGAAAAATTTTCAGCTAAAAACTTCATTCAAATGCATCTGAATTCATAATGCCAATTAAAGCAAGAAGGCTAATGGCCAAGTTGGCCACTTGGTATTGGAGTGCACCCACTGTCAAAATAAAGTATTCTACCCATTTCAGAGTCAAAATGAATTCAGAATTGAGTTGGGTCCAAAAAAAATGATAACCGAGTGATAACTTGTGATAACTTGTGAAAACCAATGATAACCTGGTATGAATTATGATATGAACATTAAAATCAATTAAAAACATGGTGTAAAGGTTAGAAAAGCACCAGGTTTCCTCCCCCAAGCTTATTCTCAACACTGTCCTCAGGGTTGAAAAATAAAGGCAAGGGAGAGGGGTGGGTGGGATTGAAATGCATTAAATTGGGCATTTGAATTCTCTTGGCACTTCATCTAGAAACTTTGGGTGGTCTAACCTTCATTAGTAGCAATTGATCCTGCAGAGAACCAAAAGATATCAGTGAAATAGTGAAATCAGAGTTTTGAGTGCACAATTTCAACAATGCATTGGAAATTTCTGAAGTTCACTGAAATTAATCTAAAATAGATTTGGATAACTGAAATGAATGTTAATTCAGATGATGATATGATCAATGTATCATAATGAAAAAGATATTATCAGTTATCATTGAGTTTTCAGTGGAAAAATAAAAAGTAAGGATAAGGGTACTCCCTGAAGTTGAGACTTGTGAATTGAACATGTTCCTCATCCCTTATTCCTGCAAAAACAAAAAGATTAAGTGTAAAGTGGCTTGGGTTACCTCCCAAGAAGTGCCTTTCTTTAATGTCTTTGGCTAGACATTGTTACAAGGTGAAATCAGCTAGGTGGTAGTGGCAAATCAGCTAGAGTCAGCTCCTCCTTTGCAGAATCCATGGCTGTGGGATTGTAAAGCTTTAACCTCTGTCCATTTACCTTAAATATGTCATTTTTGTCATTCAGAAGGTCAACAGCACCAAATGGATATACTTTATGAATTTTGAATGGTCCACTCCACCTTGACTTCAACTTTCCTGGAAAAATCTTTAATCTTGAGTTGAAGAGTAATACAAGATCTCCAACCTTGAAATCCCTTTTCAGAATCCTTCCATCATGCCATCTTTTAGTCCTTTCCTTGTAGAATTCTGAATTATGGTAGGCATTTAGCCTAATTTCATCAAGTTCATCAATTTGGAGAAGCCTCTTTTGCCCACATGCATGCATATCATAATTGAGTGCCTTGACTGCCCAATATGCCTTATGCTTCAACTCAATTGGCAAATGGCAGGTTTTTCCATAGACAAGCTTGTAGGGAGAAGTACCAATTGGAGTCTTGTATGCTGTCCTATATGCCCAAAGAGCTTCATTCAACTTCAAACTCCAATCTTTTCTTGTCAAAGAAACTGTTTTCTCCAATATGGCCTTTACCTCCCTATTTGACACTTCTGCTTGGCCATTTGTTTGGGGGTGATATGAAGTGGAAACTTTGTGCCTCACTCCATATTTAATTAGGAGGTTTTCAAAACACCTTTCAATAAAGTGGCTACCCCCATCACTTATGACCACTCTAGGAATTCCAAACCTTGGAAAGATAACTTCCTTGAACAACTTGATTACTGCCCTGGAATCAGCTGCAATGGTGGGAATGGCCTCAATCCATTTGGACACATAGTCCACAGCTAGAAGAATAAATTTGTAACCACACGAACTAGGGAAAGGCCCCATGTAGTCAATTCCCCAAACATCAAATATTTCCACTTCTAGAATTCCTTGTTGTGGCATTTCATTCCTTCTTGAAATGGAACCAGCTCTTTGGCATTGATCACAACCCTTCACAAAGATATGTGCATCCTTGAATAAACTTGGCCAATAAAATCCAGATTGGAGGACTTTGGCAGCAGTCTTGTGTGTGGCTCCATGACCTCCATAAGGGGATGAATGGCATGCCTCCAAGATTTCTTGAAATTCAGATTGGGGTACACATCTTCTGTACATGCCATCAGGAGATTTTCTGAATAGAAAGGGATCATCCCAATAATAATCTTTCAAGTCATGAAAGAATTTCTTTCTTTGCTGATATGTGTAGTCAGGAGGGGTAATTCCACATGCAAGATAATTGACCAAGTCAGCATACCAGGGAATTTGATTAATTGCCACAGCCATCAAACTATCATCAGGAAATGCATCATTGATAGGAAGTGTAGATGATTCCTGTATCCCTTCCATTCTTGATAGGTGGTCAGCTACTAGATTTTCACTTCCCCTTTTGTCCCTAATTTCTACATCAAATTCTTGAAGCAATAAGATCCACCTGATTAGCCTTGGCTTGGATTCTTTCTTGTTGATTAAGTGCCTCACAGCTTGGTGGTCTGTGAAAACAATAACCTTGGATCCCACCAGGTATGGCCTGAATTTGTCAAATGCATACACCACAGCAAGAAGTTCTTTCTCAGTAGTTGCATAATTGATTTGTGCTTCATCTAAAGTTTTGCTTGCATAGCATATGACATGGTGCTTCTTCTCCTTGGTTTGCCCCAGCACAGCTCCTACTGCCTGGTCAGAAGCATCACACATGATCTCAAAAGGGAGAGTCCAGTCAGGTGGCTGCACTACAGGGGCTGAGATGAGGGCTTCCTTCAACTTCTTGAATGCCTTCATACACTCTTCATCAAATTGAAACTCAACATCCTTGGCCAGCAACTTGGTGAGGGGCCTAGTTACCATGGAGAAATCTTTAATAAACCTCCTGTAGAAGCCTGCATGCCCCAAAAAACTCCTAATTGCCTTGACACTTGTGGGTGGTGGTAGTTTCTCAATCACTTCAATTTTTGCCTTGTCCACTTCAATGCCTTTGCTTGAGACCACATGTCCTAAGACAACTCCTTCTTGGACCATAAAGTGGCATTTCTCCCAATTGAGTATCAAATTGGATTCCCTACATCTTTGTAGCACTTTTGTTAAATTGTCCAAGCAAGCATCAAATGAGTCTCCATACACTGAAAAATCATCCATGAAGACCTCCATAATTTCTTCAATGAAGTCTGAAAATATAGACATCATACACCTTTGAAAAGTTGCAGGGGCATTGCATAAGCCAAAGGGCATTCTCCTATAGGCAAAAGTCCCATATGGACAAGTGAATGTAGTCTTGTGTTGATCTTGGGGGTGAATTGGAATTTGCAAGAAACCTGAGTACCCATCAAGATAACAGAAATGGGAATGCCTAGCTAGCCTTTCCAGCATCTGATCAATGAATGGCAATGGGAAATGGTCCTTTCTTGTGGCCTTGTTTAACTTCCTGAAGTCAATGCACATCCTCCAACCTGTAATGGTTCTTGTGGATATCAATTCATCAGAATCTGACTTCACCACTGTAATTCCTCCCTTCTTTGGCACCACCTGCACTGGACTGACCCATTCACTATCTGAAATGGAGTATATGATTCCTGCATTCAGCAACTTCAATACTTCTTTCTTTACCACTTCTTTCATGGTTGGGTTGAGTCTCCTTTGACATTCAATGGAGGGCTTGTAGCTGTCCTCCATAGGGATCCTATGCATGCAAATGGAGGGATTAATACCCTTGATATCTTCAATTGAGTAGCCTATCACCTCCCTATACAATTTCAACCTCTTCAGCAGCTCTTCCACCTGATCCTGAGGCAAATTAGCATTAATGATAACAGGAAAAGTTGAATTCTCCCCCAAGAATTCATACTTCAAATTGCTAGGAAGAGGCTTGAGTTCCAACTTGGAATTGGCTTGAACTGGATTGCCTTGGCATTCAGCAATGATAACCTGTTGTACCTCACCTTGAATTCCTACATTTTCCACTGATATTGAAGAGTTCAGTACTAATTTATATGCCATAGCCTCTGGATCTTCCAATTCTCTCAAATGGTCAAAAATTAGACACCTTTGCAATGGATCTTCAATAGGGATTATAGCTGAAACTTGCTCCACCACCTGATTCAATTGCCCATCTTCAAAATCATTTTCTAGAAAACTTGGCCTACTGATAACTTGGGCCAAATTGAATTCAATCTTCTCCTCTCCAATTTGGAAGGTCAATCTCCCTTCCTTAACATTAATTATAGCCCCTGCAGTGGCTAGAAAGGGCCTCCCAAGGAGAATGGGGGTGTTCACATCTTCATCCATATCTAATACAACAAAATCAACTGGAATATAGAATTTACCAACTTTGAGGGGTATGTCCTCAATAATCCCATGTGGATATTTGATGGATCTGTCTGCCAGCTGAAGGGACATATTTGTTGGCTTCAAATCTCCAACTTCAAGTTTCCTACACAATGATAAGGGTATGACACTCACAGAAGCTCCCAAGTCACACATGGCTCTTTGAATTTTTCTATTGCCTATCTCACATGGAATTGAGAAGCTTCCTGGATCCTTGAGCTTTGGAGGCAACTTATTCTGGATAATTGCAGAAGCCTCTTCAGTCAATGCTATAGTCTCATGCTCCAATACCCTTCTCTTCTTGGTTAGGATTTCCTTTAGAAACTTGGCATATGATGGCATTTCCTGGATGGCTTCAACAAAAGGAACATTTATGTATAGCTTCTTCAGGATTTCCAAGAACCTTCCATATTGTTGGTCTTGTCTTGCCTTGATTAACCTTTGAGGGAAGGGTACCTTGTCAAAAACCCTTGGATTTGCTTCAATTTGAGGGCTTGAATTCCTGATTTCCTCACTTGGTTTTTCACTTGGCTTTTCAGCAACCCTTGAGTCTGAATTGGCTTGATTATCATCCACTTTCTTCATTGGTTCCTCCACCATTTTACCACTTCTGAGCTGGATGGCCTTTGCTTGCTCCTTTGGATTTACTTCTGGCTGTCCAGGAAAGAATAAGGGAGGTCTAGTGGATGTACTAGCTTGTTGAGCAATTTGGCTTTCCAACAATTTCTGATTTGCATTCATGGCATCCAATCTAGAATTGATCTTCAAAATCTCCTCTCCTTGGCTGTCCTGCTTCTTCAGAATTTGTTGAAGCATCTCCTTCATTTCATTTTGGAATTGTGATGCTTGGACTTGAGGTGGTGGCTCATATAGATTTTTTTGAATTGGTGCACTTTGGCCTTGATTTCCATAAGGTGGTGGCTGATTCCTTGGCAGGATTTTGGGCTGCCAATTTGAATTTTGCATAGGAGCTCCTTGATAGTTGTTGCCCTTGTAAGAAAAGTATGGATGATTCCTGTTTTCTGGAGTATAAAATTCAGCAGGAGGTTTGATTCCATAATTGCCCACAGCATTGATTTGATCCACATTTTGGTCCACTTGCTGCATAATTAAGTTGCAATTCTCTGACACATGGCCTTGATTCCCACATACACAACACCTTGTTTCAGAATTGGAGGCCCTATTGCCATTGGGAGTCAAGTTCAACCTCTCCAAAGTCTTGTACAGCACCTCTTCAAGTTGAGTGGACAATTGATTCACTGAATTGTCCATGGGTGGCCTCCTGGTTCTATCATGGGTAAGGAAGTGGTGATTCTTGGCTATGTTTTCAATGAGTTGATAAGCTTCATCAATGTTTTTAGATGCAAAGATGCCTCCTGCAGCAGTATCCAATGCCACCTTGCTAGGGTAGTTCAGCCCCTTATGAAAATAGTTGACTAGCTGCCACTTCTCAAAACCATGATGGGGACATGCCCTTAATAATCCTTGAAGCCTTTGCCATGCCTCACAAATATTTTCTTGGTCCAACTGATAGAACCTCACTATTTGATCCCTGAAGTTATCAGTTTTTGAAGGAGGAAAGAATTCTGAAAGGAACAATTGAACAATTGATTCCCAAGTGGCTACCTCTTCAGGATTCAATCCTTTAAACCATATCTTGGCCTTGTCCTTGAGTGAGAAGGGAAATAATCTCATATACACTGCATTCATGGGGATATTATTGAAGTTCACAGTGCTGCATATCTCCTTGAAATTGTCCAAATGACATGCTGGATCTTCAGTCCCAAGTCCAGAAAACTGACTTTGCCTAATCATAGAAATCAAGGCTGGATTAACTTCAAAATTTGCCACAGGTGCTAAGGCTCCTCCCCCTTGTTGATTCCTTGCATTGCTTGGTGAATAACAGTCCCTAAGAGTTCTAGGAGCTGCCATATTTTGATTCATAACTCTTTCAAATTCAAGGTTGTATGCTTCTTCCTCTTCTTCTTCAAATATCCTTCTCCTTGCCTCAAGCCTTTGCAATCTCCTTCTTCTTAAAAATCTTCTTTCAGGTTCAGGATCTGATTGGTAATGTTCCTCTTGATGGTCCAAGTCCTGCATAAAGAGATTCAAAAGTATCAAATTCAAGAAAGAAATGAAAACTAGACAAAAATGAAAAGTAAGAAATGATAACTTGCAAAAACTGAAAATTAGCCTAACAAATAAACTAAAAACTAATCTAAAACTAATCTAAACTATCTAAGTTAGCCTAATTGACCTCAAATCCCCGGCAACGGCGCCAAAAACTTGATAGTGATATTTGGGTTTTCTAGTGATAACTTGCTGAAATTAAAGAAAATGTCAATTTTTCATTTTTTTTTTGGGTCTCCCAACTCACTAGCTGCAAGTGCACAGGTAAGTTGTAGTAGACTCAGGTTGTCGTATCCACAAGAATTTGAAGTCTAAGACACCCTAAAACATTTTAGATTAGTTCTACTTAAGTGGCTAAAAATAGATTTTTAATGAATAGTGAAAATAGATTTTTCTTTATAGAAAGTGAAATGATAACAGATTTTTGGGTTTTGGAAATTTATCAAAACTGAATTATAAATGCTAGAATGAAGTCTAAAAAGGTTTAACTATCTATTAGGAAGGTTCTTCTAGGATTTGGGGTTCATCTAAATTAATTAAGGATGGAATGGAACAAGTTATCACTAAATGTCCAACTTTTGATTCAACTTGAAAATGGGTGTTCCCACAGCTCAATTGGCCTCTAACTAAGCAATATATGATTATATAATTGTTAGCTAGGTTGAATCAAAAGAGGGTCCTCACTGAAAATCAAGTTATCATTGGGCTCAAAAGAAAGATTCAATGCTGATTTTTTGCAATTCAAGGAAGTTTGGAATGATAACTTGCATTTACAATCATAAAAAGATGGAATCATTCCAATCAACCAAACCAGGATAAAATATACTCAATAATGGTGCTTGTGTTCCATGATTCATCTCTGAATTCAAGGGAGATTCAAAATCAACCTCTCGGTTGCAAAATAAATTGGAATCCACACAAACACACTCAATTGGAAATGCAAAACATATGGCCACATGAGTTCACAATTTCCATTGCTCCTTGGCCCATTTCTGGATCTCAAAGAAGCCCTTAAGACTACCTCTCAGTAGTGGATAATATGAGGGTTGACAATGGAAATCAGAAGTTAGAAAAATGAGAAAACAGAAATCAACATTTCTGAAAAAATCAGCAATGTGGATTGATGGAATTCAAGTTTGCCAAATGCCCCTTCACCCATCTCTGGACTGCAAGGGATTCCTAAAGTACACCTCTCAGTGATTTGAATAAAATAGGGATTAACAATTGGCAAATCAGATTCCAAACAATCAAAAAATAGAATTTAGAATCAAACTAAGAAATCAGATTTTGGAAAAAAAAATCAGATTTGAATTCTGAATTGTCAATGATCTTGATTCATTTCTGAATAAGATCATGGCATATACTACCCTCTCAACTATTCAATTATCTAATCCTTGATGACAATCAGATTCAAAAGCCCAAGAAATCAGATTTTGGAATTCAGGAAACCAAAAAATCAGCAACTCATTCAATTCATTCAAATCAGGAAAAACCAAATCAGTTTTGAATCATAGGAATGTCAAAGCTTCTCAATTCATTTCTGAACAAGATTGGGATAGATGTCAACCTCTCAGTTGTTCAATTAGTTCAATCCCCAATGACAATCAGATTCAAACAGCCCAAGAAAATCAGAATTCAGATTTCAGAAAAATCAGATTTCAGAAAATAGAAATCAGAATTCTAATTGGGTTTGTATCTAGAACTTGCCATTGATTCTTGATTCATTTCTGAACAAGGGTTAGACCAAATGATAACTTCTCAGTTATAAATACAAATGGGGTCTTCAAATGGCAAGATCAGATTTATAACAAATCAGATTTCAGAAATGTAAAACCAGAAAAATCAGATTTGTGATTTCAGTTCAGGAATTAATGGAAAATCTGATTTGAGTCAAATGATTGCCCAAACAATCTTGATTCATTTCTGAATAAGATAGGGACAATACCAACATCCCAAGGACTCAATTAACCAAGTTAGAAATGAAGAACAGATTCTGATATTTATAAGAATCAAATTCAGAAATCAGAAAACCAAATCAGAAATCAGAATTGCAATTGAATGAAATCAGAAAACTGGCATTAATTCTTAATCCACTTCTGTAGAATGATTAGATCAAGTAATACTTCTCAGTCATTGGTTACAATTAGATCTAATAGTAGCATAGCATAAATCAGTAAAGAAGTTTCTGAAATCTAAAAATCAGAAATGATTCAGTGCAGGAATTATAAAAACAGTCCATATCCATCCAAAACTAATCTAAACTACTACCCTATCCTAGAAGAAATGGAGTTTAGCTCCTCATATTTACAAGATTTGACATCAAATGGGGTAAGGAACAGATACAATTCATGGTTCTTTGAAGCTTCCTGGCCAGCAGCTCCTCCCAAAATCCAGCAGCCCCCTTTCTTGCCTTGCCTTGCTCCAAACCCTTGAATGACCAGCCTCCCTTCTCCTCCAGAAAAATCCAGCTTATATATCACTTCTCCCCACCTTTGGATCAGCATCAGAACATTCTTTGTGCTTTGATTGCAGCCATGTGTCCCCTGGCCCTGAAATTCCAGCAGTGACAGCTTTTTGGACAGCCAAAAAGCTAGTGGTCCCCCCTCCTTTTTTCTTCCTTTTGGCCACCTTTTCCACTTGCTACAAGGGCCAAAACATCAAGCATGAAAGTCTTCTAATAATATTTAAACAACTAAGGATTAGGACAGTAGTTAAAATCAGATCTATATCAAAAAGGGAATTGGTGTGTTGCAAGAATGAAAACCGATATCGATATGAATGAATTCAAGGGCCCGGAATGATAACTTTATGGAAATCTTGGGAAATGTCCTAATATGGGTGGTTCAAAGCATTTCAGGCATCAATTTGATTAGAGTGACAAGTGAGTGAGGTCAAAAATCAAATATGAATGAGATTCCTAAAAGTGATAACTTGAGTGCCCCAAAAACGATAACTTATATGACTTAAAAACGATAACTTGTCATAACTTGAGTTTTGATTATCCAAATGTGATGAAATTTGACCAGCAATGAGTTAGAACTATAATAAGATGATTGCTTAAGGTCCTTGTGCAGAATTAATGGTTTTGCATGTCGAAATGACAGAATTGCCCTTTAACGATAACTTGGCACTTGAAAAATGATAACTTGTTCAAATGGACTTAAAACTTTGCACAAGTTGAGATGTGACTATCCAAATATGATTTATACATGATAATGATGGATTTAGGGCAAGAAAACCATTGAAAATAAGTTCATTCAAAATAATGATAACTTGACACTTAGGAATGATAACTTGTCCTCAAAATGATAACTTGGCATAGAATTTAAATATTAATGGATTTTGGCATTTCAGAACCTCTATGCACATGGAATTAAGTATGAAATGAGGAATATCAACTAGTTATCACAATGTTTGCATTCAAAGTATAATTGGCCTAAAAATAGGCAAAAGTGGGACTCGATATGTATGAATTGCATCTAAAATGGGTTAAAATCATATAATTTGAGAAGGACATGTCATTCTTTGAAAATTGTGACGAATTTTGACTGTCTAAAGTTGTGATGGAATCTCATCGGTTGCGATTTTAGATGGATTTATATGTGGCAAATGATTTCCAATGACCTAATTTCAAACGTCCTTAATATGCTAGAAATTTGTCACAAATTTATTTGCGAAGGATTTTTGTAGTGACAAGAGATACAAGTATATATATTCACCACAATTTTATCAAATGATATAACATAAAATATTCATATATTTTCATCATTTTCTAAGTAGTGTCTAGCAACACCTACCATTTCATATAGTTAAGTGTTACACAAATTAACAAGAAGTTTTATCACGAGATATTAAGAGATGAGGTAAAAATACTCCAATGATTCAACTCTTTTAGATACAACAAAAGTTGTAATAACCTAAAATTTTGGGCCAAGGGTATTTGGGTCTTTTGACCAATACCATAATGTAAATCCTATAAAATGACCAACAACCCTATTAATTCTCTAAAAACTAGCCATCAACTTCTCCTCTCTTTTTTCCTCCACCAAGAAAAAGACTAAGGTTAGGAGATCTAGAGCCCTATTTTTCATGGTGGCTATGTTTTAAGATCAACAAAGAGAATATTAAGATTTTTAGCAAAACGACAAAAGACCTAGAGGCTTCTAGTTGATGAAGAATGATATAAGATGATTGGAAAAAGTGGTTTTAGATCTAAAACCTAAAAGGTATGTAAAGGGGATCCAACCCCTCTCTCCCCTCTCAATGATGTTTTTGTTGGATTGAGAGTCTACATTCTTGATTGGGATTTTGATTGAGGGATTGCATTGATAGGATCATTATATCTTAATGATGTTTATGCCTATATCTATGTGCTTGGATCCATATTAAATTCATGATTAGATCTATGTTCTTTATGCCCTACATCTTCCTTTAGATGAATTTGGGGAAAGCCCCAAATCTTGATAATGAATAAAAATTGAATGTTTCAATATGTTATATGATGCATAGATGTTAAGAGATCATACTTGCAATTTTTTATAATATTTTAGATTCTTTTTACTCAAACCTTGATCTCAAAAATCAAGATTTTTTGGTTGAAAATCGGGATTCGCCCTTAAAATGGTCGTGACCGAGCAGATGAGGTCGAGTGACTAAATGGCTCTCGGTCAAGCCCATGACAATGCTAAGAACGGCCATGACCACCCTGGTCACGACCATGAGAGAGCGACGAGGCTGAAATTCGGCTAAGGCTGGGAATGGCTAAGGCTAGCACGGCCATGACAAAAATGGGTACATCCATGACAACCCTCTGCATGGCCGTGATAGTACCAGGCACGACCATGACATTTTTGGCACGATTGTGACGCTGGAAAATGCCTTGTAAGATGTATTGAATCTATTTTCTAATGTATATAGGTTAAGAATATGTATTGATTATATATGACACGTAATGCATGCTCAGCGTAATTAGGCTAAAAGATAAAAGATTGATGTGGCTGCTTGATGTATTGATGACTAATGTATGAAATTGAAGGAAATGCTTTGGCACACATAACGTTAAACAAGTAAATGTCATTCACCTTATGGTGATTGAGACTTCTCAAGAAATAGTGCCATCACGAGAAAGGGTGTTTGAGATTTTCTAGGCGCCATTGGTCTTGCTATAATGATGCTGCCCTCAGCCTTCAATTAAGCAAAGATGAAAGATGAGGGCAAGAAGTAAATGCCTTTCACCTCATGGTGATTGAGACTTCTTTGAGAAATAATGCTATCATCTAAAAGGTGTTTGAGATTTCCCAGTGCTCTATGAACTAACGTAAAGATGAAAGATGATGGCAAGAAGTAAATGCCTTTCACCTCACTGTAATTGGGACTTCTTTAGTAAATAATGCCATCATCCAAAAGGTGTTTTAGATTTCTCAGTGCCCTGTGAACTAATGTAATGATGTGATAAAGATGGAAGTTGGGTAAGAAGTAAATGTGACTTTTTTTGGAAAATAAATCCATCACCTAGAAAGTGTTTGAGATTTCTATAAACTAAATGCCTTCAACTTTATGGTGATTGAGACTTGTTTGGAAAATAATGCTATCACCCAAAAAGTGTTTTAGATTTTTCAGTTCCCTATCAACTCACATGTACTGATTATTAAGCAAAGATGAAGCATGGTATATGATGAATATAATGAAAGTAAGTATGGAATGTAAAGATGAGAAGTAAATGCCTTTCACCTTATGGTGATTGAGACTTCTCGAAAAATAATGCCATCACCTAAAAGGTTTTTGAGAATTCCCAATGTAAATATGAAAGTATCATATGATAAAGTTAGAATGAAAGTCAAGTTTAACCTCAAAGTATTTTATAACAAAGAAAGTTAAGATGATGAAATAAAGTTCTACACTTAGGTATGTACTTCATGGGGATCTAACTCTGAGAAGTAAAGTCCTGCATCTGTGTATGTACTTTCTAAGGAACAATGTTCCTCATTATAAAGTGTATGTATTCCTAAATATAACTAGGAATAAAGTTCCTTGCTATTATGATGTGTGTTCCTCGACTCATTATATTGAATGAAAGTCAAAATGGTATTATGTGATAAAGATGAAAGATGAAGATGACACATTAAGTATCACATAACAAAAAAAAAGGAAGAAGAATGAAAGGAGATCCAAAGGATTAAAGCAACCCTGAGGAAATGTAAAGAATGAAAGAATACAAGAAGTAAGTAAGGATCAAGGAGTTAGTTATAAAGGAACCCTTATACTGTACATGACAATGAAAGTGAAATGAAATAACAAGTCATGATTATTTATGAATGATATGAATGTATATTTTCTTGATGATGAATATGAAGTTAAGCAGGTATGACATGATGTTTTATGTTTCATAAATGTAATATGAAGAATGAATGTAAGTATGATATAATGTCATGTAAGGTTCATGATATAGTTCATGACATGCATGTTCATATGTTATTGTTATTACGATGATGATGCATCGCATCTAGTATCATGTGATAGGATATCATAGCATACATGACCTTTACATACTCAAACTAGGAAACCCTACACTCTGGATCTCTGCAGGTAATGAAGATTAAGTGATGTATGGCGGCTCAAGCTCATAACTTAGCATTGCACATGCTTAGGTTTAAATAACTCCTTTAGTTCTATGTGAACATTGAGGTTAATGATGTTTTCTGAAGTATTAGTTATGATATGATTAATAGAAAGTTTTTATCTATTATGATTTTCTTTAAATTGTCGTCTCCCACTAGTAAATGAGATGTGGTGAACGGGCTAACGACACAAAATTGTCCTAAATGACCAAAATTTTTAAGGTAGATTTTAGGTCGTTACAAAAGTAGATACTTGGTTGACTCAATCTAACAACTTATAAATATCTCAAAGACAAAAGTGAGCAACAATCACTTGCTCATTGAGTAGAATGAAAGTATAAGGAACCAACACAAGTGCACAATAGACATGGATAGAACTTGCATACGAGTGAATATTCAAATCACATAACATAAATTTTTAAGTCATATGCACTTTTATGTGAGTATTAACAACTCAAAATATCATAATATAGAATATCAAATTTCATACATATGTCACTACACAACCTATAATATGGATCAATAAGATCATGAAGAGCAAATAGTCATTATGCGTTGTAGATTATAATGATCATGTATCATATAGTTAAATGGAACTTCAGTATTATGAATCAAGATGAGTACCACATGGGTCAATACGTGTCGTAAATCAATAATCATAATTCAATGCGTACACAAAGTAGTCAATAAAGGAGAAAGAAACCGATATATACCCCAAAAATATCATGCATTGAAAATGCAGTTTTGTTTCAATAAGTATGGAAATCGAAAACATGAAGCTTTACAATGCACTAAAAATAGACATGTCATAATCATATATCATGTGAAATTAATTTTAACATCACAAGAATTATTCTAATATAACATTTTTATTAAAAGGTTTGCATAACTTTATTATAATTTTCATAAGCCAAGAATCTTTCAAAGTAAAAAGTTGGACATATAATAAGTAATCCTTTATTGAAGTATTATGAGAAATAAAAGAAATAACATATATCATCTTTTATAATAACTAATTATTTATTTATTCACTTCGTACCCCTATCCCTATAAGGTACCATCTTTCCTCCCTTTCATTTATAGGTTGATTATTCTAGACAACCAATAATGTCATTTTACTTTTCAATCATTAATAAGAATGATATGCAATGAATGAGTATGCACCTTAGAATGTATATAATATAATTTGAATAGTATTTTTTTTTACTTTTAGGTCTAGGTACATATAATATTTCACTCTTGGAATCATTCACTATTACTATAATATCCGAAGTCTTGAATAGATGTTATACCAAATTTTCATACCGAGTGTAACCTGTAAGTATAATGGAAAACCTCTAAACCATAGTCCCATGCATTATATTTTTATATTTGAAGTAAAACACTTTACTAAGGAGTGTAACCTGTAAGTATCGTTACTCAACTTTTAATGAGTAATTCCACATTACATGTCCAATTCTCCGTATCATATTATTCACAAACTAGACTTCGGTAAAATTTGAATATAAGAATTATAGAATTTAGCTCATTATATGCACTCTCGATGGGAATAACCAATAAATTGGGACCAAATTTTGCTCGCTTTGAACAAATTATGTTCTAATCAAGAAAGTAGCCCCATAGTTTATTATGGATAGAATGAGTGACCAGGGAAGATGTGTACACAACTTTTTCCATTGAACTCTTTTTTGTCATTCTAATGGCCATGCAAAACTAACTTCTATAATATTGATCATATGAAAGCTCATAATATTTAGGGCATGAATGATGTAGAAAAGATATTCTCAATTTTAGGTTAGAGTACTCACCTTAAATATTTACTTTTTAAAATTATTCCCGATTGTTCAACTAGAATTTTGCTTCTAAAAATTTTCAGCATGAAAGGAAAAATAAACACTACAAAAATTTTATCCATTAGCTATCAATTTTAGCGACACCATATTTTGTAGTAATATTGTCACCAATAAGGACGGATTAGTGACATATTTGGGGCGCGTTTTATAACACACCCAAAATTCGTAAGAATTTAAAATTTTTTATATTAATGATGTTAGATTTTCGGATGCCCAAAACCTAGAACATGCGCCCGATATCGTGACCGATCAGTGACTTCGACCAACGCATGATCGGACGATCAATACACTTTCGGGTGTCCGGAAGTGCAACGGGCAGAAATGAAGAGGCCGGTGTTGATCTTTCTCTTTCCCTCATCACTCCCAATAATGGAAGATAAAGACTTGAAATACCCACCATAATGCTTTTAAAAACCCAATTGATAACTAGATACCCATTTTTTCTCTTCTCCTCCTCTCTCATCTGAGCTTCTCCATTTTTGTGTTCTTCCATTGGTCTCGGCCAGATGAAGCATTTCAGTGTTCTTCTTCCATTGGTCTCCCCTCTCAAACAGAAGGGCAACTCCGACAGGTCCGTTGTGTCACCCGCCACCTTAGGTGGACTTTTGGACATGGCGGGTTGGAGCCGGGACGTGCACCGAGTGGCGGCTATGCGTGGCATGCCACCATATGCCATGTCCATCCCAAGATGCATTCGTGACGTCCAGAGAAGAAGAAAACTATATCCTAAGGGGCAGGCATTGAGCAGGAGGCTTGACAAGGTTTCCCCAGGTGTTTTGGATGAGCGGATCTCGTCTAGGATGATGGAGCATTCCGTGCGCACATGCCATGCATGCCGGATGTTCGCTTTGGAATTCTAGGACAATATCGTCCCAGGACCAGAGCGTGTCGTCCCAATCACTCCCCAGGAGAAGAGGAGTCATGAGGACAACTCCGGCCACCAGAATTTTCATGCAGAGGAATTTTGGGACAACAACAAGTTTTGGCGGGAGCAGCGGTTACGGTCGTCTTGGCACCAAGCGAGCGGAGGACGGGTGTGGCACGACAGCAGGAGGCGAACAAATGTGCGGCGCAGCCAGACCAGGTGACAGGAGGATGACAAGAGTGTCATTCGAGCACTGTGGCTAGGAAGAAAAGTCGCGGGACTGCATAAGGGGTTTTGTGCAAACCAGCTTCATGAACGGGCGCCCAACTATATGGGTAGTTTCATGCATTTGAATTTTAGGCGACAATTGATCGTCCCATTTATGTATAAATACTTGTACTTGTCCTAATTTTGAATAAGAGTGAATGAACAACATTTTCCCCTACTTCTGAGTTCTTCTACCTCATTACAAAAGTGTGTGTGCGAGTATGCAATTCACCATCCCACGAACGTGATTTGTGTGTGGCTGACTTAGGCTGATTTGTGCAATTCATCTTCAGGAAGGAAGATTCTAAGGCTGGCACGCAAGGTTTTCGAGTAGCGAAACTTAAGGGGTGACATTTGTGGTATCAGAGCACAGTTACGATGCAAAAGATGGTCAAGGGCCGGTTATTCATGGATGGCAATTGGAGTCCAATGAGGCCAAAGGTGGTGGTGGCAATGGTAATGCCAGAGGGGAGAAGAAGAAGATGAAGTCACAGTCCACTGATCCCATGACCCATCTAGAAAGGCACGTTGACTTGTTGGATCATAACCTCCAAGGCACAGAAATGGCGATCCATAACCTTAACACGTATGGTACAACAAGGCATGACCATCGATGAGGGCCGGGCGGTGGCTGAACTTAAGGCAGCCAAACTCAAATCCTTGGAAGAATCAGTAGAGACCAGGATGAAGGCAATGGAAGTTGGCATCATGCTGATCTAAGGACACATAATGAATACAGGTGGACTGCACACAAGGACGGCCATCCCCAAGTTCACAAGGCTGGAGCTCAAGAAATAGGATGTCGCACGGGAGGCAACGGTCATCGATGATTCTTATGGTATCTTGAGAAGGGCTTCAAGACAAGCAAAATCACGGCGGAGAAAGACCAAGTGGATATGGTCGTGCGGTACCTAGCGGAGGGCGCACTCCTATGGTGGCGGCGAATGGAGGAGGAAATGGACAAGGGAAAGATTGTGATCAATACTTGGGACGCCTTCACCAAAGAATTGAAGAAATAATTCTATCACGGGAATGCCTAGGAAGTCATCATGAATAAGTTAACGACACTCAAACAATAGGTTCGGTAAAAGAGTATACCGAATGCTTCCAACCTTTGATGCTGCAGATGGCGGGCACCATGGATGAATCTATGTGGATGTTCTTCTTCTTGAAGGGACTCAAGCCGTGGGCTGCCTGGGAGGTCAAGAGGTAGAAGGTTACAACAATAAAGGAAGCCTTGGCCGTGGCCGAGGCCCTTACCGAGTTCACTATGAACCAGGACCTTGGGGGGCCAAGGACAAAGTTAAGCCAGATGAGAAGAGGCGTACCTTAGGCAAGAAGGTCAACAAGAAGGGGAAGAGGGATAAGAAGAAAGCAAAGTCTGGGAAGGAGGACATGAAAATGAAGTCTGTAAAGTGCTTCGTGTGTTGAGGACCACCTTATGCCTAGGAGTGCCCCGCAAGACCAGTTTCTCCGCCATGGTGGGCACTTCAAAGGGTGAGGACAACGCCGCACACATGGGGTCCATAATGGCCATGACAGCAGCGGCCGCGACCATCCCCACCAAGCAAAGAAAGAAGGCCACATAGGTCCTCATGTTTGCTGAAGTTCGGATAAAGGGGCATGCCATGACCGCCCTGGCCGGGGCCACGCATAACTTTATGGCGGTACAAGAAGTGGTTCGTCTTGGCATCGAGCATATGAAGGATCTGGGACTGATAAAAATTGTCAATGCAATGTCCCATCCAATTCATGGCATGGCCAAGGAGGTCCCGGCCTAAGTAGGGAGTTGAGAGGGTGCCATGAACCTGACAATCTTGACAATGGACGATCATAGGTTGGTGCCTGGCATGGAATTCCTGGATATGTTCCAAGAAGTGAGGATGGGCCAAGAGGGGCTACGCCTACTGTCCTAAGATGAGTCACACAAGGCACCACTATAGAGGGTGAGCGTCAAGTCGAGGATGCCCTCGACCATGCAGGTGTGCGAGGAGGTGCGACACAAGGAAGAGACATACCTAGCAACGCTCAAATTGAATGAGGTTGGCCCGGTGGATGAACAGGTTCCTAAAGAAGTAAAGAGACTCTTGGAGCAATATAAGGATGTGATGCCCCTAGAGTTGCCAAAGAAACTTGCTCCCTGTAGGGACGTCGACCATGCCATAGAAGTGGTGCCCTGTGCACGGCCGTCGGCCATGAGTCCATATCGCATGGCACCACTGGAATTAGAGGAACTTCGCAAGAAATTGGGAGAGTTTCTTAAGGTTAGGTTCATCAGGCCTTCTAAGGCGCCATACGAGACACTTGTGCTCTTCCAGAAGAAGCACGATGGTACACATTGAGAATGTGCATTCACTATCGCGCCTTGAACAAACTGACGGTGCGTAACGAGAATACTATACCTATAATTGGATATTTGTTTGATAGGCTTGGGAAGGAAAGGGTCTTATCCAAATTGGACCTCAGATCAAGGAACTGGCACGTAAGGATCCTGGAGGGCGATGAGGACAAGACCACATGTGTCACTCTCTATGGGGCATATGAGTTCTTGGTAATGCCCTTTGGCCTCACTAGTGCCCCTACCACCTTTTGTACACTTATGAGACTCTTGCATATCACTTGGCGTTCCTAGATGAAGTGTTCAAATTGTTAAGGGAGAATGAAGTTTTTGTGAAGGCCGAGAAGTTTTCATTTGCTCAACCATAGGTGATATTCCTAGGTCACCACATCAGGGCCAGAGTCATCAGCATGGATAAGGAGAAGGTCCGGGCTATCCAGGAGTGGCAGCCACCGACGAACATTCGTGAGTCACAATCATTCCTTGGCCTCACCAACTATTATCAGAGATTTGTGGAGGGTTACTCACAGCGGGCCTATGTTCCGATGTGATGACCTTCGGCGATAAGTGATCCGGGACTGCCACTACTCAAAGTGGGCGGGCCACCGTGGCATGGGCCAGACCCTAGCACTGGCAGAGGACCCTTCTTCTGGCCCTAGATGTAGGAGGACATCGAGGCCTACATTAGGATGTGCCTCAAGTGTCAGCAAGATAAGGTGGAGCAATTGATGTCGGCAGGACTCTTGGAGCGTCTTCTAGTCTCGAAGTGGCCATGGTAAATGGTTACCATGGATTTCATCTCTACGCTGCTAAAGTCTAGAGGACATGGATTAATTACCCTGAGGTCATCGTGAGACCATGACCCCCAGTTCACAGGGTATTTCTGGTGGGAACTTTTCAGGCTATTGGGTTCTGAACTTTGGTTCTTAACCTCCTTTCATCTCCAAACAGATGGCCAAATCGAGCGTGCCAACCATCTTTTCGAGATCTACCTATGACACTCTATGGATGCCAATCAGAAGGATTGGGCCAAGCTTCTGGACATCGCTCAGTGTTTCTATAATATGCAGCGAAGTGAAGCTACTCGACAAAGTGCATTCAAACTTGTCACTAGACTGCAGCCCGTGACTCTGGGCGCCCTGGCGGCCAAGTACACAAGAAGGTGCCTTGCGGCTTATCAAGTGGCGCGAGGATGGAAGGAGAACTTGGAGGTGTCCAAGGCCATCCTAGAGAAGTTAGTGGGAAAGATGAAGAAGTTTGCACATCAGAGGAGGCAACATGTGGAGTTCCAGATGGGAGACCAGGTCTTGGTGAAGTTGAAGGGTTCGGCAATTCAAGGTCTTTTGACACTTGCACCAATGGTTCATAAGGAAGTATGAAGGGCCTTTTATCATCACCAAAAGGATAGGTAAGGTGGCCTATCAAGTGGATATTCCCCGACATCTAAAAGAGGTACCATGCCGACTTGGAAGACCCTGCACAATCAGTCGAGGCACGAGGTCCGATCAATGACATGAACACTCCGGCAGCCATAGATAGAGGATACACGTTGTTGAGATTGGCAACACCTTTGGTGGGGGAGAATTGTCACCCGCCACCTAAGGTGGACTTTTGGACATGACGGGTTGGTGCTGAAACACGCAACGAACGGCGATTATGCGCGGCGCACCACCATAGGCCATGTCCATCCCAAGATGCATTCGGGATGTCCAGGGAAGAAGACAACTACATCCTGAGGGCCAGGCATTGAGTAGGAGGCTTGACAAAGTTTCCCTAGGAGTTTGTGATGAGCAAATCTCGTCCGGAAAGATGGAGCATGCTCGGCGAATAGGTGGCGCATGCCGAATGCTCACTTTGGCATTCTGGGACAATATCATCCCAGAACCAAAGATTGTCATCCCAATCACTCCCGAGGACGAGAGGTCACAAGGAAAACTCCGGCCACTAGAATGCTCATGCAGAGGAATTTTGGGATGATGACCAGTTTTGGCGGGAGCGGCGGTTATGGCCGCCTTGGCACCAAGTGAGCGGCGGATGGGCATGGCAAAACAGCATGAGGCAAGCAGATGTGCGACACGACCAGAGATTATTAGGTGATAGGAGTATGACAAGAGAGTCATCTGGCACTATGGCTAGGATAGAATGTCGCGGGGCCACATAAGTGGTTTTGTGCAAATCGACGTCATGAACAGACGCCCGACTATATGGGCAGTTACATTCATTTGAATTTTGGGCAACAGTTGATCGTCCCATTTATGTATAAATTCTTGTACTTGTCCTAATTTTGAATAAGAGTGAATGAATAGCATTTTTTCCTACTTTTGAGTTCTTCTCCTTCATTGCAAAAGTGTGTGTGCGAGTGTGCAATTCACCATTGCACGAATGTGATTTGTGTAAGGCTAACTTAGGGACTTCGGGAAGGAAGATTCTAAGGCTGACACGCAAGGTTTTCGAGCTGGGAAACTTAAGGCGTGACTGTTGGGCACAGGTGAAGCAAGAGTACGAGGGAGGAACCATTGAATTTTGAAGATTCAATTGAAATTTGCTAAAAAGATGTATTTTTGGGATCTAGTTCATGGGATAGTTACCTAAGGATTTTGCATGCTTCTGGACTTTAAGGAGGTTTAGATTCATACCATGTAGGGTAGAAATCATCCTCTTTACATTTTTTTATTAAATATTGCTGATATGTTGTATGGTGAAATGATGTGCTACATATTTATTTCCAGTCGTGATATGATAATCTGATAAATTTATGTTTTCTTGATGATTGAGTAGATATGAAGCATGTTAATCTTATGTGATAGATTATGATATGAAGAAAAGGATAACATTAGAGTTGAATGATTCTTGTTATTGATATACAACTTGATCTGAAAAGGAGTTGCACATATTTACGAACTTTTTGTTTTCGAAATGCATGTGAAATTACTTTATGTAAAAGATAGGGTTATAGTATGATTTGGCCCCTATTTCATGTTAAAGTTAGTAAGTTAGTTAGGAAATGTTTATATTTGTTTTTGTATTGAAAACTTGATTGAAAACCTAAGGATCCGCAATGACTTGCGGCTTTGTCAAACTGAAGCAGACAATCGAAACTCTTTCGAGCGTCTAATTTAGCTTGGCAGAGTATAGCGACATATCATATCGAACGTCTGAAACTTGGTCGAATGATTGATACGGACCAAAATGGAAGTCCGAAATCCTTTCACATGATCGAATTGGAAAATATCGAGATTAAAAATGGAGATGATAACCAGACGATCGAACGAAACCTTTTTGAACGACCGATCTGGGTCATCACATCGGAAAAGCTTCCAATAGTTGGCAGAGAACTAACTTTGATCGGCTGAGAAAGATGACACTATTTCCAATGAACGATCGATCCAATTTTGGTCAATCGAAAGGACTCCTCTTGAGGATGATCGAGCCTCTCTAGGTCGACCGATAGAATATGGAGTTGGAATGGTCAATGAATGAAGTTAGAATGGACAATCACAACCTTCTCAGTTGACTAATGAATACAGACAAAACGGGCGTCCGCTTTCCTTTCGGACGACCACTCAATGAAACCTTAACCGTGACCGCTGAACTTTTGGGCATTTTATCTGTGGATAAAAAGAACATGACTTTAAATGAAACTCTCTGATTTGATAAGTTTGTATCCACCTGACCGAATGATATGAACTTAAAGATGATTCGTAGCCACCTTTGCTCCCTACAGCCTTGATCAATCAATGGGATTGAAAGAGAGGCTCATGAAGTATAAGATAAAAAGGAGGGTTACCATTTTCCTATCAAAAAGGGAGTTTCTCCCTACAGATGTTTTCATCTTGCACGAGGTCATCTTGCCCGATGGGGCTGGCCGTGACACTAATCCCCATTGGCCCACCATGGTCTAAATAGCTATACACTTGTGTGTTTACAATGGTATTCCCTAAGAGTGGAGAGCTCTTCCAATTTATGGACAAGATGAAAGAATATAAATGGTCAAAGATGAATGAAAGAACTTTAACCTTATGAATCTGAACAATGAACAAGAATATGAATATGCAAATGAAATGAAATGAAATGGCATGAACTATGATGTTTTTATTGATTTCTCCATGATGATTCACTCTTATACTTGATTTATATGTTTGCTTTATGCTTATTCTTATGGAATTATCCTATGTCTCCTAGGATAGGGTAGTAGTCTAGGTTAATTGTGGATGGATATAGACAAATCTGAATTCCTGCATTGATTCCAAATCTATTTGCTGATTTTCTGCACTGATATTAATCTGTTCTTGCCATTGTAAGGTCCTATTTGTGTTTACAACTGAGAGGTTGTCATTTGATCTTATCTTTGTTCAGAAATGAATCAAGAATCAATGCTAAGTTTCTAGATTCAATCCTAATTAGGAATTTGATTTCTGAATTCTGATTTGCTAAAATCTGTTTCCTGATTTGCTGAAATATGTTTACCATTGAGAGCCTCTGAATTCTAAGTAGCTGAGAAGCTAACCTTTAGGTTCCCCCTTGTTCAGAAATGAATCAAGAGGCAATGGTACTTCCTAAGATTTCAACCCATGAGTTGTTGCAAAACATTTGATTGCTGATTTCTGATTTGTAAAATCTGATTTCCTGAATTTTTGGATTCAGATTTGCTGTTGTAAGCCCTTGATCTTATTAAATCACTGAGAAGTGAATCCTAGGGATACTTTGTTGTTCAGAGATGAACCAAAGAGCAATGGCAAGTTTGAATTCCAATGAATGATATATGCTGAATTCCAATGTTGCTAGGTGTTGATTTCATCCAATTCAATTAGTGAAAATGTGGATTTCATTTGAATTTGCAGCTGAGAGGCTGATTTAAAATCCTCTTGTAGTTTAGAGATAAACCAAGAAGCATTTGCACTAATATTGGATTGATTTCATCCATGTTTAGTTGATTGAAACATTTCCCTCATTTTCAAAGTGCAATTGAAAGTTATCATTTCAGATTTCAGTAAATTTCTAAAATTCAGCAAAGGGACTAAACTTTGAGCATAATATTGACTTGATTTCAGTCAGGACCTCTTCTAATTCAACTTAGCTAATCAATCATATGAGAATATGATGATTAGTTCTAGATTAATGAAGCTGTGAAAATAGATTATTTCAAGTTGAGTTAAAATTGGCATTTAATGACAACTTGTCCATTCCATCCATAATTAAATTAGATGAACCCCAACTCCTAGGAGAACCTTTATCATTGATATTTAAACCCCTTGAGCCTCTATTTTAGCATTTATAATTTAGATTTGATAACCTTTCAAAAATTCAAAAACAATTATCATTTTGGCCATTTAAAGAAATCGGTTTGAACTTTCTTTTAATTTCTTGGAATTTTAACTTTAGTGAAGGCTAATATAGATTATTTAGGGAGTCTTAGGCTTTAAATCACTGTGGATATGACATTAGGGTAACTACAATTGATCTGTATACTTGCAGTAGAGAGTGAGTTAGGGAGTTGAAACAAAAATTAAAAAAATCGACTTTTGATCCAAAAATTAGCAAGTTATCACTAAACCTCCCAATTTCACTATCACTTAACTGCATGACACATGATAATGGAGGAATACGCATTGATCGATGACATGCTCTGCATATTCGAGACTCATGACTAAGAAGCTTTGATTAACTATATGACATATGATCTAGGAGGGAAATGTATTGACCCTTGTTATGTTTATTGACACTATGTGTGGAGTTTAATTGTGAATATGATGATATATTGAGTTACTTTTATTTATGTGAATGTTCATATGATTTGACAACTTATGTTATATGTGTTATGTTTTAAATATTTTCTCATGATGTATTGTTCCCTTATTATGCACTTTTATTTCATTCACTCAGCAAATTATTGTTGCTCACAATACTTTTTTTAAATTTTTTACTTGTAAGTTCACGAGTTGAATCAACTCGGATCTTATTTTACTGCATATAGAAGAGGTCGAGTCGTTGGATCACTTTTATTTCTCCTTCACTTTTCTTTTTGGAAACATGTATGTTAATAATGTCTTGAATCCTACCCCAATTAAAAATTCAGTTGTCCCTAAGACACTCTGAAGTAAATGGCATCCTCGCACTACAAGGAATTAATTCAGAGTCTAAATCGTTATGTTATTCCTATCATTTGTAAAGAGAGTGCCTATATAAACTCCCTAGGGGTCCGAATAGAAAATAATGTAATTTATAATCCTCTTATATTTTGCATCTAATAAAACTCTATGGCACCTTAAATTTCTCATGTCTTCGTTTGGTGCGTAATATCTCTCGTAAAAAAATCCATCAGACATAGAGATGGTATTGCACAATGTGAAGATGGAGAAATTCATAGGGCTAGTCACTTCTGAAACAATAAGGAGTTTGGACACCGCTCGTGAATGTGTCAAAGAACAAATCAAAGGAGGAAGACTCGAAGAGCAAAGAAAAGGAGATCAACCTCAATAATTTGGCGGCGTAGTAGGAAAAGGTGTACTCTATGATCTTGTTGTGCATGGCAGAGGAGATGATTATTGAATTTGCCGACAAAGAAATGGTGGCTAGTCTGTGGTCGAAATTTGAGAGTCTCTACATGACCAAGTATTTGACCAACAATTTGGTGGCATAGGAGGAGAAGACGCACTCTAAGATCCTATTGTGCCTAACGGACGAGATGATTATTGAAGTCATCGACAAAGAAACGATAGCCGGTATGTGATCGAAACTTGAGAGTCTCAGACCAACAAGATGTTGTTGAAGCAAGTCTTTGACCAACAAGTTGTTGATGAAGCAACGTTTGTTCTCCTTCCGCATGCAAGAAGGTACCCCTCCAAAAGATCATCTTGATTAGATGAATACTCTATTGATGGAGTTACGAAACATAGATGTGAAAATTGAGGATGAAGATGCTTCCTACTTCTATTAGTGTCACTTCCTCTGTCGTATAAAAAATTTGTTCAGTCTATTATCATTGGAAGAGATCCAATTATTCTGGTAAAAGTAAGATCAAGTCTACACACTCCTAAACTTCGACATAGGGCATCTGACAAGATTGTGGAGACTCAAGCCGTAGAGTTGGTAACAACCGTAGAGAAATGTCATCATCAGAACCCTAAGAAGGGTAAGCTGAAGAAGAAGAACATCAATCCGAATGATATCTGCAACCATTGCAAGAACTTGGTCACTAGAAGGACTGACCCAAGAAGAAGAAGAAGGATGCGATTGTTGCAGTAGTACACTTAAGTAATGAATTTGACAATAACGATTTGACTCTGATTGTGTCTGATTAGAGATGTTTAGAAGAGAGTTGCGTTTTGGATTCAGGATGCTTTTATGGTCGTCTCATTGTCATCTCTTCATTAAAACAACCTTGAATGCTCAAACTAAAAATATTGAAATGCTTGATCATCATTAACGTTCTACAAGGCAGATAACAAGACTCT
The DNA here is from genome assembly GCA_030549335.1 of Pontederia crassipes. Taxonomy (NCBI): domain Eukaryota; kingdom Viridiplantae; phylum Streptophyta; class Magnoliopsida; order Commelinales; family Pontederiaceae; genus Pontederia; species Pontederia crassipes. The sequence goes on along the minus strand of CM060195.1, from coordinate 12,186,261 downwards.
TACTTCAATTTTTTATGAAATGAATCTCAAGTTAGATTAAAGAACATATTTTTTATGATCTGGACAAGTTTTTTTTCTGCACATAAAAGATTTCACAAGTTTATTAAATAACAACCAAATTCTCGTGCTCTAGCATTAATGAATCACAATAAACAATTTACATTAGAGCTCAGGAATTTCAATCTCTTAAGTCATCTATCACCATTCATTGAGGATAGATACCAATAAGAAATCATTCATAATGAATAATTTGAAAAAAATAATTAAGATACACAATTCTTTTACAAGTGCATATTGAGTACCTATAAACTTAGGTATGAACAAGGGAGTATAGTAGGAGCTATCAAGGCTTGTAACTGTTCACTTATTCTTATATTGTCAACGACAACTTGGGAAAAGGTATAAAGTCAACACCTGATCACAAGTAGAAAGAAAAATCTACACACAACCCACAAAAAAGATTCAATACAAGCAATTGTGATAAAATAAAAAGATATGTCAAAAAATAGTCTCGAATTATTGAATGATAATTATTTAGTTTCATATAAAAAAGATCATGATCATCTAAATAAAAATAGATACATAACATTCCTTTTTTCATTCAGAAGCAGAAACATGGATCAATAAATAGTAATCAACGAAACCAAGGAGTCACTATTTTAAAGATGGAAATATTGACCTACCAATTATATCACTAAACTATGCATTAGTCGTAAGCTCATGATATTCACCCGAGTGCCCTTCTTAAGATATTATCATAAACTAGAGCAACACTTTCATCTTCAGAGTCTAGTCAATAGTAACAAACTACGGGTGACACATACAATGTTCCATTTTATGATCCATTTATATAGGATGTAGAAGATGAGGTGTGCAAAAAAGAATATTTTGCAATGAAGATGAGGTGTGCAAATATGATGTGGCTGGATGGGCCCTCGACGAGCTGTCATGCCATCGGTGACCTTCGTCGACTGCGATAGACCATCGCATGGCATGGCCACCTCGACATCTTCTGCAACAACACAGGGGTGCTTGGCCGACAGATAGAGGACAACAAGAGCATCACGTCCCTAGACACGGATGAGTTCGACAATGCCCTGCGTGTCAACATGCGGGGCGCCACGTTCCGCATGAAGCATGCCTCCCACGCGATGCTGCTCCAGAAGTTGGGCTGCATCATGTCCGTGGCTAGCGTGGTGGACTAGCTCAGCCAGCTTGGCCCGCATGCCTACACCACGTCCAAGCACACCCTCATAGTCCATACCAAGAATGCCGCCTACGAGTTGGGGCGCACGATATCTGCGTCAATTGCGTCCCTCTATTCGGGGTGGCCAAGCGTGGAGGGAGGGAACGACGGCGAGGATGAAGTGGACTACGGATGGAGGTGAAGACGAAAGCAAGCGAGAGATAGATAAATAGATAGATAGATAGATAGATAGATAGATAGATAGATAGATAGATAGATAGAGAGAGAGAGAGATAATAAAGAAGGAGGACAACAATGTCAATGATCTTGGAGCGGCAATGATGGAAATGGCGGAGCGGCGATGACAAAGCGGTGATGATGTTGGAGTAGTGAGGACGTCGAAGCAGCAATGATGGAGAAGCGAGAGCTACGACGTCAGTTGAGCAGTAAAACGTTAAAAGAAGTATAAGGGTTAGGGATTTAAGATAAGTCTTTTAGTGTCGCCATCATTTCATTTAACTAGATGACATATTGGCACCAAAAAAATAATTAAAAGAAATCAGATTCAATACAAAGTAGCATCTCAAAATGTGGAATGCTAATTTGGCACTCAAGTGGTGCTGAAAAATTAATTAAAAGAAATCTGCTACAATGGCACGCTAAAAAGGCATTGACGTCACTCTACGTCAAAATGCGATGCTAATTTGAGACTACCGTGACATGCTCAGTTAAGTTTTATTCTTTCTAATCAAATTATGGGAAAAATATATCCCTTAATTCAATTATCATAATTTTATAATTAAGGAGATAAAATATAATTTATAGATAATTAAATTAAAATATTTGTATTAAGTTATAAATAATTAAGATATGATATATGTTGTATATATAAATTATATATTGAAATATGGCTTTCTATTTGTGTGTCTGTGTGTGTATATATAGAAATTTTTTATTTATACACACACGCGCGCATATATATATATATATATATACACACATACATACATACATACATACATACATGTATATGTATAGGGTTTAATGTAGATGCTAAGCGCTTTCTGTGTGAAGTGTGTCTCAAGCGATGTATACTTTCCTTTATTATTCTCGATATATTTCTTCATAAATAGTTGAGATGTTAATTAACAAAACACAACTCAAATCAAACTTATGCTCATTATTATCCTTAATAATAAATGTAATTTTTTATAACTTTTTAAGTTATAATATATATATACATACATACATACATGTATATGTATAGGGTTTAATGTAGATGTTAAGCGCTTTTTGTGTGAAGTGTGTGTCAAGCAATTTTACGTATACTTTCCTTTATTATTTTCGATATCTTTCTTCATAAATAGTTGAGATGTTAATTGATGATAACAAAACACAACTCAAATCATCAACAACAATTATATTCATGATTTTTAAAATTTTACGAACTTAAGCTCATTATTATCCTTAATAATAAATGTAATTTTTTTTATAATTTTTTAAGTTATAAAACTATTTTTTGTTAGTATCAATAATTTTCTAGGCTATTCATGAAGAAATATATCGAAAACAATAAATGAAAGTATAAAGCTACTTGATAGCACTTGACACCTACATTAATGTATATATGTATGTATATTTGTATCTATGTACATATTTGTGTGTATATAAATCGAGGAATACATTTATAATTAGTGTATATGTATATTTATATCTATGTACATTTATGTGTATTTGTATTTTGTACATATAGGAATACATTTATAATTAAAATTTAATATATTTTCATGAAACTATAGTATATGTAACATATATAGTTTTACAAGTTAACATTATCTACTTAAGTACAAATCAATATAGGTGTATATATGCATTTCTATTTAAATACATACATATGTGTATTTGTATATATGTACATTAAATCAATTTATAATTAATAATTAATACTTGTATTAAGTTTACGCCACATCAGCATCGAAATAATGACACAATCAAAATAGCGATTCATTGGCCTCACAATGGTGTTGCAGGTAGTCGATACCACTATTGTTGTATGCAATAGGGCCACGATAGCGACAAAAAAATGGCGACATAGTGCTGAGAAGGCGCCAACTTTAGAGTCGATTTGTGGTAACGCAAATGCGACGCTAATTAATGGCTACCGAGAGGCAATTAGCGGCTTTTTCGACCCAATGGTGTTGCTATTCCGATTCTAGAGTCACATTTTTTGTGTCGCTAATACATGTTGACATCGAATTAGCGTCACATTCTTTGCGTCGCTAATACATGTTGCTATTCGACAAACTTATTGTAATGTACTCACAACAAGGTTTTAAAAAATCATGCTGCTTTTTGAGCTAGTTCATCTTTAACAAGATGTTAATTTATTTGCCAAAAATCAATCATAGCTCAATTGTAAAGAGCAAGTTCAAACAATAACACCCGTAAGTAGGGGAAAGACTTTTAAAAAATTGCCAAATAGTATTAGCACTAATGCTCAATCTGTTCAAGAAGATCCTCAAAAAATCTTAGAGAATTCTAAACAAATTCACATAGTAGTACCACAAGAGGCATCACCATCAACACCTCAGCAAACACCATCCAAAGTAAAAAGAAAAATTCTAATCCTTTATTGACTCCTCGGCACAACCCAGTGACACATTTTGAAATCTCAACAAAAAGCTTAGTTATTTAAGAAAATACATATTGAAATATTTAAAAGGATAACTTATATTTGAGAAAAGACTTGAGTTTTGTCAAGCCTATCAATTAAGGCCGTAATGAGATTGATGAATTTAAAATTTATTAGGCAGTTAGATAATAACCTAACTTGTATGTTAAGCTATAACATATCAGATTTTTAAACAAAAAAATAATAATAAAATAATATGAAACGATCGGTCGGCAGGGGAGGCGTCGCCTCCCCTGGCCTTTCGACCGTTCGCCTCCGGCCGACCAAGGGTCGGCCGGGGCATATAAGAGGGCGGGGAGGGTCGTACCTTGCGACCTCTTGGAACCCTCTGCCGCCCCCTCACCGTCTCTCTCCCTTTCTTCTCTTGTTCCGGCGACTGGCGGCGACACGCACGAGCAGTAGAGACGACCGGCTTCCATGCGAACCAACCCCACTTCGACGCACTTCGCTCCCTCCTTGACGTGCGCTCGGAAGAGACGATTTCCCCTCGCTGAACAGGTACGTTCGACGACGATCGGACGTCAACAGGAACGCCGACGAACCTATTCGAACAGAAAAGGTACCCTTAGTGTTTTAATCCCATAGACAAAGAATTAAGGATTTATTGATGCGTAAAGTTAGTTCATTGTAATCCTGAAGTTATTTCCTACCTTTTTCGCATTGATGTCGGCGTTAATTGATGGCCGGAAGGCCGCCGGAATCCATGGAGAAATTCGGCGGCTCTATTTTTCCGCAGGGACCGGTCGACCGATTTAATTAAACGGTCGACCGGTCTGCGTAGTGATGCATAGTTTCTTCCTTATCGGTCGACCGGCCTCACCATGGTGGTCGACCGATCCAATTATTGATGGACGGATTCTGCCTTATGATCGGTCGACCGGTTCCAGAGAAAGGTCGACCGGTTCTAGAGAATGGTCGACTGATTCGATGCGCATCGTGCATCTGTATAGTCCAATGAACGATCGACTAACACCCTAGACGGTCGACCAATTCACTGGCATAAAATCAAAGACCTCGGTAGACCAATCCCAGAGGACCGGTCGACCGGTGCCGGAGAACGATCGACCGGTCCATCTGGAACGGTCGACCGGTGTCGAAGAACGGATCGGATTGTTCCACTTCTAACCTTAATTACGACTCAGACCAGTTCACATATATTGGCTGAGTCTCATTGTGCAATGATCAACGTTCAATTGACCCTAAATCATGGATTTCACAGTAATGGAAGATAATTAAAGTAAACAAAGATGAGGGATTGCTATGTGCTGTCCCCAATGTTAAAGTAAAGATCAGAGATTAAAGCAATGGTGGGATAGGTAGTTAGCTGAGGGGACAGCGAAGCTACTGCCTTAAATGCCCACTATTCCAGAGATTTCAGGTGTTCTCCCACCGATGTCTCGAACTGAAGGGTGATGTTGTGGTCACACCTCTACCCTTTAAAGATTAAAGTATTATGCCAGAGGGACAGGTGATCACTTGCTGATCACTATATGATTTTAACCCATTTTAGATGCAATTCATACATATCGAGTCCCACTTTTGCCTATTTTTGGGCCAATTATACTTGGAATGCAAACATTGTGATAACTAGTTGATATTCCTCATTTCATACTTAATTCCATGTGCATAGAGGTTCTGAAATGCCAAAATCCATTAATATTTAAATTCTATGCCAAGTTATCATTTTGAGGACAAGTTATCATTCCTAAGTGTCAAGTTATCATTATTTTGAATGAACTTATTTTTAATGGTTTTCTTGCCCTAAATCCATCATTATTATGTATAAATCATATTTGGATAGTCACATCTCAACTTGTGCAAAGTTTTAAGTCCATTTGAACAAGTTATCATTTTTCAAGTGCCAAGTTATCGTTAAAGGGCAATTCTGTCATTTCGACATGCAAAACCATTAATTCTGCACAAGGACCTTAAGCAATCATCTTATTATTGTTCTAACTCATTGCTGGTCAAATTTCATCACATTTGGATAATCAAAACTCAAGTTATGACAAGTTATCATTTTTAAGTCATATAAGTTATCGTTTTTGGGGCACTCAAGTTATCACTTTTAGGAATCTCATTCATATTTGATTTTTGACCTCACTCACTTGTCACTCTAATCAAATTGATGCCTGAAATGCTTTGAACCACCCATATTAGGACATTTCCCAAGATTTCCATAAAGTTATCATTCCGGGCCCTTGAATTCATTCATATCGATATCGGTTTTCATTCTTGCAACACACCAATTCCCTTTTTGATATAGATCTGATTTTAACTACTGTCCTAATCCTTAGTTGTTTAAATATTATTAGAAGACTTTCATGCTTGATGTTTTGGCCCTTGTAGCAAGTGGAAAAGGTGGCCAAAAGGAAGAAAAAAGGAGGGGGGACCACTAGCTTTTTGGCTGTCCAAAAAGCTGTCACTGCTGGAATTTCAGGGTCAGGGGACACATGGCTGCAATCAAAGCACAAAGAATGTTCTGATGCTGATCCAAAGGTGGGGAGAAGTGATATAAAAGCTGGATTTTTCTGGAGGAGAAGGGGGGCTGGTCATTCAAGGGTTGGAGAAAAAGAAGGAGGCTGTTGCTGCTGGATTTGGAGAGCTACTGCTGAGAGCTTGAAGCAGCCATGAACTGTATCTGTTTCTTGTCCCATTTCATAACAAATCTTGTAAATATGAGGAGCTAAACTCCATTTCTTCTAGGATAGGGTAGTAGTTTAGATTAGTTTTGGATGGATATGGACTGTTTTATAATTCCTGCACTGAATCATTTCTGATTTTCAGATTTCAGAAACTTCTTTACTGATTTATGCTATGCTACTATAAGATCTAATTGTAACCAATGGCTGAGAAGTATTACTTGATCTAATCATTCTACAGAAGTGGATTAAGAATTAATGCCAGTTTTCTGATTTCATTCAATTGCAATTCTGATTTCTGATTTGGTTTTCTGATTTCTGAATTTGATTCTTATAAATATCAGAATCTGTTCTTCATTTCTAACTTGGTTAATTGAGTCTTTGGAATGTTGGTATTGTCCCTATCTTATTCAGAAATGAATCAAGATTGTTTGGGCAATCATTTGACTCAAATCAGATTTTCCATTAATTCCTGAACTGAAATCAGAAATCTGATTTTTCTGGTTTTACATTTCTGAAATCTGATTTGTTATAAATCTGATTTTGCCATTTGAAGACCCCATTTGTATTTATAACTGAGAAGTTATCATTTGGTCTAACCCTTGTTCAGAAATGAATCAAGAATCAATGGCAAGTTTTAGATACAAACCCAATTAGAATTCTGATTTCTATTTTCTGAAATCTGATTTCTTGAAATCTGAATTCTGATTTTCTTGGGCTGTTTGAATCTGATTGTCATTGGGGATTGAACTAATTGAACAATTGAGAGGTTGACATCTATCCCAATCTTGTTCAGAAATGAATTGAGAAGCTTTGACATTCCTATGATTCAAAACTGATTTGGTTTTCCTGATTTGAATGAATTGAATGAGTTGCTGATTTTTTGGTTTCCTGAATTCCAAAATCTGATTTCTTGGGCTTTTGAATCTGATTGTCATCAAGGATTAGATAATTGAATAGTTGAGAGGCTAATATATGCCATGATCTTATTCAGAAATGAATCAAGATCATTGACAATTCAGAATTCAAATCTGATTTTTTTTCCAAAATCTGATTTCTTAGTTTGATTCTAAATTCTATTTTCTAATTGTTTGGAATCTGATTTGCCAATTGTTAATCCCTATTTTATTCAAATCACTGAGAGGTGTACTCTAGGAATCCCTTGTAATCCAGAGATGGGTCAAGGGGCATTTGGCAAACTTGAATTCCATCAATCCACATTGCTGATTTTTTCAGAAATGTTGATTTCTGTTTTATCATTTTTCTAACTTCTGATTTCCATTGTCAACCCTCATATTAATCCACTACTGAGAGGTAGTCTTAAGGGCTTCTTTGAGATCCAGAGATGGGCCAAGGAGCAATGGGAATTATGAACTCATGTGGCCATATGTTTTGCATTTCCAATTGAGTGTGTTTGTGTGGATTCCAATTTATTTTGCAACCGAGAGGTTGATTTTGAATCTCCCTTGAATTCAGAGATGAATCATGGAACACAAGCACCATTATTGAGTATATTTTATCCTAGTTTGGTTGATTGGAATGATTCCATCTTTTTATGATTGCAAATGCAAGTTATCATTCCAAACTTCCTTGGATTGCAAAAAATCAGCATTGAATCTTCCTTTTGAGCCCAATGATAACTTGATTTTCAGTGAGGACCCTCTTTTGATTCAACCTAGCTAACAATTATATAATCATATATTGCTTAGTTAGAGGCCAATTGAGCTGTGGGAACAGCCATTTTCAAGTTGAATCAAAAGTTGGATATTTAATGATAACTTGTTCCATTCCATCCTTAATTAATTTAGATGAACCCCAAATCCTAGAAGAACCTTCCTCATAGATAGTTAAACCTTTTTAGACTTCATTCTAGCATTTATAATTCAGTTTTGATAAATTTCTAAAACCCAAAAAAACTGTTATCATTTCACTTTCTATAAAAAAAAAAAATCTGTTTTCACTATTCATTAAAAATCTGTTTTTTAGCCACTTAAGTAGAACTAATCTAAATTGTTTTAGGGTGTCTTAGACTTCAAATTCTTGTGGATACGACAACCTGAGTCTACTACAACTTACCTGTGCACTTGCAGCTAGTGAGTTGGGAGACCAAAAAAATGAAAAATTGACATTTTCTTTAATTTCAGCAAGTTATCACTAGAAAACCCAAATATCACTATCAAGTTTTTGGCGCCGTTGCCGGGGATTTGAGGTCAATTAGGCTAACTTAGATAGTTTAGATTAGTTTTAGATTAGTTTTTAGTTTATTTGTTAGGCCAATTTTCAGTTTTTGCAAGTTATCATTCTGAATTTTTTTTTTTTCTTTTCAATTCTGTACAGATTTCTTTCTTTTTATGAAATTGATACTTCTTAATTGATTTTATGCAGATTTGGAGCTTCAAGGAGACCTCTACCTATCTGATCCTCAACTAAAAGAAGATTCAATAAGAGAAGGAGATTGCAAAGAGAAGAGGCTATGAGAAGAACTTTTGAGAAGGATGCTACCAATCAAAACAAGGCTGCTCCTAGGACATTTAGGGATCGTTATTCACCCAGCAATTGCAGAAAATTATGAATTTGACTTCTGAGAGAGAAAGAAGAAAAGATGGATATGAGTTGGCAAACTTGGTCCTATGACTATTATCAATCAAGTGAAACACCCTTGAGCCAGGAGGAATTGGATTCTATAGTTGAAGAACCATCACAAGTTCATTGCAATCAAGGATCACCACAATTTCAACAGCCCTCTAATGCTTACATGTATGCCTCATATGGTCATGAAAGTTCTAATTACTGGAATCAAGAGGAAGGTTTCTCAACTAGTAGTCATTATATTTCAAATTATTGGAATCCTGAGCAAGACTTCTCAAGCAGCAATCCTTATGTTTATGACTCACAAAATCATTTGTATTACCATCACAATCAAGGTCAAGAGTCAAATTTTCTGGTTGCTACCATGGATATTTCAGAAAATCAGCAATCACTTAATCAATCCATAGAGTCAGAAATGAAGATTATGTTGGAGAACTTCATGAGGCGGCAGGACGAGCAACTTGCAAACTTGAAAACAATATGTATGAAAGTAGATGTTCTTGGAGCTGGATTGGAGGCCAAGCTTTGTTTGCAGTCCAGTCAAGAAGCCCTACAAATCCAATCTGCCCTTCTGAAAGAAGAAATTCAGGAAATGAAGATGGGAATTGAGAAAGAGATGAATGAAGAAAAAGTAGTCATGGAGGCTGAAATTGAAAAGGAGTCTATCACTCTTATAGAACAAGCCAAGAAACAAGATGATGTTGCTGAAGTTATTGAAAAAGCTACTCCAATGATACCAGCAATAAATCACATTGGAGATCCACTTATAAGGTTCCCATCCAATGAAGAATTAATTATAGAAGACCCTGATTTTGATTCTTTGGAGAAACTATCAGATACACTCCATTGTGATGAGGGCTGCAACTCAATTCACTTATTGTCTATCCCTAAAGATGAGTTACTTCCTGCACTCAACTGTCCAAAAATTCTACTTGAAGCAATTTGCTCCACAAACCATCATGGATCAGTTGAAGAATGTCAACATCTTAGGGTTAAAGATGAAGAAACATCAAAAGAGAAGAAGTGGCCTGAACTTGAATCAAGCACTAATTCATTTGAAGTCATTCAAAGTTCCAAAGTCTCACCCATCTCATTTTCCATTGGGCAACTGGTTATGACAGCAAAGACACATGATGAAACTGAAATGGCCAAGGAGGATACAAAAGTAGAAGAAATTTCTTTCCAAATAGAGGTTATAGCAGAATTCAGATTTGTAGAAGGAATTGAACATTCAATGAAGGAAGATCATTGCTTGCCTATTGAAAGATGGAACCAAGAGCTCAAAGATCTTCCAACAATGCTGCATTTAAAGAGGCCATTGAAGAAATGGTTGCTTAAACAAGATGGTGATCCAGGAGATTCAGATGTCTTAGATGAGAAGTTATGGAATGAGAAGTTAGTATATTTCTAGTACAATGAAGGAGGGATACATCCAACTGAAAAATGAAGGTCAAATATTGTGAAACTAAGAGATCCATACTTGATTAGTAAAGCTGTCCACAGATTGAGATCTCTACTTGATCATATCACACTATTTAAACCTCCTTGACATCAAGAGTTGTAACAATGTCTAGCCAAAGACATTAAAGAAAGGCACTTCTTGGGAGGTAACCCAAGCCATTATCAACCTAATCTTTCTGTTTTTGCAGGAATAAGAGATGAGGAACATGTTCAATTCACAAGTCTCAACTTCAGGGAGTACCCTTACCCTTATTTTTTATTTTTTCCACTGAAAACTCAATGATAACTAATAATATCCTTTTCATTATGATACATTAATCATATCATCATCTGAATTAACATTCATTTCAGTTATCCAAATCTGTTTTAGATTAATTTCAGTGAACTTCAGAAATTTCCAATGCATTGTTGAAATTGTGCACTCAAAACTCTGATTTCACTATTTCACTGATATCTTTTGTTTCTCTGCAGGATCAATTGCTACTAATGAAGGTTAGACCACCCAAAGTTTCTAGATGAAGTGCTAAGGGGATCCAAATTCCAAATTTAATGCATTTCAATCCCACCCACCCCTCTCCCTTGCCTTTATTTTTCAACCCTGAGGACAGTGTTGAGAATAAGCTTGGGGGAGGAAACTTGGTGCTTTTCTAACCTTTACACCATGTTTTCAATTGATTTTAATGTTCATATTATAATTCATACCAGGTTATCATTGGTTTTCACTAGTTATCACTTGGTTATCAATTTTTGGACCCAACTCAATTCTGAATTCATTTTAACTCTGAAATGGGTAGAATACTTTATTTTGACGGTGGGTGCACTCCAATACCAAGTGGCCAACTTGGCCATTAGCCTTCTTGCTTTAATTGGCATTATGAATTCAGATGCATTTGAATGAAATTTCTAGCTGAAAATTTTTCCTTTTTGTGGGTCACACTAGTTGATACTTATGGATTGAATTAGTAATATCAGATGTCTAGAAGGGAGTCAAGGCTCTTGCTGCCATGCTAAATAGGAAAACTTGACTTTTTGGATAAAGGGATCTAAACTATACTTGAGTTTGAACTATTGCTCACTTCATGAACAGGATAGAAAAATGAAAAAAGGAAAAGTAAAAAGTCATATGCATGCATAGAAAAAAGGAAGAGAGCAAAACTTCCAAAGGAATCTCTCTTCAATGCAAAAAGAAAAAAAATTAGGAGAGCAAAACTTCCAAAGGAATCTCTCCTAAAGAAAGCATGAATAAAAATCAGGTGCTAAACCTGTTTATATGCATTTCATGAATAAAAGTCAGGTGTTAAACCTGTTTAATCAATTGAAAACCTGTTCATGAAGAGATTTGTAGTTCAACCCCTTTGTAAAGTTGACAATTCCTACAATTCAAACATGTTATTGCTAGTACTTCTTCCATGGCTTAAATTTGCTTTAGCCTCTGTGATTCCCTAGCTAGAAATTGAGTTTTTGGAAAGAATGAAGTGTTGGCAAAGTGGGAAACTCATTGGATTCAATTCAGCTAGACTTTACTTCATTTGTGGACTTTTAATTCAAGTTTGTCCTTAATTTCTGAATGTTTTGCTTGAGGACAAGCAAAATGCTAAGCTTGGGGGAGTTTGATCACTTGCTGATCACTATATGATTTTAACCCATTTTAGATGCAATTCATACATATCGAGTCCCACTTTTGCCTATTTTTGGGCCAATTATACTTGGAATGCAAACATTGTGATAACTAGTTGATATTCCTCATTTCATACTTAATTCCATGTGCATAGAGGTTCTGAAATGCCAAAATCCATTAATATTTAAATTCTATGCCAAGTTATCATTTTGAGGACAAGTTATCATTCCTAAGTGTCAAGTTATCATTATTTTGAATGAACTTATTTTTAATGGTTTTCTTGCCCTAAATCCATCATTATTATGTATAAATCATATTTGGATAGTCACATCTCAACTTGTGCAAAGTTTTAAGTCCATTTGAACAAGTTATCATTTTTCAAGTGCCAAGTTATCGTTAAAGGGCAATTCTGTCATTTCGACATGCAAAACCATTAATTCTGCACAAGGACCTTAAGCAATCATCTTATTATTGTTCTAACTCATTGCTGGTCAAATTTCATCACATTTGGATAATCAAAACTCAAGTTATGACAAGTTATCGTTTTTAAGTCATATAAGTTATCGTTTTTGGGGCACTCAAGTTATCACTTTTAGGAATCTCATTCATATTTGATTTTTGACCTCACTCACTTGTCACTCTAATCAAATTGATGCCTGAAATGCTTTGAACCACCCATATTAGGACATTTCCCAAGATTTCCATAAAGTTATCATTCCGGGCCCTTGAATTCATTCATATCGATATCGGTTTTCATTCTTGCAACACACCAATTCCCTTTTTGATATAGATCTGATTTTAACTACTGTCCTAATCCTTAGTTGTTTAAATATTATTAGAAGACTTTCATGCTTGATGTTTTGGCCCTTGTAGCAAGTGGAAAAGGTGGCCAAAAGGAAGAAAAAAGGAGGGGGGACCACTAGCTTTTTGGCTGTCCAAAAAGCTGTCACTGCTGGAATTTCAGGGTCAGGGGACACATGGCTGCAATCAAAGCACAAAGAATGTTCTGATGCTGATCCAAAGGTGGGGAGAAGTGATATAAAAGCTGGATTTTTCTGGAGGAGAAGGGGGGCTGGTCATTCAAGGGTTGGAGAAAAAGAAGGAGGCTGTTGCTGCTGGATTTGGAGAGCTACTGCTGAGAGCTTGAAGCAGCCATGAACTGTATCTGTTTCTTGTCCCATTTCATAACAAATCTTGTAAATATGAGGAGCTAAACTCCATTTCTTCTAGGATAGGGTAGTAGTTTAGATTAGTTTTGGATGGATATGGACTGTTTTATAATTCCTGCACTGAATCATTTCTGATTTTCAGATTTCAGAAACTTCTTTACTGATTTATGCTATGCTACTATAAGATCTAATTGTAACCAATGGCTGAGAAGTATTACTTGATCTAATCATTCTACAGAAGTGGATTAAGAATTAATGCCAGTTTTCTGATTTCATTCAATTGCAATTCTGATTTCTGATTTGGTTTTCTGATTTCTGAATTTGATTCTTATAAATATCAGAATCTGTTCTTCATTTCTAACTTGGTTAATTGAGTCTTTGGAATGTTGGTATTGTCCCTATCTTATTCAGAAATGAATCAAGATTGTTTGGGCAATCATTTGACTCAAATCAGATTTTCCATTAATTCCTGAACTGAAATCAACAGGTAGCTAAGCTGAGGAGACAGTGAACCTACAGGTCTAGTAACCGACAACTGTTCCTAGATTGTAGGAATTCTTCCCCCTACCTTCCGAACTGGGTGAGGCATTAACACCCACCCCTTCTTTCCGTTTATAGGCATACTGGCATCAGTGAATCAGAGAGGCACCTCTGGCATCCCAACCTAATAAAGTCAAGCTCGCATAGGACAACCAACTCTAAGGATATCTTAGTAATGTAAAAGACGTAGAACAACTCACAGCAGAGCAATGTAAAGTAAAGTAGAGCAGAGTATTGAAAAGCAAAGCAATGCAAAGTAAAACAATGTAAAGCAGAGTAATGTAAAGCAAAACATTGTAAAGTAAAGCAGAGATATTGTAAAGTAAAAGCAGAGTAATGTAAGGGATAAAGTATTGCCACAACAGAGAACAGAGTATAGAAATGATTAGAGACTTATATATTTATAAATATTGATTTCCTTATCATCACTGATCCTTATTTCACGTCCATTGCTATGGTACTAGGCAATCTTTGCTCATGGGTATTCTACTCCCCTGCATTGAGATTTTGCAGGTGAGAATGTTAACTGATGGGGTGATGGAGGACGTAGAGCTTGGAGAATGCTGCACATGACTGATATTTCTGCTCCGAGCTTCTTTAATTGCATATCTGTTCACTTATCTTTATTGTTCAGAGACATCACATTTTCTTCCGCATATTTTCTATATTACAAGACATCGAGAACTTCCGCATGTTTTATATAATATGAGACATTATGAACTTCCGCATTAAAGTCCTTCGTCATGGTACTGCGATTTTTCTTCCGCATTTAAGGTTCTCTATTATGTTTATTATTATTTTATTAGTGCCACGTAAGCCATTTTGTTGAATGGTCAAGGTCAGTAGTGCAGTAGATAGTGTAGTGCAGTAGATAGTGTAGCGCCCTCGGAGTCAATCTGACTGCTACGTGGCGGAAGGTGCGATTTTGGGGGCGTTATAGTTTGGTATCAGAGCCTAAGTTCTTGGCTCCTTCATTGATCATAGTCAAATATAGGTTCATGCATATCATCCATTGTTCATATTGTTACACAGCTCAAAGTGAAGTCATGTGCAAGCTTCTCAAGCATCTGCGGCTCCACTCCTCAAGTAAGTGATAAGTACATTCCTATGTGAATCATACTTATGCTATTGAATTAAATTGTGTTTTAGATGCCTCCACGCCACATGGTCACCAGAATTGTAAGAAGGGGTAGGGGTCACATAGTTGGGATACTATGTGGCCACTGGACCCTCCAACCCCACCACAGCCTGCTCCAGAAAGATGGGAGCATTCCGATTCGGATTTAGAGAGTGTGGGAAGTAATGATCCAGAGCTACCTTCCCCATGCCACTTCTTCCCCACAGAGACGCGCGAAGAAATGAACTAGCGGTGGCACCTGCAGATGATAGGGGGACGTCCCGATAACCCTATCTGTCTATCTTCAGATAAGGAAGAAGAAGCCCCTGTACCTGAAGAAGAAGTTCAGAGTCGGGAGACTAGCCCGATCAGCTAGTTTGATCCAGAGCCATACTGTAGTCTCTGTGATCAAGAGGGACATTTTGAAGAGGAGTGCCCTTCCGAAGAATCCCGAGAATGGACCAGAGGGACCCTCTCGACGTAGCGACTCATACCATGCTATCCTTGCTTTCTTTTCTTTGTGGAAGGCCTTAGTGTGCCTCAGACTTATGTTTACTTTTTGAAAAGCTTAATGATAAATGAATACTTTACTTTGGAAAATGATGAGCAGCATGGTTTCCAATTTTTAATCTAAGATTTCTATCCTTATTAAAAATCCTTAGCTATACACCCTTCTCAAACACTGCCATGATCTCTTTATAGATGGCCGACCAGAGAAGAGGATCAGCGTCCAGCGAATATGAAGTGTATAACGAAGAGGAGGCCCATTTTATTCCTCCACCTCCATTGAATCCTCCTCCGCCTACCCCACCTAGGCCAGATTCACCACCACAACAAGGACGCCGGGCCCCCATCCCTTGTACTCTGCAAGAGTTTTGGAGGTCGAAGCCTCCGATGTTTAACGGAGAGGGTGGAATTGACGTTGCTGAACAGTGGATCGAGACTTTAGAAGAGAAGTTTGACATCCTCGACGTCCCTGAGCACAAGAAAGTCGCAGGAGATGTCTCCAAAGAGATGCTAAGGAATGGTGGAAGGCAAAGAAGGCCACCAGCTTTGCGGGAGTCAGAACCGTGGAATGGGGAGACTTCCGCAGGGCATTTCAGACGCGTTACCTCCCTCCTTCTAAAGAGATTTGAAACAGAAGGAATTTCTACATCTAGAGCAAGGGCTATGACCGTGGACCAATATGTGACCAAGTTCATCCGGTTAAAGAAATACTCTAAATTGACCATGGACGATGTGGAGCTGGTGAAACATTTCGTGGACGGACTAAGGCCCTCACTAAGATCCCAAACCAGGCCAGGGAATTGTAAAACCCTGGATGAAGCGATCAGCCTGGCAACCCTGACCGAGAGGGACCATCAAGACCTCATGAAGGAGAAGAGGGCCCAACAGAACATAGGGCAGAGTTTCCACCAGCAACAGCAGTTCCGTGGGAACAACCGGCAACACCAACGATGGGATAACCGGTACCATCCTTATTCTGTGCCTCAACAGAACTACCGTCCTCCACAACAACAACAATAACTCTACCGTCCTCCACAACAAGCTCCTTCACCACAACAGCAGCCACCACAACAGCAGCAACAGCGACCCCCTTAGCAGGGGCAAAGACGCCCAGCCCAGTAGCAATGGCAACAGCCTCATAGAGCCCCTCAGGCACCACCCGCACAAGGTGAGTAGGTTTTATGCAACACGTGTGGTAGGACCCATGCTGGGGAATGTCGAATGAAGTCTGGAGCCTATTACTACTGCGGTGGAATGGGTCACATGGCAGCAAGTTGTCCGAGACGTGGACAATAACAGTTAGTACAGGGAAGGCTCTTCAATCTGAAAGAGGATGCTCCCCAGAATGACGCTGATGTCATTCGAGGTACGCTATTCATAGATGATTTACCTACCAAAGTATTATTCGATTCCGGTGCCTCACATTCCTTTATATCAGAAGAGTGTGCCAAAACATTAGGGTTAAAAGCAGTAAACTTAGAGCAGAAGATGAATATATTGACCCCACAAGGCACTCTCATCACCACAAAACATCTCCCAATGTACCCATAGAGATAGAGAAAAGGAACCATCCTGCCAATCTCATCATCATTACCATGAGAGATTATGATTTAATTTTGGGCATGGATTGACTAACCTCGATGCTTCCATCATGTGCAAACAAAAGAAAGTAATCATAGTTACACAGAGTTAAGATAAAGTCATAATCAGGGGAATTGCACAAAAGGAACCAAAGATCATAGTATCTGTCATGAAGGCACATAAGCTACTACAAAAGGGATGTAGAGGTTATGTTGCCAGTATAACCAAGACAGAGGAACCAAAGAAGACTCCTCAGGACATAGAAGTTGTGAGAGAATTTCCTGATGTTTTTCTTGAGGAGGTCTATCGCCCAGAAGGGAGATAGACTTTCGTATCGAGGTGACACCCGGAACTGCACCAATCTCCAAAGCCCCATACCATATGGCTCCAGCAGAGATGAAGGAATTGAAAGATCAGATTCAAGAGCTATTGGACAAAGGTTTCATCAGGCCCAGTGTTTCGTCGTGGGGCGCACCAGTCCTTTTTGTCAAGAAGAAGGACGGATCATTGAGACTTTGTATCGACTACAGAATGTTGAACAAAGTCATAATAAAGAACAGGTACCCGCTACCTCATATTGTTGATCTATTCAATCAATTATCTAAAGCAAAGATGTTCTCCAAAATTGATCTGAGGAGCGGATACCATCAGTTAAGAGTGGCAGAAGAAGACATCCCGAAGACAGCATTCCGGTCAAGATATGGGCATTACGAGTTCATGGTGATGCCATTTGGGTTA
Source organism: Pontederia crassipes (assembly GCA_030549335.1). Taxonomy (NCBI): domain Eukaryota; kingdom Viridiplantae; phylum Streptophyta; class Magnoliopsida; order Commelinales; family Pontederiaceae; genus Pontederia; species Pontederia crassipes. The sequence continues at coordinate 12,168,421 of CM060195.1, read as the reverse complement.
ACAAATGCCCCGACTGCATTCATGGATCTCATGAATCGAACTTTCCACGAACACCTCGATAAGTTCGTAATCGTCTTTGTGGATGACATCCTCATCTATTCGTTAAGTATGGAACAACATAGAGAACATTTGAGGATTGTATTGGAAACTTTGCGGCCAAAGAAGCTGTATGCGAAGTTTTCCAAATATGAATTCTGGTTAGAACAGATGATATTCCTTGGCCACATCGTCTCTAAAGATGGAATTGCAGTGGATCCAGCAAAAGTAGAGGCAGTGTCCAACTGAACTCAACCGAAGAATATTTCCGAGATTAAGAGTTTCCTTGGTTTAGCCGGCTACTACATACGATTTATCAAGGACTTCTCCAGAATAGCACTGCCGCTGACCAAGCTTACAAGGAAGGGAGAAAAGTTCATTTGGTCACCCAAGTGCAAGGAAAACTTCCAAGAGTTAAAGGAACGGCTAACTTCAGCGTCAATCCTGACATTACCATCGGGCAACGATGGTTACATAGTATACAGTGATGCCAATGGCACGGGATTGGGATGCGTGCTAATGCAACATGGCAAAGTAGTGGCATATGCATCCAGACAGCTGAAGAAGCATGAGATCAATTATCCAACGCATGACCTCGAGTTGGCAGCAATAGTATTCGCCCTCAAGCTTTGGCACCACTACTTATATGGAGAAGAATTTGTGGTCTATACAGATCACAAAAGTTTGAAATATGTTTTTACACAAAAGAGCTGAATATGCGTCAAAGGCGTTGGATGGAATTCCTAAAGGATTACGAGTTTGCCATCAATTATCAACCAGGTAAGGCAAACTCAGTGGCTGACGCGCTCAGCAGAAAATGGGAAGGATCACTGGCATATATGCATCTACGACGGTTCGAGCTCATGGAAGAACTGTTCAAATGGACGCCAAGAGTGCAGCACGATGGATCACTAATGATGATGCAGAGAATAGTGCATGATATGGTAGGAAGGATCATAGAAGCACAAGTTGAAGACTCAGAATATCAGACCATGGTGATAAAGACTAGCTTAGAGACTATCAATTTCAAAGTCTCCACGGATGGTGGCATAAGGTACCACGATCGTTTGTGGGTACCGAACAATCCTAAACTCCGAAAAGAAGTATTAGATGAATGCCACAAGTCCGAGTTTGCAATCCACCTAGGAAGTACAAAGATGTACAAGGATGTTCAGAGAAGTTTCTAATGGCCAGACATGAAGAAGGAGATAGCCGAGTATGTCTCCAAATGCATAGTGTGCCAACAGATCAAAGTGGAACACCAGAAACCACAAGGAACCATGAAAAATCTGGGTATCCCACAGTGGAAGTGAGAAGAGATCTCGATGGACTTTATCACAGGCCTGCCTCGGACTTTGAAAGGGCATGATGCCATTTGGGTTATAGTGGACCGACTCACCAAATCGGCTCACTTCCTACCCATTAAGGTAAAATAATCTCTTGAAAGCCTCATGAAATTATATGTACAGGAGATTATCAGGATTCAAGGGATCCCATCAGCCATTGTGTCCGATAGAGATCCCAAGTTCACATCAAGATTCTGGAAGAGTCTCCAGAATGCTTTTGGAACAAGGCTTCCGTATAGTACCGCTTTCCATCCCCAGACGGACGGCCAATCGGAGAGAACTATTCAAACCTTAGAAGATATGCTGAGAGCATGTGCATTGTATTGGCACGGAAGTTGGGACAAGCATCTACCCCTTATAGAGTTTTTCTACAACAACAACTTCCATGCCAGCATAGAGATGTCTCCTTTTGAAGCATTGTATGGTCGCCCATGTCGTTCTTCGGCATGTTGGGGCGAAGTGTGAGAAAGAAAGATCTTGAGCGCAGAATTACAGAAGCAAACACAGGTGTATATAGACATAGTCGAATTGATAAAGAAAAGAATGAAGTCTGCTCAAGATCGTCTAAAGGCCTACGCAGACAAGAAGCGCCGAGAGCATAAGTTCAAGGCAGGAGACCAAGTCTTGCTTAAGGTCTCCCCCACCAAAGGGGTAATGCATTTCAGCAAACGGGGAAAATTGAGCCCCAGGTATGTAGGCCCGTTTGAAATATTAGACATGGTTAGAGATTCAGCATGCAGGTTGGCCCTGCCTCCGGCCTACTCAAGAGTACACAACGTTTTCCATGTCTCCCTACTCCGAATGTACAAGCACGACTATGCCAACGTGATCCAAATTAAGGAACCAAACCTCAAGGAGGATCTGACATATGAAGAACAACCCACGGAGATATTGGAGTACCAACAACATCAACAAGGGAGGAAGAGAATAGCACTGGTCAAAGTGGCATGGAAGCATCACCAAGGAAAAGAAGCAACTTGGGAAGTAGAGTCGAAAATGCGAGAGAAATTTCCGGAGCTTTTCGGTAAGCCTTGACCCTTATCCAATTTTGAGGATGAATTTTCTTTTTAGAGGGTAATAATGTAACATATTAGATTTTTAAACAAAAAAATAATAATATGAAATGATCGGCTGGCAGGGGAGGCGTCGCCTCCCCTGGCCTTCCGACCGTTCGCCTCCGGCCGACCCTTGGTCGGCCGGGGCGTATAAGAGGGGGGAGGGCCGTACCTTGCGACCTCTTGGAACCCTCTGCCGCCCCCTCACCGTCTCTCTCCCTTTCTTCTCTCGTTCCGGCGACCGGAGGTGACGCGCACGAGCAATAGAGATGACCGGCTTCCACGCGAACCAACCCCACTTCGACGCACTTCGCTCCCTCCTTGACGTGCGCTCGGAAGAGGCGACTTCCCCTCGCCGAACAGGAACGTCCGACGACGATCGGACGTCAACAGGAACGCCGACGACATTTTCGAACGGAAAAGGTACTCTTAGCATTTTAATCCCATAGACGAAGAATTAAGGATTTATTGATGCGTAAAGTTAGTTCATTATAATCCTGAAGTTATTTCCTACCTTTTTCGTATTGATGTCGACGTCAATTAACGGCCGGAAGGCCGCTGGAATCCATGGAGAAATCTGGCGACTCTGTTTTTCCGCAGGGACCGGTCGACCGATTTAATTAAATGGTCGACCGGTCTGCGTAGTGATGCATAGTTTCTTCCTTATTGGTCGACCGGCCTCACCATGGCGGTCGACCGATCCAATTATTGACGGACGAATTCTGCCTTATGATTAGTCGACCGGTTCCAGAGAACGGTCGATCGATCCGATGCGATGCGCATCTGTATAGTCCAAAGAATGGTCGACCGACACCCTGGACGGTCGACCGATTCGCTGGCATAAAATCAGAGACCTCGGTCGACCGGTCCTCTGTCTGGAATGGTCGACCGGTCCGACAGAGACCCAACGATCAAACTTAATCGGATTGTTCCACTTCTAACCTTAATTACGACTCAGACCAGTTCACATATACTGGTTGAGTCTCATTGTGAAAAGATCGACCTTCAGTAGACCCTAAATCATGGATTTCACAATAATGGAAGATAATTAAAGTAAAGACAAAGACGAGGGATTGCTATGTGCCGCCCCCAATGTTAAAGTAAAGATAAGATATTAAAGCAATGGAGGGATAGGTAGTTAGCTGAGGGGACAACGAAGCTACTGACTTAAATGCCCACTATTCCTGATATTTCAAGTGTTCTCCCACCGATATCTCGAATTAAAGGGTGATGCTATGGTCACACCTCTTCTCTTTAAAGATTAAAGTATTATGCCAGAGGGACAGGTAGCTAAGATGAGGAAACAATGAACCTACATGTCTAGTAACCGACCACTATTCTTGGATTGTAGGAATTCTTTTCCCTACTTTCCGAACTGAGTGAGGCATTAACACCCTCCCCTTCTTCCCGTTTACGGGCTTACTGACATCAGTGAATCAGAGAGACACCTCTGACATCCCAATCTAATAAGTCGAGCTCGCATAAGACAACCAACTCTAAGAATATCTTAGTAATGTAAAAGACGTAGCACAACTCACAGCAGAGCAATGTAAAGTAAAGTAGAGCAGAGTATTGAAAAGCAAAGCAATGCAAAGTAAAGCAATGTAAAGCAGAGTAATGTAAAGCAAAGCATTGTAAAGTAAAACAGAGATATTGTAAAGTAAAAGCAGAGTAATGTAAGGGATAAAGTATTGCCACAACAGAGAACAGAGTATAGAAATGATTAGAGACTTATATATTTATAAATATTGATTTTCTTATCATCACTGATCCTTATTTCACGTCCATTGCTATGGGACTAGGCAATTTTTGCTCATGGGTATTCTACTCCCATGCATTGAGATTTTGCAGGTGAGAATGCTAACTGATGGGGTGATGGAGGACGTAGAGCTTGGAGAATGCTGCACATGACTGATATTTTTGCTCCGAGCTTCTTTAATTGCATATCTGGTCACTTATCTTTATTGTTCAGAGACATCACGTTTTCTTCCGCATATTTTCTATATTACAAGACATCATGAACTTCCGCATGTTTTATATAATATGAGACATTATGAACTTCCACATTAAAGTCCTTCGTCATGGTACTGCGATTTTTCTTCCGCATTTAAGGTTCTCTATTATGTTTATTATTATTTTATTAGTACCACGTAAACTCTGCCTATGTTTTATAGCCGGTCCTAAGCCCGGATAAAGGAGGAGGGTTGTGTTAGGCCCCGACAGCCAGCGTAAAACCCTGTCGAATCTCATGAACATGGATCGACGAATATTGGCGTCGTATAATCCATGTAGCCGACCCCACTTAGTGGGATAAGGCTTTGTTGTTGTTGTTGTTGTTGTAGTGCCACGTAAGCCATTTTGTTGAATGGTCAAAGTCAGTAGTGCAGTAGATAATGTAGCGCTCTCGGATTCAATCTGATTGTCTACGTAACCAAAGGTGTGATTTTGGGGGCGTTACATAAGCACCGTTATAATTTACCAATGGGATCTATTTTAAAGATACCAATAAAAAATCATGAAATTTATAAAAATGAAAAAAAGGTCACGACACCCCAAAAATGCGTATGTAAATAGTCGATATGAACAGACGATGCCACTTCATTTACGTGCCATTTACACTTTTTTTTTTTTGGCTCAGCACCTGATGGAAACATGAGGCTTGAGCTCTTTATGGCATGAAGCAACCATCTGACAGAAGCTGGCTGATGTGATAGGGCACAGAGAACGTTTGCATACGAGAACTTAGTTTGAATGGAATTATATTTAATAAACAAAAATATATCGCATGATAAAAGAAAGTTAATATTTTCGGTTTTAATTTTTAAAGTCATGCATCAATTTGAATAGAAGAATATTGTCCTTCCCCGACTCCACATCACTGAGTGAGTATCCAAAAGTATCCAAAAGAATATATATATATATATATATATATAACTTAGTTTGAATGGAATTACATTTAATAAACAGAACTGTATTGCATGATAAAAGAAAGTTAATATTTTCGGATTTAAAATCTATAGTCATGCATCAATTTGAATAGAAGAATACTGTCCTTACCCGACTCCACATTGCTGAGTGGGTATACAAAAGAATTCTGTTTATATATCAATGTCTCTCTCTCGTCCTCTCTCCCTCTCCTTCACACACACATTCTCATTCTTGTAATATAATATTGATTTCCTGGATTCTTCTTGTTATCGGCTTAGTCTTCCTGGCCTCATTGCTAGCTACGTATCGAAGAAACAACTAACCAAGCCACTTCCCATGGTGATAGTTCTTCCGACAGACGTGCATGGAGTCGTCACCGTTCCGGTCGTGGACCTTTCGCGCCGGAGCTCTCATCTGCCAAAGCTGATCACAACGGCTTGCGATGAGATTGGATTCTTCATGGTGGTCAACCACGGGGTGCTGGTCGATGTGACGCTGGGCTTGGAGGACGTTGCGCGGGAGTTCTTCGCGCTTCCGACGCCGGAGAAGAGCCTCGCCGGCCCTCCGCGACCTTGTGGTTATGGTAGCAGGGCCATCGGCCCAAACGGCGACCTGGGAGAGTTGGAGTACCTCCTCCTCCACGCCAACACTTCCTCCATCTCCCAAAGACTTACAACTGTATCGGCAGGCCACGACCCTATCCGATTCAGGTACTTACGCAGCATATATTGCCATGCATTTATAAGCTTCAACAATCATGATCAAGAAAGTGTGACACGTCCGTAGCAAAGTGGAGCTATCATCTCACGTCGGTTTTCAAATATTTCCATCGCTCGAGAAAGATAGATATGCTTAATTATACATATTTAGTTTGCGCTCTCCTTTCCGTGCTTATTTTTTCCGTCGGATAGTAACTTAATTATGGTTAAAAACTTCAAAGTCTCTCATATGATGATGCAAAAATATATAACCATGATCACCATGATTCGTGCATGAGTCGTGATGCTTTAAATGATTGATTATATTATATTATGTTATATATATATATAAATATATATATAACGGGAAAGGAACTTTAAGCAAGCATATGTACATATAATCCTATCGATGTGTAACGCAAAAAAAAAAAAAATCAAAATTCAAATCCATGTCATAATTACTAATATGGAGTAACTCACGTCCCCATGATTCATGGAATCATGAATTAATGAGCACGATAACCACGTTGATGACCTTAAATCATGATATTTGTCCCTTCCTCCCCTCATACTCACCATTTCCTTTTTGCCTAATTTCCTGCTCTGTTTGTGCTCGGCCAGAGGAGGGAAGAAGTACATCGGCAAGTACTTCTAGCGACGCAGAACACAGGGGAAGAAGCTAGTACGATCCATTTGAAGATCCAATCGAAATTCATTCAAAAAAAAGGTGTGTGTTTTTGGGATCTAATTTATAGATTAGTATCAGAAAATTTTAAACACGTTTAACGAATCCATGGATATATATAAAACACCAATCTGTATGATATGACTCCAGTTTTAAAGATCGAATCACTGTGCATTCAGATGTTGATTCCCATGATTAGATCTCCGCAAATTCTAAACTTGTCAATCTACACATGTTATAGATTTATTCATATGATTAAAGATTTCTTTTTGTCGTGTTATGTCTTCTCTCCTAGCGCTCTACTTTTGATCCCAGAGTGCATTATATACCTCACGTATCTCATTTCTTCTCCAAGGATATCTACTAATCCTAGGCGAAAAAAAATTATATTGCTATTGGTGTGCATCTGACTTATTATTGGATCTCATAAATTCATGCACATCGAGGGTCCATTAGCTCATACAATTGGCGCCCTACTCTAATCAGGGTGACAAATTTCCATTTCTTTTCATTACCTTAGATGTCATTCATATGAGCATCATCATGATACTTGTAGCATATGGCAACATCCTGTAAGTATGGGTGCATGGGCATCATTATGATGTTACTATAAACATTACAGTACATACAATGAAGCGACATTTAGTGGGTAATACATGATGTGGATTTTTAGTATCTATTGCAGTTTTGTATTGGATGCAAATATGGTGTACTTTCTTGCATACGTATGTTGGTGTCAGCTATAGAATCTTTGCATGATTATGTGATGTTCGCCCTCCAAAAATATATATCTATTTACTTATGTTATCATACGTTGCACCCAGGAAATGTATTACTCACATTTTTCACCTACTAAATATTTTTACCAATCAAATTAATTAGCAGCATTAAAGACACACTCCATGCCCTTGAAAATGCGCCAGCCACATTTTTCATGACTACTGTGGCATATGCATGTGAGTACGCATGATGTAGTAATTAGAGTTAAATCTTATTATCTTGTTATATGTGTGGTTTGGACTGTGCTTGTCCTCGTATAAGTTTTATTAAGTTAGTCTTTCTTTCTATGCCTCGAATTTGCCCTTCCCATAATGACATTATTAAATCAGAACCTTAACATTATTAAATCATAACCTTGGACAGAGGATTTTTTTATGAATATAGACTATCAGGGACCATTATGATTTGATTGTCCTCTGTCCACATGATCATATCTTTTCTCAAGAATAATTCATATAATTTGGAGCCACTCTTGCTCCCTACTGCCTTGATTGATCTGAGTGATCAAAAGACAGGTACATGATTTATAAGACATGATGGAGGTTTACCAATTGCCTTATCTAGATGGAGTTTCTCCCTACGGATGTTTCCGCTTAACACGAGGTCATCCTGCCCGACGGGGCACTCGCCGTGGCATTGATCACCCACTGGCCCACCATGGTCTAGATAGTTGCACCTATGTGTGCCTGCAATGGCATTTCCTAAAAGAGAAGAGCTCTTCTAAAAGATGAATGAAAGGACTTTGTCCATGTGAACATGAATATGAACAGTGAACATGAGACTGAACATGAAAAAGAAAGAAAATAAAAAAGTATGAACTATGATCCTCTTATCGACTCCTCCATCATGATTCATTCTTATACTTGATTCCCATGCTTACCTCATGCTTATTCTGATGGAACTAATTTATGATTTATACGAATTCACACTTAGCTTTATGCTAACGGTTGAGCTTGATCCCCTATGTGATCCCCATAGGTACTTGATATGGATGTGTGCCGTGTTGATGTGTGTGCGGCGACTATAGTTTGGTGGCGTATGATTATCGTATGGTCTATATGGAGTCTTTATCTTTCAGCATATCGAGTTGTATTTTCATTTGGATGGAACCTATAGTGTTGTATTATGACATGGACCTTTATATGCCTATGTGAGACATTGATGTACCTTTTGTTTATTTAGCTTCTGCATTTCTTTATATCATTGTATAATATTTTATTATTTAAGTCTTCCGCTTACGTGTCAGTCTTATTGACCATTTGAGTCAATAAAAGAGTCAAAGAAAGACCAAAGAAAGTAACGATCGAAAGGAGATCTCACCACGTGGCGGGGTCGAATTTTGGGGCGTTACATTTATGGTATCAGAGCCTAACGATAGGATTCTCTTGACGTCCTAGATATAGAGCGTAGGTTAAGTATGGTCCATGTGCACCCACCAGAGCTACCACCACACTCAACCGCCGCAAAGTAAAGTAAGAAGTATTTTGATTTTTTTAAGTTATGAATTGTTTATTGAAATGAATTGTTATGTTTTATAGATGGCTTCCATGACACGCTCAGCAGCCATACGCGACAGAGGTCATGGGCGCGGACGCAGAGGTGGTCGCATTGCGGCTACCACAGAGATCATCACTGATGGACTTGACTCTGCTCCTGAGAGTCAAGTAGGGGAGAATTTGCAGCAGGAGCTCCTTCCAGTACAACAGCCAGAGCTCCCACCGCCTTCACAACAGTCGACATTCTCAGTGCCGATGTACCAGGCACCACCTCCTCCTCCAGCTGCACCAGCACCACCGATGGCTCCTCCCAGGGAGGATACGATTCAAGAGTTCCTGAAACTGCACCAACCCTACTTCAGGAGGGCAGTAAATTATGAAGAAGCAGTGCAGTGGCTTACTCAGATGGAGAATTTGTTCGACACTGACAGATGCGGCGAAGACAACAAGGTTCGTTATGCTGTCCACATACTCATCGGTCTGGCCAGCGACTGGTGGGAGATGGCACGTGCGACCAGTTTTCCGGATCAGAGGGCTATCCCTTGGACTAGTTTCAAGGAACTATTTGAAGCTCAGTACGCTCTTTCCTTTAGAAGGAAAGAGAAGTCCAAAGAATTCAAAGAGTTACGCCAAGGCAACTTGATGGTGGCTGAGTACCATGCTCGTTTTATCCAGCTGGAGCGCTATAGTAAGGATAAGATGGATGAGACAGATCGCGCCGAGCAGTTCCTTGACGGTCTCCACCACCCCATTCGTGAGAAAGCCGTCTATGGAGCTGAGATCGACTTGCATGGTGTTGTTTGCATGGCGTACAGAATCGAACGACAGATCCAGATGCGAAAAGAAGAACTAAAGAAAGAGCCGGCGCGAGCAACAGAGCCGGCTAAGCCAAGATGGGAAGATCGCCTCCCAGCTCGCAGAGATGCACGCCACGATCGCCGCCATCAACCCTACCAACAGCCACAGCATGAGGCTCCCCGCCAGCCTGCACCTCGCCAGCCCCAGGTGATGTAGAAGTAAAGTGATTTAAGAATATGCAAAGAATGATACTGACTAATGATGAATGTGGACCACAGCCACAACCTCAGCGATATGCGCCTGCTCCGTAGCCTCCGAGACAACCATCGGCACCCCAGAAATAGGATGTGCCGAATTGCGTCTACTGCAATAGACCCCATAGAGGGGAGTGTCGCATGAAGAACGGTACCTGCATCGGTTGCGGCAAGGCTGGACACTTCTTCAGCGATGAAGAACCAGAGAGGCGTAGGAGGGGTACCAGGATGTCTCTACAACGTCCATGCAGATGCGGCCCCATAGGATAACGATGTTATCCGAGGTACTCTTCTCATAGCAGGTCTTCCTATGGTTGTACTGTTTGATTCGGGTGCATCGCACTCTTTTATTTCTGAGGCATGTGTTTCCACCCTTAGTGTACCTATAAGAGGGATGGAACATAGTATGAATGTAAAAACACCAATGGGGACCCTCCACACGGCGAAATACCTTCCCGAGGTACCAGTTGTTGTGGTTGGAAAAAAATTTTCCGCCGATTTGATTGTAATCCCCATGGTGGACTACGATGTCATATTAGGTATGGATTGACTGTCATACCATGATGCATCGATTATATGTAAGCAAAAGAAGGTTATCATCAGCAACCATGGCAATAAGAAGACGATGATCAGAGGTACATCGAAGCCAGACAGCGGAATCATTTTATCCGCCATGAAGGCCCACAAGCTGCTACAAAAGGGATGCAGAGGGTACTTGGCGAGCGTGACGATAGCTGACGCACAGACACCGATTCTGCACCAGATTGACATAGTACAAGACTTTCCGGATGTCTTTCCAGATGACATCTCCGGACTACCGCCGAGGAGTGAGATCGACTTTAGGATCGACTTGACACCAGGGACGGCACCGATCGCCAAGGCTCCCTATCGCATGGCCCCGACGGAGATGCTAGAATTGAAGAAATAGATTCAGGAGTTACTCGACAAGGGGTTCATCCGACCTAGTGTATCTCCTTGGAGTGCTCCGGTTCTGTTTGTCAAGAAGAAGGATGGATCGCTACGACTCTGCATCGACTACCGAATGCTAAACAAGGTCACGATCAAGAACAAATACCCGTTGCCCAGGATCGATGACTTTTTTGACCAACTGTCCAAGGCCTCGGTGTTTTCGAAGATCGACTTGAGGAGCGGCTACCACCAGCTGAGAGTCGCAGAAGAAGATGTGCCGAAGACTGCTTTCAAATCGTGCTATGGCCATTATGAATTCACAATTATGCCTTTCGGACTAACGAATGCCCCAGCAGCGTTCATGGATCTTATGAACAGGGTATTCAAACAGCATTTGGATCAGTTTGTGATCGTCTTCGTGGATGACATTTTGATCTACTCCTCCAACCCAGAGCAGCACCGAGAGCACCTACGGATCGTCTTGGAGACTTTGCGCCAGCATTGACTTTTCGCAAAGTTCTCCAAGTGTGAGTTCTGGATGGAGCAGATGATGTTCTTGGGGCACATTGTATCCAGACAAGGCATAGCAGTAGACCCAGCGAAGGTCGAGGCAGTGACCACCTGGGTCAGGCCGAAGAATGCGACGGAGATCCGCAGCTTCCTCGGTCTAGCGGGCTACTACAGGCGTTTCATTCGGGATTTCTCGAAGATTGCAGCCCCACTCACTCATTTGACTTTTGACGAAGAAAAATGAGAAGTTCATCTGGACAGATAAGTGCGAGAGCAGTTTTTAAGAGCTGAAGAACAGGTTGACCTCCGCTCCGATCCTCACTCTGCCATTAGGGAGCGGAGGGTACACGATTTATAGTGATGCTTGTGGCACTGGATTGGGATGTATCCTCATGCAGCACGGGAAGGTAGTGGCCTACGCCTCACGACAATTGAAGAAGCATGAGGTGAATTATCCGACGCACGATCTGGAGCTTGCAGCGATCGTGTTCGCTCTGAAGATATGGAGGCACTACTTGTATGATGAAGAGTTTCAGGTGTTCACCGACCACAAGAGCCTGAAATACGTCTTCACCCAGAAGGACCTAAACATGCGACAGAGACGATGGATGGAGTTTCTCAAAGACTACGAGTTCGCGATCAACTATCATCCCGGCAAGGCGAACTCGGTGGCCGACGCTCTCAGTCGAAAATGGAGGCTTCGTTGGCTTTCCTCCAGCTACGCAGGTATGAGATGATTGAGGAACTTAACCAGTGGAATCCTCGAACTGCAGGACAGAGAGCAATACTGATGATGCACCAGTTACAGCCAAGCATGATCAGCAGAATCATCACAGCACAAATGGCCGACACCGAGTATACGAAGATGTTCAAGAGGTGTCAGAATGAACCTGAAGACTTCATGGTTGGCAATGATGGAGAGATTAGATATCGGAATCACCTCTGGGTTCCGAATGATGCTACAGTCAGACGAGAGGTGCTCGATGAAGGCCATAAGTCAGAGTTTGCGATACATCCGGGCAGCACGAAGATGTATAGGGATGTCAGACGCAGCTTTTGGTGGCACGACATGAAGAGGGAGATAGCGGACTACGTCTCCAAGTGCCTTGTATGTATGCAGGTAAAGGCCGAGCAGCAGAGACCCTATGGTCTGATGAAGCCGCTATGAGTACCGGAATGGAAGTGGGAGAACATCACGATGGATTTTGTCTCAGGTCTGCCCAGGACACAGAAGGGCCATGACGCCATCTGGGTCGTGGTCGACAGGTTGACGAAGACAGCCCACTTCATTCCGATCAAGTGGAAGCAGTCAGTGGAAAACCTGCTTGAGGTATATGTACGTGAGATCATCCAACTTCATGGGATTCCAGTCTCTATCATGTCGGACCGTGATCCCCGATTCACATCGAGATTTTGGAAGAGTTTGCGGAAGGCTTTCGGCACCAGATTGAGTTACAGTACAACTTTCCACCCACAAACAGATGGACAATCCGAGAGGACGATCTAGACATTGGAGGACATGCTCCGAGCATGTGCTTTAGATTGACACGGCAGTTGGGACGAGCATTTACCGCTGATCGAGTTCTCGTACAATAACAGCTTCCACTCCAGCATTGGCATTGCGCCTTTTGAGGCTATGTATGGGAGACCTTGCCGATCGCCTACACTTTGGGGCGAGGTCGGTGAGAGGATAGCTATGAGCGAGGAGTTGGCAGTCAGAGCCCAAGAGTATGCTGATACCATGGAAGTAATTCGGAAGAGAATGAAGGCTGCACAGTCCAGACAGAAAAGCTATGCTGACAAGAAGAGACGAGAGCAGATATTCAGAAGATCAGGTACTATTGAAGGTGTCTCCGATGAAGGGTGTTATGAGGTTCAGCAAACGAGGAAAGCTCAATCCTCATTTTGTTGGCCCCTTCGAGGTTCTCGAGTTAGTTGGCGATGGAGCTTGCAGGTTGGCTTTACCTCCTTCCTATGGAAGAGTACACAACGTCTTCCACGTATCCATGCTGCGGAAGTACAAGCACAACGACGCCAACATCGCGAGGATCGAAGAGCCGAATCTGAAGGAAGACTTGACCTACGCAGAGTACCCCACGAAGATTTTAGAGTACAAAACACAATATCGGAAGGACAAAGAGGTACCGCTAGTCAAGGTCTCATGGAAGTACCACCAAGGAAGGGAAGCGACGTGGGAACTCGAGTCCGAGATGCGCAAAGAGTTTCCGCACTTATTCGGTGAGTTCTATTCCATACAGAATTCGAGGACGAATTCTTTTTCTATGGGTATTATAATGTAACGCAAAAAAAAAAAATTCAAAATTCAAATCCATGTCATAATTACTAATATGGAGTAACTCACGTCCCCATGATTCATGGAATCATGAATTAATGAGCACGATACCCACATTGATGACCTTAAATCATGATATTTGTCCCTTCCTCCCCTCATACTCACCATTTGCTTTTTGCCTTCCTACCTTATTTGTGCTCGGCCAGAGGAGGGAAGAAGTACACCGGCAAGTACTTCTAGCGACGCAGAACACAGGGGAAGAAGCTAGTACGATCCATTTGAAGATCCAACCGAAATTCATTCAAAAAAAAGGTGTGTGTTTTCGGGATCTAATTTATAGATTAGTTTCAGAAAATTTTAAACACGTTTAACGAATCCATGGATATATATGAAACACCAATCTGTATGATATGACTCCAGTTTTAAAGATCGATTCACTGTGCATTCAGATGTTGATTCCCATGATTAGATCTCCGCAAATTCTAAACTTGTCAATCTACACATGTTATAGATTTATTCATATGATTAAAGATTTCTTTCTGTCGTGTTATGTCTTCTCTCCTAGCGCTCTACTTTTGATCCCAGAGTGCATTATATACCTCACGTATCTCATTTCTTCTCCAAGGATATCTACTAATCCTAGGCGAAAAAAAAATTATATTGCTATTGGCGTGCATCTGGCTTATTATTGGATCTCATAAATTCATGCACATCGAGGGTCCATTAGCTCATACAATTGGCGCCCTACTCTAATCAGGGTGACAAATTTCCATTTCTTTTCATTACCTTAGATGTCATTCGTATGAGCATCATCCTGATACTTGTAGCATATGGCAACATCCTATAAGTTTGGGTGCATGGGCATCATTATGATGTTACTATAAACATTACAGTACATACAATGAAGCGACATTTAGTGGGTAATACATGATGTGGATTTTTAGTATCTATTGCAGTTTTGTATTGGATGCAAATATGGTGTACTTTCTTGCATACGTATGTTGGTGTCAGCTACATAATCTTTGCATGATTATGTGATGTTCCCCCTCCAAAAATATATATCTATTTACTTATGTTATCATATGTTGCACCCAGGAAATGTATTACTCACATTTTTCACCTACTAAATATTTTTACCAATCAAATTAATTAGCAGCATTAAAGACACACTCCATGCCCTTGAAAATGTCCCAGCAACATTTTTCATGACTACTGTGGCATATGCATGTGAGTACGCATGATGTAGTAATTAGAGTTAAATCTTATTATCTTGTTATATGTGTGGTTTGGACTGTGCTTGTCCTAGTATAAGTTTTATTAAGTTAGTCTTTCTTTCTATGCCTCGAATTTGCCCTTCCCATAATGACATTATTAAATCAGAACCTTAACATTATTAAATCATAACCTTGGACAGAGGATTTTTTTTATGAATATAGACTATCAGGAACCATTATGATTTGATTGTCCTTTGTCCACATGATCATATCTTTTCTCAAGAATAATTCATATAATTTGGAGCCACTCTTGCTCCCTACTGTCCTGATTGATCTGAGTGATCAAAAGACAGGTACATGATTTATAAGACATGATGGAGGTTTACCAATTGCCCTATCTAGATGGAGTTTCTCCCTACGGATGTTTCCGCTTAACGCGAGGTCATCCTGCCCGACGGGGCACTCGCCATGGCATTGATCACCCACTGGCCCACCATGGTCTAGATAGTTGCACCTATGTGTGCCTGCAATGGTATTTCCTAAAAGAGAAGAGCTCTTCTAAAAGATGAATGAAAGGACTTTGTCCATATGAACATGAATATGAACAGTGAACATGAGACTGAACATGAAAAAGAAAGAAAATAAAAAAGTATGAACTATGATCCTCTTATCGACTCCTCCATCATGATTCATTCTTATACTTGATTCCCATGCTTACCTCATGCTTATTCTGATGGAACTAATCTATGATTTATACGAACTCACACTTAGCTTTATGCTAACGGTTGAGCTTGATCCCCTGTGTGATCCCCACAGGTACTTGATATGGATGCGTGCCGTGTTGATGTGTGTGCGGCGACTATAGTTTGGTGGCGTATGATTATCGTATGGTCTAGATGGAGTCTTTATCTTTCAGCATATCGAGTTGTATTTTCATTTGGATGGAACCTATAGTGTTGTATTATGGCATGGACCTTTATATGCCTATGTGAGACATTGATGTACCTTTTGTTTATTTAGCTTCTGCATTTCTTTATATCATTGTATAATATTTTATTATTTAAATCTTCCACTTACGTGTCACTCTTATTGACCATTAGAGTCAATAAAAGAGTCAAAGAAAGACTAAAGAAAGTAACGACCGAAAGGAGATCTCGCCACGTGACGGGGTCGAATTTTGGGGCGTTACACGACGTGCGATATTATGAGACACACGATGCACAGCCTCAGGTCACTAATTAGGTAAGTAGTAGATCATGGTATCATATGAAACCACATTAATTCTTACAGTTTTATAATTTAATAAAATTTTTATAATGCCATCAATGTCACAAGATGCTCCTTTAGTTCTTCTGTTATTTTCAAAGAGGATGTTTATGTTCCTACTTTTAAATAATCTTTTCTCTTGAACCTGTGATTATTTTTTCAAGATTGATACTTTAAATTTTTTTGCAAATAATGTCATAAGTTTTTATATTTTTATTCTTCTAAAGAAAGATTTTTCGTGAATGTTCACCTGTTAGTAACTACGTATACTTGCATCGTAGGCAACTTGTTCGACATCTAGCCTTTTTTTTTCAATCTATCCTAAATTGTTATAATGTTGTGAGATAAATTTTTAAAGATGTGCTAGTAAATTTATATGTAGTAAACAAAATATCGATTAATTGTGTTTTAGTGCATGATAATAATACCGTAACGGTTAAAAAAGTATATATGAACAACTTCAATTATTTATATGCATAAGTAAAAATTTAATACTCACAAATATTAAACCCTGTATGGAGTATATGGAGAGAAAGTGCTTAGGCTACCTCTGCCTTATATATGAACAGTAGTTAAAGTTATACGTACGTGCTCAAGACGGACTAAAATTACTAGTATAATTTTATTTTAGTGTTTGATGAAACTGCGACAATGAAGAAAATACAAATAATCTTAATTATTTTTATTAATGATTTATATGCATAAATGAAAAAAAAAAACTAATATACACAAATATTAATCCGTAAATAGAGAGATGTGGCCTTGCAATTGGGAAAATGGTAATTTCTCTATGCAACAAAATTTATGTATAAGCTTACATATATGCTATGCTTCTTATACGTTTCACCTCTTAAATCCAAGAGGAATCCAAGAAATAATTAAATAATTAATTTATTTAGTAAAAGAAAAAAATGTATATGTAAAGCATTTAAAGTAGAAAAAGAACTTAACTATATATAAAAAGAAAGCAGTTATTAATCAAATTAGAATGGCGCTGTGAATCACATTAACCGCTGCTAATAGTTTCAGATTAACTGAGTTTATCAATTTAATCAGGATTTATGTTATTGTTTCGATATGAATCAAACCTCTGTAAAAACTCATCAAATTTCTAAATAAAAAAGATAAATCTCAGCACCCAAAAGTGCATGCAAATAGTCCACAGATGAACAGATGCCGCCACTCCGTTACATGTCATTGATATTTTTTCCTTATCACTTTAAAATCTAAATTAGCCCAGCACCAGGTGGAAAAAAATAAGGCTTGATCTGTTTATGCTATCAAGCGACCATCTGACAGGAGCTGGCTGATGTGATTGGGCTTCTCTCAAATTTGCTTTCTGCTTTTCTCCACCTCCAAACAGCTGTGCAGTGAACAAGTACGCGGCCGCTGTGAGCTCACTTGCGTGCGAGATATTGGAGTTGTTGGCCGAGGGTCTCGGGCTGCCGGACGTTGGCGTCTTCAGCCGGATAATCCGGGACGTGGAGAGCGACTCGCTGCTGAGGCTGAACCACTACCCGCCATTCTACTGCAACGACGAGGACAATACGGAGGAGGACACGGGCGGAGCTGGTGATGGCAAGGACAGGACCTGGTGTAACAAGACCAGCAGCATGAGAGGTAGAATTGGGTTCGGAGAGCACACAGATCCTCAAATCATCACACTCCTGTGGTCGAATAGCGTGCCGGGGATTCAGGTGCTGTGGCGCTCCCCGACGTCCGCGGACGAGGGCTTGTGGGTCCCCGTGCCTACCGATCCCGCTGGATTCTGCGTCATCGTTGGCGACACTTTGCAGGTTTGTGCAGCGAGCTTTCCAATCACATTGCCTAGAGATTTCAGCATCGCTAAGACCTACGACTAGTTCTCTGAGTTCGCATTTGTGGCAATATATATAGCTGCTACATGCATGCATGACAGGCCATCTTTTCGTACCTTTTTTGCATTGTTTTCATTTATGTTGCAAGGGTACGGGTACGGTACCGGTACCGAATACGAGTACGGATATGAGATACGTCAAATTTTAAAAAATTAGGGTACGGGTACGACACTATATTAAATATATAATATATATATATATAATAAATTTTCATAAGATTTCTAATATCTTCGTATTGTTTAAGTTTTCAAAATAAGTAATTAGTTATTCACTTTACTGATTATGTCTAAATGAGGAGTTATTAATAGTTTTTTTCTCCTTATGACTTCTTATCTTTAACATCTATAGGTTTTATTGTTCACATTTGGTAAAAATGTAGCAAAATATATGTGTATCATGTTCTCTAGTATTAGTGCTTACATGATCATCAATTATTTATTATCTTTTTTAAAATTTTATCTGATAAAATTTTGATATGGAGTACCTAATAGCA
Organism: Pontederia crassipes; assembly: GCA_030549335.1. Classification (NCBI taxonomy): domain Eukaryota; kingdom Viridiplantae; phylum Streptophyta; class Magnoliopsida; order Commelinales; family Pontederiaceae; genus Pontederia; species Pontederia crassipes. Next base: position 12,149,783 of record CM060195.1, on the reverse strand, counting down.
TAGATACGAGTACCCATTGAAGTACCAATTTTTTAAAAATTATTTTATTATTGGATACGTATGGATACGAGTACCCACGAGTACCCATAAAGTACCGGTACCGGATACGTCGAGAAAATTAGAGTACCCGTGCATCATAGGTTTTCATACGTGGCGTTCATGCATGCTGGGAAATATCAGACAAACAATAGTTGCATTGGAATGGCAGATGATGACTTGATATGTAACTGTGAGACATGCTTGAAGCCTCGAACAAGTCTCTGGTGTTGCAATCGTGAAAATACAGTCGTGTCTCTCCAATGATCAGGATAGAGAAGGTATATGCACTTAACAAAAGGGAGACTGACATTTTTTCCATCTATCCAATTTGAAAGGCCTTGACGAATGGGAGGCTGACGGGTGTGAGGCACAGAGCAGTAACCAACTGCGACAGCTCGAGGCTGTCCATGGTCTACTTCGGATCACCTCCTCCCGATGCAAGGATATCCCCGCTGCCGGAGATGATCACGCCGCAGACGCCTCGGCGCTACAAGTCCTTCACCTGGGATGAGTACAAGAGGAAGATGTATTCGCTCAAACTTGGATACAATCGCCTTGATCTATTCAAGATCGAACCTGACAGCCAAGAAAAATCTCGATTAATCAGAGGGTATCTGTAATTTGCTTCTTTTTCTTCTCTCTTTCGAATTGTGCGTTGTGGTCGTCGTCAGGCACGTAACATGTATCTTATCGAGACAATGTTAATCCATGTACATTTGTGGCCGCACCACCGGTCTTTTTGAAAGGACAATGCAGAGGGAAGAAGGTCCAAAAGTACTGTGGGGTACTCGTTATTCTACACGCATGACAGAAAGATAAGAAATAAATGAATGATGTGAGATTGATGGCACGGTAAAGATTTACCCAACCAGTGAAGAGCGTACCAAGCATTAACTTTAGATGCATAAAAATATCATGTCAAACTTATCGAAAAAAATATATATCATGTGATAGGTAGAGTCAGAATGCAATCTGTGGAAATGGGAAAGAGACTGGTGGATCAACAACCATTGACCTGTTGAAAAGTGATCTAATTGAAGGAAATCATTCGTGCCACAAGCAACAAATATTAACTATAATTCTATAAACATTCAAGCGACTAAGCGGGCAAAGTGGAAGACGATTTTAAAAAATTATGATAAATAGGATCGAGATAGAGATTGTTCTTTGCTTAATCCAAAATTTTGGACTAAGGGTATTTGATCAAAATCTTAAACCCTAATGTAAATCTTATACGAAGGACTAATAATCTTATTAATTTCCTAAAAATCTGAATGAGGGATTTTAATTGAGGGATTTCATTGATAAGATTATTAGATATGTTTATGCCTAGATCTATGTGCTTGGATTCGTATTAGATTGTCATGATTAAATATGTGTTCTTTATGTCCTAAATATTCTTTTAGATGAATTTGGGAAAAACTCTAAATCTTGATAATGAATGGAAATTGAATGTTTTAATATGTTCTATGATGCATAAATGATAAGAAATCATACCTGCAATATTTACGATTTTAGATTGCTTTTATTGAAGTTTTAATCTCAAAAATCAAGAATTTTGGGAGGAAAATCGAACTTCCAAGATGTTGACATGGTTGTGCCTAGTCCTGGAATGATCATGACTAAAGATGGGTGAAAAGCGCTCGATCACGGTTGTGAAACAGTGTCTGGCCGTGATGGAGTGGAGCATGTTGTGACCGACTAGGTCACGCCATGAAAGATAAGCCCAAAGCTTGACGTTCACGGTCGTTCCCCAATGGAGCACGGCCATGACGATGACCCGACACAACCATGACACTCCCTGTCACGATCGTGACCGTATGAGGATGAACTGCAGGGCCTCGGTCACGGGCGTGACGACACTGTCACAGCCATGATCGACCAAAAATGAAAGCCAAGATATTTTTAAACCTATTTTCTTATGTATATAGATTATGTATGGATGTGCATTGATTGTATATGACATGTAGATACATGTAATGCATGTTTAGCCGTAATTTCTAAAATATAAAGAATGATTGATATGAACGATTGATGTATTGCAAAGCATAATGCACATAAAGTTGAAAACTGTCTTGTCACTCGTCAATGGGGGGAAGCAAAGTCCTGCACTAATGTATGTTTTTCAAGGGGACCTAAGTCCGCAAAGTAAAGACTTACATTTGTGTGTGTTTCGCAGGGAACAAATCCCCTCATTAGAAAGTGTGCATATTCCTTAGAATAAAGTCTCTAACTATTATGGTGTGTGTATTCCTTAGAATAAAGTCCCTCACTATTATGATATATGTGTTCCTTGTGATGATGTAATATAATTCTTTCAACTATATTAAGATCGATGTTATAAGATAAATTAAAAATGAAAGTGAAATTAACTTCAAAGTATCTTATAAAAAAAGATAGTTAAGATAATGATGAAGTAAAGATGAAAACTAAGGTCCTACACTTATGTATGTACTTCAAGGAGATCTAAGTCTGAGAAGTAAAAGTCCTGCATCTGTGTATATACTTTCCAAGGAACAATGTCCCTCAACATAAAGTGTATGTATTCCTAATTATGATTAGAAATAAAGTCCCTCACTATTATGATGTGTGTGTTCCTAAGACAGGATTTATGATATGGAATGAAAGTCAAGATAGTATTATGTGATAAAGATGAAGGATGAAGATGACACGTGAAGAATCACATAATAAAGAAAGAAATGAAGAATAAAAGAAGATTCAAAGGGTTATAAAGCAACCTTGAGGAGATGTCAAGTATGAAAGAAGTTAGGAACTATGGATAAAGGAGTTATGAAGAAACTCCTATGATGTACATGAAATGATATGTCATGATTATGTATGAATTATATGAATGTATGTTTCTATTGTATGACACTTGCAGATGATGTATCTAAAGTAAATAGATATGACATGATGTTTATATTTCGTGAATGTTTTATGAAGAATGAATGTAAGTATGATGTAATGTCATATAAAGTTCATGATATAGTTTATGGCATGCATGTTCATATGTTATAGTTATTATGATGATGATGCATCACATGTAGTTCATGTGATAGGATATCATGGCATGCATGATCTTTACACGCTCTAACTAGGAAACCCTGCACTTTGGATCCGTGTAAGTAATAAAGGTTAATTGATGATGGTAGCTCAAGCTCATGACGAAGTATTGCACATGCTTAGGGTTAAAGTCTATGATTCTATATGAACATTGAGATTAATAATGTAATGAAGGTTTTAGGCATTTAATGTCCTATGAAATATTAATTGGTATATGACTAATAGAAAAATTTTGCTTATGATGATTTTTGTTAAAATATTGAAGTCTTACGCTGTTAAGTGAAGTATAGCGAATGGGCTAACGACACAAAATTTGTCCAAATGCCCATCACTTTTACAATGAATTTCGGGTCGTTACAGTTGGTATTAGAGCATAGTTAGGACTTAAGTCTAAGTAATGTGATGTTCAGAAATCTAAGCCATATGCAACTGTCATGAGCAACCATCAAAAGTCAAGAGGTATGTAATATTTAATGTCATTGTATGTAGGTTTTGAAGTAATGAGTTAATGTCTGATTAATTTTTTGAAGAGGATGGAAGCAAAAAGTCTTCCAATTAATGCTAATGGTAACGATGACATTCGAGTTGATAGTATTATCAAGTTGATTATGGGTAGTATGTAAAATGAGGGATATGAATATGAGATGTTAGAAGACAAATGCAAAGTATAATGGTGCCTGAGACTTAAGTGATAGATATCCTCAAACAGAAAATGAAAGTTGCCTAAAGTTCAAAAACATGAATAATGATAATTAAGGTAAGCGTTAGGTAATATCCATTATGCCAAAATATAGTATTATTACTTGTTTTGATTATTTTTCATATAAACATTTCAGTCGACAGCACATGCGGGAATGCCGGTACATGCCCCCACCTACGGACCGCATAGGGGCAGGCAAATACCCCCAACTTGAACACTTAAACGAATTCAAAAAAATTACATCGCGGTTCACCAGACAGTCTGTTTAAAGTAGCAAATAACTTAATGAAGACACCTTTCCGCGTTAAATTTCTTTGTACAAGAGGAAGGTAGATGAGGACAAAATAGTAGCTAAAAAAAGCTAGAAAAGGTGGAAGCCAAGGAGGGACCACTTCTTTTAGTTAGAAAAGTGAGCAGATAAAGCTACATGAGTGGACAGATGGCACTAAGGTCCTGTTTGGCTAAAAAAAAATTTCACCCATGGGTTTTAAAATTCTATAGTATAACACTTTTCAAAAAGTAACATATCACAAAAAAAGTTAAAGAAAAATTTAATGTGAGAGTGTTTGCAAGAAAAAAGATTACCATGGTAAGAATTAAAAAAATAATAATAATGTGACACTCTATAAAATTCCTCTTTCTACTGACGCAACTCGCTCTTGAAAGAAAAAAAATTGAAGGTCTAACCTCCTAATTTTTTTACACCAAGAATAAACCTTATACTTTAGTATTCAATCCTATCAAAATAGTATCCAAACACATATTTGTAAATTTTCCTACTATAGAAAAATCAACTGCAGTTTTTTTTACTTTCTTTACTTTTACATTGTTACCGAACAGGGGAGGCTATAAACGGATATGAGGCTACCATGTAAGAGGATTTTTGGAATTGGAATTGGAAGCTTAGAGTCTGAATTCCAGTTCTGCTACTGAAGGAGGCTGTGACAGTAGCCTCCCTCCTTTTTTTCTTTTTCCCTTTCTTCATTTCCTTTTTTTTTACTTCTAATGTGTAGTTGAATAGTGGATTATGAACATACCTTTTTAATGTTTATACCGAGCAGTAGCCTTTTACCTTTTATCTTATGCTTAGTGTTCGTTGTTCTTGTGTTTACTGTTTCATTGATGATTTTAGTTTTTCTAATGTCACTTTGGACTGTTTGATATGTTTTCATTGATTGGTTCACCAATTGTGCATTGGCCTGAGAGGGTTATATTCTTCTCTAGCATCAAGCTTCAAGGCCGAGAGGTGAGGAGTTTGAAGATGGATTTCAGCAAGGCATAATGTTGATCGATTCTTTGCAATTTGATTTATGAACTTAAGCTATTAGGCAGTAGTCGTTTACCCTTCATATCATGTTACTATTTTATTGTTTTACTATTCCATTGCTATTGTCATTTTCGTGATTAAGTTTTGATTGCCGAATGTGTTTCCACATCGGTTTATCCGTTGTCCTTTGACCCGAAAGGAAGTTATCTTCCTTAGCTTAAGCTTCGAGGCTAGGAGCTTGAGTTGAGTTCGCTCAACAAAGCACAATGAGATTCAACCTATCTTCTTCTTGTTTCCTATTTTTTGATTAAAACTTGAGAGTTAAGTTCGAACAACCTTGGGTGAAGGTGATTCCTGCCCTAGAAGAATTTCACAGTCCCTAGCTAAGGAATGAGAGCTGAGAGGTTGGCTGGTGCTAGGAAATGTCTAGGAATCACCGACACCAAGGTCCATCTAAGGGGATTCAGGCTTCCCCTATTTCCTGATTTCGAGAGATGATGTTATGTTTTGGGGACTTCAACAACTCATTTTGACACCGACATCTTTCTCCCGAGAGGGTGCTCTATCCACTGGTCGATGCATGCATGCCGAGAGGCAGGACAATGTCTGGATGGTTTCTAAGGTGCCACTGGTGGTCAGTCCCGAGTGAGGTCAAGAGGTGGATATGGAGTACTCCAGAGGTCATTTTTTAATTGAAGTTCACCTTTAATGAGATTGATTGTCGGAGTTCCTTTATTTGTTCATATGAGTTTACGACATTGATGATCTCACCCGAGAGGGTTCGAGGATTCCAATGGTGCCAAGAACAAAGATGATGCTACTAGTGCCACATGTTGATGGTTATGATGACGAGTAAGTGTCATTGCAAGGAGTTAAAATGCGTCGCTATCCTGATACGAACGTGGCATTGAAATATGTGACGCTATTTCAATGCTAATATGGCACTATATTTATCCTTAATGTGATGATATGTTGACGCCAACACGTTGCTATGGAGATGCCCAAGTGATGCTAAAATGCATATGAAAACTAATAAACATCACAAAAGTGTTAATAAGATAACAAAATCATATCACACATCATAACAAAATCATGTCAAAGAAATAATATGTATCAAAATATTACAAAAGTTTCTATCCTAAATTATGATCGTCATTGTTGTCATTCCTAACATTCGACCCCGACGTACTCGGTCCTTGGCCTTGTGGGGACCGAGTATACGGTTGGAGCATGGTTTGGATTGCCTACAAGATGGGAGCCAGATGCTGATGAAGCTTCTGAGAAAGCTATTGCGATAGGTCTGAGATAGCTACTCCGAGATGAGTCCCCTCATGCTGTCCAACGTGAGCTCAAGTGCGGCGGACGAACTCAATGCAGATGGGTGTGCATATCTTTCGCTCCTCCTAGGAACCTGAGCGGCTGTGCCTAGGCCACACTGGTATCATCCTTGTGTCGTGTCAGTCACCTCCTCTCAAACAGCAGCGTCCTGTACAAAATAGAAAAATCATATAAACATTATAAATCATATTGATGGATTGTATTTTTATACTTCTCTTATTATGAAAAAGGCCACATTCTACCCTCTAGTATCATATGAATGCGCCTGAACTATATATATTCAGCATTTTTCAAACTTTTCAAATTATCAAGCCATCTGATCACCTATGTATTCCCGATATTTTAGCTGATAATTCTGTCTCTGTAGGAGAAGGCATAAGCGCTACCGATTCTACATATAGCACTAGCTGCAGGAGAAGGCATAACTAACACAACACAACAAAAGGAGTATAATCTACATTTGGGCAAAAAGGTTATGGCCCACAAGACAAGTGTCGCTCATTGGTGCACACTGCCTAGATGATAGAATCAGCAAGGAATCAGGAGGCAGAGTACTAGAGAGACATTTGTCAAGCATCAGGAGGCTCAGAACTGTATCAAGACAGGTGTCATGGATCTAAGGGGCATCCAAAGAGGAGGAGATGTATTATAGGGCAAGAGAGATAACCAGTGAAAGGGGGGTTTGAGAGAAGAGAAAGAAGCCATTGGAGAAGAGGAAGGAGTAGCCGAACTAATGAGGGAGGCAGGATCATATCCAAGCATCTCTCCTGGCACCATGAACTTTAGTTTTAACCTTTGTCTTCATTTTTGCACTATGTCTTATTGCATTAAGTTTACTCTTAGTTTGAAGTTTAAACTCAGTATGTCTAGCAAATCAGCCAATGAGTCGATGGGTCATTCATGGATTTAAACTTGGCTTTTGATGCATCTACAATTTCAGATGTTTTATTTTACATAGCACTGATTCTATCGCTCATTCATCGAATGCTATGTCTTGAGTCTCCCTTCTTATGTGACAGTCCCTTGAGAAGGGGCATATGTTACAAGCAGTCTAGCCACGAGCCGAAAGGTTAGCATATTGTATTGGGGGAGACCTTTGAGTGTGATCATTAACTTTCTAAAGGTGAATCAAGAGAGGAACCTCGTGGAGTTTCAACGTAGTTAAACTTAAGTGGCAGATTGACTCGATTCAAACAAGAGAGTGGGAGAATCGTAGAATACCTTTTACGAGAGTGGGAGGGATTCACTCTGAATGTTACCATCTAAATATGTATTGTAGGGAAGCAGCATTATTCGCCACGTTCACCAGAAAATGACCCCTCGTACCTCTACTTTGCATATCATTTAGATACACAACTTTTAATTTCGAAATTAGTCTTTACGATTGTTGAAGTAAAATACAAAAACAATAAAAAAATACAAAACCAAAAAATATTAAATACACACCATTACTTTTCAGCCGTTTGCATTTACTTGCAATTAATCTTTACAAACCGAACTCTTTCGATATGAATACTGAAACACGTCCAATCCTCTCCTTGTGGTTTGATCTCAATCTATACATCACCGTCAATTTATACTTGCAACCTAAGAAGTGGAGTTGGGATTATAAATTTAAAATTTATTTACATTTCTGTAAGAGGAAATCTAATCTTCATATACTTGCATCTTGTATACAAATATTGATTGTCTAATGGAAGTGTGCATATCAGAAGTTCATCGGTATATATATGTATATATATATATATATATATATATATTGTTACTGTGCTACCCACAACTACATTTTTGCATCAACACATATAAATTATATAACATTAAAAAAACATATAAAGTGTTATATAACATTAAAAACATTAATCGTCTTTGAGATACGTTACCTAGTTGCTAAGTACTAGGATCATCTACATACTTCTCGGCCATCTTCTCATTATACACATCCTAAAACATTTAAACATTGCACATTTGAAAATTCATTTACACTAATATGAACAACCAAGTGAATATGTGATGAAACATACAGAACTCAACGAGCAGTGGATGTGACCAAGTCATTGGTCTTTCAACTCTTATGTATGACCTCGTAGACCATGCGAAAGTCGACAGGACCACCTTGTTTTTCCTCTTGCAATAAAGTTTTAAATTTTATAAAATAAGTAAGTAGAAGATAAAAGTTTGATTATTCGATTTCATATCTAACTCCGCCTATGTTTTATAGCCTGTCCCAAGCCTGGATAAAGGAGGAGGGTTGTGTTAGGCCTTGACAGCCAGCGTAAAACCCTGTCGAATCTTATGAACATGGATCAACGAATATAGCGGAATGGCGTCGTATGATCCATGTAGCCGAACCCACCTAGTGGGATAAGGCTTTGTTGTTGTTGTTGTTGTTGTTGTTGTATTCGATTTCATATCTACGTTACAATGCACCATCGATGCTCGTCAAATTGAATCATCCTGCTTGTGTGGATGTGGGCCTCTGGCTTCGAAAGTGTATTAAACTTGGCCTTTTCAGACTTTCTTTGCAATTCTTCATCCATCCTGTATCACCATCAAATACTTAGACTATATAAAGTTATAAATTGAATAAAACTAATTCACTTACCACTTCATACATAACGACTCTCAAGTTGGATGCCTAATAAGCCTTGGGCATCTTTGTATGCCTTGCTCCAAACTGAAGCCGGCGTATGTGACGGCCTTGCGCAACTTATATAGCCGATTTTGGAGATATTTCACAACCACCTCCTCAAAAACTCTTCGGATCGTCCTCAAATTAAGATCCGAATGAAACTAATTACTTCCTAAAAAGTATTATAAAACAAAAGGAAGATCATACAGTAAATGCCCAAAAGATGTCATCCCTCACTTGAATTGGGATATCTTTCCACGATCCTACCTCTCTCGACAAGTGCACAAGGACAAGAGCACTGGCATCCTGCACGGTAGAAGGGGGTATGAAAAAATTGTCTTACAATTTATAAAGAAGAATTAATTTTTTAAAATAAGCAAAACTATAATAACATTTATATAACTTATTTAACTTAAGGCCGAGCAATGTTATTGACGGTGATCACCCCATTATCGTGGAATCCCTCTTCTTCTGTTGAAGAGGAATCATCATCCGCTGCAGCTCGGGTAGGCTGAGAAGGTCCGACATGATTGATGGGCCCTGATACAAAATAAATCAATAGTGCAATACAAAATTAAACTAATGATAATTTATATATATACAGTAAAGTTCTCATCCCTTGCGATATCTAATGCTTCTTGATTTGTAGCAGTCCGCTCGTCAGAATGTGACGATCGGACTTGTGCTCCGTCAACTATGGAGCAACTTTCACCATTAAAAAAATTAAACTAATTAGTATATGTCAAATATAAATAAGCTACACAATAAATATATCACATGGTGGTCGACTCACCTCACTCATACGGAGTGAGCACCCAGAAGAGCGAGACGATCTTGAAGCTCGACCTCGTGTAACCATACTAAAAAACATTATCAACTTCATATTATTATTACTAATTATAAATTTAGATACTTAGTGTAATTGACCGATTTAGATAGTTAGTGAAAAAAAATTAAATTTGTTAAAACAACTACATGATTCAATCGCTTGTCTCATATTCTGATTCATCGTCTTTATCATTGTCGCTATAATTTTGATTTGAGTCATCGTCAATGAAATTATTAGCATTCGCTTCTAAAAGATTATTTGAATTGAACTCTTCCATTGATTGCTAATACAAGATCATCACGATTGCATTATTTATACCGGTGGTTCTACTTTATTTGGCTTTTGTATCATTTCTTTAGTCGTCTTTTGTTTTCATTATGTTCATTAGCATTCACTAAAAAATGTTTTGATTCATCATGTTCATTAGCAGTCATCAAATATCAAGCACAATAAACTAAAATAACCTATGTTCATCATCTGGACGCTTTCAATTCCATCAAAGTAGATATTTTCAGGTAAAAAACTCAATATTTTTTTTGTGCGTACAAATAGGGACTTACTGTAAGCGCTGACGCGGTGAGACGTTGGAGTGGCAACATCGATAGTGCGTCTGGGTAGGATGTCGGAGGCAGCGGCCACGTCGGCGATGGCAGAGTACGATGTCGGAGGAGGGAGGCAGCAGCGGTGGAGGAGAGCGGCCTCGGGGTAGGAGGAGGATCGGAGGGCAGCGTCAGGGTCGAGCGGCGTCAAGGTCGGGCGACATTGAAGGAGTGCGACGTTGGGGTCGGAGGAGGATCGGAGGGCGACGTCGTGGTCGTGCGGCATCGGAGAAGTAGGAGGAGGGTGGCGGTAGTCCGAGAAGTAGACATCGAGGCTGGAGGCGGTGGCAGTCGGCGTCGAGCGATAAGAGGCGGCGTTGAGTGTTATGTAGTAAAACAGTAAAGAGAGAAAAACTTAGGAATTTAAGGTAAGTTTTTAACATCGCAATATTTTGCGACGCATCGCTAAAGAGGAGCCCAAAAATAAATTAAAATAAATCCGTAGATGTGCGACACTAAGTAAACTACGATGCTAAGTCGAGGCTATGGTGATGCCATTTTGTTAATTTTCTTTCTAGTTAAAATATGAATAAAATTATATCCCCTAATTCATCATAAGTTTATATCAACAAAAGTTTATACGCTCATATTACCTAATTATATCAACATATGCATATATAAACATATATGTGTATATATATAAATAAATATATATATATATATATATAGAGAGAGAGAGATAGAGAGAGAGAGAGAGGGCTGTAGTGTTGTACGGGTTGCTGCGCGGACACATAGACTGCAACATGTGCACTTTCCAAGTAATGCAGGGACAAACGATAAGCAACTGATCTTACCTATCCACCAGTATCCTAATGTAGTTAGGAACACATCTTATTGCTTCTTCTTAGTATTCCATTTCCTAACCCTAAAATTCGTTACAATAATTGATTCTCTATTTAATATGTTTAATATTTTATTCCCCTTTATTGAATGATATAAAATAGAACTAAATGATGTAAACTTCAAATTACATATTGGTTTTCTCTAGTCATAAGCTTCTAGTTTGTGCACATGCATTTTTTAGTATGCCTCTACAATATTCTGAATTGAAATTATTTTTATATCACTTTCATTAATATTAAGCGGGTAGTATTTAAATATGAGATTGTCCTTTGATAATCAATATATACTTGCCAACTGACCAACCAAGTAATCTTTTCTTAATAATGAATATTTATTCTTTGTTGTCACTTCATTTAACTATTTATATATAGGCTACAATATAAGAAATTCATGTCTCTTCTTGCCAAAAATCTTTTACCTATGAGTCCTTGTACCTATCTTTCCAAATCTTTTAATTTTGGGTTTCCATGCCATAAAAAATTAGAGTAGGAGTAACCTTAAGGATATAGTCAATTGAGTATCTATCATGGCAAGCTACTCCTCTTGGAACAACTTTATGATAAGGCAACATGTTCATACAATCATTAGTTGTATGCTATAACTTATTGTCTATTCGAACAAACATGAGGGTGTAAACATAGGTAAGCTTAGTGCGAGTAATTTCTTTCTTTCCTATTATATATTTGCAATGTTGAGATGTGGTTCGAGTTGGTGATCGAGGATCGAAGAAGCGTTCCCTTCAATCAATTGACGACCAGAGGAAGTTTCACTCTAATACATCTTTTGATGAACTCCCTTAAAAATCCCCTGAACTTTTTAAGTGGCCATCGTGCTACCTTCCACAACGAAGAATTGGTACATCATATTAAACCCTTTTCTATTGTACACATATGTTTGCGACCCCACAAAGTATGCAGGGGTTGTGATCATGATACATCAACTTCCTATCAAGTTTTCGCTCAATCGTATCATTTGCACCATGCATCTTATCATAATTATGATAATCTATCAGCACTTTACTCTATTAATATAACTCTACTACGTTGGGGATGCTATTGCTATCTACTATTATAATTAAATAGGTGAATTCCAAATAAATAAAATAAATATATGGTAAATCAAAACACCAAACCATATAATTATAATTTTTCATTCAAATGGCGTGCATAATTTTGGGTCACCTAAGAATGGGTAAAACCTTAATTTATCAAAAGTTACATCATGATGCCCCGTATAGAAATGTTACCTGCAACTACCGCATTTAAGGCTCCAACATCTTTCCAGGCTAAAGCATATACTCGTTCTTGTGTAATTGGTATTTTCCCTTTTTCTAATGTTTCGATTGTTGGTTGTGATTGCTGTTGTGGTTGTTGCTGCTGTCTCAAAGGACAATCTTTCATGTAATATCCCATGTTACCACATATGAAATAAGCTCTCGTATCTACACGACAAGCAATGGTGGAGCCAGGATGAATTTACGGTGGGTTCACCAATTACTAGATAATAAAATATTTTTAAAAATTATGTCATATTTCATATTTGCTAAATTCATTTTATTTTAGCAAAATGCAAAATTCATTTTTATTTGCTAAAATATTTGCTAAATTCATTTTTATTTTAGCAAAATGCAAAAAATAACAAGAATCTCTAATCCAAATTCTATATATAAAAATTTTATAACTAATTAAATTAATTAATTAAACTAAAAATTATAAATAACATTTTTTAAAAATAATGCGTATTCAATAAGTCATATCTCATTAGAAACTTTGATGATAACCAAGCAATCTCATATTAGATAACTATAATAAAAACTAACGATGTTTTAATATAAAAAATGTGATGATTCTTTTAATAAATTGACCCAGTGAGGTTTTCATTTTAAATAACTTTAATAAATGCTATAATAATAATAAAATTATTTTACCTAGATAGAAGATATGAAGTTAAATTAATTATAAGTTTTATAGAATGATGTTAATGAAATTCACATATGAAATTTAAATTTAACAAAATATATTTTAAGAAACCTAAAACGTAATAAAAGAAAGAACATGATATGAAGCACTGTTTCTAACGACGGATTAGAGTCTACACAAATTACTAATTTCCAGCATGATCAATCAATCTATCTTAATTCAAATTAGATTAAGACTACTCCGTTAAGGATCATAATCTAATCAAATATAAGATTAACATGCATTAAAATGTAGTCTCTAAACTATTATCACTCATACCATGGTAATGATTAATAGACCGCACAATTACTATTCTGTCAGAATCACACGAGTTGTGACATGCAATACTTGGACTTAAAAGTCAAGAATCAATTCCACAGAAATTATGCAATCAAAAGTAACTACTCCACAAGGATAACAACTAACTATAGAATGCAATTAATCTCTGAAAAAGCATTAATAATAACATGCATATTCAAAAGAAAACTATACTATAATCGATTATGAATTAAAGTTTAACAATTTGTTTTTATCAATTAAAACTATTACAATTGCCTAAAATAGAAAATAAAACTAAAGAATCCAAATTACTAAAGATAGAAAGATGTATCAAGTAAGCATGAGATCATTCCAACATGAAATAAAACATAGAATACTCTCAGGAACGCCGATGAACTGCTGCACAATCCTCGTCTAGAGTCAATTGAGCAGAAATCTTCTCAGTGAGCCTTTTGAATTCTCTTACGTTCTTGGTTTCAAATTTCTAGTTGCAGGCCCTAGTATGATCTCTCCAGGTGGTAGAAAGGCTATATTTATAGGGATTCAAGTTTCCATGTGATTGGAGAAGAAACAAAAATTTTTTCTATGTCAAAATAAGAAAAAATTGAAGTTGATTTGGCTTTGAAATTTTGATCGTCATTCTGAATTCTGGGCCATAATATGTTTCCAAATCATATCATATAATATAAGTAGAAATCCTTGTGTACTTGAAATCCCTTCAAACATTTGTCCAAAACTCATATTTGGCCTTCATCAAGGGCTGTTATAGGGAATTAATGGCTTAAAAAGTGACCGAATGGTGTTAGAAATGGATTTTCACGGCCCGTGAGAGGCTTTCATGGCCCTTATAGTTTTCGATTCGCATAAAAAATGTGGATTTCATGTCCCGTAATGGGTTGGCCACAGCCGTTCCTCGGGCAAGTTTCTAGCATGAAAAAATGCATTTTAACGGCCTATTCAATAATTTAAGGGCCCTATTTCACTGTCCGTGAAATGTTCTTCATGGCCATGATAGCGCAAATTCAACCACCTTCATTGTTTTTCACCTTCTGCCTCCCGTTTGAACTCCGAATAGAGTGTGGTGTAATATTTGGTCAATTCAGTTTGCATACAATTTCATTTATCATCCAAACCCTAGACATCAGTAGATTATATTAGTTTATTTTAGTTTCTGAAATTTTATTTTATTTTATTATCCAAACCCTAGACATCATACAATTTCTTTACTTTTCTGAAAATTTATTTTCTACACATCTTTTACCCAAAATCATGTTGTCTCCTATTAGCCTCTAAAATTAGTTTAGTTAAGTAAGTTAATTCCTCATGGGTTCGACACTCTACTCTTACACTTTATTATTTGAGCGAGTAGTGCACTTGCTAGTATTTAATTATTATTAATTATCGCATCAAGTTTTTAGTGCCGTTGCCAAAGGTCAGAGGTGATGAACGAGGCGCCAGTGAAGTAGTTCGATCAGAGGGGCGTGAAGATGAAGTCACAAACTGTGAGGCCTGTGAAATTTGTGTAACGACTTATGACGTCCCATGGTTGATATTCTTTCGGTCTGTGACCCATGTGACACACACATAATGTCCGATGAAGGAAAAAGGGGTCAATGGTGTAACTTATTATAGGACCCATGACCCGAGGGTCATGGCCCGTGACTTTAGGTAAGGCACTCGTGAGCTTCGTGTGACGACTTGTGTGGGTAGAAATGTGCACTTGGAGGGCTGTGATAGTGTGGTAACGTCCCGTGACGGGGCCGTGAAAGTTTTGTAATGGCCATGACGTCAAAAACAATTCCATAGTAACCCTCCCATTGATGTTGTACCTACAACCACTCGTAGGGATGATAAGTATAACATAGAAAACTAAAGGAAAAAGATAAAACATCCTAAGAAGAAAAGGGAAAAAAATCAAGGCTGATTATGAAAAGAAAAGAAAAGGTTAACAAACTAAACTAAACTAAGAGTTAAGGTTAGACTAAGAGTTACGAGTTGAGGAAGAGTAGTTCTAATTTAAAGTCATTAGCTTGACTTTGATTTGCATGTGCTAAGACTAAAATAAGATGATCAATTAGGATGATATAAGTAAATGTACTACTAAAAAGTATGACCTCTCTCTTTCTTATTCTGCCCTTTCAATTTCATGAACTACTAGGTGTGGAGCAAACTTGCATAATTCAAAAAGTTTGGCTTCATATTGGTCCACCATCGTACTTCCCTGTTTCAACTTGAGGAAATCAATCATTTTTTTTTATCATCTGCACAATCTAAAAAGTATTTGGCAAGGAAGACTTCTACAAACTTCCTCCAGGTTAAGTCGGGGTTATCAACCAAAATTCTAGTCTTTGTGGTCTTCCACAACTGTTAAACATTATCCCCAAGCATGAATTCCATAAAAATAATTCTGTCCAGCTAATCACAACAAATGGTAGAAAATATCTTTTCCAGCCTATTTATCCAAGCCTCAACTTTTGTAGCAATGCCTTTGAATGCAAGACGTTGGAGTTTATTCCACCATACATTTCCTACCACTTTCTTCTTGTTCCATCCTGACTTTATTATTTCTATTATTTCATGTCGTCCGCATTTTCATTATGTCGCTCATTTCATGTAAAGCTCGTAAAACACCATCAAGTTGAGGATCTTGATTCGAACTTTGATTTTTAGTCAAACTTTCTCTTTTTGTCCTCATTATCCTAAAGTTTGTACAAAATTCATACATTGAATTAACACTATAATCCCTTATAAATTATGTTAACAAAACTTGCCCTTGACACCACTAAAGACCATAGACAACCTAACGATCAGTAGACCAATATAGGCATTAGCTACGTCATCTTAGACATAGTTATGCAACTCTGAACAAATGGTAGGACCTATTGCTCTAATACTATATCTGTCACAACCATAATTTAAACCTTAAGTTAACTTGCATGTCGCGACCTAATACATGTAATCTTGTATAATTTGCGGAAGTGTGCTACAATTCATATAGAATATACAATAATTAAGATATCCAAACCACACTATATGATATTATATCATTAAGACTAATTAGACATTATACTTAAACAAAAGTATTCATATATTACAATGAAACATATCTATTTTGTAAAATAATATACATCCAAAGCACTTCTCATTAATCCTCTCAAAGGGGCTTAAAAGACTTAAGGCCCATATACTTCTCACACCAAAAATGCTTTTAATCCTGATAGAGGATCACCAAACATGCCACAGATTTATCTACTGATATGAAAAATATTGAGAGTAACAATATGAGCAACCGACAACTCAATAAGTCAAAAACTTATAACCTATGTGTTATCACATATTCCATTTGACTAAAATAAGATTAAACATTATTTCTTCATGCTAGAAAAGTATTAACTATTTTATTTCAACATATATGATATAACAACAAATTATCAACAATTCAAACTTTCATCATGTCATAAAGTATTGCTAATGAAATTGAGGGGTTGAGTGATAACTTGCTGATTTTTGGGTCAAAAGTCAATTTTTTTAATTTTTGTTCCAACTCCCTAACTCACTCTCTACTGCAGTGCACAGGTCAATTGTAGTAACCCTAAATGTCGTATCCACAGTGATTTGAAGTTCTAGACTACCTAAAAACAATTTAGACTAATCCTATTTAAAATGGCAAAAATAGATTTTTAAAGGAAGTGAAAACAGATTTTTCAGGAATGTAGAATGATAACTTGTTTTAGATTACTGAAAAGTTAACTAAACTGAATTATAAATGCTAATCTAGAGTCTAAAGGGGTTTATCTATCAATGAGGAAGGTCCTCTTAGGAGTTGGGGTTCATCTAATTTAATTATGGATGAAAATGGACAAGTTATCATTTTTTAGTCAAATCCAATTCAACCTTTAATATGGCTGTTTTCACAGCTCAATTAGACAAGAACTAAACAATATATTGCCATATGATTGTTAGCCAAGTTGAATTAGAAAAGGATCCTCACTGAAAACCAAGTTATCATTAGGTTCAATTCAAGACACTTGCTGATTTTTTTGGCAATTTCAATAAAATCTGAAATGATAACTTCAAGGTAATGTCACAAAATAATGAAATCACTTCAATTAGCTTGGCAGGAACGAAACTTATCCAATAATAGTGCTAGTGTTCCTTGGTTTATCTCTAAACTACAAGAGGACCTTGATTCAATCTCTCGGCTGCAATTAGAAATGAGATCCACACTTCACACTAATTAATTGGAACCAAAATGCATAGAATCACAAGTTGGGAAATCAGAAATTGTCATTGCTCCTTGGCTGATCTCTGAATCTCAAGGAAGGCCTTGAAACCATCTCTCAATGGTGGATTAAAGTAGGGCTTAACAATGGCAATCAGATTTCAGGAATTTCAGGAAATCACAAATCAGCAACACATTGAAAATAGGAAAAACAAATGGTGATTACAAATTGAACCATAGAGATATCAAGGTTTCTTAATTCATTCCTGAACAAAATTGGGACATATGATAACCTCTCAGTGGACAATTAATCAAGTTCCCAAATGACATTCAGATTCAAATAGTTCAGGAGTAGAAATCACAAGTTCAGGAATTCAGAAATTAGAAAATCAGCAACAATTACAAATTAGAACCTTAGAAATGTCATTGTATATTGATCATTTCTGAACTAGAATGGAACCATAAGATAACCTCTCAGTTGTCACAATTGGGGCTCCACAATGACAAAACAAGTTCAAAGAATTCAGAAATCAGGAAGGCATTCAGAATTCAGATTTCAGAAAAATTAGATTTCAGAAAGTAAGAAATCAGAATTCTAATTGGGTTTGTATCTAAAACTTGGCATTGATTCTTGATTCATTTCTGAACAAAGATTAGATCAAATGATAACTCCTTAGTTGTAAGCACAAATAGGATCTTACAATGGCAAGAATAGATTCACATCAATACAGATTTCAGAATTTAGAAATTAATTCAGAACTTGATTCAATGCAGGAAATCAGATTTGTCTCTAATCCATCCACAATTAATCTAACTACTACCCTATCCTAGGAGATATGGAGTTTAGCTCCTCATAATTACAAAGTTTGATACAATATGGAATGAAGAATAGAAGCTATCCATCCTGGAATCAAGGCTGTTTTGCAAAAATCAGCAAGCTTTCCTCCACACTTCAGCTCCAATCAGCTCTACCCTTTGCACAATCTGCCCCCCTGGTTGCAATGGCCGACCTCTCCCTTTGATCCAGGGTTTCTTCAATTTATATATGGCCTTTAATCACCCTTAGATCAGCATCTGGATGTCCCTTAGCCTCTTATGTGAGCCACCTGTCCAGTCCTGACATTCCAGCTGCAGAAATCAGTAGCTTTTTGGAGTGGTCCCCCCACCTTTTTCCACCTTTATACAATTTGTTTTGCTTGCTAGAAGAGGTAGAACACCAAGCATCAAAATCCTCAAATAGGAATTGAACAAATAAGGATAAAGGAAACCACTATGATCAGCTCAAACATCAAGTATGATTAAGTGTTGTGCAGAATTGCAAATCAAGGTTAAAATGATAACTTATCAATGCCCGAAATGATAACTTTGCATAAGTCTTGGAAAATGATCAAATATGGATGGTTCAGAGCATTGAAGGCATCAAATGGATTAGGGTGTCAAGTGAGTGAAGTCAGAAATCAAATATGAATAAGATTTCATAGGAATGATAACTTGGGTGCCAAAATGATAACTTAAATGTCTTAAAAATGATAACTTGTCATAACTTTAGTTGTGGTTATCCAAATGTGATCAAATTTGAATAGCAATGAGTTAGGACAATAATATAATGAATTCCTAAGGCCTTTGTGCATAATTGATAGTTTTGCATGTCGAAATGATAGTTTTGCCCTTTAACGATAACTTGGCATTGGAAAAATGATAACTTATTCAAATGGACTTAAAATTTTGCACAAGTTGAGATATGACCATCCAAATATGATTCATTCATGATAATAATGGATTTAGGGGAAGAAAATCATTGAAAATTAGTTCACTCAAAATAATGATAACTTGACATATAGGAATGATAACTTGTCCTAAAAATGATAACTTGGCATATAATTGAAATATTTATGGATTTTGGCATTTCAGAACCTCTATGCACATGGAATTAAAGAGAAAGATCAACTAGTTATCACAATCCATGCATTCCAAACATAATTTTCCAAAAGTTGGGCAATCAAGGGGCTTGATATGGGTGAAATGCATCCAAAATGGGATAAAAACCTATATTGATTAGCTAGTGATCATGTATCAAAAACATCAATACCCGTATATGTCATATCAAAAGTTTAATCATCATATCATACATCAAGATGAGATATCGACGCACCAACTATGAATGCATGGATGAATGAATCATGTATGCCTGTACATGTCATATCCATTTGGCCAGAGGCATCCATTTTGGGACATTTGTCGATGTTGTCTAGGAGGTTGATGAATTCTAGAGGTGGCCCTTGTGAATTCAAATGGTGGGTGGGAATCAACATGGCACTTAGCTTCAAATAACCTAAAATCTCTTTAGGGATATTTGTGGACCCTATAAGGTCTTTTGATCAAATATGGGTAAGTTGTCGGCCATACAAGTTCAACAATGCAGGGATAAATTGTCAATCTTGTAAGTCTTTCAAATATACAAGGGTAAATTGTCGCCCGATGGGAGTAATGCAAATACGTGAGAATGAGATGCAAATGTATAACCCAATCATATCTTGTCATGTCCTGTCAAATCATGTCATTTCATATCGTGTCATGTCGCGTCACATCATCTCTTGTAATAAATAATTGCAGACATAGTAATTAGTACACATTACAAGTGCACATAGCACCTATTCATATGACATATAATTTCATATCATATAATCAAAGAAAATCATTAATATCAACTTTAAAATTCACATATTATATGGTCGTATTAGCATAAACACTTTTTTCCATTTGAAAATATATAATGTAAAAATTCACATTGTACAATATATAATATATAAAAATTAATGTTTAAATCCTATCGATGTGAAACCAATTTTCAATGACAAAAGACTTCATCAACTATAATCAACACAAAACTCATAATTTAACTCATTATGAAATGACCTTAGAAAATTCTAGAATTGAACTATATTCTGCTTCACTTTAGAACCTAAGAGACTGCACAGTGCTTAGTATAAAATTCATAATATTATGAATCTACATTCTATCAAATGGAATGAAATTTTAATGAAACTAGACTTGCTGGGTTGAAATAATACCGACCTTATAAATTTTGTCATTCTATATTAATCTAGAAAAAATTCTAGATCTAGAGATATTCTATCATAATTTTGAATTTCAAAGATTGGATTGTTCCTTATAAAATTTATAGTTCCTAGTACAAATATTATTTTTGCAAAATTATAATTGCTCCAGAAATCGTACAGACATATATGTCTATCCCTTAAATCACAATATGAAACTCTAAGTGTGGAATTTATGACTGAATTATCATTTTAGCCTAACTATTTTCTGGAACAGCCTGAGTCACCCTTATGATTTCATATATAACTTTATGCCTTGGTATCCAATCAATCCAATTCCAAAGGCTGTGAACGGTAGACTTCCACAAGTAGTTACATATTGAATTTCATAATTTTTGGCGGTGCATAACGAATGAGAACATAATTTAGAAATTTCAGCTTCAAATTTTAGCACTAGTTGGGATTGGTTCTTCATATTAAAAGTTCCTCTTTCATAATAAAATGAAATAAAGGATGGGGGAAAGTTATCAGAGATCATGGATGAAATTTTTAATCCAACATCATATAAATAATTCATAGGATAGGTGCTTTCAACTTACATGAATCGGAATCCCTAAAGATGAACCCTTAATGTGTTGTTTATGTTTCCTTCCTTTTGTTGCTTCTTCCACTCGGATGATAAGGCTTATATATTATGGATAACGACTCTTGAAGATTTGTTCGGGTGAAATTGCCAAACTACCCTTGAAAGTTCCCTTATTTACATTAATATCATTTAAGTAATCAACACATTACGAGTAAATAACAAACTATCCCCCATTTGGATTCAAATAAAATATTTGGAAAATTAAAGTCCAAAGAAATCGAAATCAAAATTTTCGTCTGAAGAACAAAATGGGTCATTTTTCTAATTTTCCACTTTTGCGTTATCATTTAACCTAACCAAGACTTCACTTAAAATTATTAACATAACCAACATACATTAACATAGAGGAACATGTAGGATCCCAAAGGGCACCAAGAGGGGGGCGGGGGGGAGGTGAATTGGTGTTTATCCGAAAATACCGATTTTACGAAAATCATCGAGGAAGCACAAAACCGATTCTTAGAACCTTTGCAATTCAGATTATAAACACAATATAAGAAGGACAGAGAATGAGAGAAATCAAACACAATGAACACGGGTGGTTGTTGACGAGGTTCGGCCATACTTTGGCCTACGTCCCCGCTCCGACTTCTCGACCTCGAGACCGCCGGAGATTCCACTAGCACTTCCTGTGTTCCAAATGGGGCAAGGAAGAATGCCCTCTACACAACCACATTTTCTCCGCTTCGAGAGGCAAGGCAACTTCTCCTCCTAGGAAGCTAATATATTTCTCTCGCTCAAGAGGTAAGATTTAGAACCTCTTTTACACATGAGCTCTCTCTATTTTTCTGAACAAGAATGTTTCTCTCTTTTACAATTCTATGCTCACAAGAGTGGAAGAGAGAAAGAAGAGCACAACTAAAATGATAACTTCAAGAAAAAGATCTTCTTTTGATTTCTTGAAGTATTGCTTCAATGCTTGCATGGATTCCTTTGCTTCTAGCTTTGACACTACTTTTATAGGCTCTGGCATGTAGAAAATTCGTCCAGAATTAATTTCACATTTTTCTCCTTGAAATATAGCTGTCACTGTTCATTTCAGTAATGAACCGGTCAATCGCATTTTTGGGCCAGTCGACCGGTCTATATGACCGTTGGCTTATTTTCTTCATTTGCCGCAGCTGATCGGTTGACCACATTAATGAACCGGTTGACCAGTCTATATGACCGTTGCACTCATTTCTGCAGCTTCAGCACTTGGTCGACCGGACTGTTGACCGATGTCTCGACCGGTACAGTCTCGCAGTTTCGATGTCCTCCCGTTCAGTTGATCGGTCGTCAATGCGTCGACTGGTTTGTCGATCGGTACAGTCTTGCAGTTTTGATTTGAGCAGTTTATGCATTGATTGGTCGATCGATATCTCCAATCGGTCGACCGGATTGTCTCGACCGGCCTTCATAGTTTCGACCGGCAGGTTGACCGCCCTGCACTATTTTGAGCATAATGTTTTGCACAGTTATCCAAATTAGATGAACTTAGAGTCTATGGAAAGCTAAAAGAATTTTCTACAAGCTGATGTTAAAATTCATCCAAAACTAATAACATCAGTGCCGATTATCTGATCAAAGTATATTGCATAAAGTTATCCATTTTTCTTTAAACTTTTTTAGCATTTTAACTTTAATCATTCGAGGTTTGTATCAGCAAAATATAATTTTATATATCATTAAAACTTAGATCCAACAATCTCCCCCTTTTTGATGAAGACAAATCGAGAAATATGAAAAATATGTAAGTTGCGAAAAAGTTGTAAATTCTTGTAAGAATAATTTTACTCCCCCAAACACACATCTTTCCTTACAATGGTAGACATTCACATGAATATTAATTGTAAGGTATGATCACTTGCTGATCACTATATGATTTTAACCCATTTTAGGTGCAATTCATACATATCGAGTCACACTTTTGCCTATTTTTGGGCCAATTATACTTGGAATGCAAACATTGTGATAAGTAGTTGATATTCCTCATTTCATACTTAATTCCATGTTCATAGAGGTTCTGAAATGCCAAAATCCATTAATATCTAAATTCTATGCCAAGTTATCATTTTGAGGACAAGTTATCATTCCTAAGTGCCAAGTTATCATTATTTTGAATGAACTGATTTTGAATGATTTTCTTGCCCTAAATCCATCATTATCATGTATAAATCATATTTGGATAGTCACATCTCAACTTGTGCAAAGTTTTAAGTCCATTTGAACAAGTTATCATTTTTCAAGTGCCAAGTTATCGTTAAAGGGCAATTCTGTCATTTCAACATGAAAAACCATTAATTCTGCACAAGGACCTTAAGCAATCATCTTATTGTTGTTCTAACTCATTGCTGGTCAAATTTCATCACATTTGGATAATCAAAACTCAAGTTATCACAAGTTATCATTTTTAAGTCATATAAGTTATCATTTTTGGGGCACTCAAGTTATCACTCCTTAGGAATCTCATTCATATTTGATTTTTGACCTCACTCAGTTGTCACCCTAATCAATTTGATGCCTGAAATGCTTTGAACCACCCATATTAGGACATTTTCCAAGATTTTCATAAAGTTATCATTCCGGGCCCTTGAATTCATTCATATTGATATAAGTTTTCATTCTTGCACAAAACATAATCCCATCTGATATTTGAACTAGTTACCAGCATTATCCTAATCCTTATTTGTCAAAATACTACTCAAGAGCTTTGTTGCTGTTTGGGTTTTTGTAGCAAGAAGAAAAGGTGGCCAAAAGGAAGAAAAAGGAGGGGGGACCACTAGCTTTTTGGCTGTCCAAAAAGCTGTCACTGTTGGAATTTCAGGACCAGGGGACACATGCATGCAATCAAAGCACAAAGAATGTTCTGATGCTGATCCAAAGGTGGGGAGAAGTGATATAAAAGCTGGATTTTTCTGGAGGAAGAAAGAGGCTGGTCATTCAAGGGTTTGAGCAAGGAAGGAGGTTGCTGTGGCTGGATTTGCTGCCGCTGGCCGAGAAGCTTCAAAGAACCATGAATTGTATCTATTTCTTATCCCATTTAATGTCAAATCTTGTAAATATGAGGAGCTAAACTCCATTTCTTCTAGGATAGGGTAGTAGTTTAGATTAGTTTTGGATGGATATGAAATGTTTTATAATTCCTGCACTGAATCATTTGCTGATTTTCAGATTTCAGAATTATTTAGAGTTAGTTTTTGCCATTGTTGGATCCTATTGTAATATATAGCTGAGAAGTTATCATTTGATCCATCCCTAGTTCAGAAATGGATTAGAAATCAATGTCAAGTTCTGAATTCCAATTTAATTGAAGTTCTGATTTCTGAAATCTAGATTTTCTGGTTTCTGTTTTCTGAATTTCCTGAACCTGAACTCCTGAACCTTTGAATCTGTTTGCCATTGTGGATCTGATTAATAGAGCAACTGGAAGGTTGATATTATCCCAAATCTTGATCAAAAATGAATCAAGATTGTTTGGCATTCTTTATGATTCAAATCTGTTCATTGTTACTAATCTGATTTTAAAAACTGAATTCTGATTTCCTGATTCCTGAATATTCTAATTTCTGTGGATATCAGATTTTGTTCTTCATTTCTAACCTGATTAATTGAATCCTTGGGATGTTGCTATTGTCCTTATCTTATTCAGGAATGAATCAAGATTGTTTGGACAATCATTTGACTCAAACCAGATTTTTCCACTGATTCCTGAATAGAAATCAGAATTCTGATTTTTCTGATTCCTCATTGGAATCTGTTTTTACCAATTGAGTCCCCTGAATTATTCCATTCATTGATAAGCGAACTTTAGGGATGTCTTGTAGTCCAGAGATGGGTCAAGAATCAATTGGTAAGTCAGATTTCCATTGGTTTAAAATTCTGATTTCTAAATTACTGATTTCATGTTTTTTTTGGTTTCCTGAATTCCAAAATCTGATTTCCTAGGCTTTGGATCTGATTGTCATCAAGGATTGGATTAATTGAATAGTTGAGAGGCTAATATATGCCTTGATCTTATTCAGAAATGAATCAAGATCTTTGACAATTCAGGATTCAAATCTGATTTTTCCAAAATCTGATTTCTGAGTTTGATTTTAAATTCTATTTTCTGATTGTTTGGAATCTGATTTGCCAATTTTTAATTCCTATTTTATTCAAATCACTGAGAGGTGTACTCTAGGAATCCCTTGCAGTCCAGAGATGGGTCAAGGGGCATTTGGCAAACTTGAATTCCATCAATCCACATTGCTGATTTTCCTGAAATGCTGATTTCTGTTTTCTCATTTAATTAACTTCTGATTTCCATTGTCAACCCTCATTTTAATCCACTACTGAGAGGTAGTCTTAAGGGCTTCCTTGTGATCCAGAGATGGGCCAAGGAGCAATGGAAATTGTGAACTCATGTGGCCATATGTTTTGCATTTCCAATTGAGTGTGTTTGTGTGGATTTCAACTTACTTTGCAACCGAGAGGTTGATTTTGAATCTCCCTTGAATTCAGAGATGAATCATGGAACACAAGCACCATTATTGAGTAGATTTCATCCTGGTTTAATCGATTGGAGTGATTCCATCTTTTTATGATTGCAATTGCAAGTTATCATTCCAAACTTCCTTGAATTGTAAAAATCAGCATTGAACTTTCTTTTGAGCCCAATGATAACTTGATTTTCAGTGAGGACCCTCTTTTGATTCAACCTAGCTAACAACTATATAATCATATATTGCTTAGTTAGAGGCTAATTGAGCTGTGGGAACAACCATTTTCAAGTTGAATCAAAAGTTGGACATTTAGTGATAACTTGTTCCATTCCATCCTTAATTAATTTAGATGAACCACAAATCCTAGAAGAACCTTCCTCATAGATAGTTAAACCTTTTTAGACTTCATTCTAGCATTTATAATTCAGTTTTGATAAATTTTCAAAACCCAAAAATCTGTTATCATTTCACTTTCCATAAAAAAATATGTTTTCACTTGCCTTTGAAAATATGTTTTTAGCCATTAAAGTAGAACTAATTTAGATTGTTTTAGGGTGCCTTAGACTTCAAATTCATGTGGATACGACAACCTGAGTCTACTACAACTTACCTGTGCACTTGCAGCTAGTGAGTTTGGAGACCAAAAAAATGAAAAATTGACATTTTCTTTAATTTCAGCAAGTTATCACTACTCAACCCCAAATAACACTATCAAGTTTTTGGCGCCGTTGCCGAGGATTTGAGGTCAATTAGGCTAACTTAGATAGTTTAGATTAGTTTTAGATTAGTTTTTAGTTTATTTGTTAGGCTAATTTTCAGTTTTTACAAGTTATCATTTTTAACTTTTCACTTTTGTCTAGTTTTCATTTCTTTCTTGAATTTGATACTTCTGAATCTCTTTATGCAGGACTTGGACCATCAAGAGGAACATTACCAATCAGATCCTAAACATGAAAGAAGATTTTTAAGAAGAAGGAGATTGCAAAGGCTTGAGGCAAGGAGAAGGATATTTGAAGAAGAAGAGGAAGAGGCATACAACCCTGAATTTGAAAGAGTTATGAATCCAAATATGGCAGCTCCTAGAACTCTTAGGGACTGTTATTCACCAAGCAATGCAAGGAATCAACAAGGAGGAGGAGCCTTAGCACCTGTGGCAAACTTTGAAGTTAATCCAGCCTTGATTTCAATGATTAGGCAAAGCCAATTTTCTGGACTTGGGACTGAAGATCCAGCATGTCATTTGGACAATTTCAAGGAGATGTGCAGCACTGTGAACTTCAACAATATCCCCATGAATGTAGTATATATGAGATTGTTTCCCTTCTCACTCAAAGACAAGGCCAAGACATGGTACAAAGAATTGAATCCTGAAGAGGTAGCCACTTGGGAATCAATTGTTCAATTGTTTCTTTCAGAATTCTTTCCTCCTTCAAAAACTGATAACTTCAGGGATCAAATAGTGAGGTTCTATCAGTTGGACCAAGAAAACATTTGTGAGGCTTGGCAAAGGCTTCAAGGATTATTAAGGGCATGTCCCCATCATGGTTTTGAGAAGTGGCAGCTAGTCAACTATTTTCATAAGGGATTGAACTACCCTAGCAAGGTGGCATTGGATACTGCTGCAGGAGGCATCTTTGCATCTAAAAACGTTGATGAAGCTTATCAACTCATTGAAAACATAGCCAAGAATCACCACTTCCTTACCCATGATAGAACCAGGAGGCCACCCATGGACAATTCAGTGAATCAATTGTCAACTCAACTTGAAGAGGTGCTGTACAAGACTTTGGAGAGGTTGAACTTGATTCCCAATGGCAATAGGGCTTCCAATTCTGAAACAAGGTGTTGTGTATGTGGGAATCAAGGCCATGTGTCAGAGA
Source organism: Pontederia crassipes (assembly GCA_030549335.1). Classification (NCBI taxonomy): domain Eukaryota; kingdom Viridiplantae; phylum Streptophyta; class Magnoliopsida; order Commelinales; family Pontederiaceae; genus Pontederia; species Pontederia crassipes. Next base: position 12,121,972 of record CM060195.1, on the reverse strand, counting down.
ATTGCAACTTAATTATGCAGCAAGTGGACCAAACTATGGATCAAATCAATGCTGTGGGAAATTATGGAATCAAACCTCCTGCTGAATTTTATACTCCAGAAAATAGGAATCATCCATACTTTTCTTACAAGGGCAACAACTATCAAGGAGCTCCTATGCAAAATTCAAATTGGCAGCCTAAAATCCTGCCAAGGAATCAGCCACCACCTTATGGAAATCAAGGCCAAAGTGCACCAATTCAAAGAAATCTGTATGAGCCACCACCTCAAGTCCAAGCATCACAATTCTAAAATGAAATGAAGGAGATGCTTCAACAAATTCTGAAGAAGCAGGACAGCCAAGGAGAGGAGATATTGAAGATCAATTCTAGATTGGATGCCATGAATGCAAATCAGAAATTGTTGGAAAGCCAAATTGCTCAACAAGCTAGTACATCCACTAGACCTCCCTTATTCTTTCCTGGACAGCCAGAAGTGAACCCAAAGGAACAAGTCCATGCTATCCAGCTCAGGAGTGGAAGAATGGTGGAGGAGCCAATGAAGGAAGTTGAGGATGATCAAGTCAATTCAGATTTAAAAGTTGCTAAAGAGCCAAGTGAAGAACCTGAGGTGGAAATCAGGAATTCAGGCCCCAAGATTGAAGCAAAAGCTAGGGTCTTTGACAAAGTACCTTTCCCTCAAAGGCTAATTAAGGCAAGGCAGGACCAGCAATATGGAAAGTTTTTGGAAATCCTGAAGAAGTTAAATATCAATGTGCCATTTGTGGAGGCAATTCAGGAGATGCCCTCCTATGCAAAGTTTTTAAAGGAAATCCTAACCAAGAAAAGGAGGATTATGGAGCATGACACTATTACCTTGACTGGGGAAGCCTCTGCAATCATCCAAAACAAATTGCCACCCAAGTTAAAAGATCCAGGAAGCTTCTCCATACCTTGTGAAATTGGAAATAGGAAGATTCAAAGGGCAATATGTGATTTGGGTGCATCAGTGAGTGTCATACCTCTTTCACTTTGTAGGGAGCTTGAAGTTGGAGATTTGAAGCCTACAAATTTGTCTCTACAGCTGGCAGACAAAATCCATCAAGTACCCACATGGAATCATTGAGGACATACCCCTCAAAGTTGGCAAATTCTACATATCAGTAGATTTTGTGGTACTTGACATGGATGAGGACTTGAATACCCCCATTCTTCTTGGGAGACCCTTCTTAGCCACTGCTGGGCCTATCATTGATGTCAAGGAGGGCAGATTGACCTTCCAAATTGGGGAGGAGAAGATAGAATTTAATTTGGCACAGGTTATCAGTAGACCAAATTTTCAGGAAAATGATTTTGAGGAAGGACAGCTAGATCAAGTGGTAGAGCAAGCTTCAGCTATAATTCATATTGAAGATCCATTGCAAAAGTGTCTAATGTTTGATCATTTGAAAGAATTGGAGGATCCAGAGGCTGCAACATATCAATCTGCATTGAGTTTATCCAAATCAGTAGAAAATTCAAAAAATCAGCACCAATTGCAAGAAGTTATCACTACTGAGCAAGGCAACTCAACTCAAACCAATTCTTTCAAATTGGAACTCAAGTCTCTCCCCAATAACCTGAAGTATGAATTCTTGGGGGAGAATTCAACATTTCAAGTTATCATCAATGCAAACCTGCCCAAGAATCAAGTTGATGAGCTGCTGAAAAAACTAAGGTTGTCCAAGGAGCTGACTCTACAAGATTTGCCACTAGCTCCTAGCTGATTTCACATTGTAACAATGTCTCGCCAAAGACATTAAACAAAGGCACTTCTTGGGAGGTAACCCAAGCCACTTTACACTTAATCTTTCTGTTTTTGCAGGAATAAGAGATGAGGAACATGTTCAATTCACAAGTCTCAAATTCAGGGAGTACCCATACCCCCTTATTTTTTATTTTTGCACTGAAAACTTAATGATATCTGATAATATTTTTCTCATTATGCTACATTGATCATATTATCATATGAATTAACATTCATTTCAGTTATCCCAATCTATTATAGCCCAATTTCAGTGAATTTCAGAAATTTCCAATACATTGCTAAATTCTGTACTAAAAAAATCTGATTAGTTGCAAATCTACCATTCCACTGATATCCTTTGTTTCTCTGCAGGATCAATTGCAACTAATGAAGATTAGACCACCCAAGGTTTCTGGATGAAGTGCCAAGAGAATTCAAATGCCCAATTTAATGCATTTCAATCCCACCCACCCCTTTCCCTTGCCCTTATTTCAACCCTGAGGACAGTGTTGAGAATAAGCTTGGGGGAGGAAACCTGGTGCTTTTCTAACCTTTACACCATGTTTTCAATTGATTTTAATGTTCATATCATAATTCATACCAGGTTATCATTGGTTTTCACAAGTTATCACTAGTTATCACTCGGTTATCAATTTTTGGACCCAACTCAATTTTGAATTCATTTTGACTCTGAAATGGGTAGAATACTTCATTATGACAGTGGGTGCACTCCAATACCAAGTGGCTAACTTGGCCATTACCCTTTTTGCTTAATTGGCATTATGAATTCAGATGCATTTGAATGAAGTTTTCAACTAAAAATTTTTCCTTTTTGTGGGTCACACTAGTTGATACTTATGGATGTAATTAGTAATATCAAATGTCTAGAAGGGAGTCAAGGCTCTTGCTGCCATGCTAAATAGGAAAACTTGACTTTTTGGATAAAGGGATCTAAACTATACTTGAGTTTGAACTATTGCTCACTTCATGAACAGGATAGAAAAATGAGAAAAGGAAAAGTAAAAAGTCATATGCATGCATAGAAGAAAAAAGGAAGAGAGCAAAACTTCCAAAGGAATCTCTCTCCAATGCAAAAAGAAATAAAAATTTTAGGAGAGCAAAACTTCCCAAGGAATCTCTCCTAAAGAAAGCATGAATAAAAACCAGGTGCTAAACCTGTTTATATGCATTTCATGAATAAAAGTCAGGTGTTAAACCTGTTTAAAGAATTGAAAATCTGTTCATGAAGAGATTTGTAATTCAACCCCTTTGTAAAGTTGACAATTCCTACAATTCAAACATGTTATTGCTAGTACTTCTTCCATGGCTTAAATTTGCTTTAGCCTTTGTGATTCCCTAGCTAGAAATTGAGTTTTTGGAAAGAATGAAGTGTTGACAAAGTGGGAAACTCATTGGATTCAATTCAGCTAGATTTACTTCATTTGTGGACTTTTAATTCAAGTTTGTCCTTAATTTCTGAATGTTTTGCTTGAGGACAAGCAAAAGGCTAAGCTTGGGGGAGTTTGATCACTTGCTGTTCACTATATGATTTTAACCCATTTTAGATGCAATTCATGCATATCGAGTCTCACTTTTGCCTATTTTTGGGCCAATTATACTTGGAATGCAAACATTGTGATAACTAGTTGATATTCCTCATTTCATACTTAATTCCATGTGCATAGAGGTTCTGAAATGCCAAAATCCATTAATATCTAAATTCTATGCCAAGTTATCATTTTGAGGACAAGTTATCATTTCTAAGTGCCAAGTTATCATTATTTTGAATGAACTGATTTTCAATAGTTTTCTTGCCCTATATCCATCATTATCATGTATAAATCATATTTGGATAGTCACATCTCAACTTGTGCAAAGTTTTAAGTCCATTTGAACAAGTTATCATTTTTCAAGTGCCAAGTTATCGTTAAAGGGCAATTCTGTCATTTCGACATGAAAAACCATTAATTCTGCACAGGGACCTTAAGCAATCATCTTATTATTGTTCTAACTCATTGCTGGTCAAATTTCATCACATTTGGATAATCAAAACTCAAGTTATCACAAGTTATCATTTTTAAGTCATATAAGTTATCGTTTTTGGGGCACTCAAGTTATCACTCCTTAGGAATCTCATTCATATTTGATTTTTGACCTCACTCACTTGTCACTCTAATCAATTTGATGCCTGAAATGCTTTGAACCACCCATATTAGGACATTTTCCAAGATTTTCATAAAGTTATCATTCCGGGCCCTTGAATTCATTCATATCGATATAAGTTTTCATTCTTGCACAAAACATAATCCCATCTGATATTTGAACTAGTTACCAGCATTATCCTAATCCTTATTTGTCAAAATACTACTCAAGAGCTTTGATGCTTGCTGTTTGGGTTTTTGTAGCAAGAAGAAAAAGTGGCCAAAAGGAAGAAAAATGAGGGGGGTCCACTAGCTTTTTGGCTGTCCAAAAAGCTGTCACTGTTGGAATTTCAGGACCAGGGGACACAAGGCTGCAATCAAAGCACAAAGAATGTTCTGATGCTGATCCAAAGGTGGGGAGAAGTGATATAAAAGTTGGATTTTTTTGGAGGAAGAAAGAGGCTGGTCATTCAAGGGTTTGAGCAAGGAAGGAGGTTGCTGTGGCTGGATTTGCTGCTTGCCGAGAAGCTTCAAAGAACCATGAATTGTATCTGTTTTTTATCCCATTTGATGTCAAATCTTGTAAATATGAGGAGCTAAACTCCATTTCTTCTAGGATAGGATAGTAGTTTAGATTAGTTTTGGATGGATATGGACTGTTTTATAATTCCTGCACTGAATCATTTGCTGATTTTCAGATTTCAGAATTATTTAGAGTTAGTTTTTGCCATTGTTGGATCCTATTGTAATATATAGCTGAGAAGTTATCATTTGATCCATCCCTAGTTCAGAAATGGAATAGAAATCAATGTCAAGTTCTGAATTCCAATTTAATTGAAGTTCTGATTTCTGAAATCTAGATTTTCTGGTTTCTATTTTCTGAATTTCCTGAACCTGAACTCCTGAACCTTTGAATCTGTTTGCCATTGTGGATCTGATTAATAGAGCAACTGGAAGGTTGATATTATCCCAAATCTTGATCAGAAATGAATCAAGATTGTTTGGCATTCTTTATGATTCAAATCTATTCATTGTTACTAATCTGATTTTAAAAACTGAATTCTGATTTCCTGATTCTTGAATTTTTCTAATTTCTGTGGATATCAGATTTTGTTCTTCATTTCTAACCTGATTAATTGAATCCTTGGGATGTTGCTATTGTACTTATCTTATTCAGGAATGAATCAAGATTGTTTGGACAATCATTTGACTCAAACCAGATTTTTCCACTGATTCCTGAATAGAAATCAGAATTCTGATTTTTCTGATTCCTCTTTGGAATCTGTTTTTACCAATTGATTCCCCTGAATTATTCCATTCATTGATAAGTGAACTTTAGGGATGTCTTGTAGTCCAGAGATGGGTCAAGAATCAATTGGTAAGTCAGATTTCTATTGGTTTAAAATTCTGATTTCTAAATTACTGATTTCATGTTTTTTTTTGTTTCCTGAATTCCAAAATCTGATTTCCTAGGCTTTGGATCTGATTGTCATCAAGGATTGGATTAATTGAATAGTTGAGAGGCTAATATATGCCTTGATCTTATTCTGAAATGAATCAAGATCTTTGACAATTCAGGATTCAAATCTGATTTTTCCAAAATCTGATTTCTGAGTTTGATTTTAAATTCTATTTTCTGATTGTTTGGAATCTGATTTGCCAATTTTTAATCCCTATTTTATTCAAATCACTGAGAGGTGTACTCTAGGAATCCCTTGCAGTCCAGAGATGGGTCAAGGGGCATTTGGCAAACTTGAATTCATCAATCCAAATTGCTGATTTTCCTGAAATGCTGATTTCTGTTTTCTCATTTAATTAACTTCTGATTTCCATTGTCAACCCTCATTTTAATCCACTACTAAGAGGTAGTCTTAAGGGCTTCCTTGAGATCCAAAGATGGGCCAAGGAGCAATGGGAATTGTGAACTCATGTGGCCATATGTTTTGCATTTCCAATTGAGTGTGTTTGTGTGGATTTCAATTTACTTTGCAACCGAGAGGTTGATTTTGAACCTCCCTTGAATTCAGAGATGAATCATGGAACACAAGCACCATTATTGAGTAGATTTCATCCTGGTTTAATCAATTGGAGTGATTTCATTTTTTTTATTGCAATTGCAAGTTATCATTCCAAACTTCCTTGAATTGTAAAAATCAGCATTGAACTTTCTTTTGAGCCCAATGATAACTTGATTTTCAGTGAGGACCCTCTTTTGATTCAACCTAGCTAACAACTATATAATCATATATTGCTTAGTTAGAGGCTAATTGAGCTGTGGGAACAGCCATTTTCAAGCTGAATCAAAAGTTGGACATTTAGTGATAACTTGTTCCATTTCATCCTTAATTAATTTAGATGAACCCCAAATCCTAGAAGAACCTTCCTCATAGATAGTTAAACCTTTTTAGACTTCGTTCTAGCATTTATAATTCAGTTTTGATAAATTTTCAAAACCCAAAAATCTGTTATCATTTCACTTTCCATAAAAAAATCTGTTTTCACTTCCCTTTGAAAATATGTTTTTAGCCATTAAAGTAGAACTAATTTAGATTGTTTTAGGGTGCCTTATACTTCAAATTCTTGTGGATACAACAACCTGAGTCCACTACAACTTACCTGTGCACTTGCAGCTAGTGAGTTGGGAGACAAAAAAAATGAAAAATTGACATGTTCTTTAATTTCAGCAAGTTATCACTACTCAACCTCAAATATCACTATCAAGGTACTATTCATATAAAGTGATATTCAGATAATATTTCTCCTATACTTCTCCCCCTTTTGTTTCATCAAAAAGAATAATTTATATATATATGAATCATATGTAACTCCCCCTTAATCAATTTTTCAAAAAAAATTATTCTTCCCCTTTTTGTAGAGTATTGCAGCATAAAGATTTGAAAATATAACTCCCCCTAAGTTTATGACTATTTTATAATGAAAATCAATTTTTGAAAGCCATAGAAAAATATGTTAATGATAGTGAAATTGGGGAGTATAATGATAACTTGCTGAAATTTGGGTCAAAAGTCCATTTTTCTAATTTTTGTTTCAACTCCCTAACTCACTCTCTACTGCAGTACACAGGTCAATTGTAGTAACCCTAAATGTCGTATCCACAGTGATTTGAAGTCCTAGAGTACCTAAAAACAATTTAGACTAATCCTATTTAAAGTGGCAAAAATAGATTTTTTAAGGGAAGTGAAAACATATTTTTTTTTCTTTTAGGAATGCAGAATGATAACTTGTTGTAGATTGCTGAAAAGTTAATTAAAATGAATTGTAATTGTTAAACTAAAGTCTAAAGGGGTTTATCTATCGTCCTTCTAGGAGTTGGGGTTCATCTAATTTAATTATGGATGGAAATGGACAAGTTATCACCTTTTAGTCAAATCTAATTCAACTTTTAAAATGGTTATTTTCACAGCTCAATTAGATCAGAACTAAACAATATATTATCATATGATTGTTAGCCAAGTTGAATTAGAAATGGATCCTCACTGAAAACTAAGTTATCATTAGATTCAAATCAAGACACTTGCTGATTTTTTTTGGAAATTTCAGTAAAATCTGAAATGATAACTTCAAGGTATGGTTACAAAATAATGAAATCACTTCAATTTGCTTGGCAGGATTGAAACTTATCCATTAATAGTGCTAGTGTTCCGTGATTTATCTCTAAACTACAAGAGGATTTTGTATCAACCTCTCGGCTGCAATTAAGAATGAGATCCACACTTCACACCAATTGATTGGAACCAAAATCCATAGAATCACAAGTTGGGAAATCAGGAATTGTCAGTGCTCCTTGGCTCATCTTTGAATCTCAAGGAAGGCCTTAAAACCACCTCTCAGTGGTAGGTTAAAATGGGGTTTAACAATGAAAATCAGATTCCAAAGAAATAAAAAAATAGAATTCAGCAAGATAAATACACAAGGAAATCAGCAATACTATTCATGGGAATTCAGGACTTGCCAAATGCTTATTGATCCATCTCTGGACAACAAGAAATCCTTAGGATTCACCTTTCAGTGATTGAATGAAATCAGAGGTTCAATTAGCAAATCAGATTCCAAAAGAAATCAGAATATCAGAATTCAGGAATGCAGATTTCATAAATCAGATTGGGAAAATAGATTTGAATCATAAACATGTCAAAGTATCTTGATTCATTTATGTACAAGATTGGGACCAATAATAACCTCTCAGCTGTTCAATTAAACAAATCCCCAATGAAAACATATTCAAATAGTTAAGAAAAATTAGAAATCAGAAAGTTCAGATTTCAGAAAACCAGTAATCAAATTTTCAACTAGAATGAAATCCAAAAACTTGACATTGATTCTTAATTCAGTTCTGAATAAAGATTAGATCAAATGATAACTTCTCAGTTATAGTTACAAATTGAATCTAACAATGGCAAGAACAGATTCGTATCAATGCAGGAATCTGAAAATCAGAATTGATAACAGTGCAGGATTCAATTCAGTCCATATTCATCCACAATTAACCTAGACTACTACCCTATCTTAGGAGACATGGAGTTAGCTCCTCATAATCACAAACATAGATACAAAATGGAATGAAGAACAGATACAAATCATCCTGAGATATCCAGCAGCCCAGCAGTAGTCCAGCTCCAAAACCCTCACTTCCACTTGCTCCAAAACCTACCTGCCTTCTCCCTTTCCTACAATGGCCAAACCCCCGGCTTCTCCAGAAATTCCCACTTATATATGTGTCATCTCCACCCTTTGATCTGCATCAAAAATTTCTATTCCCTTGATTTCAACCATCTGTCCAATGGTCCCTGCATTCCAGCTGACTGCAGCAGCTTTAGGACAGTAAAGGAGTGGTCCTCCCATCTTTTTCTACCTTTTTCCAACTTGTTTTCCGTGCTAGAAAACCCAAAACAGCAAGCATCAAGATCCTTAAATGATATTACAAATAAGGATTAGAATAATGATAGTTGCCGGCTCAAACATCAAATGGGATTTGGTGTTGTGCAAGAATGGAAATCGATATGAAAAATTGATAATTTTGGAACCCGAAAATGATAACTTTGCACCAATCATGAAATTTATCCAACTACAAGTGGTTCAAGGCATTAGAAGCATCCAAGGGATTAATATAGCAAGTGAATAAGGTTAGAAATCAAATATGATAACTTGGGTGCCAAAACGATAACTTAATTGCCTTAAAAATGATAACTTGTCATAACTTTGGTTGTGGTTATCCAAATGTAGTAAAATTTGAACAACAATGAGTTAGGACAATAATATAATGATTGCTTAAGTCCTTTGTACAAAATTGATAGTTTTGCATATCGAAATGACAGTTTTGCCCTTTAACGATAACTTGGCAAAGGAAAAATGATAACTTGTTCAAATGGACTTAAAACTTTGCACATGTTGAGATCTGACCATCCAAATATGATTCATTCATGATAGTAATGGATTTAGGGCAAGAAAATCAAGAAAATCATTGAAAATCAGTTCACTCAAAATAATGATAACTTGGCCTATTGGAGTGATAACTTGTCCTAAAAATGATAACTTGGCATAGAATTGAATTATTTATTGATTTTAGCATTTCAAAACCTTTATGCACATGGAATTAAGTATAAAATGAGGAAGATCAACTAGTTATCACAATCCATGCATTCCAAATATAATTTGCCAAAAGTTATGCAAAATAGGAGCTCGATATGTATGATTTGAATAGAAAATGGGTTAAAAACATACTATGATCAGCTAGTGACCAAACTCCCCCAAGCTTAGCCTTTTGCTTGTCCTCAAGCAAAGCATTCAGAAATTAAGGGCAAACTTGAATTAAAAATCCACAAATGAATTAAAAGTCAGTTGAATTGAGTCCAATGAGTTTCCCACTTTGTCAACACTTCATTCTTTTCAAAAACTCAATCTCTAGCTAGGGAATCAAAGAGGCTAAAGCAAATTTAAGCCATGGAAGAAGTACTAACAATAACATGTTTGAATCTTAGGAATTGTCAACTTTACTACAAGGTTGAACTACAAATCCCTTCATGAACATATTTTCATTGCTTAACCAGATTTAACACCTGGCCTTTATTCATGAAATGCAAATAAATAGGTTTAGCACCTGATTTTTATTCATGATTTCTTTAAGAGAGATTCCTTTGGAAGTTTTGCTCTCCTAATTTTTTTTCTTTTTGCATTGAAGAGAGATTCCTTTGGAAGTTTTGCTCTCTTCCTTTTTTCTATGCATGCATGCAACTTTTTACTTTTCCTTTTTCTCATTTTTCTATCCTGTTCATGAAGTGAGCAATAGTTCAAACTCAAGTATAGTTTAGATCCCTTTATCCAAAAAGTCAAGTTTTCCTATTTAACATGGCAGAAAGTGCCTTGATTCCCTTCTAGACACTTGATATTACTAATTCAATCCATAAGTATTAGCTAGTGTGACCCACAAAAAGGAAAAATTTTCAGCTGAAAATTGATTCAAATGCATATGAATTGAATAGCTAATTAAAGCAACAAGACTAATGGCCAAGTTGGCCACTTGGTATTGGAGTGTACTAGCTGTCATATAATGTATTTTCAACCATTTTAGAGTTAAAATAAATTCAGAATTGAGTTGAGCCCAAAAAATGATAACCGAGTGATAACTTGGTGATAAATGATATATGGACATTAAAATCAATTGAAAACATGGTGTAAAAATTAGAAAAGTACCAGGTTTCCTCCCCCAAGCTTAGCCTCAACACTGTCCACAATTTTGGAAAGTTAAGGCAAGGGAGAGGGTCGGGAGGGTATGAAATATGGAATTTTACATTTGATCCCTTCCAATGGGTCTTGCATCTCAATCAGGGGCTTAGGGTGATCTAATCTTCATGAATTTCAACCAATCCTGCAGAGAAGTAGGAGATATCAGTGGGACATTAAATTTCAGATTTTTAGGGTGAACAAGTCAACAATGCATTGAAATTCACTGAAATCATGGTTGTTTGGACCGGACCGGACCGGCCGGTCCGACCGGTCCAACCGTCGACCGCCACTCTGGGCGGGTTTGGTTCGACCCCAAAACCGGATTAGGAGTCAGACCGTTTCGAACCGGACAAGACCGGTCAAAACCCGCCTAAAACCGGGTTGAACCGTTGAACCGGCGGTTTTGCAAGAACCGGCCAGTCCAAAAATTGAAAATATCTTGAAATAATGTGGACACTGGGTTTTGAACTCAAGACCTCCTGAAACCAACTTATGTGTATATACCACTGTGCTATATTTATTTATCTGAATGCCAAGTTATTTTATATTATACAATGGTTATCATCAGTCATTTATATAATTATTTTGTTTGATAAGAAATTTTATAATATTTTAAATGTCAAAAATTAAATATGAAAAGATTAGTTACCTAATTAAATTAAAAAATAGAAACTACAATAATCTTTCTAGTTTAAGTAAAGTTAAATTTGAGAAAATGAATTTGTAAATTGTAATTGAATATATTAAAATCACATAAAACTCATATCAATAGTTAAATATGTCACATTTGATTTTTTTAATTTTAATTAAAATGATTTAATCATATGTACTTTGTTGTAGAAATATATTAATTATTGATAAGAATATATAAGTATTACAATTTATCTTTTTATATTATTTTATTAATATCCGGTCCGACCGTCCGAGTTAACCGGTTCGACCGGTCCAACCTGGCCCGGAGACTTATCCGGGTCGACGTCCGGTCCGGGTCTTACAACATTGACTGAAATCCACTGAAATGCAGCTAAGATGGATTGGGATAACTGACTTGCATGATGATTCAGATATTAATATGATAATTTCAGCATGAGAGAAGATATTATATCAGTTATCATTGGTATGTCAGTGAGGAAAATAAAAAATGAGGGTAGGGTACTCCCTTCTTTCAAATTGTGGATGGATCTGATTCCTCCCTTCTTTATTCCTGCAAAACAAAAAAGTTAAGTGTAAAATGACTTGGGTTACCTCCCAAGAAGTGCCCTACTTTAATGTCTTAGGCTGAACATCTTTCCACTTGAATTCAGCTAGGGAAACTTGACAAATCTTGCAAATTCAGCACCTCCTTAGCTGAATCTTGAGTTGTGGGATTATATGGCTTCAACCTCTGTCCATTGACCTTGAATATGTCATCTTTATCATTCAGAAAGTCCACAGCTCCATAAGAATAAATTTTGTGGACTTTGAAGGGTCCACTCCACCTTGATTTCAACTTTCCAGGAAATAGTTTCAACCTTGAATTAAACAACAATACCAAGTCTCCAACCTTGAATTCCTTCTTCAGAATTCTGCTATCATGCCATCTCTTGGTCCTTTCCTTGTAAAATTCTGAATTATGGTAGGCATTTAGCCTAATCTCATCCAACTCATCAATTTGGAGAAGTCTCTTTTGTCCACATGCTTGCATATCAAAATTGAGTGTCTTTACTGCCCAATATGCCTTATTCTTCAACTCAATTGGTAGATGACATGTCTTCCCATAAACCAATTTGTAAGGAGAAGTGCCTATAGGGGTCTTATAGGCTGTCCTATATGCCCAAAGTGCCTCATTTAGCCTCAAACTCCAATCTTTTGTTGTCAAGGATACTATTTTTTCCAATATGGCCTTGATTTCCCTATTTGAAATTTCTGCTTGGCCATTTGTTTGAGGATGATATGCTGTTGAGACCTTGTGCTTAACTCCATATTTGTTTAGGAGGTTCTCAAAATACTTTTCAATGAAGTGGCTGCCTCCATCACTTATGACCAACCCTTGGAATTCCAAATCTTGAGAAGATTACATCCTTGAACAACTTGATAACAGCCCTGGAATCAGCAACTGTTGTGGGGATGACTTCTATCCATTTGGACACATAATCAACAGCCAACAATATGAATTTGTATCCAAAAGAGCTAGGAAAGGGCCCCATGTAATCTATACCCCAAACATAAAAAATTTCAACTTTTAGGATTCCATTCTGTGGCATTTCATTCCTCCTAGAAATTGACCCTGTTCTTTTGCACACATCACAACTTTTAACATATAAATGGGTATCTTTGAACAAAGAAGGCCAATACAAACCAGATTGTAGGATTTTTGCAGCTGTCTTTTGTGTTGCACCATGCCCACCATATGGAGATGAGTGGCAAGCCTCCAAAATTTCCTGGAATTCAGATTGTGGTACACATATCCTATATATGCCATCAGGGGACTTTTTGAACAAGAGGGGATCATCCCAATAGAAGTCCTTCCAGTTATGGAAGAATTTCTTCTTCTGTTGGTAGGTGTAATAAGAAGGAATGATTCCACAGCCAAGTAATTGACAATATCAGCATACCAAGGGGTAGGGTCAGCTGATATGGCCATCAAAAGGTCATCAAGAAATGAGTCATTGATGGGGAGTGAGTCATTAGAATTTTAAACTCCTTCCATCCTTGATAGGTGGTCAACAACTAAGTTTTCTGTCCCCCTTTTATCCCTGATTTCAACATCAAATTCTTGTAACAATAGGATCCATCTTATGAGCCTTGACTTGGATTCCTTCTTATTGATCAGGTGCCTTACGGCCTGGTGATCAGTGAAGACAATTACTTTGGATCCAATCAAATAAGATCCGAATTTGTCAAAGGCAAACACAACAACCAACAATTCTTTTTCAGTGGTGGCATAGTTGACTTGGGCTTCATCCAATGTCTTACTAGCATAACATATAACATAGTGCTTCTTCTCCTTGGTTTGCCCCAACACAGCCCCTATTGCCTGGTCTGATGCATCACATATGATTTCAAAGGACAATGCCCAATTTGGTGGCTGCACTATGGGGGCTGAAGTGAGGCTTCCTTCAAGTGGTTGAAAGCCTTTAAGCAATCTTCATCAAAATTGAACTCCACATCTTTGGCTAGCAACCTTGTGAGGGGTCTGGTTATCATTTAAAAGTTTTTAATGAATCTTCTATAGAAGCCTGCATGCTCCAAGAAACTCCTTATAGCCTTCACATTCTTTGGAGATGGCAACTTCTCAATTGCCTCAATCTTTGCCTTGTCCATTTCAATCCCTCTACTAGATACAATGTGGCCCAATACCACTCCTTCTTGAACCATGAAGTGGCATTTTTCCCAATTCAGAATTAGATTGGATTCCTTGCACCTTTGCAACACTTTTGTCAAATTTTCTAAACAAGCCTCAAAGGAATCTCCATAAACTGAAAATTCATCCATAAACACCTCCATAATGTTCTCAATGAAATTTGAAAATATGGACATTATACACCTCTGAAATATGGCAGGGGCATTGCACAATTCAAATGGCATCCTCCTATATGCAAATGTCCCATATGGACAAGTGAAGGTTGTCTTGTGTTGGTCTTGTGGATGAATAGGAATTTGTAGAAAACCTGAATAGCCATCGTAATAACAAAAGTGAGAGTGTCTTGCCAATCTTTCCAACATTTGATCAATGAAAGGAAGTGGGAAATGGTCCTTCCTAGTTGCCTTGTTCAATTTGCTGAAATCGATGCATATCCTCCATCCTGTGACTGTCCTGGTGGGTATGAGTTCATTAGAATTTGATTTGACTACTGTAATCCCTCCTTTCTTAGGCACCACTTGGACAGGGCTGACCCATTCACTATCTGAAATGGAGTAAATAATCCTAGCATTCAGCAACTTCAACACTTCCTTCTTGACATCCTCCTTCATAATTGGGTTGAGTCTTCTTTGGCATTCAATGGAGGGCTTGTAGCTGTCCTCCATGGGATCATATGCATGCAAATTGAGGGATTAATACCCTTGATATCATCAATGGATTAACCAATTACCTCCTTGTATAGCCTTAGTTGTTTCAGCAACTCAGCAACTTGATCTTTTGGCAAATTGACATTGATAATAACTGGAAATGTTGAATTCTCCCCAAGAATTCATACTTCAGGTTGTTGGGGAGAGGCTTGAGTTCCAATTTGGAAGAATTTGCTTGAGTTGAGTTTCCTTGGAGTTCAGCAGTGATAACTTCCTGAACTTGGTGCTGATTTTCTGAGTTTTCCACTGATTTGGACAGATTCAATGCTGATTGGTATGTTGCAGCCTCTAGATCCTCCAATTTTTTCAAATGATCAAACATGAGGTACCTTTGCAATGGATCTTCAATGGGTATTATTGCTGAGGCTTGCTCCACAATTTGATCAATCTGTCCATCCCCAAAATCATCTTGTTGACAAGCTGGCCTACTGATAACTTGTGCAAGGTTGAACTCTATTTTGTCTTCATCAATTTGGAAGGTCAATCTCCCCTCCTTAACATCAATGACAACTCCAGCAGTGGCAAGAAAGGTCTTCCAAGCAAGATAGGTGTATTCAAATCCTCATCCATATCCAAAACCACAAAGTCCATTGGTATATAGAATTTTCCAACCTTTATGGGTATGTCTTCACTGATTCCATGGGGATATTTGATGGACCTATCAGCCAGCTGTAGAGACATGTTGGTGGGCTTCATATCTCCTACTTCAAGTTTCCTGCATAGAGACAAGGGTATAACACTTACAGAAGCACCCAAGTCACACATGGCCCTTTGAATTTTTCTATTTCGTATCTCACATGGAATGGAGAAACTCCCTGGATCCTTTAACTTAAGAGGTAACTTATTGCAGAAGCCTCTTCAGTTAATGCAATAGTCTCACATTCCACAATTATCCTCTTCTTGGTTAGGATTTCCTTCAAAAATTTTGCATATGAAGGCATCTCTTGAATGGCTTCAACAAATGGCACATTGATGTATAGCTTCTTCAAGATCTCTAAAAACCTTCCATATTGCTGATCTTGCTTGGCCTTCACTAATCTTTGAGGGAAAGGAACTTTGTCAAAAATTCTTCCATTGGCTTCATTTTGAAAACTCTTCTTCTGATTCCTCACAACAGCCTCTTCAATTTCTTTTTCTTTAGGTTCTGGACAGAAGCTTTCCTTAGCTGAATTGCCTTCCACATTCTTGGAGTTTGGACTCTCTTGAGCTGGATTGGCTTCTACATTTTGCATTGGCTCTTCCACTAACCTTCCACTCCTGAGTTGAATTGCCTGGCTTGTTCTTTAGGGTTCACCTCTGGCTATCCAGGAAAGAATAAAGGGGGTCTTGCTGAAGTGCTGCCCTGCTGAGCAATCTCATTTTCCAACATCTTTTGATTGGCACTCATGTTTTCAAGTCTAGAGTTGATCTTCAATATTTCTTCTCCTTGGTTGTCCTGCTTCTTCAAGATTTGTTGTAGCATCTCCTTCATTTTAGTTTGGAATTGGGAAGCTTGACTTTGAGAAGGCTGCTCATAGGGGTCCTTTGCATTGGAACTTTTGAATTCTGATTTCCCTATGGAGGTGGCTGATTCCTTGGCAAAATCTTGGGCTGCCAACTAGAATTCTGCATTGGTGCCCCTTGATAATGATTGGCCTTGTAGGAGAAGTAAGGATGGTTCCTATTCTCTGGAGTATACAATTCAGAAGGGGTTTTGCTCCATAATTTCCCACTGCATTGACTGAATCAATGGTTTCCTCATATTGTTGCATTATAAGGTTGCAACTTTCTCTGGCATGGCCTTGATTACCACACACATCAGATTTGGATTCAAGGGTGGAAGCTTTGCTAGCAGTAGGGGTGAGATTTAGCTTCTCCAAGGTCTTGTACATCACCTCTTCAAGTTGGGATGACAAGTTGTTCACTGAATCCTGGACAGGGGGCCTCCTTGTCCTGTCATGGGTAAGAAAGTGATGGTTCTTTGCTATATTATCTATCAATTGATAAGCTTCATCAATATTCTTTGATGCAAAGATGCCTCCTGCAGCTGTGTCAAGTGCAACCTTGGATGGATAATTCAGCCCCTTATGGAAGTAATTAACAAGTTGCCACT
Organism: Pontederia crassipes; assembly: GCA_030549335.1. NCBI lineage: Eukaryota > Viridiplantae > Streptophyta > Magnoliopsida > Commelinales > Pontederiaceae > Pontederia > Pontederia crassipes. Next base: position 12,105,182 of record CM060195.1, on the reverse strand, counting down.
TCTCAAAACCATGGTGGGGACATGCCATCAATAGCCCCTAAAGTCTTTGCCATGCATCACAAATGTTTTCCTGATCCAATTGATATAACCTGACTAGTTGATCCCTGATGTTATCAGTCTTGGAAGGAGGGAAGAATTCTGAAAGAAATAATTGCATAATTGATTCCCAAGTGGTCACTTCTTCAGGTTTGAGAGTCTTGTACCAAGTCTTGACCTTATCTTTGAGTGAAAATGTGAATAGCCTCATGTAGACTGCATTCATAGGAGTGTTGTTGAAGTGGACTGTGCTGCAAATCTTCTTGAAGTTGTCCAAATGTGAGGCTGGATCCTCAACCCCTAATCTAGAAAATTGATATTGTCTAATCATAGTGATAAGTGCTGGATTGACTTCAAAATTTTCCACAGGTGCTAGGCCTCCATCTCCAAGTTGATTCTTGACATTGCTAGGTGAGTAGCAATCCTTCAAAGTCCTTGGTGCATCCATATTGCCTTGCTCCTCCTCTTCTTCTTCAAATATCCTTCTCTTTGCTTCAAGCCTTTGCAATCTCCTTCTTCTTAGAAATCTTCTTTCAGGCTCAGGATCTGATTGGTAATTTTCCTCTTGATTGTCCAAATCCTGCATAAATGAATTCAGAAGTATCAAATTGAGAAAAGAAAGAAAACTAGACAAAATTGGAAAATTGGGAATGATAGCTTGCAAAAATTGAAAATTGGCCTAACAATTGGACTAAAAACTATTTTAAAACTAATCTAAACTATCTAAATTAGCCTAATTGACCTCAAATCTCCAGCAATGGCGCCAAAAACTTGATAGTGAAATTGGAGAGTATGATGATAACTTGCTGAAATTTGGGTCAAAAGTCAATTTTTCTAATTTTTTGTTTCAACTCCCTAACTCACTCTCTACTGCAGTGCACAGGTCAATTGTAGTAACCCTAAATGTCATATCCACAGTGATTTGAAATCCTAGACTACCTAAAAATAATTTAGACTAATCCTATTTAAAGTGGCAAAAATAGATTTTTTAAGGGAAGTGAAAATAGATTTTTTTTTCTTTTAGGAATGCAGAATGATAACTTGTTGTAGATTGCTGAAAAGTTAATTAAAGTGAATTGTAATTGTTAAACTAAATCTAAAGGGGTTTATCTATCAATGAAGAAGGTCCTCCTAGGAGTTGGGGTTCATCTAATTTAATTATGGATGGAAATGGACAAGTTATCACCTTTTAGTCAAATCTAATTCAACTTTTAAAATGGTTATTTTCACAGCTCAATTAGACCAGAACTAAATAATATATTGTCATATGATTGTTAGCCAAGTTGAATTAGAAATGGATCCTCACTGAAAACCAAGTTATCATTAGATTCAAATCAAGGCACTTGCTGATTTTTTTTGGAAATTTCACTAAAATCTGAAATGATAACTTCAAGGTATGGTTACAAAATAATGAAATCACTTCAATTTGCTTGGCGGGAACGAAACTTATCCAATAATAGTGCTAGTGTTCCTTGGTTTATCTCTAAACTACAAGAGGATCTTGTATCAACCTCTCGGCTGCAATTAAGAATGAGATCCACACTTCACACCAATTGATTGGAACCAAAATGCATAGAGTCACAAGTTGGGAAATCAGAAATTGTCAGTGCTCCGTGGCTCATCTCTGAATCTCAAGGAAGGCCTTAAAACCACCTCTCAGTGGTAGGTTAAAATGGAGTTTAACAATGGAAATCAGATTCCAAAGAAATAAAAAAAAACAGAATTCAGCAAGATATATACACAAGGAAATCAGCAATGCTATTCATGGGAATTCAGGACTTGCCAAATGCTTATTGATCCATCTCTGGACAACAAGAAATCCTTAGGATTCACCTTTCAGTGATTGAATGAAATCAGAGGTTCAATTAGCAAATCAGATTCCAAAAGAAATCAGAATATCAGAATTCAGGAATGTAGATTTTAGAAATCAGATTGGGAAAACAGATTTGAATCATAAACATGTCAAAGTATCTTGATTCATTTATGTACAAGATTGGCACCAATAACAACCTCTCAGCTGTTCAATTAAACAAATCCCCAATGACAACATATTCGAATAGTTAAGAAAAATTAGAAATCAGAAAGTCCAGATTTCAGAAAACTAGTAATCAGATTTTAAACTAGAATGGAATCCAGAAACTTGACATTGATTCTTAATTCATTTCTGAATGAAGATTAGATCAAATGATAACTTCTCAGTTATAGTTACAGATAGGATCTAACAATGGCAAGAACAGATTCATATCAATGCAGGAATCTGAAAATCAGAATTGATAACAGTGCAAGATTCAATTCAGTCCATATCCATCCACAATTAACCTAGACTACTACCCTATCCTAGGAGACATAGAGTTAGCTCCTCATAATCACAAACTTAGATACAAAATGGAATGAAGAACATATACAAATCATCCTAATTTTTAAGCTTCTCGACAGGATTTCCAGCAGCCCAGCAGTGGTCCAGCTCCAAAACTCTCACTTCCTCTTGCTCCAAAACCAAGCTGCCTTCTCCCTTTCCTACAATGGGCAAACCCCCGGCTTCTCCATAAATTCCCACTTATATATGTGTCATCTCCACCCTTTGATCAGCATCAGAAAGTTCTATTCCCTTGATTTCAGCCATCAGTCCAATGGTCCCTGCATTCCAGCTGACTACATCAGCTTTAGGACAGCAAAGGAGTGGTCCCCCCACCTTTTTTCATATTTTTCCAACTTGTTTTCCCTGCTACAAAACCCAAAACAGCAATCATCAAGATCCTTAAATGATATTACAAATAAAGATTAGGATAATGATAGTTTCCAGCTCAAACATCAAATGGGATTTGGTGTTGTGCAAGAATGGAAATCGATATGAAAAATTGATAGTTTTGGAACCCGAAAATGATAACTTTGCACCAATCATGAAATTTATCCAACTACAAGTGGTTCAAGGCATTAGAAACATCCAAGGGATTAATATAGCAAGTGAATAAGGTCAGAAATCAAATGTGGATAAGATTTCAGAGGAATGATAACTTGGGTGCCAAAACGATAACTTAATTGCCTTAAAAACGATAACTTGTCATAACTTTGGTTGTGGTTATCCAAATGTGGTCAAATTTGAACAACAATGAGTTAGGACAATAATATAATGATTGCTTAAGACCTTTGTATATAATTGATAGTTTTGCATATCAAAATAACAGTTTTGCCCTTTAACGATAACTTGGCAAAGGAAAAATGATAACTTGTTCAAATGGACTTAAAACTATGCACAAGTTGAGATATGACCATCCAAATATGATTCATTCATGATAGTAATGGATTTAGGGCAAGAAAATTATTGAAAACTAGTTCACTCAAAATAATGATAACTTGGCCTATTGGAGTGATAACTTGTCCTAAAAATGATAACTTGGCATAGAATTGAAATATTTATTGATTTTAGCATTTCAGAACCTCTATGCACATGGAATTAAGTATAAAATGAGGATGATCAACTAGTTATCACAATCCATGCATTTCAAACATAATTTGCCAAAAGCTATACAAAATAGGGGCTCGATATGTATGATTTGAATAGAAAATGGGTTAAAAACATACTATGATCTGCTAGTGATTAGTTAAGCATCAAGATATGGCATAAAACTTTGATTCGAGTTGAACATGCTCCCCCTATCACTGTGACCAATTTTGTTTTGTTCCTTTCTTTTCTTTCAGAGAAACAGTCATTTTCGAAATTTTTGAGTGAAATTAAAAGAATAGGCCTAATCACTTAAGAAATATAAAAATGCAACCAATGATACTTTTACGATAACCTTTGTGCCTTCACATTTTTAGTTCCACTTGTCCTTTGTATGTAAGGCACACCTACAAAAATTATTATGTAACCTTTGGTAGCCAAATTTCTTTGGGTCCTATTTTGTTAGATGTTGTTCCTTTCGGAAGCCAAATCATGCCATTTTGTGTAGATTTTCTTACTTTGCATTGATACGCAAAATGACCATAAAATTCACATGTAAAACATTTGAGATGTGATTTTTCACCATATGAATGATTGGATTTCCAATAAGAATTTTCATGTGCACAATAATTCCTAAGATTATTTTTCGTTATATGCGAAATAGTCTTATCGCTATTTTGTGTATTTTTCAAAGAGGCATTTTCTTGATTTTCTAATGAACATACTAGTTTGACATTTTCACATGCATGTGTAACTTCCAAAGTTTTTGAGATTTTCATTTTCCATAAAATATATATCCTTTTCCACTTTTAATTTTTCAAGCTCACTTTTCATAATATGAAGATCATTTCTCAAGGTTTCATTATGAATTTGACAGGCTTCTCTTTCCTTTTTCAAAATATCAAGTTCATCTTTTATAATACGAAAGTCATCCATCAATTTTTTATTCTTCTTTTTAAGAATAAGATATTTTTCAATTAAGAAAGAAAATTTATTATGCACATCAAAATTGATATTATCATCCTCATCATCATTATCACTATTAGCACTAGTGCAATAAGAAGAGTTGGAGGATACCTCATCACTATGAGCCATTAAGCATAGATATGCGTCCTCACTGGATGAATTTGATGATTCATTTGATTCATCTTCACTTGACTCTTGATGCCTTTTCTTTTTTCTTTTATGAGATGTCTCTTCTTCGTGATTTTTGTATGATCTTCGGGTAGGCTTCACATTCTTTTTTTTCTTTTTCACCAATTTGAGATACTTATCGAGTTTTCTTGTGTAGAGGGCGAGTCTCTTTTCGTCTACTTCTTCTTCACTCGAGTCATCTTCACTTTTGTTTGCTTTCAAAGCCAATGTCTTCTTTTGGGATATTGGATTCTTCTTCTTCTTGGATCCCGATTTCATAAGTTAGAAGTGAACCAACAAGATCATCAAAATCCAATTTGTTCAGATCTTTTTCTTCGATCACCGTCCTTTTTGTATGCCATTGAGAGCATAGAAATCTGAGAATCTTTTTCACTTTTTGGGGGTTAGTTCTCGGCTCGTCCAAAGAGGCTAGGCCATTCACAATATCGTTAAATCGAGCAACCATATCATTTATAGATTCATTTTCATGCATCTTGAAGGAATCATATTGATGATTCAAAATATTTGATCTAGCCGTTCCTTCATAAGTAATAATAAGTTTCTTCCAAATTTCGGTTGCACTTTGACAATTAGAAATCCGATTAAAATCCGTTGAATCCAAAGCACAATAGAAAATATTATTTGATTTCCAATCCAATTTCGAAAAAAATCTTTTGTCTTTCGTCATTTCGGAAGGTAATTTTTCATGTAAATAATAACCCTTTTCAACAATATCCCACATGTTTATATCAATTGAACATATGTAGGCTTGAATCTGGATTTTCCAATATGCAAAATTTGATACATTTAAAAGGGGAGGACGACTAATTGATTGTCCTTCGGCAAAAACAAATCCACTTAATGGCATAGCTCTTAAGATTGTTAAATCTTAAAAAAATGATTGAATCTTAAAAATGTTTAGATCTAAAATGATTAGATTTGAAAATGAGAAGATTCAAAAGATCAAAACAAGAGCAACCCACTCTGATACCAATTGTAGGATCCCAAAGGGCACCAAGAGGGGGGGGTGAATTGTGTTTATCCGAAAATACCGATTTTATGAAAATTGTCGCGGAAGCATAAAACGGATTCTTAGAACCTTTGCAATTCAGATTATAAACACAATGTAAGAAGGAGAGAGAGTGAGAGAAATCAAACACAATGAACAAGGGTGGTTGTTGACGAGGTTCGGCCACACCTTGGCCTACGTCCCCGCTCTGACTTCTCGACCTCGAGACCGCCGAAGATTCCACTAGCACTTCCTTTATTTCAAATGGGGCAAGGAAGAAGGCCCTTTACACAACCACCTTTTCTCCGCTTTGAGAGGCAAGGCAACCTCTCGTCCTAGGAAGCTAATCTATTTCTCTCACTCAAGAGGTAAGATTTAGAACCTCTTTTACACAGGATCTCTCTTTATTTTTCTGAACAAGAATGTTTCTCTCTTTTATAATTCTATGCTCACAAGAGTGGAAGAGAGAAAGAAGAGCACAACTAAAATGATAACTTCAAGGAAAAAGATCTTCTTTTGATTTCTTGAAGTATTGCTTCAATGCTTGGATGGATGCCTTTGTTTCTGGCTTTTGCACTCCTTTTATAGGCTCTGGCATGTGGAAAATTCGTCCAGAATTAATTCCACATTTTTCTCCTTGAAATATAGCCGTCACTATTCATTTCAGTAATGGACTGGTCGATTGCATTTATTTTCTCCTTGAAATATAGTCGTCACTGTTCATTTCAGTAATGGACCGGTCGATTGCATTTATGGGCTGGTTTTTGGTACAGTCTCGCAGTTTTGATTTCCTCCCGTTCAGTTGATCGGTCGGCCGGTGCATCAACGTCGACCGGTACAGTCTCGCAGTTTTGATTTGAGCAGTTTATGCATTGATCGGTCCACCGGTATCTCCGATCGGTCGACCGGACTATCTCGATCGTCCTTCATAGCTTCGACCGGCAGGTTGACCGCCCTGCACTATTTTGAGCATAACTTTTTGCACAGTTATCCAAATTAGATGATCTTAGAGTCTATGGAAAGCTAGCAGAATTCTCTACAATGATGTTCAACATTCATCCAAAACTGATAACATCAATACCAATTATTTGATCAAAGTGTAGTGCATAAAGTTGTCAATTTTTCTTTAAACTTTTTTAGCATTTTAACTTTAATCATTCGAGATTTGTATTATCAAAATATAATTTTATATGTCATTAAAACTTAGATCCAACAGAACAATTACTGGGACTTTAATTTTCTTAACATTTTTAAAAATCATCTTTTCATGATGTAGGCGAATTTTGTTACTTTTTACGCTCCCTTGATTAAATGAGTCTTTCCGTTTTAACATATATATATATATCATAACAATGAAACCATCGCATAATATAACATTAACACATTTAATCATATGTGCTAGAAATAGGGATATTACAGAGGATGTCGAGGCGGCCGTGCAACGCGATGGTCTGGTCGATGTGCTTCTAGTCGTCGGACTCCACCCGAACGTCGCATTGGATGAAGGTAGCCGATGGTGCGAGTAGCTCGGCGAGGGCCTATCTGGCCAGCTCAATTTTGCATACCTCATCTTCTACATCCTTTATAGATGGAGCATAAACTTGAACATTGTATGTGTCTACCTTTTCTTCATCTATTTAACCCTGTCAAGCAACAATAGGTTAGAGAATTCACAATAAACTCATAGTCTGTTACTATTGGCTATACTCTAAAGATAAAAATGTTGCTCTATTATATCATAATATCTTAAAAAGGGCAGTCTGGTGAATTTGATGAGCTTACGACTAATGCATAGATTACTGCTATAATTGGGAGGTCAATATTTTCATATTTCTAATAATGAGTCCTTGATGTTGCTGATTACTATGTCCATGTTTCCACTTGTATATGAAAATAGGAATGTTATGCATCCATTTTTATGTAGATGATCATATTGTTTTTTATGAAAACTCAATAATTATCATTCAATAATCTGATAGTATGTTTTTACATATCATTGTATCTTGTCATAATTGCTCGTTTTGAATCATTTTTGTGGGCTTGTGTGTAGATTTTTTCTTTCTACTTGTGATCGGGTGTTGACTTTTATACTTGTTTCTAGGTTGTCGTTGACAATATAAGGATTAGTGAACAGTTGCAAGCCTTGATAGCTCCTGCTATACTTCTTTGTTCATACTTGAGCTTATAGATACTCAATATGCATTTGAAAAAGAATTGTGTATCTTAATTGTTTCCAAAATATTCGTTATGAATGATTTCTTATTGGTAACTATCCTGAATGAATGATCATAAATGACTTAACGGATTGAACTTCTTGAGCGCTCATGTAAATTGCTTATTGTGATTTAATAATGTTGGAGCACAGGATCAAATCTCAGACAACATCGAAGTGTGTTAAGAATTTGGTTCATCTCTAACAACCTTGAGCAACTTTTTTTTGTGCAGATTTCAATAAACAATGAGGAAGAAACTTCAATAACTAATACCAATACTGCAATCACATTAACTAAAAGGGAAGTTTTGACAATGAAGGCACAAGGTAAAGGACAATATGAAGTTGCAAAAATGAATAAAGAGGTGATAGTGATATTTGGGTTTTCTAGTGATAACTTGCTGAAATTTAAGAAAATGTCAATTTTTTTTCATTTTTTTGGTCTCCCAACTCACTAGCTGCAAGTGCACAGGTAAGTTGTAGTAGACTCAGGTTGTCGTATCCACAAGAATTTGAAGTCTAAGGCACCCAAAAATAATCTAAATTAGTTCTACTTTAATGGCTAAAAACATATTTTCAAAAGGAAGTGAAAATAGATTTTTTTTATGAAAAGTGAAATGATAATAGATTTTTGGGTTTTGGAAATTTATCAAAACTGAATTATAAATGCTAGAATGAAGTCTAAAAAGGTTTAACTATCTATGAGGAATATTCTTCTAGGATTTGGGGTTCATCTAAATTAATTAAGGATGGAATGGAACAAGTTATCATTGGGCTCAAAAGAAAGTTCAATGCTGATTTTTTGCAATTCAAGGAAGTTTGGAATGATAACTTGCATTTGCAATCATAAAAAGATGGAATCATTCCAATCAACCAAACCAGGATAAAATATACTCAATAATGGTGCTTGTGTTCCATGATTCATCTCTGAATTCAAGGGAGATTCAAAATCAACCTCTCGGTTGCAAAATAAATTGAAATCCACACAAACACGCTCAATTGGAAATGCAAAACATATGGCCACATGAGTTCACAATTTCCATTGCTCCTTGGCCCATCTCTGGATCTCAAGGAAGCCCTTAAGACTACCTCTCAGTAGTAGATTAATATGAAGGTTGACAATGGAAATCAGAATTTAATTAAAATAAGAAAATAGGAATCAACATTTCAGAAAAATCAGCAATGTGGATTGATGGAATTCAAGTTTGCCAAATGCCCCTTGACCCATCTCTGGACTGCAAGGGATTCCTAGAGTACACTTCTCAGTGATTTGAATAAAATAGGGATTAACAATTGGTAAATCAGATTCCAAACAATCAGAAAATAGAATTAGAATCAAACTAAGAAATCAGATTTTGGAAAAATCAGATTTGAATTCTGAATTGTCAAAGATCTTGATTCATTTCTGAATAAGATCATGGCATATATTAGCCTCTCAACTATTCAATTATCCAATCATTGATGACAATCAGATCCAAAAACCCAGGAAATCAGATTTTAGGAATTTCAGGAAACCAGAAATCAGCAACTCATTCAACTCATTCAAATCAGGAAAAACCAAATCAGATTTGAATCATAGGAATGTCAAAGCTTCTCAATTCATTTCTGAACAAGATTGGGATAGATGTTAACCTGTCAATTGTTCAATTAATTCAATCCCCAATGACAATCAGATTCAAACAGCCCAAGAAAATCAGAAATCAGATTGTTCAAAAATCAGGAAACAGAAAATCAGCAACAATTACAAATTAGAACCTTAGGAATGTCATTGCATCTTGATCATTTCTGAACTAGAATGTAACCAAATGATAACTTCTCAGTTGTCAAAACAATTGTGGCTCCACAAATGACAAGATCAGATTTATAACACTTCAGATTTCAGAAATGTAAAACCAGAAAAATCAGAATTCCGATTTCTGTTAAGGAATCAGTGGAAAATCTGGTTTGAGTCAAATGATTGCCCAAACAATCTTGATTCATTTCTGAACAAGATAGGGACAATACCAACATCCCAAAGACTCAATTAATCAGGTTAGAAATGAAGAACAGATTCAACATTCATAGGAATCAGATTCAGAAATCAGAAATTCACAAAACTAGGAAATCAGAATTCAGAAATCAAATTTGCAATAGAATTGAATCTAGAAATCTGATATTATCTCATAAATCATTCCTGAAGGATGTTTAGATCAAATAAGACCACTCAGGCATCAATTACAAATGGGTCTAATGACAACATAGCATAAATCAATATAGGACATTTCTGAAATCTGAAATCTAAAAATCAGGATAGAATTCAGTGCAGGATTATAAAACAGTCCATATCCATCCAAAACTAATCTAAACTACTACCCTATCCTAGAAGAAATGGAGTTTAGCTCCTCATATTTACAAGATTTGACATCAAATAGGATGAGAAACAGATACAATTCATGGATTCTTGAAGCTTCTCGGCCAGCAACAAAATCCAGCAGCAACAGCCTCCTTCTTTTTTTCAAACTCTTGAATGACCAGCCTCCTCCTTCCTCCAGAAAAATCCAGCTTTTATATCCTTTCTCTCCACCCTTTGATCAGCATCTGAACATTCTTTATGCTTTGATTGCAGCCATGTGTCCTCTGCAGAATTTCCAGCTGCAGGTTCCCTTTTGTGCAGGAAAAAGTAGTGGTCCCCCTACTTTTTCCACCTTTTGGCCACCCTTTTCTTCTTGCTACAAAAACCCAAACAGCAAGCATCAAAGCTCTTGAGTAGTATTTTGACAAATAAGGATTAGGATAATGCTGGTAACTAGTTCAATTATAAGATGGGATTATGTGTTGTGCAAGAATGAAAACTTATATCGATATGAATGAATTCAACGGCCCGGAATGATAACTTTATGGAAATCTTGGAAAATGTCCTAATATGGGTGGTTCAAAGTATTTCAGGCATCAAATTGATTAGAGTGACAAGTGAGTGAGGTCAGAAATCAAATATGAATGAGATTCCTAAAAGTGATAACTTGAGTGCCCCAAAATGATAACTTATATGACTTAAAAACGATAACTTGTCATAACTTGAGTTTTGATTATCCAAATGTGATGAAATTTGACCAGCAATGAGTTAGAACAATAATAAGATGATTGCTTAAGGTCCTTGTGCAGAATTAATGGTTTTGCATGTCGAAATGACAGAATTACCCTTTAACGATAACTTGGCACTTGAAAAATGATAGCTTGTTCAAATGAACTTAAAACTTTGCACAAGTTGAGATGTGACTATCCAAATATGATTTATACATGATAATGATGGATTTAGGGCAAGAAAACCATTGAAAATAAGTTCATTCAAAATAATGATAACTTGACACTTAGGAATGATAACTTGTCCTCAAAATGATAACTTGGCATAGAATTTAAATATTAATGGATTTTGGCATTTCAGAACCTCTATGCACATGGAATTAAGTATGAAATGAGGAATATCAACTAGTTATCACAATGTTTGCATTCCAAGTATAATTGGCCCAAAAATAGGCAAAAGTGGGACTCGATATGTATGAATTGCATCTAAAATGGGTTAAAATCATATAGTGATCAGCAAGTCATCAAACTCCCCCAAGCTTAGCCTTTTGCTTGTCCTCAAGAAAAACATTCAGAAATTGAGGACAAACTTGAATTAAAAGTCCACAAATGAAGTAAAGTCTAGCTGAATTTGAATCCAATGAGTTTCCCACTTTGCCAACACTTCATTCTTTCCAAAAACTCAATTTCTAGCTAGGGAATCACAGAGGCTAAAGCAAATTTAAGCCATGGAAGAAGTACTAGCAATAACATGTTTGAATTGTAGGAATTGTCAACTTTACAAAGGGGTTGAACTACAAATCTCTTCCTGAACAGGTTTTCAATTGATTAAACAGGTTTAACACCTGACTTTTATTCATGAAATGCATATAAACAGGTTTAGCATCTGATTTTTATTCATGCTTTCTTTAGGAGATATTCCTTTGGAAGTTTTGCTCTCCTAAATTTTTTTTTCTTTTTGCATTGAAGAGAGATTCCTTTGGAAGTTTTGCTCTCTTCCTTTTTTCTATGCATGCATATGGCTTTTTACTTTTCCTTTTTTTCATTTTTCTATCCTGTTCATGAAGTGAGCAATAGTTCAAACTCAAGTATAGTTTAGATCCCTTTATCCAAAAAGTCAAGTTTTCCTATTTAGCATGGCAGCAAGAGCCTTGACTCCCTTCTAGACATCTGATATTACTAATTCAATCCATAAGTATCAACTAGTGTGACCCACAAAAAGGAAAAAATTTCAGCTAAAAATTTTATTCAAATGCATCTGAATTCATAATGCCAATTAAAGCAAGAAGGCTAATGGCCAGGTTGGCCACTTGGTATTGGAGTGCATCCACTGTCAAAATAAAGTATTCTACACATTTCAGAGTTAAAATGAATTCAGAATTGAGTTGGGTCCAAAAATTGATAACCGAGTGATAACTAGTGATAACTTGTGAAAACCAATGATAACCTGGTATGAATTATTATATGAACATTAAAATCAATTGAAAACATGGTGTAAAGGTTAGAAAAGCACCAGGTTTCCTCCCCCAAGCTTATTCTCAACACTGTCCTCAGGGTTGAAAAATAAAGGCAAGGGAGAGGGGTGGGTGGGATTGAAATGCATTAAATTGGGCATTTGAATTCTCTTGGCACTTCATCCAGAAACTTTGGGTGATCTAATCTTCATTAGTAGCAATTGATCCTGCAGAGAACCAAAAGATATAAGTGAAATAGTGAAATTAGAGTTTTGAGTGCACAATTTCAACAATGCATTGGAAATTTCTGAAGTTCACTGAAATTAATCTAAAACAGATTTGGATAACTGAAATGAATGTTAATTCAGATGATGATATGATCAATGTATCATAATGAAATAGATATTATTAGTTACCATTGAGTTTTCAGTGGAAAAATAAAAAATAAGGGGATATGGGTACTCCTTGAATTTGAGACTTGTGAATTGAACCTGTTCCTCATCACTTATTCCTGCAAAAAATAGAAAGATTAGGTAGATAATGGCTTGAGTTACCTCCCAAGAAGTGCCTTTCTTTAATATCTTTGGCTAGACATTGTTACAACTCTTGATGTCAAGGAAGTTTAAATAGTGTGATATGATCAAGTAGAGATCTCAATCTGTGGACAGCTTTACTAATCAAGTATGGATCTCTTAGTTTCACAATATTTGACCTTCGTTTTTTAGTTCGATGTATCCCTCCTTCATTGTACCAGAAATATACTAACTTCTCATTCCATAACTTCTCATCTATGACATCTGAATCTCCTGGATCACCATCTTGTTTAAGCAACCATTTCTTCAATGGCCTCTTTAAATGCAGCATTGTTGGAAGATCTTTGAGCTCTTGGTTCCATCTTTCAGTAGGCAAGCAATGATCTTCCTTCATTGAATGTTCAATTCCTTCTACAAATCTGAATTCTGCTATAGCCTCTATTTGGAAAGAAATTTCTTCTACTTTTGTATCCTCCTTGGCCATTTCAGTTTCATCATGTGGCTTTGCTGTCATAACCAGTTGCCCAATGGAAAATGAGATGGGTGAGACTTTGGAACTTTGAATGACTTCAAATGAATTAGTGCTTGATTCAAATTCAGGCCACTTCTTCTCTTTTGATGTTTCTTCATCTTTAACCCTAAGATGTTGACATTCTTCAACTGATTCATGATGGTTTGTGTAGCAAATTGCTTCAAGTAGAACTTTTGGACAGTTGGATGCAGGAGGTGACTCATCTTTAGGGATAGACAATAAGTGAATTGAGTTGCAGCCCTCATCACAATGGAGTGTATCTGATAGTTTCTCCAAAGAATCAAAATCAGGGTCTTCTATAATTAATTCTTCATTGGATGGGAACCTTATGAGTGGATCTTCAATGTGATTTATTGCTGGTATCATTGGAGTAGCTTTTTCAATAACTTCAGCAACATCATCTAGTTTCTTGGCTTGTTCTATAAGTGTGATAGACTCCTTTTCAATTTCAGCCTCCATGACTACTTGTTTTTCTTCATTCATCTCTTTCTCAATTCCCATCTTCATTTCCTGAATTTCTTCTTTCAGAAGGGCAGATTGGATTTGTGGGGCTTCTTGACTGGACTGCAAACAAAGCTTGGCCTCCAAGGCTTGATATCCAGCTCCAAGAACATCTACTTTCATACATATTTGTTCCAAGTTTGCAAGTTGCTCGTCCTGCCGCCTCATGAAGTTCTCCAACATAATCTTCATTTCTGACTCTATGAATTGATTAAGTGATTGCTGATTTTCTGAAATATCCATGGTAGCAACCTGAAAATTTGACTCTTGACCTTGATTGTGATGGTAATACAAATGATTTTGTGAGTCATAAACATAAGGATTGCTGCTTGAGAAGTCTTGCTCAGGATTCCAATAATTTGAAACATAATGACTACTAGTTGAGAAACCTTCCTCTTGATTCCAGTAATTAGAACTTTCATGACCATATGAGGCATACATGTAAGCATTACAGGGCTGTTGAAATTGTGGTGATCCTTGATTGCAATGAACTTGTGATGGTTCTTCAATTATAGAATCCAATTCCTCCTGGCTCAAGGGTGTTTCACTTGATTGATAATAGTCATAGGACCAAGTTTGCCAACTCATATCCATCTTTTCTTCTTTCTCTCTCAGAAGTCAAATTCATAATTTTTTGCAATTGTTGGGTGGATAACATCCCTAAATGTCCTAGGAGCAGCCTTGTTTTGATTGGTAGCCTCCTTCTCAAAAGTTCTTCTCCTAGCCTCTTCACTTTGCAATCTCCTTCTCCTATTGAATCTTCATTCAGTTGAGGATCAGATAGGTAGAGGTCTCATTGAAGTTCCAAATCTGCATAAATTCAATTCAGAAGTATCAAATTCAAAAAAAAAGAAAGAAAGAAATCTGTACATAATTGAAAAGAAAAAAAATCAGAATGATAACTTGCAAAAATTAAAAATTGGCCTAACAAATAAACTAAAAACTAATCTAAACTATCTAAGTTAGCTTAATTGACCTCAAATCCCCGGCAACGGCGCCAAAAACTTGATAGTGATATTTGGGTTTTCTAGTGATAACTTGCTGAAATTTAAGAAAATGTCAATTTTTTTTCATTTTTTTGGTCTCCCAACTCACTAGCTGCAAGTGCACAAGTAAGTTGTAGTAGACTCAGGTTGTCGTATCCACATGAATTTGAAGTCTAAGGCACCCTAAAACAATCTAAATTAGTTCTACTTTAATGGCTAAAAACATATTTTCAAAGGGAAGTGAAAACAGATTTTTTTTATGAAAAGTGAAATGATAACAGATTTTTGGGTTTTGGAAATTTATCAAAACTGAATTATAAATGCTAGAATGAAGTCTAAAAAGGTTTAACTATCTATGAGGAAGATTCTTCTAGGATTTGGGGTTCATCTAAATTAATTAAGGATGGAATGGAACAAGTTATCATTAAATGTCCAACTTTTGATTCAACTTGAAAATGGCTGTTCCCACAGCTCAATTGGCCTCTAACTAAGCAATATATGATTATATAATTGTTAGCTAGGTTGAACCAAAAGAGGGTCCTCACTGAAAATCAAGTTATCATTGGGCTCAAAAGAAAGTTCAATGCTGATTTTTTGCAATTCAAGGAAGTTTGGAATGATAACTTGCATTTGCAATCATAAAAAGATGGAATCATTCCAATCAACCAAACCCGGATAAAATATACTCAATAATGGTGCTTGTGCTCCATGATTCATCTCTGAATTCAAGGGAGATTCAAAATCAACCTCTCGGTTGCAAAATAAATTGAAATCCACACAAACACACTCAATTGGAAATGCAAAACATATGGCCACATGAGTTCACAATTTCCATTGCTCCTTGGCCCATCTCTGGATCTCAAGGAAGCCCTTAAGACTACCTCTCAGTAGTGGATTAATATGAGGGTTGACAATGGAAATCAGAATTTAATTAAAATAAGAAAACAGGAATCAACATTTCAGAAAAATCAGCAATGTGGATTGATGGAATTCAAGTTTGCCAAATGCCCCTAGACCCATCTCTGGACTGCAAGGGATTCCTAGAGTACACCTCTCAGTGATTTGAATAAAATAGGAATTAACAATTGGCAAATCAGATTCCAAACAATCAGAAAATAGAATTAGAATCAAACTAAGAAATCAGATTTTGGAAAAATCAGATTTGAATTCTGAATTGTCAAAGATCTTGATTCATTTCTGAATAAGATCATGGCATATATTAGCATCTCAACTATTCAATTATCCAATCCTTGATGACAATCAGATCCAAAAACCCAGGAAATCAGATTTTAGGAATTTCAGGAAACCAGAAATCAGCAACTCATTCAACTCATTCAAATCAGGAAAAACCAAATCAGATTTGAATCATAGGAATGTCAAAGCTTCTCAATTCATTTCTGAACAAGATTGGGATAGATGTTAACCTCTCAATTGTTCAATTAATTCAATCCCCAATGACAATCAGATTCAAACAGCCCAAGAAAATCAGAAATCAGATTGTTCAAAAATCAGGAAACAGAAAATCAGCAACAATTACAAATTAGAACCTTAGGAATGTCATTGCATCTTGATCATTTCTGAACTAGAATGTAACCAAATGATAACTTCTCAGTTGTCAAAACAATTGTGGCTCCACAAATGACAAGATCAGATTTATAACACTTCAGATTTCAGAAATGTAAAACCAGAAAAATCAGAATTTCGATTTCTGTTAAGGAATCAGTGGAAAATCTGGTTTGAGTCAAATGATTGCCCAAACAATCTTGATTCATTTCTGAACAAGATAGGGACAATACCAACATCCCAAAGACTCAATTAATCAGGTTAGAAATGAAGAACAGATTCAACATTCATAGGAATCAGATTCAGAAATCAGAAATTCACAAAACTAGGAAATCAGAATTCAGAAATCAAATTTGCAATAGAATTGAATCTAGAAATCTGATATTATCTCATAAATCATTCCTGAAGGATGTTTAGATCAAATAAGACCACTCAGGCATCAATTACAAATGGGTCTAATGACAACATAGCATAAATCAATATAGGACATTTCTGAAATCTGAAATCTAAAAATCAGGATAGAATTCAGTGCAGGATTATAAAACAGTCCATATCCATCCAAAACTAATCTAAACTACTACCCTATCCTAGAAGAAATGGAGTTTAGCTCCTCATATTTACAAGATTTGACATCAAATAGGATGAGAAACAGATACAATTCATGGATTCTTGAAGCTTCTCGGCCAGCAGCAAAATCCAGCAGCAACAGCCTCCTTCTTTTTTTCAAACTCTTGAATGACCAGCCTCCTCCTTCCTCCAGAAAAATCCAGCTTTTATATCCCTTCTCTCCACCCTTTGATCAGCATCTGAACATTCTTTATGCTTTGATTGCAGCCATGTGTCCTCTGCAGAATTTCCAGCTGCAGATTCCCTTTTGTGCAGGAAAAAGTAGTGGTCCCCCCTATTTTTTCCACCTTTTGGCCACCCTTTTCTTCTTGCTACAAAAACCCAAACAGCAAGCATCAAAGCTCTTGAGTAGTATTTTGACAAATAAGGATTAGGATAATGCTGGTAACTAGTTCAATTATCAGATGGGATTATGTGTTGTGCAAGAATGAAAACTTATATCGATATGAATGAATTCAAGGGCCCGGAATGGTTACTTTATGGAAATCTTGGAAAATATCCTAATATGGGTGGTTCAAAGCATTTCAGGCATCAAATTGATTAGAGTGACAAGTGAGTGAGGTCAGAAATCAAATATGAATGAAATTCCTAAAAGTGATAACTTGAGTGCCCCAAAACGATAACTTATATGACTTAAAAATGATAACTTGTCATAACTTGAGTTTTGATTATCCAAATGTGATGAAATTTGACCAGCAATGAGTTAGAACAATAATAAGATGATTGCTTAAGGTCCTTGTGTAGAATTAATGGTTTTGCATGTCGAAATGATAGAATTACCCTTTAACGATAACTTGGCACTTGAAAAATGATAGCTTGTTCAAATGGACTTAAAACTTTGCACAAGTTGAGATGTGACTATCGAAATATGATTTATACATGATAATGATGGATTTAGGACAAGAAAACCATTGAAAATAAGTTCATTCAAAATAATGATAACTTGATACTTAGGAATGATAACTTGTCCTCAAAATGATAACTTGGCATAGAATTTAAATATTAATGGATTTTGGCATTTCAGAACCTCTATGCACATGGAATTAAGTATGGAATGAGGAATATCAACAAGTTATCACAATGTTTGCATTCCAAGTATAATTGGCCCAAAAATAGGCAAAAGTGGGACTCGATTGTATGAATTGCATCTAAAATGGGTTAAAATCATATAGTGATCAGCAAGTGACCAAGAGGCCACTTCAATGATATCCTCAGGGAATCACATTTTTTTTGAAGAAAAGCATTAACTATTAATTAAGGTGGTAAATCTTGGTACAAAGCGTTAAGGATGCCCAGAGGGGGTCATCCTCCAAAAATTTGTCGGAAGCAGAATTCCAACCGTAATTCGCCAAAAAATCCATAGCACGGTTGGCTTCGTGGTAGGTGTGGTTACAATAACAGACTCAAGAAAGTTCATGTCATGCCAGATGTGGCGAACAACGTTTAAAATTTTCCAAGTACAAGGTGTCTTCTTAAGGATGATGTCAACCAAAAGGGCAGAATCAGTGCGACAGGAGACCTTGCGCACTCCACGACGTATGCAGCACCTCAAGCCCATCATAAGTCCCCACGCTTCCGTCTCTAAGATCGAACCTGCATCCTTCCTTAACGCCCCTGCAGAAATGAAAATACCCATCCGAGTTAAGGCTAGCCCAACCCGGGGGAGGAGGCTCCCACTTGACCAAAGGGTCATGGGGGGAGGTAGTGCGAGAGATTGCCTCAGATCCATTGTGTCTAACATACATTATGATTAGCGAGAATCCTCTCCCACGTCACAGAAATGGTAGCATGCTTGGACTGAAAGTGGGTGTCGTTACGAATAAAAGGTTCCATAAAGAAAACGCAAATAGTGATCTCAGGGTCATTTTGGACGGAGGGTCCAAGTCATCCCCTTCCCCGATCCAATCACCAGATTGCCACGAAGGGCAGTACCGGAGAGTATAACGAGTGAAACACAGAAATCGGTTCCAAATAGCATTCACAATTGAGCATTCAAAAAATAAGTGATTTATAGTTTCAGGATCCGAGCCGCACAGAGCACAAGCCGAAGAAACATTAGGATTAAAATGCATAACAAAATCCATAGAAGTTAGCCGATTGTGTTTAAGCTTCCACAAGAAAATTTTTAACTTATGCGGCACTCACGCAGACCAGATAACAGTCCAAGCAAGCTGTCGGAGATCCTGTGATGGAGTAATTCGGCCACATAAATGATTATAGACAGACTTGGCCGTAACGACACCCCAAGGGTGATGGGTCCACAACCAGGTATCCTCATCGGCGGTGGAGATGATGGCCTGCTTTCTCAAAGATGAAATATGGGGAGGAAGATAGGCATAGGGCTTCTCAAGATTAATAAATTGGTTTGTGAGCAGGTAATATAAGTGCATGCAATTCTTGATATTTCTACAATTCTTAACATTTGCCTTAGCACAGATCAGGAGATCACCATCATAAAGTAAATGACTTATGGTAGATGTTCCTAAGTGGAAAGTACAGATGTCATTATTAGCCATGGCTTGATTTAAAATGGAGGACAAAATCTATGTGACAATAACGAAAAGATATGGCGAGAGGGGGTCCCCCTGCCGAATACCCTTCGAGCTAACAAAAGCAGCAGAGGTAATTTGGCAATGGAAAGTGGGTGATACAACACACATCATAATCCAGGTGATGAACCTAGGTGGGAAGTTCATGATTGTAAAGGCTTTATGGATGGCATCCCAAGAGACTCTATCAAAGGCCTTAGCCATATCGGCCTTAAGAATCATGTATTTTTTCTACCCTTTTTCATGGAGTGAGCAATCTCTTGTATGGTAAGTATGTTGTCATTTATGGATCTCCCAGACATGAAAGAGGTCTGAGTAGGATCAATAAGATGGCCAAGAGTAGGTTTCAACCTGTTAGTTAGGAATTTTGAGGTAATACGATATAAAACATTACAAAGGGCAATAGGCCGATAGTCAATAATCAATTTAGTTTTTTGAGATTTCGGAATGAAAATTAAGTTCATTGATGACCAACTTTGGGGCAGATGTCCAGTATCAAAAACATTAGTGATTTCCTTGGTAATGTCATGACCCAAAATATCCCAATAGTTCTTAAAGAATTGTATAGTAAATCCATCGGGGTCAAGGGCCTTACCAGGGGGCATATGCCACATGGCCTCACAAATCTCAACTGGAGAGATAGGTGCAGTGAGGTGGGTATGCCAGGAGGGTGGTAACTTAGGCAGCTCAAGCCAATTCTCAAGAGGAAGAGCGGGGTTATCATAGGTTTCTAGAGATCAGTGTAGAATTTTACAAATTTTTCAATAATTGTCCCTTCCTCAGTAATGGGGCTATTTGGATTATCAGCATCGATGATGTGGTTAATCTTATTTTTCTGGTGCCTAGTGATGGTCGTGAGATGAAAACATTTGGAGTTCTTATCACTGTGCTCCAGCCATTTGACCCTAGACTTGCTCCATAACTTCAAGGTGATTTGGCGGAGGAGGGCCGCATGGAGATGATAAAATGATCTAAGTTTTTTGATGTCCTGGTCATGTAGCCCTACCCTATCATCCCTAGCTTCTAGGTGAAGGATGTCCTATCCTGCTTGACAACAGCAAGCCGGTAGTCCAAGGAACCGAGGGTCCATTTGTTCCACTTAAGGATTTTAGTTTTAATCTTATGGAAGGAAAGGTGCATATCAGAGTTTGGTTCACGGTTGGACCAGACATTTTGGATTATGTTTCTAGGTTCCTCGTACTCAAACCAGAAGTGTTAAATTTAAATTAGAGGAAAACAGTAATGGAGAGTGATCACAAACACAACAAATTAGAGAATTAACAGACAAATTAGGAAACTTTAATAGCCATTGAGAATTAATAAGAACTCTGTCAAGCCTACCTAGCCTAACTGAGGAGATTGTTGTCCCAAGTGTAAAGATTACCAGAGCTATGAGCATCCATGAGTTCCTGCGCACTAATAAGATTTAAGAGAGAGAGAGTATAGTGTTGGTTTACATAAAGGGCTTGCCTCCCAGCTTCTCCGAAGGTGAGATAATGGAGTTAAAATCGCCCATGAGCATCCAGGGAAGATCCAAAGTGTCCAACAGCGACCGCCTCCGCCAGAGAGCATTCCTGAGAGATGGTATAACACTAACGTAGATGCAAGTAAGTAAGAAAGAAAAAATTTTGAAAGTAACTACAGCATGGAGAGACTGGGCATCTTGGTCGGCCACAGTGACAGTCGTATCATCCCCCCACCAGGCGAGGATGATACCGCCAGCGTGCCCGGAGCCAGGCTGGAAGGAACCATGCTAGGAAGAGCCGAGCCTACGAATGACCGTGAGAGAGCGCTGAGGACAGGTGTGACATTCAACGAGTACAAGAAAATCTGGTTGGTGACTCTTGATGTCAGTGAGACGATCGTGAACGTGACCCCGGAAGGCCCCCCGACAGTTCCAAGTGACGAGCTTCATGTATTTCGGTCGAGGGGTGGGATATCAACCTCGAAGCCATCTGCGGTTTTGTCCTGCACAGAAACATTGGCGTTAGATTTTTGGAGGAGGCTATTTTTTACCTTTGGTATTTGTTGAGTTGGGGCCGTGATCGTCGAAGGCCGGCGTCGCCGGGCATTGGTGACACCCTCGGCCGCAGGAAGATCAGAGTCAGCCAACTCTTCGTCCGATGGCGAGGTGGCAACCTGTTCCTCGATGACAACCAGCATCCACCGGGAGGCATTGGCCACCAACTCGCCATGCTTCACAGCGCCTTCAGGGATCATTTCCGGAGGAAAAGGTATGAGGAGCCTCAGCCGAAGAGGAGCACGAGGCCATGAGAGAGGTGGGGGGGGGGGAGAGAATCCAGAAGGCGGAAGTGGGGAGGGATTTTTAGGCGACTTATTGATAGCGTCTTATTAAGCTCATAATTATCATGATTAAACTCACAAATTCACATAAAATTGAGCACATTTAAACAGTTTTCTTTATTATTAAAGGAAGATGGGAAGGAGTCAAAAGGGAGACTAACTACTTTTTGAATTTTAATTTTCGTTATAGGGGGAAACAAAAAGGTCAAGAGGAGTACTCGGACGAAGGAGGCTAAAAAAAAAGAAGAAGAAGACAGAGAGGGGTGAAGAATTAAGATGAACTAAAGAAGAATTTCTTCATTCCCTTGTGATGAAACTTGGTTGATGCTAACTTTTGTTTCGACTTTTTGATACTGCGAATTTGACTCCTCCTTTATATTTATGTGATGCATGGCTACTTCGAATTCATGCTAGATTTCAATTAGATCGAGAGATCAATTGTTCTCTACTTTAACTAATTTCATTTGAGAAGAGAAATTAGTTACCTTGCTATATTTCTAATGGTTGCTGATTTATTGTTGATTTAGAGATCGAGAGATCTGCTATAGTGATTGTTACGAGGTGAGAACCCTTAACAGTCGTGAGAGGTGTCAACTATATTTTGATCATTTTGATTAAGATTAAAAGAGTGAGTTATAGGAGATCGAGAGATCGAACTCTTCTTCGGATTAAGGATGAGGATCCTATTAGTCAGTAATCTTAATTTAGTGATTAGCAGCTACTCTTTTCTTGAGTTATAGGTACATCGATAGGCTGAGAGAAAGAATATATCATTCGCATCTTAATGAAATTATAAAATCAGTAAGTCGAACACGGCATTTGCAAAAGCATCAATGAGCTCATTACAAGGGAATCTCCTCTATCACTCCTCGACCCTTTTTTTCATTCTCCTTTGTTATTTTAATTCATGTTCATTCTTTCATCCGATTTATTCTTAATCTTTTAGTGACAATTCCTGGGATATAATTAGGACAAGTAATCAATCAAAATCAACGGGGTTACGACACTCAGGGTTTCTACTCGACTTGTGCACTTGCAGTTGCGTGAACTGTAGAGTAAATTTAAAATGCAAATACAATTACTTTCAGTGTGAGAATTTGTAATTCTATAACTACGATAAGTTCACGTCAAGTATTTGGTGCCGTTGTCAGGAATTTAGATTTTTTACTCCTTATTTATATCCTTGCTTAGTTGATTTAGTAATATTCACTACTGAGTCTTTTCTTTTGATTTTAGGGATTAGTATATGCCCAGAAACATTCGCGGACAATTGCTTGAACTAAATCTTGAGATTGATTGAACTTTTAAAAGAAGGGTTCGAGAATACAAGAATAGAACATCCTCTCTTGAAGGCACAAGCAGCACTCAATCCATAGATCTCGAGGAGAATTTTGATCTGGAAGCATAAATGATGGCTCAATAATAGGAGTCACTTCAACCACGACCACCAGTCCCTTCATTGGAAGAACTCTATACTCCCACTACGGATGGGCTGGAGTCTGCGATTTTGAAGCCGGCCATTCAAGCTAACAATTTCGAGTTAAAATCATCTTTAATCTCTATAATCCAACAGAATCAATTTGGAGGAACTCCAGATGAGGACCCAAATCAACACCTTAAAACTTTCTAGAAATATACGAGACAACCAAGTTCAATGGAGTATCACCAGAGGCATTGAGGTTAAGGGTCTTCTCTTTTACGTTAAGAGTTAAAGCAAAGCAATGGCTACAATCATTGGAACCTCGGGAATTAACTACCTGGGAGCAACTAGTAAAAGCATTCTTGTCAGAATATTTTCCTTCCCAATAAAACCATCTGAATCAGAAATCAAGTCATTGGTTTTGTGCAAAAAGATCAGGAGACGTTGCATGAAGCCTGGCAAAGGTTTAAGACATTGCTAAGATCGTGTCCTCGTCATGGTTTAAGCAAATGGATTCTGGTTCAATCCTTCCACAATGGAGTCAATTACACGTAAAAAATGGCACTTGACAATGCTGCAGATGGTGTGTTCATAAAGAAAAATGTAGATGAAGCTTATCAATTTATAGAAGAAATAGCAAGGAATCAACATTTCCTAGCTCACTCAAGGTCTAATGAGCCAGTTGCATTTACTCAAACTCGATTGGATGGTGAGGATTTTTCTTCTAAAGTAGAATATATAGTTCAAAAAGCAATTAGTAGACTGGGACTCAATGAAGCTACTCCTACTGTCAATATGATAGCAAGATGCTGCGAGATATGTGGTTCGTCCGATCACATTTCTGTGCACTGTGAACTACTAAAATAGCAAGGACATCAACAACAAGCGAATGCGATAGGTCCTTATCCATCGAATAATGATCCATATTCTAACACTTTCAATCCTGGATGGAGGAACAATCCAAAGTTTCCTTACATAGACAACCCTCAACAAACTCAAGCTCCCACTTGGCAAAAGAGATTCAATCAAAGAGCACAACCTCAAAACTCTTTGCCGGATCAAGGGTCATCCTCCACGAACAAGCTAGAAGTAATGATGGAAAAATATATGTCGAAACAAGACACTCTGATGTAGAAAATGTTCGAGAAGATTGAAAGTCTTTCCATTCATAATAAAATGCTGGAAACTCAGATAGCTCAACAAGCTGCATCCTCTTCCAGACAATCGGGAATTCTACCTGGACAGCCAAAGAAGAATCCAAAGGAGCAAGTTCAAGTTGTGACCTTAAGAAATGGGAAAACAATAGACAATACTAAAAGAACAAGATTAGAGGTCTCGACAGAGGCGAACGAGGGGATTGGTGAACAAGATCAAATGGTTCAACCAGAGGTTACATCGAATGAATAAAGTAAATCCAAGCAACCGCTTATTGAAGGACATCTCAGCTATTCTTCTCGGATGCCATTTCCTAAAGCCCTGAAGAAATCTCGACAGGATCAACAGTTTGGCAAGTTTGTAGAAATTCTAAAAAAACTCTATATTAATGTACCTTTCGTGGAAGCTATACAAGAAATACCAGCATATGCGAAATTCCTCAAGGACATCCTATCGAAGAAAAGGAGGATACAAGGAAATGAAACAGTTGCACTAACTGTTGAAGCAAGTGCTGTAATTCAAAACAAATTGCCCCCAATGCTAAAAGATCCTGGGAGTTTCTCTATACATTGTAAAATTGGAAACCGAATGATACAAAGAGCTTTGTGTGATCTAGGTGCTTCAGTGAGTTTTATTCCTCTGTCATTATGTAGAAAGCTCAAAATGGGTGATATTAAGCCCACGAATATATCTCTCCAATTAGCAGACCTATCTATAAAAATTCCACAAGGAATTCTAGAGGATATACCAATCAAGGTAGGAAATTTTTACATACTAGCTGACTTTGTGGTTTTAGACATGGATGAAGATAATCAAACTCCCATTTTGTTGGGGAGACCTTTCTTAGCTACCGCAGGAGCAGTGATAGACGTTAAACAAGGTGGTCTTACTTTTCAAATAGGTGATGACACAGTCGAATTTTGACTGAACCACATTATTACTTATGCAGACATGGAAGATCACCATCTTCAACCTGAGCAATTGGATTCACTGATATAGAAAGTGGCGTCAGTTATTCATATATTTGATCCTTTAGAAGCATCCCTTGATGCTCAAGAATCATCTTTGTGGACAGAAGAAGAAGCAAGCATTCTTACAAGTCATATGCTCTCGACAGCAATACAACACTAATTTAAAGTTCATGCTACCGACTAATTTAAAGAAGCCAACGAAGCCTGAGTTAAAGAAACTTCCTTAAAATCTCAAGTATGAATTTTTAGGAGAAGATTTCACTTATCCAGTGATTGTCAGTGCCGATTTAAAGACAACTCAACTTCAGCAGCTAGTGGACAAATTAAAAGCTTACAAGAATGTCATCGGATACACATTGGACGATCTCAAAGGAATCAATCTTGCTATATGCATGCATCGTAACCATATAGAAAAGGATTACAAACATTCTATAGAAGGACAAAGAAGACTTAATCCAGCAATGAAAGAAGTAGTGAAAAAAGAGGTGATTAAACTTTTGGATGCAGGAATCATCTATCCCATATCAGACAGTCAGTGGATGAGCCCTATGCAGGTCATGCCAAAAAAGGGTGGAATGACTGTAGTAAAGACCGAGTCGAACAAACTCATTTCCACACGAACGGTAATTGGGTGGAGGATGTGTATCGACTTCAGAAAGCTCAACAAAGCCACTCGTAAGGACCATTTTCCACTACCTTTTATCGATCCTATGTTAGAAAGGCTAGCAAACCACTCTTATTTCTGCTACCTAGATGGATTTTTTGGATTCCATCAAATCCCTATCCATCCAGATGATCAGGAAAAGACCACCTTTACTTGCCCGTATGGAACCTTTGCATACAAAAGAATGCCTTTTGGGCTATGTAATGCTCCAGCAAGCTTTCAAAGGTGCATGATGTCAATCTTTTCTGATTACATTGAAGAAATAATGGAAGTATTCATGGATGACTTTTCAGTGTATGGCACTTCTTTTGAAAATTGCCTACAAAATCTAGAAAAAGTGTTACAGAGATGTGATGAATCTAATCTAGTGTTGAACTGGGAGAAATGCCACTTCATGGTACAAGAAGGAGTAGTCTTGGGGCATATTGTTTCAAGAAGAGGCATCGAGGTTGATAAAGCCAAGACGGAAGTAATTGAAAAATTATCTCCACCTACTAACATCAAGGGAATCAGAAGTTTCCTTGGTCACGCCGAATTTTATCGACGTTTCATTAAGGATTTTTCTCTTATTGCAAGGCCCTTAACAAAACTCCTATCTAAGGAAGCGGAGTTCATATTCGATGAGCATTGTTTAAAGGCCTTCGAAACTCTAAAAAGAGCTCTTACAACAGCTCCAGTCATTCAACCACCTGATTGGTCTTTGCCCTTTGAAATTATGTGTGATGCTAGTGATCAAGCTGTGGGGGCACTATTGGGACAGAGGAAGGATAAACAGCAACATGCAATTTATTTTGGTAGCAAAACCTTGGATCAAGCACAAATCAAATATGCCACAACTGAAAAAGAATTCCTAGCAGTCGTCTTTGCGATGGACAAATTCATATCCTACCTAGTTGGCTCCAAAGTTATCATATATACTGATCACCAAGTCGTACGATACTTGATTTCTAAAAAAGATGCCAAACCTAGACTCATCAGATGGATCCTTTTGTTACAGGAATTTGATCTAGAAATCAAAGATCGGAGGAGGACAAAAAATTTAGTAGCTGATCACCTCTCCCGACTTCAGTTGTTGGAACAGGACACTCACAGAGCTATTAACGACTCTTTTCCAGATGATCAATTGCTTTCGATCCAGAAAACACAACTTCCATGGTTTGTCGATTATGCTAATTACTTAGCTTACGGAGTTCTACGACCTGATCTATCTTATCAACAAAAGAAGAAATTCTTCTCAGATATTAAATACTACTTCTGGAATGGTTCTTTTCAAAAAGTGTGCAAATGGAATATATCGAAGGTGTGTACCAGATGAGGAACAAGCCGCCATACTACCGGAGTGCCATTCTTCTCCGTATGGTGGTCATGGAGGATATCAAAAAACAACTTCCAAAGTTCTCCAAACAGGTTTCTATTGACCAACTCTATTCAAGGATGCAACCAATATTGTTAAATCCCTGTGATGCTTGTCAAAGAACTGGAAATATAGGCAGAAGAAATGAAGCACCTCGCCAGCCTATACTTGAGGTAGAAATATTCGATGTATGGGGAGTGGATTATATGAGACCTTTTCTCCCTCGTGCGGATACAAATTCATACTCCTAGCCGTTGATTATGTCTCAAAGTGGATCGAGGCTACTCCTACAATCTCAGCAGACTCAAAGTCGGTTGTTAAACTCTTCAAAGATATAATATTCCCAAGGTTTGGGTGCCTAGATTGGTCATCAGTGATGGAGGATCAAATTTTCTTGAACGGAGTTTTGAAAAATTACTGCTCAAATATAGAGTCAAACATCGGATTTCTTCTGCCTATCACCCTCAAAGATCAAAATAATCCTCGAGAAAATCATCTCAATAACTAGGAAGGATTGGAGCCTGAAACTTAATGAAGCACAGTGGGCATACCGGACTCCATATAAAATAGCAATTGGGACAACATCATTCAAGTTGATTTACGGCAAGCACTGTCACCTACCGGTAGAACTAGAGCACAAGACTTTTTGGGCAATCAAAACACTGAACTATGATCTCCAAGCAGCCTCTGGAAATCGACTATTGCAGCTCAATGAGTTAGATGAACTGAGATTAGATGCCTATAACAATTCCCGCATCTATAAAGAAAGAACAAAGAAATGGCATGATATGCACATATTAAGGAGTTTAAGGAAGGCGACCATGTTCTGTTATTCAACTCCCGACTACGACTTTTTCTCGGGAAGCTAAGAACGCGATGATCTGGACCGTTTATAGTTGAAAAAATTTATCCCCATGGAGCAATGGATATCAAAAACAGAAAGTCAAAATTTTTTAAGGTCAATGGGAAAAGATTAAAACACTACAATCCAAGTGCAGCAAAGTTCGAAGAAGTTTTGCATCTGCAATTGAACCACTAAAAGAAATAAGGTCGGGCCAACGATGTTAAAAAAAATGTGCTACAAAGAGGCAACCCAACCAAATAAACGGTCATCAGCCATGTCAGCACTCACAAGGTCAAAAGTATCAAAAAACTCATTTGAAAGTACACCTGTTAGATTTAGTTGAGAATCCCAACAGAATCTAGTACCATATATACCCAAATATCCACTTTCCCAATCCCACACAATGTCGCGTCGCCTCGTTCTCCACCCCACCCACTATCTCTCCTTCAAACATCTACTACCAGTCGGCTCCCCAAAATCCCTAAACAACCTCGCATCCTACTCCGAGCAACCCCCAAAGATCACAAACATCCTCGCCAACAGGTCAGCAACATGAAGAGATCACGCACATCCTCAGACTCCACGACCAACAGCTCCTTTGAGTCCATCCGACACCGACTATGTCCAAATAGACTCCTGCATCCAACATCCAACATACGACGGCCAGAGAATAGCGAGGAAGCCCACCGCCTTATACAAACCAGGTGCAGAATTTTCTCCTCCACCAGATTCCAAGACCTTTCTGCTCTTGAACCTCTCAGATTATTCGATGATGTTAGAACCATACTCCACCGATCCCGTCTTCTACCCTTCTTCATGAAACGCTGGGATCTCTATAAGGAGATATCAGCCGAGTTTTTAGGAACTCTATATCCCACCAGTTTTGATGAAGATGGCGTTCCAGACCACATTGAGTTTCGTTTGTGCAATCACAATATCGCCATGAGCCTAGATACTCTAGCTCGTTTCCTGAATCTCTTTAATATTGGCCACAAAACCCCTCCACCTTCCTTCCCAGCATTTGAGGTTTGGTATCAACTTACTGGCTGACGTACAAATAACATGCTACATCTAGTCGGCCTAGATCTTAAGAACCCTGTTCTTCAATTTCTCCATATTCTTCACACCAATACCATCCTAATCTGTCCCAATGATTACGAGAAGGATTTTGTTTCTACTGATGAACTTTTCATCCTCTGGTGTCTGCTGTCAAACACAGAGGTTAACCTCGTATCATTTTTCTTGCAAAGTTTGATTACGGAGTCAACCCGCGAATGAAATCAAATCCTCTGTAGCAACCTCATTACACCCCTAGCCGAACATTATGTGTTCTTAGGAGATACCACCCCCACAGTTGCAACAGTGATTGATTTGGATTTCTTGACAAAGGAAGGTGTTCTTCTCATGGTAAACGACCAACATTTCTGGCGCCAATCTAACCAATCTGCCCTCTTCCAGTTGCCTGACCCTCGACGGACTTCAATCTTGGAAGGCCGGAATTTGTGGATGAATGACTTCATCCAAGTCACGAGGCCTATCCCAACACTACCCCCATTACTTTTGGATTACAAGACAACCTCGTGAATTCCTTCTGGTCCTAGAACTCCTAGAACACGCATTGTCTTCTCTTCCTCCCCATCAGCTCCAGATGCCTCTCAATCTTTACCACTTACCACATCCAACAAACTGGATCTTATCCTGGACCAAGTGACACAACTTGCTGAAGCCACAACTCGTAATCACCAAGACATCCAAGCACTTAAGGATCAACTGCATAACTTGTAACAACAAAACTTGGTGCACCAACAGCGAGTACAAGGAGTGGAAGTTGTCCAAAACTCTATCCTAACAACTCTCAATGACATTGAGCAAGTCATTGACTCATATTAGAGCTTCAACCAACTCTTGGTTCCTCTTTCTGGCATGATCGACAATGAGGATAGAGTCGATATTAAGCTTGGGGGAGAGGGCAACATGGTACATTTCTACTCTCTCTTTGATATATTTACATACAAATTTCAAATTTCAAATTACAAATTTCCACATTGCAAGTTTACACTGCACCACAGTAGTCAGTTCCAATCCAAGCAATACAGTAAGAGACTTCAAATTTACCTTGTAGCTATAGCCTCTTTTGCAACCTCCTGAAACTTTGTTCAAGAGCATCTTGCTAATCTCTCCAACATTTTAACATACTTTGTAACCAAATTCAATGCTTAAAGTGAAAGGGGCAAGGCTAGCAGGAAGTGACTATTTTGATATATTAAAAGCTTGACGACCAATCTTATTTAAGCTCGCCTCTCAATTCTAATAAATGTTAATAGGATTGTTAATGCTATTATCTTCGAGTGCAGCATGGAACTCAATGAAAAGGAAAAATTTGAAAATATGAAAAACAAAAAATCAAAAGCAATAGAAAAGAGGGCCAATGAAGCCCCATAAGGTACAAAAAGGGTGCATTCCTAAACTAGGGTGAATTTGGGTGAGTAGATCCGTAGGGGTTCATGCCTGGTACCCTAAGAGCAACTGTCCTGGGCTGTACCGATCAAAAACCTACTACATAGATTCCCCTGAGTGTTATGGATCATCACATGAGTACCGGACAAATGAAAAGAAATAAGAATTAAAAGATATTTTATACTGTACATGCAGATTCAGCATTAACATTCCTATTTTTTGTTTATATTATTTGATTTCTCTAGCTCGAGCTAAGTAGGAGGAAGTTAAAAATGTCTTGTTCTTAATATCTTCATTAAAGTCAGGGAACAAAGAATATCAAGTTGGTATATTAAAAGGTTGACTGAAAAGCAAGATGAAGATTACTCTTACCTTGAACATTGCTTGAGGACAAGCAAAAAGCTAAGCTTGGGAGAATTTGATAGCCTCTTATTAAGCCCATAATTATCATAATTAAACTCACAAATTCACATAAAATTGAGCACATTTAAACAGTTTTCTTTTTTATTAAAGGAAAATGGGAAGGAGTCAAAAGGGAGACTAACTACTTTTTGAAATTTGATTTTCGTTATAGGGGGAAACAAAAAGGTCAGGAGGAGAACTCGGATGAAGGAGGCAGACGAAGGAGGCTAAAAAAAGACGGAGAAGACAGAGAGGGGTGAAGATTGAAGATGAACTAAAGAAGAATTTCTTGATTCCCTTGTGATGAAACTTGGTTGATGCTAACTTTTGTTTCGACTTTTTAATACTGCGAATTTGACTCCTTCTTTATATTTATGTGATGCTTGTCTATTTAGAATTTATGCTAGATTTCAATTAGATCAAGAGATCAATTGTTCTCTGCTTTAACTAATTTCATCTGAGAAGAGGAATTAGTTACCTTACTCGCAAAAGCACCAACGAGCTCATTACAAGGGAATCTCCTCTATCACTCCTCGACCCTTTTTTTTCATTCTCTGTTATTTTAATTCATGTTCATTCTTTCATCCGATTTATTCTTAATCTTTTAGTGAAAATTATTGGGATATAATTAAAATAAGTAATCAATCTAAATCAACGGGGTTATGACACAGGGTTTCTACTCGACCTGTGCACTTGCAGTAGCGTGAACTCTAGAGTAAATTTAAAATGCGACTACAATTACTTTTAGTGTGAGAATTCATAATTCTATAACTACAATAATTTCACGTCACTTATGCAGCACACGTGGCTGCAACTACCCCTGCATCAAAAGGAGTGTTAGATCAGGATCGTTTAAAATGGCCGATTTATCAATACCGTTGATGTTATCTTGATTGCCATGTGTCGACATCCAAGGATCATCAAGTTCATAGTACGGCTAGGATTGAACTGTGGCAATAGATGCAAGTGCCGGGAACGGGTTCGCTGCCAGGAGCGGGCCATCAGCCCTGGCCTAGACCAACTCGTGGATCGAGTCCACCGTCTTCATCTCCGGAATTGCGCCAGTAGCCTATGAAGATCGGGAGGCGGAGGAGGTGGAGCAGGACCCCGCAGAATAGATCTGCGACCCACATGGCGCTGCATCCACGGTCTGTACAGCAAGACGCTCTTCCCCTCCTCCAGAGAGCTTCCAAGGATGGCCGCCGGTGGAGCAGAAGGACAAGCATCCTTATGGTGTCCCAAGATGCCGCAGCGGTACCAGAAGAGCGACAGGTTTTCATATAGCACACGTTGAAAATACCGAGAGCCATCGAGGAGGCTGAACCATAAGCCCTCCTTGACTGACTGTGTCGGATCTAGCTCCACACAGATGCAAGCGCCGGCAGCCTCGGGGTGAATCTGATCGATCTGGAGGGGGCCCAATGCACGCAGTAATGCACCAGACCGAGGCCTGGTTCGCGAGCTCATAAGCCAGCTCCGGCAGCAGGATCTAGATAGGAAGAGCAGCTGAATGCTCAACACCAGGCTAGGAGAAGGACTTCTATTAATGCACCAAGAGCAGGTGCCCGCGGAATGTTGCTAGCGGCATCGTCAACACTTGCAGACGATCCTCCAAGTTAGTAAAAGTGTAAAGAAGAAAAGAATTACCTAGATTCGTAATATTAATTGATTCTCAGAGATGCCAAATGGCCGAAAGTTCTGCGCGGAGATCAACGAGCTCCTGCTAGCCACCAAGGAAACGACCGACCAAACTACTAGATACTTCATTCATACGGTGCTCCACCTCCTCCAACGGGATGGAGACCGTCTCAGTAATCGAGGCCTGGAGAGTGCGCCACTGTCGTGGCAACATTTCCAGCAACAAACGGTGACCCTTCACAATGTCCGACCACGAGGTCTTGGGACCCTGTTGATCCATCAGGACGAGAGGCGGGGGTGAGGGATTTGGGGATTTTGAGGAGAGAGGCCGGTGGCTTGAGGGAAAGGGGGGGGGGGAGAGAAACACTTCCCCGGAGGCAAGGAAGAAGAGCTACTCTCCCAGAGGCGGCGGGTCAAGGGCTAGGGCAACCATCCGCTTTGAGGTTCTTCCAATCACTATGTCAACTCGTCATGCATGCATATCTAGTGCTTGGAAATATGCATATGTTCATCGGGGAATCACATTGAAGATCCATACCTAAAGTGCATAGCCAATGAACAAGAAATCACTAAAAGAAAAAAGATCTTTAACGACCAACTATTAATGTTGAGACAAAAAAAATGGTCATTAAAAATAGTCAATAGTGACAAGAAAAAAATATGGACATTATTAAACACATTGTTAACATAAGAGAAAATTGCTCATCTCCAAAAACTAAATTTTGTCCGTTAAAAGTGATTATTGATGGCCATTTAATTTTGTCGTCATTCATTATTTATAAATTAAGATCACGTAAATGTACAATTAATATTTTATTTGGAAGAAATTACACATTTCCCTCCATTAATTTCTTAGGTAATGTCAATTAGTTTATATATTTAATTATAAAATTAAATAGAAAAATCCTAACCTTCTTCCTCCACCTCACAATCCGTCTTTTTCATTATTGCCCCCCCCCCCCCGTCGCGCGCGCAACAGTCGATCTTCTCAAGGGCCTGCCTGTCCTCCCCGCGCGCCTGCCGTCCACCCGACAACGCCCTCGACAACCCCCGCTAGCCGCACCCGCCGCCATCGCGAGGATCATGCCTCCCGCAGCCGCCAGATAGTGTCCCTCTTCCCGCCGTCTGACAGCCCTCCAACAACCCCCTGTGGCCCGCCGCCGCAAGGATCATGCCTCCTGCTGCCGCCGGACAGCGCCCCCCTCCACGCCGCTGCCAGGCACAACAACCCCCCGCTCGCGGCGCCCGCCGCCGCCACGAGGATCATGTCTCCCGCTGCCTGTTACGACACAAGTTGATCTGAAGCTGAATATCCATGTATAATCCTTTATGATAAAAGTTTTTTTCCATGTCCTAATTCTGTTGCAAATTATTTATTTCATGTAATTCAGATACTGAGTTTATTTTTCTGCATATCAGATGGTTAGGATGCTTGACATACTCGCAGAGTATCTCTATCTCAGAGGTTTCCAATGCCAAAGGCTTGATGGCAGCACAAGGGTTGATCTTCGTCATCAGGCCATGGAGCATTTCAATGCACCTGGAAGTGATGACTTCTGTTGGAATCCTCAATATGACCTACAGCTACAGGCTTTTTAGGACTTTCAGATATAGATTTTTGGTGGTTATTTTTTGCTGAAAGGGTAAAGTGTCAAAACAAGGTTTTGGTAGCCATATCTACGTGTACTAAATGTGGTGTTGTGGTCGTGATAGCTCATTTTAGGATATTATGTCATAACCAAAGCAATAGATTGTTTTTTTAGGAGAGCAATAGATTGTTATTTCTTTTGAGACATATAAGTTGGTATTTACTTTTCATTTTACCTCTTTGAGGCACACAATTAAATTCTTCTTTATTGTTTTCTTACAAATCAACTGTAGGCTATGAGTAGAGCTCATAGGATAGGGCAACAAGAAGTTATTAACATATATCGATTTGTTACAAGCAAAAGTGTTGAAGAGGATATACTGGAACGTGCGAAGAAAAAGATGGTAAATTACTTTTGTCATTTTGATGGGGTTTTTTCTGCTGTCTATATGTTTCATGTACAACAATCACATCTTTTCTGAAACTTTACAAATGATTGCCATAACTCTTTGCTTAATTTTTTAAAAAAAAAATTAACTCCAATGCCCGAAGTTTTCCCAGAACCTAAGATTTTGTAGTTCACTTGAGAGATTTTTGTCTGGATTATATTAACAAATTGAAACCAATTCAAACGTTTTTCAAGCCGGTGACTGTAAGACATGCAACAAGATCATTTTATCCTTTCCTTGGTGTTCTCTTTTCTTTCTTTTTTTATGGGAGTAGGGACATGATGACTATGGGAGATTCCACTGACTTATTTACTTTTTCTTCATTGTTTTCTCAGGTTAAGAAGTTTGGAAATCCAAGCCAGATTAAGCTCATTGTGGCAGAGGTTGGTGGGACAATCGAGTCTGCTCCTCAGGATGCACAGATCGAGTTATTTGATCTGTTTATTGATGGTTGTAGAGAAGCTGCTAAAGATGGAAATCTGGATATTAAGGTCTGTACTTCACTTTTGATGTTCTGCATGACTTTTGTAATGCACGAGTAATTGGTTTATTTTTGGTTTATGATATTGTTTCCAGGGAACTATATTAGATTTCTTCGGGGTGTCTGTTAAGGCATATGAATTATTGGACCGTGTTGAAGAGCTTCAGCTTTTAGCAAAACACATTGGACGATACAAAGATCCAGTTTCTCAATTTCGTTTGACAACACAACACAAGGTATACCCCAATGGTCCAAAAGTTGTGGATGGAATACAGGTGAATACTTGATTTCAATTTTCCTATCTGTTTACAAAAAAAAGCTGGCATTATTTTCTTACACTTGCATTTGATATTGCATTAGTTGACGATGCATGCTTGCTTCTTGGAATACACTATCATGGATATGGAAATTGGGAAAAGATAAGGTTGGATCCAAGGTTCGGACTCAAAGAAAATTGCTCCTTCAAGTCTTGCGGAACGGGAAACTTTTCTTCCTCGTGCGCCCAACTTAGATAATCGTGCCAGTGCTCTTCTACATAAAGTATGTCATTTTATTTATCACTCTAGTGGAAATTTGGGTTACACTTTTTTAAATAATTGAACTCTCTTCAATGAAATTTGAAATTTCAATTGTTCTACAATTTATATAAATAATGATGCAGATAGAATATAGTGGAAGTGAGAGTGATGTGACACTAATCAATAGATTAGATTAGTTAGATGGAAGTCAAGAAACTAAAGCTTTCAATAAGCCAGTGAAGCAACTTTCATGGCCTCACCCGCTATTTTCAAAATCGTAGCCATGTCGTTGGCTTTGGATGTGGAATAAAGGCAAAGGATTTGAGAGAAAAAAATTCAAAAAGTGCCTACTAAATGAGTTGCGGGCCACTCGACAAGAGAACAAGTCTTTTCGAGAGGAGAATGAATCTTTGAAGAATTGCTTGAACTCTATGGAAATTCAAATGCAACAAGTACTGCAACATTACTTTGGACAATCTAATGCGCAAAGTCTAGCAACACAGGTAGCAGACAATGAAAACTAAATGGTTTGTTCTATGTTCTCTCTTAAATTTCCTTATTTATTTATAAGTTATTATTTTTCATTTTATTGTTAATTGAATAGTCATTGGACATTTATTAAAATTTTTTATGTATTTTGTGAACTTTACAGATTTTGAAGATATGGAAAGAAAGAGATGCAATTCAAAGCTCAAACAAGTTATTTTGCTTTTAGGATAGTGTAAGCATTTTTTTTGAGGGAATGAAGAAGATTGATGGGTTAAAAAAATTGAATGCTAAATGTTATTGATCTTGACTACTATGAAAATTTGTTGGCATGGATAATTATTCTTTTTTGAAGTTATACGAACAATTCATTCTGGTAATTTAACTTTTGTATTATAGTTTCTGAGTTTATTTTTAGTTGAATGATTTCTGAGAAAGTGCGTTGTAGATCATGTTGTGATAAAGTTCATGGTCATTATATAACTTTAAAGACCGTTATTGATGACTTTTTTTTGTCATTGATGACATTTAATGATGGAATTAGTAGCCGCCAAATATTATCAACGATAAAGATATTTCTCGCCATTAATGTATTCGACGACCAACTAAATAGTCCTTATATGGATTTAACGGACAGATTTTTTCTGGTCATGGATGACTTAACAATGGGATTACTAGCCGTTGAAGACTATCAACGACAAAGATATTTCTCGTCATTAATGTATTCAACGACCAACTAAATGGTCCTTATATGGATTTAACGGTCGGATTTTTTCTGGTCATGGATGACTTTTAACGACGGGATTACTAGTCGCTGACGATTATTAGCGATACAGATATTTCTTGCCATTAATGTGTTCGACGACCAGCTAAATGGTCCTTATATCGATTTAATGGCCGTATTTTTTCTGGTCATTGATGACTTTTAACGACGGGATTAGTAGCTACTCAAGATTGTCAACGACAAAGATATTTTTCGCCATTAATGTATACAACGACCAACTAAATGGTCCTTATATGAATTTAACGACCGTCGTTATTGACTTTTAATGGAGGCACCTATAATGACCGATGACGATGGGAAATGATGGTCGCTAATGACTAATAACGACCAGATTTTGATTATTAATGACCAGATTTCTCTTCTCTAATGATGTATTTTCTTGTAGTGAATTTTGAAAACCTCAAATTTTGAATTTCTGAAAAAATTGTTAGATACTCCCACCAATTTACTGTCAGATTAATCACAAGTAACAAGTACCCTCAATTGTGGTGAACATAGAAACTTAATTCATTTGGTGGCTATCCCTAAAGTTAATTACTTACTGCACCCAAAGTAGAGATAAAAACAATCTCACCTACTCTCAAATGTGATATTCTTGGACCTAGCTCTAGTGTCTAGTTGAGGTTTCACTTAAGGCAATCTCTTCCATTGACCAGCATGGGATGCTACTAGCACAAGAATGTCAATCGAAAGTAATGTCACTCAATCTGTCTGATTATAGAAACAACATGAAAGTTAGGCTAAATGTTGATTTTTTTGAAAATAAACCATAATAAAATATGAAAATTCTATAGAGTTTAAAAAATTGGAATGATTAAATTTGGGTATGAATGTAAGAAGATATGGATTTTCTTTTACTAGGTATGCAATCTGTCATGATATAAGACCAACTCTTACTTACTTCGGTTATAAGAGCAATTGCATAAGTTTCATGTAACCTTTGTCATTGTTTATATTTCATGTATGATATGTTAGCATTCAGAACATAGTAGTAATATGATTGTTATTATTATGGTTATATGATTAGAGGAGTAAAGTATGAAACGAAAGGAGAAAAATCTTTTGATTTGTACTCACACATGGTAAATTGGTTTCTCCTACTCTATGTATTCACCTCTTTTGAATTTGGTGTGACATTGATTATAATATATATTGAATATGTTCTTATGAGAAGTATATTGGAATGATTGAAAAATTGATTTCACATTGAAAAGAATATGTGATATGTTATGGATTGATTTTATAAAATGCAATCATGTTATGTTTGAATGAGTATTTTATATGATTCATCTTCTAATATTCGAGTTACAAGATATGATTCAGTTTTTGATATTTGAAATATAATTGTTATATGATGAATCATGCATCTACATTTGCCTTCATATGCATGTATGATGGTTGGAGCTAAGTGCTACATCGCTAATCACGATGAGAGTTACTTGTAGAATCCAATCTATCATTTTGTTCCCCAAAAATTGGATGAGATAGACTGGAGTTAAGTGCCATGTGGAGTTAAGTGCTACTTCGTGTGAAATCATAGTGGGAGTCACCTCTAAAATTCGTAGGGGCACCTTTAGAATCCATATATCGCTATATGATATGCTCTCCAAAAGAGATGAGGTAGAATGGAGCTAAGTGATATATCGCTAATCATGATGGAAGCCACCTCTAAAATCCATCTAGAGACTATATAAACTAAGTTGGTATCTATGCATTAATATAAGAGTGTTGCATCTGCATTCATACGTTTGATATGTTAAAGTTATAGTGATTGCAAATTGGGTATGATGCTTTTGATTATAATATTTTATATATAATTATAAAATGTATGAAAATACTTATTTTGATATTATGATCATTATTATATGTCTTTTTATGTCTATCTGAATTGTTCAGATGATAATACATAGGTTATGAATTATCAACTTACTAAGCTACTTGGATCGCACTAACTCATAATCTTAGTAGGGTTTATCTCCTTTGATGCTAGGGTATTTAGGGGAGTTGTTTCTCTCATTTTCATTTATTATAATGTCGAGATAGTTGGTTATTTGTACTATATATGTGTTATTTTCTACCTTGTAAAGAAGGATGAATATTGTTGAATGTAAAACTTAAGGTGTCCTTGATCTACTGTGAATGATGATCATAAATTGTATAATTTTAATGATGATTTTATTCTTATGTTATAAAGAAAATTTATCACACGCTTTCATAATTCGATTTGATCGTCCGCAATGAGTCACGAACTCATATTTAAACTAAGGTTCAAATTGGGGTCGTGACAAGTAGCCTTTTGTTCCTGTGGAACTATGTGATTACGATAGAACTTTTGAAAATCTCGAGAGATGATGAAAAAATTCTTAAACTATAAATGCTTGAATTTGCAGTCTTGATGCGAGAATGGAGAGGCTAAAGTGATCCTAAATGTGAGAAGAATGGGATCCATTTTGGGGTTTTTCTTATTTGTTTTGAGTCCAACTGAACTGAATCTCTTAGGCATAGCTAATTGATGTTCGTCCCTGAGGAGAATACCCTATCCTTGATAGTTAACATCATTGGTGACTTAATCTTTGCTTTCTAGCTTTGTTTTTCTCATTTAACCTTTCCATTACAAAAATAATAAAAAGCTAAAAAAATACTCAAAATGAAAATCACAAAGTTGTTACATTCTTGAATTATTGATTTCAACAATCTTAGTTTAGTTCTCTTATTATCTAAATTAGATTCTCTTCTCTCATTGCTAATAAGAATTTTAAAACAATTCAACTTCTCTCTATGTGGTTCAATCACTAGTATACAGATGAAGGTTGTGCGCTTGCGGTCTAAGATGTATATGTTGGGATTTATAAACTTTAAAACTTGTTTGTAGGAGTAGCAATTTGGGGGCACCATACGTTTGAATACACCTATTGGAAAGCTGAGTATCCCAACGAGAGCACATATGTCTGAAATTTCATTTAGTTAGCCTTGAGATACCTTCATACTTTGCCACACTCTCAATCCCAATGTTCTTTAACTTCACACACATTATTAACCATTACCTCCATCCACATGGTAGGGAGAAGAAGTGGGAAGAGTTCATGAATATGCAACAAGAAAGCATGATAGTTGAGGAGTACCTTAATAAGTTCCTAGAGCTAAAGAGGTACAATCCTCTAAAGGAAGATGAAGAAGTGAAAATTAACCACTTCGAGTTGAATCCACGTTTGAGATGTATGTTATGATGGTGATCCTACCATCATGGACAAGGCAATTTTTTGACATCCAAGTTGGCAAGGGAAATAAACACTCAAAAAACATATGAACAAAGCAAGCAGTTCGAGAAAAACCAGAGGAAAGACATGCAAGAAGAAAAAGACTGCAAGCCTTACTTCAGAAATGAAGGGGGACAAGGCCACAATGCCTATTTTCATTGTCAACCCTAGTGAATGGTGAAGTCAGAGGCATGTCTAAATTGTTGAATGATTGGCCACTATGCTAGAAAGTACCGAGAGAAGAAGCTTTAGCATCAAGACAAAAGACAAGGGCAAGCATGTGGAGAACCAGAAGAGGGCAAGAAGTCTAATGAAGGATCTATACCACCCAAGTGGATGACGTCAAAAAGTCTAATGAAGTAATCCAAGATAGCCTCCTTGTAGCTAATTACTATGCAAATGTCTTATTTAATTCTGGTGACACCCGTTCCTTTAATACCAACTACGTTTGCTAACCTGCTAAATGTTGGGATGAAGAATATGAAGTGGCAGCTTGATGTTGGAACACCATTAAGGAGTGTCTTTACTAGACAATACATCGAAGAGACTTCTGTGATGATTAATGGAGTTAACTACTTAGCTAACCTCATAGTACTTTCCATGGTAGACTATGATGTCATATTAAATGTGAATTGGGTATCTTACCATGATGCCTATATGATGTGCCAAAAAAAAGAAGGTCAAGATCGATAAGAAGGATAATACTTCTGTATCTTTCACGGGATACAATCAAATGAGAAGAAGACGATAATTTCCTCATCAAAGGAGACCGAGATGTTGAACAAAAGTTGCAGAGGATTGCTAGCAAATGTCATCAAAAGTGATTTCCAACCCAAGCCACCACAAGAATTCAAAGTGACGAGGGACTTTCCTGGTTTATTTTCAGATGAGCTCTTATGATTACTTCCAAAGAGGAAGATCAACTTTCATAATGAGTTGATGCTAGGGACTGATCCTATTTCGAAGCCTCCCTACAGGATTGACTTGAGAAGTGAATACCATTAGGTCAAGATGCCTAATGAGGACATAAGCAAGATAGTATTTAAGACAAGGTACGAGTATTGTGAATTTTTGGTTGTGTCTTTCGGACTAATAAATACTTCTATAATATTTATGTATTTGATGAACATGATATTTAAGCTCCATCTCAACAAGTTCGTTATTGTGTTTGTCAATGGCATCGTCCTTTAATCATCAATTCTCGAAGAACACCAGAAGCACTTGCAAATTATTTTGAAGACTTTGCGGAACATCAACAGTATACAATGTTCTCCAATTGTGAGTTTTGGTTGGAACAAGTGATATTTTTGGGCCACACTATTTCCAAAGAAGACATCTCAGTGGAACCAGCCAAAGTAGAAGCTATCATCAATTGAGAAAGGTAAAAAACAATTACATAAATAAGGACTTTTCTTGGGTTAGTTGGCTTTTAAAAAAGGTTTATTCAAGACTTCTCTACTATTACTTCTCGAATGATCAAGCTGACCAAGAAAGGAGAGAAGTTCAACTGGGCACATAAATGTGAAAAAAGCTCCTTGGATCTAAATAGAAGGCTTATAGCTGCACTAGTATTAACAATTTCAACAGGAATTGGAGGCTACACAGTATATAG
This sequence comes from Pontederia crassipes, assembly GCA_030549335.1. Taxonomy (NCBI): domain Eukaryota; kingdom Viridiplantae; phylum Streptophyta; class Magnoliopsida; order Commelinales; family Pontederiaceae; genus Pontederia; species Pontederia crassipes. The sequence goes on along the minus strand of CM060195.1, from coordinate 12,063,160 downwards.
TGATGCAATTGGAATTGGTTTGGACTGTGTACTGATGGTAGAATTATGCCTCTAGACAACTCAAGTCCCATCAGAAGAACTACCCTACTAATGACTTGGAGTTGGCAACAATAGTGTTTGCCTTAAAAATATGGCAACACTATCTGTATGGAGAAGAGTATAAAGTCTACACTGCTACAAGAGTCTCAAATATGTGTTCCCTAACAAATAACTCAATATGAGACAAAAAAGATGGCTACAAAACTTTGGTATTCTCTATCATCTAGGGAAGACCAACACAGTGGTAGATTCTCTAAGTAGAAAGTGGGATGAATCAGTTGCATGTCTAAGGGTCTAAAACTGGACCTTAATTAAAATAGTATTCAGGGGAAGCTGATGATGCACTATGGCATATAGCTTGATTTGATGGCAAGAATAGTATAGGTGCATAAGAAGGACCCAAATCAAAGACATGATGACTCTATGTGAGAAAGGGCATTGAGACTATAAGTATGATAAAGATGGACAATCAGGTTCCAAGTCGGGTTATATAGGTACGTAAAGACAAATGAATCAAGAGAAATTTTGACTGAGTGCTATAAGTCAGAGCTTGCCATTCATCCTAGAACTACTCAGATGTTTAAGGACATGCAAATGACATTTTGGTGAGAGGACATGAGAAGACAAATGTAGAATTTGTCTCCAAGTGTTTAGTCTGCAAACTGGTGAAGATTGAGCACCAAAAACCACCTAAACCCATTGTCCAAACCTTAATGAAAATGGGAGGAGATCACAATGTACTTTGTTATGGGTCTCCTAAAAATGTTGAAGGATTATAATGCCATATGGATTATTATAGACAAATCGATAACATCAGCTCATTATTTACCTTATAATGTAATTACAAGAATGGTGGAATTGTATGTGGATGAGATTATCCATTTACATGGGATTCTTGTTTTTATTGTATCGGATACGGGCCCTAGGTTCGTACCACGATTCTAAAGAGGATTGCAATATGCATTTGGTACAAGGCACAAATATAGTGTTCCATTTCACCATAGAAGTGAAAGAACAATCATACATTAGAGGACATGTTCAAAGCATGCGTCTAGACCGGTAATTTGGGCTTTGAGCCATAAATCTTAATTTTCCCATATATATATAGACTAAAATTCCTCTTGTTAATACTTTTTCCCACCAGACGACTAGGGCTTGAGGAAGGAGAACAAGGGAGAAGAAATGGAAGAGAAAGAAAGTGGAAAGAACAAATTAAGATAGATCAAGATATGTAGAGGGGATCCAAATATCTCTCTCTCTCCCCTCCCTCCTCTCAATGATGCTTTTGTTCGGATTAGGTGTTCCAAGAATACCTTATTCTCGATTAGGATTTTGATTGAGGGTTGCATGATTGATGATGCGTCTTAATTTGTCTAAATTTGTGGTTGTTTTCATAATAATTATTTGGATATGTTTTACTCATCCAAAAATTATAAATAATATATGGATGGAAATCACCCAAAGTCATGATGCATGCTCATTTCTACATATTATTTTATACTTTAATGAGTTAAAGGTAAATAAAGCATGGATAAATTTTATGATCTTTTTAACGAAAATTTCAACTTCCTTTTAATTATATAATATTCACAAAATGGCCTTTCAGGAGAAGAGAATGGCTCGCGTCTAGTGACACGGGCCATGTTTATCCGAATGGCATCAATCGAAATGAACAAAGCGGACCGTTTCACATCAACATGGGCCATTTTCGATGTTAGTGACGCAACCACTATTCCAGAAAACAACACGGCTTGTGTCATTAATGACACGGTCTGTGTTATTTATATTGAAGGATTCGTCGCGCCGGAACGATGCTATGTAATCACAATATTAATCAACATGGACCGTGTCATTAATGACACAGTTCGTATTGAGCCCCAAATTTTTTTTGACCGACGACAATAAAAAGACCCCCATTTCTACCCATGGTGGCATCCAATGTTGAAGGAAAACATACACTTTCAAAATGAGAGTCTTGTGGCTACTTTGTTTAGAGTCATATTTTAGAGTTCTTTTTTCTTGTTCATCTTTTGTACTCTAATATTCGCATTATGATGTTTAACTTTCCAGCAATGGAGTATTTTTCTATTGGATTTACTTTGTTAAACTACACTGTTATTTCAATGAAATATTGTTTCTTTTATTTGAATATGGATGTTGTGTTTTTATTGTGAATCTAATCCCTTTTTAGCATCTCAAATCTCTCCCTTATCTACTCAGTGAGATTTTTAGTGGTGTGGACTTAGACTTACTCGGTTGAAGAGTCTTTGAGATGAATTGAATTATTGTATGTGTTATCTATAAATATTTGGAGAATGATTTGGTTGAACTTTGTTCAAAGATTTAATTGATAAAATAGATATGACATTTGGTTAGAGCCCTAATTTATATTTCAATTTTTTTCATCAGATATGATTTTCCTACTTAATTTAAATAATAGAGGAGGAATGCTTAGTAAAGCCAACATTTCTCCTATTTGACATTTTTCCCCTTCTTGATTTGCTTCTTATTTCTCGCTCTAGTTATCTCTACAATTCATTTCTCTTAAAAATTCTCATCTAGTAAGAATAAGAGATAAAAGTCCTCGTGGGATCGATATCTTTTTATTATTTTATTATTTGTGCGACTCGTACACTTGTCATATTTTCTATCTATAGAAAAATGATATCAAGGGGATATCATCCTCAATCTGTATGCATAAGATCCTGATGGAAGAGAAAATCAAACTAAGCACTCAATTTCAACGTAGGTTAAATCCAACTCTTAAAGAGGTAGTTAAGAAATAAGTTGTCAAATTTTTAGATGCAGGTATCATTTACCCTATCTCTGATAGTCCATGCATTAGACCCATCCAGGTGGTAAAAAGGGGCACTACTTTTGTTACTAACAAGGAAAATGAGTTGGTGCCTAGTAGGACAGTTACATGTTGGCGTGTGTGTATCAACTACCGCAAACTTTACTAAGCAACATGCAAGGATCACTTCCCTCTCCGATTCATGGACCCAATGTTGGAACGAGTAGCTGAACAGAGTTTTTATTGATTTTCTAGATGGTTATTCAAGATACAATCAGATTGTCTTGGCACCTAAAATCAGGAGAAAACAACTTTCACTTTCCCGTACGGAACTTTCGCGTATCAAAGGATGCCCTTTGGCCTCTGCAATGCACCGACAACATTTCAACGATGCATGATGGCAATATTTGCTGATATTTGCCCTACCGGTCGTTCGATATTCAGTCCAGCGGTCGACCACTAGAAGAATGGACGTCCGTTCTAGAAGATGATTGGTTATGATTGAATGTCCATACTTAACATGATTTGAAGTATGTATGACCTTAAGTAGGGCTAAAACATGCAACATGAAATGAATGATTGTATGTAATGATGAATGTAAGTAAAAGATGGATTGGCATGAAGGTGTCTTGTTGTAATCGTGGAGGGAATAAAGTCTTCACATGCTAGCATATGTGTCGTATTCCCGGGGAAGAATACTTCCAAAGGGGACAATCGTCCTGACTTAGCTAGCCAAGGTCTCGCGAATCAAAATAGAAGATGAAAAGATGATGCAAAGTGGAAAGTAAAGTCTTACACTTATGTAAAGTCTTGCATGTGTGTATGTACTTTTCAAAGATGACTTGGGACATAAAGATGAAGATGATGATGAAAGCACCAATGGGTTGCTAATGTATGTTCCCTTGTCATAAGATGTTATGTAAAAAGATGTCAAAGCAAGATAAACGATGATATGACTTATCATAATGATAAGTAATGATATGTTTTGACATAATAATTATGATGTTATATGCTTATTTTATCTTGTCATGATGATATGTTCATATGACATATAGTGTGCATAAGTAGCCCATAGCATGCATATGATTTATGTTCCATGATGATGATATACATATGCAATGACATGTAGAGATTATTTCATAGGATCATAGCATGCATGAGCCTCAACATACTCTAACGAAAGAAATCCCTGCACCCCATGGATCCGTGCAGGTATGGACGAGGAATATGTTCGGCGACGAGAGCCTCATGACGGAGACATTCACATGGGTTAGTAGGGCTACGACTCAAGTTATCTTACTTATATTTTTCACGATGAACTCTTAAAAAAGTCAAGTATGTATGGCTTATGGGCCTTCCAGTCATTTACTTTTATTTGGACTCCTTTTGTGTATTATGAACTCTATGTTGAATTTTGATGTTAGATCTTATGTGGTGGGCTAGTATTGTTATCTTGAAATTTTATTTAATTATGAAATCTTCCGTTGTTTTATGATATTAATTATTTATATTATTATTACGATGTTTCTGCTGTAAAGTTTTTATGTATTTAGGTCATGGTGAAGTGACGTCACCTATGGTTCGGCAACTAAATTGGAGCCGAATTTTGAGAGCGTTACAATTACAAATCGTATATAGAGTACTAATATAGTGTAAAATATTAAAGTAGAGAGATATTCCACTATCAAAAGAGTAAACAAGAATTAGGGAATATATAGAAATCCACTATTAAAATAGTAAACAATAATTAGAGTATATGGAGCACCAATCTATTGTGTAAATATTAATTAATTTTGTAAACAAGAAACCACAGTGCAACCGATGAACGAACCAAAGCAAACATTCACTCTATCATATATAATTGATTGATTCCAATAATTTATTTATTTAGATAAGTTCATTATTGAACACCACATACAGCATCCAAATCTGCCCCTCGTCGTACGTCCCGAGGCTCTTCAGCCAAGCCACTCAGACTCAGGGGGAACAACATAATCTGCAAAAAAGATGATCAGATAAAATCAACCTCTCGAACAAAGTATTCACAAAATTAACCGAGCGTGTTGCGCATGTCGTCTGACAATGCGCGCGCACGCACTTTTACTATACGTACTTCCGCACTTGGTTCCGGCTGGCAGCTTCTTGCCACAACACCGGGCGACGAAGACGAGCTTCTCCAAGCTGACATACTTATCGACACCAGGGGGAAGGCTCTTGCAGACGCACGTTACGTCGAACTTTTGCACCTCGCCGCAGCACGGCTTGGAGGGCTGCACCTTCGGCCCGTCCTTCCTCACGTAGTTCTGGCACTGCAAGACCAGGTTCGTGGCGTCTTGCCCGCAGACATCCAACGCCTCCGCAGAAGGCGAACCGGCGAGCAGGCCTGCGGCTGCCATGGTGACGGCCAGAAGAAGCAACATCGAAAGCTTGGTCTCTGCCATCGACATATATAAATATGATTTTCTAACTCTGTTGCTATGTCTTTCTCGAGCTTTGTGTGAACGGGTGGCTGGAAGCGTCAAATTTATAGGGTTTTCACGTTGGCTAGCAGCCGAAACTGCAATATAACGTTAAAGTTCTTCTAGTCACGTTCCTGGCGCAGGCGCATCATTGGTTCTTCCGTTACTTGCCTCTTGATGCATGGATAATGTGGGACTTGATGCTGTCTACTGACAAGCACCTAAAGCATTAATAAAAAAAGACGTTATATATTAAGGGAACACGGGTGCCGCCCATGTAAATAATCTTTTATTTTTAATCTTTACTTTCTTTACATTAAGCCTATACGCCTTCTTTTATATTAAAAAAAGGTTAAAGTATTAAGTAGTTGTATGCATCAATCTAATTCATGAATAGATGAGATCTGTTTTAGACTTGTTGGCTTGCAGTGCTTATAAGGTTTTCGAATGTCTGTAAAAGTAAACTCTGATCAAATGTTGATTCAAATTAAAGTTAATTCTAATTATTCATTAGTCATTATGTTTATTTGTTGTTCATTAGTGATTCATTACGTCTATTTATAACCATACTAGTTTTTAACATTTTTGCATTAAAAAATAATTAACTAGAAAATGTCGGAAAAAATATATGCAGAGAATAACTCATAAAAGGAGATGACACGAGATCTAATTGTTAAAAAAAAACTCATAAAGGTTACCTTAAATTCACCCCTGGCCAGTGGGATACAAATAAGAAGTTATGTAGTTCCAATTATTTTTTGTTAAAAATGAAGAAAATACTTATTTTTTTTAAAAGAACATAGTTTCTGAAAAGTAGGGTAGTTAATGTAAGTCTTTCTCCAAGGAAACTTTAAGTATAACACTAATTTCATAAAATCAATTGAAGTAATTAATTAGTTAATAGTATTAATTTTACCTCAAAGACTTTTATTTCTAGTCATATATTTTAATATAATAAACATGTGATTACACGAAGTGATATTAATTGCCAAGAAACGTTAAATATCAAGAATACTTTAAAGAACTCTGTATGCTTGATCGAGAAGGCTTTTAAAGTTTTAGAATATATATATATACATATATATTTACTTATTTCAAAATCTTAATTACAACGCGGGTTGAAGTTTCAAACATTAATGGTCCACATACATTGGTCGCCGTTCGATTTTTCCACAAATGCACGCAGTTCTGTACAAATCTGGACCATTTGAGCCGGCAAAAATCCTCTTTTCGCGCTTTACATTCGGCGAAAAAATACTCCGCTGAATCCTCTTGGCTGCACCGCTGGTTCATCTGATTTTCCAGGCCGTTGACCATTGCCGCCTCCTCGTCGATGTTGCATCCTCGTTGCATAGCTGATGTCATTGCATCATCGCGCTGATGGGTCGTCTGATCTGCCAAGTCGTGCCGCCACACTATTGGGCTGTCTGATTTGCTAGGTCGTCAATCGCCGTCACCGCGCTGCTGGGTCATCCGATATGCTAGGTCGATCGTTGCCGCCTTGGCATTCCTAGGTCGCCACCGCCCCCCGCTGTTGGGTTATCCGATCTGCCAGGTGGTAGACCATCGCCGCCAACTCGTCGTTCGACTACTGTCACATAACTACTGTTAGAGTTATTCCAGGAATGGCGGGACTCTTGGAGGCAGTGGAAGCTCTTGGAGCAAAAGCTCCAACCATCTTTTGAAGAACCATCTTTCAAATAACCAATCACATTATATTATTCGCTTTGGGCCTAAGCCCGCATGATTTTCTCAAAACGCGTCACTCGCATCTCTCCCATGACTTATACACGTGAGACTAATCTAACATTCCTCACTAGGGTGTGATGTTGTCCGCTCTGGGCCTTGGTCCACACGATTTTCTCAAAAAGCATCCTACCAAGCCAAGGTCATATTCCCATATATACTCAACATTCCTCCCGTGACTTATGCATGTGGGACTTATCCAATGCATGCCTCATGCACTCCTTCTCCTGTGGGGTCCTGACCCAATACATACAAAAAAATGAATAAATAAATAAAATATTTCAATCATATATATATATACTTATAAATAATTTTTGTTTGGAAGGAAAGTTGAAAAAAATAGTAATAAAAAAATCCGATCAATCTAATTTAAGGTATATTTTTTCTTTCCTTTTCCCTTCCTTCCTCACGAGAGGGCTAAAACCCTATCCCTTCTTCTTTCCTTTCCTTCTTCTCCCCCCCCCCCCTTTCCTTTTTTTCCCTTATTTCTCTCAGTCGTCTCTTTCTCCATACTGCTTTTTCACCCCACCACCCACGTCTCCTATTCCTCCATATCTTTTCCTGCAAACTACAGTTGCTGCCCTTTTCCTTGATGCTGGAATGTTATCATCTGAAGCCCAATAAATCATTGCTAAGGCATTTGGATTCTCATCTCATAGGTATGAAATCCTCCTTAAAATCTCTGGCTCATCAATTTGGGAGATCAATAGATGTCTGTTCTGAAATTTTCTCCTTTCTTAGCGTTGGGGTTTGGTTTTTCACATCCGAAATCAAGTCGTCGGCCATTGTGGAAGCATTTGTTTGAATATTTCTTGTTCGTAAGTTCTTTGAACCTTCCCAGATCAAGTTGCTGTTCCAGACCGTGGATTAATTTTTTTCTTCTTTTTTTCTCTTTATTCGTGTGGAAGACATTGTTGTTCTATTTCTTTTCATGCACAGCCCTTGCAGCCATCGGAGCACGTCAGGAACCTGAATCGAGAACCATTCTAATTTGTTGTGAGAGTAACTATGATCAATTTGCATTACTTGATTTGATTAGGCCTTGATTTATATTTTCTTTTTCACATATTAATGCTGCCCTTCTTTGCACCAAACGTAAAACACATTACTGGGGGAAACAAATGTATTGATTGGGTGAATTTATTTAAGAAGGGTATGCATCTAATTTGCTGGTTGAAATTTGAACTTAAAATTAGTGTTGATTGTTAATTATGTTATAATGTAGATGTTGGGTTGGTAAAGGAAACGAGAGAGAAAGAATTTATGGATTCATTTATATCAAAAGTTGTTCCAAGATAATAGTAGATTAAATTTCAAATTTGTGCATATGACTACCCTGAAAATAAGATTTTGTAAGAACTTGATTAGGATTCAACATTTTTAGCATTTTTAATTAGTCCTTTATATCAATACTTAATTGATAATAAAAATTGTTAAGTCCTGTGATTAGGAATTGAATTACTTAAATAAATGTATTCATATGTGAAAATTGATTTATAGGTACATATATTGACTAGGTTGTTCATCTTGTCAATTTTATTTGGACGTGGACATCATGTGTTGTCAGACGTATCCGGGGTGAGTGGATTGCATGATAATATTAAGTAAAGCTCTAGTAGCTTCCATTGTCTTACGCCGATGTAAGACGAGTTTTCTGCTTGAATTTTTATTCTTTGAAGTGAATTATGTGCATCATATGTAATGTGTGCTTTTATGCCATTGATATCTAATTTGATTTTTTTTAATTTATGGTGCTCTCTTGTATTTCTATGCTTTATGTGGATCTTCAAAATGTGTGGAAGTTGAACCATGGATTTGCTTATATGCCAGAGCATCTACATTCAACATCATATTAGTTATATCAAACAAAATATCGCTTTGTAGTAAGATTTTTATTTCATCGAAGCTTGATCAACTCCGAGTAGGTGCGGAAACCATTAAGATCATTACATCATGGAAAATCTTAAATCCATAGTATAAGTTATACTTTCATACACAAGGACGATATCGTAGTGGTAAATCATTAAGCCCGTGGACGGTGGCAACTCCTAGTCAGCACAACAACTTACTTAGGAATCGTATCGGCCATACGCCCTAGGTGGGGAATATTCCTCTCTTTACACTACTTCCTTTGTAGTTAAAGAGAGTAATTGTTTTGTTATTTCATCTCATACATTTTATTTTGGATTTCAATTTTTATGTGGGATATCGGTTTTCTCAATTTTTCTTATATTCATGTGGCCTCCACTCACTAAGCTCATAATGCTTACCTCTCATTTTCTATTCCTTGTAGGTGATGACTGATAGCTATATTTTAGGAAATTCGTGGTTGGGAGTAGGCTGTGTGAGAAAGGAATCGGTCCTTATTATCTACCTTTGGCTTTTAAAAAAAAACTTTAAATGTGTGCCAATATCTAGCCTTGGAAACTTTTGGCAGATGAATGTTGGATCTCGTGATCATAGTGTCCTTTGGTTGGAGACTTGCATTTTTTGTTCTACATGAGGTTGAGCTGAAATGCTCCCATATTTTTTTACTGTCATGTTATGGACTTTGTCCCTTCTTATCATATGACAAATTATATTTTGAGATGGATACACTATATGCACATGTTGCCATGTTGGCCTTTATCCTCCGTATGCAGAGGTCATGCCAAAATTTTTTAAACATTTATGATAGCTTCTTTTTGAATCACAATTCCTACTCTTTGATTATAATCAAACTTTAAGATAAATAATACCATTATTTTACCCCTCGTGACGCCTGGCCGTCGAGGTTGGTTGTCACATCCTCCTTAGGGAACTCAATGCCCTCGTTGAGTGATCGCACCCCACCATGCACAGAGGTCCACACGGAGTGGCTATGATACCATATGTAATATTTATGTAACATTCCCCACTAGCGTGCGATATTATCCACTCTGTGCCTCGGGCCGCATGGATTTCTCAAAACGCGTCACACCTGATGAAGGATATATTCCCATATATACTCAGCATCTCTTCTGTGACTTTATGCATATGGAACTAATCCAAGGCATACCTCATGTACCCTTCCCCCCTTAGGGGACTCAACGTCCTAGTTGAGTGATCGCACCCCACAATGCACAGAGGTCCACGCGGAGTGGCTCTGATACCATATGTAACATTCCCCACTAGCGTGCGATATTGTGCGCTCTGAGCCTCGGTCCGCACAATTTTCTCAAAACGCGTCACACCTGGTGAAGGACATATTTCCATATATACCCAGCATCTCTCCTGTGACTTTATGCATATGGGACTAATCCAAGGCATCCCTCATGCACCTAAAAGTGTACAACAAGGCCATGTTCACATATATACTAAACATCTTTCCCGTGACATATGCATGTGGGATTAATCCAAGGCATGCCTCATGCACCCTCCCCCCCTTAGGGGACTTAATGCCCTCATTAGGTGATCGCACCCCACCACGCACAGAGGTCCACACGGAGTGGCTCTGATACCATATGTAACATTCTCCACCAGCGTGTGATATTGTCCACTCTGGGCCCCGGCCTGTACGATTTTATCAAAATGCGTCACACCTAGTGAAGGACATGCTCCCATATATACCCAGTATCTCTCCCGTAACTTATGCATGTGGGTCTAATCCAAGGCATGCAACATTCTCCACTAGGTGCATGAGGCATGTCTTGGATTAGTCACACATGCATAAGTCACGGGAGAGATGCTAGGTATTTATAGGAACATATCCTTCACTAGGTGTGACGCGTTTTGAGAAAACCGTGCGAGCTTAGGCCAAAAGCGAACAATATTACACGCTTGTGAAGAATGTTACATATGGTATCAGAGTCACTCCATATGAGCCTCTATGCATGGTGGGGTGCGATCAATCAACGAGGGCATTGTCTCCTATGTGGGGGAGGGTGCATGAGGCATACCTTGGATTAGTCCAACATATATAAGTCATGAGAGAGATCCTGAGTATATATGGGGGCATGTCCTTCACTAGGTGTGACGCGTTTTGGTAAAAACATGCGGGCCAATGTCCAGAGCTGATAATATCACACGTTGGTGGAGAATGTTACATTGATTACCACATGCTGGTTAGGAATGTTACATATGGTATCAGAGTCACTTCGCGTGGACCTCTATGCATAGTGGGGTGCGATCACTCAACGAGGACGTTGTGTCCCCTAAGGCAGAAGGGTGCATGAGGCATGCTTTGGATTAGTCCCACAATGCATAAGTCACAAGAAAGATGCTGGGTATATATGGGAGTATGTCCTTCACTAGGTGTGATGTGTTTTGAGAAAACCGTGGGTGCTTAAGCCCAAAGCGGACAATATCACACGCTGGTTAGGAATGTTACACAAGTGTTCCTTGTCTAAATGTTTGTAATTTTCGTTTATCATTTCTCACCAAACCAAAAATTTGACAACTCTAGGAACCGATTCACCGAGCAAGGGCGTCGATTTTCTTTTGTTTAATGTGCTAGAATACCTTGGAGATAGCTTTGAATTACAAATATGTTGGTCGAAAATAGATGTTTGAAAAATTATGTCTATTTTTGTTGTGCGATGGCATTCACTATTGCAAGCATTACATTGGAGTTTTAATCACTTATGTTGTGTAATTCTTGTGGTGGAAATATTGATTCTCTAGTGCAAGGATTTCTAAACACTTATGTTGTGTGATTCTCTCTACTATGTGCATTTCATTTGATTGCATTCATTTTTGCTGTGGTAATCTTGGGTGTGCATGTTCATGTTCTTCTTGATGGTAGCGGTGGTGTGCACCCTATTATAGTTGTAGGAGGTAGCAACAATTGGGGAATCTTTGGTTGCAAGGATTTGTAATCACTCATGTTCTTCTTGATGCTTGCTCTATCCTTCCTACTTGGGTCATAGACATTCATCTCAGAAAAAGATTTTATATTCATCTCCGAAAAAGATTTAAATGCCAAAAGATTGAAGCTTTCGCATGATGCAGAGAAGAGATCGTGAGAACCCCTCAAAATAGGATAAAAACCATAAATGCTTAGGTCATAAGAAATATGAATGCTTACGTCATAAGCTGTGAAGTAGAATTTTTTTCACAAAAATCAAATCTAAGGCATGCCTCAATGAGAGGTTATTACTTATGTTTTTACTCTTCTCAACATGAGTGATCAGATCATGCACTGACTTGTAGTTTGCCTAAACATTTGCAGGTTGAGACTGAACGTGAAGCGAAGTGAATGGTGCTCACCATTGACCACACGCTTGAAAGTTTGATAAATGTAAGTTATTCTATTGGAATAATATGTGGTCATCGAGACATTCATGTTAGAAGAATGACTCGTTCTACCGCCTCATCATTGGAACAATGTGTGCTATGCAAGTTATTGCATTTACAATAGTGAGAGAAGGAGAGATCCGAAGAGGGTTACCTGCTCCACAGAAAAAAGGGAGAAGATTGTTTCCATCCACATGAACAAAAAACAACATCGATGCTAAAAGGTGCAGCGATGATGACCGGGAAGATCCGATGAAGCATATTGGCGGCAGGGCAACAACGATCAGGGTGACAAGATGAAGCATAGAGGCATCTAGGAAGATTCGACTTTGTCATTGCGAAGATGACGAGGACTCTGGTGCGAGTAGGGTATTGTGCGGGCGAACAAGGGGATCCAATGAGGCACTACAAGCTTGCAAAGATGAGGCATGGAGACAGCGAGGAAGATACACTGGCTTGATGCCTAGTTGCGAGGAAGATCCGACTCTAGCGGAGCAGCGATGGGGACTAGTGTGAGCGTTCAAGTAGTGGGAAAAGATTTTTTAGCAAAGGATTTCACAGTCGAGCACATGAAGCGAGAAAAGAGGGAATTTTGGCCAGCTCGAGTGGTTCACTATCATGATCGATCTAGATCTTTAAGAGACCGACTGGTTTGTGCATTAGGTTATATCTGACCTGCGTCCACTTTGTGGGCTATCGAATGAAAATTGTGAAAACCATATTTTGGAATTAAAGTATGTAACAAACATTGAATGAATGCATGCTAAACATGAATGAAGACATGTTGATAATTTCTCCAGAAGATATATTGTTCGATCCCAAAGAGAACCACGAGGGGGAGGGTGAATTTGTGTTTTAAAATAAAAGTATCAATTTCACAAAACACGTCGCGGAAGCTAAAAATTGATTCTTTAAACCTTTTAAATCAATGCAATTCAAATCTCATCACAAACACAATATAGGAAGGAGAGAGGGAGAGAGAAATCAAACATGATGGATACAGTGGTTATTAATTAGGTTCGACCACACCAAGGCCTACATCCCCGCTCCGACTTCTCGACCTCGAACTGTCAGAGATTCCACTAAATCTCTTCGTTTGTTCCAAATGGGGCAACGAAGAAAAAACATTTACATCAACCACCTTTTCTCTGCTTCGAGAGACAAGGCAACCTCTCCTCCTAGGAAGCTAATCTTTTCTTTCGCTCAAGAGGTAAGATATGAAACCTCTTTTACATAAGAGCTCTCTCAATTTTTCTGAATAATTATTTCTCTCTTTTACAATACTATGCTCACAAGAAGAGAAGAGTGAAAGAAGAAAAAAACCAAAATGATAACTTCAAAGAAAGAGTCTTCTTTTGATAACATGAAGCTTTTCTTCAAAGCTTGGATAGATTTCCTTGCTTCTGGCTTTCGCACTCCTTTTATAGGATTCATCATGTGAAAAATTCGTCTATAAATCTTTCCACAATTTACTCATTCAAATATAGCCATTACTGTTCATTTGACCCAGAGGCCGGTCTACCGCACATCCAGACCGGTCAATCAATCTATGTGACCGTTGCACGATTCTTTTGCGCTTGATTGGTCGACCGAACCATCGATCGGTCACTCGACCAGTATAGTCTCGACGTCGATTGGTAAGACCGGTATAGTCTTGATGTCAACCGGTAGAATGGGGCAGCCATGTATTGAAAGTCTCGACCGACTTCATTGTGTCGATCGTCAAGTTGACCGCCTTGCACTATTTTGAGCATAACTTTTTACAACATTATACAAATGAGATAATCTTAGATTCTATGGATAGCTAACCAAATACTCTAATACGATCATAGTCGTTATTAACTCAAAGTTTAGTACATAAAGTTTTTCATTTTTATTTAAACTTTTTCAGCATTTAACTTTAATTTTTCGAGGTTTGTATCATTAAAATATAATTTTATATGGCATTGAAACTTTGCTCCAACAATCTACCTCTTTTTTATGAAGACAAAGCAAGAAATATGAAAAATATATAAGTTGCAAAAAAGTTTACTCTGCCTAAAACTTAGTTTTGCTTACAATGATAGATATTCACGTAAGTACTAATTATAAGGAACTCTTCTTATACAGTTATATTCATATTGTATTTCTCCTATATTTCTCCCCCTTTTGTTTCATATAAAAGTAGCTTGTACATGAAGGACATAAGAAACTATATGTAATTCCTCCTTTAATAAAGTTGTCTTTAAAAAATTTATGTAAAGTATTACATCATAAAGAATTAAAATATGCAAAAATAACTCCCCTTAAATTTAAGGCTATTTTATAATGGTGAAATGAGATCAAATTGATCTAGAGATTATGAAAGCTACGAGTCTTAAAAAAGATTGTGTTAAAAATCAAAATAGTGTTAAAACTTTGATGCAATATTGATATGTCAAAAATAGAGTTAGAAGATTAACTTGCTCCCCCTATCACTATGACTAATTTTATTTTTTCTATTTTATACGTTTCTTTTTTCTTTGAAAGAAATAGTAATTTTGAATTTTTTGAGTGAAATAAAAAAGTAAATGATACCATAACCTTCATGCCTTCACATTTTCAATTCCACTTGTCCTTTGCTTTACATGTGAGACACACTTGGAAAACAATTATTTAACCTTTGGTACCCAAATTTCTTTGGGTCTTATTTTGTTAAATAATGTTCCTTTTGGAACCCAAATCATGTCATATTGTGATAATTTTCTTATTTTCATTGACATGCATAATGACCATAAAATCCACATGTAAAACATTTAAAATGTGATTTTTGTCATAGGAGTGGTTAGATTTTCAATAAGAGTTTTCATGTGTAAACTATTTCCTAAGGTAATTTTTCAAAAAAGTATTTTCCTGTTTTACTTTTTCTAAAGAACATGTTGGTTTTACAATTTCACTTGCATGTGCAATTTCCAAAGTATCAATTACATTTTCCAGTTTTTCATTTTCCATAAAAATATGTATCATTTTCCTCTTTTAATTTTTTAAACTCATGTAGTAATTGTTCATTTTCCTCTTTAAGTGAAAAATACCTTTTTATAAGAGAGAAAAGTTCTTTATTCACATCTAATGAAATATTTTCTTCGGAAGAGCTCGACAAGTCATTATTTGAAATTGAAGGGTTATAAATTACCTCATCATTGTGAGCCATTCAGCATAGGTATGCTTCCTCACTAGAAGAGTTTGATGAGTCACTTGTTTCACTAAACTTTTCATATTTCTCTTTTTACCTTTCTGAGATTTCTCTTCTTTGTGGTGTTTGTATGATCTTTTGGTTGGCTTCTCACTCTTTTCTTTGGATTTTACCAACTTGAGATATTTGTCAAGCTTTTTTGTATAGCGTGCGAGTCTCTTTTCATCTACTTCTTCTTCACTTGAATCTTCTTCAATTTCGTTTGCTTTCTATGCCAATATTTTCTTCTTTGGTGTTTTTCTTCTTGATATTCTTGGATTGAGATCTCATAGGTAGAAGCGAACTAATAAGATCATTAAAATTCAATTTGTTAAAATCTTTTTCTTCAATCACGGTCCTCTTCTTATGCCATTTGAATGAGAGAGACCTGAGAAACTTTTTTAACTTTTTGGGGTTAGATCTTGGTGCGCCCAAGGAGGCTAAGTCATTCAAAATATCATTAAATTGTGCAACCATATCATTTATGTATTCATTATCATGCATTTTGAAAGAATCATATTGATGATTTAAAATATTTAGTCTAGATTCCTTAACTTTATCCATTCCTTCATAAGTAACAATGAGCTTCTCCCAAATCTCATTTGCACTTTCACAGCTAGAGATCTGATTAAACTCCATTGAATCCAAAGCACAATAAAAAACATTTTTGCCTTTCCAATCAAGTTTTGTAATTTTTTTTCTTTTTCAGTAGAATTTGTAGGTAATTTTTCATGTAAGTAATAACCTTTTTAAACAATATCCCACATGTCATTATCAATGGAACATATGTATGCTGAAATCCTTATTTTTCAATATGCAAAATTGGATGCATTAAGAAGCAGAGGTCGACTAATTGGTTGACCTTCGAAAAAGATAAAACAATTTGATGCCATGGCTCTAAAGATGGTTAAATCTTAAAACAAGATGATTAAATCTTGGAACAGGATGATTAAAAATCAAAACAAGAGCAACCCGGATCCCAAAGGACATCAAGATGGGGGTGATTGGTATTTTAAAATAAAAGTATCAATTTCACAAAACACGTTGCGGAAGCTAAAAATCGATTCTTTAAACCTTTTAAATCAATGCAGTTCAGATCTCATCACAAATACAATATAAGAAGGAGAGAGGGAGAGAGAAATCAAACACGATAAACACGGTGGTTGTTGATTAAGTTTGGCTACACCTTGGCCTACGTCCCCGCTCCGAATTCTCAATCTCGAGACTGTCGAAGATTTCACTAAATCTCTTCCTTTGTTCCAAATGGGGCAAGGAAGAAAAAACCCTTTACATCAATCACATTTTTTTCGCTTCGAGAGGCAAGGCAACCTCTCCTCCTAGGAAGCTAATCTTTTCTTTCACTCAAGAGGTAAGATATGAAGCCTCTTTTACACAAGACCTCTCTCAATTTTTTTGAATATTTATTTCTCTCTTTTACAATACTATGCTCACAAGAAGAGAAGAGAGAAAGAAGAGAAAAACCAAAATGATAACTTCAAGGAAAGAGTCTTCTTTTGATAGCATGAAGTTTTTCTTCAAATCTTGGATAGATTTCTTTGCTTCTGGTTTTGGCACTCTTTTTATAGGTTTCAGCATGTGAAATATTCATCCATAAATCTTTCCACAATTTACTCATTCAAATATAGCCGTTACTGTTCATTTGACCTAGAGACCGGTCGACCACACATCTAGACCGGTCGACCGATCTATGTGACCATTGAGCGATTTCTCCAGTTTCTGCGCTTGATTGGTCAATCGGACCATCGACCGATCACTCGATCGGTATAGTCTCGATATCGACAGGTATAATCTTGACGTCGACCGGTATAACTGGGCAGCTCATGTCACACCCCACTCTGTGACTAAGTTTCAATTCCAACTATTACCTTCGTTAATTATGTTTAACAATTTTATAAATAAAATCAACAAAACCTCCTCCCTTATTTTGTGTTATTTGCGAATACATACAAAGGAAGCATATATATATTCATCAAAGTTTAAATAAACAGTTATAAGATATATCATTCACATATTATCATTATAATTTTTTTTCCACTAACCACCCCACAGGATCAAGTTTTATACAACCTTACAAAAAGTTTTCTCACAAACTTAATTACAACATCTAAGACTACCTATTACATGCATGTTTCAAAAACAAAAGTGAAGGGAAAAATAAAAGTGAAAGAAAAAAAGCAATGCTCCGGCGGTTCGACCTTTTCTACATGCCTCAAACCAAGCTTCGAGTTAACTCAACTCGAGAACTTACGAGTATCTAAAAAATTTAAAATGGGTACTGTGAGCAACAATCATTTGCTCAGTGAGTGGAATAAAAGTACAACATAGGGGAACAATACGAGTGCATATAATATTTAAATAATCATATTTCTTTCATATGAGAAAACATTTAAAGCATAACTCATATCACAACTTTCCAAATCATATGAACTTTTACATAAATATAAATTATTCAAGATATCACCATATTCACAATTAAACTCCACACATGTGTCATTGCACATACTCATCATGGGTCAATGCGTATCCCTCTATGATCATGTATCATACAGCTAAGCAGAGCTTATAATCAAGAGTATCAGATACGCAGAGCAAATCATGGGTCAATACGTATCCCTCTATTATTGTGTATCATACAGTTAAGAGAGCTTCACAATCAAGAGTCTCAGATACGCAGAGCAAATCATGGGTCAATACGTATCCCAATCATGATTGTGTGTAACCCAATCATGATTCTCAGATACGCAGAGCGATCATGGGTCAATACGTGCACGCAGAGCAGCCCCCAAAGGGCAAAGACACTCGATATACGCCCCAAAGGCTTAATGTATATCGAATGCGGTCCCAAAGACCTTTTTTCAAACAGCATGGCTAATGAACACGTGGAGTTTAAGAATATCAAAGTACACATGTCATAATGTCATATCATTATCAAGTAAAACTTATTTTCACTTCACAAGCATTGTTCCCTGAAAACATTTTTGTATAAGATGTTACTCCATCTCATATGAAATCTTTGAAATATATCATAAATACTTTCCATAGCTCAAGATATGTTTCAATAATAACAATAATAAACTTTGCTTGAGGTAATATCATAAATAAAAGAACTAATATATAACATTTTGCTATGTTGTAAACCACTCACCTTGTATTTTATGTTTTCAAAGAAGTTTATTAGATTTTCCTCCTTTCACTTGTAGCTTGTTGGTTTCATACAAGCAAGGATGCTATTTCACTTTCCAATTACTAATAATAACAATATGCAATGCATGCTCATGCATGAACCCTCGTTCACCTTAAAATGCATATAATCCCCTCTGGTACTAATATCTAACTTCAAATATTTATATTCATAGACTATTTCACACTTGGAACATCTCAATCTTTCATAACTTAACTAGGTGTTGTCTCAGGATTCCAGACTGAGTGTGCGTCAATAAATAATTCATAACTTCTTAACCCTAAGTGCAAATCTCATGATTCTAGGTAATTTAGAAACTAGACTTATTAAGGTTTCCAATCTCCAAATATCATTAACTAATTGTAAGTGATCAAGTCATAAAAATCAAGACAATCTGACCTAGAGTTTATGCTTTGGCAGACTATGTATCACTGAATGATTAATTTATATCTTTAACAATACTTATCCACTTGACGAGATCCTAATTTTACTAGAATCTAGACTTCAGTAGTGTTTAAGCATAAAAATTGTAGAATTTAACTCCTTGTATGACCCTATAACAAAAATAATTATTAGGGTCGTGATCTGTCCATGTCTTGGAACCTGACAGAAAACTTACTATGAAATGAAAAATTAATTTCTCCACATCTACGTATTCAAATTGGATGATTCCAATTCTCACTGAACCTTGTTAAGTATACTTTAACATGAATAAATTTCAAACCCTAATTCGATTTACCCTAATCATACTCTAATCTAAAAGGCGGACCTATCTCTGACTCGGGACAGAGTGAGCGACCTACGGTACTCGGTTCATAACTTTCTCTACAGAATCTTTTTACATGATTCTTGTGGTCATTAACATCGAGAGGATGAACCATGACAATTTTCAGAATTTATGAAAAACTACTTACTAAGGTATGATCATATGAAATTGAAGGTCGATTTCAGATCCATAGATTCACCCTAACCCAGCAAACTTGTCGAATTTCCTTAGGCTGTTCGGCAATGGATCTGATCTTGAAAATTTTTTGTCTTGCAGATAATACGAGTAAATGATTTATATATTTTGTACAGAATTTTGACACATCATATGACGGTCTGAAAAAATCATTTTCTAAGCAGTTGGTGGGCTGCCTGCTTCAGCTGCTTGAAACCCTATTGGTTGAAATGGAGGTCCAATCATATTATGTGGTTAAAAGTTAGTGTTAAACTTCTAATTAATATTAGTTAATCATAATTAAACATGTTTATTATAATATTTACAAATATTAGAATTAATTCTTAATAATTTTATATTATTTCTTTATAATGCTTATCGATAATTTAATTTTGATTATGCTTTAATCCAAAAGTTAATTGCTACATGCAATCATGACTATATAAGCATATAAACTTACTTAAAATGCTAATTAAAAGTAAGATTATGTTAAAAGGATATTTGTTGAGCACGTCCGTGACAATTCTCCCCTCCTTAAAAAAATTTCGTCCCCGAAATTTAGATATATGTTGTGAAGGATAAGAATGGATACTTCCTTCTTATTTGGTCATTCTCACTAATGATTCTTTTTTTTCCGTATCACACTAACACTAAGAAAAATTTTCCTTTCCAAAATTCATTTTCCTTGACCCTTATAATTTATACTATATTTTCTTCTCGAGACAAACATTCTTATACTAGAATAGATTGAGTTTCTCTTTATATGCAGAAGGTTGTTCTGTAGTTTATTGATGGTACGATCTCTAATTCTTTATGAATACAAGGTAATTATTTGTACTATTCTTTATTGATGTCTTGTTGTCTTTGGATTTTGCTTTAACGCGATTGCTAGCACACCGGAATATCATATTATAGAAGAGATGAGAAAAGTTGGTTATTGCATCATTCCAGATGAGTTAGCACCCATTGCACGTGGATATAATAACAATAATTTGAAGAGCAATGGAGGGCTAGATAGAATAGGAAGGAAGATTTCTATTTCACTTAATGCTGGCATAATGACAAGCAGAATATTTTTTTTTCAACAAGTATGCCAAAAATCATCAAGAAGCTTCTAGATGTTTGTTGGTGATGCTTTACAAGATTTGACATTGATCATAATTGTTGGATTTCTAACTGAAGACTGGACAAAGATTGCATACGATGGTTTAAGAATCTTACTTAGCATTTTTCTGATCGTCGTAGTTATAACAACAAATAGCCCTTGCAATTTAGAGACTTAGATAAGGAAAAGATAAAGATCTTGATCCAAGTGGTACATTGAAGCTTGATGATTTGTTTATTGATAAGCTTGTCTGCTATGGTTTTGATCAATATCACCGAAGCATAGAAACATTGATGATATCGTGAATATACAATATCTTTGATGGTGGAACTTAACAAATAAAGAGTTGACCCAATATATGCCAAAATCTTATATGGGCCTATGTATCATGGACATAAACTTTGCTTCCTTTTTTTTCGGTAATGTTGTTCTTGTGAATTCACTATTAGGATCACTTTTTATTTTTCTTGACATTTCACAATAATCTTGCATTTATTTTATTCTTTCAGCTATAATAGTTTCCCCATTGTGCGTATTTAAAATTTCATAAAAGAATTAATTATTTCATCTAATCTTGTTACCATGGTTGATTTTATAGAAAGTTCCCATAAAGATAAGTACCAAGGTTATGAGTGGAAACACTAATTGCAAGGAAATTTCCAAATATTGGGCAAACTTTATGGATAACAAGAACAATGGGTAGTACATCAATAATTATATGGGTCTATTATGAAGCAAAAGAAGATGACACATTGGATAAAGGGAATGACAGAATAACCATCGATTATTATGCATCCCTAAGTCAAATACGATCACTATTATTCGTAAGAATGATGGTCAGAGTATAAGCAACAATGAGTTTTGTGAATAAGACTTTCCCTTTCTAATTGATTTACAATAGTGAAATGCCAATTCGAATTAACGATCGAGGATCAGAAAGGCGTCCCCCTCCAATCGCTCATTCGTTAAATTTCAAAATAACATTTCATGAGTCGATTTGTGTTTGCGATCGAGAATAAGAGAGACGTCCCCCTCCAATCACTCATTCGCGAAACTTTCGAAATTGATGAACGTACTAAAGTACGAAATGGCAAATCATTTATCACCCATAAAAAAATGACAATGGTGATTTAATCAATCACCCTATATGAGATGTGATAGATAAGGATGAATAAAAATTCACTTCCCAAATATGAGGAATTGTAATCGATAAAAACTAATCAAGAATCGTCAATGATCCAGAATGTATAATGATGAATGTTGTTTGACAACTATGGGTTGAAAGTTGACAATAATTCTGATATCAATAATAGCAATTCAAGGTTTCATTGTGATTTCAAAATCACTGATAATAATTCACATTAGATGATAATAATGTAATGATCATCATATAATTTGAATCATATCAAATAGGTATCAATTTTCAACACTAAACTGATTTGAGAGATTGATTCTCCAACCCTTATGCGTAGTCTAACATTATTATCCATTTCTATAAAATGTTTACCATTTTTTTTATTATTATAGATATCTCATAATGTCTTCATAGGATTACAAGCATCTATTCTTTTACTGATTGTCCCTATAGAACCTTCAATATCTCGTATAATCTTGTTAAAATTTGATGTTATCAAACCTGAAGAACAAAACGCATACTCTACTATCCACACATCCAACACAATAATTTCTTTCCATAATAAGGATCATTTATATATATATATATATATATATATATATATATATGAAGTTTTCATGATCACATTCATATTTCCCTTATGTTATTTATAGCACATTTGCAAATTGATTTTGACTATTCAAAACAACATAACTATATTTTATTCTTTTATTTAACCTTTCTATCAACATATTTTATTTGGATCAATCTCAATCTTGTAGAATTAAGCTTCAAAGTCAATTCATATGTATGTTATTCACAAATTTAGAATAACCATAACCACTTGAGAGAGTAGAACAAATATAGTGTTTAAACCCAAAAACTTAATTGCTAAAATTAGAATATCAATGATGTAATACATATCTATTATCTGATTCTCATACATATGGGCAATCCAATGTGTGTTAAATACAAACTATGAATGGTGGCTTGTAAATATCCTCTCATCACACCTTCATAAGGTTCAAATGTATTTATTCCAAAACACAATGTCTCATTACAAAACTTTTATAACACAATATGTTAGGATGTGACTTTTCTTTTATTTTGCATTCCCTTACAATGTAAAATACAAACTAGTTGTTCTTAGGTGATAAGTTCTTGTTTCAATCAACAAGCTTATTCGTACTCAATCATAAAATGATTACTTCATATTTTCTTAGATTAGGTACAAGGAAACACATCATACTTTCTTTCTATATTAGGAAGAAAGGTTGCACGATAAATAATTGATCAAAGTCATTTAGATATATCAGATGATCATACATATCAAGGATATGATTTATTTTTCTTAGAATTGACATGATCTAATATCATGAGGTCAACCCAAAACTTACTCATAATTTGGCTCTTACTTTTATTTTTCCCATAATAATTTTGTGAAATAGTGTTTAAATATCTCTTATGATGTACACGACTTTCAAAATTGAGAGATCGTAAGTTTATGAGTGGTTTGATAATGATCATATCGAGTTCCATGTATATAGAGGTTGAGATATACCATTTTTTTAACTTTATTTAATGGTATCCATATCTTAAAGTCATTTTTGAGAATCTAGTAGTACTTGTAGTTCATCAAGCAAGTAACTCGTTCTTGATAAACTAATCTTCACAATCACTTAGTCTAGACATCTATAATTGATTCCCAACTAAAGAACATATCTTTCTTCTTGAAGAATAAATACAATGCTCAGAATTTTGAATGAATGCATACCTCATCGGAATGCTCCTATAGTTCTTTTAATCTTATAGGTGTTATACGATAAGAAGTCTTAGAAGTAGGAATAGTTCTATGGATTAGATCCATAAAGAATTCCCTCTATCTCCTCGGAACATAATCTAAGAAGATCTTAATATTCTAACAAATTTAGATATGATTGGAATATCTTCCAATCGTGACCCCTTTTACCTTTATCTCGATGACAAAAGCAAAGTAAACTTATCATCCCTTTCTAGTTAATTTATCTATCATTATTATATAAATAATGCAGGAGGAGAAAATTCTAACATTTATCAAAAAAATGTAACTATTAATATTCCTGATAACTCAAAGTAAACTTCTTCCTTAAAACAATGTAAAGTGGCATATTGACGAACTAATCAATCACTTTTGGGTAAGACATTATAGTTTTAGATATTTAAAGAAATGAAATATGTCATCATTTCCCACTTAGTCCCATTTGACTCCATGTTCATTTATATCTTTTGCAAGTACTACTAGTTTGATCCATAACATTGCCATCATGAAACATTATTGATGGACCCATTATGATCACATCATCATATAGGGAGGATCATTGTCAGCATCAAATGTCACACCATGTACCGATGCATAATGCATGAGATGAAAATGAACTAATAGGTCGACCGTCAGACGGAGCAAATTTACAATGGCCAATAATATCAAATTGACCCTCACCACATCACTCATGCGGTGATATCTTTACCCTTTCAAAATATGAAATAAAAAAAATAATCAAAAGCATGCACTATTAATCTAATGCACATAATATCACCTAACCTTAAACTTAAGTCCTACTGTTCACAGAATCTTATAACCTAAGCTCTGATACCAAACTCTGTCACACCCCACTCTGTGACTAAGTTTCAATTCCAACTATTACCTTCCTTAATTACGTTTAGCAATTTTATAAATAAAATCAACAAAACCTCCTCCCTTATTTTGTGTTATTTGCCAATACATACAAAGAATGCATATATATATTCATCAAAGTTTAAATAAACAGTTATAAGATATATCATTCACATATTATCATTATAATTTTTTTTCCACTAACCACCCCACATACAACACCCCACAGGATCAAGTTTTATACAACCTTACAAAAAATTTTCTCACAAACTTAATTACAACATCTAAGACTACATATTACATGCATGTTTCAAAAACAAAAGTGAAGGGGAAAATAAAAGTGAAAGAAAAATAGCAATGCTCCGCCAGTTCGACCTCTTCTATATGCCTCAAACCAAGCTTCGAGTCAACTCAACTCGAGAACTTACGAGTATCTAAAAAATTTAAAATGGTACTGTGAGCAACAATCATTTGCTCAGTGAGTGGAATAAAAGTACAACATAGGGGAACAATACGAGTGCATATAACATTTAAATAATCATATTTCTTTCATATGAGAAAACATTTAAAGCATAACTCATATCACAACTTTCCAAATCATATGAACTTTTACATAAATATAAATTATTCAAGGTATCACCATATTCACAATTAAACTCCACACATGTGTCATTGCACATACTCATCATGGGTCAATACATATCCCTTTATGATCATGTATCATACAGCTAAACAGAGCTTCATAATCAAAAGTATCAGATACGCAGAGCAAATCATGGGTCAATACGTATCCCAACCATGATTGTGTGTCACCCAATCATGATTCTCAGATACGCAGAGCGATCATGGGTCAATACGTGCAGGCAGAGTAGCCCCCAAAGAGCAAAGACACTCAATATACGCCCCAAAGGCTTTATGTATATCGAATGCGGTCCCAAAGACCTTTTTGAAATAGCATGACTAATGAGCACATGGAGTTTAAGAATATCAAAATACACATGTCATAATCTCATATCAATATCAAGTAAAACTTATTTTCACTTCACAAGCATTGTTCCCTGAAAATATTTTTGTATAAGATGTTACTCCATCTCATATGTAATCTTTGAAACATATCATAAATACTTCCCATAGCTCAAGATATGTTTCAATAATAACAATAATAAACTTTGCTTGAGGTAATTTCATAAATAAAAGAACTAATATATAACATTTTGCTATGTTGTAAATTTACCCACTTACCATGTAGTTTATGTTTTCAAAAAAGTTTACTAGATTTCCCTCCTCTCACTTGTAGCTTGTTCTTTTCCTACAAGCAAGGATGCTATTTCACTTTCCAATTACTAATAATAACAATATGCAATGCATGCTCATGTGAAACCTCGTTCACCTTAAAATGCATATAATCCCCTCTGGTACTAATATCTAACTTCAAATATTTATATTCATAGACTATTTCACACTTGGAACATCTCAATCTTTCATAACTTAACTAGGTGTTGTCTCAGGATTCCAGACTGAGTGTGCGTCAATAAATAATTCATAACTTCTTAACCCTAAGTGCAAATCTCATGATTCTAGATAATTTAGAAACTAGACTTATTAAGGTTTCCAATCTCCAAATATCATTAACTAATTGTAAGTGATCAAGTCATAAAAATCAAGACAATCTGACCTAGAGTTTATGCTTTGGCAGACTATGTATCACTGAATGATTAATTTATATCTTTAACAATACTTATCTACTTGATGAGATCCTAATTTTACTAGAATCTAGACTTCAGTAGGGTTTAATCATAAAAATTGTAGAATTCAACTCCTTGTATGACCCTATAACAAAAATAATTATTAGGGTCGTGATCTGTCCATGTCCTGGAACCTGATAGAAAACTTACTATGAAATGAAAAATTAATTTCTCCACATCTACGTATTCAAATTGGATGATTCCACTTCTCACCGAAGCCTTGTGAAGTATACTTTAACATGAATAAATTTCAAACCCTAATTTGATTTACCCTAATCATACTCTAATCTAAAAGGCAGACCTATCTCTAACTCAGGACAGAGTGAGCGACCTACGGTACTCGGTTCATAACTTTCTCTACAGAAGTTCTTTTTACATGATTCTTGTGGTCACTAACATCGAGAGGATGAACCATGACAATTTTCAGAATTTATGAAAAACTACTTACTAAGGTATGATCATATGAAATTGAAGGTCGATTTCGGATCCACAGATTCACCCTAACCCAGCAAACTTGTCGAATTTCCTTAGGCTGTTCGGCAATGGATCTGATCTTGAAAATTTTTCATCTTGCAGGTAATACGAGTAAATTATTTATATATTTTGTACAAAATTTTGACACATCATATGATGGTCTGAAAAAATCATTTTCTAAGCAGTTGGTGAGCTGCCTGCTTCATCTGCTTGAAACCCTATTGGTTGAAATGGAGGTCCAATCATATTATGTGGTTAAAAGTTAGTGTGAAACTTCTAATTAACATTAGTTAATCATAATTAAACATGTTTATTATAATATTTACAAATATTAGAATTAATTCTTAATAATTTTATATAATTTCTTTATAACGCTTATCGATAATTTAATTTTGATTATGCTTTAATCCAAATGTTAATTGCTACTCGCAATCATGACTATATAAGCATCTAAACTTACTTAAAATGCTAATTAAAAGTAATATTATGTTAAAAGGATATTTGTGGAGCACGTCCGTGACAGCTCATGTATTGATCGGTCGACCGGTATAGTCTTGACCGACTTTGTGTCGATCAGCAAGTTGACCGCCCTGCACTATTTTGAGCATAACATTTTGCATGGTTATTCAAATGAGATAATTTTTTATTATATGGATAGCTAACAAGATTCTCTACAACTTTGTTATTCATTATTCATCCAGAATTTAATACGATCATAGTCAATTTTTAACTCAAAGTTTAGGACATAAAGTTTTCCATTTTTATTTAAACTTTTTTCAACATTTAACTTTAATCTTCCGAGGTCTGTATCATCAAAATATAATTTTATATGGCATTAAAACTTTGCTCCACCACATATCACTACACCTTCAATGGCAAAGAAAAAAAAAGTCCAACAATCAACAAGTTGAGGGAATGACAATTGTTGTCCAACATGGCAAAGTTCACACTAAGGCTACATCAAGTTACAACAACACAAAGATACCTCACCAACTTTAGTATGAGGACTTTTTTCTAAACCCCAAAACCATTATCACAAATAAGTTGAAACCTTTACTGAAGCAACTGTCAAAAGAAAATTATCAAATCCAAACTTCGAGAGACATCTTTCAAATTTGTGACGCCGAAGTGAGGGATCATATTACAACACTTCTCTTGTCGAAACCTTTAGCAAATCCAAATGCTTACCTTGAAAAGTGATGAGACAATTCATTGAAACAATTGAAAGTAAGATGGAAACTCAAGACCAACACGTCCAACACTTAACAACTCAGTTGAACCAAATTAAGAAGCAAATGGAAGTGAATGATTTGTTTTGAATATTTGACATGGATCTCAAGATCGATGCCCTAAAAGTAAAGTTGCAATCCTTCGAGAATCAAGTTGCGCAGTTGAAATCTCTAAGCTCTAAATCTCCAAGGAACATCGATGAGAGTTCAACTGTCATCTTATGCTTATGCCACAATCAATATTCGCAGCAAGAAGGTGGCATCCAAAATTGTAGCCTTCAGCAAGGACAAGAATTACTCAATGGTACGTCAAGAATACAAGTGAATACATTGTTGAAGATGAACAAGTTCAAAGGAGGAACTCACATTTGGGGGACCTTGCGGCTCAATCATTATCTCCAATACTAACACCATCACTATCAACACCAGGAACCACATCTCCGCAATTTCAAATATCACCAAGGAGAAAAAGCAAATCATCGACATTAATGAAGATATCTTCAATTATTACAAAGCCATATAAAAGGAAAACAAAAAAAATCATACCACCAACACCAAAGACACCAACCACATCAATCCCATAGCAGCCTAAGAATCATTCATCTATCTTGGTCAAACATAGGGGTGTTCATCAGGTCGGGTCGACCCGTGAACCCGATGATCCGACCCGACCCGACCCGAACCGAACTCGACCCGACCATGGGTCAGGTCGGGTACGGGTTGGAAAATTTCAACCCGGCTTGACACAACCCGACCCGATTGACCCGACTTTTTATTTTTTTTTAATTTTTTTCTTTTTATTTAAACTTAAGGCTTATATTTAATTAAAAAAATTTAAAAACTTAAATAAAATATTTTAACCATAGAAATAATATTAAATATTTAAAAAACATATTTTATGCTTTTAAAATAATATTTTTTATATTAAATAAAATATAAAACAGTAAGAAAAAAATTAAAAAAAAGAAAATTGGGAACCCGACCTGACCCGACCCGATCGGATTTGTTCACGAGTCGGGTCCAACCCGACCCGTGAACACCCCTAGTCAAATGGTAGTGATATTTGGGTGTTTGAGTGATAACTTGCTGAAATTAAAGCAAAGAGTCAATTTTTCAATTTTTGGTCTCCCAACTCACTAGCTGCAAGTGCACAGGTAAGTTGTAGTAGACTCAAGTTGTCGTATCTACAAAGATTTAAAGTCATAGACTACCTAAAAATAGTTTAGACTAATCCTAATTAAGGTGGCAAAAACAAATTTTTAATTGAAAGTGAAAATAGATTTTTTAACAAGTGCAGAATGATAACAGGTTTGGGGTTTTGAAAACTTTTGCAAAACTGAATTATAAATGCTAGATTAATATCTAAAAAGGTTAAATTATCAATGAGGAAGGTTCTTCTAGGATTTGTGGTTCATCTAAATTAATTAAGGATGGAATGGATCAAGTTATCATTAATTGTCTAATTTTGATTCAATCTGAAAATGGCTACACCCACAGCTCAATTGGCCTCTAACTAAGCAACATATTGTCATATAGTTGTTAGCTAGATTGAATCAATAGAGGGTCCTCACTGAAAATCAAGTTATCACAGAGCTCAAATGAAAACGCAATGCTGATTTTTACAATTCAAAGAATACTGGAATGATAACTTGTAATTGCAATTATAAAAAGATGGAATCACTCCAATCAATCAAACAAGGATGAAATCTACCCAATAATAGTACTTGTGCTCCATGATTCATCTCTGAATTCAAGGGGGATTTAAAATCAACCTCTCAGTTGCAAGAAAAAGTGAAATCCACACAATACTCTAATTGATTGGGGTTAAAAGACATCCAATCTTAAATGGGGAATTCAGTGACTATCCAATGCTCCTTGGGTCATCTCTGACTCTCAAGAATGACCTTAAGACTACCTCTCAGTAGTGGATTAAAATGAGGCTTAACATTAGAAATCAGAATTCAAATGGAAATCAGAAACTAGAAATCAACAAATAGAATTCTGCAATTCAGGAAATCAGAATCATAAATCAATGGAATTCTGGCTTGCCAACTGATTCTTGACCCATCTCTGGACTGCAAGACATCTCTAAAGTTCACCTCTCAGTGATTGGAAGAAATCAGGGGATTCAATTGGTAAAACAGATTCCAGCAAAGAAATTAAAAAAAAAATAGGATTCAAAATTTCAATTCAGAAATCAAAAGGGCAATCTGATTTGAGCTAAGAGTATGCCAAACTACCTGATTCATTTCTGAATAAGATAGGAACAATAGCAATATCCCTGTAACTCAATTAGTCAGATTGAGATGGAAGAACAGGTTCAAACAGCCACAAAAATCAGAACTTTCAGAAAAATAGGAAATCAGAATTCAGACTTTTCAATCAAAAATGTAGTTCAATAACATACCATTGATTCCTATTCATTTCTGAATAAGAGTTAGATCAAAAGATAACGTCTCAGTTACAGATTACAATGAGACCTATCAATGGCATAAATCAATGCAGAACAATTCTGAAATCTGAAAACTAGATTTGATTTCAGTGTAGGGTTATAATTCTGTCCATATCCATCCAAAACTAATCTAAACTACTACCCTATCCTAGAAGAAATGGAGTTTAGCTCCTCATATTTACAGAACATGACATCAAATGGATTGAGAAACAGATACAAATCATTGATTGATTGAAGCTCTCGGCCATCAGCAGCAAGTCCAGCAGCAGCCCTCAGCAGCAGCTCCTTCCTTGCTCCAAACCCTGAAATGACTAGCCCCCTCTCTCCTCCAGAAATTTCACCTTTGTTATGACTCCTATCCACCCTTTGTTCAGCATCAGAATGTTCTAATCCTTCTGATTGCAGCCACATGTCCCAGCCTGAATTCCCAGCTGCAGATTCCTTTTTGTGCAGAAAAAAGTAGATGGTCCCCCCTACTTTTTCCACTTTTTGGCCACCTTTTTCCCTGCTACAAATCCCAAAACAGCAAGCATCAAAGCCCTTGAATGGTGTTTTGACAAATAAAGATTAAGATGATGATAGTTGCTAGCTCAGATATCAATTAAAATTAGGTGTTGTGCAGGAGTGATAACTTATATCAATATTAATGATTTTAGGGGCCCGGAATGATAACTTTAAGGAAATCTAGGAAAATGTCCTAATATGGGTGGTTCAAAGCATTTCAGGCATTAAATGGATTAGAGTGACAAGTGAGTGAAGTCAGAAATAAAAAATGAATAAGATTTCTAAGAAGTGATAACTTGGGTGCCCAAAAACGATAACTTATATGACTTAAAAATGATAACTTGTGATAACTTGAGTTGTGGTTATCCAAATGTGATGAAATTTGACCAGCAATGAGTTAAAACAATAATAAGATGATTGCTTAAGGCCCCTGTGCAGAATTAATGGTTTTGCAAGTCAAAATGACAGAATTGCCCTTTAACGATAACTTGGCAAAGGAAAAATGATAACTTGTTCAAATGGGTTTAAAACTTTGCACAAGCTGAGCTATGAATATCCAAATATGATTTATACATGATAATGATGGATTTAGGACAAGAAAACCATTGAAAATCAGTTCACTCAAAATAATGATAACTTGACATATAAGAATGATAACTTGTCCTCAAAATGATAAGTTGGCATAGAATTTAAATATTAATGGATTTTGGCATTTCAGAACCTCTATGCACATGGAATTAAGTATGAAATGAGGAATATCAACTAGTTATCACAATGTATGCATTCCATGTATAATTGGCCCAAATATAGGCAAAAGTGGGAATCGATATGTGTGAAAAGTATCTAAAATGGGTTAGAAACTTATAGTGATCAGCTAGTGATCATCAAACAAATCACAACTCCCTATGAATGTTGTTGTAATTGAAGAACAGACACTACCGCCTAGCAATGCATGGTTGGAGACTTTGGACATCGCACACCATTGCATTTGCTGAGCATCCCCATGATGAGTATTCACGATCATATCAAATAATCTCGGCGAGATTGTTCCTTAATTGTTGATCTATTTTGTAACGCCCCCAAAATCGCACCTTCCGCCACGTAGGCGGTCAGATTGACTCCGAGGGCGCTACACTATCTACTGCTTTACTGACCTTGACCATTCGACAAAATAGCTTAAGTGGCACTAATAAAATAATAATAAACATGATAGAGAACTTTAAATGTTGAAGAATAGTCAAAATATCACGATGAAGGATTTTAATGCGGAAATTCATAATGTCTCATATGATATAAAATATGCGGAAGTTCATGATGTCTTGTAATATGAAAAATGTGCGGAAGAAAAACGTGATGTCTCTGAACAATAATGATCATTAAACAAATATGCGATAAAGAAGCTCAGAGCAGAAATATCAGTCATGTGCAACATTCTCTAAGCCATGCGTCCTCCAACACCTCGTCAGTTGGCATTCTCACCTGCAAAATCCCAATGCAAGAGAATAGAATACCCATGAGCAAAGAATGCCCAGTATCATAGCAATAGACGTGAAATAAAGATCAGTGATGATAAGAAAATCGATGTGTAAATCTCTAATCATATCAGTACTCTATTCTTTACTATAATAATGCCTTGTCTTTACATTGCTCTGCTTTTTTCTTTACAATATCTCTACTTTACTTTACAGTGCTTTGCTTTACATTACTCTGTTGTACACTGCTTTACTTTACATTGCTTTTCTTTTCAATATCCTGCTCTACTTTACTTTGCATTACTCAGCTGTGAGTTGTACTACGTCTTTTACATTACTAGGATATCCTTAGAGTTGGTTGTCCTATGCGAGCTCGACTTTATTAAGTTGGCATGCCAGGAGTGCCTCTCTGATTCACTGATGCCAGTAAGCCCATAAATGGGAAAGAGGGTGGGTGTTACTGCCTCACCCCAATTCGGAAGGTAGGGGAAGACTTCCTACAATCCAGAAATAGTGGTCGGTTACAAGACTTTATAGGTTCACTGTCTCCTCAGCTAGCTACCTGTCCCTCTGGCATAATACTTTAATCTTTAAAAGGAAGAGGTGTGACCATAGCATCACCCTTCAATTCGAGATATCGGTGGGAGAACACCTGAAATCTCAAAAATAGTGGGCATCTAAGCCAGTAGCTTCGTGGTCCCCTCAGCTAACTACATATCCCCCCATTGCTTTAATCTCTGATCTCTACTTTAACATTGGGGCGGCACATAGCAATCCCTCATCTTTGTCTTTACTTTAATTATCTTTCATTAATGTGAAATCCATGATTTAGGCTCTACTGAAGGTTGATCTTTGCACAATGAGACTCAGCCAGTATAGGTGAACAAGTCAGAGTCGTAATTAGGTTTAGAAGTGAAACAATCTGATTAAGTTTGATCGTTGGGCCTCTGTCGGACCGGTCGACCGCCCCTGATGGACCGGTCGACCGCTCACTGGTACTGGTTGACCGATTCTCTGGAATCGGTCGACCGAGTTCTCTAGTGATACGAGAATCGGTCGACCGAGTTCTCTAGTGATACACCTACAAATTGGTCGACCATCCAGGGTGTCGGTCGATCGATCGTCAGGCCATGGAGATGCGTACTGCGCATCGGATCGGTCGACCGTTCACTGGAATCGGTCGACCGATCACATGATTAAAATTTTTCTATTATTATACAACCGGTCGACCACCACGGTGAGGCCAGTCGACTGATAGGGAAGAACTCGTATGAGTTCTGTGAGTGGACCGGTCGACCGCTAGCAGAATCGGTTGACCGGTCCCTGCGATAAAATAGGGCCACCTGAGTTTAACTCCGATTCTGGCAGTCCTCCGGCCATAATTAAGTCACGACATGAATAGAAAAAATGTAGCTAACAATCTCAGGAATTCAATGAACAATTTTCGATCAATAATTGATCAATATTTCCTCGTCTAGGGATTTTAAACACTAAGGGTACCTTTTTTGTCGGAATTTGAGTTCGTCGGTCATTTTCTTGTCGTCCGGTTGTCGTCGGGCTTCCTGATTGGTGAGGGGAAGTGGCACAGTTCCTGCGCATGTCGAGGAGGGTCGCCGTGCGCTGAGGAGCGTCGATCGCCGGTCGTTCGTGAGGTCATTTTTGCTCCACCGCTCGCGCATGGCGGTCGTCGGATGAGAGGAAGACGAGGAAGGGAGAGGAAGTGGCTGGCAGGGGTTCCAAGAGGGCGCATGGCAGCCCCTCTCCCCTCCCTTCTTATACGCCTCGGCCGACCCTTGGTCGGCCGGAGGCGAACGATCGGAAGGCCAGGGGAGACGTCACCTCCCCTATCGACCGATCGTTTCATATTATTCTTTATTTTTTTTATATATGTATGAGGCGTCACATACCCACTAAAATGAAAATTCATCCTCGAATTTGGATAAGAGTTAAGGCTTACCGAAAAGTTAAGCTTAGGAGTGGATCGGTCCAATTAAGCTTTGATTAATGGGTCTCTGTCGGACCGGTCGACCGCCCCTGATGGACTGATCGACCGCTCATTGGTACCGGTCGACCGGTTCTCTGGAATCGGTCGATCGAGTTCTCTGGTGATATGCCTACAAATCGGTCGACCGTACAGGGCATCGGTCGACTGGTCGTCGGGCCATGGAGATGCGCACTGCGCATCGAATTGGTCGACCGTTCACTGGGACCGGTCGACCAATCGCATGATTTAAACCTGTCTGTCATCATATAGACCGATCGACCGCCATGGTGAGGCCGGTCGACCGGTAGATAAGAATTCGTAAGAGTTCTGTAAACGGACCGGTCGACCGGTCCCTACGATAAAACAGGGCCGTCAGATTTCTTCTTGGATTTCGGTGGCCTTCCGACTGTCAATTGACGCCGAACTAAATATGAAACTTGTAGGGATTTACTTCAGGATCAATATGAATCTATTTTACGCAACAAATGATCGATAATTCATCGTCTATAGGATTTCAATGCTAAGGTACCTTTTTCGACGAACTATCGAACGTTCTCCGATCGCTGTTCGTCGTCCGTGGGTCGTCGGTGGTTTGCTGATGACTAGAGGGATTTGCCCGGCCTGCGTGCGTGTCGAGGGAGGGTCTCTGGACGTCGAGAGAAATCAATGATTCATCATCGATGTCGCCCTCTATCTCTGCCGCTCGTGCGCGTGGGTCATCGGTCGCCGGAACGAAGGGGAGAGGGTGATTGGTGGTGGTCGGGGTTCCAAGCGGCGCAATGGCGACCTCCCCCCCTTCTTATACACCCCGACCAACCCTTGGTCGGCCGGAGGCGAACGATCGGCGAGGGGAGGCGACGCCTCCTCTGTCGACTATTCATTTCGTATTATTTTTTATTATGCACGAAGTGTCAGATTATTACCCACTAAAAAGAAAATTCATCCTCGAATTTGGATAAGGATTAGGGCTTACCAAAAAGTTTCAGAAATTTCTCTCGCATTTCCGATTCTACTTCCCACGTTGCTTCTTTTCCTTGGTGATGCTTCCATGCCACTTTGACCAGTGCTATTCTCTTCCTCCCTTGTTGATGTTCTTGGTACTCCAATATCTCTGTGGGTTGTTCTTCATACGTCAGATCCTCCTTGAGATTTGGTTCCTCAATTTGGATCACATTGGCGTAGTCATGCTTGTACATCCGGAGTAGGGAGACATGGAAGACGTTGTGTTTTCTTGAGTAGGCCGGAGGTAGGGCCAACCTGCATCCTGAATCTCCAACCATATCTAGTATTTCGAATGGGCCTACGTACCTTGGATTCAATTTCTCCCGTTTGCTAAAACGCATCACTCCTTTGGTGGGGGAGACT
Source organism: Pontederia crassipes (assembly GCA_030549335.1). Taxonomy (NCBI): domain Eukaryota; kingdom Viridiplantae; phylum Streptophyta; class Magnoliopsida; order Commelinales; family Pontederiaceae; genus Pontederia; species Pontederia crassipes. The sequence goes on along the minus strand of CM060195.1, from coordinate 12,027,440 downwards.
TTCAGCAGAACTTGGTCACCTGTCTTGAACTTATGTTCTCGGCGCTTCTTATCCACGTAGGCCTTCTGACGATCTTGAGTAGTCTTCATTTTTTTCTTTATTAGCTCAACCCTGTCCGTGTACTCCTGGGTCTGCTTCTGTAGTTCTGCACTCAAGATCTTCCTTTCTCCCACTTCGCCCCAACATGCCAGAGAACGACATGGGCGACCATACAATGCTTCAAAGGGAGACATCTCTATGCTGACATGGAAGCTGTTGTTGTAGGAAAACTCTATGAGAGGAAGGTGCTTGTCCCAACTGCCGTGCCAATCCAGAGCGCATGCTCTCAGCATATCCTCCAGTGTCTGGATCGTCCTCTCTGATTGACCGTCTATTTGAGGATGGAAAGCGGTACTATACCGAAGTCTTGTTCCAAAGGCATTCTGAAGACTCTTCCAGAACCTTGATGTGAACCTGAGATCTCTATCGGACACAATGGCTGATGGGATCCCTTGAAGCCTGACAATCTCCTTCACATATAATTTCATGAGGCTTTCAAGAGATTGTTTTACCTTAATGGATAGAAAGTGAGCCGATTTAGTGAGTCAGTCCACTATAACCCAAATGGCATCATGCCCTTTCAAAGTCCGAGGCAAGACTGTGATAAAGTCCATCGAGATCTCTTCCCACTTCAACTATGGGATACCCAGACTCTTCAAGGTTCCTTGTAGTTTCTGATGTTCCACCTTGACCTGTTGGCACACTATACATTTGGAGACATACTCGGCTATCTCCTTCTTCATGTCTGGCCACCAGAAACTTCTCTGAACATCTTTGTACATCTTTGTACTTCATGGGTGAATTGCAAATTCGGACTTGTGGCATTCGTCTAGCACTTCTCTTCGGAGTTCAGGGTTCTCCGGTACCCACAAACAATCACGATACCTTATGCCACCATCCAAAGAGACTTTGAAATTCGTTGTTTCCATACTTGTCTTTATCATCATACTTTGATACTCTATGTCTCCTATTTGAGCTTCTATAATCCTCCCTATCATATCCGGCACTATTTTCTGTATCATCATTAGTGACCCATCATGTTGTACTCTTGGTGTCCATTTAAACAGTTCTTCTATGATTTTGAACCGTCGTAGACGCATATAAGCCAAGGATCCTTTCCATTTTCTGCTGAGTGTGTCAGCTACTGAGTTTGCCTTGCCTAGTTGGTAATTGATGGCAAACTCGTAATCCTTTAGGAATTCCATCCAACGCCTTTGACGCATATTCAGCTCCTTTTGAATAAAAACATTTCAAACTTTTGTGATCTGTATAGATCACAAATTCTTCTCCATATAAGTAGTGGCGCCAAAGCTTGAGGACGAACACTACTACTGCCAACTCGAGATCATGTGTTGGATAATTGACTTCATGCTTCTTCAGCTGTCTGGATGCGTACGCCACTACTTTGCCATGTTGCATTAGCACGCATCCCAATCCCATGCCGCTGGCATCACTGTATATCACGTAACCACCGTTGCTCGATGGTAACGTCAGGATTGGCACTGAAGTTAGTCGTTCCTTTAATTCTTGAAAGATCTCCTCACACTTGGGTGACAAATGAACTTTTCTCCCTTCCTTGTGAGCTTGGTCAGCGGCAACTATCCTGGAGAAGTCCTTGATAAAACGTCTGGAGTAGCCGGCTAAACCAAGAAAACTCCTAATCTCGGAGACGTTCTTTGGTTGGGTCCAGTTGGACACTGCCTCTATCTTTGCCGGATCCACTGCAACTCCATCCTTAGAGATGATGTGTCCGAGGAATATTATCTGTTCTAGCCAAAATTCACATTTGAAAAACTTCGCATACAGTTTCTTTGTCCGCAAAGTTTTCAATACAATCCTCAAATGTTCTCTATGTTGTTCCATACTTGACGAATAGATGAGGATGTCATCCACGAAGACAATTACGAACTTATCCAGGTGTTCGTGGAAAGTCCGATTCATGATATCCATGAATGCAGTCGGGGCATTCGTCAACCCAAATGGCATCACCATGAATTCATAATGCCCATATCTTGACCGAAATGCTGTCTTCGGGATGTCTTCTTCTGCCACTCTCAGTTGATAGTATTCGCTTCTCAGGTCAATCTTTGAGAATACTTTTACCTTGGACAGTTGATCAAATAAGTCATCGATGCGAGGTAGCGGATACCTGTTCTTTATCGTGACTTTGTTCAACATTCTGTAGTCGATACAAAGTCTCAATGATCCGTCCTTCTTCTTGACAAAAAGGACTGGTGCTCCCCACGACGAAACACTGGGCCTGATGAAATCTTTGTCTAATATCTCTTGAATCTGGTCTTTCAATTTCTTCATCTCTGCTGGAGCCATGCGGTATGGGGCTTTGGAAATTGGTGCAATTCCTGGTGTCACTTCGATACGAAAGTCTATCTCTCTTCTGGGCGGTAGACCGCTAACATCCTCAAGAAAAATATCAGAAAATTCCCTCACAACTTCTATGTCCTGAGGAGTCTTTTTTGGTTCCTCTGTCTTGGTTATACTGGCCAGATAACCTCTACATCCTTTTTGCAGTAACTTCTGTGCCTTCATGGCAGATACTATGATCTTTGGTTCCTTTTGTGCAATTCTCCTAACTATAACTTTATCTTTACTTTGTGTACCTATGATTACTTTCTTTTGTTTGCACAGGATGGAAGCATCATGTGAGGTTAGCCAATCCATGCCCAAAATTATATTATAATCTCTCATGGGGATGATGATGAGATTGGCAGGATGGTTCCTTTTCTCTATTTCTATGGGTACATTAGGGAGATCTTTTGTGGTGATGAGGGTGCCTTGTGGGGTCAATATATTCATCTTCTACTCTAAGTTTACTATTTTCAACCCTAATGTTTTGGCACACTCTTCTGATATAAAAGAATGTGAGGCACCGGAATCGAATAATACTTTGGTAGGTAAATCAGCTATGAATAGCGTACCTCGAATGACATCAGCGTCATTCTGGGGAGCATCCTCTTCCAGATTGAAGAGCCTTCCCTGTACCAACTGTTGTTGTCCACGTCTCGGACAACTCGCTGCCATGTGATACCGGTTATCCCGTCGTTGGTGTTGCCGATTATTCCCACGAAATTGTTGCTTCTGGTGGGAGCTATGCCCTATATTCTGCTGGGCCCTCTTCTCCTTCATGAGGTCTTGATGGTCCCTCTCGGTCAGGGTTGCCAGGCTGATCGCTTCATCCAGGGTTTTACAATTCTCTGGCCTAGTCTGGGATCTCAGTGAGGGCCTTAGTCCGTCCACAAAATGTTTCACCAGCTCCACATCGTCCATGGTCAATTTAGAGTATTTCTTCAACCGGATGAACTTGGTCACATATTGGTCCACGGTCATAGCCCCTTGCTCCAGATGTAGGAATTCCTTCTGCTTCAAGTCTTTCTGGAAGGTCGGGAGGTAGCGCGTCTCAAATGCTCTCCGAAAGTCTCCCCATTCCACGGTCCTAACTCCCGGAAAGCTGGTGGCCTTCTTTTCCTTCCACCATTCTTTGGCATCTCTCTGGAGAGTATCTCCAGCGAATAGGACCTTCTTGTGCTCCGGGACGTCGAGGATATCGAACTTTTCCTCCAAAGTCTCGATCCATTGCTCGGCAATGTCGATTCCTCCCTCTCCATTAAACGTCGGAGGTTTCGACCTCCAAAACTCTTGCAGAGTACAAGGGATGGGGGCCTGACATCCTTGCTGTGGTGGCGAATCGAGCCTAGGTGGGGTAGGCGGAGGAGGATTCAATGGAGGTGCAGGAATAAAATGGGCCTCCTCTTCGTTATAAACTTCGTACTCGCTGGACGCTGATCATCTTCTCTAGTCAGCCATCTATAAGGATATCATGGCAATGTTTGAGAAGGGCATATAATCAAGAATCTTTAATAAGGATCAAAATCTTATATTAAAAATGGAGACCATGCTTGTTCAACATTTACTAAAGAAAAGCGTTCATTTCTCATTAAGATTTTCAAATAGTAACATATGTCTGAGGCACACTAAGGCCTTCCACAAGGAAAAGAAAACAGCATTGTACTAATTGCTACGTGGGGAGGGTCCCTCTGGTCTATTCCCGGGATTCTTCGGAGTATTAGGGCATTTCCCTTCAAAATGTCCTTCTTGATCACAGAGACCACAGTATTCCTGTGGATCTGTCTGACTGATAAGACTAAGGTCTCTGAACTGAAATCCCCTAAGTGGTGCCGGGACTTCTTCTTCGTCATCAGAAGATATATAAATTGGATTATTTATATGTCTTCCCATGCGAGTTCCCCCCTTGGATTACTTCTTCCCATGTCCCAATGGGTGGGGAGGGTAAATTAGGATCGTTACTTCCCACGCTTTCTGAATTGGAGTGCTCCGGTATCTCTGGAGTAGGCTGTGTCAGGGTTGAAGGATCTAGTGGCCACATACGTATCCCAACTATATGGCCCCTACCCCTTTTGACAATCCTGGTTACCATGTGGCGTGGAGGCATCTATAACATAAATTAATTCAATAATATAAGTATGACTCACATAGGAATGTACTTATTACTTACTTGAGGAGTGGAGCCGCAGATGCTTGAGAAGTTGCACATGACTTTACTTTGAGCTGTATGACAATAAGAATGATGAATGCTTATGCATGAACCTATACTCTACTATGATCAATGAAGGAGCCAAGAATTTAGGCTCTGATACCAAACTGTAACGCCCCCAAAATTGTACCTTCCGTCACGTAGGCGGTCAGATTGACTTCGAGGGCGCTACACTATCTACTGCTCTACTGACCTTGACCATTCAACAAAATAGCTTACGTGGCACTAATAAAATAATAATAAACATGATAGAGAACTTTAAATGCGGAAGAATATTCAAAATATCACGATGAAGGACTTTAATGCGGAAATTCATAATGTCTCATATGATATAAAATATGCGGAAGTTCATGATGTCTTGTAATATGAAAAATGTACGGAAGAAAAATGTGATGTCTCTATGCGATAAAGAAGCTCGGAGCAGAAATATCAGTCATGTGCAACATTCTCCAAGCCCTGCGTCCTCCAACACCTCGTCAGTTGACATTCTCACCTGCAAAATCCCAATGCGAATAGAATACCCATGAGCAAAGAATGCCCAGTACCATAGCAATAGACGTGAAATAAAGATCAGTGATGATAAGGAAATCGACGTGTAAATCTCTAATCATATCAGTACTCTATTCTTCACTATAATAATGCCTTGTCTTTACATTCCACTGCTTTTTTTTTTACAATATCTCTACTTTACTTTATAGTGCTTTGCTTTACATTACTCTGTTGTACACTGCTTTACTTTACATTGCTTTGCTTTTCAATATCCTGCTCTACTTTACTTTGCATTACTCAGCTGTGAGTTGTACTACGTCTTTTACATTACTAGGATATCCTTAGAGTTGGTTGTCCTATGCGAGCTCGACTTTATTAAGTTGGCATGCCAGGAGTGCCTCTCTGATTCACTGATGCCAGTAAGCCCGTAAATGGGAAAGAGGGTGGGTGTTAGTGCATCACCCCAATTCGGAAGGTAGGGGGAAGAATTCCTACAATCCAGAAACAGTGGTCGGTTACAAGACCTTATAGGTTCACTGTCTCCTCAGCTAGCTACCTATCCCTCTGGCATAATACTTTAATCTTTAAAGGGAAGAGGTGTGACCATAGCATCACCCTTCAATTCGAAATATCGATGGAAGAACGCCTGAAATCTCAGGAATAGTGGGCATCTAAGGCAGTAGCTTCGCTGTCCACTCAGCTAACTACCTATCCCCCCATTGCTTTAATCTCTGATCTTTACTTTAACATTGGGGCGGCACATAGCAATTCTTCATCTTTGTCTTTACTTTAATTATCTTTCATTACTGTGAAATCCATGATTTAGGGTCTACTGAAGGTTGATCTTTGCACAATGAGACTCAGCCAGTATAAGTGAACAGGTTCGATTAAGTTTGATCGTTGGGTCTCTGTCGGACCGGTCGACCGCCCATGATGGACCGATCGATCGCTCACTGATACCGGTCGACCGGTTCTTTGGAATCGATCGACCGAGTTCTCTGGTGATACGCCTACGAATCGGTCGACCGTCCAGGGTGTCGGTGGACCGATCGTCAGGCCATGGAGATGCGTACTGCGCATCGGATCGGTCGACCGTTCACTGGAACAGGTCGAAAGATCGCATGATTAAAATTTGTCTATTGTTATATAGATCGGTCGACCGCCACGGTGAGGCCGGTCGACCGATAGGGAAGAACTCGTATGAGTTCTGTGAGTGGACATGTCGACCGCTGGCAGAATCGGTCGACCGGTCCCTACGATAAAATAGGGCCGCCAGACTTTAACTCCGATTCCGACGGTCCTCCGGCCATAATTAGGTCACAACATGAATAGGAAAAATGTAGCTAACAAACTCAGGAATTCAATGAACCATTTTTGAACGATAATTGATCAATATTTCCTTGTCTAGGGATTTTAAACGCTAAGGGTACCTTTTTCGTCAGAATTTGAGTTCGTCGGTCGTTTTCTCGTCGTCCGATTGTCGTCGGGCTTCCTGATCGGTGAGGGGAAGTCGCATGGTTCCTGCACACATCAAGGAGGGTTGCCACGCTCTGAGGAGTCATCGATCGCCGATCGTTCGTGAGGTCATTTTTGCTCCGCCGCTCGCGCACGCCGGTCGCCAGACGAGAGGAAGACGAGGAAGGGAGAGGAAGTGGCTGTCAGGGGTTCCAAGAGGGCGCATGGCAGCCCCTCTCCCTCCCCCCCTTCTTATCACCCTGGCCGACCCTTGGTCGGCCGGAGGCGAACGGTCGGAAGGCCAGGGGAGGCGACGCCTCCCCTGCCGACCGATCATTTCGTATTATTCTTTTTTTATATATATGTACGAGGCGTCACATATTTATTCGATGTATAATAACCATCTCATAGTAGTGTCATCATATGACATGTCAAATTGAAGCTAATGACTCTAAGTTAGAACTATTATTCATGAACTCTTAATTCTTAGTTTAAATCTTATTTTTGTTTGATTAGTTAGTTTTCTTTTTTTTGTATCTTTATCTTATTTTTGTTAATTTTCATTTTAACCAATCATCCCAACCAAGTCCCAATTTTCAATGATTTTAGAAAAAATAAAATAAAGATCATGAGACATTATTCCAATATCACGACATTACTTTCGATTCTACGAGCCGTACTTGAGTTTCACAGCTCATCAGTATATATCTTTCTTGCATTCCTTATCTCACGAGTTGTGATGATCATGTTATGACCCATAACATTTCCCTTATCACCTTGTTGTTCCGTAGCTCTTGATTCGTGCTATAGCCTCTTTATGCTCACTCATAAAAACATTATTTTTATTTTTATCAATTTCATGAGTTGTGATTCATATGTCACGGGGCTAACAATAGGTCCATCGGAATAATTTCAATTTTCCTCGGCCATAATATTCTTATCATGGAGTGAACATAATATATTTAGTGTATAGTGTGTGTATGTACGTAACATATATACTATTATATTATATATACAATATATATATATATATATATATATAGAGAGAGAGAGAGAGAGTTAGTTACATAAAATATATGATTGTGTGAATGGAGATAATAGAACTAATTTGATGTGTGAACAATGTTACCAAAATTACGATCTTGATCGTATCCTATATGGAATTTACAAATATGTATTACATTTGAGATTATTTTTTAGAAACCATAGAATTGTAAGATTTAGATCATAAGAGTGATATTAACAATATTGCTCCAATTTATTTTTCATTTTTGAGAAATAAAATTAAGAAAAAGATGATTGATTATAATTAAAATTTTAAAAATATATTTTCCCAAAGTTAATTTAATATAAATTTAAATTAGATATATAATGGCAATCCATATTCATCATATCGTTATCATTTTTTGTCAATTATTATTAAATTACTACTACATAAGTAATTATATACGTGTATAGGAAATCTTGATAGGATAATAGTTAAAATAATATTATCTATAATCTAGATCATTATATATTTATTTAAAAAAATATTTTTAATATAACTTTATATAAGAAATTATATTTTTTAATATATAAGTGCAATCTCACTATCTTCGACCTTATGAACTATACCTTGTGTCTGGTGCTTGTCCAATCATATGGGTTTTTTTTTTGAAAGAAAGGATTCATTACGTTAAGTTATTGTACAAAAAAGGAGCAAGCCCGGGAGGTGGCTGCTCATCCCAAAAGCATTCGATTGGTTAGTGCGAGCAAAAGTAGTGAGAAGGTCGGCCAACTGGGAGACAATATTTGGTGTAGTATGTTGCAAAAGGTTCCAGATGTCTTCAAAAATGTTGTGAAGGCTCCAAGGAGGCCAGCGGTGCATGAGGAAGCCCATCAGTGCCGTCGAGTCGGAGTAGATTTTTAGACGAGATAATATGCAATCACGACAGTGTCGAAGAGCCATTAGAAGAGCATGAGCCTCAGTCTCGAGGTCAGAGCTGGCAGCATGGAAGGAGGTGCCAACAAAAAGAAAAGAGCTGTTAGACTGAAGGATGTAGCTAATTCTGCCTGCCCAGAGGCCTCCAGAAAGGAGTCGTCTAAGTGGAGATTCACCTAGAGCTGGGATGGAGCCTCCCACTGGACCTGATCTAGGTCATGGGGGTGGGCAAGGGGAGAGGGGAAGGAGGGGCCTCAGGAATATGGACCTTAGAATAATCGTAGAAACCAGCAAGGATCCTCTGCCAAGCTACGTCCATGGTAACACGCCGGGAACTGAAATGAATGTTCTTACGTAGATTCCAGATCTCCCAAAGGCAAAAAGCAAATAGGGAAAGGAAGTGTCGATGGGAGTTCTTATCCAACTTTGAACCCTCGTGGACCCAAGAGCCTTGGTGCCAAGAGGGGGTGAATTGGAAAGAAACTCTCATATGATATTAGAAGATGGACCAAAGTTGGTGAGCAATTGGGAATTCAAAGAATAAGTGTACGCATGTTTCAGGTATAGTGTCACATAGCGGACAAGAGGGATCAATGTTGTTATTGAAGAGGAGTATGGTATCCAAGGTTGGAAGTCTGAGGTGGAATAGCTTCAATAAAAACAAATGTATTTTGGGAGGGATAGGAATCTGCCATAACATCCCTCACGATGGCCTGCATAAAGTTTGGTGAAAAACATGATTAATTGAGCTAGTATTAGCACGTCCATGGGTATCTGTCACCCAAACCCACACATCATCATTGGCATAAGATGGAAGATAGAGACAAGTAATATCCGAGATAATGAAAGGACCAAAAATAGAGTGTAGGAGGGTTAAGTTCCATGTACTGCCAGCTATAAGATAATTGGCTGAGAAATCTATGTCGACACTGAGGAAGGGGATTGAGAGGATAGATGGGGAACTACCAGAGCTTACAGATTTCATAAAACCATCCGAAGATCAGGTAAGAATGAAAGAATTGAGCGCCAAGATTTAGAAATATGGCATGGAGTGGGATTAGGCTGTCAGAGCTGTAAGGGGTCATATTTGGCAAGGATTAGTTGGGACCAGGGAGAAGGGATATTGTTCAGTAGGTCCATGATACGTTTATCAAGGAGCGATAGGCAAACCACATAGAGGTTACGGATGCCAAGGCCACCCAGGGTCTGAGGAAGTTGAGCCATCGGCTAGCTGATATGGTGGGCAGAATGACGGCCATACCAGAATCCCACAGGAAGAGTTAGAAAGTTTTTCTAGTGTATGATGTTTTCCAGTGAGAGGCATGGAACCAAGCGAGTAAATTGGTGAGGACATCATCACGGAATTGATTAGAGTTACCCTACCAACTTGGCTAAGAAGGTGCGCTTAGATATCTTGACAGATAGGAATTGTTGGTCACGCACTGGAAGTGCAAGGGGAGAAACAGGAATTACTAGGTAGGTGAAGGGGAAAGAACCAAAGCGGAGCCCCAAGGCAGTACAAAGTATGTTCTACGGCATTGGGGTAAAGAGAGGGGAAAGTAAACCTCAGATGTTTTAGGATTAATCCTTTGGTCAATGATGAAGTTATAGATCTCAAGTATACTCTTAATGTAGATACAGATTTTCCTATTGGCTTTAAGGCAAATGAGGAGGTCGTTCGCATAGAGAATGTGCGGGAGGGAGAAGGTATTTATTTGGAAAGGCGAGATATGACCTAAATCAGTGTGGAGATGCATAATAGAAGAGAAAATTTGAGAGACAATGATAAAAATATAGGGAGAGAGGAGATCGTCCATTCAGATGCCTTTGTGCGCTTTAAAATAAGGGGAGGCAGTGCCATTAATACAATAGGAGAAGTATGGGGAGTTGATACAGTATGTGATCCAAGATATGAATTGAACAGTGTAGTTCGTACGGATGAAAATGATGGTGATAAATTCCCAAGAGATCCTATCAAATGCTTTCTCCATGTCAGCTTTAATGAGCATATATTTTTGGTGGCCAGAGTTTAGGGAGTGAACAAGATCGTGTGTGATAAAAATGTTATCGTGAATGGATCTTCCACGGGGAAAGGCAGACTGTGCATGATCAATAATGCCATTGAGAATTGGATGGATCCGATTGGCAATAATTTTGGATAAAAGTCGGTAGAGGACATTGCATAAGTAGATTGGGCAGAAATCTTTCACATTGCGAGAGCTTATAGTTTTAGGGATAAAAACAAAAGACGTGAGGGCCCAAGAGTGGGGAAAGGAGTTGTGTTGAAAGAAGGAAAGGATTTCCTAGGAAATGTGAGGGCCAATAATGTCAGTAATGACGATAGAATTCAATCGTGAAACCGTCAGGCCCCGGGGTCTTGCCTGTGGGCATGCTCTAAAGAGTAGAGCGGATCTCTTCAGGGAGTAACAGGGGCAATTAGAGAAGCAGAGCTTTCCAGGGAAATAGAAGGCACTGGAGGACAGCAATCGCTAGGTGGGGAAGGCGAAAGGGAGGGAGACCAAAGGGTTTTATAGTGATCTACAAATAGAGTCCTTATGCCAATTTTTCTAGTTACTTTAGTGCCATCCGAGGTGTAGAGTTCATGGATAGTATTTTGGGGATGACGAATGAGGGTAGAAAGGTGAAAGTATATGGTGTTTCTATCACCCTGTCTTAGCCAGTTAGTTTTATATTTGATCACCGTTTCAAACTAATTTGATGAAGTAGAGCAGCGTGGAGGTGTAAGCCAATCGAAAGGACAGAAGTTCCGCTTCTGAGAGGCCATGATTTGCATCAGCGATCTCTAATGTAGAGACCGTATCAAGGGTTGCTTGCGCACGAAGCTCAAGCTAGCCAAGAGTGCGATGATTCCATTGGAGGGTGTTGGTTCTAATAGCTTGAAGAGTAGTGTCAGAGGAGGAGGATGCACCCCGATAGTTCCACGCGAGGATGCGCATTCAGGTTGGCGAGGGAAGAGCATCCACAGGTCCGGTAGGAGCCTACATAGAAGAGGAAGAAAGTGAGGAGCTAGACGAATCAAAAGGGGGAAGCTTACCTTTTGGTTTGCCACACGGTGAAGAACTAGGGCGGCGGCGAGTAAGCGATGAGACTGGGAGCAGTGGGCGAGGGGCCCTTAAGTTTTTCCTCTCAAAGCAAAGGGGTGGAGGGAGGTCATCATCGTGTTGTCCTCATCGGAGGTGACAACAACTAAGATCAGGTCAAGATCGGGGCCAGGAGGGGAAGGAGCTGCAAGGAGGCACGAGGTAATCGAAGGAACCACTCAGCATGGGTAGGAGAAGGAGAGTAGGGAGGCTGCGTCTGAGGAGAACGGCCAGAGAGAGGAGTGGGAGGGGCCTGAGAATGAAGAGTTGTCACTGCCGATGGATTGGGGTGGGGAGGAGATAGAAGAGAGCGGGCGCTAGCAGAGTGGGGAGGATCAAGTGAGGGGGGAGTGATCCGAGGAGGTAGAGGGCAAAAGTGTAGGTCATTTGGTGTGTTAGTTGAGGTGAGATCAAGGCTATTGGTAGGTGATCGGTGAGGGAAGGCATCTAAATCGGTGATGTGGCAAGTTGATGAGACGGTGTGTTTGTTGAGATGAGATCCTAGCCACTGACGCTAGATTGGGTGGCGAGGAAGGAGGGAATCCCACGGATTGCTGACATGGCATCCAGGCGGGTAGCAACGCAACGGTCAGGAGTCGATGACATCATCACAAGAAGTGCCGACAAGTTTGCCAGCACCGGAAACAACCCAGGTGTCGGAGCTAGTTAGGACACCTACACAGATGAAGATAATGGCAGACCGGGAGTAGGAGTAGGAGGACTCACCCTAGAAGGTCGTGGAGCATGAATCCAAGGACCATACAAAAGCATTGTCTGGCGGTCCGTTGGTGAGGAGAGTCGAGTGGGGCAGACTTCTAGGTGATGGCCAACCCTGCCACAGTTAAAGCACACAAGCGAAAGATTCGCATACATGGCCGGCCAGAAAAGACGGTCACCGAATGGAAGGCAAATCCAGATGCCTTGACGGATGGGCTTGGACATGTCAATTTCAACACAAAACCTAGACACTGAAAGATGATCCACCGAGAGGGCATCTTCATCGATCCGAAGTAGTGTGCCAAAAGTCGAGGCAACATGTTGGATGGAGTGGGGGTTCATGAGCTCCAAAGGTAGATCCGGGAGGCAGATCCAAGTTGGGGTAGCCATCGAGTGATCAACCATGCAGGGAGAAGAAGGGTGGAACCTGGCCGACCAAAACCGTGTTGCCGCCGAAGCATCAAGGTCCACATGTCAGTACTTACAAATTATCTGACACGTTAACAAAGGAGAAGAGGGTGAAAGAGTTAGAATGGTATATATACGGAAGGGGGGTGCGGTAATCCAAAGTTTGGGAAGCGCTAGCTAAATAGTCCCAATCTCACCAATGAAATGACCAAGGAGGCAAACCTAGATCGTCCCATATCTGTCGGCAATCTCCACTTCCGGGATGGCGACCTCATCAGTTATAGACTCCTTTAGTTGACGGAGTTGGCGGGGAGGGATGGCCTTGTGAGCTTGGGGACGAGGACTCAAGCTGCGGATCGTGTCCTTCCAATAACGCCAGGGGGAAGGGGGAGGATGGGATCAGAGAGGGGAATGGTTGGGAGGGAGGTTGGAACGGAGGGTGGTAGGGAGGAGGGCGATGGGGCAAGAGGAAACTAGGAGGATGGAGGGGGTCCTTGGAGGTCGGGGATGGGTCAGGAGGTTGCACGGTGGAGCGGGCGAGGCCCCAGTGGGCTGCCGGAGGAGAAGGAGTGTGGTTGGGGTTTAGAACATCCAGCGGCTAAGCAGCGTATTAAATGAGATGAAGGGCTGGTCAACAATTTGACTTTCACCTACATGCTATTTAGAGTAAAAAAATGGTGGAAATGATGGGAATTCTATCAAAAGGTGATTAAGCACTAAAGAAATCCTATAAGTGTGAAGAAACAAAATTATAGTTAATTAAATTATGACTTGCCATAGTAAATAAACTTAAAACTCATTAGGTTAATTAGCTTTATCTTAATCAATATTCAATTCATCTAATAATTTAGAAATGGATATGAGATCATCAAATTAACTTCAATTCTTCTCGAAAGATAATTAACTGAATTTTGACTCTTAATTAAATTAATTTCCTAATAGGTGATTATAATTATTATAGTTGCGTTAAACCTATGTGACACTCCGTCTCTCTCTCCCTTCTTCATGGCACTCTCTCTCTTCCTTTTCACTACACCAATAGTTCACGAAATGGAAGGGCAGTTGAGACCAAGGGACAACCGTGTCACCATAAAACCTCTTCTCTTCTCTCCCTCTCTATTTTTTTGCTCTCCATTCCCTCACCTTTTATCTTTCTCTATCATCGTGCATGGCTAGAGAGAGAAGGAGCGACGTAGGGGACATCCACTGGTGCAAGCAACATAGGAGGAGGAGCAGGACACAGCCGGAGCTGAAACACCGAAGGAAGACTCGAAAAAACATAGGCTTAAAGGTGTATTTTTTGGGATCTATTTCATAGCTTAGCTTATCGAGGAATGATGCATGTTTTCAGGACCTACGTAGCAGTAGAATCCATGTTATGATGAGTAGAATTCATGTCTTATAATTTCGTAAAGTATTAATGTTATTTTTGAACATATCCGAATGTTTTCATGCTTATTGCAAAAAATCAAGGAGAGAGAGAGGAGAGAGAATGCAAACTTCAAAAATTATCTGCAACCGAGAGTTTCAAATTGTTGCCTACAAAACCAAGAAATAAAGGAGAGAGAGAGAGGAGAGAGTGAACACAAACTTCAAAAATTATCTGCCACTGAGAATTTCAAATTATTACCTGCAAAATCAAAAAATCAAGAAGTAAGAGGAGAGAGAGGAGAGAGAGGAGAAAGATGACAGAGAGAATTGAAACTTCGAAAATTGTTTGCCTGAGAGAGTTTCAAATTGTTGCCTGCAAAATAAAAAAATGAAGAAGAAAGAGAGGAGAGAAAGCGCAAACCTCAAAAATTGTCTGTCATGTAAAATTTCAAATTGTTGTCTATAAAATCAAGAAATCAAGGGGGGAGAGAGAGCGCAAACCTCGAAAATTATTTGCTACCGAGAGGTTAAAAGTTTTGTCTGTAAAACTAAGAAATCAACGAGAGGGTGAGGGGAGAGAGAAAATTTGTGCATAACGAAGAGATCAAAGACTGAGAGAGAGGAGAGAGAGTGCAAATTTTGAAAATTGTCTGATGAGAGTTTTAAATTGTCTGCCACCGAGAGTTTACAAATTATTGCCTGCAAGAATGACATAGCATATAGAGAGAGATCAGAAGATGATGAAAAATCACTGGAGTCTCACACGTAGCAGAGGGAAAGATAGATTAGGAGATGAGAGAAAAGAAGTTGGGGTAATAAAATAATCTTAATCAAGGGTAATTTTGTTTAAAAATTATTAACCCTACTCGTTCTACTAATTTGGTGGAATGAAAAAATTAGAATGTAAAGGTATAAACCATGCCACCAAACCCGTCATAACTTTTAAAATAAATTTTGTTAAACAAGGTTTTAGATAATTCACCCCTTCATTTCCCATCCCACCCCCTCTTATTCCTCAATCGAAACAAATTCTAAGGGTTCATTTGGCTTAGCTGATATAAAATAGCTGATAAGTTAAAATGCGGATAAGTAGTTTAATAGCTGAAGCTTATTTTAAAAAATAAGTAGTTCCGTGTTTGGTAATAAAAAAAACTTATAAGTTATTATTTTATTAAATGATCAAAAGGTTCTTAATATTATAATAGATGAAATATATGAAGAAAATTATATATACAAAAATACTAAATCCTCCTAACTCATCCTCCTAAAAATCCTCCTAACACTCACAAAATTAAAATATCTAAAAAAGTTGATTATTTTACAAGGCATGACACTGTGACTTATTAGGCTGATAATTAGGAAGATATAGCAGCACTCCTATATATATTATAAGGGCAAAATAGTATATTCATTCATTAAACCGATCAACTTTTTTTTACACAAAATAAGTTGGGTCCTCGAACTTATTTTTTTCTAACTCATAAGCAGTTAAAAAAAGTATTTATAAGCTCTTTTTGTTAGTTATCAAACAGTGAAATATCTTTAAAATTGTTTAAACTTAGCAAAATAGCCCCTAATACATCAACATATAACTTCTTTTTTTCCAATAGAAAATCAGTCATATAAACATATCCAAAGTCATTTGGAGAGTCGCTCTTTAAATTGAAAGTTGAAAGACCTCCCGCGTTCGCTCCCTAGTCGCCTTCTTAGTCGTCGTCAACCTCCAAGTAGACTCCGATGCCTGCTGCCGCCGGCTTCGGGAGCTCCGGCGGAAGGTGCTCAAGGACACTCGTAGTCATCCTCCTCCTCTCCGCCGTCCCCCTCGCCTTCATCGCCTCCCTGGAGCGCTCCGCCGGCGGCATCCGCTACCGAACCCGCGGATGGATCCGAGAGTGCGCCAAGTGGGACTCCGACGGCCGCCGCTTCCTCGTCTCCACCTTCTTCGACGGCGGTGTTGCCCAGCTCGCCGAGCCTGACTCCGCAGACGACGGCTACTTGGAAGAGAGGACGGCGATCCAAGACCCGGACGTCGCCGGGAACGCGTCGCTCGGCATCTCCATCGATCGGAATCGCGGGAGGCTTCTGGTGGTGTACGCCGATCTCTTGGGCCTCCGCTTCAGCGCCGTGGCCTCCTACGATCTCAGTTCGTGGCGGCGTATCTTCCTCTTGCAGCTGAGTGGGCCAGGTCAGTGCATGTGACAGTCAAATTTAATTTGGATCGCTGGAGAATCTTATCATAATCTAACAAAGATGATATCTTTGTATGCTGCCATAAATGCTTGTAACAAACCTATATGTGGAAATGCCGAACTTACTGTTGCTCTTACCAACATGCAACTACCCTGCGAGTTAAGCCATGGATCTTTAACAAGCTCAATTCAATGAACCAATTTACTGTGGATGATGCACCAAGATGGGCATTGGATTAGGTTGGGTGTTTGCTTTCACGTTCATAGTCGATTTATTTTGGATATTGGTGGGCTGTTCGTATCAATTCAATAGGTGGTTGGGTGTGACGATAATTAAATAGTTTCCGGACCACGTCCTTTCCTAAATGAATGCTTCTACTCTTTCCCCTTTTTCTCTTGAGATGGTAATAGTTGGGTGGAATGAATAACTTATCATTTTGTTCCAATTCCTCTATATTATATTTTGAAAAGTGAAAGATATAGCTAATGATATAAAGATAGACTTGTAAGTTATAATTGATTTGGCACAATGACAAGGATTGTTGGTGCTCTATTGATTTAGAATTTACTACATATTATATTTTTTTTCTTTATGCAAAATTTATTACTGATTCCTCTGTCTCATAAACGTTCATTTGGGTCTAAATTATTTGCTGTCAGAAGTTTGTTTAAACAAGATTTACAGATCTCAAACAATTTTGATAAATAATTGTTTTCCAATCATTGCTTATTATGATTCGATTATTTAACATATTTCAATCGTACAAATTTATTCTGGCTACTATCGAATTCACTACATCATTCTTTTATCACCATGTTGATTTCTGGGTCCCAAACCAAATGGAAAAGAATGACCAAAGTCCAAGAGTTTTAGATAACTTTACTCGATCATATCTTCTAATGAATGCAAGAGCTGGCCAGAAAATATGTGATAACCGGAGGCAAATGCATCTAAAATGTCACATTGGTGATTTATCTTCCTGTATTTCATTTTTGTTTTGTATATTTGAAGTTTTTTAAAGGAATGTAACTACTGCTTTTGATTTTTGGTTTGTAGAGAATATAAATGCTAAGGAAAATGGAATCACCCAAAAAAAGAGTTTGTCATTTAGAAACTTCTAAGAATCTAATTAATTTGACTGCGTTGGATAAAAGCTATCAAGAAAATCCCTTGGATTTGTTTTACTATTTCGACTCATCTGCACCAAATAATGCAGGTGACGAATACTCGATGGCGGATGATGTTGCAGTGGATCATATAGGAAATGCTTACATCACAGACGCCAAAGCAAATAAGATATGGAAAGTTGGCCTGAACGGCGAATTGCTGTCAATTATTAGAAACGAAATTTTCATTCAGAGGAAGGAGTGGTACTACAACCTTGTGGCGTTGAATGGAATCGTTTACCATCCCAATGGTTATCTCCTTGTCATCCACACGGCTAATGGTCATCTTTTCAAGGTTGACGCAGTAAGTGAGGAGGTGAAGATTGTTAGAGTCGCTGGTTCATTGTTCCTGGGAGATGGCTTGGAATTGCTTTCACCAACGAAGCTGGTTGTCGCGGGCACTCCTTCCGGTAGGGTGCTCGAGAGCTGGGATGACTGGGAAACGGCACGGGTTACCCAATGGTACGTCGGTCCACTTCATCGGATTGCATCATCAGCGACGGTGAAGGATGGAAAGATATATCTGAACCATCTCATCGGAGTTGGACTCGGGAGAAAGACGCATGTCATGGCTGAAGCAGTATTCTCGCCGTTAAGTGCTAAATAGTGTGTCCACGTTATTCATATCACCAGACGCATTGCTTTCTCAGGATAAATTTCTTTCGAAATTGGTTCTTGTGTTAAACAAATCAAGCTGCAATGCCTTCCTCGCTAATTACCAAGGTCTTTTATATATAATTGAACGAAAGTTTATCGTAATGGTCATGGCGCAACCTTAAGCTTATTCGCCTTTTACAATATAAATATATGTCAAGATTCATTTTTTGTGTTGATCAACTTCTTTCACGATATTTTTTATCTTAACTCTATGGGCATGTGAATAATAACTATATTTATTTTATCTAATTATTCACATGTTTTGTTGTAACAACTTGGAATTTTGACCATGTGCAATAAAGTTACTTAAAAAAAATCCTAGGGCTACACCTATATAAAGGTTTCAAACCTTTCCTCTTTTCTCTCCTTCTACAAGATGACTACAACCCTATGTCTTGAGGAAGAAGGGGAAGAACGAAGAGAAAGAGAAGGATATAGAGGAAAAGAAGAAGAGGATATGGATAAAGGAAAGATGATTGACATCAACGAGAAAGAACAAAACCCTAACTATATAAATAAGATCTAAACTCATCTCTCATCTTTCAATGATGTTTTATTTGAATTAAGTGTTTCAAGAACAGAGTGTTTTAATAAAAAATTTAGATTGAGGGATGCATAAGTGATGATACATCTTAACCTGTCTAAATCCATAACTATTTTCATAATAATTATTTAGACAGAATTTACTCATCCACAAAATACAAATGGATGAAAAGATCTTGAAGTATAGTTTCCATAAAAATTTGATTCATCGAATTTAGACATGTATAAAGATAGTTCTGATTAGAAAATCCAATTACTATCAAGCTATCTTGGGTAACTGACACAAAATTGTAAAATCTATCATAATTGAAAAGGATTGAATTAGGATTTAAACTTTATCAATATGTTAATACTTTCTTTTATCTTTTTATAGCATTTGGAATCATGTTAAAAGAACAAGTACTGAATAACTTATTAATACTTTAGTATCTCGTGGAAGAATATTATGGAAAAAATAGATCTCAACAGTTGTATAAATTTCTCAAAATAGACGTCAAAAATATAAAACTCATAACATTTTATGTGATTCTTATGAAAGTCTAACTTGTAGGAAAATTAGAATCAATTAAAATGAACATCTATATATTAAGTTATAAATTTTTTAATTTATAATGTGTCAAAATTATAAAGAAGGAAAACATATTATATTACTTATGTCAATCTTTGTTATGTTAATATTATAAAATTCTCTTTAAATATTTATATACATTCCAAATCCTCTTTGGTGGATGGGGGAAAATTGCCCCCGAATCCTCTTTCAAGAATCGGGGCGAGGGAGTTGTCCCTGCCCCGCGGGACCCCGAATTCCTGCACTCTAATTATATATATATATATATATTATAATCTTCAAATCAAATCTCATATATATATATATATATTATAATCTTCAAATCAAATCTCAACAATTCACTCTGTCATATATATAACAAAAACCCTAACTCCTTACCCTATTCTCTTTTTTCCTCCATGGGACAATATGTCGAGTGCTCCATTTATGTTTTTTCTTCTACCTACGATCGATGATCGATCTTATCTCTTCATTTTTCCTCCACCTGATGGCGGATCCCACCACGACCGATCCCTCCACCTGACGGTCGATCCCTTCCACCTTGAAGGAGGGCGACGACAACGGTGCTCATTTGCGGAGGGCAGTCACTTCTTGCTAGAAGAGGGTGCCGGGGGTTCGGGGAATTGGGATCCCCACGGGGGTTCGGGGCCCCGCGGGGATCAGGGCGGGGGATAAAGTTCCCCCCGAATTGAGGATTCGAGGCGGGGCCGAGGGTGGGGGTGGGGGTTGGGGCGGGGGGAGTCCCTCGCCCGGAACAAGATCGGGTGCCACTCCTAAATACCATCACCCATAAGATTTGAGATTTACCAAGGGAATAGTAACCCATGGCCTAACTAGTCAATGTAATGATATTGCCCTATTCATTCAATTAAGTAAAAATGAAAGATATCCTGTGATAAAATTAATGAAAAATGTCATAATTTTATGAAAAATGTCATAAAATTAATGAAAAATGTCATAATGTAATGATATTGCCCTATTCATTCAATTAAGAAAAAAAGAAAAATGAATGTCCAAAGGGTCGTACAACAAACTCGAGGAAAATGTTAACGAATGAATGAATAAAAGAAAGAAATGATGTCACATAATAATTAATGTTTATGCATTTATGAAGCAACATCTTAGAATATTATGGGATGACGTAATGAAAAATGAATGATAAGTGATAAGAATGTTTATGCATGTTGTCAATGTGATAAATGAAATGATGAATGATGAAATATTATAATTTTTTTGTGTCTTTTATATTAAGAATGTATGATGATGGTGTCAAGTAAGTACGTTTATGGTCATTGTTATGATGGATAAAAAAATGGGATGTATATTCTATTAGTATGATATTATGATTACACAACGTTATAGGACATGTCATGCATAATCTTTACATACTCTAATTAAATAATTTTACAATCTTGATTCGTGCGGGTAATCAAGAATAAAAGACGGCGACTCTAGCTCATGACGAAGAGGTTGCATGCATAAAATCAAATAAGCCTTTTAAGCCTAAACGAACGTTGATGCAAATGTTATAACAAAGTTTTTAGGAATTTGAGGTATTATGAATTATTAGTTGAAGAGATGTGATACTTCATACTATAATATACTTTTTTACTTCATATTATAAAATCTAATAATTATTTTCTCTCTTTTCTTCTATGCCATCTTCCTACTATAATATGCTTTATTTATTTTCAGATTTTTCTATCAATATTTGCCTTTTTCTATTTTTCAAAAACAAATAGTTTGTACTAATTTTTCAATAAACCCAATTTTAGGCAGGTTGTCCTAGTTCAATCCAATTTTTTTTATCAAAACAACTATTACCACTAGACAACATCGGATCCACGGCTAGTTCACGGTGGAACTGGTCGAAAAGCTGGTTCGGTTGGGTTCTAAAAAATTGGTCTTTATAAGATTTGTAAACTAAGTTGCTTTATATTCACCCAAAACATCTCTTTTTCTATATGATTTACCATCTAACACATAACATGTTATTGTGTTCTACCACCCTAACATTTTTTTTCTATAAAGTTTATCAACACTCGTTCAACTACACTTCATTCCTAACACGATTGAACTTTATTTTATAATTCAGTAATGATAAAATTTTAATAATTTTGTAACTGTGGTTATCATAACTAGTGATAGAAGATTAATTCATTAAAATATTGATGTATTACCCACCTTAGTGTTTTTTCCTCCACTTTAAATTTTAAAAATAAAAAAAGTGTGACATGGTAGTATTTTCTCTATTCAAATCAAATGTTAAAATAATAAAAAATCAGAAATAAAATAAAGGAGTTACTTCTTTTTTATTTTATTATATTAAAATATGAGATGATGAGAGAGAAAATATTGATGAGTGTGCCACTTTAATATTTTATTTCATTAACCTTATATCATCAATTATATGACTACAAGATTATTAAAGTTTGCTTATGTTGAATTTTAAAATAAAATTCAGTTATCTTGTTGAAATAAAGTATAGTTATCATGGAATTTTTTCCTCGTTGATAGGTTTGAGAATTCAACAACATCACAATGCATATATGCACAAATTTTAGAATAAGGGATCTTTCAAAATATCAGCACAAATTTAGAAATATGAAGGCTGTCTCCATGGAGTTGTAGAATCTTGTTGTTTGACTCTTTCTTTAACTATGACCAGTCAACATACTATTTTACGTTAGTGGAACACTCAATTACAATAAAATTACAATTGCAAAAGTAAACTATACAATATCCAATGACATGTTAGCTACATTTATACAATATCAAACTCATATCAATTATATTGAATCAATCATCAATTGGGCATACATAAATAAAGGTTGAATTGTTAACCTAAACTTTCATTTTTGCTCAAAAATGCCTGAAGTTTGATTTTGTTTGTAATTTATTATCCATCATCCATGTCGACACAATTCTAATATCAATAATTATGAAGGTTAAACTTCAATTATCAAAATATCCATCAACCTTTCGGGTGCAATTTGAAATAACAATAACCAATTTCTATTGTGAGTTAACAATCAATCACAAAAGTATCCATCGACCATAAATAGTTTTCATCAACCACAAGAGCCTCAATCAATCACAAAGGATCTCCATCAACCACAAGAGCATTTATCGACCATGGAGTCTCTATCGGCCACTAGGACCATAAAGGCGTGGATGAACCAAAATGACCTCCAACAATAATGGATCTCCATCGATCATAATGTCTGAATTATCAATTTAACAATTCAATAATAAACAAAAATCCATATTTTACTAATTTGATGATGAACAATCAATCTCAATAGTTCCATTATTTATAAAAGTTAATTCTAATTAGCAATATTCATTATAATTAGTCAACAATCAGTAATCATTAGCCACAAATAATTCAGCAATGAGATTATAATGAATCTATCAATCTAGTCTATCAATTATCAATAAATAACTTTCAATATCAATTAAAGATAAGAAATTTACAATTAATCATGATCACGTCAATATACTAATTAACAATGTATGATCATAACAAAACAATGCAATTTAATTTGTAATAATAGAATGAATAGAAATGATCAATAATAATGAGATATAGAGTGGAATTGTTGTTTTACATTCATACATATAGAGAGGAATGTGCAAACTCATTTATGTATTCTGTTTACACATAGTTTAAAAAGAAGCACTATAGACCAAGCTTTTCAACTACTACTATCTCTTAAAGATGTATCTCTAGACTTGAATAGTATGAAGGATAGGTTTGTGGTAAGCCATTGGTCATGACATGACACAAACCCGATGAGCATGAGCCCGACTCGGCTAGGCTTACCGAAGCACGATTTTTTATTTTCACTATAAGAAATTGGTCGAATAGTCATGCAAATTAGCATCTCAAATTAGCATCGCAATAAGCATAGCACTACTTTGCCGACGTAAAGAGACATTGTAGTTTCCCTGTCTTGAATACAATGGGATCGTGGTGTCGACTCCCTACAATGCTATGCAATGCCATAGTTGTGATGCCAATTTGATGCGAAGGTGATGCTAATGACATAACGTTGCTAATGTGATATGCCAATGTTTTCAAAATATATATATGTATGTTACCGATATTGTACTTTAATTAATAATTGTACTCACAAATGTTTATGAATAGAATATACATATACATATTGATGCATGCAAAATATAACATATAATTAGACATGCATTTAATCTCATTTCGAATTATTTTCTAATAGCATGCATCATTTTATGGGATTATTTATATTAATCTTACAAAAATGAAAATCTACCCAAATGTCATATTTTATTGTCAAATTGAATTATGAATCCAACGGAGAAAACCACGCTCAAATAGGAGTTAAAACGGAGCCAGAAAATGGAAAACAGTAAAGTAAGACCGAAATGCTACTTTAACGGGCCGTGATGGAACTTTAACGGGCCGTGAAACTCCGTTTCAATCGTTAAAATGCAATTTTTCAACCAACCCGAGTCACTGCCGTGACCAGGCCTTCACGAGCCATGAAATCCATGTTTTCAACACCGTAAGGGCCGTGAAAACCCTCTCACAGGTCATGAAAATCCATTCCAAATGCGATTCGAACACTATTTAAGCTGTTAAAACGTTGTAACCACCCGTGATGAAGCCCGTATTCGACTTTTAGATGGATTTTTGGAAGAATTTGAAGTGCACAAGGATTCCTACTCATACATATTATGGATCAAATCTCGGAGTTTGACAAGGCCAAAATTTCAGAACAAATTCAACTCCGAATTTTTCTTGTTTTGAAGAGGAAAAAGTTTTTGTTTCTTCTCTGATCACATGGAAACTTAAACCCCTATAAATAGAGGCCTTCTATATCCAGAAGAGAACATTCTAGGGATGCTAGGGCCTGCAACCTATTCTTCAAAGCCAAGAACGTGAGAGGATTTAGAAGGCTCGTCGAGAAGATTTTTGTACGATTGACTCTAGAAGAGGACCGGGCAGCAGTTCATTGGCATTCCTAGAGTATTCTCTATTCTATTTTATGTTGGGATGATCTCATGCTTAATTGATACATCTTTTTGTCTTATGTAATCCGGATAATTTAGTTTTCCTTCTGATTAAGACTTGTGTAATAGTTTTAATCGATAAATTCAAACTGTTAAACCTTATTTCATAATCGATTATAGTTCAATTTTCTTTCGAATATGCATGCTATTATTAATGCTTTTTCAGAGATTGATTGTCTTCTATAGTTAGCTATCATCCTTGTCGGAGTAGTTACTTTTGATTGCATGATTTCTATGAAATTGATTCTTGACTTTTAAGTTCAAGTATTGCATGTCACAACTAGTAAGATCCTGGAAGGAATATTAGTTGTCTGGTCTATTAATCATTACCATGTTATGGATGATAATAGTTTAGAGACTACATTTTAATGCATCTTAATCTTAGGTTTCATTAGAGTATGATCCATGATGGGATAGTCTTAATTTAATTTGAATTAAGATAGGTTGATTGATCCTAAGCGGAAATCAATAATTTGAGTAGACTCTAATCCGTCGTTAGAAACTAACTTGTAATATTTGTCAGTTCAATTTGTCTACACTTTCTTTTATCATCCTAAGCCCTATGCATCAGTAGATTAAATTAGATTAATTTAGTTTTAGTCTTTACTTTTTGTAATTTTATTTTCTGCATCTTCTTTTTACCCAAACTTTATGTCGTCTCTTATTAGCCTCTGAGATCAGTTTAGTTAGGTAAATTAATTCCTCGTGGGTTTGACACTCTACTTTTTCACTTTAATACTTATGCGACTAGTGCACTTTCTAGCATTTAATTGTTATTAATTCTCGCATCAAGTTTTTGGCGCCATTGTCGGGGAATTATTCTTTACTTACTACGCTTATTTTACGCTACTTTGAGACTTTATTTTTCTTTTGCTTTCACCTTTTCTTTTAGTTGTGTAAAGTTTTCAAGGTACCTCTTTTGTGCACAACTTGATTACCACACGCATATCATCACATCCTCGATGGCAAAGAATAAAATGACTATCAATCATACGTTGAGGAAAACCAAGTTGATGACCAACATGATAAAGATAGCTTCATCAAGTAACAAAAGCAGAAAGATGCCTCAACAATCTCCATACGAAGAATTCTCTTTAGACCCAGAATAGTTCATCACAAGCAAGTTGAATCCCCTACTGAATCAACTCTCCAAACAATCATATCAAATTGAAAATCTGGAGAGTCAACTTTTAAATTTGCGACATCGAAGTAAGAAAATGTAAGAGCATGTTACATCACTTCTCAATTCGAAGTCTTCAGCAGAGCCAAAAATTGATCTCGAAAGAATGATGGGTCAACTTATTACAACAATTGAATGAAAACTACAAGCACAAGATCAACATATTCAAAACATGGCAGCCCAATTGACTCAAATTCAGAAACATATCGAAGTGGGTGATTCGATTCGATTATTCAACATAGAGCTCATGTTTGATGCTCTAGAAGCAAAGTTGCATGCATTAGAAAGTCAAGTTGCGCAATTGACTTCTCTAAGTGCTGAATCTCCAAAACACATCGACGAGAGCCCAATCATCATCATGTGCCCATGCCACCATCAACATTCATATCAGAGAAGAGGACATCCAAGAACAAAATCTTCAGCAAGGATAGCAACTATGAAATGGCGTGTAAAGGAGACAAGTGAATACTTCATTAAAGATGGACAAGTACGAAGGAGGAGCTGGCCTTCAAAGGTCCCCATTACACAATCTACATCTCCAACATTGACATCACCATCAACAACAACGCAACCATCAACGCCAGCTGCCACATCTTCACAAATTCAAAAATTACAAAGGAGAGAAAGCACATCACCAACATCAAATAGAGACCTCTCCGACTACTACAAAACAGTGGAAAATCAAGGATAAACAACGAAGCACATCACCGATATAAAAAACACCAACTACTTCAGTCCAGTGGAGAATCAAGAATCATTCTACTATCCACGATAATAAGGACCACAACTCCCAACTTCAATATAAGAATGTTGCTAGACTTGAAGGACCTCGACCATTGGACGATGACACAAAGGTGGAGATATTGGGCGTCATCCACCACTACACGTGCTGAGCCTCACCACATCGAACGTTCATGATCACATCAAATAAATCCTGGTGAGATTGTTCTTTAACTACAAATTCATATATTTATCCTAATTGATTATCTTATTTTAGTCTCAACATATGCCATATCAAAGTCGAGCTAGCGACTTTAAACTTAGAACTACTCATTTTCAATCCTTAAACTTACAATTTATATCTTTTGTGTAATTTAGTTTAGATTAATTTAGTTCATGTTAGATTAATTAGTTTGATTATCTTAGTTGCTTAGTCTCTTTAGTTTCCTTCTATCATTTTTATTTTATTATTATTTTTTATAGGTCTCTGCATGTCACAAGTTGAATTTTTCTTGGAATTTAATATTTTCTTTCTTCACGAGCCGTTATTTAATTTTCACGGGGCGTTAAGTTGAATATTACACGTCATTATAGGGTGGGTTATCACGATGCAATCAATGCGTTATTCCATATTTCATAGGGCGTTAGATTATATTCATAGGTCCTACAGATTGTTCACAATCTCTTGTTCATGGATCACGAGTCGTTAGCACATATACACGAGTTTCATAGTTATCCTGATTGCTATGCACATAGTTTAACGGGTCGTTAGAATTCCTCCACGGGCCGCAAGTAACTCTGCGAGTCTCATAAGCCTCTGCTTTTCATGATTCACGGCCGTCATTTTCTCACGGGTCGCCACTGATTTTCACGGGTCGTTAGACTAATTTCACGGGTCTCACAGAAAGTCCTCGGAAGCATAGAAAGATTTCACGAGTCGTTATTAAGCTTTCACGGCCCGTGAGCGAGTCATTTGATGAATGAACATTACATTTTCCCGACTCACTCCCCGTGAGATAGCTTTCACGGCCCCTCTGTTCACTATTTTTTATATGCAGGTCCGTGACACCTCCCTTTCACGTCCCCTGGCCAACGAACACCGGCGAGCCATTTTCCTCTCCGACCATCAGGCACCGGGCTGAGCGACCTCCACTAGTGGCAAGGAACCTAGGGACATCAATGGCATCGATGATCTTCGATCGACGACCTAACAGCACCGACGCTTTCTTCTCTCTACAAGACAACTGTGACGTCAAGACCGGCCTCGACAAATTTGACTCTCATCAGCGAGCTCCAACAACTATGACTCAGCGTGTGCCCCAATTAGTCATGCTGGCGAATCCCATTGCAGCCCTCTTTTCTGCGACCTGACTCACGGCGACCATGGACATCCCACCGCTGACCGATCTCTACAACATTGTCGTCAGCCACTGTCCAGCGACTTGGTGACCACACGTTGGAGTTCTCCCTCTGACATCGACATCCATTCACATCTTCGGTGTTACTGCTCAACTCCTTCAGAATATTCGGCGAACACGGAGTGAACAAGGAAGAAGATGACTCATAACGGGTCGTAACTGGATCCTCACGACCCGTGCGCATCTACCAAAGGCCGTGAGCAAGCTATCACTCTACATGACTATCTGCGCCTCTTCGACATCGCCACTGCCAGGGCCGTGATTTGTAACTCATGACTCATTAAATTGTACAGAAGACCCGTGAGCTTTTTAATATGACCCGATAACATTAACTCACGGGGTGTTAGATGCCCTTCACGACCCGTAACGGCATGAAAAAAAAGAGGAAGAAAGAAAAGTAGCCAAATTTCTATCGACCAAGGATACTATGAATTCTTCATGGCTTCTTACTACAGGTTTCACATCAAGTTGTTTCGTTTCCTTTTCTACGTTTATATTTTTCATTATCATACATTTATTTTCCCTACAGAATTGATATTCAACACTGAGGACAAGTGTTGAGTTCAAGCTTGGGGGAGTTTGCATTTTCATGCATCATGCCTATCATCTTATATTGCAATACATGCATACGTTCTTATCATGTTTTATATATTATTTTCATATTTGATTTACATCATCTAAAAAAATCTATAGAAATTAAAATTTTCATATCATTCTTTCTCATGTCTTAATATTTTCTTATTTTCAAACATTATTTAAGGACATCCTGCTAATTAATGAAATTCGAAGCACTATTATTTTATATTTTATCGCCTTAGTATTGGGTATTTTAAATATGAATGTTGCTAAGTAGAATTATGAATATTTCGACGACAAATTCTTGTTCATGCTCTTTTATTTTTTTTAGTTTTGATAATAATTGCCTCTTTGTTGAATATTTAAGTGTTTATTGAGCTTATAGTAAAAGAGAAAAAAATGTGCACAAAAAGTTAGAAGAGGGTTAGTTGAACCCCAACAAAACAAAATAAAGAAGTATAAAAGTGTTATCCAGAACCTTGGTGTGTCTGGGTGATTAGATTCGTAGGGGATTCTTGCCTGGCGACTTAAGGGCAACTATTCTGGAATCCGTCGGTCGAAAGCCTGTTACAAGGACTACCTTATGAAATATGGAGAAGCACATAAGTACCAAATCAACAAAAGAATAAAAAGGTATGAATGAAAATATCAAAAGTTTTAAAGTGAAAATACATAAGCTTAGTATGCACTTATGTTTTCAACATTGAGACTCTTATTTGATAGACTGTATGTTTTCTCCCATGAGCTGAACTTGGATGAGTTTAAATATGTCTAATATTCAGAAATTCTACAAGGCTGGGTCATTGGAATGATGGAAAGTACTTGGGCGATCGATGTAAATAATAGGAATGTCAAAGCTTCTCAATTTATTTTTGAACAAGATTGGGATATAAGATAACCTCTCAGTTGTGCAATTAATTCAATCCCCAATGACAGTCAGATTCAGACAATTCAAAAAATCAGAATTCAGGAAGTTCAGAAATTAGGAAAGCTGAAATTAGATTTTCAATCAAAAAGGAATCCAGAAACTTGGCATAGGTTCTTTGCTCATTTCTAAACAAAGATTAGACCAAATGACAACTTCTCAGTTGTAAATACAAGTAGGGTCTTCTAATGACAAGGGTAAATCAGAATAATACAGAATCCATAATTAATTCAGAACTTGATTCAAATGAGGAAATCAATTTTTGTCCCTAATCCATCCACAATATATATTAGACTACTACCCTATCCTGAGAGGCATGGGATTTAGTTCCTCATATATACAAAATCAGATACAAGATAGAGTGAAAAACTCAGATAAATCATCTTGGATTGGCTCCTTGTCAACCAGGATTTCCAGCAGCACTTCAGTCCTCTTCTTTTGCTCCAAACCCTTGCTGCCTTCCCTCTAATCCTACAATGGCTGACCCCCCCCCCCCCCCCCCCTCCCCTTTCTGCTCCAGAAAATTCCACTTATATATGTGTCATGTCCACCCTTTGATCAGCATCAGAAAGTTCCATTCCCTTGATTTCAGCGTTCTGTCCAATGGTCCCTGCATTCCAGCTGACTGCAGCAGCTTTTGGACAGCAAAGGAGTGGTCCCCCCACCTTTTTGGCTTAATTCATACTTCTTTTCCCTGCTAGAAAATCCACAACAGCAAACATCAAAGTCCTCTAATAAGAAATAAACAAATAAGGATTAGGACAGCAAGTAAACTCAGCTCAATAATCAACAGGAGTTTGGTGTTGTGAAAGAATGGAAATCGATATGAAAAATTAATGGTTTTGGAACCCGAAAATGATAACTTTACACTAATCATGGAAATTATCCAAATACAAGTAGTTCAAGGCATTAGAGGCATCAAATGGATTAGGGTGGCAAGTGAGTGAAGTTAGAAATCAAATATGAATAAGATTTCATAGGAATGATAACTTGGGTGCCAAAACGATAACTCAATTGCCTAAAAAATGATAACTTGTCATAACATTTGTTGTGGTCATCCAAATGTGATCAAATTTGAATAGCAATGAGTTAGGATAATAATATAATGATTGCCTAATGCCTTCGTGCAGAATTGATAGTTTTGCATGTCGAAATGATAGTTTTACCCTTTAACGATAACTTGGCATTGGAAAAATGATAACTTGTTCAAATGGACTTAAAAGTTTACACAAGTTGAGATATGACCATCCAAATATGATTTATTCATGATAGTAATGGATTTAGGGCAAGAAAATCATTGAAAATCAGTTCGCTCAAAATAATGATAACTTGGCCTATTGGAGTGATAACTTGTCCTAAAAATGATAACTTGTCACAGAATTGAAATATTTATGGATTTTAGCATTTCAGAACCTCTATGCACATGGAATTAAGTATAAAATGAGGAATATCAACTAGTTATCACAATCTATGCATTTCAAACATAATTGGCCAAAAGTTGGGCAATTTAGGGATTCGAGAGGGGTGAAAAGCATCTAAAATGGGATAAAAACCTATAGTGATCAGCTAGTGATCAAACTCCCCCAAGCTTAGCCTTTTGCTTGCCCTCAAGTAAAACATTCAGAAATTAAGGACAAACTTGAATTAAAAGTCCAAAAATGAAGTAAAAGTCAACTGAATTGAATCCAATGAGTTTCGCACTTTGCCAACACTTTATTCTTTCTAAAAAGTCAATTTCTAGCTAGGGAATCATAGAGGCTAAAGCAAATTTAAGCCATGGAAGAAGTACTAGCAATAACATGTTTGAATCTTAGGAATTGTCAACTTTATTACAAGGTTGAACTACAAATCCCTTCATGAATAGATTTTTATTGCTTAAACAGGTTTAACACCTGACCTTTATTCATGAAATACAAATAAACAGGTTTTGCACCTAATTTTTATTAATGCTTTCTTTAGGAGAGATTCCTTTGGAAGTTTTGCTCTCCTAAATTTTTTTCTTTTTGCATTGAAGAGAGATTCCTTTGGAAGTTTTGCTCTCTTCCTTTTTTCTATGCATGCATGCAACTTTTTACTTTTCCTTTTTCTCATTTTTCTATTCTGTTCATGAAGTGAGCAATAGTTCAAACTCAAGTATAGTTTAGATCCCTTCAGCCAAAAAGTCAAGTTTTCCTATTTAACATGGCAACAAGAGCCTTGACTCCCTTCTAGACATCTGATATTACTAATTCAATCCATAAGTATCAGCTAGTGTGACCCACAAAAAGGAAAAATTTTCAGCTGAAAATTGATTCAAGTGCATCTGAATTGAATAGCCAATTAAAGCAACAAGACTAATGGCCAAGTTGGCCACTTGGTATTGGAGTGTACCAACTGTCATAATGAAGTATTCTACCCATTTTAGAGTTAAAATAAGTGAGAGAATTGAATTGAACTCGATTAGTGATAACTATCGATAACTTGTGATAAGCGGGTGATAACTAATGCTAAATTGCAAAACCTACTGATAACCTGGTGATAAATGATATATGGACCTTAAAATTAATTGAAAACATGATGTAAAGGTTAGAAAAGCACCAAGTTTCCTCCCCCAAGCTTAGCCTCAGCACTGTCCACAGTGGTGAAAGGTAAGGCAAAGGAGAGGGTTGGGTGGGTATGAAATTGGTTGAATCTGTGCATTTGATCCCTTCCAATGGCTCTTGCATCTCAATCTAAGTCTTCAGGTGTTTCATTCTTCATGAATTGCATTTAATCCTGCAGAGAAATAAGGGTTATCAGTGAGGTATTCAGTATCAGATTTTTAGAGTTCACAATTCAACATTGCATTGAGATTCACTGAAATCCACTGAAATGCAGCTAAGATGGATTGGCATAACTGATATGAATAATAATTCAGATATTAATATGATGATTTCAACATGAGAGAAAAGATTATATCAGTTATCATTGGGATTTCAGTGAGAAAAATAAAAAATGAGGGTAGGTACTCCCTTCTTTTTAATTTGTGGATGGATCTGATTCCTGTCTTCTTTATTCCTGCAAAACAGAAATATGTCTTAGGCTGAACATCTTTCCACTTGAATTCAGCTAGGCAAACTTGGCAAATCTTGCAAATTCAGCACCTCCTTAGCTGATTCTTGAGCTGTGGGATTATATGGCTTCAACCTCTGTCCATTAAACTTGAATACATCATCCTTATCATTCAGAAGGTCCACAGCTCCATAAGGATAAACTTTGTGGACTTTGAAGGGTCCACTCCACCTTGATTTCAACTTTCCAGGAAATAGTTTCAACCTTGAATTAAACAGCAATACCATGTCTCCAACCTTGAATTCTTTCTTCAGGATTTTGCTATCATGCCATCTCTTGGTCCTTTCCTTGTAAAATTCTGAATTATGGTAGGCATTTAGCCTAATTTCATGCAATTCATCCATTTGTAGAAGCCTCTTTTGTCCACATGCTTGCATATGAAAATTGAGTGCCTTCACTGCCCAATATGCTTTGTGCTTCAACTCAATTGGTAGGTGGAAAGTTTCCCATAGACCAACTTATATGAGGAGGCACCTATTGGAGTTTTATATACTGTCCTGTATGCCTAAAGTGCCTCATTTAGCCTTTGACTCCAATCCTTTCTTGTCAAAGATACTATTTTTTCCAATATGGCCTTGATTTCCCTATTTGAAATTTCTGCTTGACCATTTGTTTGAGGGTGATATGTTGTTGAGACCTTGTGCTTGACTCCATATTTGTTTTTTGTATCCAAAGGAGCTAGGAAAGGGTCCCATGTAATCAATGCCCCAAACATAAAAAATTTCAACTTCTAGGATTCCATTCTATGGCATTTCATTCCTCCTGGAAATTGAGCCTGTCCTTTGACACACATCACAACTTTTCACATACAAATGGGCATCTTTGAATAAACTAGGCCAATAGAAGCGAGATTGAAGGATTTTTGCAACTGTCTTTGTGTTGCACTATGCCCACCATATGGAGATGAGTGGCAAGCCTCCAAGATTTCCTGAAATTCAGATTGTAGTACACATCTCCTATATATGCCATTAGGGGATTTTCTGAACAAAAGGGGGTCATCCCAGTAGTAATCCTTTAGATCATGAAAAAATTTCTTTTTCTGATGATAAGTGAAGTCAGGAGGGACAATCCCACAGGCCAGGTAATTCACAATGTCTGCATACCAGGGAATTGAGTTTGCTGATATTGCCATCAAGGAGTCATCAGGAAAGGAATCATTGATAGGAAGTATTGAAGTTTCTTGGACTCCCTCCATCATTGATAAGTGGTCAGCAACTAAGTTTTTTGTCCCTCTTTTATCCCTGATTTCAACATCAAATTCTTGTAGCAATAGGATCCATCTTATGAGCCTTGGCTTGGATTCCTTCTTGTTGATCAGGTGCCTTACTGTCTGGTGATTAGTGAAGACAATTACTTTGGATACAATCAAAAAAGATCTGAATTTGTCAAAGGCAAACACAACATCCAATAATAATTCCTTTTCAGTGGTGGCATAGTTGACTTGGGCTTCATCCAATGTCTTGCTAGCATAACATATAACATAGTGCTTCTTCTCCTTGGTTTGCCCCAGCACAGCCCCTACTGCCTGGTCTGATGCATCACACATGATTTCAAAGGGCAATGCCCAATCTGGTGGCTGCACTATGGGGACTGAAGTGAGGGCTTCCTTCAAGTGGTTGAAAGCCTTTAAGCATTCCTCATCAAAATTGAACTCCACATCTTTGACCAGCAACCTTGTGAGGGGTCTGGTTATCATTGAGAAGTTTTTGATAAACCTCCTGTAGAAGCCTGCATAATTGCTTTGACATTTTTTGGGGGTGGCAACTTCTCAATTATCTCAATCTTTGCCTTGTCCATTTCAATCCCTCTACTAGATACAATGTGGCCCAATACCACTCCTTGAACCATGAAGTGACACTTTTCCCAATTCAGAATTAGATTGGATTCCCTGCACATTTGCAACACTTTTGTCAAATTTTCCAAACAGGCATCAAAGGAATCTCCATAAATTAAAAAGTCATCCATAAACACCTTCATAATGTCCTCAATGAAGTCTGAAAAGATGGACATCATGCACCTCTGAAATGTGGCAGGGGCATTGCACAATCCAAATGGCATCCTCCTATACGCAAATGTCCCATATGGACAAGTAAAAGTTATCTTGTGCTGGTCTTGAGGGTGAATAGGAATTTGTAGGAAGCGTGAATATCCATCCAAATAACA
Source organism: Pontederia crassipes (assembly GCA_030549335.1). NCBI lineage: Eukaryota > Viridiplantae > Streptophyta > Magnoliopsida > Commelinales > Pontederiaceae > Pontederia > Pontederia crassipes. The sequence continues at coordinate 11,993,121 of CM060195.1, read as the reverse complement.
AAAGTGAGAGTGTCTTGCCAATCTCTCCAACATTTGATCAATGAAAGGAAGTGGGAAGTGGTCCTTCCTAGTTGCCTTATTCAATTTCCTGAAATCAATGCACATCCTCCAACCTGTGACTGTCCTGGTGGAAATGAGTTCATTAGAATCAGATTTCACTATTATAATCCCTCCTTTCGTTGGCACCACTTGGACAGGGCTGACCCATTCACTATTTGAAATGGAATAAATAATCCCAGCATTCAGCAACTTCAACACTTCCTTTTTGACAACCTCCTTCATAATTAGGTTGAGTCTTCTTTGGCATTCAATGGATAGTTTGTAGCTATCCTCCATGGGAATCCTATGCATGCAAATTGAGGGATTGATACCCTTAATGTCATCAATGGAATAGCCAATTACCTCCTTGTACAATCTTAGTTTTTTCAGCAACTCTTCAACTTGATTCTTTGGCAAATTTGCATTGATAATAACAGGGAATGTTGAATTCTCCCCCAAGAATTCATACTTCAGGTTGTTGGGGGGAGGCTTGAGTTCCAATTTGGAAGAATTGGCTTGAGCTGAGTTGCCTTGTTCAGCAGTGATAACTTCCTGTACTTCACACTAAATTCCTGAGTTTTCCACTGATTTGGACAGATTCAATGCTGATTGATATGCTTTAGCCTCTGGGTCTTCTAATTCCCTCAAATGAACAAACATAAGGTACCTTTGCAATGGATCTTCAATGGGCATTATTGCTGAGGCCTGCTCCACAATTTGATCAATCTGTGCATCCCTAGAATCATCATGTTGACAAGCTGGCCTGCTTATAACTTGTGCAAGGTTGAACTCTATTTTGTCTTCACTAATTTGGAAGGTCAATCTCCCCTCCTTAACATCAATGACAGCTCCAGCAGTAGCAAGAAAGGGTCTTCCAAACAAGATGGGTGTATTCAAACCTCATCCATATCCAAAATTACAAAATCCACAGTATATAAAATTTTCCAACCTTTAAGGGTATGTCTTCAATAACTCCATGGGGATATTTGATGGACCTGTCAGCCAATTGTAGAGACATGTTGGTGGGCTTCATATCTCCTACTTCAAGTTTCCTGCATAGAGACAAGGGTATAACACTTACAAAAGCACCCAAGTCACACATGGCCCTTTGAATTTTTCTATTTCCTATTTCAAATGGAATGGAGAAACTCCCTAGATCCTTTAACTTAGGAGGTAACTTATTTTGAATTATTGTAGAAGTCTCTTCAGTTAGTGCAATAATCTCACATTCCAATATTCTCCTTTTCTTGGTAAGGATTTCCTTAAAAAAATTTGCATATGAAGGCATCTCTTGAATTCCCTCTACAAATGGCACATTTATGTATAGTTTCTTCAAGATTTCTAAAAACCTTCCATATTGCTGATCTTGCTTGGCCTTCACTAATCTTTGAGGGAAAGGCACTTTGTCAAAAATCCTTCCATTGGCCTCATTTTGAAAACTCTTTTTCTGATTTCTCACAACAGCCTATTCAATTTCCTTTTCTTTAGGTTCTGGGCAGGAGTGTTCCTCAACTGAATTTCCTTCCACATTCTTGGAGTTTGAATTCTCTTGAGTTGGATTGGCCTCTACATTTTGCATTGGCTTGTCAACTTGCCTTCCACTCCTGAGTTGAATTGCCTTGGCTTGTTCTTTAGGGTTCACCTCTAGCTGTCCAGGAAAGAATAAAGGGGGTCTTGCTGAAGTGCTAGCTTGCTGAGCAATTTGATTTTCCAGCATCTTTTGATTGGCACACATGTTTTCAAGTCTATAGTTGATCTTCAATATTTCTTCTCCTTGGCTGTCCTGCTTCTTCAAGATTTGTTGTAGCATCTCCTTCATTTCAGTTTGGAATTGGGAAGCCTGACTTTGAGGTGGCTCATATAGAGGTCTCTGGATTGGAGCATTAGGTTGATTTTGATATGGAAGAGGTTGGTTTCTTGGCAAAATCTTGGGTTGCCAATTAGGATTCTGCATGGGTGGAGTTTGATAATGGTTTGCCTTATATGATAGATATGGGTGATTCCTATTCTCTGGAGTATAGAACTCAGCAAGGGGTTTAATTCCAAAGTTCCCCGCAGTATTCACTGAATCAATTAATAGTTCACCCTGCGGCATAATCAAATTGCAACTTTCTGTGGCATGCCCTTGATTACCACACACATCACACCTGAAATCAGGGGTAGAAGCCTTGTTGATTCTCCAAGGCTTTGTGCAGCATTTCTTCAAATTGAATGAATAGGTTATTTATTGAATTATTCACAGGTGGTCTCCTTGTCCTATCATGGGTAAGAAAATGGTGATTCTTTGTAATATTCTCTATCAATTGATAGGCTTCATCAATATTCTTTGATGCAAAGATGCCTCCTGCAGCTGTGTCAAGTGCAACCTTGGATGGATAATTCAGCCCCTTATGGAAGTAATTAACAAGTTCCCACTTCTCAAAACCATGGTGTGGACATGCCCTCAATAGCCCCTGAAGTCTTTGCCATGCCTCACAAATGTTCTCCTGGTCCAATTGGTAGAACCTGACAATTTGATCCCTGAAATTGTCAGTCTTGGAAGGAGGGAAGAATTCTGATAGAAACAATTGCATAGTTGATTCCCAAGTGGCTACTTCTTCAGATTAGAGAGTCTTATACCAGTTTGGCCTTGTCCTTGAGTGAAAAGGGAATAGCCTCATGTAGACAGAGTTCATTGGAGTATTATTGAAATGTACTGTACTGCAAATCTCCTTAAATTTGTCCAAATGTGAGGCTGGATCTTTTGTCCCTAATCCAGAGAATTGATATTGCCTAATCATAGTAATAAGTGCTAGATTCACTTCAAAGTTTGCCACAAGTGCTAGGCCTCCATCTCCAATTTGATTCCTGACATTGCTAGGGGAGTAGCAATCCTTCAAAGTCCTTGATACAGCCATATTGCCTTGCTCCTCCTCCTCTTCTTCAAATATCCTTCTCCTTGCCTCAAGCCTTTGCAATCTCCTTCTTCTTAGAAATCTTCTTTCAGGCTCAGGATATGATTGATAATGTTCCTCTTGCTTGTCCAAATCCTGCATAAATGAATTCAAAAGTATCAAATTGAGAAAAGAAAAGAAAACTAGACAAAAGTTGAAAATCGGGAATGATAACTTGCAAAAACTGAAAATTGGCCTAACAAATAGACTAAAAACTAATCTAAAACTAATCTAAACTATCTAAGTTAGTCTAATTGACCTCAAATCCCCGGCAATGGCGCTAAAAATTTGATAGTGATATTTAGGGGTTTGGTGATAACTTGCTGATTTTTAGGTCAAAAGTCAATTTTTTTAATTTTTGTTTCAACTCCCTAACTCCCCCTCTACTGCAGTGCACAGGTCAATTATAGTAATCCTAAATGTCGTATCCACAGTGATTTGAAGTCCTAGACTACCTAAAAATAATTTAGACTAATCCTATTTAAAGTGGCAAAAACAGATTTTTAAAGGAAGTGAAAACAGATTTTTCAGGAATGCAGAATGATAACTTGTTTTAGATTGCTGAAAAGTTAACTAAACTGAATTGTAAATGCTAATCTAGAGTTTAAAAGGGTTTATCTATCATTGAGGAAGGTCCTCCTAGGAGTTGGGGTTCATCTAATTTATATGTATGGAAATGGACAAGTTATCACTTTTTAGTCAAATCTAATTCAACTTTCAATATGGTTGTTTTCACAGCTCAATTAGAAAAGGATCCTCTCTTAAAACCAAGTTATCATTAGGTTCAATTCAAGACACTTGCTGATTTTTTGGCAATTTCAATAAAATCTGAAATGATAACTTCAAGGTATGGTCACAAAATAATGAAATCACTTCAATTAGCTTGGCAGGAATGAAACTTATCCAATAATAGTGATAGTGTTCCTTGGTTTATCTCTAAACCACAAGAGGACTTTGATTCAACCTCTCGGTTGCAATTAAAAATGAGGTCCACACTTCACACTAATTAATTGGAATTAAAAGACATATAGTCACAAGTTGGGAAATCAGAAATTGTCAATGCTCCTTGGCTCATCTCTGAATCTCAAGGAAGGCCTTAAAACCATCTCTAAATGGTGGATTAAAGTGGGGCTTAACAATGGACAATCGGATTTCCTTGAATTCAGGGAATCATCAATTAGCAATACACTTAAATCAGGAAAACCAAAGGTGATTTCAGAATTGAATCATAGGAATGTCAAAGCTTCTCAATTCATTTCTGAACAAGATTGGGATATAAGATAACCTCTCAGTTGTGCAATTAATTCAATCCCCAATGAAAGTCAAATTCAAACAACTCAGAAAATCAGAATTCAGGAAGATCAGAAATCAGGAAAGCTGAAATCAGATTTTCAATCAAAAAGGAATCTAGAAACTTGGCATAGGTTCTTTGCTCATTTCTAAACAAAGATTAGACCAAATGATAACTTCTCAGTTGTAAATACAAGTAGGGTCTTCCAATGACAACGGTAAATCAGAATAATACAGAATTGAGAATTAATTCAGAACTTGATTCAAATGAGGAAATCAGTTTTTGTCCCTAATCCATCCACAATATATATTAGACTACTACCCTATCCTAAGAGGCATGGGATTTAGTTCCTCATATATACAAAATCAGATACAAGTTAGAGTGAAAAACTCAGATAAATCATCTTGGATTGGCTCCTTGTCGACCAGGATTTCCAGCAGCACTTCAGTCCTCTTCTTTTGCTCCAAACCCTTGCTGCCTTCCCTCTAATGCTGCAATGCCTAACCCCCCCCCCCCCCCCCCCCCCCTTCTGCTCCAGAAAATTCCACTTATATATGTGTCATGTCCACCCTTTGATCAGCATCAAAAAGTTCTATTCCCTTGATTTCAGCGTTCTGTCCAATGGTCCCTGCATTCCAGCTGACTGCAGCAGCTTTTGGACAGCAAAGGAGTGGTCCCCCCACCTTTTTGGCTTAATTCATACTTCTTTTCCCTGCTAGAAAATCCACCACAGCAAACATCAAAGTCCTCTAATAAGAAATAAACAAATAAGGATTAGGACAGCAAGTAAACTCAGCTCAATAATCAACAGGAGTTTGGTGTTGTGAAAGAATGGAAATCGATATGAAAAATTAATGGTTTTGGAACCCGAAAATGATAACTTTACACTAATCATGGAAATTATCCAAATACAAGTAGTTCAAGGCATTAGAGGCATCAAATGGATTAGGGTGGCAAGTGAGTGAAGTTAGAAATCAAATATGAATAAGATTTCATAGGAATGATAACTTGGGTGCCAAAACGATAACTCAATTGCCTAAAAAATGATAACTTGTCATAACATTTGTTGTGGTCATCCAAATGTGATCAAATTTGAATAGCAATGAGTTAGGACAATAATATAATGATTGCCTAACGCCTTCATGCAGAATTGATAGTTTTGCATGTTGAAATGATAGTTTTACCCTTTAACGATAACTTGGCATTGGAAAAATGATAACTTGTTCAAATGGACTTAAAAGTTTACACAAGTTGAGATATGACCATCCAAATATGATTTATTCATGATAGTAATGGATTTAGGGCAAGAAAATCATTGAAAATCAGTTCGCTCAAAATAATGATAACTTGGCCTATTGGAGTGATAACTTGTCCTAAAAATGATAACTTGTCATAGAATTGAAATATTTATGGATTTTAGCATTTCAGAACCTCTATGCACATGGAATTAAGTATAAAATGAGGAATATCAACTAGTTATCACAATCATGCATTTCAAACATAATTGGCCAAAAATTGGGCAATTTAGGGATTCGATAGGGGTGAAATGCATCTAAAATGAGATAAAAACCTATAGTGATCAGCTAGTGATCACCGTAATACATACAATGCTTAATTGGTACCATTTTAGCACTTACTTGGCGTCTCATAACTATATATGTTTGAGGAACATATATGTTAATTAAGAAATATATAACTATATGTACGCTATATATATATATGTTATATATTTTGACGCAATCCATATATGTTAATATATATTATCTATACTACACTTTAATGAATAAATAAATTAAATATTATATGTGTACCTTCAACATATATATGTATTCCTACATAATTACATATATATGCCTACATCATATGAGTGTTCCTAAATATATAATTTGTTACCTATATTATATATGTTACTTATGCATACAATATATATGTTTGTTGGTCCAAAGACCATATTATAAATATTTCGATGATAGCAAACAAGGAAGATGATGTATTAACTGTGCTTGAAGTGTTAGTGTGAACAAGTTAAATATTTTTACGAAGAAAAAAGATTGAAATGTTTCTCAGTAGTATAAGTGGTCAACCGTAACTATAACGGGTGACCGTTTTTACTTATAACGACGCAACAATGCTTCAGTACCAACTTTAAGGAGGAGCTAGAACGACCGCTAATTTCAGAGAGAAAAGACATTTCTAAATTGGACGACCAATTTATTTTTGATCGACGCTATATGTATTACATGAAAGATCAAAGTACACAATGGACGATCGAAGTGACGGATGGAACGACTGCAGATTTCAGAGAGCACGGGATTTCTTAAATGGACGACCGAAAATCTAACGGTCGATTGTTTTGGGCAGCAAAGAACAAAAGTGTGGAAATTGGATGACCGAAGTCACTGCATGGACGACTGCAGATTACAAAGAGCATGGATTTCTAAATCGGATGACCGATTCTCTTTCGATTGACCGTTATGAAAGAAAAAATTAATTAAATGGCTATAATCCTTCTACGGACTATGATCAATGGAAAACTGCACAGAAAGGACAAATGCAATGGCTATTATTTTATATTAAATGGATGCCCGATACTATAATGGGCGACTGCTGAATATGCGACAAAAGCCATAACGACTAGTTACTGTGCAAAACGGTAAAACGGGCGATCATTTTTTAGGTGACAGTACAACACTTTTCAAATTCTTTTACAACGACCATATTTTTAAGAGAAGCCTATAAAAGGAATTTGAAAGTCTGAAGGAAAAAAAGCTAAGCAAGGCAAATCACTCTAATGCTTCCTTCAAGTCCAGAGCATTTTTCTTGAGTTAAATTTTGCAAATCATCCCTTCCCTCTTCTAGTTCTAACTGTGAGCATCCTTTGTAAGAAGAGAGAATTGGAGGGAATTCTTGTGTTCTTGTTTAGGTAGTTTTGAGAGCTCCTTGTAAGAAGAGGTGTGCCTTACCTCTTGAGCGAAGAAGAAGGCATTGTGGTATAGAAAGGATTATTCTCTCCCTACAAGAAAAGAGAAAGCTAGTAAATCTCTGATGATCTCGAAGTCGGGAAGTCGGAGCAGGGACGTAGGCCAAGGAGTTGGGCTAAACCTCATCAATATATTGCGTCTTTTTCTTCTCTTGCTCTTCCTACTTATCTTTTACTTTCTTGCGATCACATTTTCTAAAAAATCGACTTTTACGGCTTTTTTGGTTATATTTTTTAAACACCAATTCACCCCTCCCCCCTCTTGGTGCTTTCGATCCTACAATTGGTATCAGAGTCAAGTTGCTCTTATTTTAAAAATTTAAACATCTTTTGAGCTATGACATCAAATGGTTTTACTTTGGGTGAAGGTCACTCCACGAATCATCCTCTACTTTTTAATACTTCAAATTTTGCCTATTGAAAAATTAGAATGCAAGATTATATATGCTCTATTGATGTTGATATTTGGAATATAATTGAAAATGGTATTGATTTTCATGGAAAGTCACCTTTGGAATACACCGAAGGTGAAAGATTACTTGTGAAATTAGATTCGAAAGCAAAAATTCTTCTTTTCTTATGCTTTAGATGCAATAGAATTTAATCGTGTTTCTAATTGTCAAAGTGCTCATGAAATATGGAGAAAAGTTATCATTACACAGGAAGGTACTGATAAGTTTGAGTCTAGAATTAATATTTTGAATCATCAATATGACTCTTTTAAGATGCATGAAAATGAGTCTATAAATGAAATAGTTGTACGTTTTAATGATATTGTGAATGGCTTAGCCTCCTTGGGTGAGCCACGGACTAAATCTCAAAAGGTGAAGAAATTTCTTAGGTCCTTTTCTTCCAAGTGGCACACAATGAGAATCGTGATTGAAGAGAAAAACTTGAACAAGTTAGATTTTGATGATCTCATAGGATCTCTCTTGATCTATGAGATTAGAATCAAGGAATTAGTCAGTTTCTCCCAGAGACCTAGTGATGATAGAAAGAGTAAACTACTTAGCTGATCTCATAGTTTCACCCATCGTAGACTATAATGTAATATTAGGCATGGATTGGTTATCATACCATGACGACTATAGGCTATGAAGAGAGAAGAAGATAGAAAGTATGGCACTTTTGTGATTTTTCGCGGAGTACCATCAAAGAAGAAGAAGACGATGATCTCCTCAATGAAGGCAACCAAGATGTTGAACAATGATTGCCGATGATTTCTAGTAAACATCATTAAGAGTGATGTCAAGCCCAAGCCATTAGAAGAACTAGAAGTGGTAAGGGACTTTCCTGATCTATTTCCCGATGAACTTCTAGGATGAAAGGAAAGTTGAGTTGATGCCAGGGATGGCTCCAATTTTTTGAACTTCCAAATTGAATTGATGCCAGGGATGGCTCCAATTTTTGAACTTCCAAATTGAGTGGATGCCAATTACTAGAATTGCTAGATGGAGGATTCATTAGGTCAAGTGTGTCCCCATGGGGTGCACCTGTCCTATTTGTGAAGAAAAAAAAGAGAGATGAATCACTGATACTATGTATAGACTATATGATCTTGAGTAAGGTGACCATCAAGAATAAGTACCCTCTGCTAGGATTGATGATTGATCACCTGCTGATCAAAATAGGTTTTTATCCCATTTTAGATGCATTTCACCCATATTGAGCCCTCAAATTGCCTAACTTTTGGCCAATTATGTTTGGAATGCAAGGATTGTGATAACTAGTTGATCTTTCTCATTTTATACCTAATTCCATGTGCATAGAGGTTCTGAATTGCTAAAATCCATAAATATTTCAATTCTATGCCAAGTTATCATTTTTAGGGCAAGTTATCATTCCAATGTGCAAAGTTATCATTATTTTAATTGAGCTGATTTCCAATGATTTTGTCCTAAATCCCCTGTCATTGTGAATTAATCATGTTTGGATGATCATATTTCAACTTGTGCAAAGTTATCATTCCATTTCACAAGTTATCATTTTTAAGTGTCAAGTTATCGTTTTAGGGCAAAATTGTCATTTCGACATGCAAGGGTATCAATTCTGCATAAAAATCTTAGGCAATCATTATATTATTGTCCTAACTCCTTGCTGCTCTGATTTGATCACATTTGGATAACCACAATTAAAGTTATGACAAGTTATCATTTTTATAGCATCAAGTTATCATTTTTGGCATCCAAGTTATCATTCCTATAAAATCTTATCCACATTTGATTTCTGACCTCATTCACTTGCCATCTTAATCCCTTTGATGCCTTCAATGCTCTGAACTACCCATATTTGAACATTTTCCATGATATATGCAAAGTTATCATTCCGGGTTTGATAAGTTATCACTTTTAACTCTGATATTTCTCACTGTCCTAATCCACACTTGTTTAATTTCTATTTAAAGATTTTGATGCTTACTGTTTTGGCCCTTCTAACAGGTGAAATATGGTTGCACAAAGGAGAAAAAGGAGGGGGGACCACCTACTTTTTGCTGTCCAAAAGCTGTCACAGCAACTGGAATTTTAGGCCATTGGACAGGCGGTTTGAATCAGGAGAATGGAACAATTTGATGCTGATCTAAGGGTTTAAGGAAGTCATATATAAGCTGAAAACCCTAAGGAAGAAGGGGGAGGCCGGCCATTGGAAGGGTAGAGCTAATTGGAGCTGGTTTGGAGCTGAAGTGTTGCTGATTGCTACCAACAGCCCTCAATCCAGGATGATTTACATCTATTCTTCATTCTATTGTGTATCTATGTTTGTAATTAAGAGGAGCTAAATCCCATGTCTCCTAGGATAGGGTAGTAATCTAAATTAATTGTGGATGGATATAGACAAGTTTGATTTCCTGAACTGATTTCAATTCTAATTTCTGATATCTGTGTTGATATGAATCTGATTCCGTCATTGTAAGATCCTAATTGTATCTACAACTGGGAAGTTGTCATTTTATCTATTCCTTGTTCAGAAATGAATCAAGAATCAATGCCAAGTTTCTAGATTCAATCCCAACTAGAAATCTGATTTCCTGAATTCTGAATTCTGATTTTCCTGATTTATGATTTCTAAATTGTTCAATTTTGTTTTCATCATTGTGGAGCCCTAATTAAATGATCAGTTTGCTCTGAAATGATCACATATTGTGTAATTTATTTAATGATATATATATTTTTACTCTTATGTTGTAAAAGGAAGAGTATATTACATCACGTTTCCGTATTTCTTCATAATTTTATTTGATCGTCTGTAATGAGTCGCGAACTTTAGTTTAACTCGCGGGTTAAATTGGGGTCGTGACAGTTATGGTATCAGAGCAATAGGTCCTTCCCTTGATGAAAGTTTGCATAGCTATGTCTAGGATGACATGCTCATGCTTATAGTGGGTTTGTCATTTTTATGCTTATAGTGGGTTATCGGTGTTTAGCTTGGGTTGTGGCAATTTGGAGATTTTAGTATGAGTTTATATAAAGGCTAATGTATGACGTTTTGAAATGTAATTGTGATATTTTCTTTTGATTAAATTGTAACTCCATTCATCGCAACCCCTTTACATTGATTTGTATATGTGAATTTGGCGTACTATTTGAAAAAAAAAGAACTATCGTGTATTCACATATAGTATGCAAATAATGCATAGTTAGAAATGTGACAAGTACGTGATTATTGGTATGATTATTTGGTACTTGTGTGGATTTGACATGATTTTGTATGTGGATGAATTGTGTGGCATGGATATTTAAATTGGCGTAGGAAGATAGGTGCCTTCTCATTTTCAAATCAATCATCACTTGTGTCTTATAGGTCGTAGGAAAGTAACTTCAAGTTCTCCGATCTATGATAGTATGCCAATAAATTATTTTGAAATGATGTCATAGGTTCTTGAATTACTTGGGGTAGAACGGAAAATATTTATTATCAAACAATGTTATCATGTTTAAGTAGTTGTAAATCTATTTTATGGAAGTGATTTGATCTACCCTTATAGGAAGAGTTCTTTATTGGCATACCTTCTTCATGGAATTATTCATATGTTTAATAATCCTTGTCAATCAACACAAAAATAAGTATACGAGTCTTCATATGAGAGTTTAGTTGACCCATAATCATGAACATCAATCTTATACATCAAGAATATAGATGAGTTCTCAAGTTTGATTATAGGCATCTGAATCAAGTAACTACAAGGGATACCTTGCAGAAAATATGTTATTTGTTTGGTTAACTATGATGTACTCTTCTATTTCCGAAGTTTGATTTCAGATTTGAATACCATTGACTAAAAAGAAAGTTGTATACTTCAAAGAGTACACTTGGAACATGACATGAACATTATGAGTTCTTGGTAATGTTATTGGATTATGGATCAAATCAAAATTTCAAACCATTCTTTGATTGAATTGTAATTAATTTATTGATGTCACCCTAATTTGTTCATAGAGTCATGCAAGCCTGGAATCCTATTCTGCAAAATCCTTATAGAAAAAAAAAGTGGGTGTCAAAAATTAGGGTGCATTTTGGCCTAACCATATAGTATGGATCATGATGATCATAAGAAAGAAAAATCATGCCCAATACATTTTGCCATTATAGATACACGAGTGATTAAAATCAAATGCTATCATTTAATTCCCCAATTGGTGTGATATGCTTCTTGGATACATCTTGAAAACACATGAATCAAATAAGTTATATGTGACTATATTAACCAACCCTTGTGAATGGGGGCCTGCCATATAGGGCACCATATTTTTAGATCATCACACACATGTAAGTTAAGAAAGGTTTATAGCTTAAAATGATATGCTGCAAAGTCCCTAGTGGTATTAAACATTGTGTTTCGTGGTTAATACATTTAGACAGAAGAGGCACTTATGGCCCATCATATATACTATTATACTTAAAATGAAGAGATATATTCACATGTATGACAACCAGATAATAAATATATTTTATATCATTGATATTCAAATTAGAAAGGAAAAGACAAGCAATATGAATTTGAGCACCCTATGTTTTGACATGTTTCCAAGCCATTTTGGTTTTATGAAATTTTGAACGACCTCCACATGTATAGACTTTAGAGTTTGTATTCTACAAGGTCGGAATACATTCCAATCATATGTGTGGATTGGGAGATAGGAAGAAAGGTTAAAGGTGTAGTTATGGTGTCCTAAATAACATGGAAAATCAATTTTTGAAATGTGTCTTAAATTTTAGAATGGCACTTATAAAAAACTTACATATATGTAAATACTTGTGTGATACAGATTTGGACTATCATTGTTAGATGTGTGTAGGGATGATTACGAATTGTCATTTTAAAGTCTGAGAACTTGAAAAGGAATAAGGCTGTGTGCTAAGGAGAATTTGGTGGGAACTATTAGTAAGGGATATAATTTTATTGTGACACTGTGGTGTCTATATTTTAAGGAATTGTAAACATTTGTGCGAAAAGACAAAAGATAACACCATTAAATCATGTATAAAGTGTTGAAAACCAATTATCAAATTTCTTTAATATTTACTAGTGATACTTACTTGGTAGGATCCAAATCAATTGATGATCAGTAAATTATCATTGGTAGATATAAATCATTATTTATAATTTTCAAAGTATTTTGAATTCTTGAATTAGTATTGTTGATATCAGAATCATTGTTAACCCCTCACTCATCAATATAGATTTTGAAATCACTGATGATTCCTGATTGATCACTATTGATTGCAATTCAATCTTCAAGTATGAATTTTTAGTTCTTCTTTATTTGTCACAGCTCACATTGCTCGAGTGATTGAATCACCATATATAAATACAAATTTGGAATCATCAATGATCCTTGAATAATCTTTATTAATCCAAAGTTGCCATTTTTTAGCATCAATTTACAATTGATCCTTAGTTCGTCCTTACTTGTTTCATCTTATTTAGAATCAATGTTGTAACTTTTCTATGGGTGATTGATGACTCTTCATTGCTGACTTTATTATATCAACCAATCTTGAGAGTTTAAAAAGCGAGTTAAAAAGTTTATCGAAAGATGTATTGGAGTGTGGCCGCCTCTGGTCATCATTCGATAGCTTGATTGGAGTCATAGAGTTTACTATCATGGAGTATTGGTTGAGAGCCTAGCGAAAGACCGATTTAAGGGGGACGCCTCTTTGGTCCTCAATCGCGAACTTGAACCCACATTTTAACATTGCAAATTAGTAAGGGAGAAAAATAATTGTTCTCGATAAGCTTATAAATGTTTACACCCTTGCCTTTATTAGAAGAGACAATAAGTTATAGCCTACAACTGGTGATTATCTGATTATTGGCAATTGTTACCTTATCATAAAGTTGTTCCTAGATGTGTTTCTAGATGAGCGGTTTATTATGATAGAGACTCTATGGGTCATATCCTTAGAGTTACTTCAATGACAGGGCAACATAAATTTAAAAGAAATAAAAAAACAAGTACAAGGACTCTTTGATAAAGGATTTATTCAATTCCATAGCCTAACTCCAATCTTAATTTTCAAGTGCAGAGGTGAATTTCATAGGCTATACATTGTCCATAAATAGCTAAATTGAGTAGTGATGAATATCCTTTACCGATAAGAGATGGCTTGGTTGCCCAAATGCAAGGTGCATATGTTTATAAAAGTTGACCTTATCTTTAGATACTACTTGCTTAGTAGTAAGAAGTAATAAAAAAAATTAATTTTGAATACAATAAGGGCATATTGTAAGCTTTGTAAGTCCATTTGGGATTGTTCGATGGATTAATTCTCTTTTATGGTCGGGTAGTGGCATGTACATGAAGATAAGTAGAGGCTTATGACAGGAAATACTCAAAATATATAATTTGAAGCTTTCCACTGCTACATAGAATCCAAGATTTGGAGACACCAATCACATAAGTAAGGTTGAACTAGGTACATATTAGGAGTCCTAAATATGTACTCACATGTAAGGAGTTGAATACAAGACAAAGAAAATGGATGAACCTCCCAAAGGATTAATAACTTTATTTTATATCCTTCAACAAAGGTGAATAAAGTAGCAAAAGTATTAGGTAGTGAGCCAACCCTTATAACTAAATTGACTATTAGAAAATGGAATACTAAAGTATAACAATAAGATATGTTCTTAAAGACATTAAGAGACGGGATAGATGTTTGCCATTTAGTCCTACACGATGTGGAAGTGCATATTGTCCATTTTATGAATCCATGTCAAGAAAAGATGATCATGACCCATCACATGTGATTCAATATGTGATGCTATAAGAACAAATGTCACATAGAAAACAATATGATAATGAATTTAATGGAAAAGCTTAAGTGCTATGATTTACGGTAAACTCTTCATAGAAGTGGGAAGTATTATGATATTCAAAAAGCTAAAAGGCAAATCGGATACGGGATATATGATAAAAATCTATATGTAAGTGATTAATACGATATTTCAAATTTCGAGGATGAAATTTTTTAAGGAGGGTATAATGTAATATCCATGATCTAATCCATATTGGATTCTATATTATATGGCTATAATCAATTGAATATATGTGGTGTAGTATATGTTGTCATGTCACGTGTTGATATAATAAGAATTCATAAAATTTAACTAATGTACTAAAGTATGATTAATAATCATATTATGATAAAGCATATTCTCTTATGGTTAACTATGCATGTGATTTGTTAAGATTGGATTTAAGTCTAGTGAACCAATCAAATGTTGCCAAGTGGCATATGAAAATATATATGCGTAACAAAAATTAATATATAAATATGTAAATAAATTACATGGATTATATTATACTAATTAATATCAATTAGTAATGAAATTAATGATTTTTAAATATTAAATTTTAATTGGATAAGAATTTCAACTCTTGACATGCAAGCTGCCAGCAAGCTAGCAGCTTGCCACCTCATGCTTAGACTATTTTTCCAACCGACCTATTCAAGTGATAAAAATATGAAACAATTCGTATGGTCTTATTCTTATTTCTAGACAACACACACAAAATTTCAGACCATGACTCCTTTCATGGACGTTGAAGGAAATTCGAGAAGGAAGATAATTAAAGGTGAAGATTCTAACCCTAGACTGATGGTATTCTTTCTAAGATTTTCTTTCGTATAAATTCGTCCTTAAAAATTATGACATTTATCATGCCGAATAATCTCCGAGTCTAGTTTACATGAGATTTGGAATCATGTTAATAGGAGTTATGAAACGAAAGTTATGCCATCAGGATTAAGGTACTACCACTATGTCCGCCGAAATTGCTACACGAATTTGTAAATTATTTAATAATATAGGGTATTATAGATATTGCTGTTAGGTCTCATTTACAATTGGAATCACTAGAAAATGATATGTGTAGAAAAAGTTATAAATATTTTACCGAGCCTTACTCAGTCTGTCAGGATGGAGCTTAGGGCAGATTATGCTAATATTGGTTAAATTTATTGTGCTCAGTACAAATAGATATAAATTCAAGTAATTTTATGAGTTGTACCCTAGGATGTCTACTATTTGTAAAAATTAAAAATAACAAAATAGGGAATGTTTATTATTTTATATAAATCATAAAAGTAAGGTTACTCAGCCTGTCAGAACATAGAACAACATAAAAGTTATGCTAAATGTTGATTTTCATGAGAGCAAACCGTAATGAAATAGGATATGAAACTTTTACAGATTAATGTCTATGTAATATAAAAGTAAAGTAAATTGGAATGATGTCATTTGATTATGTATAGTAGAAGATATGGATTTTTCTTTACTATGTGTACAATCTGTCATAATATTAGGTCAATCCTTATGTTTAATAGTTAAAAGAGTAAATGTTTAAGGTTCATATACCATTTCAATTAACTGTGTTTCATGTGTGATAGGCTTCTGTTCAGAGCATAGAAGTGATGTTTTTCTTATTATTATTGTATAGGAGTAGAAGAGTAAAGTAGTGAAAAATGAAAGGAAAAACCTTTTGGTAGCTCTTATAAGTAAGTTGATTTCTTCTACTCTATGTTTTCACCTCTTTTGAATTTGTTGTGACATCGATTATTATATGTATTGAATATGCTTTGGATATACTATGAATTGATTTCGAAAAATGCAATGATGAAAAGTATATCCGAATGATTGTATGATTGCACATTTGAAAAGCATATGATATGAATGGATTAGTGCAATCTTATTTCGTTTGAAATGGTATTTGATATAATTCATATTCTGATATTTGAGATACAATTGTTATATGTATTAAATTCATATATCGTCAAGTTTATATGAAAATTATGTTTTGAATGATTGATCAATTGATGGTTCATTGGTAAAGCATATGTGAAATGTTATGGAGCCATCTTATGGGATGTAATCCTATTCCGTTTGAATGAGTTTTGATTCATCTCTTGATATTCAAGATATGATCGTTATGTAATGAATCATGCATCTGCATATGTCTGCATTGCATGTATGATGGTTGGAGCTAAGTGCTACATCGCTGATCACGATGGGAGCCACCTCTAGAATCCAATGCATCATTTTGTTCCCCAATAATGGGATGAGATAGACTGGAGCTAAGTGCCATGCGGAGCTAAGTGCCACATCGTGAGTAGTCGCGATGGGGGCCACCTCTAGAATCCGTAGTGGCCACCTCTAGAGTCCACCTATCGCTATATGATTTGTTCCCCGAAAGGGATGAGGTAGAATGGATCTAAGTGCTACATCGCTGATCATGATGGGAGCCACCTCTAGAGTCCACCTACCTATCACTGGCCAGTTGGTGATCCGTGCATTCATATGAGAGTGTTGCATTTGCATACATATGTTTGATATGATTTATATGATGTTGATTGCAAGTTGAGTGTGATGTTTCTGATTAGTATGTTTATATGTAATTATCAAATATATAAAAATGCCTATTTTTCTATTATGATTATTGCATGCTTTTCTATGTCACTCCAAATTGATTAGTTAGTAACACATAGGCTATGAGTTATTAACTTACTGAGCTATTTTTGCTCATAATGTTGTTTCTAATATTTTTCAGATCAGTATAGCTTCTTGGATTGAGCGAGCTCATAATCTTAGCAGGAATAACTCTTTCGATGTAAAGGTATTGAGAGGAGTTGTTATTCTCATGTCCTTTTGTTAGGATGTCGAGAGAGTTGGTCGAGTTTATTATATTTGTCAAAGTAAGTTGTAACGAAAATAAATTCATTTTGCAAAATGTATGACTTGAGGAGTATCAGTTTGCTCTGAAATGATCACATATTGTGTAATTTATTTAATGATATATATTTTTACTCTTATGTTGTAAAAGGAAGAGTATATTACATCACGTTTCCGCATTTCTTCATAATTTTATTTGATCGTCTATAATGAGTCGTGAACTCTAGTTTAACTCGTGGGTTAAATTGGGGTCGTGACATGTATGCTTGCAGTAGAGAGTGAATTAGGGAGTTAAATCAAAAATTGAAAAATCTGAAATTTGACCCCAAAATCAGTAAGTTATCACTATACCCCTCATATCACTTATCAATGATCTCTTCGATCAATTGTCCACCGCGTCAGTCTTCTTAAAGATTGACCTGAGAAGTGAGTACCATCAGCTAAAAGACATTGCAAAGATTACCTTTAGGTCAAGGTATGGCCATTATGAGTTTTTTGTTATGCGTTTTGGACTAACAAATACTCATGTAGCATTTATGAATTTGATAAATATAATTTTCAAGCCCCATCTCGACACCTTTGTAATCGTGTTCGTAAATGATATATTGCTTTATTCATCAAGTCTAGAGGAACATCAGAAGCACCTACAAATAGTTCTAAAGACTTTGAGGCAACATCAGTTGTATACAAAGTTTTTCAAGTGTGAATTTTGGGAAGCAAGTTATGTTTTTGGACCACATAGTGTCAAAGGAAGGAATCTCAGTGGACCCAGACAAGGTAGAGGCTATCATCTATTGGGAAAGGCCTAATGGTGACAGATATCAAAAGTTTTCTTAGATTGACCGTCTACTACAAAAGGTTCATCTAAGACTTCTCAAAGATTGTTGCCCCTATGACAAAGCTGACTAGGAAGGGAGAAAAGTTCAATTGGACACAGAAGTATGAAGATAACTTCCTGGAGCTGAAAAAAAGATTGACCACTACACCAGTGTTAACAATTCCCACAGGTGTTGGAGACTACACAATGTACAGTGATGCATTGATGCAGCATGGAAGGGTTGTGGCTTATGCCTCAAGACAACTGAAGCCACATGAGAGGAACTACCCTACTAATGACTTAGAGTTGGCGACAATAGTGTTTGCTCTAAAAATATGGAGACATTACTTATATGGGGAAAAATTTGAAGTGTTCATTTATTACGAGAGACTCAAATATATGTTCACTTAGAAAGAGCTCAACATGAGACAAAGGCAATGACTAGAGTTTCTGAAGGACTATGAGTTTTATATTCTTTACCACCCAGGGAAGGCAACTTAGTAACAGATGCACTAAGTAGAAGATGGGAAGGGACAATGGCTTGTTTAAGATTTTATAAATGGACTCTTATTGAAGAAAGTACTCATGGAAAATTGATGATGCACTGTGTCATTCAACTTGATCTTGTGGTAAGGATAGCACAGGCACAAGCACAAGGATATGAATGCTCTATTTGAGAAAGGGCACCCACACTACAAGATGGAAGGAGATGGGACAATCAAGTTCCAAGACAGGTTATGGGTACTTGGAGATAAAGAACTCAAGGAAGAAATTCTAACTAAGCGCCACAAATTAGAATTTGCTATCCATCCTGGAACCACTAAGATGTTCAATGATCTACAAAGGATGTTTTGATGGAGAGACATGAGAATAGATGTAGTAGAGTTCGTTTTGAGTGTTTAGTCTGTCAATAAGTCAAGATTGAGCACCAGAAGCCACCAGGATTGTTGAACCACTGCCCATCCCTTAGTGGAAGTGGGAGGAAATCACAATGAATTCCATTGTGAGGCTCTCAAAGACGCAAAAAGATCACGATGTCATTTGATTCATCGTGGATAGATTGACAAAGTCAATTCACTTCTTACCTTATAATGTGAGACAGTTAGCTGCAAGTATGATGAAGTTGTATGTTGATGAGATTATCTGATTACATGAGATTCTTATTTTCATAGTATCAAATAGGGACCCCATGTTCACTTCAAGGTTCTGGAGAGGGTTATAGCATGCATTTGACATGAGGTTGCATTATAGCACTGCATTTCACCCTCAAAGTGATGAACAAAGTAAAAGGACAATCCAGACCTTTGAAAACATGCTTAGAGCATGTGCAATAGATTGGCAGGGCCGCTGAGATGATCATCTCACTCTAGTTGAGTTTTCCTACAACATTAGTTATCACTCCACCATTAAGATTGCTCAATTTGAAGCATTATATGGAAGACCATGTAGCTCTCCCACATGTTTGGAGTGCAGTTGGTGAAGGAAGACCTTACCTATGAAGAGTATCCTACCTAGATACTAGAGTGTGATGGGCATCGATTGAGGAGCAAAGTGGTGAAGATGGTGAAGATTACATGGAAGCACCACAATGGAACCAAAGTGACATGAAAACTAGAAGAAGAAATGAAAGAACATTTTCCAAGACTATTTGGCAAGTGTTGTAAGTTATAGTTAAAATTTGAGGACGAATTTTTTTTTAAGGGGGGAGGATGTAATACCCCAGATTTTCTAATTGGGCTTAATAGTTAATCTAGGCCCAATTCCCTTAAGTATCCTTATATAAGAAACCTAAATCCCTTGTTAATCTCTTTTTCTCAACCAAAAAGTCTCTTGATGGCTAGAACTTGAAGAGGAAGAACCTGAGGAATAAGGAGGAGGAAGAAGAGGAAGAAAGAGGAGGAGATCAAATGAGGATAGAAAGGTATGTAAAGGGGATCCAAACCACTCTCTTCCCTCTTAATGATGTTTTGTTTGGATTGAGGGACTCAAGAACACCCTGTTCTTGATAGGAATTTTGGTTGAGGGTTGCATAAATATGGATTGCATGAATAAAGGTTTCATGACTTATGTTACGTAATCTGTTAAATTTGTGACTATTTTATAATAATAATTATTTGGATAAGTTTTTCTTATCCAAAAATTATAAATAACATATGAATGGAAAGCCTTTGAAGTCTAGTTTCCACAGAAATTGGTTTCATATGATTTGAAAATGCATACAAATAGTTATGATCCAAACATCGGACTACTATTATGCTATCTTGGGTAATAGCGAGATCCAAACATTGGACTACTATCATGTTATCTTTCTATGAAAATTAGAATCATCAGAAAAGAACAAGTATAAGTTAAGTTATTAATATTTTAGTCACTGCTGCCAGAATACTATGCAGAGAATAAATCCTATTAGTTGTATGAATTTGTAAGAAAAAGTCCTAAATATTGTTAATGAATTTAAAACTGCATGTTTAATGTATTCTATTATGCATAGATGTTAAGAGATAATACCTAAAATATTTATGATATTTTAAATTATTTTATTAGAGTTTTAATCTCAAAAATTGAGAATTTTAGGTGAAAGATCGAACTTTCAGGACGCTGGCACGGCCGTGCCAAGTCCCGGAATGCCCGTGACAGAAGGACGAAAAGTTGGGGTGAAACTCATCGCTGTCACGCCCATTACAATCATTGTCACGGCCGTGACAGGGTAGAACGGTCGTGATTCTATTAGTCACGACCGTGACAAAGGAGCGTAAGGAAGCTTGATTTTTGTCACGGCCGTGACGAACTCTATCACTGTCATGATAGACCGAAACACTGATTTATGTTATTTTTAAGGAATTTACTATTATTGATGATTGTATAAGAATCTAGATACCAGAATTGCATGGACAATCGTAACTAGGTTAAAATCTGAAGATCGAGTGACGTAAATATTTGTTGTCTGAAAAGCATAATGAACCCAGTTGTGTATGATGTTACATGTCGACCCTTTATGACCCTTTATCATATATTGTCTGAAATGATCGTTACACACATTGGCAATGGTGTGTCATTCCGATGTTGTCCTCGGGCGAGAGTCCAAAATGATCATTACATACATCCGCAATGGTGTATGCGTTCTGATGTCGCCTTTGGGTGTTACAGGGGAGCATTGTCTCTACAACTTAGCTAGCCTATTGAAAGGGCCACGACAAAAATTCCAACTATAGAAAGATATAACCTAATGGAATGGGCCAATGATCAATCAAATTGAATGATGTCCCACGCATGTGAAAGTCCAAAGGGTTATAAAGCAACCATGAGGAAATTTATGGATGCAATGGTCATGGTAAGTGTACTACACTTATATGCCTATGAACTTAATGTATGATTGTATGAATGTCCATACCATATGTATAATGATTTGACTACATGCTTCCATGCTTTATATTATTCCATGATGATGGATTGTTATTGATGACTGACATGTAGGTCATATGTCAAGACATTGCATGCATATTGTTTACTTCTCTTATATCATGTAGTATCCTGTATAGGATCACGTCATCGCATGCATAGCCTTTACATACATTAACAGGGAAACCTTCGCATTCTAGATCCGTGCAAGTGCATAATAATTGGATGGAATGCGCATCCTAGATCCGTGCAAGTGCATAATAATTGGATGGAATGCGGTTCAGCTCATGATGAGATGATTACACACTGGTCTAGGAGTCTTAGAGTCTTTATGTTTTAGAAGTCCTCTGACATTTTTTTAAGAGATGTTTTTACTATGGCTTTAAGATATTTTAAATTCTTATTAGTGATGATGTTTAGATGTTTTTTCAAATCTATAACATTATTTTTTATGTTCATGAAGTTTTTTTGCATTTTATTGAAGGATTCTTTTATCCTATTTGATGATTTTATGTTTCCGCTTATTTAATTGAAAATCATATTATTTTATGATTATGTGATGACGAACGGGCTAACACAGCCGAATGACCAAATTGTCCTTGGCAATTTGGGAGTAAAATTCTGGGTGTTATAGTTCTGTAAGGCCCCAAGGTGAAAGGACCTAAGGATGAAAGATAGTTCCGCATGGACAAAACATGGAGGTGGTCATGAGCTTATAAGTGGCATCTCACTTTACCTATCAAGACATATTTTAAATTCATGTGGGCCAAGAGCCTAAAGTGAACAGTATCTTGATGAAAGTAAGGGGGTGTTATAGAACGGTATCATAGCCATCATCGCGTGCTCACTTGGAACGAATCCAGCCCACAGGCCACTCAACGAGGACGTTGGGTTCCTTAGAGGGGTGATTGTAAGGCCCCAAGATGAAAGGACCTAAGGGTGAAAGATAGTTCCACATAGACAAAACACAGAGGTGGTCATGAGCTTATAAGTGGCATCTCACTTTACCTATCAAGACGCGTTTTAAATTCGTGCGGACCGAGAGCCCAAAGTGATTAGAATCTTGACGGAACTAAGGGAGTGTTACATGATTGGTGCCGTTCTTTTCGTTGACTATACAATTTCTTCATCAAACTGCTAATTTTATAGTCTTCCATTTGATGTTCCTTCAGACCTTGGGCTCTATTGTGAACATTACCAGATTTGCAATAGAAATTATGAGATTCTTACCAATTTCTTTTTTTTACATACCCATTAATCACGAATTTAGTGCTCCAGCCTATGATGCACAGGTACTCCATTTGCCCTGGAGTACCAGAGTACGTACCCAATATGGGTACGACCCTGGTACGTTATGGTACGCTTCGAATACATATGAGTACGTACCCATATTTAAATATTTTTTTTAAAAAATGAGGTACGATTTTGGTACGGGTGCGGGTACGTTTGGGCTTTAAAAAGTTGTAGGGCCTTCATTAAATCCAAAAAAAGTTACAAATTAGGGTACAGTCGTTCTGAAAGAAAAAAAAATCAAGTTTTTGAATAGTGCATGCTCAGAGAGAAAGGTGAAAAAAACAAGGTTTTGACCTTTTGCACGGCGTGAACAACAGTGCTACAGTATGGGTGCTCTCTTTATCCATTGTATGTGTTGTACTGTACAGAAGGCAAAGTACTCATTACATGTTTTTAAATTTTTATTCTTTCTTTGAAGTTTTCTATTAACGTCTTAATGCAAGCAAAAGTGCATGACTTTTTTTTAGGAAAAGTACATGACTTGATAGCATTTAAAGCCTAAGCCTAAATAGTATTTAAAGCTTGATGTAAAGAATCTGATGTGTTACTATTCGTCCAAAGATTATTCTTTTATATTATTTATTAATTAGTTATTGTTTTTAATTGATGATTTAATTATTTTATAACTGTTCATCTTATGGTAGATTAATTTTACATATATTATTTATTAATTAGCTATAATTTTAAATTGATAATTTAATTATTTAGTATAGAAGTCATGTCATAGTACTATTCATATGTGAAAATTTATTTATTCATTATTTAATTAATTATTTGAGAGACTAGAATTTTTTATACAACTTAGCATACATAGAAAGATTAGAATGATTGTTTTATATGGATTTGAGTATTTTTTAATAACGTAAAAATGTGTTATTTCTAAAAAAATAAATTAAGATGCATAATTATATTTCATTATTATTTTATTAGTTATTTTACATATGTCAAGCGGACATTCCACTTCCGGTGCAGGATCTTCCGGTGGATCTAGTAGTATGAATGCTACTATTTCAACTTCTTTGACAATTAATTTTGCATCTGGAACGGCAAAAAATAATTGTCCTCTTTGGACTTATGTCACAAGATTACAAGATAAAAAGGCGAAAGGAGGAAACGCTAGTTGGCATTGTAATTATTGCAATATAACATATAAAGGATCCTATTTTAGAGTGAAAAATCATTTGTTGAGGGAGAAAGGACATGGCATAGCTGCATGTTCAATGGTGACAGTTGAGTACCATGAAGAGATGAAAAAAATAGATAAAGAGGCGAGGGAAAAGCAAAGCCAATTCAGGTTCATTTACGCGGTGGAAGTACAAGTGCTAATCCTCCTAGAGCTGATATGTATTCAGATGGAAGCAAAAGAAGGCGAGGTATTGAAAGACCACTAGGAAAAGCATTCAATAATGAAGCAAGAGATCATTTGACATCTGAAATAGCAAGGATGTTTTATTCTGCTATCTTGCCTTTCAATATTGCATGAAAATCCATATTATATTAGCTCATTTTCGTATGCACCAAACTCTCCTATCTCAGGTTTTGTTCTTCCAAGTTATAATGCCTTGAGGACATCATTATTGCAAAGGGAGAAAGCTAACATAATGAGATGGCTTCAGCCTCTTAAAAACACTTGAGCAGAGAAAGGTGTGAGTTTAGTGACTGATGGTTGAACTAATGCTCAAAGAAGACCATTAATTAATTTCATGGCTATCTCAAATTCAAATCATATGTTCCTAAAGTTAATTGATTGTTCAAGTGAGTACAAAGACAAGCACTTCATTGCAAATGAGATTTTAAAAACCATTGATGAAATTGGGTCACTAAATATTATCTAAGTAAGTACTGATAATACACGTATTTATAAAGCTGCTGGATCAATTATTGAGTCAGTCATCCTCATATTTTTTGGACATCGTGTGTAGTGCATAGTTTGAATCTTATCTTGAAAAATATTTGTGCACCAAATAATACTCCAAACAACGAGCATGTTTATGCAGAGTGTCATTGGATTACTAAAGTGGTTGATCATGCACATTCCATTAGAAATTTCATAACGAATCATTCCATGAGATTAGCTATGTGCAATAAGTTTGTGCATTTGAAGTTACTTGTTGTGGAAGAGACTAGATTTGCATCTAGCATAGTAATGCTAAAATGGTTCAAAACAATTAAACATGGCCTTCAATATATGGTTATTAGTGAGGATTGGTCTGACTAGATGGTGTTGAAAAAGTTGCTGCTGTGAAGGAAATCATCTTAAATGATATTTGGTGGGACAATGTTGATTATATTTTAAATTTCACCAAACCAATTTATGATGTGTTTCGCTCTTGTGATACTGATAAATCAAACCTTTATTTAGTTTATGAGAAGTGGGATTCTATGATTGAACAAGTGAAATTAGTTATAAAACAACGTGAATGCAAGGAACTCACTCAAGATTGTCCCTTTTCTAATGTGGTGTTTGACATCTTGGTTGATACTTGGACTAAGAGTTACACATCACTTTATTGTTTGTCTCATTCACTTAATCCAAGGTAAAATTTGATTAATTTTCAACTTTATTTTTCTTAAATGAATGTATCTTTTAAATGTTTATTAGGTTGTAACATTTTTATTGATGTTGTGTGTAATAGGTTTTATACAAAACAATAGCTCCATGAATCTCCCAATCGGGTTCCTCCTGATAAGGATAATGAGATTTGTGAAGGAAGAAACAAGTGCATAAGGTGTTATTTTCAAGAATCAAATGAAAGATTGGAAGTGACTAGAGAATTTGTGAAATTTTCAAGTGCAGAAGAAGAACTTGACTAGTTTGATTCTTTACAAGATAGGTGGAATTTGACACCAAAAGAATGGTGGGTTATGTATGGATCCTCAATTCCTAAACTACAAGCCATGTCTTTGAATCTACTTTCACAATCATCATCTTCTTCTTGTTGTGAAAGGAATTGGAGTACATATTCTTTTATAAATTCTTATAAAAGAAATAAACTCAAACAAAAAAAAAGTGAGGATTTAGTTTTTGTACGCACAAATCTTCATCTCCTTTCATGAAAGAGCAAAAATTATAATAAAGGAGAGACAAAAATGTGGGATATTGGTGGAGATCAATGGGACTAGTGAGATTGACTTATAATGATCATTTTGAGAAGTTAGTATTATGAAACTTTTAAAACTACGTTGTGACACAATTTTGCTATTGATTATAACATTTTATTTTATGAAATATTAACCTCTTATACATATTTATATTATTTGTAATTAATATATATTACCATACTCGTACTTTAATTTTTTAAAAATTTTCGTACCCGGTAATTGTACCCATATTGGGCACCGTACCCGCTGAGTGGTATTTTGCTTCTAAGATTTTATTAAGAGTTGCACATCTTGTCCTCTGCCCTGTACTTTGTTCTTCTGTTGAGTTGTCGTCGTCGTCGCCAAAGGCTAACACCGCCTCTAATATCTCCTGGGCATGAGAGGCAGGCATCTGAATGCATCCCGTAACAACCCATTTGTTTCGTCTCTTTTGTTTCAATCCTCCGAGATATTTCTCAAATCGTGTTCCAAAACGACTTGTGCCAAGCCTAGGATTAGTTGCACAGTGTTCTTTATTTCGTGCTTATCGCCTACCCCGGAGATTATTATTGGACCAAGCCAAAGTATCAAGCTCGATATGAACGGATGTCTAAGATTCGAATTCATGCCACCAGATTTTCAGATACTAAATTGCTTAGGGAGTATAATTTACTTGCAGATATTCATCTATTATTTTCTCAGATTGGACTCTCTGACTTTGTGCATTCCTGGTGGCCAACTTATGAAGTACTAATTATGAAATTTCTCTCATCCTTGGAGGTCTTTAATTTAGATGGCAGGAATTATGATCAGCCTCGCATTTCATTCCAACTTTATGGGCGATCTTTTACTCTCACTCTAGGAGAGATTAATAATATCTATGGATTTCCCAACCATGGATCTCCTTCTGTACCTGCTGACTTTGATGTTGAAACTTTTTGGAAACAGATAACAGAAGAAGACCGATTGGTTTGGAACACCGCTAAAGATAGCTCAATTCAGAATCCTGTTCTGCGCTACGTCCATCGCATGCTAAGCAACACCTTAAGTGGGCGCAGTGATAATGATGGTGCCGTCTCAGAGGGAGAGTTATATCTCATCCACATCATGCTTCACAGAACTCCTGTTAATGTGGGTGCCTTCATCATTCGTCGATTCCAGCGCTGCACTACTCATCGTGGCGGTAGCATTAATATGGGCGCCCTTCTCACACCTATCACTCAGCACCTACAACTTGACTTGGATGATCTCGAAGCTGTGCCAGGAAACACTCACCTCACTCGTAGGACTATTCATGCTATGGGTCTCGTGAAGACCAACAACTCAGGGATCAAAGTTTTTATTTTTAAAGGCCACCATCAAGAGGTGCCCTGCTCAGATCGAGATGCTTTCATACCAATTAATCCAAATAATTGGCTCCTTTTTAGGCAGGTCATAGCTCCAGTAATCCCACCTGCAGGACCATCTACCTCTGTCGGACAGCCACACCAGGATGAACATTTCTCCTGGTTTGATTCTACTAATTATGCGGCAGCCCAACCCTACCTTCAACAGCCACAAGGATTCCAGGCTGCATCACCGGCAGCTTCCCAATATGCCACATCCGTCCATTCACCTTATATGCTGGTGCCTTCTCCGATTTCATCTCCAGCACAAGAGAGCTCTTCTGATTCCTCGTTCATACCTGCTACTCCTTATGAGGAACGCGACTCGATGGAAGTATCTGCCCCTTTACATGAACCTGTGCAGAATCACTATATAGCACCAGAACCTACTTTCACTTCGGCCCCACAGACTTACTATCCACCTCCGCCACCTCAGCCTGACTATGCTTCCATGCAAAACTTATGGGAATTAATGTATGATGAGCAACTTCGTCAGGCAGGGGAGTTTCACACTTTTCAAAAAGAGCAACTTCGTCAGTCAGGGCAGTTGCACGCTATTTGGATGAGCAACTTAGACAAGCCCAAGAGTTGACCAACATCCGAGCCGATTTTAGAAATATGGATGATCGTCAGGGTCGCTTCGAATCCCTTCAGAATCAGCATGCGCGCATGACGAGGTGCATCCATGAGTATCATATGCGCCAAGAAAATCTCGGCTACCATCCACCATCGCCACCCCGCAGACAGTAAATCCGGTTGTGTCTTTTCCTTTTCTTTATTTTTCATTTCTTTATTATTTTTTTCT
The DNA here is from genome assembly GCA_030549335.1 of Pontederia crassipes. Classification (NCBI taxonomy): domain Eukaryota; kingdom Viridiplantae; phylum Streptophyta; class Magnoliopsida; order Commelinales; family Pontederiaceae; genus Pontederia; species Pontederia crassipes. The sequence continues at coordinate 11,964,927 of CM060195.1, read as the reverse complement.
TTTTATTGAGTCTATTTTCCTTTCCCTTGCTGGCCTAACACTGAGGACAGTGTCTGGTTCAAGCTTGGGGGAGTTTGCATTTCATGCTTTGCATTTTCTCTTATTTTTCCTTTTATTTGCTTATGTTTGCATGTATATCTAAAAATTTTAAAAAAAATTTGAAAATTTTGAAAATTTTCAAAAAAAATACCATTGCATGCATTTATTTTTGCTACCATCTTACAAACTCTTGTCTTACTGTTTTAATTATTTTTTAGTAAAAAGTTCAAAGACATGTCGTTAACTGGTGAAATTTGAATGCTTTTCTTTCTTATCACTTGCTATTTTAGTATCAAACTTATGGACTGTGTGCCTATACTAAGTAGAATTATGAATGACTAGACGACAAAATCATATTCATGCCTTTTTATTTATTTTAAGTCTTGATAGTAGTAGCCTTCTTATTGACCATATCAAGTACTTTTTGAGCTTATAAAAAAGAAGGGGTAGTTAAACCCCAACAAATGAAAAAAAATGAATAAAGTTATGTATAGGTACAAAAGTGTTATCCGGAACCAAGATGTGTTCGGGTAATTAGATCCGTAGGGGTTCATGCCTGGCGACCTAAGGGCAACTGCTCTGGGATCCGTCGATCGAAAACCTGCTACATTGACCATCTTGTGGAATATGGAGAAGCACAAGAGTACTGAATCATGACTAAGTTCGAACTATTCATTCAGAACCTTGGTTGTTCGGGCAAGTAAACTCGAGGGGTGCTTTATCACCTGGTGCCCTAAGGTCATCTGGTCTGGGAGTCATCAGTCTAAAGCCCGTTACATGGATCTCCTTGTGCAATCCTGTTTGAAGATTAAAACTTTTAAAATGATTGAAAATAAAGTTAAAAAAAGAAAAAGAAAAAGTTTTAAGCTCAATTAGTACTTATGTGTTCAATATTAATACTATTATTTGACAGACAATTTATTTTTCTATAAGGCTGAATTTGAGATTGTTTAAACTTGTATAGCATTCAGAACCTCTATGAAGTTTCGTGCATAGAAAGTGGTGAGATACTCAGTAGTAGGTGTGCAGAAGAACTGTGTGAGAAAATTAGTTAGTTGACAATGTGGAGGTTATGATGGAACTTTATTGAGCTTTGCTTTGAATTTTTGCTTGAGGACAACAAGACTTTAAGCTTGGGGGAGTTTGATGCACGCAAAATATAACATATTTTAGATTATTATTTTAATTAATTTTTCTATAATTTGATCATGGCATCATCATTTTAGACCACTTTTAGTCGTAATTTCGGATTTATCAATTTTTAGTATTAATTCTCTGAATATTTTAATTGTGGATGGATTAATTAAATTTTGATAATTATTTTGCAGGAGAAATCGAATCTATGATTATCGGAGAATTATATTTGATCGATCCGATTGGACGTATCAGTCGAAATTCCGAAGAATTTATCCTTACGGCCGAGATCTTCGATTCAAAAGAGATGTTACGGCCGATAACTCAAATGGAATCATCATTTTGGCCGAGATTAGAGAGAAAATTTGTGTTTTTGGCCGAGATATGAAAGGTAAAGATAAATGATTTTATCTTTTGGGCGTAACAAGATTAAATTCTTTCCTTACGGCCGAGATTTGGAGGGAGTAAAAGGGTTTATCTCTTTGGGCGTAAAGATAAAAGAATTTTGTTACGGCCGATATTCGAAGGGGGTAATGGAAAGGAAATGTTGGTTTTGACCGAGATTCAAAGGGGGTAACAATTAAAAGGATTTATCTTTGGCCGAGTTTATCTCGTAAATTTAAATTCATCCGTACGATATTTTACGACCGTGATCAAATTGAAGGTCGTCCGCACCTATAAATACGTGGAGAATCCGTCGTTTCAAAGTGTGCTCTGAAGTTCAGGTTTCTTCCATGGCGAGTCGTGAGCTCTGCAGGCTACGACTAAGAGGAGAGAGGTGCGACGGTTGGAGGTTGATCGCGACCCTGATCAAGTCCGAGAGGCTGCCCGACTGTTTGCTAGATTCAAGATCTCTATTTTGGGTGTAATTCTTTCAATTTTTATGGTTTGTATTTTATTATCTCTCTGGAATTTCTAGGATGAACTCGATGTTTTTAGGATTATTATTTTAGGAGATTATTAATTGAAGGGAAATGTTTGGACCCTATTTTATTTGCTTTAATCTTTTCTGATCAATTATTAATTGTGCTTAATACTTTTATGTTAGTTAATTAAATTTCTGAATTAGGCTATACCAGTTTGTGGAGTGTTTAATTTCAGAATTCATTATACTAATTATAATTGATTTTATTTGGAATTAATAATTGATATAAATTTGATAACTAGTGTGTGGAGAATCAAGTTTGTGTGGTCTATTAATCTATACCAGTTTGTGGAGTGATTAATAGTCTAGAGAATTCAATTTAATGCATCTTAATTTTAATATGATTTTGGGGGTACCAGTCGTGGAGACTTCAATTCTTATTAAATTAAGATAGTTCTATATGATTAGATTGATGGATGCCAATCGTGGAGACCACAAGTTAATCATGTTAGATTACTTTAGGGAGACTCTAATCCATCTTTAAAGATTAAATTTATCTTTTATGGTTCAAATATTTATTCTGATCTATTTTCATCCTAAGGCCTAACTTCAACACCACTATCTTATCTTTATCTTATTTTCTTTATATTTTAAAACTCATTTTCAAAATCCATATTTTTTCTCTCTTATTAATTTATAAATTCAGACATTGAATTAATAATATTCCTCGTGGGTTCGACACTCTTACTCCTATTACTATATTACTTGAGCGACTAGTGCACTTGCTAGCGATTTTATTTTGCTACATCATTTCAACGCATCAGTATCCGCTCCTCAGATTGATCTTTGAGAACACCTTTGCCTTGTATAGCTGATCTAATAAGTCATCGATGCGAGGTAGCGGGTACCTATTCTTTATTGTGACTTTGTTCAACATTCTGTAGTTGATACAAAGTCTCAATGATCTGTCCTTCTTCTTGACAAAAAGGACTGGTGCACCCACGGCGAAACACTAGGTCTGAAGAAACCTTTGTCCAAGAGCTCTTGAATCTGATCTTTCAATTCCTTCATCTTTGCTGGAGCCATGCGGTATGGAGCTTTGGAGATGGGTGCAGTTTCGGGTGTCACCTCGATACGAAAGTCTATTTCCCTTGTGGGCGGTAGACCGCTAACATCCTCACGGAAAACATCAGGAAATTCCCTCACAACTTCTATGACCTGAGAAGTCTTCTTTGGTTCCTCTGTCTTGGTTATACTGGCCAGGTAACCTCTACATCCTTTTTGCAGTAACTTTTGTGCCTTCATGGCAGATACTATAATCTTTGGTTCCTTTTGTGCAATTCCCATGACTATAATTTTATCTTTACTCTGTGTACCTATGATTACTTTCTTTTGTTTGCACAGGATGGAAGCATCATGTGAAGTTAGCCAATCCATGCCCAAAATTATATCATAATCTCTCATGGGGATGATGATGAGATTGGCAGGATGGTTCCTTTTTTCTATTTCTATGGGTACATTCGGGAGATGTTTTGTGGTGATGAGGGTGCCTTGTGGGGTCAATATATTCATCTTCTGCGCTAAGTTTACTATTTTCAACCCTAAGTTTTGGCACACTCTTTTGATATAAAGGAATATGAGGCATCGGAATCGAATAATACTTTGGTAGGTAAATCATCTATGAATAGCGTACCTTGAATGACATCAGCATCAATCTGAGGAGCATCCTTTCCAGATTGAAGAGCCTTCCCTGTACCAACTGTTGTTGTCCACGTCTCGAACAACTCGCTGCCATGTGACCCATTCCACCGAAGTAATAACAAGCTCCAGACTTCATTCGGCATTCCCCAGCATGGGTCCTGCCCCACGTGTTGCATAAAACCCGCTCACCTTGTGCGGGTGGTGCCTGAGGGGCTCTATGAGGCTGTTGCCGCTGCTGCTGGGCTGAGCGTCTTTGCCCCTACTGAGGGGGTCGCTATTGTTGCTGTAGTGGTGGCTGCTGTTGCGTTGGAGGAGCTTGTTGTTGAGGGCGGTAGGGTTGTTGTTGTTGTTATGGAGAACGGTAGTTCTGTTGAGGCGCAGAATAAGGATGGTACCGATTATCCCGTCGTTGGTGTTGCCGGTTGTTCCCACGAAATTACTGTTGCTGGTGGGAGCTATGCCCTACGTTCTGCTGGGCCCTCTTCTTCTTCATGAGGTCTTGATGGTCCCTCTCAGTCAGGGTTGCCAGGCTGATCGCTTCATCCAGGGTTTTACAATTCCCTGGCCTGGTCTGGGATCTCAGTGAGGGCCTTAGTCCGTCCACGAAACGTTTCACCAGCTCCACATCATCCATGGTCAATTTAGAGTATTTCTTTAACCGAATGAACTTGGTCACATATTGGTCCACGGTCATAGCCCCTTGCACTAGATGCAGAAATTCCTTCTGTTTCAAATCTCTGTGGAAGGATGGAAGGTATCGCGTCTCAAATGCCCTGCGGAAGTCTCCCCATTCCACGGTTTTGACTCCCGAAAAGCTGGTGGCCTTCTTTGCCTTCCACCATTCCTTAGCATATCTTTGGAGAGTATCTCTTGCGAACAGAACCTTCTTGTGCTCAGGGACGTCGAGGATGTCAAACTTCTCTTCTAAAGTCTCGATCCACTATTCAGCAACGTCAATTCCACCTTCTCCATTAAATGTCGGAGGCTTCGACCTCCAAAACTCTTGCATAGTACAAGGGATGGGGGCCCGACGTCCTTGTTGTGGTGGTGAATCTGGCCTAGGTGGGGTAGGCGGGGGAGGATTCAATGGAGGTGGAGGAATAAAGTGGGCCTCCTCTTCGTTATACACTTCATATTCGCTGGACGCTGATCCTCTTCTCTGGTCGGCCATCTATAAAGAGATCGTGGCAGTGTTTGAGAAGGGTGTATAGCTAAGGATCTTTACTAAGGATAGAAATCTTAGATTAAAAATTGGAAACCATGCTGCTCATCATTTGCCAAAGTAAAGTATTCATTTATCATTAAGCTTTTCAAAAAGTAAACATAAGTCTGAGGCACACTAAGGCCTTCCACAAAGAAAAGAAAACAAACACAGCATGGTACTAGTCGCTACGTCGAGAGGGTCCCTCTGGTCCATTCCCGGGAGTCTTCGGAGGATTAGGACACTCCTCTTCAAAATGTTCCTCTTGAACGCAGAGGCTACAGTATGACTCTGGATCAAACTGGCTGATCGGACTGGTCTCCCGACTTTGAACTTCTCCTTCAGGTGCAGGGGCTTCTTCCTCATCGTCAGAGGACATGAAAATGGGGTTATCAATGCATCCTCCTCTCGTATGAAAGTGCCACCTCTGATTCATCTCCTCACGTGTCTCTGTGGGGAAGAAGTGGCGTGGGGAAGGTAACTCCGGATTATTACTCCCCACACTCTCTATATCTGAATCTGAAGGCTCCGATCTCTCAAGGGCAGGCGGTGGCGGGGTCGGAGGATCTAGTGACCACATACGTATCCCAACTATGTGACCCATACTGCTACGTACGACTCTAGTCACCATATGGTGTGGAGGCATCTATAAAATAAGTTAACTAAAAAGTATAAGTAGAATTCTCATCAGAACGTACTTATCACTTACTTGAGAAGTGGAGCCGCAGATACTTGAGAAGCTTGCACATGACTTTACTCTGAGCTGTGTAACAATATGAACAATGGATATTATGCATGAACTTAGGCTCTGATACCAAACTGTAACGCCCCCAAAATCACACCTCCCGCCACATAAGCGGTCAGCTTGACCCCAAGGGCGCTACATTATCTACTACTCTACTGACCTTGACCATTCAACAAAACGACTGACATGGCATTAATAAAATAGTAATGATATAATAGAAAAACTTAAAATGCGAAAAATCTAATAGTCAAATAGTCACGATGAAGGACTTTAATGTGGAAGTTCATGATGTCTCATATTATAGAATTAAGTGGAAGTTCATGATGTCTCTCTCGATATAGAAAGTATGCGGAAACACAATAATAATCATACAGATAGAAAAGTTCTATGAGCGGAAGAAAATATGATATCTCTGAATAATAAGAATAATTAAGTAGATATGCAGTAAGCAAGCTTGGAAGCAGATCTTCAGTCATGCAGCGTTTCTCTAAGCTTTGTGCCCTCCATCTCCTCATTAGTTGGCATTCTTACCTGCAAAATCCCAATGCAGGGGAATAGAATACCCATGAGCAAAGATTGCTCAGTACAATAGCAATAAACGTGAAATAAATATCAGTGATTATCATGAAATCAATATGTGTATATATATATATATAAGTCTCTAATCATTTCAATACTTTGTTCTCTGCTGTGATAATACTTTATCCTTTACGTCACTCTATTCTTACTTTACAATACTTTGCTTTACCTTACTCTGTTGTACATTACTTTACTTTACATTACTTTGCTTTTCAATACTCTGCTTTACTTTACTTTGCATTGCTTTGCTATGTGTTGTGCTACGTCTTTTACATTACTAGGATATCCTTAGGGTTTGCTGTCCTATGCGAGCTCGACTTTATTAGGTTGAGATGCCAGGGGTGCCTCTCTGATTCACTGATGCCAATAAGCCTGTAAACGGGAAGAAGGGTGGGTGTTAATGCCTCAGTCAATTCGGAAGGTAGGGGGAAAAATTCTTACAATTCAGGAATAGTGGTCGGTTACAAGACCTTGTAGATTCACTGTCTCCTCAGCTAGCTACATGTCCCTCTGGCATAATACTTTAATCTTTAAAGAAAGAGGTGTGACCATAGCATCACCCTTCAATTCGAGATATCGGTGGGAGAACACCTGAAATCTCAAGAATAGTGGGCATTTAAGTCAGAAGCTTCGCTGTCCCCTCAGCTAACTACCTATCCCCCCATTGCTTTAACTCTGAACTTTGCTTTAACTTTAAGGGCGACATATAGCAATCCCACATCTTTGTCTTTACTTTAATCATCTTTAGTTACTATAAAATCTATGATTTGGGGTCCACTGGAAATCTAAATTTGTATAATAAGACTCAGCCAGTGTAGGTGAACTGGTCAGAGTCGTAATTAAGATTAGGAGTGGATCGGTCCAGTTAAGCTTTAATTAATGGGTCTCTGTCGGACCGGTCGACCGCTCACTGGTACCGGTCGACCGGTTCTCTAGAATCGATCGATCGAGTTCTCTAATGATACGCCTACAAATCGATTGATCGTCCAGGGCGTCGGTCGACCGATCGTCGGGTCATGGGGATGCGCACTGCACATCAGATCGGTCGACCGTTCACTGGGACCGGTCGACCGATCGCATGATTTAAACCTGTCTATCATCATATAGACCGGTCGACTGCCATGGTGAGGCCGGTCGACCGGTAGATAAGAATTCGTAAGAGTTTTGTAAACGGACCGGTCGACCGCTGGCAGGATCGATCGACCGGTCCCTACGATAGAATAGGGCCGCCGGATTTCTTCTTAGATTCCGGCGGCCTTCCGGCCATCAATTGACGCCGAATTAAATACGAAACTTGTAGGGATTTACTTCAGCATCAATATGAATCTATTTTACACATCAAATGATCGATAATTCGTCATCTATAGGATTTTAACGCTAAGGTACCTTTTCTGACGAACTATCGAACGTTCTCCGGCCGCTGTTCGTCATACGTGGGTCGTCGGTGGTTTGCTGACGACTAGAGGGATTCGCCCGGGCTGCGTGCGTGTCGAGGGAGGGTCTCTGGACGTCAAGAGTCGTCGGTGATTCGTCGTCGATGTCACCCTCTATCTCTGCTGCTCATGCGCGTGGGTCATCGGTCGCCGTAACGAAGGGAGAGGGTGAGCCCCCCTTCTTATACGCCCCGGCCGACCCTTGGTCGGCCGGAGGCGAACGGTCGGCCAGGGGAGGCGACGCCTCCCCTGCCACTGTTTGTTTCATATTTTTTTTATATGCCCGAAGCCTCACAAGGATTCCAACTAATTGTGTTTCCGGAGATAGGATAGAAATGATTTGTTTCTTTAATTATGAAAATGGTGATTTCAAAAATTAACCTCGGAATTCTTAGAATGAATCAATCTTGGGACACAATCTATCTATCAAGTGCGCCATCCATCCTCGATTATTATTAAGGTGCTTTTAGGAGAGTTTGAAGTTTGGCTTGTTTTTTTCCTATTAGCTTTCAAACAAAGGTAAGTTAATTTCTTGTTTTGATAGAAATTAAATGTGCAGTACATTTTTGACATGGGTAGACGTCCTACTTACACTACAAGAAAAATTGAAGTTTTTGGACGGTCGAATATCCTGCACAAGTTTTGAAAAATTTTGCAACAACTAACAATATCCTTCTGAAATAGCTAACAATATCCTTCACAAATTTCGACGGCTAAATTTTTCAGTGACTACGACTGTCAAAACTTCCGATGGTTATAAAGCCATCGAAACTTTCTACGACTTCAGTCATGGGAAAGATAAAATAATCTTTTATATTATACAAGATGCGTTCCCATGGTCGCGTCCGTCGGAACTTCCCACGGCTGCAGCCGTGAGAAATATAAAATACTATTTCATGTTATAAGAAGCTATATTCTATAAAGAGGGCGTTCTCGCGGCGACAACAGTCGGAAATTCCCATGGCTTCAGTAAAATATTATTTTATATTATAACAAGGTATTCTAAAAAGAGGGCGTTGACACGGCCGCAGCCGTTGGAAGTTCGACGATTGCATCCGTGGGAAACATAAAATATTATTTTAAATTATACACCGTTGGCATTTTATGATGAGGACGTTCCCACGGCCACAGCCGTAAGAACTTCCCACGGCTGTAGCCGTGGGAAAGATAAAATTTTATATTATATGAGATGTCATTTCCACGGCCGCATCCGTAGGAAATATAAAATATTATTTCATGTTATAAGAAGCTAGTATTCTATAAAGAGGGTGTTCCCGCCGCCGTAGCCGTCGAAACTTTCCACGATTGTGGCCATGGAAAATGTAAAATATTATTTCATGTTATAAAAGCTGGTATTCTATAAAGATGGTGTTCCCACAGCCGCAGTTATCGGAACTTCCCATGGCTATAGCCGTGGGAAATGTAAAATTTTATTTTATAACAAGCTAGTATTCTAAAAAGAGGGCATTTCCATGGCCGTAGCAGATGGAACATCCCACAGCCGCAACCATCAGAACTTCCCACTATTGCAGTTATGAGAAACGTAAAATATTATTTTAAATTATACGCCACCTTGTATTTTATGAACAATGTGTTCCCATGACCGCAACTGTCAGAACTTCCCACGGCCACAGGCATTGAAACTTCCCATGGCTACAACCATGGGAAACATAAAATATTATTTTATATTATGACAAGCTAGTATTTTAAAAAGATGGTGTTCTCATGGCCCCAGTTGTCGGAACTTCCCACGATTGTAGCCATCACAAATGTAAAATATTATTTTATATTTTGACAAGCTAGTATTCTAAAAAGAGGGTGTTTCCACGGCCACAACTCTCGGAACTACCCATGACTGCAGCCGTGGGAAACGTAAAATATTATTTTATATCATAACAAACTGGTATTCTAAAAAGAGGGCGTGCCCACGGCCGTAGATATCGGAAGTTCGATGGTTGCACCTATGGGAAACGTAAAATATTATTTTAAATTATACACCGCTGGTATTTTATGAAGAGGATGTTCCCGCGGCCACAGTCATAAGAACTTCCCAAGGCTGCAGCCGTGGGAAAGATAAAATTTTATATATATGAGATGTCGTTCCCAGGGCCGCATCCTGGGAAATATAAAATATTATTTCATGTTATAAGAAGTTGATATTCTCTAAAGAGGGTTTTCCCACGGCCGCAGTTGTCGAAACTTCCCATGACTGTAGCCGCGGAAAATATAAAATATTATTTCATGTTGTAAGAAGCTGATATTCTATAAAGAGGATGTTCCCGTGGCCGCTCGGAACTTCCCACGGCTGCAGTCATGGGAAACATAAAATATTATTTTATATTATAACAAGCTGGTATTCTAAAAAGAGGGCATTCCCATGGTCATAGCCGTCGAAACTCCCCACATCCCAGCCATCGAAACTTCCCACGACTAAAGTTGTGCAAAATATAAAATATTATTTTAAATTATACTCCACTGATATTTTATGAACATGGCGTTCCCATGACCGCAATTATCAGAACTTCCCATGGCCGCAAGCGTTGAAACATCCCACGACTGCAGCCATGGAAAACCTTAAATATTATTTCATATTATGACAAGCCGGCATTCTAAAGAGATGGCGTTCCCACGGCCGCAGCCGTCGAAACTTCCCACGATTGTAGCCATCGGAAATGTAAAACATTATTTTATATGATGACAAGCTGGTATTCTAAAAAGAGGGTGTTCCCATGGCCACAGCCGTTGGAACTACCCATGACTATAGCCGTGGAAAACGTAAAATATTATTTTATATTATAACAATTGGTATTCTAAAAAGAGGGCGTTCCCAGGACCGCAGCCGTCAGAACTTCCATGGCTATAGCTATGGGAAACGTAAAATATTATTTTAAATTATACGCTGCTGGTACTGAGAGCCTCAACCGTCACAAACTTGAAAATCCCGGCATCTCTTTATTTCTCTATTCCTCTCGCCCTCTGTTTCCCTCTCTTATTCCTCTCCCTGTCTCCCACTCTCTCTCACTCGGCTCAGGTGACCCATGCTCTAGCGATGACTGCCCCGATCTCTCTCTCTCCATATTGCTCTCTCTCTACTTTGATCGCCCTCTCCCTTTCCCTCTCTTCCTCAATCTGATTTGGTCGTCCGCGGCCGGATCGGCCAATCTGGCCAGGCGGCGGGATCAGCTTGCTTGGCGGCAGATCTGTCCTCTTGGTGGCTGATCAGGCTGTCCGCGGACGAACCAAGCTACCCACAGATCGATCAGCCGCCAGGCGGCCAAATCAGACTACAGGTGGACGGATTTGGCCCCCTGGTGGCCAATCGAATACTCGTGGCCCGATCAGCTACGAGCAGATGGATCCAGCTACTCGGGCCTGATTTGTCGGGCTACGTGTGGACAGATCCAGCTACCTGCGGCCCAAATTGCTGCCAGGCAGCGGACGGGCGGATCTGGCCGCCGGGCAGCCGATCATGTGGCGGGCGACAGGACCTAGCTGCGGGCAGCCAATCCGCCCTCGAGCGGGCATTTTTTTTAATATTGAAAAAACTTTTCAATGGCGAAGACCGTAGAAAAAACAAATACATGTCGGAAGTTCCCACTGTTGAAGCCGTGGGAAATGTTTCCGACGGCTCGAGCCATGGGAAGTTCCTAGTGGGAAAACTTTCCCACGGTTTCAGCCGTGGGATGTTCCCATGGCTCGAGCTGTGGCAACATTTCCCATGCCTTCACCTATGGGAAATTCCATCAGCTCGAGCCGTGGGAACATTTTTGGCAGCCCGAGCCATGGGAACTTTCTCATGGCTGAAGCCACAGGAAGGTGTTCTTATGGGAACTTTCGACAGCTGAAATAGAGCCGTCGAAAAATATTTGCGACAAGCCATTTTTTGCCCGTCGAAAAATTCATCGCAAACTTCCCTTTTCAATGGATTATTCACAATTCTGACGGTTCAGGCCATCAAAAATAACAATTTTTCTTGTAGTGTTAGGTCAGCTACCGTCTGATCTAGAAATGACAGTTGCGATCGAAATGCGTGGTTCACCCCATCAAAATGTGTGGTTTGCACTACAAGAAAAAATGACATTTCCAACAACCCCATTCATTAGAAAACCAAGAAAATTTGTCGAAAATCGAAACCGATCCGTCGAAAAAGTGAGCATCGCAAGCAATTTCCCACAGGCACAAAAATTTGTCAAGTTTCGATAGTTGTAGCTGTCACGACAAATTATCCTTGGAACTTATGATGGCTACAACTTTCGATGGCTGGTTATATACTTTTATACAAAGCCATCAGAATTGTATTTTGTAATATAAAAAAAATTGGCCACGCATGGCCTGATCCAACCGCAGGCCGCCAGATTTGTCTAAACTGGAGGCCGATCCATCGCCAAGTGGCCGCGGCCTGATCCGCTGCCTCACAGACAATCCGACCACCTGCGACCTGATCCGCCATGAGGCGACCAGATCAGGATGCCTCACGGCCGATCCGGCTGCCCGCGGCCTGTTCCGTCGCCAGGCGGTGGCCTGATCTGCCGCCACGCGACCGAGATCGCGGCCGGATGGCAGAGGGAAGAGCCTGAGTCGGGGTGGTCAGATCAAGCTGCCTCACGGCCATATGGCAGAGGATGGAGTCGAGAGAGGGAGAGGAAGAGATGGCCGCGGGCTCCCAAAGAGGAAGAGATGGCCGAGACAGAGCCGCGTGTCACCCCTAACCATAGGGGATGTGCCCTGAGCGGGCGTGGCCACGCGCACGAGTAGGCGGGCATGGTCAGGACGACTCCTACTCCTAGTAGGAATAGGAGTTGCCCGACACTCCGAAGATCCGAGTAGGGAGGACTTCTGGAGGATGAAGGCTTGGACTCCTATCATGAGTTGGAGGACGAGTGTGTGGAGAAGTGCAGGGTCGGAAGGATTCCTACTCCTAGTAGGAATAGGAGCTCGGACCTTTCCTAGGTCGAGTAGGACTGGGGTTGGATATTGCTCATGGCTGGACCTTCCTTCTGGACCGAAGAGCACTTAGAGTTGAAGTTTGGACCATTGGAAGGAGGAAGACCAGGGCGCCAGGATGAAGTCCCTGTCTGAGTGGGACTCGGACTGTCCAACCGAGCACGCCCCGAGCATGGTGGGTGCCAAGCCAGTCTGAATCCAAGTAGGGATTTGGGACTGGCCGAGATCTTCAAGGCTTCAAAGGATTCAAATTTCCACTCCTATTCTCAAGAGGTTTTTTCTAGAGAAGGGCTTGCATGCCTAATAGGATTAGGTCTAGAGTTAGAGTAAGAGTTGTTTCTCCTTGACCCTAAAAAAGGACATGTAATCCTAGGCTTGTAAACACATCTCGACATCAGAGGTTATTCAATAATATTCTCTAGTTTTTCTCTTAACTCGGAGCCTCTCTCTCTTCTCTTCTAGGCAGGTGATTCGTTGTGCATCTAGGTCGTGTCCGGGACATGTCCGAAAGGGGGCTGATTGGTGACTGAGCAGGGTTTGGCCGAGCTGCACGTCTAGTGTTTCAGGTCTGAAGCATAAGGGCGTGACACACGGGTTGTAAGAGAGGAAGAGAGAGCCGCCAAAGGGAGAGGGAGCCATGGATGGTGGGAGTGAGTGAGAGGGGAGAGATCGACGGTAGGGGAAAGAGAAGGGAAAGTGTAAAATATATAGGGAGTGGGAGAAAAAGTGGCGGGGAAGGTAGGCAAGAATGAAATTAGAATTATCGATAACCAAGTCCATCAGAAGTACGTCGATATTACCGATGGGTAGGACCATCAATAATATTAATAATAAAATATTAAACATATTATATATTATGTTTTATATGATTATAATATTTATTTAATTACCAATGGTTGGGTCGTAGGGATTATCGATGGATATTCGTTCATCAATATTTTCGATGGATAAGGCCATCGATAATATTAATAATAAAATATTAAACATATTATATATTATATTAAATATGATTATAATATTTATTTAATTACCTACGGTCAAGTTTGATGAAATTATCGATGGATTTTTGTCTGTCTATAATTTTGACGGACTTGACCGTTAGTAGTTCTGACGGACATTTCCGATGGGTATGACCATCCGTACGAGTGACGGATATTTTGATCCTCGGTATGTCGATAGGATTTTCTTTTTTGTCACAAAATCCGTCGAAAGTTGCGAAGGATTTTAATCCATAAAAAATTTGCTATTTTCTAGTATGTCGGGTGGGAGAAAATAAAAAAAAAACTAGCCGGTTCACATGTGGGAAAGACCTAGGTGGTCGACGGTCACGAGTTTGCCGAAGTTGAGGTTCTAACCCGACGACAATGAGCGCGATGATGTACCAATGAGCGATGACCTCCTGCCCTGGTGAGCAACGCGTGTCAATGACCTCCTGCCTCGGCGACGGTGAGCGGCGGCATTGAGATTGTCAATCGACAACAAAAGACCTGTTGCAATAGTGAGGAATGTCAAGAGCGACGACCTTGCTAACTCCTAGGTGATGATGAGCAGTGGCGGCAAGCGAGCGACAACATGGAGGCATCAAAATCGTCGATCGGTGGCACATGGGCCATGTTACGATGATGAGGAACGTTGTGAACATCCTCGACGGTGGTGAGCGGCAACATCAAAGGCATTCGATCAGCAGCACAGGGCCTTATCGCATTGGTGAGGAATGTCGATCGGTGGCGGCCTTGCAAACATCATGGCGGTGGTGAGCAGTGGTGTTGAAGGCATCGATCGATCGGCAACACAGTGAGGAAAGTCGAGGGCGGCAACCTTGTTAACCTCGTCAGCGAAGGTGAGTGGAGACAATGAGCGGCAGCATCAAGATCATCAAATCCATCGAGAGCACAAGAATGAAGAGAATGTTGTCATGATCATTTTGAGCCTGATTCTTTCCGACATGTGAATCGGCCGATTTTTCATTTTGTCCTACCAGTACCTAGCTAAGCTGCACATTTTGATGGGTGAATTGTTTTCTCCACCGCATCCATCATTTCTCAATTATCCGCCGACCTAAGTAGGGTGTCCACCCCATGAATCCAATTTTAAGGATATGAAAATTGTTGAGAAAAATGTTGTTGGTACCTTCTCAAATATAGGCAAAACAGTGAATGCCACTTTTTAGTGATCACAATACACATTAATTAACTAGCTCTAGATATGGTTGGTGTCAATTAAAGTAATGGGCATTCAACTCAAATAAATTTAATGTCAGTGAATAATTAATATTAGCATCCATGATTCATGCTTGAACACAAAAAGAACATGAAATGAAGCTTTTATGAAGCCTCTTAGCTTGCAATTCAACATAGGGTTCACACTGATGTCCAGAAGTGTCGATATAGCAAAAACATATTGACACTACACTAATTTTTATCTTAGGTGACATTTAAATAAAAAGCAAACGTCATCTAACATTAGAATTTTTGGTGGCGTATAAGAAATGTTACTAACTAAAATATATCAGTGACGTTTAGAAAAAATAAACAATTACAAAAAAAAACAAATCCAATCACAAATGCCTATCTTTGGTGCCCTAAATGACCGTGCCCTAGTTCCTAAAATCGTTCGTGCCCTAAAAACATTCGTTCCTCTCTCCAGCGGATCAGTTCAAATCGATACCTCTCTCCGCAGATCAGTACCTCTCTCCAGCAGATCGACACCTCTCTCCAGCAGATCGATACCTCTCTCCGCAGATCAGTACCTCTCTCCAGCAGATCGATACCTCTCTCCAGCAGCACCTCCTTCATCATCTTCCTCATCCTCGTGCCCTAGGTACTGTAGAAGCGGCATCTAATGTATGTATGCGTCGATGCGCTTCCCCTCTGCATGTGCTGATTGATGTGTGTGGATCGGGCACGCTGCTGATCCGGCGCGCTGGCGTTGCAGGTTGTTCTGCCTTCGTCTGGATCCGGCACGCTGCTGATCGAGGCGCTGATTCAGTAGTACGGGCTGATCCGGCAGTACGGCTCTGCAGCAAGTCCACCAAGGAGGCGCTGCTGGTGATCGAGGCCTACCGTACCCGGCTGACCAGGTTGTCAAGGATCTCGGCGGCAGCTTCGCCTTCGTCATCTACGACAGTGAGCAAACATCTCTGGTATGATTCTTTTTCCTTCCAGAAATTCAATTTTCATATACTCTACAGCTCCGCTGGATCCCCCTGTTGCTGTTTTTGTTCCAAATAGTTCTGCTTCTATTTCCCCTTGCCTGCTGCTTAGGGTGCGTAAATAGTTCTGCTGTTTTTGTTCCAAATAGCAGTCATGGTTTCTGTTAGTCTCATTAATTTCATGGTTTCACATTTACCTCTGTTGAACTGAGATAGGACTGTGTTCTGTCTCTTGTATTAGCTCGGCTTTTGTGTGCTAAATGATAAAATTCCTCAGCAAATGTGAATTGGTTTGTACAGGCGTACGAATTCATTTTGCAAATGGATGGTAAGAACAAGAAAAAAACTGATTGCATGAAGTTCATCATAAATCTCTTCCTTTTTTAATGGTTAGAAATTTGCACTGCATCTGTAGAACCTTATGCATCTTATATCTTTTCAATGGTCAAATGAGAACTTGCAACATTTCATAACTCCTTTTATATGAGCTGAAATGCAGTTATGCCTATTTCAACTTGGAAAATAGATAAAGAGCCATGATTATATTTTTGTTCTGAAAATAGATGTTGTCTATCTTTTTATTCCATTATGTGGTATAATTTAATTTACTGCTTGCATTGTTGTTGAGAAATATGTACCTATAGTAAACATGTCGCACTTACATTTCTGTAATGATTTGAATATGCAATATGTAATAGGAGTAATAAAACATGATCTGATGTTTTTTGTTTAGCTAAGTTTAATCTATAATATTGTATTAGGTAAGCGCATATGGATAAAAGTTGGATGACACTTGACATCGACTCTAATGAGTACATGTGTGGTGTGGAGAATTTTATTGCATATTTGATACGCAAGTATGGAATGATCACTGATTTAAGATGCCCATGTAGGAAGTGCTTGAATTCTGAATTACACTTCATTGTTGTGATAAAGGCACACTTTCTTGTAGATGGTATAGACATGTCCTACAAGTGTTGGATCTATCATGGGGAAGATCCAATGATCACTAGCTGATCACTATATGTTTCTAGCCCATTTTAGATGTATTTCATTCATATCGAGTTCCATTTTTGCCTATCTTTTGGCCAATTATAATTGGAATGCATAGATTGTGATAACTAGTTGATATTCCTCATTTCATATTTAATTCCATGTGCATAGAGGTTCTGAAATGCCAAAATCCATTAATATTTAAATTCTATGCCAAGTTATCATTTTGAGGACAAGTTATCATTCCTATATGTCAAGTTATCATTATTTTGAGTGAACTAATTTTCAATGGTTTTCTTGTCCTAAATCCATTATTATCATGTATAAATCATATTTGGATAGTCACATCTCAACTTGTGCAAAGTTTTAAGTCTATTTGAACAAGTTATCGCTTTTTCTTTGCCAAGTTATCGTTAAAGGGCAATTCTATCATTTCGACATGAAAAACCATTAATTCTGCACAAAGGCCTTAAGCAGTCATCTTATTATTGTTTTAACTCATTGCTGGTCAAATTTCATCACATTTGGATAACCAAAACTCAAGTTATCACAAGTTATCATTTTTAAGTCATATATTATCATTTTTGGCACCCAAATTATCACTCCTTTGAAATCTTATTCATATTTGATTTCTGACTGCACTCATTTGTTACCCTAGTCCATTTGATGCTTCTAATGCCTTGAATCACTTGCATTTGGACATTTTCCAGGATTTATTAAAAGTTATCATTCCGGGCCCCAAAAATCATTAATTTTGATATAAGTTCTTATTCCTGCACAACACCTCATCCCATTTGATATCTGAGCTAGCAAATATCATTATCATAATCCTTATTTGTCAAAATACCATTCAAGAGCTTTGATGCTTGCTGTTTTGGGATTTGTAGCAGAGAGAAAGGTGGCAAAAAAGTGAAAAAAGTAGGGGGGGCATCTACTTTTTCCTGCACAAAAAGGAATCTGTAGCTGGGAATTCAGGCAGGGGACAAGTGGCTGAAATCAGAAAGAAAAGACATTCTGATGCTGATCAAAAGGTGGACAAGAATCATATAAAAGCTGGAATTTCTAGAGGAGAGAGGGGGCTGAACATTCAGGGTTTGGAGCAAGGGTTTCAGGGAGCTGCTGCTGAAGGAGCTGAAGCTGCTGCCGAGAGACTTCAAGCTTAAATGATTTGTAACTGTTTCTCAATCCATTTGATGTCAAGTTCTGTAAATATGAGGAGCTAAACTCCATTTCTTCTAGGATAGGATAGTAGTTCAGATTAGTTTTGGATGGATATGGACATAATTATAATCCTGCACTGAAATCAAATCTGGTTTTCGGATTTCAGAACTATTCTGCATTGATTTATGCCATTGATAGGTCTCATTTGTAATTTATAACTGAGAAGTTATCTTTTGATCTAACCCTTGTTCAGCAAGGAATCAGAATTCAGATTTTCAAAATCAAATTAGGAACAAATAACAGATTATGTCATCCAACCATCAAATTGCCTCCAATAGATGAAAGTAATCAATTATATAGAGAATGGGAAAGTAGACCTAACATTGAGGACGATGACATGGATTAGGGTGATGACGTGGATGAACTTAATGAGATACTTGAAGATGTGGATGCTTTTGTTGACAACCAAGCTGAAGACACATGTGATGGAGACAATTTTAATATCTCGTCAGATTTTTTAGATGGGCTAAAAGCTGACTCCCAGAAAGAATTTTATCCTGGGTGCAAACTATCCAAATTCTCATTTATAGTAAGGCTCCTCCATTTAAAAGTTTATAATAGGTGGAGCAACAAGTCCTTTGATATGCTTCTTCAACTTTTACGTGATGTTTTACCCAATGGAGAGTCACTTCCTAAGTCAAACTACTATGCAAACAAGTATTTGAGGGGATTAGGAATGGGATGTCATAACATCCATGCATGCAAGTACGATTGTTGCTTATTTTGGGGAGATAATAAGGATTTGTTGCAATGTCCTGTATGTGCTACCTCAAGGTATAAAACATCTGATGGGGTTGGAAAAGATATTTGACATAAAATTTTACGATATTTTCCTATAAAACCAAGATTACAATGACTTTTTCTAAATTCTAAAATTGCTCAGCAAATGCGTTGGCACAAGGAGGAACATAAGATACAAGAAAACTTTATGCGTTGGGATCTCAAGTAAAATAGATCCTTATGTGTTGACATCATAATCATTTTTTTTATAGATTCACAAATTTCAACAAGTTCCTGATGACATTGAGTTTTTTAAGCAAATGCACTATTGTGATCCTAAACCTGATGGATCTGGTGGTTGGGTCAATCAAGATGCAGCTGAAACTTATGTAAGTTTATTAGTTGATGTATTAATTATGGAAGGCAAATTAGTTATAACTAAATTAATTATAATATTATTTTCTTAGAACAAAATGGTGGAGATGCATTTGGTATCACAGTCATCCGATGCACCTATTTCTTCTAGCGATGTTGTGGATAAATTTATGGGTGCTGCATCAAGATTAGATTATCATCCAGGAAAAGGATATGGACCACCATCTATTGGGAAATCGTTTCAAAGAAAACATTTAGAAGCACAATTTGAACAAACATTGATGGAAACTCGAGCTAACTATGACACACAAATTGCTGCTTTAAAGCAAATAAACATGGAGCAAGGAAATCACATAAATCAGGTTCATTTATATCTCAATAATTCACTATTGCTATTTTTATGTTTATTTGTTACAATAAACATTTTATATTGTGCAACCTTTTCAGCTTATGCGGACTGTAGAAAAACTTTTAGAAACATTACTAGCATTTCGAAGGAGGGAATGAGGAGAGCTGAAGGTAATCCAATTCTGTCACACAGTGATGGAGCAAATTAAAAAAATTGCTTAAGGTAATTCAATAAGTCTTGAGTTGATTATTTAGTTACTTGCTTAAGGTAATGAACTTACTTGCTTAAGGATACCAAGTGACATTCTCTTCCTACAGCATGTACTTTTAGTTATACATAAAGTTTTCTTAACATCTGTAAACTTAAAATTTATATGATTGCATTATCTTGTTTTCCTGGTCTTATAACCTTTCTAAATAACTTTGTGTAAAATATGATTGATCTGCTGATCCATATAACAAATATAGTGTATAAATCATGTTTGTTCCAGGTAAATAATTTATAACTGAAAACTATAATTTATGGAAACCATTAAATGTAACATCTTTCTCTGTTCCGCTCAAAAAGAAATTTTGTTCTCTGTTCCTTAAAAAATTCTATGTTAAAATGATTGTAGTGGAAAATGAGAACTTGTTAATGCATTAATGATTTTATAACATTGCACGGACACCTACCCATAGTGTCTAGCATGAATCCTTCCACTAGTCACTCAAATTTGATGCCATAAGATATTAGATTCGCCTTCTATTATCATTCTACATAAAGTTGTGTATAAATTCATGTTCATCCATTCTATGTTGATTCAAACATTTTGATATTGATCTTTCATGTTTAACCTTCCCTTGTGTTTGTATGATTTGTTGATCTGCTGGAAGATAGGATGAAAGATGACTTTCATGTGGTAGTTCTTTGTGATTGAGCTTTCCTAGAATCATTTTACATATTCATTAATTGATCCTAGAGGTGTTGATAATTTGTCCTTCAAAAAGAGTAACCCAAGTCCCAAGAGGAGTAATCTTCTTCACCGAGAAGTATTACCTCAAAATGGGAGAGTAGTTTAACTACTAACCTCTGTAGTGCCGTGTGCAGTGAGAACTAGAACGGTTGAGCTATAAATGCTATATTTCTGATCCATGCTATTAATGCATTCTAATCTACACGTATAAAAAGAATGGAGCAAATTAATTCGTTGAGCTAATAAATAACCTTTGTATTTGCTTGTGTTCTTATGTTCATATGATGTGCTGTATTAAAGTTTTGAATCTCCCAGACTGTGTTATAACGACTATGGAGCTTCCTCCTTTATTGTACCTTTTTAACTTCTCCCTTATGTTGA
Source organism: Pontederia crassipes (assembly GCA_030549335.1). Classification (NCBI taxonomy): domain Eukaryota; kingdom Viridiplantae; phylum Streptophyta; class Magnoliopsida; order Commelinales; family Pontederiaceae; genus Pontederia; species Pontederia crassipes. Next base: position 11,944,141 of record CM060195.1, on the reverse strand, counting down.
TTAAATGATGATCTTATCCGTTTCTTTCAAATATTTAACAGAATGATTACTTTGCTAACAGGTACAGAAGTCGTCCATTTGCCTCTTGAGCATCGAGCACTGAAGTCATTTGCATCTTGATCTGTTTTTCAAATGAAGGATGATTACTTTTGCATTGAATTTATCGCTTTGCATAATATTGTGAGCACCTTTGCAATTGATTACTTTCTCCTTTGTTATTACTTTTTTTGCCAAGTTCATCAGGATATGGAGATATTGGGTTGTTGTTGTTTGCTTGGACATGTTGGCACTTGGCATAGATGTTTTTTTTTCTCTCATAGTCTGTACAATTTGTGCTGTGATGCGTCATGTGGGACAAGGTGATTTTGTGCTTGTGTCAAATACTCAAATGCATATATGTACATGTGATGGGAGATAGATACTTCCAAGTTCCAAAGATGTTTCATGTGAAACTTTTGATTTTTAGTTCTAATATTCTGAAATTTTATCATATTTTAACTAATTTGCTTCTTAATGCAATTATTAAGGACCTTGAGTAGTTGTTCTTATTAAGGACCTTGAGTAGTTATAACTATTAATGCAATTATTAACGACTTTGAGTAGTTATAATTATTAATGCAATTATTAAGGACCTTGACTAGTTGTTCTTGTGTGCCATGAAATAATCGTACTAGATTCACATATTAATATATAAATATGAATGTTACTCATTTTATCATATTAGTGACGTTTATTATATGTCACAAAAAAAATTTCATGACGTTTAAATATAATTAGTAATTTATCTTTCGTGACGTCTGAAATAACTTTGAAAGGGTACAATTGATTTTTGGTGATGCTTAAAACGTCATCTTAACATGTTATTTGGGGACGGTTAAACGTCATGAAAGATCTAAGTTTTTGTGACGTTTAAATTTTCAGCAACGTTTAAATAATATGCATCATAAATACTTTCTATGACTCAGTTACGGTGACGTCTAAAGCCGACGTTTAATAAATGTCCCAAAAGAGTTTTGGCAACGTTTAATCAAGTATAAGTGACGTTTGTCAGACGTCATCAAAGTAAAAAATCATTGTAGTGTGATATCATTGGCAAAATGCTATGGTCCCATTATTCGATAAATTATTTTTTTTCTAATAAAGAGATAGATTTAACTCCTCATTAAAAAAATGTCACTAGAAATCAAGCTAAAAATCCTAAAAATGAATTTTGGAACATTTAGAATACGAAAAGAAATTAAATAGGTTAAGAAAAACTTAGAATCAATGAAAAAATATCTTGCTCTTCGTCTTCATTGGATTCTTCTTAGCTGGTTTTGTTCCTCCACTACCTTCAACCTAAAAAACTTCACCCCTTTCTTTCAGCAGTAGATATTCTCTTTATATTCTTCCCTCTCTTGAGTAGAAATCAGAAGCTTATACTCCTCTCCCTCATGCTACCTGTCTTGCAACCTTTTCATCAAAAAATTCCTTCAAAATAGGGACTTGACAATTTCGTTAAAAAAAAGTTATGACCAAGTCTCGTAGCCACCCACGAAGCCACGATGTCATTATATCTCGAGATCTAAACAGCTGAGTTGGGATTGTGTATTGTTTATTGGTGCATTGCTGCGCTAGGTGAAGAGGAGGAAAAGCGCACGTGAGGATGTCGAAGGGGAGAGAGAAACATCAGATCGCGCTAGAGACGTCAGATGGCGAGAACGTGAGTGCTGTCATTCGAAAGAGAGGTACACATCGTTGTAAATAAGTTAGCCTGCACAACCCCTCTTTAAGTCGATAAAACAAGATCTGTTTTATGTGATCCGTGTACCTTCTGAAGGATAATAGCACCTCCCAGATCAATTCGTCTGCTTTTACATATATTATAATTTAAGTATGTTGCGTTAAATCATAAAGGTGCAATAATCAATGGACTTTGGAGTTTTTTCTTACACGCATCCAATCCTTCCTATGGTGATACGATACATATAAATGATAAGGTGCATTTGGCCTTTAATACGTGTGCATTAAATGCTAGCATTCATGTAAATGGGGTACTGACATAGATTCTTAGCTAATTAACACCTGTAATGCTTTCTAATTCCACGTGGAATGGAGCAATAAGGGACAAAATTGCACTAAAATCATCACATCGATGCCTTAATACCTTTGGGCCCATTGCATTAAATCAAGGCAATGGAATCTTTAACTTCCAGAATATGCAATTAGCACTCACGGTAGTGCACTGTAATGAAGTGTCTACACGCTTACAATATTCTAGAGTATTTTAACTATATAATTCTTCCGGCACTGTAGCATGTGATTATATATATTGTGCTACTCTATAGAATTGTTAACTAACGTGTGATCATCTTTCATCATTCAATTATTTCTACTGTTATATAATATGTGTGCATCCATTTTATAATAACCACCATCATGCTGATGTCTATAATATATCCTTGCTAAGTTATTTTGACTTGTCCTTATTATTTACCTGTCAAGTTATTATACCCGTATCATTTTATTTGATCATTTTAACACTCTTTTCAGTCCCATTATATAATGGTTTTATCTAGAATCAAATATTCTTGATCTAATTAAATCATAAAAATATTTATAGGATAAATAAGATAAAAAGTCGAAAAATATTAAATGAAGAGCTCTTCTTATGTTTTGTTGACAACGGTCAACCTAGTCGAAAGATACTCCACCGGTCCATATTAAAGGAAGTCGAAAAATACTCCACCAGTCTATGTTAAAGGGAGTTGAAAGACACTCCAAAATAAGTGTAATAAAAATGAAAAGATGACTATGATTATGATAATGGACAATGCTCAATGATATTATGATATCTTATGATGATGATTTTAAATCTCATGATCGACTATGCCATATGAATTTAAAGATGATTATGTTATCCTTTTTGTTATACTTAGCATATTATCATCAGTCATACCACTCTATTTTATGCATCTTGATCATGATATTATTATACCAATAATGTCTACATGACTCTACCATTTATGACTATGTTTTAATTCTCGTTATAATGTCATTACTGCTTATATGTCATATTTTTATTATGTACTGGGTGTCAAAGCTCACAGGAAGGTTTATCTCCCCTGTGTATTCAATGTCACAGTCAAGAAAAAAGATTGATGGCGCAGACGACAGATCAAGCTCGTGGTGACCTTTGCACATGAAATCGAGTCTCTTCAGCTTCCTTTCTATTTTCATCGAGTTGTATTTATCTTTCGCAAACTCTTATGTTTATATTATTTTAGACTCTATCATGTTATCTTGTTAAGACTTTTGCACTCATTTTGATTATGTCTCCTTTAAATTAAATGATAGCTATGTTTTCCTTCACAATTATGTCTCCATTTAGTGACCAGTCAAAGTCTTATTTTGGTCAAAATATTGTACACATAAATCACGTCATGTAACATCTCCGAGTGTATTCGGCCACTTGACGGTATACATTTTTGGGGGCGTTACACTTGACGGGAGCAAAATTTTTATTCTTCTTTAGAACTATAAAGGAAGAAAGGACTAAAATGTTAAATCAATGCAAATATGTTGTTTAGGGCATGTTTGGTTTAGTTGATAAGTTGAAGTGTTGATATGTATTTTAACAACTGAAGCATATTTTAAAAATAATTAGTTACGTATTTGATAATAAAAAGTTATAAGTTATTATTTTAGTCAAATGATAAAAAAAGTTTTTAATATTTTAAAAGAGAAAATATGCAAAGAAAAGTTATGTATATTTTTAGGGTAAAATAGTATATTTATTGATTAAATTGATCAACTTTAAATGGGTAAAAGTTATTTATCAACTCTATTGTAATTATCAAATGTAAAGAAATTCTAAAACTATCTATATTCTTAGCTTATCCCAATAGGCTCTTAATCTTGATAATGTGCAGGATTCGGAATGCGAGTAAATCATATGTAATAAGAAATTAATGCATAAACGAGAGATGTTATGCACAAAAAAATATGACATTTTTATACAAAAAACTTCAGGAGATAAACTCATTTAAATAAAAAAATACATTTCCTCACAAATAGTATTCTTTTATTTTTTTTTGTTTTGTTGTAAAAAAATAAATTTGAAACTTAAAGCAGCTGAATATTTTATAGGAAGTAAATTCATAAAAAAACATATCAATATTATTTACTTTGTAAACATCAACTCAATAATTTCATAAAATAAAATTTCAAGAATATATTTTATTTTTCAAGAGAATTCAGCACAAGCACAGCAATATATATATATATATATATATATATATATATAAACTTTGGAACAATCATAAAAGGGGTTAATATTTTCATTGGAAAATAATAAAATACTTTTTCTTAGATGTGAATTCTAATATAACATATACATATTTCCTTTTGTGGATGTAGCACATAATCTTCAAATTTGGATGCCTTTTGTAGATATTTTTTTAATGGAACACAACCCAAAAGGACATTATTTGCTTGAAAAATAGTTTTGATCCAAACAAACACATTATACATTTCTTTAATGATTAATATATTATTAGATCATTAAATACTCATAAACCTTAAATCGTTTCCATCCATTTACCTCATTCCCCCTTACACTACAAGAAAATTGCCTTTTTCCGACGGGCAATTTACGACGGTTTGTAATCCGTCGCAATTTGCAACGGATTTTGCGACGATTCCATTTCCGACGGATTTTCCGACGGTTACATTATTTAATTTGTTATATTATAGATTATGTAATTTGTTATATTATTATTTTATTTTTCGACGGTTAGGAACGTCAATATTTCCGACGGATATCCATCTGTCGCAATTTGCAATGGATTTACCGACGATTACGACCTTTGGAAATAAAAAATAAATTATGTAATTTATTATATTATTATTAAATTTTTTGACAATTAGAAATGTCGATATTTTCGACGGATATCCATCCGTCACAACATCCGCCGCAATTTTCGACGGTCGTAACCGTCGGTAAATGTATAATAATATCATATGAAGAGTATTTTATTAATATAACTAGCGACGGTCCAAACCGTCACAATTACCGACGGTTTCGACCATCGGTAATAATTACCGACGGTTCAAACCATCAGTAAAATAAAAAATAAATATTATATATAACTAAATATTGTTTCGACGGTCACAACCGTCGGTAACTTTAAAAATAATTAATATTTATGTTTCTGACAGTCGGAGCCGTCGATAATTAAAATTTCGTTATCCCGCTTTTTTTTCTTTTTCCCGCTTTCTCTCATCTTTTCCCCTTATATATATATATAATACCTCTATTATAATTCCTCCTCTCCTCTCTCTCTCCCCCTCTCCCTCTCCCTCTTCCGACCGGCAAGCCTCTGGCCGGACGTCAAGCGTCGACCGCCGACGATCCTCTCCCACTGGCGTCTCTCTCTTTCTCTTTCTCTCTCTTTCTCTCGGGCTGCTGGCGGCCGGATTCGGCCGCTTGCGGCCGGATTCGGCCGCTCGGCCGTTCGGCCGCGGGGGGCCGGATTCGGCCGCAGGCGTCCCGATCCGGCCGCTAATTTTTTTTATTTTTAAAAAATTCTTTGCGATGGTTCTGATCACCGAAAGATCAACGGTTGCGATGACCGTCGAAAGTTTCGACAGTTGTGATCGTCGAAAATTTTCGACAGTTGGAACCGTCGGACTTTTTCGGCGGTTACAACCGTCGGAAAGCTTCGACGGTTGGAACCGTCGGGAATGTGCCGACGGTCCAAACCGTCGCAATTACCGACGTTTTTTTTTAACCATTGCAAATTGATTTGCGACGAGCGTTTTTCCGACGAATTGATTCTGTCTAAAAAACCGTCGGTAATTATGGTACCGACGGTTTTTGAGCTGATTACTGATAGTTTTGACCGTCGGTAATCAACGTTTTTCTTGTAGTGTTAGTAGGTCATTGCCTTGTCCTCCATTCTCTTTACAACGAATAGAACTTTAAATGAATACACAATCTATTTTATTACATTTTGTGTTGGTAGATTGACTTGAAAATGCAAAAGCAAATATTTTTTCTAACACTTCAAAATTCAACCATTGTTGCGTAATGGAGTCTCCTCTCATGTACGCTATGTGGGCATAACTTCTTGATTCTTATAATGCAAAATAATAGCACAATACTTTATTGCAGAAGCTAAAATGACAACTATAATATAAATGTGAATGCTCGAGAAAATCCCATCATAAATGATGTAATAATATCACATCTTGAGTACATCGCATTCACATAGCCTTTATAAACATAGGATTGCATGCTAACATGATCAGTAATGAACACAAACTAAAAATGTAGCAAAAGGTCCCCCCATATGCACACCGCCACACAATTTGTAGGACCACACATAAACCATCGCCAGTAATGCAGGCTAATAAAAGGAACTTGTATGCATGAAAAGGGACAACATGCAGTGCATGAATGAGGCATAATCATGTCATAAGACATATAAGAACTCATCTTATAGGGACATCATTTGACCACGATAAAGGTCACATCTTACTTTCATTTAAGAATCATTCATCTCCATTTGAGGAGGATCATAGAATCATTAATCATAACATAAGGAAATCTAGTTTCCTCCATCCTTAGCATTAATATCATAACCTTTGGAAGCTAGTTTTCTCATCTTCAGCATCATCATCCTAACATTAGAAACTTAATTGCTCCATCTTTAGCATCATCATCATAATATTACTAGTGATCATATTATACTCATTTTCTTCTTATTAATTGGGAAAGCTCTCAACTTTTAATGTGATGCCTTGTGAAATGATAATAGGTCACGAGGAGTAGTGCCATGACAAGTGACCTATCATAAGGGGAGGATGTATTACTCTTGAGGTGGAATACTCTTCGTTGTTTAGGATGGAGCAGTCTCTCACAATAAGAATAATGACCATATTATTTTGCCATCACCGAGCCGTATAACTTCATTGTGTTGGCTCCAATTCCACTACCTCCCTCTCCACTAAATGACATTTTCTTAGTTCTCACTTCTCAATGATTCATAGATATAGGTAAAAAAACAACTTACATCTTACATCTTTTGTCATTCTTTAATATTTAAGGAAGCATGGCTCCATATCATTAGTAGAAATCACATAGGAGTGCATGGAATTGATATTACTTTGGTTGAGTTCTAGTTCTATCTGAGTTTTAGACTTCTCGAATATCTGATCTTAACAGTTGGATGTGTTAGTTCGAAACCCAGTCACCTAGTTTGAGAAGTTGCGGACATCCGATCTGAGTTTCAAATATCTGATTTGTTTCAAACTGCTCTTGACCGAGAGTTTTCAGACGTTCGATCCTATGGTTGGGACCATTCAAAAATCCTGACAGATGTGTGGGTCATTGTGGTCCTTAGATTTTGAATCAAGTTTCCCACAATCAATCACATGCAAAGTGAAATCATAGGTATCATGTAAAAATACATTTTTTCACATTTTGTTTTCCATAATCATATGAGCCTATTCTTAAACTACTATCATAAAAAATCCACCATCATTTTGAAGGCAAATTAGGTCTCATAAATAGCAACTTCATGTCAGAGTTCTCTAAATTTTGTGGAAAATAATAAAGTTCAAAACCACTATATCTTCACAAATTTCTTATCACAATAAAGCATGAAACATTCATGGAAAAGACTCATGTCAAACATCTTGGTGTCCATAGTTACAAAATCATGAGTTTAACCAAATCAACCATACTAACTTGAGCCTTATTTGAACTCTATCCACAATCATCATATGTGATCATTTGCCTCGATCATGAATGATCATTTTAAGACATCAAAATGACATTCAAAGCATGCTAATCAACTGAACACTAACACCATCATTAAGCATGAAGATTATAAATGAGAGGAACATAATTTAGCATATTATCCATCAAACATAATAGGACAAATCTCTCACAAGTACATACGGAGTCAATGTCAAGTAGTATAAAAATATCATCCCAGAAGGAAGAGTTCAAGTACTAGAATTGTATGATTTCAGATGTTATCTAAACAGTTGGAAAAGGGTTAAACAATAATCAAAACTAAATAAGAATGAAAGGATAAAATGTTTGTGTGAAAATCAGAAATATATTATACATTACTATACTAAGTATTTTATAGTTTTGTTGTATATTAAACATATAACAAAGAAGTTTGCACCATTCGTTCCGAACTAATTTATCTAATATAATAAATATATAATTAACTTATATTATAATATACATTTAGAAATTGAATAAAATTATAACTCATAAGTTAAAGTTCAAAGTTTGATAAATTCTAGACTAAATGAAGGACAAAAGAACAAGTAAGATGTACAAACTACAAGCATAATCCCACGTTAATAATAGTCGCAACATGAGAGTAAAGGGACAACTATAAATAAAGGAGGAGACTAGTGGGCCAATGTGATTCTTTATGGAGAAAGTACATCTTTGAATATTTTCCAAATCTATAATAATAAACTTTATAAAATAATCTTTTAACAATTTTTTTTTGTTGGCCTAAAAATCATGGTTCAATCGGGTTTTGACCGATTCAATCTAGTTCAATTATGGGTCCGATTTTGAGCCTTATAATAGATCATCTTGGTGGTCAGTTGGTTGGACCGGTCGGATCATTCAGTCGGACCAGTTCGATCGGCCAGTCTGGTCCGGCCCTAATAACATTGCCTGAAACATATCAAACAATAGTGTAGATCCCAAAATATTTGATGATTAAAGATTAAATAATATAAAGGTCAACAAAAAATCTTTAGTTTTTTTTACCACATTATAACATATCTCCCTAGCCCTTAGTCTTATCTACCTGAACATTATTTACTCATTCAAAGCTTGTTAATCCTTGAATTAGAACCACTAAAGAATGTGCCATATGGGTTCCAAGTAAGGTTATACCATCCACATAATCACTCCCTAAAATCTTGCACTATTCCGAACTTGCTTTATCACTCAAAATTAATGAACGCATGTAGGGGACAATTACCCGTCCCTGGGGTTCAACTAACCATTCATTTGCCTCCTTTCTTTTTCTTTATTTTTCATTTTTGACACTTCTCCTCTATTGTGAATTGAGGAACTAAAAAGAAAAAATAAGATTGTCACTGAATACGCTCATCGTCTTTCTACCGAGAATACTTGGCTTAGGTGCTAGTGGTGACATATGTGGCATACTCTTATCTTCCTTAAGTGAAGGGATAGAGGAGTAGTTATTTATAGGGAGGAGAAGTTGCCCACAATTTTCCTCACCCTTTTTTTCTTCTCTTTTTCTTTCATATACTTGGGTGAGGCACTTGGGACCTTTATTAAATAAAGAATAAAAGCATTCCCAAACTTACTAGAGAAGAGAGGTGCAAATATGTGGGCGTGTATTAACTATGTAATTTACTACAACTACAATGCAGCGGATCACAATTGAGCATCATGTAAGTGGATGCAAGTGTAAGATCTCTGATGGAGTTATGTGATCAATCTACATGTCAAAGTCAGGTTTGATTAGATTTTTATGTTTTTCTTCAGGAATGTTTAGAATAAATCAATCATGCGGGTTTGAAGGCCAACAATGTCATGTATAATGTTACCTAATCAATGTCATGTATATGTGTTGCAGAATACATCAACTCATGCACATACATAATATTACAATCATAAAAGGGATTAAATAATAAGGAGTTCAACTCAGCAAACAATTCATGCACAACTGGTTCGACTCAACACATTCAAAAGAAAATACTTGACGACACGGTTAGACTCACTATGGACATTAGACACTTCTTACCAAACACTACTTTCATCACACATGATTCATTCTAACATTAAATACTCCAATTTCTCCCAAACCTAAAATGAACATTGTCGTCAACGTTTCTAACATGCCAAAACATAAAATTGGGATTGAGGTAAAAGAAAGCTCACATGCTTTGTGACGGAGGTAGGAATGCTAGCCGATCATTGTGCTCAATGTGTTAACTAAATCATGGTGTAATCTCCTCTTGACATGTAGCCATCCTACAATGAGCATACATGCATTGTTTAGTAATGCTATTTATTTAAATTTCAAAAAAAAAAGTAAAATCTTGTGTTGCCTTCCAAGAAGCACCTCTATTTAATGTTGTTGGCCCGATGCATTGAAGGATCATATAGTGATGGATCATGAAGTTGTGGCAGTTTCTTCCTCTCAATTTTTTCGTTTAATAAGCAAGGTTTCAGTCTTTGACCACTAAGCATAAATAGTCTTGTAGCTCCATCGGGATGTGCTCCTAATGTGGTACTCACTTCATGCATTTTTTTACATTGATCTTTGGTTGAGTTCAGTGATGATCTTTCTAAAGAGTCCTTATGCCTTGTGCCATTTCATCAATGCAATCTGCAAAGAAAATTTGATCAGTTAGAGATGAAAATTTGGTAGATTGTGAAAGGTCAAACTCCACTTCTTCGTCCCCAATGGTGAATGTCAACTTTTCATTCTTGACATCAATAAGGACTCCAGCAGTAGCTAAAAATGGCCTAAGAAAATAATGAAGTATTTGTCAATCCTGCTCTATGTCCAAGACAATGAAGTCCACTGGTACAAAAAAATTGTCCACCTTCAGCAGGACATTCTCTAAGACAATGAAGTCCATTGGAACGATTGGCCAATTGCAAAGACATGGTATGGGTTTGATCTCTTTCAATCTTAATTTCTTGCAAATGGATAGGGGCATTAATGATAGCTTGCCCCAATATCAAATAAGGCCTTGACAATATTCAGATTTTCAATAGTACAAGAGATAGAAAAACTCCCTAAATCTCTCAACTTTGGTGGCAACTTTGCATTCCTCTGTCAAAGCAATGGTTTCATTGTGGAAATGGGATTGGTGACACATATGGTGATGGTGGTGGAGGCTTGTAAGGAGGTTCTAGTAGCTCAGAATTATTTGTTGGTTACTCGTCTTCATTGTTGCCCTCCACAACTTGCTTCCTTGTCTACAGTTTTCTTCACTAGTGGCTCCAATGCCTTGCCTCTCCTCAATTCCACCGCATTATCACTAGTGGCTCAAATGCCTTGCCACTACTCAATTTGGTACTCCAAATTTGTTTGGGATGTGACTAGTTGCTCCATCCCTTTCTCAATCTTCTCAATTCGATCATTGGTAGCATTTGTTAATTTTTCGATAGCATACTCCCAAGATTGTTTCTTCTCCACTTGAGGTTGTGGAGGTTGTTGCTGATATGGATATTGAATATTGACGCTCTTCCCAAGCAATGGCGCAAAAAAATTGACAAATCTTCCATAAGTATAGTAGTATAAAACTATTGTCACACAAGAAATAGTTCAAGTAGTATATATAATTGTATAATTTCAAATGTTATCTAAACATTTAGAAAAAGAGTAAATAATAATCAAAACTAAATAAGAATGAAAGGACAAAATGATTGCGTGAAAATCAGAAACGACGAAAGAACAAAAGAGAATTGTTTAAGAATAAAGATTAGAATAAAATGTTCCAGGGCTTTGAATCCACTTAGGATATTAATCATAGAGATTTTAGAGATAATAAAATCATGATTGTTCTACTCAATTTTCAAAAGTCAAGCATCTCCTTTTCAGATAAACACAATTCTAATTAAATAACAAATGCCTATTTTTCGTGGTCATTTAAGCTATTTTAATTGCATTATAAGCCAAGATTCATAAGTAAATTATTATCCTTATTTGTATGAAACAATACATTTCATGTCATTCATATGAACTAATCTTGATGAAATACTTTCACAATCAACAAGACCTTACGTTGTTTAATTAGATGACCAAATAGAAATATAAAAAACATCTTGCTTACATTGTTTAATCAAATAGAAACATATCATGAACACTTGAACATAAAAAAAAATCTCATATTATATAAAAATCATCCATATAACCTAATCTTAGGTTTCGTCAAACCCTAGAAAAAGGAGCTTAGTCACACATAGAGAAGGAAACGTACGATTGCGTTAAAAAAGAATGAGATTAAGTCTAAGAAAAGTACACAATTGCAAAGAAAAATAGGAGTTTGTCCTAGTCGTCTTGGATCTCCTCAAAACAAGATCTAGACTCCTTAAAATCATTTCCAAAATTCCATTTTATAATCTCCTCAAGTTAGATTTACAATAATGCCCAAAATACTTCAAAATTAGCTTAATACGACCAAAATAAGTCCAATATGGTCTAGGATAAGGCGCCACGATTAGTTGGATCAAGTTGTATTGATTTTGAAATACGATACGGTCTAAAAGGCTTTAATACGGGCAAAGTGTGTTAAATACGGGCTGTCTGTATTACCGATGCAAGCATAATATGACATAGTGGGCTTTAATATAGGCTGGAATACATAAATACAGCATGTTTATATTTTTTTGTACGAACAGGATATGATTAGGGAGACTTAAATACTAGCTGCAAGGCTTTAATATTGGTCCGTATTGAGTTTTTATAGATGTATTTTTGCCAAACTTTTGCCAAATTTTCATGACTCTCGAAACACATCAAACAATAGTGTAGATTTCGAAATATTTGATGATTAAAGATGTAATAATATAAAATACATCAATCTTGATAAAAATTATATTAAAATAATTAAATAATTACACGATTATCGAGCATTATCTTAAATATCAAGTAATCGTTCAGAAAAATTAAAAGTAACCTAAATCATTCTTCTACCCTAAGGAATAACATCCCGCGACAAAGATCTCATTTACACATATTTTTGTGGGAAAAGTCATTTCCTTCTTTTCTCTATTGTTCCTTATATTTCTTCCACCAAGAGTAAAAAAGAAAAAAAACGAGAGAATTGTTGAAAGAGAGGAGAAAGGAGGTGAAGCGTGAAATTAAATATAATTAGAATGGTAGAATTAGTATCTCTTCATCCCAAAATCATCCCTTTTTCATGCATTCGCAGAATTTTTTTAATGATATTTGAATTTGGAAGAAATTTGACCAAAGCTCGTCTGCATGACTGCAGAAGTTGGAACTTACTTTTTGCGACTCTTCAGAAGAAGATATATAGATAGAAAACAGAAAGTTGAATTTTCAATTAGAAATGAAAAGTTCATTTCTCCAAACTCAATTTTCTGAAATGTACACAACACAAGAATCATTCGAAACAAAAACAAATGTCCGCAGCCCGCTTTCACGCTGATAGGGATTGTGCAACTGAAACTGGATTGAAGACCAAATCAGTGTCACCATTCACCATGCATGCAGCATGGGAGCCATTACATGCGGGTTGTTCCTTTCGATTGTTATAGTGGTATTCCTTCTCAAGAAGTCGGAGTACCAAAAGGCTGAGCGTCTCGGCTGTCTTTTGAGTTCAGGGTCTGCAAAATCAACTCTATACAGTCCAAAAGGTTGTCCATAGAACAGGTACTCATACAGGTCCATAAATGCCCACACATAGTACCCCTTGGCATTCACACCATTCCTGCATAAAAAAATGAAAGATCAAGTATTCATTTGAGCCTGGTAGTTCGAATTCTTGCATTGCATGCACGCCATTATCTCTTCCCTAGCTACCAAAATATGTCCGAATGCACCATAATTAATGTTTAGTGCATTCAGAAATAATACTTCTCACCTAACAGCATCCAGAACGCTACTGATGAAACTGCTTAAGTATTCAATCCTGTCGTTGTCCTCGAGTGTACCATTCGTCCCAAGCCCGTAGCCTGATATTACATTTAAGAAGCAGGGCAATCAAAATTTGGTTCTCTTCGCAACACTTATATCTGTCTGAGTTGTAAACCGTCAAATGTAAAGGAATTTAAACAAGTTCAAAATTAATAGTGAAAGTGAACTGACCATTCTCTTCAACAAAAATAGGAGGGTTTTCGTAGGCATCTTTTATGTACTCCAACATGTGTTGCAGTCCAGCAGGATCTTTTATAACACGATCTGGGATATACTGTTTCAAGAGATGCACGACTTAGCTATACCACAGATCAGCCTTGACAGCAAAGGAAAAGAAAAAAAAAAGAAGAAAGTATTAATTATAGCAATTTACCCCAGCAGCGGGTGTCTCATTCCTTGAATCTGCATCGGATTGATAAACACGTTAATGTTCAGATCGTCCGACTCCAAAAATGAATAATGATGGAGCATAAAAAGAGAAGTTGATCAAATCCAAGGGACTGACGTGCTATAACAGCAAAATAGTCAGCATATACGTCACGAGGACCGGTCTTGGATACGTTCGACTTGTCTTTGATGTAGATCGAAGTGTAGTGATTCAAGCCAACGAAGTCAAATGAACCCTTTATTTGATCAGACTGCTCCTTGGTGAAAGATGGGAGCCTTGAGCCGACGATCTCCTTCATGATTGCCGGGTAGTCTCCAAACACAACGGGGTCTAATACCCTGAACAAATGCACATGTACAGATCATTATAACCACATGACCTTTGTTCACTATCTAACTCAGTGAAAGAGAAAAATTGTTGATACTAAAGAATGTAATTAAGGTAGTAACGCGCATTATAGTTTATACTCACCAGCCAATAGTGAAGTCCAGCATTCTCTGAGTTGCTTCAATATCTTCCATGGAATCTGTGTATGGATAGCACCAGAGACTGTACACGTTAATACCTACCCAGCCATTCTGCACATCCTGCATGTTTATGATTCTTCTTTGAATGCTTGTGAACAATTGTTGGTATACAAACTAGTCTTGTTGAAGCGTGAACTAAGAGCATGCTCACAGGCGCTTAGGTTCGCCAGCGCCCTTGGATTATTGTTGTGTTCCTAGTATATGACTATATATTTGTATATATATATATGTATATGATGATAATCACATGAGAGATTGAATACATGGATTGACCTTGTAGTTTTTCCTGTACAAATCAACGACTGCTGCATGTGCCAGCAGCACATTGTGCACTGCAATGTATGGCTCGGTGGTGGAATCGCCAGCAACGCAATTGGCAAGGCCAAAAAGTTGAGAACATCTACCAGGTGGCCATACCCCAGAATCAGATGATGCTAATGGAAATACGTTTGGCTCAACAAGGGTGGTCCATTGCTTCACTCTGTTGCCAAATTCTCTAAAGCACACATCAGTGTATGCGGTAAAGACTTCCCTGAATTAGATTTCATGAAAATTCAGACAATTTCTCTATGGAATTGCCATAAAAGTTCACCAAGGACGGGTTTTGAAGCTCTCACACTATTTTGGGGCTCAGCCATCCACCATATTCATCCTCCAATGTTTGGGGAAGATCAAGATGGTAGAGTGTAACATGTGGCACAATTCCTGTGACATCCAACATAAAAACAAATTCTGTCATTGGCTACTGTTTTTCAAATTTCATCGGCAAATTTGGAAGATGTTATAGAATAGAACTATTTCAAAGGAAAAATGTGATAAAATTAACTGACCATTGTTCACTAGTTCATCAATGAGACTATTGTAGTATGCAAGGCCTTTGGGATTAACAGGTCCTCTGCCACCTAGAAATCAGATATATATATATATATATTTGCAATAAGCAAGGAATGAATTATGAAACCTTTCGAGACCGCAATAATACTTGTCATACTCGGTAGAAGCCTTGACCATGATATAGAGAACCGGTAGGATTCTAGTCCCATATCTGCCATTAGCTTGACATCTTCCTGAAAGTTTGATGAGTTCCGTAAGATTTCATGTTAATTGATTAGGTGCTTAATTAAGTACGTCATTGTGTGTGCTCGTTTTGAATTGCAATAACAATAAATGATTCCATCGGGAGACCGAGACGCTTAAATTTAATGACAGCACTAGCTGTAGCCACAACACAACAGAGAGAAATTTTCGCATGCAACACGATTGAAAAAAAAAATGACAATGGATGATTCAACCAATTAAAAGACCCGTAACGAAACTGCGAAATAAATTGATTTCATGTATGAGGTTGGTTATGCTATGCACACCTTGTATCTGTGGTATCCATCACAAGCCACATCCCCTGTGCCATTCGTCTTACTCTTACCTGTTGTTAATCAATATTAATTAATGGCCATAAATTAATCAACTAATTAACATGTAATGGACCAATGAATGGGGTGGGTGGTCGATTACCTGCGGGAGCGAAAGGTGTCCCAAATGCTCGGAGTCCTGCCGTCCTCCGCTGCTGCTCCCTCCACCTGCGATGGACCGTGTAATATATGCATTATTATATATTATTATATATATAGTTTGCGATTGCATATATATATATATATACATACATATATTATATTACTGACCTGGTAAGAAGAAGTACCAGCTCCAAAGAGAAAGCCTGCCGGGAAGTCGTCCCTTCCGAAGCTGCCGCCGGAATCCGTCTGGAGGGAGGGGGACGACGCTACCTTGCCGAGCAGCACTAGGATCATAAAAAGTTTAGCCATCGCCGGGCTCCCCTCCTGCTGCATGCTTCCTATTGCTCTCTTTCTCTCTCTACTAAGCTCGACAAGAAGACCTCTCTCTCTCTCTCTCTCTCTCTCTCTCTCTCTCTCTCTCTCTCTCTCTCTCTCTCTCTCTCTCTCTCTCTCTCTCTCTCTCTCTGGGTACATGTATGATGTAGCTATGTGTATATAATATTAAATGCTTTATAAATCAAAGTTGGTCGATCGAGTCCCAAACATTGCCGACGCCCAAAAAATAAGATAATACTTTATAGAAGACCTAATAGTGGTACAGAGATAGTGGTTGCACGTGGAGTCCAAGTTGGCAAATCGCGGGATAACTCGGGAATCCATGAAGCCAATCGGGCGTGACCATTTGGCAGTTAGACAATTCTATTGTAAGAGTCTAATTGAATAGTTTAATCATAGTTATTCTAAATTTTTTATAAATAGTTAAATTGAGAGCGAGGATGTATTTGGATAAAATAAAATGTAATCATGAGAAATTAAAAAATTAATATAATAAATTAATTCTAATGAGCATTTAAATAAAATATAAGTATTGTACATATAAAAATATAATTTTATTAGTTAATAAAAATAATAGTAAAAATGTAATTGTTTTATTAAAATTTTTGTTAAGAAATATATTACTTAAATAGAAAAGTCCACATTTTAAATAAATTTTATTTATGGATTATTAAAAATTTTAATGAAATAATTAATAATAAATAATATTAAATTAATATTTTATAATAAATATAATATTTGAGAAAATTTAAAAAAATAAGTTTGAAATAAAATGTTTAATTCCATCTCGGGAACAAGCTTTATCATATTATTTATCAAAATTTAATGAAACTAATCCTAATTTCACTTGTAACATTACGGGGCTCTTTAATAAATGAAACCAGATGGAACACCTTGCTCTGCCAACAGAGTGGCCAGGTTCCATAAAAAAAGGTGGAATGAGGCCGCCAAAACGGTGGAATCAAACCACTGTTTCTATTTTTTTAGTTTCTTTTTGCTTTGATTTGACATCACTAACTTTTCACTTTTTTATTTTCTATTTTCTTCATATTACTATTTTTTTCCTAAAATAAATTATTTATGAAATATAATATATTAGTTATAAAAAGGATTAGTATAGTATTATTTAGTACTTATCAGTTCATTAAAAAATTTATTTTTTAATTAAATATAAATTATTTAAAATTTTTTTAACAAAATTTTTTATATAAAATTTTCTAATATATATTTATTTTTATATTTTTAACAAATTTATAATATATATTTATTATATATATTTTTAATTCAAACACTCACTAAAATTAATCTATCACATTTATTTTTTCATATCACATCAACTACCTTATTCATCCACATTAAATTTTACTCTATCTAAACACATTCCGAATTAATCTATTAACTCAACTATTCATCGAAAGCTTAATGGAACTCTAGTTCTCGTTGTCAAACGGTCCCTAGGGGTCATTTGGGTAATAGAACTAAAATTCCTTCGGGTTCTAGTGAATAGTTGGATTTGATCGATTAGTTTGATGTGTGTTTGGATGAAGTGGAACCTAATGATGAAGAGTTGATGTGATAGGAAAAAATAGATGTGATGGATTGATTTTGATCAGTTTTGAATTAAAAGTTAGTATTTTAAATATAAAATATAATATTATTAGTAAATAAAAATAAAGTATGAAGTATAATCTTTTTTATTAAAAAAACATTTGTTAAAAAATATGTTATTAAAGTATAAAAATTTATATTTAATGAAATTTTGAAATTTTTAATGAAATAATAAGTAATAAATAATATTTATACTTATTATTTATTATTAATATTTTACATATAATAAATAAATTAATATATATAAGATAGGTAAAAAGAAGAAAAAATTATAAGGACAAAAAGAACTTGCAAAATATAATAAAGGTCACGTCATTTAAAAAAAAGAACTAGTTCCACTTCGAAAACTAATAGTGCGTTTGGAGAACCAAGATGAAATCAGGAGCTTATTCCACTTGCACACACATTCATTTGATAATTAGAACTGAAACCACCCTATCGTTCCGCCAAGTAATATGACATTGATAGAATCCTATGTTTAACAATAGGAAGTTAGGAACCACATCTCTCACCCTCTAATTTCACTTTTTTTTATGAAACAAGAGCACTATTGCAGAACCAACTTTTTTTTTATTTTTTGACATGTAAGCTTTTTTCAAATCTCCTCTTTTTTTTTCTCTTTCCTTATTTTCTATCTTTCACATTTCTTTCGCAAAATAATATATTTATTATAAAAAAATTAATTTAATATTATTTATCATTTCATACTTTGTTAAATATTTTTAAAATATAACTTATTATATTTAAAATTATATAATACTTATATTTTATTCAAATATTTATTAAAATTAATTTATTACATCAACTTATTAGTTTCTTATCATTAATTTCATTTCATCTAAACACACCTCAAACTAATTTACCATTTCAATTATTCATATAAAATTCAAAATAAATTATGATTCCGATTGTCAACATAAAACTCAAAAGCTGCATTTTGAAAAATGAAACGGTAGTTCCTCCAAAGTTTCACATAAATAATTAAATTGACAAATTAATTTGAAATGTATTTGGATGAAATGAAATATAATGATCAAGATAAAAAAAGTAGTTGTGATAAATTAAATTTAGTAGATATTTGAATAATAAATAAGTATTATAGATATAAAATATAACATTTTAATTAATAATAATAATTAAGTTTTTATAAAAAAATTTGTTAAAAATATATTATTTAAGTATAAAAAATAAGTCTCAATAAATTAGTAGAGTTAGTTATATCCCATAACAAACGCTACGCTAGGACAAGGGGAACACAGTAGTGGCAGACCCTTCTGTGCACATGCGTGGGCTAATTAGCTGCCAATGAATCGAAGTCGACGACGCCGTAGTTTTGGATGTGAGAGAAGTCAGATTGGCGAGCAAAACAATTTTCATCTACAAAGATCACATCGACTGCTGGAGATTTACAAATTCTCAAGGCAGTGCTTAATGGTCACAGCATGGACATTTACTGTCACTGCAGAAAACTATTTCCACGACATTTTTTTTCTGTTCTTTACAGGTGATGAGACTTCCTTTGTGACCAATTTCTACCATTAAACAATAAACCAACACATGATTCATCACAGTAGATCGAGATTCGTTATACATTCTAAGGCCAGATATTATACACTGACATACCAAGAGGAACATCAGCTACAGGTTGACTGGTTTCAAGATGCATCTATCATTCCTCATCGAGGTCGCCGAACTCCAGCTGCACAGTCAGAAGATCAGGAAGTTACAATCTAGATAGGTTAACATTTTCACCCAAAAGTTTATCTATAACTAGTCTCAAGCAAAGAGGCAACTACTAAAGGCATGGCCGTTTTTCTATAACCATCATTTGCATATCATATTTGATGAAACAAAAATAATATACGTCTTTGACATAATGATGTAAATGAAGAGCTCAAATAAGCTGTCACTTGCAGATTTTGTTGTACATGATTGCAAATAGTCTGTGAACTCTGAAAGAGCTTTGCAAGTAAATCCTTTTGGAGAAATCCAACATCAGCTCAGAACGGACCAAAAAATTGACTTGTGAAGTTTTGTTTTAGAGCGTAAAAAGGATGACGAGGGCCTAGTCGTCCATAATTGACTGACTTTTGAGAAACACCTAGGCATACGAAGCATACATCCTCGCATAATGTGTCACAAGAAATGCCAACCACACACAGTAAGTTTTAACAATTTAAACATATCAAACTGTCAGAACATAACATGTTTGCACCATCAGGAAATAACATGCATTCCATCAGGGGAAGTTTGAGACTTATAAGGCCTTCTTTCCTTTCATATTGTTGATAATGTTACTTATTTTTGAGACTATACATATATAAAACATAAATTATGAGGAAACTACAAGACTAATGGAAAGTCAATTACGTACCTTTGCCTGGTCATAGGCCAGCTTCATTCTCCTGTATTCTTGTTGTGCTCGATAAGAACGAAACATAGATTGTACCCGTACAACTGATCTTTTAACACGCTCCTCAGCTTGCTCTCTACTGATGCGGTAAAATTCCTCCTCGCCCATGCTTTCTGTTACCGCGTCCACACTCATGGCCTCAGTAGATTCAACTTGAATTCCGCGCAAACCCTTTCTTTTCAAACGCCAACGAAGAATTGCCTTCTCAAGTACACCAACTGACCAAACAATTTTCCCATATTGTCTCCTGACTTGGTGACCACGGAATACAGCCTGTCCAGCCAATGTAATTGAATTAGATGGTCGAGATAAAATAGGCACCATGAAGCAAGTTCACAAAATATATCCAATATTTCCTCAAAAAGAAAAGAACTATATTTTCATCATTTTAAAAGAAACCGTACAGGATATCAGTAAAATTATATGACTTGTTCAATAAAAATACTCGAGAACAATTCACAAAACTCTCATTCTACCTTGAGGGAGCATGAAATTACAATATGAATTAAAGAAAAAGAATGAAAACATATTAGTTCCAGCTATATATAATTATGTAAATTTTTCCTCAAGTCTTACTTGTATTCTGATAACTTGTCTACGCATGTTGAGAAAATTCTTTCGGGTTTTCCAAGTGCGGAAATGACTTTGTATCCTTGCAGCAGCTTTCATCAGCTTTCTTCTGTTATAATTCCGGAAGGCATGTTGAATTTTCAGAGCAGCGACTATTTGGGATGCTTCAATTTCAGGTTTAACCAACTGAACTGCTTTTGTTTGTATCTTTAGAGCCCTCTCCCTGATTGCAGCTTGTATACGGTCTGCTGCATCAGCAGCGTTCCTATACGCAGCTAGTGAATCCTTCAGACACAATTCTTGCTCACTAAGGTTCTGAGAATATACATCTTCTGCAGTAGAAATATTAGACTTCCGAGATCCAGTAACATTCCCAGACAACGACATAGCATCGAAA
The DNA here is from genome assembly GCA_030549335.1 of Pontederia crassipes. Lineage (NCBI taxonomy): Eukaryota > Viridiplantae > Streptophyta > Magnoliopsida > Commelinales > Pontederiaceae > Pontederia > Pontederia crassipes. The sequence continues at coordinate 11,922,721 of CM060195.1, read as the reverse complement.
TGTGCATTTAATCCTTTTTCAGCAAGATATCCTGACAGACCAAGATAACCTTCGTTATATGCAAGATCTGCTGCTGTGCATCCTCCAGGGTATTCTGGAGTAGGATCTGTTACCAAGCTAGGGTTTGCACCAACAGATAAAAGAGCAGCCACCATTTTTTCCCTGAATCAACGATCTCAAAATGAAAATCAATTACATAATCTACTATTTCAAGAGAATTAGGCAAGACATTTTTTTTATATGGTAAAACTTTTATCATCCATAAATGAAAATCGACAGATAACAGCTATGAGATAGATATATACATGAATTATTCATCTGAAGAGGGTGAACGGGCAAAAGCTAGGCAAAAATTAGCCTATATTAATTCTAAAAAGATCTGAATATAAGTTGTTTAATTGAAAATGTCACATATGGTGAGCGTAGTCAAGATCGGGATCTTACATAAGATTGGAGGAGGGCCATAAGATCGAAGATCGTAAGATTGGATCAAGGATCGTAAGATCTTACCTATTAATAAAAAATATATTTTAAAAATAATAAATATGTTTTTTTATAAATTTGCCGCATTTAATATTAAATTACACTTCAGTAAATTATTTTTTTATCGATTCTTAAGCAAAATTATATCAAACAAATTTAAAATGAAGAAAATATATTAAATTTCATCTAAATTAATTTTTATTATCATAAATATATTTTTAATTAATATTCAAATTATTATATTAATCATATGAGATTGTATAGGATCGAATAAAATCGTAAGATCCATGACCAAAATTAAAATCGTATTAAGATTTTCAAGATAAGATCGAGATCAGTAAGGGGCAGTAAGATCGTAAAATTGTAAGATCTTAAGATTTAAATCGAGATCTTGATAACCTTGTGGTGAGCAGCATTCTCAAAGTGGAACAATATATTGGTAGCAAGTAGGTCGCAGGTCTGTAAAAGACATGTAACCAGAAAGAAAATAGAGAATAACAAGGAAAAAAAATCAACTTGATTAAAAAGGAGTCAGCTAAAGCAAATCATGTAATTGACAGAGATCCTCATTTATTGTTTGTGACTGGAGAAAAATATGATATGCTAGAATAACCAAAATTGCCTCTGAAAACAACATATTCCAGATGAACAAAAAAAAACTCTTCAAGTAATCTTGTCATAAAATTGCAATGAAGTTTGTTGACAGGCAAGCAAAATCCAGAGGTATGCTTTATTTTTTATTGGCATCGCAACATGCATGAGGTTTCCCTAAAAAAAAAGGAAACATTGAATAGCATATAGAAGCAACTACATATTGTCTCATAAAAAAACAACAAAACATTATAAGCTTTATTTCAATAAGAAGCAATTAAATGAATAAATTATAGCAAGATCTAAGTTTTATTTTTAGGACGAGGAATGTTCTAGGCAGTGGTCTCAAACCCGGCCCGGCCCGGCCGGTCGGACCGGTGTCCGGCCAATAAAACGGGCCATGGGTCAGTCCAAACCCGGACTGCCCATTGACCCGTGTTGGACCGGTCAAACCCGGTCAAAACCCGGGTTTGACCGCTTGACCCGCCGGGTTTTGATGACCCGCCCGTTCAATAAAAAAAAATTTGAACACTCATGAGTCATGACTCAACTGCCGGCCGATTCATTTGGAAAAACCGAAAAAGTAGAAACCCTAGCCCTCTGGCCTCATCCCTGGCGGGCGACGGTCTGGTGCAGATGCCGCTGATCCGGCGACCGGCGATCGGCGACCAGCGTTCGTCATTTGCTGATCCGGCTTCGATCCAACCCACGTTCCAGGTTAGTCGATCTCGTCCTCTTCATTGCCGATCTTGTCCATTCTTTGCCCATTTTGATTTCCGGCGATTTTGTTCGTTGGCCGGCCAGGGCTGCGGCGGCGACGCCTTGGACGGCCGAGAAGTCCAGCGCCTTGGCCGGCCAGGACGCCCTTGGCACATCCAAGGTGCGCCTTGGCCGGCCAGGGGCTAGCCCTGGCCAGCCGCCATGGCTTGGCGACCCTTGGCAGCCAAGGGCATGCCCCGGCAGCCCTTGGCCATGCCCTTGGCTGCCAAGGGCATGCCCCGGCAGCCCTTGGCCATGCCCTTGGCTGCCAAGGGCATGCCCTGGCCGGCCAAGGGCATGGCATGCCCTTGGCAGCGCAGTCAAGGGCATGGCATGTGTTTATTAATTAATTTTTTATCAATTAATGTTATATATCTAATTATATTTATATATTATTTTTCAGAAAATGGCATCAGGAGGGAGTAGCTGTGGTGAAACTCAAACACCTATTGGACAATCTCAAACACAATCTACAAATGATAGTACTACATTAGCTCCGCTAAGTTCTTAGGCAGTAAGATTAAAGACGGATCCTGCATGGGAGCATTGTCAGATTTGTTTTGATGCACAGGGAAAAAGATCATTGAAATGCTTGTATTGTGGAAAAATTTTAAAAGGTGGAGGAATATATAGAATGAAACTATATCTTGCTGGAAAAAAAGGAGAGGCATTGTCTTGTCCCAAAGTGAGTTATGAAGTCAAATATCGACTTGGAGAACATTTAAAATCAGTTGCTACATCAAAAAAACGAGCACATGAAGAAAATGAAGAAACAAATATTAGTGAGGAAGTTGACATAGGTGTACAAGAACAAGTTGCACTTGTCACAAGGAATCCAAAGGAAGTCAAGGGGAAAGGAAAAGAAATAAGTACAACTAGTTTTTTTTGCTCCAAGAACTACTCCTGGTGCACAACCTTCAATTAGAAATGTCTTGGCAGGTAAAGAAGCTATTCACCGAGCTGATTTAGCTGTTGCTAGGTTCTTCTATGATTGTTGCATTTCATTTAATTGTGCAAATTCAGTTTATTATCAACCTATGATAGATGCTTATTTATAAGGAAGAGAACCCAATTCTTGATTATGATGAGTTGGAGAAGATGCTTTATAATGATTTGGAAGGACCAAAACTTCATATACAAGAAGGTAAATATATTTTTCTTTTTGCTTGTAAGATGTTTATAATTGTCAAGTATGATTTTTAACTCATTTTGTTTATATTTTTTTTGAAGATGATGTCGAAGAAAATAATGTTGAAGATTTGGAAGTCAATTTGGATTCTTTTCCTCAAGATGAAGAGTATTGAAGAAAAGTGTTTACTTTAATTTTGTTGCTTTGTGGAAGAATTATGAAATGAATGTGTTTGTGAACATTTATATGTTGTTATGGTACTTTGCATTTAATTCTTTAGTATTGTTATGTTATTAATATATGGATTAGTGTTATGTCATTATTATTAGTGATATAATATATGCTGAATTTATACATATTTTTATTAATTGCATTAATTTATTATACTCCGGTCCGACCATTCGGTCCGACCCGGTCTGACCATTCGGTCCGACCCGGTCCGACCTGACCCGTTGAGCAATCCAGGTCGAAGGCCGGGTCGGGTCTTACAACCTTGGTTCTAGGCAGTGTATACAACTGCAGAAAAGGCTAAAATTTAAAGAAGTCATGTACTATTTGCACTATTTTCAGATGTGTCAGGAAGTTCACCTTCCGAGATAAGCAGCCCAATGTAATGCTGTCCAACCATTGATATCACGGAAATCCAATGACAATCCTGAAAGAGAAAACAGACGAACTGCCCATGTATATTCTAGCATAGCACAAAGATGGATAACTCCTTGACCTTCAATGTCACGAGGTGGTACTTTACAACCTTCCACTATCTTTTCCAAAAGCCACTCTTGTAATTTACTCCTCAGAACCAGCTCAAGAAAGTCCTGACCAGATGAGATAGATGACATTTCATTTGTGCTACACTGTTTTCGCATATTTGTCCAGTTCTTTTCAGCAAAAGGAGAAGTCAGCTCTACAAACCGTTTTGCTTCTTTCAAAAACTTTGGAGATATTTTACCAGCTAGATTTGCAGCATTGTTAGTTGTCTTGAAGAGTAAATATGTAAGCCTCTTCTGCACCTTATAATGTTTCCACTTTGCTTTGCTACCATAATCTTCTAATGAGGTGTCCACATCATCTGACTTAGTATTTGGTGAGAAACGATAATCAAAAGTCAAAACTTGGCTAAGAGGTGTTTGTCCATCCACAGTCAAAAAGAGATTAACAGCACCAGGTGGTTGTGGCAAAGCTACACAACGGTAAACTCCAGGTTGAACCATTTCCACGGGAACACATGTCTCACCTATGATACAATATAAATTGGGTACTACCAGATGCTTGTATAATGACGAAAAGGATCCAATCAACAGAATCTGTATACATAGTTCCAAGTCAATATATTTCTGAATTATTAAAAATGGAACAGAAACCAAACTCCTCAGGCAAAGCAAAAAAAAACAAGAAAAGAAAAGAAAACTGGTTATCAACATAGACTAACACTTCAATAAATTGATTAAAATGTCTTAAACAAGAATAAATAAAGATAATGGCATATGAATTTGCCATGAGTAGTGAAAAAATAAGAAGAAACCAAATGCAATCCTATAAAGTAGAAGACTTACAAATAAATTGGCTAGCCAACACCTCACTGCAGGATCATCCTTACAATAGGAAAATATACAATACCAATCAACAGATTGTGGTAACTACATTTGTCAGAACAACAAGAACATGTCATCTTATTGTTAGAAATTGTTTCTCTTGTATAACTGTTGTTGTCTTGAGCCACGCATGTCCAGACATGTAGAGCAACTGACCAATCCTGAATTTTGTGGGGAGGCAGTGGAGGATGTTGCTCACTTATTTTTTGGTTGTCCGATATCTCGACGGGTGTGGCCACAGACGGGCTTCTTGGACAGTTTCCCGTCATCGTCGAAGGCATTTTGACAGTCGGTTCGGATTCTTGGTAGACAGACAGCAGTGGAGGTTTTCTTTAGCAATTTTACTGGCCGGTGCATGGGCCATTTGGCTCCAGCGCAACCGGATCATTTTTTTATAGGAAGAGATGCCATGTGGAGAGTATTGTACACCATATTACTTTTCTTCTCCGAGATTGGGGTTTTGGATAGCAGTTCTTTCTTCATTTTGCAGCTCTCCTTCCGAGAGCGCTCAACTTGTACATCTTGATCTCTTATATTGATACATGGATGACAACCTAGCTTGATGGTCATCCTTTGCATTCTCAAAAAAAAAACATTACCCACTCATTCCAAAACCTAATTACTCCATGCAGTAAATTGTGGAATTTCACTAAAGAAGCTTTTACTTTGTACTTTGAGAGGGAAAAATGTTAATCATCCCGCTTTTCATTTAATATTACTGATAGTTGTGAATGACATAGACACTGTGGGGATCACCAAATGTTACAGTCAACCACCAGTTCACTATCAGCATTTCAATTTGGTGTGTCAAGTAATTTTACTCCTTGCTAAATCAGATCTCGCTCAGGAGTAATCTGATTTAGCAAGTTGATTAGTTCATTGAACCATTGGTCAGACAGGAGAGACAAAACATGGGCCCCAGCGGTCCAGACCTAACCCATGGGATCAGCCCAGATCTCCAATAAAGCGGCATTCTCCAGGCAATCCGAAATAGACGATGGAACAGATGTGCACTTGAGCCTGCTGGATGCCAGTTATCATTCCAAAAGGAGAACCTACGGGCCAATCAGGACTGTGAACAATGGAATACACTTCTTTGGGAATACCCTTACTATTTATATACTTTGAGTAAATTTCAGATACAGTCACCCAACTTTAGGGTTCGTCACCCAACTTTAGGGTTCTTTACAAAGTGATCATCCAACATCACTTTGTAACTTCACGGTCTTTGAATTTCTGAAACCTTTTAGTCAAAGTCATTGCGATCAGCTATCGGCCATTTTTCGGTGGATCACTTATGTTTATGTCACTCTGTCCAACTCACGCCAAGTGGGCAATCCGCTTAAGTTAAAATATACTATTCTACATGTCATATTCAAAGTACAATAACAATAAAAAAAGTCTTCCCCAAGCACCATGCATGCTCTGCATCATCCTTGCTGCCTGGAGATCTCATCCTTCTGGTGGCTCCGGCACCTTCACATCATCTGGCTGCACGAGGTCCTTATGTTGCGGTCCAAGGTCTACCCCGTCCTCAAGCTCTCCACGATCGGAGATCTGTTCTCCCGCCTGTGCCCCAGGTCACCTCCTAGTGGACCAATCCACAGCTGCTCTCAGCCGTGGCATTCTCCAAGTCTCACGGTGTCTTCCACCACAACCTCAAACCGGAGCATCTCCTCCTCGACGAAGCCAGTGACCTCAAGTTTTTGGACTTCAGCCTATCCGCCATCCGCTGGCAGCGATGGACACCTCTTCCAAACCCTTTGCGGTTGCTGGCATACGTCATGCCGAAGATACTATTGAAGTGGTACGATGGCCGAAAGGTGGACATGTAGTATGTGGGAATCATCCTCTTCATGCTCAACATTCTGCCTCCCCTTCAACGACCCCAACCTCATGGCGATGTACCGAAAGATCTACTGCAGGCAGTTCCGGTGCCCCTGATGGACCTCACCGGAGCTCCTGCACTCAACCCCAATCCGGAGATGTGAATCGCCATCAACATCATCTGTGACACGTGGTTCAGGAAGGGTGGGTTTGACGCAGAACTTTTTTTTATTAGCAGGTTGTCCAAGTGGCTGTTGATGAGTCAAACAGAGTGACATCCACATAAGAGATCCACTAGGCGAAGCCACCGCTGCCCAATCCACCATCTGCGGCAACCTGGGCTGCCTCATCCGGCTCGCTGGGAGATGGCGCTCAGCTGGAATTGCTGGGCGATAGGGATGCCGAGGAGGTCCTGGCAGTAGCCGTCAGTGCTGGTTTCCGCCACACACATCGACGGCGCCTAGTTTTTTCTGGTTCGTCGGCCGCTTCACCATCTGCTGACACAGCCTCGTTCTGGACAGTTGAGGCCGACAGATGGCGATGGGCAGCCTGCCCGGGGAGGAGACACGGTGTCCTTATGAAGATTCTAATATGGAACGTACAGGGCCTCGGTGATCCGAGGAGACGAAGGATACTTGGACAATATATTAGGCAGTGGGAGGCGGACATGGTCTTTCTTCAAGAGACTAAGCTGACCGATTGCTCTCAGCTTCTCTGGAGTCAGATTGGGGGTCCTCATCTGTGTGAGTACATCTCTCTCAATACAGTGGGACAGTCAGGAGGTTACATCATTGGCTGGTGTGATGACCTTTTCACCTTGGTGGATTCATGGACAAACAAATTCTCTTTGTCGGCTCATTTGCGGGCCCAGTCGGATGGCGACTCCTACTTCTTGTCATGTGTCTACGGTTCATGTTCTGCTTCCATGCAGGACATTATATGGGAGGAGCTCCAGGTGTTCTGATCAGGGTGATTTCAATGTCACTCTTGACATGGATGATCGTTCCTTTAGACGTCGTAGGAGGGATGTGGGGGCAGAGGAGTTTCAGAATTTCATTGATACCCAGTCGCTGATCGATTTATGGGCCACGAAGTTCACATGGCGGAGCACGGCTACACTGATTGCCCGCTCGAGAATTGACAGGTTCCTTGACTCTTTGGAGTTGGTAGAGGCACATCGTCGGGCTGAGGTATTGGCTCTGGATTGTCCGTTTTAGGACCACACGCCCCTCATGTGGAGGTCCAATGACGGCCGGTCATCACGCACACTTTTCTGCTTCGAGCGCTCTTGGTTGCTAGAGGATGGTTTTAGACGGTTAGTGGAATATTAGCGGCTTCAGATTCGGCCGCTAGGACTTTGGCTGCCCAGCTAGATGGCCTACGCTCCTTCCTTCGATCACACTGGAGGCAAGTCCGGGAGAACAGGGTGAAACGACGGACAGAGGCACTGGGCACCATCACCCAATTGGATCAGACGGAGAACTCCCACCACCTCACAGGGGAGGAGATTGAGAAGCGCAGGGCAGCCCAGCACACCATCCAGCTTGAGGACAAGGCAATAGAGGCAGCGCTCCCAACACTAGTTTCTTTCGAGCTCAGGCTGGCAGGCGAACAAGATTGACCATCTGGCAGGGGCAGCAGATCTCCGATCACCACGACATTGGGGCAGCCATGGGCTCTTACTTCCGGGAGTTCTATAAGGGGGCATCCCCCAGCCCCTTGGAGTTGGTCCTCACGGGATATTCCTTGTCTTACCCGTGCCCAATCTTCTTTGTTGTCATAGGACATCTCGGAGGATGAGGTTCTTCTACAGGGTGTTCTGGCAGTCATTCAAGAGTTCACAGGTGGGAACCGAGGCCTTAAACACCTCAACCAGTTCCCACTTTTCATGCTGCCGAAGCGCACCCCAGCGGAGCGAGTAAATGACTATAGGCCGATTTCCATATCCAATGTCATATATTTCTTGGTGGCTCGGGTACTGGCGAATCGGCTCCGAGAGGTGCTCTATGATCTCATCCAACCAAGCACAGTCACCTTTCATTCGGATTCGTGCCATCACCGACGGACAGCTTCACCATCGCTTCAGACATCATCTCGCATTGGAGGACCGACAGTCAGGCCTTCCTTTGGAAGGTAGATTTCTCCAAGGCTTACATCTCCTGGTCTTTTCTTTGGCAATCACTGCAAGTCAGATTGCATAGATGTAGTGGTGCATCACCACCACTTTTTTCTCGGTCCTAGTCAACAAGGCGGCGGTGGTTGGAGGCCGCCTTATCCTTCTCAAATCTGTTCTATCTGCACTTCAGACCTCCTTCATGTCTGTTCTTCGGATGCCTGCTTTGGTTCGGAGGTGTTTGGACACTTTAAGGAGCATATTTTTTCTGGTAGGGGAGTCACCCAGATAGGCTTGGCATACACCTTGTTGCTTGGCACAACATTTGTCGCCCCACTTCACAATGAGGCTTGGGCGTCCGTGACCACTAACTGGGCTCTTCTGGCCCAGTGGGTGGGGTAAAATCATGGGGCCTGAGGACAACCTATTGCGATCGGTCTTCATCACTTGCTATGAACATGATTTGTCTTGGGACTCCAGGGTCATTCTTCCACCCGGAACTTCATCCTTTTAGCAAGGCATCTCGGCTCTGATTCCACAGGTGCACCCATTCATGACCTCTTCACTTGGTTCCGGGGCGAATATCTTTTTGGTGGCAGGAGTTGCTGCCCGGGGACTCCCTATCACTTTCGTTCCACCGCCTTTGAGCATTGGCAGCCTCTTGGACCCCCCTCTTCAGATCTTCATTATCTGACCAGTGCTTCTCAGAGCTATTGGCACTTCTTCAGAGAGTGGCTCCTCTTCACCCGGGAGAGCCGACTACAGACTCATTTGGCGTTCTTGGGTGTCATTGAAAATCAAGATCTTTGCTTGGCTTATGCGGCGTGGCATGATTCTCATCAGAGTTTACAAGACGAGATGGGCCCCCCTTGCTGACACTTCTTGCCCCAGGTGTGATGAGGCTGAGGAGCACATCGATCACCTATTCTTCGAGTGCATGGTGGCTCATGAGTTCTGGTCGCAGTTGGGCATGCTAGACTGTTGGGACAACGGCGGAGACTTTCTGGCAGTTACTTCATGACAGGGTCAGACAGCGACGAGCTGGCGAATTTTGTTAGCATCCTTTTTGGCCAGTACTTGGGGCCATCTGGAGCGTAACCGGATTGTTTTTTTGTGGGGAGTGATGTCAGGTGGAGAATATTGTTAATCATGCTTCTTTTCTTCTTCGGGAGTGGGGTTTTGGATAGCTGATGTGCACCTCTTTCTTTTTCCCACTCTTTTCTTGAGGGCTCACACTTGTACATTTTGATCATTCCATAGTTTATATATACATGGATGGCAACCACGAACTCTGGTGGCCATCCTTTTCCTCCTAAAAAAAAAAGAGATCCACTAGGAAATGATTGATAGCCAATCGCGATGATCGTGACTGAAAAGCTTGGGAAGTTCGATGGCCATGAGATTACAAAATAAGTTGGATGAGTATTTTATGATAAACCCAAAGTTGGATGTCAGTACTTGAAATTTAGCATGCTTTCCCAAGGATTGATTTATCCCACAGCTCATAGCAACATTGGTTTTGTTTAGGTGACAACTTTTTCAATAAACATGTATTGTGATTATTAACAAGCCTATATCTTTCTTTTCCTTGAAGGGGATTGACATGCTTATATTAATCACAGTCTTGTTAATAGCTTCATTTACACCTGTTAATAAGTGTCCATGACATGCATAGACTGTACTTTGCATTATGTGCCAGCAGAGTGCACAATGCCAATTCTTGTTAGAAGAGATCCTTACATGTTGGTATCATGCACTGCAGTACAGCATTCACTGGCATATGTCAATGTGCTCCCAGAATAACCCTAGTCATTGCTTATTAGGAATTCAAACAATATGTTCATAATATATCAATTCTTAAATTCCTATTTTTTGGTAAAAATGGACAAAAACATCATTTTATTGGAAATTTGAGGCAAAAGTCAGACAGGCAATGTTAGCAAAATAAATCATCAAACAGAAACATGTCAAAGAACCAGTAAGGCAATAGAAATAGTTGATGGAAATAACTAGGCATGAGGTGAGAACCTTAGTTTCCTCATTGGAATAAGCCCATCCAGGAGAAATATCAGAAATACTGAAAAAAGGATCTTTTGAAGAATTATCCACTATTGATGATGCATTTTGTTTATCATCGATCAAACTTTGGGTTTGGAGCTGCAAATCATCTATTAAACCAAGGGAATTGTCATTCATATCATTCCACTTTTCCAAGCTAATTTGAGAAAGCAGCATGTTGTCTGTAAAACCATTTGTACTTCTATTGCCATCCTCATCATTTAATTTTAACCCAACTGATTGAGGATTTGAAATCACACCCATGAATGGAGACGAAGAATTTTGAAAGTTTACAGTTTGAGTGTACCCACCATCTGTTTGGCACATTTGATTCAGATTCAGATCATTACCAGGAATGTTATTAGATGGATGCTGAACAGATGCTCCTGCGAACCCAACACGAGACAAGAGAATGCTATCCTGTGGCATGATCAATATTGTTATAGTGTAGGATAGCAAGTAGGATAACATGCAATCGGAAAAGCAAAGATTGAACGAAATCCAGTTTTCTTCTTGTATAGAAGAATTGGAAATAAAATTTTGGATAGCATAGCATAGAAAAGTCTATATTGTGTATGAACAATAAAAGTTCTAACAACATAGGAGCAATAAGGTAACCCTAGCAAAAGGTAGAAAATTATTTCCATAAGTAATTGAAGCTCCTAGTGCCAACAAAAGAAATCTCCCTGTGAGAGCATTCATATTAAGCACGAACAAGTTACTAGTAAAAAGTTTACATAGCATGAAAACACTATTTTGATCACCATCAACAAGAGCTTCCACTCCAATAAATTGCAGAATATTAACTATAACTAAAATATAAGAACCCCAACCAAACAAAAACAAAATATAAGACCCAAAATATAGTGAGTCACTTCTATCTATAGTGATGTGATAAGACCCAAAATATAAGAACCCCAACCAAACAAAAAAAAATTTATATTTCTACATTTTTTTGTGAATACCGTCCTCTGTATCATATTTTTTTTAAGTATACCAATGGATCATGCAATTTTATTTGATATGTGGGAAAAACAAAATTTATTAATAACTGTAGCACTTTTATTTGATATCAAGATCAGCAATTCTGTTTTTAGTATCCTTCTACGCATATTATCGTGTTATTAAGATAGTATATATAATATAAAATTTTAATATATGGAACAGACACTGGCAGCTGTCTTCCCTAAAATACAGCTGTTTGTTCTATGAATCAGATGGATAAATAGAAGTTGCCATTTTACTGATCAGACCAATAAAGGACGACCAAGTAATTGACTTAATCCTCCATGTAAATAAAATGATTATTTTTTCCCAGTATTATAGTTCTCATTCCATTCATTAAAATTTCTTCCATTTCAAAACATTGACATTGCCAATTTTCAGCCATTAATTTTTATGTCAACCAAATAGAAAACATAAAAAAAACTGTTGAAACATTTTCTGAGTGGTAAAAAACAAAATTGTGATATCTGCTAAGCACATTTTAGTGCTGTCACCTTGAAAAAAGTACTTGTTGCTTTTTGCAGACACTCATTTGAATCTTGATCCAAAGACTTTGCCAAATCATTCATTTCTTCATATTTGTGAACAGAAAACTACCAGAAGCATATACTTACGTTGTCTGAAGAATTCTTCAGACCATTGTGCATCTGTTGCCCATAAGATATAACATCACCTGACAATTGGCAACCGAGATTAGTATTGTCTGAAGAAATCAAAACTTTTATGTTACTAGTAGTTACCATCTCCATATGCGGATGATTCATTGCCTGTAGGTGAAACAACCAGATCTTCCCAGTCCAATGTGTTGATTTCGTGAAGACTTAATTCATGATTCTGAAGTTCAGTATCTAACACACAAAGAATCCACATCATAAGAAGAGATGTGAAATCATCCCTGACAGCAACGGGAAGACTAAAAGGAAATTATTGTCGTTGTTTACTTGATCTGAATAGTGTTCACCAATTCTCAACACTTCATTGGTTCTTTGATTTGCAGAATAATTAAACTATTAAAATTCACAAAAAGTCAAGCTGTGATTTTTCTCCTGACTTTTAATGTTTATTAAATGTTAAATTTTCTCTTTTATAGATTTTACATATACCACAACCATTCAATCCTTCTGTGTCAATGTTATCTCATTAGTGCTTTTCTGTTAGCAATACGTACTAGAAACTGAAGAGTGTATTCATATATTTTATATGTACCTCAAGCTTAAAATGTAGATTTTCTTGAGAAATTTTATCTGTCTCAATCTTTTAGCCCTTTTATGCATCAACAATATCTCAATAGTGCTTGTTTCTAGCTATTTCATACAAAAATGTAGCATAGCAGTCAGCAGACTCAGCACTCAATGTAAGAAACTATTTCATACTGAGTAGCGAGGAATAGTGAAGAACAACAAAAACTGTTTTTCTTGAAATAAATCACTAAGAATGAGCCGACATTTAAATGAGCCCATTCTTACCTGACATTGTATGTACACTATAAATGTGTTATGTGATATAATATAAGTTTTAATTGGAGGAGAAATATTATAAAAGTCGGTACACACCTTACATACAAAACAACAGTTCTTTATTAACTATATTCATTCATACAACAAGATTGTCAATCAAATAAGCTTCCATCCCAGTTCCTTAAAAGCAAATAAACACTTGGAAACAATGATTTAAAATAAGGAAAGGATAAAATAATTAATTAACTGCCTTCAAAATTGTAAAAGCATAAAACTTCTATCAACTTAAAATTACAAGTCACAATTTAATTCCTCAACAGATCTGATACATGTCAAGATAGATTAGAACAAGATAAATGCATCAACAAACATGTTTGATTCATCTCCTCAAAAAAAATGTTTGATTCATATTGCATATCATGTTGTACACACCTGAGTTTATTTCTTCTGAGATAACTGCCGATACTGATGTCTCTGATTGAGCAGATCCAGAAACTGAATTGAGTGGAGGTGATGGAGAATCATGATAGTTTGGATCTTTCAGTGGTTGAGTTTCTCTGTGTTCAAATGGAGGTAGAAGAGGTAGAGCACAGGCATCCTGACATCATATAAAACAAGGACGTCAACAAGGTGATGTATCCTATCTTGTCACTGTATAAAGATTGGCAACCATCATGAACTAATTAGATTTGTAAGTGTGAGAAAGAGAGGCAAAACATAGTTAACCAAATATATGACATCATGATAGACCTTTAAAAATATTAGCCAATCACATGTATGGTCATTGTAGTTTGCAAAATATTAGCCAATCATTCAATTAAGCAAGTTACATGTATGGTCCCCCGAGTCTCTCTATAGTTCCCAAACTTTTTTGGGAATCCATCATCTGACAAACTTTGGTCATTGTGGTTGTAGCTCGTATGTCTGGCTTAAGGATGGTAATATTCCACGGCTCTCGTGGATCCCTGCATGAAATCCCTGTCAAAAAATTCCCTGGTTGGGTCCCCGAATTCGAGGAATTTTGCCCCTACGGGGTCGGGGATGGGAGGCAAAGTGCCCCCACACCTTCTTTTGGGGCTCAGGGTGGGGTATGTTAACCCTGCCCCGTGGGGTCCCCCCCAATCCCCACCCTCTACTTCTTTATTATAATCATCAGCCATCAGACTAAAAATATTAAATCTCAACCATTCTCACGATCCCTCCTTCCTCCTCCAAGACCTGACCGCCGCCTCCTGCAAGATGTGACCACCGCCCCTGCTGGAGCCATCTTCTGATGGAGCTAGCCGCCGATCATCAGATCCAAATTCCATCGCCCTCGATCTACAATATATGAGCTATTTTTCTTTTTTCTGTTTATGATTTGGACTATTTTTTTTCCTTTTTTTTTTTTTTGCAGCAGCTGTGTGCTAGTGTCACGGGGCGTTTCCCGTGACACGAAGCGTGAAGCCTCGCGGCACCAGTGCCGCTCAACTTATAGCCCTCGGCCGCTCAGCGCCGAAAACATGGAACACATGCAGCCGTCCCGCACTGCGTAATATTGCGGAGTACCAAGTTATCCGCCCTTAGGGCATTTATCTTGTAAGGCCGTCTTTATGAATGGCCAAGTAGGTGACGTTCCCGTAGGGTACGTCTTTTGCATCTTCAATATGTAACAAGACTCCTATACCTACGGTACACTGGGAGGAGTTTACTAGTGCCTTCCGAGGCCCAATTGTATGTTATGTTTCATCATATTTAATACAAGTAAGCTTTCCTTTAATTCTAGTGTCATGACCTTGAGCGTGGGGTGGCAACCCACATCGGTGTCCCTTCGTGGCGTCCCGTGGTCCCTTCGTCGCCCCTTCGGACTTTAAGCGCCCAAGCGCCAACGTTAGTGCCGCAACGCGCTAATGCCACGGTCTCGTGACGAGTAGTCCAACACTCTAGTCATGTCCGTGATTGAATGCCTATAAGAGCGACTCTGACCATAAAACTTCCGCTGCAAACTCAAAACAGGCTTGGCTAGGTGCCTATCCGCTTAGTCGCCGCACGTGGTCTAGTGTCCGAGAATGACCCCGTGACACTAGCGGGCCGCCGGCACCACTGTGTTTGCGCAGGGCCATAGGGGAGGGCGGCGCCACCAGCCCCTCTCCTGTAAAGCAGGGAAGGGGCAGCGCCCCTCCCCGCCGCCCTCCCCATGCACACGTGGATGGCGCTGCCCAACAGACCTCTCTTTTTTAAAAAAATTATTATTATTGTATAGAGGGTCATTGCAGCCCTCCCTGTACATTGGGGGAGGGGCACCTACGCCCTAGTGGAGGGCACAGCCCAACAGCTCACCTCTCTTTTTTTAAAATTCGGGGAATCAGGGTCCAGCAGGGTTTGGACCCCCATGAACGGGGCAGGGAATTAAATTCCCCCCTACCAGGGAATCAGGGCAGGGGTGGAAGCAGGGACAGGCCAGCAGGAGGGGGGGAGCAGGGGGCACATCCCCCGCCCCAATAGTGTTGGGTGCCATCCTTAATCAGGCTGTAACCACTAAAGCTCATCAGTTTTCTCTTTCATTCACGTCAATCAACAAACTTAAAATAAAATAAATGAAAAAGATAATATGAACATATAATAAAACTGAAAAGATAAGAAATATATAAAAATAGGGGTGGCGACCCTTAGCTAGAAGGGGTGCCGGCGCTGCCACCTTAAGGCAGAGAGGGGGGGGGGCACTTCCCCCTTCCGCTGTCTATCTGGTTGGCAGAGGTGAGAGGGGGGAAGGGGAGTCACCACCCCCTCTTCCTCTCTCCTGTGATCAGAGGATGGGAACAGGAACACACTGCCACCTATCCCTTCTTTATTATTATATTATATTATTTCAATACAGATTCATATTATTCCATTATAGGTTGAATTGAACCTTTTTAGTGAGAATGAGTGAGAATGGAGGCCACAACAGAACTCTGGAGTTCAAAGTTCTTCACATGCTATGTCCTTGATCACTTCTGTGGTGCACCATCTTTTGGCATGTAATGGCAATGGCGAAGCCCCCATTCTCTATTGCTCTGGGATCTGGCATAAGATAAGGAGTGAAATTCTTGCAGAAAACTAGTAGTACTCTCCCAAACTAGCAGGCCTTCAAGGGCCATGGTGACAGGCTGACAGCACATTGGTCTGTCCCATAGGACAGGTGTATAGGTTGCTGGACACCATTGTTTCGACAAGCTCTCTCTGACGGGCATGTAAGTTGCCAACACTGCTTATCAGGATTTCTGGTTATTGTCCCTACAGCTCCAGGCAGGACAGTTGGGTGTGGTGCACTAATCAATTCTTGAAACTATAGCTCTAGGCAGGAGAGTTGGCCGTGGTGCACTAATCAATTCTTGATCCATCGGACGTACCACCCAGTACAACATCAATCACTGGTTTGCCAAGAAATGCAAGTTAATCTGGAATACTCGCACCTCCAAAAGTCAGAATCTTCTTTTTTTGAGAGGAGAAAGGATGATCACCAGTTTGGTTTTCATCCATGTATATATATATCACCAAAAAGAAACATCATGTACAAGTGGGAAGCTCTCCGGTGGAGAGCTGCAAAAGCCAAAAAGTGTTAACCAAAACCCCACTCCCGAAGAAGGTAAAACATGTGATATACAATGTTGTCCACCTGACATCTCTCCCTACAAAAAATGACCCGGTTGCGCTGAAGTCAAATAGCCCAGGCACCGACAAGAAAAGTCGCCACAGGAAGCCTCCAGCTCAACCTCTGCGGACCCAAAGCCCTCATGCTCTGCCAGAAGTCCGCCACCGTCAATAAGACACCACCTGTGATGGACGCCCGGGACCATACCTCCCGAGCCACACGGCAGCTGAAGAACAGGTGTGTGACATCCTCCGCCGCCTCCTCACACATAACGCAGGAGGTATCCGCATGCATCGCCCACCTCGCTCTATATACTCTGGTAAGGATCCGCTCCCGTCTTAGAAGCCAAGAAAAGATCTTGACTTTAAACAGCACACGGGAACGCCAGATACGTCTGCAATCAGCTCTGAAGTCCTCTGAGTCGGTGGGGGCCCGCAAGAAGCGGAGATAAAGACTGCGTGCCGAGAAAACACCTGACACCCATACCCAGCCATCAGCTCGGGACGGGTGAGGATGGAAGGGAGCAATCCTCTGGTGAAGAGCTAGCAACTCAGAAAGGCGCTGATCCGAGAGTGGAGACCTGAAGAGGGGAGACCAGCACTCCGCTACAAATGCATCAGGGTGTGCCGATAGAGCCAGTAGCCAGGGGAAAGAATCCGCAAGTGGCCCACCTGGAGACCAGTCGTGCCGCCAAAATGAGAAAACCTCTCCAGAACCGAGTGATGGGGTCATGAATGGTTGCACACGCTGAAAAATGGCTGCAACCCCCCTCCAAAAAGAAGAGCCTCGGGTACAGTAGGCCTAGAATCCCATGAGAGGTCCTGGCCGTAGCAATAGAAGAACACCTCCCTCCATAGGCTGTCATCAGGTCCCATAATCCGGCCCACCCACCGGGCAAGGAGTGCCCAGTTGGTGCAGCGGAGATCCCGAACACCCAATCCACCCTGCGAAGTAGGTCTACATATGCTGCTCCAAGCCACAAGATGGGCCCGACAGGTGGGACTGCTACCCTGCCAGAAAAATCTGCACCTCAAAGAGTCAATCCGTGATAGTACCTGCGTAGGCATCTGGAGTACTGACATGAAGTATATAGCCAACGACGGGAGTACTGATCGGAGAAGAATAAGACAACCGCCGCTAGATAAGAGGCGGGAGCTCCAGCCCTGAAGTCGGCGCTCCAGCCGCTCGATAACCGGGGTCCACCTCCGAGAGCCGATATGACGATCCGATAGAGGGAGCCCCAAATATGTGATAGGTAAGGCCCCAACCGGTGTGCGCAACTCCGTCGCGCACAACATAGCGTCCTCCGTCACCATGCCAAAAGGAATGAAAGATGATTTGGCATGATTGATCACAAAGACCTGAGGTCGTGCCAAAGAGCTCCACCAAAATAGACACCTGTCTAGCCTAAGCCGCTAAACCCTCGATGAAGAAGACGGTGTCATCTGCATACTGAAGCAATGGCACGAGCCCTCCGGCAAATCCACCTAATAGGCCGGAGCAGCATGCCTCCTGGGTGGCTCGGGCAAGGCCGTCAACCGCCAATATGAATAGCATGGGTGCAAGGGGGCATCCCTGTCGGACCCCACGTTGGGGCTGCACCCAGCCCCCAGCCATCGACCCGTTAACCAAGACCGAGAAAGAAGCGGTGGTGATACACCGCTTCATTCAGGCGATCCAGGTCGCAGGGAAACCTCGCACCTGTAATGAGTACCAAAGGAAAGACCATTAGAGAGAATCATAGGCTCTAAAAAAGTCTACCTTCCAAAGGAAGGCCCGTCGCTGGTGCGTCTCCAATGTGCTAGGATCTCCGAAGCCATAGCATAGCTCTCAGTGATGGATCTGCCGTGAACGAAGGCCGACTGAGCAGGATGGATGAGGTCGGGGAGCACCTCCTGGAGTCGATTAGCTAGTACTCGAGCCACCACGAGGTATATGGCATTGGATAGAGCAATCGGCCAAAAGTCCTCCACTCTGTCCGCCGGCCTGCGCTTGGGCAACATAAAAAGTAGGAACCGGTTCAGGCGCTCGAAACCACGGTTCCCACTCGAGAACTCCTGAATGACCGCCATGACGTCTTCCTTTACCACGGACCAGAACTCTCTATAGAAGAAGACCGGAAAGCCGTCAAGGCCGGGTGTCACGCCCTTACGCTTCGGATACGAAACACCAGACGTGCGGCTCGACGAACCCTGCTCGGTCGCCGATCAGCCCTCGTTTGGACGTGCCTTGGACCCCGTCCGTACACGCCCCGGATGCACAACGAAACACCCGCCCAGGAAGAAGAGAGGTAGGCTAAGAATTTAGAGGAAAACTAGAGAATATTATTGAGCAATCTCAGATTGTCCAGAATGGTCTTACAAGCCTTGATTACATGTCCTTTTATAGTGCCCAAGAGAAACAACTCCTAGTCTAATTTAAGGACATAATCCTATTAGGCATGCAAGCCCTTCTCTAGCAAAACCTCCTTGGAGTAGGAGTAGAAATCCAGCAACCTTGGAGTCCTAGAAGAATTCCGCCAGCACTCCTTCAAAGTCCATCTTGAAGGCAAACTAGTCAGGCCGCCCTCCTGGCGCCCTGCCATGTCCGGGGCGCGCCCCGGGTGCGCCCGCCGGGACAAGTCCTAGTCCTACTAGGACTAGGACTATTTTCCTGTGGCCTCTCCCCATCTTCAGTCCTCCTATGATTAGGACTTCATCTCCAAGTGACCCTCGATCCAGAAGGAAGCTCCGTCCGCGCCCAAGTCTTACTCAACCTAGGAGAGGTCCGAATTCCTATTCCTACTAGGAGTAGGAATCCTTCCGATCCTGCACTTCTCCACGCGCTCGTCCTCCTACTCACGATAGGAGTCCAAGTCTTCATCTCCAGAAGCTCCTCCCTCCTCGTCGGACCTTTGGAGTGTTGGACGACTCCTATTCCTACTAGGAGTAAGAATCGCCCCGGCCACGCCCGCCTCCTCGCGCGCATGGCCACGCCCGCTCGGGGCGCGCCCTTCAGTGGGCAGGAGTGACATCCTCCCCCACCGAAGTTGTTGCCGCCCCCGGCAACTCCGGTGCGTCTCTTGAACTTGTCAGTGTGCTCATGTCGTTCACCAATCCTCGTGTCTCCACTTCACGCCCAGAGTCTTCTGCATCCCCGTAGAATCTCTTCAGCATGCTCACGTGGAACACTGAATGGATCTATCGCAGTTCTTTGGGAAGATCCACCTTGTAGGCCACCGTGCCTACTCGCTTGGTGATGACGAAGGGACCCTCGTACCTTCTCAACAACCCTTGGTGCAGGTTCCTAAGTGCTTTGAACTGACGCGTTCGTAACTTCACAAGAACCCTGTCTCCCACCTGGAACTCGACATGCCTCCGCTTCTGATCAGCGAACTTTTTCATTTTGCGCACCGCTTTATCCAAGATGGCCCTCGACGCCTCGAGGTTGTCCTGTCAACCACGCGCCACATGATACGCCGCCGGACACTTCCCCGCGTACCTGGCCGCTAGTCCTGCAAGTGTCACTGGCTGCCTCCCAGTGACGATCTCGAACGCGCTTTGTTGCGTCGCCTCGCTCTTCTGCTTGTTGTACGAAAATTGTGCAACGTCCAAGAGCTTGGCCCAATCCTCCTGATTGGCTGGAACAAAGTGCATCAGGTAGATTTCCATAAGATGGTTGGCCCGCTCCGTTTGGCCATCCGTCTGGGGGTGGAAAGCTGTCGAGAAGTGCAGATCCGTCCTCGGATCACGGTCACCGACGATGATCTCAGGTACGCCCCAGTATTTTACTACATGCTTGACAAACAAGCGGGCGACCTCTTCCGCCGAGCAATGCTTTGGAGCCAGGATAAAGGTTCCATACTTTGAAAACTTGTCGATCACCACCATGATCGATCCCGCTCCCCCAGATTTAGGCAAGGCTGAGATGAAGTCCATAGTCACCATCTGCCATGGACGCTCCGGTACGGACAAGGGTTCCAGCAACCCTGCCGGCTTCTTCTGCTCAAGTTTGTCCTGCTGACACTTGAGACATGTCCTCACATATGCCTCGACATCCTCTGTCATCTAAGGCCAGAAGTAGGAGTCCTCAACCAACGCCAAGGTACGAGCCGCTCCCGGGTGGCCCACCCACTTCGAGTCATGGCAGTCCTTCAATATCGACCGTCGAAGACCCTCCCATCGTGGCACGTACAACCGACGTCCCACTGTGAACAACAGCCCATCTTCTGTCCAGAATCGTCGTGACTTGCCCTCCTCGACAAGTCGAAGCATCTCCAGAGCCTTAGGATCCTGCTTTAATCCCTCCCGAATGTGATCCTTGAAGTCCATGCGGATGGCGCTTATCGTCGCTAGCTGCACCTTGCGACTTAAGGCATCGGCCACCACGTTGGTCCGCCCTGTCTTATATTCCAAGACGTAATCGAACTCCGCCAAGAAGTCCTGCCATCGTGCCTGCTGCGGGCTCAGCTTCTTCTGATTCTGAAAGTAAGATGTTGCTACGTTGTCCGTCTTCACAACGAATGCGCTCCCAAGAAGATAATGCCTCCACGTGCGCAAGCAGTGCACCACCGCGATCATCTCCTTATCATGGACCGGATATCGTTGCTCGGCCTCGTTGAGCTTCCGGCTCTCGAAGGCCACTAGGTGTCCCTTCTGCATGAGGACACCACCCAATGCGAAGTCGGAAGCATCCGTTTGCACCTCAAACGACTTCCCGTAGTCGGGTAGACGCAAGCACGGCTCCTCCGCCACTACGTTCTTCAGGCCTTCAAATGCCTCCACGCATTTCTCTGACCATACCCACTTCGCGTTCTTCTTCAGAAGGTCAGTGAGGGGCGCAGTCCGTCGCGAGTATCCCTCGATGAACCTTCTGTAGTAATTGGCGAGTCCCAAGAACGATCGCATCTCCGGAATGTTCGTTGGCGGCTCCCAGTCGAGAATAGCTTGGACCTTCCCCTTGTCCATGCTGATCTTCCCGGCTTTAATATGGTGCCCAAGGAACATCACTTTCGGTTGGGCGAACGAGCATTTCTCCAACTTGACAAATAGCTCGTTCTCACGCAGCAGCCTGAACACCTCCCCGAGATGCTCCACATGCTCTGCCAGCGTCTCCGAGTATACCACTATATCGTCCAAGTACACCACCACGCACTTGTCCAATAGTGGGTGAAAGATCTTGTTCATCATCGTACAAAAGGTCGTCGGTGCATTCGTGAGGCCGAAGGGCATCACCAAGAACTCGTATGATCCGTACCGCGTCACACACATCGTCTTGTCTTCATCCCCTTCCGCAATCCTCACCTGCCAGTACCCCGATCTCAAGTCCAACTTGGAGAAGAACCTCGCTTTTCCGAGGCGGTCGAAGAGATCTCCGATCAGCGGGATCGGGTACTTGTTCCGCACGGTGATCTTGTTGAGTGCCCTGTAGTCGATGCACATCCGCATCGACCCGTCCTGCTTCCTCTGAAATAGGACCGGCGCCCCATAGGGTGCCTTCGAGGGCCTGATGAACCCAGCTTTTAGCAACTCGTTCAGCTGTTTCCGAAGCTCCTCCAGCTCCGGAGGTGCCATGCGATACGGCCCCATAGCCGGAGGCTTCGCACCTGGCACCAGGTCGATGGCGTGATCGATATCTCGACGAGGAGGAAGTCTGCTCGGCAGCTCTGGCGGCATTACATCCTTGTACTGCTCCAGAAGCCTTTCCACTTCCTCTGGGACGCCTTGAACCTTGAGCCCGGTCTCGTTGAGCTTCAAGGCAGCCAAGCAGGTGACCTCCTTCCGACGTATGCCCTTATCAAGTTGCATCGCCGAAGGCATCTTGGACTTCACGCTGGCCCTCGTCGTGGCAACTTCATGCGAAGCTTCCTGAGATAGAAAACGAATCCCCTCCTGGGAAAGTCTCACCTCACGGAACGCATCCATGAACTCCATGCCCAGGACGAACCGATGGTCGTCCATGTTGACGATCGTCATGGTGATCGCTCCTTCCCACTCCCCCACCTTCGCGTGGATATCCTTGGCCGTACCAAGAATTGGCTGGGAGGCCGCATTCACGGTCTTGATCAGGCCTGGCTCCTTGACATACCGTATGCCAAGTCGTGCCGCTTCCCTTGAATCCATGAAGTTGTGCGTGGCTCCAGTATCAACCAGAGCGGTCGAAGTGTGGCCATTCACTGCGACCTCCACGAACATCAGGCCCTTCGCGGTCTTCTTCACTTCCTTCGTCGGGAGTGTTGCGGCAGCAGTCGTCGGCGCCAATATAGACCCCATGTGTGCAGCACCTTGCTCGGTGTCCACGGTAGATGCCATGGTCGAGAGCCCCTTCTTCGTGTCGCACTCCCTCGCGTAGTGCGGCCCTCCACAGAGGAAGCATCTGACCGTCTTCTTGGCATCTCCCTTCGATGTCGTCGCCTTCTTCTCTTGCTTATCGTTCTTCTTGCCACCTGCTCGGGCTCCGTCCTTCTTGGACTTGCCCTGATCCTTAGCACCCGCGCCAGGATCCCGGTTTGCTGAAAACTCCACCAAAGCTTCAGCAGCGACCAATGCTCCGTTCATGGTCGTTATCCCCTGACGTCTCAACTCCTGAGCCGCCCATGGTTTCAACCCCCGCAGGAAGAAGAACAACCATGTCGACTCCTCCATGCTCCCGGGCATCTCCAACACAAGCGGTTGGAACTTTTCGATATATTCCTTCACGGAACCCGTTTGCTTGAGAGAGGTAAGCTTGTTCATAGCCACTTCTTGTGCATTGCCGGGGTAGAATTACTTCTTCAACTCCACCTTGAAGTCTGCCCAAGACTCTATCGGAGTCTCGTCTCCTTCCTCAATCCAACGCCACCACAAGAGCGCACCATCCACTAGGTAGCGCACGGCCATGTCGATCTGGTCCTTCTCGACCACGATCTTACTCATCTTGAAACCCTTTTCAAGACACCAAAGAAAATTGTCGAAGGTCGTCGCCTCCTGCGCACCATCATATTTCTTTGGTTCCGGTCCCAAGAACTTAGGCACCGGGGTCTTCGATCGTAGCCCTCCTGCATCGAAGAGAAGACCTTTGAGCAGCAACAAATCTGTCTCCATGGCCTTCATCCTTGCATCCATAGCCTCCTCTATGGCTGCAATGTAGCTGGACAGCTCCTGGTGCGAGGCCCCTCCTTGCTCCAGTGCCAAGCTGTGCTCTCCTGCCGCGGCTTCCAGGATACGGACCGCCTCATCCGTTTCCTGAAGACTTCGTTCCCGCGCCTCCATATTCTTCTCAATATGGTTGCCGGGATCTCTGGACTTTGCTCGAGTAATCTTCTTCTTTTCCCCACCGTCCGCACCTGGGACTCGACCCCGGGTCGTGTCTTCGGCTTCTATCGAACGACCTTTGCTCGAAGCACATTCTTCTCCTGACATAGTCGGAACCTAAGCTCTGATACCACGTTGTCACGCCCTTACGCTTCGGATACGAAACACCAGACATGCGGCACGACGAACCCTGCTCGGTTGCCGATCAGCCCTCGTTTGGACGTGCCTTGGACCCCGGCCGTACACGCCCCGGATGCACAACAAAACACCCGCCCAGGAAGAAGAGAGGGAGGCTAAGAGTTTAGAGGAAAACTAGAGAATATTATTGAGCAATCTCAGATTGTCCAGGATGGTCTTACAAGCCTTGATTACATGTCCTTTTATAGTGCCCAAGAGAAACAACTCCTAGTCTAAGTTAAAGACCTAATCCTATTAGGCATGCAAGCCCTTCTCTAGAAAAACCTCCTTGGAGTAGTAGAAATCCAGCAACCTTGGAGTCCTAGAAGAATTCCACCAACACTCCTTCAAAGTCCATCTTGAAGGCAAACTGGTCTGGCCGCCCTCCTGGCGCCCTGCCATGTCCGGGGCGCGCCCCGAGTGCGCCCGCCGGGACAAGTCCTAGTCCTACTACGACTAGGACTGTTTTCCTGTGGCCTCTCCCCATCTTCAGTCCTCCTATGATTAGGACTTCATCGCCAAGTGACCCTCGATCCAGAAGGAAGCTCCGTCCGCGCCCAAGTCCTACTCGACCTAGGAGAGGTCCGAATTCCTATTCCTACTAGGAGTAGGAATCCTTCCGATCCTGCACTTCTCCACGCGCTCATCCTCCTACTCACGATAGGAGTCCAAGTCTTCATCTCCAGAAGCTCCTCCCTCCTCGTCGGACCTTCGGAGTGTTGGACGACTCCTATTCCTACTAGGAGTAGGAATCGCCCCGGCCACGCCCGCCTCCTCGCGCGCATGGCCACGCCCGCTCGGGGCGCGCCCTTCAGTGGGCAGGAGTGACACGGGGGAGCCCTCGCTGTTGAGGTCGTGGAGCGCGTCGGTGACCTCTTCAGTGATGGTCTACACTAACATGGAAGACTGATCATCAGTAAGACAAGTAATATCCCTGAGGAGCCAACTCCAGGCCGAGGGAGGACATCGTCTGGAAAAGTCCCGGTGGAAAGACGCAATGGCAGTCCCAATGCGGTGGTGGCCGGTGAACCTCTGGCCCATCACCTCCAGCTGGTCAATCCGATTAGTCCGCCGCCGCGAGCTCGCATAAAGGTGGAAGAAACGAGTGTTGGCATCTCCCTCCTGAAGCCAGGTCTGCCGAGAGCGCTGTCTCCACTGAATCTCCACCCACCTGTCCTCCAATTGTATAGTCGCCTGGGCCCGCTTGCGCTGGTCCACCTCGGCCTCCGTGAGGAGGCAGGAGTCCTCCCGATCAAGCTGGGCAATGCTCCCCAAAGCCTCGGTCCTCCGTACCTCCCGATCCGTCCGGATATGCCTCCGACGGTCCAAAAGGAAATGCCTAAGGCTGGAAAGCCTATCAGCGAGGGTTCGCGAGGCAGAGTCCAAAGCTGGAACACTTCGCCAATGCTCGGCCACCGCCTGTCTGAACCCCTCCTCCAAAAGCCATGACCTCTCAAATCGGAAGAGGGAACGCAGATGCTGCCCATCTCCGGATCTCCACAAAAGAGGTGTGTGATCCGAGAATGGTCGGTCCATCGCCTGAACAGCCGAAAGCTGGTGCGCCTCCACCAGCTCCAATGAGCCGAGGAATCTATCAAGCCGGGATCTCGACGAGGGGGCCGCCGAGCTCCGCCAGGTGAATCGGCAGTTCGCTGCCGGGAGATCCGACAGCGACTGGGAATCAATAAAGTCTCTGAACTCCTCAGCCCCAAGGTCTCTCCCCTATCGTCTGGAAGGACGATCATCCATGTCCAGTGTGACATTGAAGTCGCCACCAATCAACCATCGGCCATCAGGAAGATGGTGGCCGGCCTCTGATAACTCCTCCCAAAGAACCGGCCGAAGAGAGCCGGAACAAGAGCCATATACACATGATAAGAGATAGGCTGAACCATCAGAGCTGCGCCTCAAGTGAGCCGTCATCGAGAAACGGGCAGTCCAGGAATCCACAAGGGTGAACTGGTCATCCCGCCACCCGATGATACAACCCCCTGATTGCCCCACCGAGCCAAGGCAAATGTGCTGGGTGAGCCGAGTGCCACCAATCTGCTCCCACATCTGAGTGTTGCACTCCATAAGCTTAGTCTCCTGGAGGAGGACCACATCGACCTCCCATTCCCGCAGATAGCGGCCAAGGATTCGACGCCTCCCCGCGTCCCCAAGGCCACGAACATTCCATGTGAGAATCTTCATAGGGAAACTGTAGTCATCCCGCCCGTGGGTGGACTCCGACCCACTACAACCCGCCGCCTGGAGCCGCCCCGAGTGAGCACCAGAAACCGCTGGGAGGGGCGGTGAATTCCCAGTGGCCTCTGGTGCGCCTCTGGCCGCGGGCGGGGTTGTCGTCTAGACAGGCGGAAACCAGAAGTCAGAATCTTCATCTAGCTCGTCAGAATAGTTGGTCCCTTATGAGGACGTATCGGACGCCATGGTATGGCCAGAATCAATATCACATGTTATTTGTGGACAGCAAGCAGACACAACACATCTATTTTTTGGGTGCATCATCACACACGAGGTCCAGTGAGTGACAGGGATCCAGGATCTCGACCCTCATTCTCCTCAGTCTTGTTGGAACACTTACCGAGCCATTTGGGACAGGCAGTCCTCATCCACAGCATTGACTGAGTACCCCTTTGGTTGTTTGTGGGCAATCTGGTTTCAGCAGAACAACATCACATTCAAAGGGGATAGATGCTACACTGAAAATATTATACATCTCATTCAGTTTGAGTCGGAGTGGGGGGGAATTCTGTGTCCCATCTCTAGGCCCTTTCATTTTCTCGCACATGTGCATCCTTTTGGACATGATATATGGAAACACGGATGATTACCCTTTTCTAAGCATCCTTTTACCCTTCGAAAAAAACTTATTGTACTATATTTTTTTTTCAAGCTTATGCGACATGGTTAACTACTTTTAATGACATGAAACAATGAGAAGACCGACAGTCAAAGAAATTTAATTATAATTATAGTATAATGACTAAAGCTAAGGGACCATAGATGCAAAAAAAACACCTAAGTTCAAACTGATAACATGATGTGGTGACATATTACAAAAAGAAAATTTAAAGATGAGGGACACATAGTCATTTAAATTTTAAAATTAAGGGAAATCACCATAACTAAGGAGACATCATAACATTATTAAAGTTAAGGGACCAATTATCACAGAAATTTTAAATAATGAGGCACCATAAAAAAGGAAAGTAAACACACATTGGCAATAAATGCCAATGAGATATGCTAAGTCTACTTTTATCTCTATCAAGATATTAGATGAATCATGGAAATAACACAATAAATAATCTAAAGAATTAAAGAAGAAAAGGCCTCTGACGTTTTAAATAATGAGCTAAAATAACATTACAAAAAGGAATTAAAAACATCTTGGTGAAATAAATGCAAATGAGGCCAAATCTACTTTTTCTCCGTTTTGCATCAAGTTATTCAATTGGAAATATCACAATAAACAATGTAAAGAATTAAAGAAAGAAAAGACCTCTGATGTCTGACGGTAGTGTACAAGTACAATTCGCTCCAAGTTCCTAAACAATGGAAATGTACATAGTGTTAGTTACTAAAACCATAGAGGTCAAATTGCAATGTATGACAGATTTGCGAGTTACCAGGCATAATAGAAAAAAAATCATAAAAAGAAAGGAACAAAAACTGAAGATATATTGCCCAGTAATTAATATTTGCTCCAGTATGTTTCTAACACCATTGAAAATTCTGTACGCAATAATTATCTTATCTTATTTTCTCTCGAAAAATGTAGTGATTAGTTGAATTTCATACTAAGCTAAATTGATAGCAACGCCCTCCTATAGAAAAGGCATACAAAATTTTTTTGACTAAGTGTTCATAAAAAAAAAAAACAACAACAACAACAAAGCCTTATCCCACTAGGTAAACAAGGGGAAATAAATCAACCTTTACAATAATTCCAACACTCTCAAAGAGACATTGCAGGCTTAGACCATAGGTCTGAAATCACATTGAAACTACAAAGTTATAACTTCAGAGAATCCTAAGAACAGTAGTTCCCAAAGTTTGCGCAATAGAAATGGTTGGGTAAGAGACATCAAGCGGATAAATTGTTCTTTATAACAACTATTATCAATAGAAAGGATTTTATTTTCCATTGTCCATTTTTTCACTGTAGCCATGGATTGAAGTTAAATGCTCTTTCCTAATAGTAACAATCATTAAAACTATGAATAAAATCCTATTGTAGAATCTTCTAAAAAAATCCTATTGTAGAGGTAATGCATATATATAACAAAAGATTGATGAAGGTCTATTGGAGTTTCAACTCATAGCAACATGATGGGCATGAAATGGAGCATACTTATCTAGCAGCCAATAGCATCTACGGTAAAAGTTAGGATCGTCTTCACTGCGTGCATAGTACACATGGATTCTTTCTTCATTGCCAATCTGTAGTATAAAGAAGTAAAATATTAAGTTGCTTACCATTTACATTTATGTAAAGTACTTAAATATGAAAATAATTATTACATGCCAAAACAAGAAACCATCAGTTTATTCAGTCACACAAAAGAATATTTAGATATACAAATACATTGTGATCATGACGTTAATTAAAGCATGGAAAGAATCTGATCCATTGCCTTGTGAACTTCAAATTAAATAACTCTGGTGTGGAAGATTTGGAAAGCAAAATCTTATTTTTAAACCCACCATTGAGATCAAAATGCATTTTTACCACTTCAAAACCAAAGAAAGTATAGTGATAAAATACATATGCCTTTCCCTGTACCCAAAAGGTCCTCTTCTGCAAAACCCACCCAATGGATGATCATAGGTTCAAAGATTCAGTAGTCTCACCAATGAGAAAAGTACTATTGGTTGCAAATTGGTATTACAAAACGACAGAGACTGAAAGCTAGTGCACAACCTGGATATTTTCAAAAAAAGAATCTACTGCCAACGTCAAAAGTTCAATTTTCATTTCAATTCCATGATGAAACCTACTTCACAAAACTCCACTCAACAGACAGCTTTAAGGTCAAAGATTTAGCAGTCTCACCAACGAGAAAGGTAATAGAATTAAAATTGTGGCTGCATACTACAATTTATACAGAAAAATCTGAGGTCGTACTAGTAGAAGAGTGGAGCAAAAGATAACCATACACCAAAATTTTTTAATCTAATGCCTATAGCATGCCTATATTCATTATTTAGTGCAATAGAAGTATTAAAACTTTAGGAAGAAAAGCATATTAAATATTACAAAAACATTTCAAACTTCAATTGTACATATCAATCCAACAATGATGAAGTTATATCAACATAGATTTTAAGGCATTAGGAACGTCCAAACAAATCAGCATCCAGTGAAACTTATGCAGTGAAATCAGAAATAGAGCATGAAACAATTAGCTAATTTATCCCTATTAGAATCATTTAATTCACAAACATGGAAAAGTTTCATAATTGAAAACTGGTGATCTTGGTACACAACATTTTGCAAAATGTAGTCTAACTTTTAATTTCTCATGTGCCTCCTGGACCGTCTTCCCATCCTTTTTCTTCTTCCAGTTATGACCATCTTTACGAAAATTCCTCAGCATTTTCCGGTCAAATAATAAAACACTTCCACCTAATGGAACAGACAAGAAAATGAATAAAAATAAAGCTTAACACAACAGATATTCTTGCAAGATAAAGAATGAGCACTATACTTGGTGGAGTATCCACTGGTTGTGGTTGGATCTTGAAACGTGTATAATTTGACAGTATTGCATAGACTTCATTTGGTCTAAACCACCTTGTTAAGGCATCTGACATTAACTTGTCCACATCCAAATCTGTTTTTTACAGAAAAAGACCAAGGATAAGCTTTTCTCCAGTAAAGTTTATTCAAAATGACGAGGATGAAAAAACAAGGACAGATAGGAGGTAATTGACGGATTCTTAGAGAAGGTAAGTAAAAAAGATCTTGCAAAACTTCATGACCCACATGCATGAAGCAAAAATGTTAAATAGCCTTAGAACTCTGAACATGTTATAAAACTGAAGTTCAACTTCACCCTAAGCCATGAACAAGAACACCACATCTACTCGTCAATAGACATGGCACAGTGAATATTCACTGCCTATATTTTGCTTAAATAATAATATGAGTTCAGGACTGCCAAAATATGGACCTGCATACAGGCCATAAAAGAAGCTATTTTTTTTTAAACCGAAAAAAAAAAGAACCTATTTTATCTTCTTCTTGTGTTGGAAATTACAGGTGCTTAGTTCTATACTTCCTTTCCCTTACTTTGGGAAGTTCATATCTACATCCTGGCCAGAGAAAAGTAAAGACTACACATCCCGACCTCAAGCTCTATCAGCGCCACTTCTACCCAATTTTCTGCTCCCAAAGAATGGCCATTTTCTTACAAAAACCTTAGCTTCCTCACGGAAAACTTGATCTCTCTCGCCCATCTGGATGCTCAAAACGAAGTTTCGACCAAGAACAACAAGGAATTAAAAAAGAAGAAGAAGTAAACAGTCGGACAACAAGCGGGAAAAAAACGGAAGAAATTGGACTTCCGAAGGGACGAACCTGCAGCCGTCTGGAAGCCGTGGATCTCTGCTCCGGCGAGCAGTGATGCCTCACTAGAATCCATGGAAATCGGCACACGGAGGCGACGAGAAGAAATCAAGAGGGGAGCTCCAAGGATCAAAGTTGCAGAAGGATTCCGGGAAGGAACAAAGTGGTCAAGAACACAGAGACATGATGACAAGAAAAGTAGCCCATTCTTACTAGAACTATTGTGTGTGTATATATATAAGTTGTCTAAAAGTAAATAAATATAGGACATGAAAATAATAAATAAGATAGTAATATAATATGCAACTTTATGCATTTTAGAAAGGTTAAAGACCGCAGTTTATTTCTCACACTTAAGAGCAATATATGTGTGTCATGTCGTTTTCTATTAATAAAATATGTATATCATTATATGGTTTTAAGGAAAATTCAAAGACAATTGACGTTTGTTGAGCGTTGAGACATTTGGTTAGTAGCCGGGCTGCCCAGCCGCGTGCTGGGTACGGCCCGGCACAGTTCGATCAGGTCCGGTCTAGCATGATGCAATACGATTTTATTTTTTTTATTTTTATTTGAGTTATTTTCATAAATCATCTCTAAATTATCATAATTTTTCATATTTAATCTTAAATTACGAATTTATTTTTTAGCATCCTAAATCAATGTGATCCTTAGAACGACTTCTATCAATTTTTTTGTTATCTTCATTTTTCATATTTATGAAAAGTTGAAAATATCCCTTCTTTGACATTATATTTTTGAATATTTTTTACTTTTCATAAATGGGACAAATTGAAGATAACGAAAAAATTTAACAGAAATCGACAAAATGATCAAAGTAGAAAAATCATGATAGTTTAGATATCTAAAAAAATAAGTTCAAAATTTGATATTAGATGTGAAAAATCATGATAATTTATGAGTGGTTTATGAAAATAACTTGTTATTTTTATATATTATAATTAGAGTGAAAAGAAAAAAAAGGGGCCATTAATTTTGATCCCTTAATTTATTACACCTTACAAAGGGTGAAAATTAATACAGCCACATTGAATTTATGTTATGACTATAGATTAATATATAATTATAATGAAATAAATTTGGCCATGATAAAAAAAAAGGAAAAAGAACAAGGGCGGAGGTCCGTTCCCCCCAAAATTTTGAAAATATTTTAATTATAAATATTAATATGTAAATTTTATAATTAATAAATCAATGTGACCCCTTAATATATTTAATATGGTACATCAACATATCTTTTACTTACCAATGAGTTGTGGGTCTGATTCCTAATACATGCACTATTTTATAGTATTTATTTTACTTTTTTCCTTTCACATGTAAAAAATAACAAAAGAAAAAGAAAATCCTGGCCTAGGTCTGGCTCTAGATGGGCACAGTCCAAGCTCTGGATGGCCCCAAGCCTCGTTCTGACTGAACTCGATCTGTTTCAAAGCGCTAGAAAAAATTTGACACCCAACTCGGCACGACCCCGCCCCGATTAGCCTATCCAGGTGGGGGCTCGAACCATGTTGGGTTGTCCTAGTACGATTCTAGCACGGCACAATCCCCGATTAGAGCTCCGACCAAACCCGATTCAACCGGCCCAACCTGGCATGATTGTCCACCTCTAAGTATCAATCATACTTTTGTCATGGGATATGCATTTTTTTAATGAAGAAAAAGGACAGTAATAATAATAACATGAACGAATTTGGAGGAATATGATAATTGATATGAGTGAGAACAATCTATATTATATTAAAAGAAAGATAGTATGGAAGGAGACGATGACATTTCACACAAGCATGGAATTACTTTGAAAATGATTAATTATCAGAATTAGTTACAGGATATGGTTAATTATATAATTTTAGAGTAGTGGATAAATTACCCATAAGTTTATGAACTAATTTATTATAATTTTTGAATTATTGATTAGTCAGTAATTTGAATGGTTAATTAGTAACCGTCCCATAGCAATTTAAAATTAATTAAAATATTAATTTATTTATCTTTTGATTTATATATCTCTATACTATATTCAAAGGAGAGAAATTGACATTTGACATGACAATTGTCTCAAAAACTTTTAATAATAACTGACAGTTATGATTATCAAATATGTTAATTAAATAATTTTATTATCTATACAATTATAATAATTATAGATCTTTACTATTTATACGGTTATAAATTTGAGAGGACTATTTATATAGTTATATTATAATATATAATAACATAATAATTATTAAAAACAAAATTTCTTAAAATAGAATAATAAGTTGTTTTTAAAAAAAAATAAAGTAAAAAGTAGAAGGTTGTCAAAGCTGTTAAAAAAACTAAGCAATCGCATCTTAAATTTCATACTCTTAATTTAAGATTTATTTTTATACTATATTAAAAGGAGAATAGTAAGGTGAAAGAAGTCAACATTTTTTGGCTTGAATGTATGTCGAGAAGTGTCCTAAACATATTATAAATAAATTATAAAATATCTGTATAATTATAAAATATGATAATTATATCATTTTCTTATCTATATGGTTATGACAACTATGTATCTTTATATCAATATGGTTATATAGTAACCATAATTTATAATAATAAAATAATAATTTAAAGACAGATTTTAAAAAATAAAAATTAAAGTT
The DNA here is from genome assembly GCA_030549335.1 of Pontederia crassipes. Taxonomy (NCBI): domain Eukaryota; kingdom Viridiplantae; phylum Streptophyta; class Magnoliopsida; order Commelinales; family Pontederiaceae; genus Pontederia; species Pontederia crassipes. The sequence continues at coordinate 11,889,415 of CM060195.1, read as the reverse complement.
ACTCTCTACACTTCTGCCTATAACTATATTAAGAAATGATTTTTTTATTATTTTTATATTTAATAAAATAAATAAGGAAACATTAGATAAACTAATCAACAAAACTTTAGGATCATAAAAATCTAATCAAACTCAGAAGAAAGAAACATTGGGTAAACTAATTAAATCATCATTTATATGCGGAAAGTTGTTAGTACTTTAAGATCAAATCATTTAAAAAATGAAATAAAAAAATTGATATAATTGAATACAATAAGTTATCAAAGTAGTTTCAAAAAGCTAAACAGTTGTCTTCCAATTTTTACACTATAAATATGCTGAGAAATCAAAGCAGAAATTGTGTGCACAATTCATATTCACCCTCAATTTGATGTTATTGAAGATTTCCCACATGCATCATTGTTTAGATTATAACCAACTCTTGACTCAATTCTCTTGCATGATCATGATGAAAAAAAAGAAATAGATGTGTGGTCTTAGAAAGGTGAATTGAGTCTTTTTAGTAAATAATTTAAATTGTTTGCTGCATCCATTTTTTATAAAGAGTAATATATGTATTACCTCTTGACTCGGTTATTTTTCTTAGTGTAATACCTTTACTAACAATTTACTTTTTTTCAAATGTGGAGATACATGAGAAAATAATCGAACCAAAAGTTGATTATTTTTTTTTAAATGGTGCATACATGCATCATACATTCCAAAATTCGGATGGTGCACAATCTTCACTCTTATTATCACTTTGTGAGTTTTCTGACTTTTTAAATTAATATATTGTTGTTGCTTAAATTAATATATTATAATTTTCACCTTCTTTATTTTTTTGTGAGTTTTATGTCTCTTTCGTTGTAAATTAATATATTATTGTTGCCAAAGTTTTTTTAGTTAGAATATTTAATGCATGGTGGGCTGCATTAACCAATTCGAATTTAACATTTTTGTTCTAAATTAATGCAATATCATTGCTTATCTTAAAAAAATTGTCTATGTTTACCATCCTCGTATTGTATTATCTTATATTTATATCTATATACTCTATTAGAGATAGTGTAGTAAAGAGAGAGTGATGCTTGGCAAAAGTTTAAGATACTATATTTATATTATATTAAAAGGAGAGTATTTTTTATGAGAATATGACATTTGGCACTGTAATATGTTGCCATGTGTCCTTAAAGTTTATCATAAATATATTTTAGACATATATGTATAATAATTAAATGTAGTAACCGTACAAGTAACTAACCATAATTAAAATAGTGAATATCTAATTATAATATATATATATTTATATTGGAGTAGTGGGTACTAATTGTCCATAACCATTAGATTTGACAATATTTATACCATTAAATTATTTTATTACAGTTTTATTATTATGCAAACTATTAAACAAATGTAAATGTTTATTTTAAATTAACAAACAAAATATATCATTTCATTTAATTCTTATAAATCTTATCATCCAAATGATGTCATTTTAAGAAAATTAGAAATCACCTAACGCATGGAGATTTTATAATCATCATTCTTCTAGATAATTAGAATTAAAATTAGTTAACATTATATGACTAACTAAAATATTAATATAGTATAATTTTTATTAGACGTAACGTCATGGTTGTTATCTTATTTAGCAAGATTTTTTTAATCATTCTTAAGATATAATATAATCTTACAAATGTCCAAGACAAACTAATTTGACTCTACAATTTTATCGCATGAGACTTTTTCCATTATCACCCACCATCTTTCTGTTACACACCCGCACTAGATATATGCATATTGTGAATTAACATATCAAGATTAATTTTCTAATCTATCTACATATTATATTAAAGATTCGGCTTCGAAGATTGAAAAATGAGATATTAGTGATATGAAATAGTTAAAAATTAATGATACTTAAATAATAATAATAATAATAATAATAATAATAATAATAATAATAATTGTATTACTTACCTAAATCATCATGTGTCCTCAAATATACTATAATCAATTAATAACTAGAAAAATAATTGGAGGTCACTTGGTAACCACATCCATCATTTTTAACTGAATGTTAGTGCTATATATGCATATTATTCACATACTTATTTAGGAAAAAGTTTATTTGACATTTATTTTGAAACCAGTTATAAATGACTAATTAGAATATTAATTTATATTTTTAATGAAAAAATATTTGACGTTATTTTTAGCTTGATATTATTTTACTGCCCTCGCGATGCATGGAAAGCAACGGAAGAAAAAACATTTAGTATAAAATTATCAAACACTAAATATAAGTTTATTCACATATTTTATTGCCCAAATAAAAAATAGAAATCATCTTAAATTATTAAATTATGATTATAAAAATATAATGATTATTTAATCACTATACATATTATCCATGCAGTTATAATAACTTATACTATGTATACGGTTATCTAACAACTACAATTTATGATATCAACCGTATTATTAACTGTATCAATGCACACAATTTTGTTGCTGCAAAGGGATTATATATACCCCGAACTCTCATGTCTATGTGGACCATCTTGATACATGATGGTTTAATGATTTCTAAAAATCCAGATAGCATGGATAGATGATGTTCTTATTTATGGTGTTTTGCAAGTTGATTTTCATAGTGCTAAAATTCATTTTTTTTCTAATATATTTTTATAATTGATGTTCTTAGTAATTAATATTTTTGTCATGATTTTACTCATATTGTTTATTTTAATATTGATGCAGCTAAGGGCCGTAGGACAATTCGAGAATCTACTGAGAAATAAGTAAGTATAATTTCTAATTGAAAAAGGATTTCTGTTAATGATGATAACCATTCTTACCGTAGAAATCCTTAACTTTTGTTTAGGCATGTAAAAATTCAAACAATATGATTTCTACAATTTTAAAAGGTGTATTAGGTTGTAGCAAAATTTAGCATATCATGGCTGTCTTCTTCAAACGATCGGACATGATGAAAAATGTATATTTTACCCTCATAATTATTTTATTTTTTAATATATATTTTATTTATAAAGCATTTTGAAATGATTTTCTCTCACTGCTTTTACAATCCTTAGCCGTTTTTCATCATTCTATCTTGGTCTTCGTTATGTTAGCTTTAAAAGCTTTATAAATTTTAGGTTTCAATGATGTTATATTTTAAAAATATAAACAGAATATTATTTTTGTCATAAGTTTAAGAATTAATTAAGATATACATGCCAATATGCAAAATATATATATATTTTTTTAAAATAAAGAAGCCCGAGCTTGACGTTATATAAAATCTTTCGCGAGTATGTTATTTGCGTGGTGGTGGCATGTACACATGTAGCTACTTTGCTATGTGACAAGGTCAAAGTTTCATGAATAGCCGCATAAGTTTGTGCACGTGAATGATTAGTTTATCATTAGAGGGATTAATCATATTTTATGTATAATAAAGATACACTTTTATTATATTTTTTTAATAGTATGAGCATCAAAGCAATAATTTTTTTTCATAACAAACCATTTTATTTACTGCTAACTCCAAGATTTTATCATAAATTTAAGAATTTGTCTTTACTGTATTAATTAATCTCATTTCATGTTTTCATTATCCACAATCTTAATTAAGAATTAGCTTTTTTAAGTTTGCGTGTTTATACTCTCTAAACTAAATAACAATTATCAAATTATAATTTGGCATCAGTTTAACTAAAAGCATAGTAAGAAAATTACATTTGAAAGTGCAGTTTCATCATTACAAGTCTTCCTATCCAAATAATTTTCCCAAATCACGTTCCCTTGACTCACGTAATTATTTTATGGAATAGATTTCTAATTTAGTCTTTTGCATTAAAAAAATTATCGAATAGACTTTTAGTTGTTACTTTTTTTCACTTCATCTTATAATTATTTTGCATGGATTCTACATATCTAACATATAATCTCAAGTATAATAAAAATGTTCAGAAAATAATTAAATATAACACACATGTAACAACATTATTACATGTTGGAAATTAAACAATCAATTTTTATTTTATTATTGAAGATAAAATTATTATAATTTATGTGATAAATATTGCATTTTGATCTTATAAATTCATCTATGATCATAATTCTAATATATTCATGATGCAAATTAAGTAATGTCATAAACTGTGATGAATCAAACCCAACTCCCATGATTCAATGAATCAACCTCTAGATGTATGTCTAAAGCGATGGGTCTAAGGATTAAATATGATATAAAATTGTTGAAATAAAATATAGAAAAAAGTTATTTATCTCCATAATCATTTTGAATGCAATGATTAATTGCGTATAGAGGTGGAATGTTCCTGCATGTTAGTAAAATGACTTAAAACTGTTGGTATATATTTTCAAAATAGAAGCATATGTTAGTGTAATAACGATCTTTATTATAGTATCTTATATTTATACCTGTATTCTATATTAGAGATACTATAATAAAGAGAGAGTAATACTTGGCAAAAGTTTAAGATACCATACGTCATAAATAACTAAAAAATTAATTTATACAATAATTAAAAATTTTATAGTAATTTAAAAGTCTTACCAGAATTTTATTTTAGGTTAATAAAATTTTAACTATTCTTACAATTTTTTTTACCAGCTAAAATATTTTTTGATAATGTTGAGCTACTAAGATATTATTTTGTATAAATTTGAAATAAAATATATTTTTTGATAAAGTTTTCTATTGTATATATTATTATTATTAATCAGATATAGATGAAAATATATTTAGATAATAGATATTGGCGTTATAAATAGTTAAATAATACATGTTTAGCTAATAACTACAAATTGGGATCATTAGAAAAGACAATTATAAACTAATATATTTATGATGCAAATTAAATAATGTTATCAACTAATTATAATGGTGGTGATGAATCAAACCAACCCCCAATCCCATGATTTAATGTCATGGTCTCTAATGTATGCCTAAGATAAAGCGACAGGTTTAAGGATTAAATATGATATACAAAATATCGAAATAAAATTTCAAGGATACAATAATAAAGAGAGATGATGTTTGGCAAAAGTATAAGATATCATATGTCATAACTAACTAAAATTTTAATCTATAAGCTAATTGAAAAGTTTTGTTGTAATTTTAATCTATTATAAATTTTTTTTCTTTTGGTTAATACAATACTTTTAATAAATTTTAAACTATTCTTAAACTATTCTTATAAACTATTCTTATAATAGACAATTTTCAATAATAGGGTCATTTGCAATAATCATTAATAATAGTCATGCCAATCACTATCTCATGTGAGGTTATTTTTCAAGAAATTAATATTAATGTTTTGTAGCTATTTCACATATGACAAATAGAAAAAAAATAGCATATGCTAATATTAACAAAAAACAAATAAGATCACAAATGTGGTATACAAAATATTTTTTTCAAAATTAATAGTGAGACATCTTAATATTTTTCCCTTCATTTATTATGCTTTATTTGTTTATAATTGCATTATTTTTGTATATAGATCATATAAATTTTAAATTTTAGGATAATATTATTACCACTACAAAAATTACTATGATAACTTCATCACATGAATTTTGGACATTTTGACCCAAAAATAAAATGATAGTCATGTACCTTTAATTAGCAATAAATGTCATGTTAAATTTTATATGATCAATTTCTTATGCCCGTGCATCGCACGGGTCCTCACACTAGTATGTCATAATTAACTACTGTTTTAATTTATATGCTTATTGAAAAGTTACTTTGTAATTTAAAAGTATTACCAATATTTAACTTTTAAGTTAATAAAATACTTATAATAAGTTTTCACCTATTCTTACAGACATGAGAATGTTCATACTTCATACCAGATAAAATATTTTAGGATAACGTTGTGGTAATAAAATATTATTCATAATACATTTGAAATAAACTATAATTTTCCAAGATAAAATTTGTTATTATATATATATATTAAATATAAATGAAAAAATAATTAGATAATATATAATGGCTATTGGGGTTACAACCTACAATCTATATATATTTAACCATTATGAACATGGTAGAGTACGGAGATCGTGGTCCACAATCATCCAACATGTAGCAAGTTTGCGAGTAATAAAAATATTCATATAGCAATGAGGTGGATACGAAAAAATTCAAGTCGATCATATGTGCTTCTACCCGAACGTTTTCAACGTATGAGCCAATCGACATCTATATTGGCAAAGTTATTTTTCCGAATTGAGAAGTCCATCTTTTGCTGTGGAGTTGGATTATGTATAGCCATCTCAATCAATCTATATATAATGCAATTAATTTTTTAACCATGTGAAGTTCGACCAATGTGATTTTTAGAAATGATCTTATCTAATTTTTTTTTTCATGTCCTACTAATCTTCTCTCATTCTCATTATTTTTTTTACCTTTATTATTCCTTCACGCAAAATCATCCATAGAATAGAGAAGTCCATGTTGCGGGCTTTCAGCGAGAAGATGCATATTAGTCAACGTTTAATAGTTATAGATGTCTATAATCCACATCTGAATTATTATATATCCTTTTTAAAAAAAATAAATTTAATTTAGAGAAATATAATTCTATGTTTCTATTATTATCATTCAATGGTATTTTGTAACAATATCATTTATTAAAATTGAAACATGTTGGCTTTTATTTTATTTATGTTAATTTACACAATAGTTAATTTCTTCTCATTCCATATTAAATATATGTTTTAACTGAATGGGAGTATTATGAAATTACTGCATATATGTGACCAATTTGAATTTGTTAATATTATTATAATTATTACTTTAATTCATGTCCGCATATCGTGCGGGACTTACAGTATTAGATATTTATACGATACTTCCATATAGGTGATTTATTATCTATATATAATTATCAAAACACGAGGCATGTGTCAAATTTTTTATAAGTTAATATATATAAAAATCTAATTTTCTACTATTTATTTTATATTTTGCTTTCACAAGTAAAAGAATGACAAAAGAAAAGGAAAATTTCGGCCTGTGGTCAAGCTTTGAACGGCCCAGACCAAGTTCTGACATAACTCGATCTAACTCAAACTGAAAAAAATTGGGCGCCCAGCCCGCCAGGGCAAAGCACCACGCAGCCTGAGGTTTAGACAAATCCGATTTGATTGGCCCGAAACCAACTAGGCCGATATGATTGTCCATCTCTAGGTAGCAATCATACTTTTGTCACGGGATACGGATTTTTTTAATGAAGAAAAGGATAGTAATATTAACAACAACAAATTTGGAGGAATGTTATAATGAGACTTTTTAGAAATAAAAAGAAAGAAAATAAAACTAAAAAGGGGAGAAGATAAAATCTAAAAACTAATCTGAGGAAGAGTTTGTTTCCAACCGAAATTTTGACTTCCTTCCTATTAATAAGAAGCCAAACTAAATAGTGCAGCCCTTTTTCTTCCTACAATTCGGCCTAGGTTTTCTCCTATTTTCGTGCATCTTTTATCTACTCTCTCGTCTTCGCTACCGCCCAACAAGAGAGCGATCCGAGAACTTGGACGCTGACGAACGTCTGCCTAAACCGAGAAGAACTTGTAGAGGAAGAAGACTACATGTTAGTTTCTTGGATAAAAACTTGCAAAGTATGGAAGGTAGATTCATCATAGAATCTTGATTTTAAACTTCAAGCATATTCTAATTGATCCCTAGTCATAATACAATGAGTTATGATGATGTATGATATCGGCCATCACTGAAAAGGTGATAAAAAATACATGTTATCCATCATAACGTTTCTGCATAATGAAAACCCTGCCTGGGTTCTCTACAACTCGGCCTGGGCAAGTTCACACCCGGACCGAGTTCACCAAAACTTGGTTCGAGTCCGCCATTGTAGAGATCTGTCGGGCTATAATCACGATAAATTGATCTGGCGGGCGATCGATAGATTTGTTGAAGTGGTCAACAGATCTGTTATATTATTATTATTATTATTTTATTTTTCGATAATTTGAAACGTCGATATTTCTGATGGGTATTCATCGTAATTTGTTATGTTATTATTTTATTTTTTGATGATTTGGAACATCGATATTTCCGATGGATATCCATCCGTCGCAATTTCCGATGGTTACAATCGTCGGAAATAAAAATAATAAATAATGTAATTTGTTATATTATTATTTTATTTTTCGACGATTTAGAACGTCGATATTTTCAACGGATATCCATCCGCCGTAATTTTCGATGATCGTAACCATCGGTAAATGTATAATAATATAATATGAGAGTATTTTAGCGACAATCAGAACCGTCGGTAATTAAAATTTCACTATCCTATTTTTTTTCATTTTCCCGCTTTCTCATCTTTCAAACTATATATATATATATATATATATATATATATATATATAATCTTCCAAATCCCACTCCATTAACTACTTCTCTCTCCCTCTCTCCTCTCTCTCCCCCTCGACGACCTGACGACCCGCCCGATGACCTCCCGGCGGTGACCCTCTCCCTCCCGGACGACGATCGCCGGCGACCCTCGTGCGCCTCTCTCTCTCTCTCTCTCCAGAATCCGACGATCTGTCGCCTGGCGGCCGGATCCGGCCGCTGGCATTCCGGTGGTCAGATTTGGTCGCAGTCCGATCTGGTCGGCCGCCATGCCGGCGTGATCTGACCGGCTGTGGCCTGATCGGCTACCAGCCGGCATGATCTGGCGGTCGGATCTTGCCGCGGGCGGCCAGCTATTTTTTTATATTTAAAACTTCTTTGCGACGGTTTTGACTGCCGAAAGTTCGATGGTTGCGATGATTGTCGAAAGTTTTGACGGTCTTGACCGCCAAAACTTTCGGCGGACGCGCGACCGTCGAAACTTTCGGCGATCAAAATCATCGATACTTTTGACGAATTTTCTCCGACCGTCGAAAAATGATTTGCGACGACCATTTTTTCGACGGATTGGTTCCATCGATAAATCCGTCCGTAACGAGATTACAGACGGTTTTGGGGCTGATTACAGATGGTCAAAACCGTCTGTAATCAGCCTTTTTCTTGCAGTGTTGGTTAATATTTTAAGTGAGCCGAGATGTTTTCTTAAATGCGCAATTTTTTTACGTGCGTAATGGTGATCATAGTATACTTTTAGTCACTCATCTATAGCTAACACGAGATAAGCAGATGTGGTCAGATTGGAGAGTAATTTTTTTTTTTTTTATTTTTTTGCTTTTTTTAGTAAATATTGCTTAAACATTAACACTTTTTTAGAGCATGACCAATGTTGAACTAATCTGATTTACCTCTTGTGCCATTCTTTAATGTTTAGACTTGAACCATTAGTTTTGTCAACCCGAAGATCAACATTCATATCCAACTAGGGTTGCTGATCGCTACATTTCCTTGAAGATCAGCCATATTTATTTTGTTTGATTTAATTTTGAAAAGTAGAATGTCATTTCAAATTATGAATATAACTACATATATTTTTCAATAATAAGTATTTTTTCCTACAAGTCCTCCGAAGGATAACAATTTTACATCACTAAAGTGTTATTGACTCAGTACTCATGTGCATTGTTGTATCACCAAATATTGTTGTTGCTCATGTATTCATCCTTACTTGTTGATTCAACTATTCCAGAGATCCAGGCATAAGAAAATAAAATTTCTATGATTAATGAATACCCAATATATAAGATAAGACAAAAAAGATATAAATTCATAGTAAAGATAAACTTAATCGTAACATAATCATAGGGTCAATGATCAACAATCATATACTTCTATAAGCATTCTTGTTTCCTATTCTTGTTCATATCATATTCATGTTCACATTCATGTTTTCTATATGTTATTGTTCACATTCATATTCATATCCATGCCCATATTTTATTTCCATGTTCATAGTTCTTGCACTTGTTTTATGCTTATTAATATTCATGTTGCATTTCATATCCATTGTTCTTTACGTTTCTTTTAAGTAGTCATAATACTTTCATGCAGTTGTTTGGTTAGAATCAGATTCTATAGGTGGCCTCAGATTCTATAGGTGGCTCTCACCTTTTCTTCATAAGGTGTACACTTAGTTCTGCATGACAATTCTAATTCTCTATTAATGATATTTTACTTGACCATATGATAAGATTTTATATCATAACTCGAAAGCGTTCATGTGCAAATTAACATGGTTTTCCACATTTTTCAATTTTTATCTTATTTACCTAATTATTTATCTTTTCAGTTCAGTTCATCATATGCATCAATGCAGGACAAAAGATCTCATTTAACACTATAACAAATCAATGGCAAAAAATGAGCAAAACTTGGGTTGGGATACACTGAATATGGGCCGGGTTTAACATCAACTTGGGTCGGGTATTGGTTGGTCGGGTTATGTTAAAAACATAATTTTAACCTTTTGTGTGGGAATTCGAACCGGGTTCAAATTCGCTCGGTCTGGTACGACAATGGAAGTTCGGACCGGATTGTTTGGTTGAAATCAAACACACAACTTTTCTTGGGAAGAACCCGATTGGGTTCTCTTGAGCTCATCCAAATTTGGGTTGGATTTGGATAATGCCACGCCAAGTTTGCCTATTCACTAAAGAACCCAGGCCAAATTCTTCTAGCTCGGGCCTTGATCCTTTAACTTGGGCTGGGTTCTTTTAACTCGGGATAGGTTCTTGGACAGAAAAAAAAATCGGTACTGAACCAATCCATGCATACGTTCAACATAATATCAAAAGAAAACTATTCTTGAGTCATGTGGGTATCGATATCTATTATTAACTGAATCAAATCTATTAAGAAATTATATCCAATCCAACGTCAACACGTACTCATATAGTGTTACTTGAATCCTAAATTTTGAACTCAATTCTCGAGATGACGTAGTTCTTTCGATGAAGTGTGCACTAAGCAGATGGCTGATCGAAATACTCACGCTCACACACCGAGGAGGGAGACAATGACTCCAAGTGGGCAAAGAAATTCAATTTTTTGAATGAAAGAAAAATTGTTGGGCTCTATTACACGGAAAAGATTTTGACTATAGATGATTTAAATTAGAATTGGAGATTTTATAGTTAACCATCTCTAAATCTAATTCTAAATGTTTTATTTTAGTTACTCATTCTATTTAAATATTTAATTTATCTTCTTTCCATTTTTTCTTCTATTCAAACTCTCATATATACTTAACTTCTTCTTTTCTTCCTTTACTCTGATTATCTTTATTTTCTAACAGAATTTTAGATTTAATTAAATAAATAATTTTTTATTTAATTTATCTTTTCAATTGAATTCAAAAAATCTTTTGTTCTTACATTATATATGTAAATATAATTTTAAATAAAAACGCACATAATTTTCATTAGTAAATTTAAAACTCAAAATTATTTGATCCATGAGTCAAGAGTCGTATCATTGTATGTCATCCTGATTCCTTATTTTTATTTGTAGTGGGCACGTATAAAATGAAAAATAAAAGGCCAAAACTAATTATTTATTAACTAATGTATATGATATTTGTTTCGGACATCTATTTCATTTAGTAGACTTTAACTAATCGTCTTATAATTTGTATTATCTAACACACGTACGCATAACTAATGGTATATTTATAGCAAATATTTGGTGTAACGATCCGAAAATTCACTTTAAAAGTTTTGAGCATTTAGGGTAATTTCACGCTATTCGCCCGTTCGTCATGCATCATTTAACAGCAGAAAGACTTGACAATTTAGTGAAAATCATAATAAATAAAAACTTTCTATTAGTCATATCATACTTCAGAAAATATTAAATGCCTAAACTTTCAATACATCGTCAAACTCAATGTTCAAATAAAAATATAGGACTTATTTAAACCTAAGCATGTGCAATACCTTTTCATCCATCACTTATTCTTAGTTACCTGGACGGATTCAGAGTGTAGAATTTCCCAACTAGAGTATGTAAAGGTCATGCATGACATTATATCCTATCACATGATACTACATATGATGCATCATCATCATAATAATAACAGTAACATATGAACATACATGCCATGAACTATATCATAAACCTTAAACGATAGTACATCATACTTACATTCATTCGTCGTACAACATTCATATAACATAAACATCATGTCACACCTGCTTTATTTCGGATCCATCACTTACAAGTGTCATGCAGTAGAAACATACATTCATAACATACATGACATAACATCTCATTTCATTTCACTTTCAATATCATACATATTCTAGGAGTTTCTTCATAACTCTCTGATTCTTACTTCTTGACTTCTTTCAGACTTTACAAATCCTCAGGTTGCTTTATAATTCTTTGGAATTTCTTTCATTCTTATGTTCTTTCTTTATTATGTGATTCTTTATGTGTCATCTTCATCCTTCATCTTTATCACATAATAACATTTTGACTTTCGTTCCATACTGATACGATGCTAAAGAACAATGTCTTGAGTGACTGGAACAATATATGATAATCAAATAAACGAGATCAAACGAATTTTCAGACAATGGGATATCAACCTCAAGATTACAATAAACTAAGCAATCGATATTATAAGTAGATGAATTTAATCATAAGATTACAAACATTGTAATTAATAACGGAAGCTCCCGAAAAATGGGTTGCAGGAGTTCCCTCGCAGCAAAAGAAATTAAGCCAAATTTTTAATAAATTCAAATATGTCTAAAATAATTACAAATACCAGTATTTATAGGCTCTAGAAGCCAAAATTTGAGGTGAAAGAAAAGATCCTAACTTAGCCTACAAGAAAGGTAACTAGTTTCCTCAAATAACTAAATCAATTCCTCCTACAAATCTCAGCAGAATATTCCGTATATAATTATTTCAAAAATTCTAAATAAATATGGTGAAACCATAATTTATTTGGTCCAAATTATGTTGAATCTTCATAAGCGGTTCAATTGGAACTTGTTCATAATTTGGAACTCTTGCAACTTGATCTTGTAATTTGATCAATTATAAACCGCATATATTCTTAATTATCATCGATTTTCTTATGTTTGAGATTCACAACATTATCATGATCATCCAACTTTGCTAGCACCGACTGTAATTACAGGCATTTCCTGATTCATATCATTCCCTCCTCTTCAAAAGGATTCATCCTCGAATCTGCATTTCCATTAAGAAGAATATATATCCAGGTTCATATCATTTCCCTCCTCTTCAAAAGGATTCGTCCTCGAATCTACATTCACAATAAGGAAAATATAACATATCACATATATGAATTTATTAAATAATTTAGGACATGAATAATGCAGATATTAATACTTCCTTTTTATGTGTCGGATGGGACGATGTATCTCTATCAGAACTGCAATAATTTCTCATTTTTATCATCTTGTTAAGATCATGCAAGTGTATAGAAAAAAACAACATAAGTAATATAAAAAGTAATATAACTATTATACTCACCTCGATGAAATATTTTATGTCCATGAAACAATGTTATTTTATGAAATAAATTGCGAAACTTGGGGGACCTTCCTTTATGCATAAGGATCCTGTCAAATAAGGTGCGCAATATATTCCAAAGAACTAGAAATTCAATATGGAGATTGTCAAGTGATTCTAAGATAAAAATGTTAGTTTCCATGGAATAAAATGAATTCTTAACACCTGAAAGTGAAATATTGTAAAATTCATAACCAAGAAAAATACTCGCTCATGAAATGAATAATGCAAATCTCTGCAACTAATCATAACATCACCAAAATGATCATGCAAATGATTGTTATAAATCAAAATATCTCCAAAGAAATAATATCAAATCTTTCATGAAAAATGCACAAAAGTCCAACTAATGCAAATATAATGAATTTTCGGATCATGATGTGAAAATTATATGAAAGATTGCAACCAACATCTACAGAAATAATCTTAGGAGTGCACAAAGGTGGATTTAAATAAATGAATAAGAATCTAGGTTCATCTGAAAATCTTGAAATCATAATCAATCAACCAAAAGTATTCAGGACTAGAAAATATTCATTCCAAAATTTTAACATATGGTTCGGATAAAATGTTTCACCACTCGATGAATAAGAAAGTGGAATAGAAAATTGAGATTTAATGTTTACATGCCATTCAATCAAAACCTACAAGTCAGTCACATCCAGCAAATATAAACTTTGAAAAGTAAGAACTGATCTTTTCATACTAATTGTCATAGACTCAATACAAACTCTTTCAAATCCTTGCAAGACAGAACATATTATTTCATATACTCCACTCATACATTCCTATGCAAGAAAATCAGAATCATAAGATAAGTTATGATTAGTATCAGGGGAAAATTATTGAATTCTCTTTTTTTTCCCTCACCATTCAAGTTTTTTTTTTCTCAAATGTCTCTGAAGGCGGCCTTTCTAAACACTCAAGACATGATCTTTTTTCATTCTCACAACACTCAACACACAAATGTTCCTTTCAATGCTCTCCAAAAGTGGCATTTCTGAATACTCAAAATCTAATATTCTCTCATTCTTACAACTCTCATAACACTCAACATTTAAATGTTGCATCTCAATGCTATCAGAATGTGGCTTTTCTAAGCACTCAAAATTTTTGTGGCTCTCATTTTCATCACTCAAGTTGTGGCACTCATATTTTTCATCTTTGTCTTTCTCACAACACTAAAAATCATTTTTAGCTATAATATGACTTTCAACCTTTTCTTTTTTCATGTGATTTTTTGCAGCCATGCTCTTCCTCTCAATGTAAGCTGCTACACGCTGCTCTCTGTATGCTTCTTGAGGTGGTAATAGTGCTAAAGTATCCATCCTTGTGACATTTATAACGATTGATAGCTCCATCATGTGTCACACCTCAATTATATTGTCATGGTCGCCCCAAAAGGTATGAATGCATTGATACCACATCACATAATACTTCAATTTTAAATAATATATCTTTCAATTTTAAATAATATAAGCAACTATTTGGTCACTTTGACTTCTCCTCCATCATTTATCCACTGAAATTTGTATGGTTTTGGGCGCTTTAAGGTTGGTAGTCCCAACTTCTCCACCATGTGATAGCTAGCAAGATTGACATAGTTTTTACTATCAATAGTCAGTCCACAAGTTCTGTCCATAACACAATAATACACATAGAAAATATTTTCTCGATAACTTCTTCCTCTAATATGAACACGCCTATGCCTTCTCCAACTTTCATATTTCATCATGTTCATTAGGAGCACGCTATATTTGGAAATCTCTTTTTTGATTTGGTTGTATAATTTATTGTAGTTGTCCAATTTGCACATCTACCTGATCATGAAGTTCAGTAATCATATTTTCAAGACGTTGAAAATGTTGCATCATGACTTCCATAATTCTTGATTGATCAATTGTTTCTTTTCTAGGATTATGTTCTTTGTCCTCTCCTGTTGTCATTGTAAGATATTTTTCCCTCAACTCTATTTGGCTTTTTCCCTCAATTGTACTCATCACTCAGCCTTTTTTCTCTCTTGAACCCTTCATCAAGTTTTAGGAGAACTAATGCAAGTCAATACAAGTCAATGTGTGATTGAATCAATTTGATTTATCAATATGTTTGCAAGATCAAAATAATACTTGAAGTTGAATTTGGAATAGCAATCAGGAAAAGGTTGTCAAATAAGGATAGATATCAAAGGTTCATAATTGGAATGAAATCGAAGATCACCCTTCCTTGAGTCTAATTATTCTATTCTCAAAAATATGTTTTGCACTTGGCTGTAGCAATGATCCCTTTCCTTTTTTTCCTTCTTTCCTCTTCCTTCTGAATCCTTTCCTTCAATTTTTTTTCGAATTTTTTTCTAGATTCTTTTTCTCTTTCCTCTTTTCTTGCACTTCCTTTTTAGTCTTTTTTTTATTTTAGGATTTTTTTCTCAGTTTTTTTAAATGCAGCAGATTTTGAAGAATAAAGAGAGATGACGGCTAGAGTTTCAAGAACAACTAAGCAGAAATATTTTTGTGGATTTAAAAAAAAACTAGCAAATTTTGAAGAATGCAAGGATGATGGCTAGGGCTTAAAGAACAAATAAAAACAAATAAGAAAGACAACTAGGATTTGAAGAACAAACAAACCAAATTTTTTTATGTTGTTTTTCTTTTCAAAAACTGAAATAGGGGAGCAACAAAATAATGGAAGATAACTAGAAAATCGAATCAAAAGTGTGACTCTCATATCAATTGATATGATGTTCAAGAACAATGCTTTGAGTGACCGGAACAATATATGATAACCAAAGAAACAAGATCAAATGAATTTTCAGACAGCGAAATATTAACCTCAAGATTACAAGATTACAAACTTTGTAATTAACAATGGAAGTTCCCGAAGAACGGATTGCAGTAGTTCTCTCACAGCAAAAGCAATTAAGTCAAATTTTAATAGAATCAAATATGTCTAAAATAATTACAAATACCAGTATTTATAGGCCCTAGAAGCCAGAATTTGAGGTGGAAGAAGAGGCCCTAACTTAGCATATAAGAAAGGTAACTAGTTTTCTAAAATAACTAAATCAATTCCTCCTACAAATCTCAGCAGAATATTCCATATATAATTATTCCAAAAATTTCAATTAAATATGGTTAAACCATAATTTATTTGGCACAAATTATGTTGAACCTTCACGCGGTTCAATTTGGAATATATTCAGAATTTGGAACTGTTGCAACTTGATCTTGTAATTTGATCAATTATAAATCATAGATATTCTTAATTATCTTTAATTTTTTTATGTCTGAGTTCCACAACATTATCATGATAATCCATCTTTTCTAGAACATTCTTCTATCATCGACTGCAATTATATGCATTTCTTAGTTTATATCATTCCCCTCATCTTCAAAAGAATTCAACCTCGAATCTGCATTCCCATTAAGAAGAATATATCAAGGTTCATATCACATACTCTGATGATGATATGTATTGATGATTAATATAAGTATCATCAAAATTTTAAATATATTATTACAATAATATGTTTCCATATCTTATATATGCTTACCTATAATAATATGAATCTATAAGCATAAGTTTTTTTTGTCAAAATTACACAGATCGTCCCCCAACTTTGATTCAATATTTAAACGGTCCCCAACTTCAATTTGTATCTAGAATGTTTCCCAATTTTGATTTTATTGCACGATTCATTCACTTGACCGGTAATAAATAATTTTATGTCACGCCTGTGTCATCACCTGGGCACGCCGGTGGAGGGGTCCTTCCATGGTCGTGTGCGAGGCGGTTTTCTCTTTCAACTTTGGAAATCGTTCAAGGCATATTATGGTCACAGTCGTGCTCGGAAGCGTCACGATCGTGCCGAACCTATCCGCCCATGTAAGTTTTCCCTTCATGCTTGTGTGCGTGAACGAGTTTCGTCCAACTCCGTGTCACGACCGTGTAACCTGGCGGGCATGGTCGTGTGCGAAGGCATGTTCGCTTCGCACTCCACCAGCTCTCGCTCACGACCGTGTGACCCTACGGTCATGGTCGTGTGCGAGAGCGTGTTTTCGTAACACTTGGAATTATTCTAAGTATGTTGTGGGGGCACTATCATGCCACACTTAGTCACGGTTGTTCCAGAATGCTTCCTATCTATCCGTAGTTCAAGTCCAAGAGCCCGGTGTGCTCTCTCGATGTGGTACGGACGTGCCCAGAGTGTTGCAGCAGTACTCAAGAAACAACCGAGTTTCTCCTGGTTTTGTCCCATTTTTCCCATTTACATCCTTGCACAAGTAACTCTACTACATTCATTCACCCCATACATGAAAGGTATATTTATACAAATCATTTTAAGATTCATATCATAACATTGATGGCAACAAGCTTAGAGATTAGTAGGGGTTTGCATAAGAACATTAAGCTTACTAACCACATTCATGTATAGCAATAAGCAAAACTAATCATGAATTAAGCATGAATAGCAATAAATATTCTAAGCATAATTAGCAATAGAACAATAATCATAATAAAAATGAAGCTTCTTAAGATATACATGAACATTCTCTAACCTTTCATTTCAAGAATAAAGAGTTTATTCTTCCATACCCTAATTCACACATCCATACATCATTAAGAAAATATTAGGAAGGTGTGAATCTCTCAAATATACCTTTAAGACTTACATTAAAATCCTATGTCTAAACTCTTTTTCTTTCTTCTTCTCTTCTTTTTTTCCTTCTTCCTCCTCATGTTGTGGCAGCAATCTTTTCTTTCTTGTGTCGAGCAATGAGCCCTCTATTGATTTCCTCCTTGTCGGTGCCTTGGTGAGAGTGTGAGGGAGAGTAAGGGAGGAAGAGAGAGAGACGGAGCATGGGGTGCTGCCCAGACTTGAGGAGGGAGAGAGAGTTAACGATGCTTGTTAGATGAGGTGGCTCCTTTTTATGCTGCTGCTGCCACTTGATGTGAGTGGAGAGAATAGGAGAGAGGGAATGAGTGAGGGAGAATGGTGGCTCCTTAAGGTGCTTCTGCAAGCTTGCTGTTCGCGTGAGAGAGTAGAGGGAGGTGCTTCTGCTGCTGAGAGTTGAGAGGGAGAGAGTGGAGAGTGCAGCCGGCTGGGGATTTAATTGGGAGAAAGAGAATTGGGAGTGAGGTAGGTGGGTTTAGGGTATATAAAAGTATTTATATTTTAGATTTAGGAGTTGATAAGGTTAATAGACTTCATAATGGACTTTAAATGGTTATAAGCTTCCTTTGTTTGTTTTCTTTTTATTTATTTGTTTGCTTTTCTTTTATTTTCTTTTTGAGAATATTACACTGAAGTTTCAGAAGTCTAAAAAGTCAATCGACCATCCGTTTTGCCCGAGACATATAATTCGACAAATACCACTTCGATCGACCGGTGGGTCGGTTGGTCAATCATTTCAACATAGTTCAATCTCGGAATATCAAAGCGGATGCTCGGTTGGCTGATCGGTCGTCCGATTTGATATCCACTATATTTTACCGAGACAAAATTGAGCACCCGATCTAAGGATTAGTTGATTGTTTCATCTCGCAAAAACGTAGTCCTTATATTTTTAATCAATTTTTGTAATACAACATCCTGACACACATACAAACTTAATATATATATAAAACTGGTGCATTAGAGAGGCTCTCGTTCCAATGTTGGACTTTATCTTTTTTCTAAGCCCTTACCTTTTTGTCTATTTTATGTGTTGTATAACTTCTATCATCCATCAAATTTTCTCTTTAATGTAACTCCCATCACATGAGTTTAACATTTGTGTAACGCACTCTGCACCATTTTTTTATCTTCGGTGTAACTCCCGTCTAACCGTACTCTTTTTTTTAACTTGGATGTTTCCTCTCCCTGCAATTGGTTCTTGAAGAACTTATAATAATTGTATTTTCTATGTTCTCTCCGATGTTCTTTTCTCTTTTTCCTTAAAATTTTAAATTTTATCATTTTCTTTCTCTTGAATTGCAACTGATGCACACCCTTGCAATAAATGAATATGTCCTCACAATGAACTTATTATTGCCTATGCCTTCACGGTAACATTTTAAAACTCTAATGAAAATTTCAACCGATGACTCTTCATATCACCAACCGATGATAGTGAAATAGAGAAGTGTAGTGATAACTTGCTGATTTTTGGGTCAAAAGTGAGATTTTTCAATTTTTGATTTAACTTCCTAATTCACTCTCTATTGCAGTGCACAGATCAATTGTAGTAAATCCTAAATGTCGTATCCAGAGTGATTTGAAGTCAAAGACTCCCTAAGACAATCTAGACTAACCCTACTTTTAGTTACAAATTCAGGGGATTCAAGGAAGCGAAAACAGATTTTTAAAAGTGATTAAAAAGATAACTATTTTTGGGACTTTTGAAAATTTATCTAAACTGAATTATAAATGCTAGACTAAGGGTTAAAAGGGTTTATCTATCAATGAGGAAGGTTCTCCTAGGAGTTGGGGTTCATCTAATTTAATTATGGATAGAATGGAATAAGTTATCAATATTTGTCAATTTTAACTCAACTTGAAATGGCATGTTATTACAGCACAATTGAACCAAACTAATTATCATATTTTCATATGATTAATTAGTTAAGTTGAATTAGAAGAGGTCCTTACTGATAATCAAGTTAACATTAAGCTCAAAATCAAGTTCCTTGTTGATTTTTGGGCAATTCAATGAAATCTGAAATGATAACAACCAATTGCACTTTAAATATGAGGGAATTGCTTCAATTAACTAAACATGAATGAAATCAATCCATTATTAGTGCTAATGCTTATTGGTTTATCTCTAAACTACAAGAGGATTTTAAATCAGCCTCTCAGTTGCAAATGAAAATGAAATCCACATTATCACTAATGAGTTGAATAAAATCAACACATAATTATATATGGGAACTCAGCAAATGTCATTGCTTCTTGGTCCATCTCTGAACATCAAGATAACCTTAAATTCACCTCTCAGTGATTAAATGAAATCAGAGGTTTACAATAACAAAGAAGAATCCCACAGAATTTAGGAAACAAATTTGAAAATCAGGATTGAAAATCAGAAATCAGCAATGAAAAGTTTTCAACACTTTAAGAATTGAAAACCTTGGGAATACCACTGTCTCTTGATTCATTTCTGAACAAGAAGGAACCTAAGATTAGCTTCTCAGTTGCTAAGCAATCAGGGCCCCTCAATGATAAACAGATTTCAACAATTCAGGAATAAAAAATCAGAAAAATCAGAATTTAGAAATCAGAAAATCAGATTCCTAATTGAAATTGAATCTAGAAACTTGACATTGGTTCTTGATTCATTTCTGAACAAGGAGTAGATCAAAGGACAACCTCTCAGTTGTAAATACAAGTAGAACCTCACAATGTCAAGAACAGATTCATATGAAACAGAAATCAGAAATGCAAAATCAGAAATCAGATATCAATGCAGGAATTCATATTTGTCATGTCTCATCCATAACTAAATTAGACTACTACCCTATCCTAGGAGAAATGGAGTTTAGCTCCTCATAATTACAAAGATTGATACACAATAGTAGGAAGAATTGATACAAAACATCCTGAACTAAGAGTTGTCGACAGGAATCAAGGTGTTGCAGCACTTCAGCTCCCCCTTGCTTCCTTCCTGTCCAAACCCTTGCAATAGCCAGCCCCCATTTCTCTCCAGGGTTCTAGCTTTTATATGACCTTTCCTACACCCTTAGATGTAGATAAGAATCTTCCATCACTTCTTGATTGTGCCATGTGTCCTGTCCAGAAAATATCTGCAGGTGCCAACTTTTTGGACAGCCAAAAAGCAAGTGGTCCTCCTTTTTTTTCCTCTTTGTGCAGCCCTCTTTTCTCTGCTAGAAAGGCCAAAACAGCAAGCATCAAAGTCCTTAAATATGATTTAAACAAATAAGGATTAGGACAATAACAATTATCAACTCAAATATTAAATGGGGTTTGGTGTTGTGCAGGAATGAAAACCATAATTAAAAATGATAACTTTGAAGTCCGGAATGATAACTTTGCATATATCATGAAAATTATCCAAATATGAATGGTTCAGAGCATTGAAGGCATCAAAGTGATTAGGATGGCAAGTGAATAAGGTCAGAAATCAAATGTGGATAAGATTTCATAGGAATGATAATTTTGATGTCATAAAATGATAACTTGATGCCAAAAAGTGATAACTTGTCATAAATTCAGTTGTGGTTGTTCAAATGTGATCAAATCAGAGTAGTAAGGAGTTAGGACAGTAATTTAATGATTGCCTAATGCTTTTATGTAGAATTGATAACCTTGCATATCGAAATGACAATTTTATCCTAAACCGATAACTTGTGAAATGGAATGATAACTTTGCACAAGTTGAAATATGATCATGCAAATATGATTAATTCATGATGGCAGGGGATTTAGGACAAGATAATCACTAGAAATTAGTTCAATTAGAAAAATGATAACTTTGCACTTTGGAGTGATAACTTGCCCAAAAAATGATAACTTGACATAAAAATGAGATATTTATGGATTTTAACAATTCAGAACCTCTATGCATATGGAATTAAGTATAAAATGAGAAAGATCAGCTAGTTATCATAATCCATTGCATTCCAAGCATAATTGATCAAAAGTTAGGCAAAATGAAGACTCGATATGGATGAATTAAATAGAAAATAAGATAAAAACCTATTATGATCGGCTAGTGATCAACCGATCATATTTTTTACTTAAATTTTCCAAAGACTAAGGAAGGCGCATCCTGGCCATCTCACTCTCTCCTCCCACTCAACTTTCCGTCCCGACCCCTTTTAGTCACCAAAGGTTATGGACCTTTGTGACCAGAGTTGACGTTTTGGGGTTCATCTCACTCTTGTTGATGGTGTTTCAGGGGAAGATCTAGAAGAGTGCATCTCACCTGGCTACAACATTGTTTCATTGAATTGTAGTCGCTCAGAGAACTGACCATGGGCTCGAAACGAATAAGGTAAGCAGTAGACAGTCTCCATCCCGCTAACACAAATGATTAGTAGCATTTTCTTTTACAACATTTTTTGCACGTGTTTAAGATAAATCTTATGTCTTTACATAGTTATAATGTTGATGTGTAAGATTGGACTATGATTTATTCTCCAACAAGAACAATGAGATGACAAAATTGATTGCATGCATGTTTAACTTTGTTTTCTTCTGATGTAACCATAATAATGCTTTCCACAAATAAAAGTGAAAAAGCACGTTGTTTTGTGTTGTATAAATATTTTCTTTTAGAACTTTTTTTGTTCGTGATTTGCATATTGGAAAAGATCATTTAGTTCTGAACTCCATTATTCATATTCACCATGATGTGAGCTTTAAAATGTTGTCCATGTATTTCGTGATGGGAGCTTTGGAAGTGTTTCCCACTTATTCTTTCAGGGAAAGGTTTCTATTGTCCCTTGAAGCTATACATCAACTGCACATTTTTTTTTATCTTTGTTTTTGCAATCACTCACGTGGTTTTGAGTGCTCTCACTATGTCTTTAGGAGCAAAGGCAGGTTATGTTATACTTGAGTAACCATTTCTACTTCTCTGTCAGAAAGGGACGGAGCGGACGTGGGAATAATAGCTGGGGAATCCTTGTGCGTCAGGTCGCCAATGTTCACCATTACCCCGACGAACTGCCTCGACTTCACTTTGCAGTCGCGCGCGCAAGTGATCGCCTAAGCATCTTGCTGTTGTAGAATTCTTCCTGTTGGTCGTCTACGGCGAGAGCATCTTGGGGAGCCTGGATACGTCATGTTAGAGTCTACAAGCCACAATGCTCAAGCAGGACAAACAGGACACCATTCAGAGAATGCGAGGCGATTGCCCGATTTCAGGCGGTTAATATTGTAGATATTTTCTGTATATATCAGTTTGTATATATCATTTTTTGTATCGTTTTGTTTCCCGATATAATCTGTCAGATCTGTATATAAACAGGGCCATACGACATGTAATCGTTGAGTTGGTTCTTTATTTTGTGAGCAAGAAATGAAGAAGAAATTAGTTCTTCCCACTCCTTCCAGTAATTGTTCATATTGATTATTGCATCTTGAAAATCTGGATTTGTGAGGGAGGAGGTTGTAGTCTGGTTAGTTTTTAATCTTCTGTTTACAATATGGATTCCTCTTCTTCTTCGATTGGGCCTTCATCTACTGTTAGTATAGATCCAAGTAGTCCGCTGTTTTTGAGCTCTTCTGATATGCCTGGTCTAATTCTTACGCATCATATTCTCGTGGATTCAAATAACTACATTCCCTGGAGTAAATCTTTATACAATGCATTACGTGCTAAAAACAAACAAGGTTTTGTTGATGGATCCTGTTTAATGGAGTCTTTTGATTGAGCCTTACATTTCTAGTGGAAACATTGTGATTCACTTGTGATTTCGTGGATCACTAGCACTGTTTCTAAGGAGTTAATCAGCAATGCTTCTTATGATGAATCTGCTCTAATCATTTGGTTAGATCTGAAGGAAAGGTTTCAGAGATCAAATCGAACAAAAATCTATATGTTACATGGTGAAATTTATTCTATACATCAAGGCTCATTATCTATAGGAGAGTATTATAATAAGTTGAAATTTCTTTGGGAAGAATTATCACTGATGATTCCATCAAACACATCCAAAGAGTTTACTGAATATATGCTTCAACAAAAGATTTACAAATTTGTGTTGGGACTTAATGAATGCTACAGTCAGGTTCGATCCCAAAGAAGTATATTCTATGATTACTGAAGAGGAACAAAGAAGTCGATTAATAGTCAATTCGAATAAGAATGCTGTATTTTTTTTCTAACACCAGGCAGTATGGCCAACAGTTTAATCAATCAAATGTAAAGCAATACAATCAATCAAGATCAAAGAAGAATCCATCAGTTATATGTGATTACTATCAAAAACTAGGACATACAAAGGCACAATGCTATAAACTAATTGGTTATCCCTCATGTTCCAAATTCAGAGGAAACAAAAATCAGAATCAAATTGCTGCAACTGTGTCAAATCTACAGAACTATAATTCACATATGAGTATGCCTCAGCAGAATATGTCTCATCAGAACATGCAGCAAAATATGCCTCATCAGAACATGCTTCAACAGAATTTCCCTCAACAGAATTGTGTTTCTCAGAGTTCTTTTCACAATACATCTCAGCAGAGTTTTAATTCATCTCAGAATGCACCTATTGTAGATTCTATTGAAACTTTCAGATCTGAAAATTTTGGAAATGCACATGTACTTACTCAGGATCAATATTAGAGGATTCTCAAAGTTCTGGAGAAGGAGTAGCAAATTGAACTTGCTGCAAATGCTCATGTAGCAAGTACAATTGATAATTCCTACAGAATTCCATATAATGTCTGGATTATTGATACAGGAGCTACTCAACATATGACTTCAAATATGAATTGTATTTTTAATAGTTGTGAGTTATCTAATAAAAAATATGCCACTCTCTCAAATGGTGAAAAATTAAACATAACTCATTCTGGATCAGTGGCTATCAATTCACAAATTTCATTGAGTTTAAGTTTAGTCTCATATGTGCTTCACAACTAACAAGAGATATTGGGTGTTCAATTGCCTTCTTTCCAAACTTCTATCTTATACATGATCTGCACAATAGGAAAGTGCACCTGATTGGTAGAGAGAGCAATGGTCTGTACTACCTGGATTTGAGTGAACAGGATTTACAAAGTTCAGAAAATAAGCAAGCTGTTCAAGTTGCAGCTGCTGCTGTCAAGGAAGATCAAGCTATGCAGTGGCACATGAGGCTTGGTCATTTGTCAGTGCATAGGCTTAAACTAGTCACTTGTTGTGAAGAGCATTTACAATGTGATGTATGTCCGTTAGCCAAACAAAATAGGATTCTATCTCCTGTAAAAGAAAGATATCAGTGCAGAATCAAATTACACACCATTCATATGGATATTTGGGGATCTTATAAATTTCTTTCACACGCTGAAAATAAATATTTTCTTACTCTTGTGGATGATTTCAGTCAAATTACATGGGTATATATGCTAAAATCTAAATATGATAGTTTTGGATGCCTAAAACATTTTGTTAATCAGATGGCTACTCAATTTGATGGTAGAATTAAAATAATAAGGTCTGATAATGGTGCTGAATTCATGAGCAATCAATGTCAAAGTTTTTTGAATGATAAAGGAATTGTGCACCAAATTTCCTGTCCTTATACTCAACAACAAAATGGACTTGTTGAAAGAAAACATAGACATTTGTTGAAAATTGCAAGAGCATTATTTTTCAATCATCTATTCCTATCAAGTTTTGGGATGAATGTTGCAGTCTATTTAATTAATAGAATGCCTCTCAAGGTGTTGGACAATAAGTCAGCCTATGAAAAATTTTTTGGAGAGAAACCCAATTTGGACCATATTAAAGTATTTGGTTGTCTTTGTTATGACTAACTTACAAATCACAGACAAGTCTGATCCAAGAGCTAATCCAACAGTATTTTTAGGATACAGTAATACTCAGAAGGGTTATAAATACCTTGATTTGGTCACTAACAGAATATCAATTAGTCGAAGTGTTATTTTTTATGAAGATATATTTCCATTCTCACTCAACAGACCACATGTTCTTGCTGGAAAATTATCAGTCAATTCACCATGCTTTGATGACATATTCTTAGAAAGGATATATTTTCCTACTTCTGATGATGGTGATCAGGATATTTTACTAGGCTCTCCTAGCTCCTTACCCACAGTTAATCCTCATGATGAGTTACCATCCTCTCCACCAGAATTACCTATAGTTTCTGCTTCTCCGGAGCCTCACATTCCTCCTAATTTGGCTACTAGCATATCTCCTATTATGCCTCAAGAAAAAGGCAAACTAAAAAACCATTATGGATGTAGGATTATGTGTCCTCTAAAATTACATATCCCTTGTCTAATCATTTCACTTTTGATCATCTATCAGCTAATTGTGCTGGTTTTTTGGAGCTGTTGATTCGGTGTTTGAACCCACATCTTACTCCCAAGCTATTACTGATCCAAAATGGATCAAGGCTATGAATTTGGAATTAGATGCTCTTATTTTCAATCACACTTGGGATTTGGTTTCTTTGCCTCAAGGAAAAAAACTTGTTGGCTGCAAATGGGTATATAAGATTAAGTTGAAATCCAATGGTGAAGTTGAGAGGTATAAGGCATGACTTGTTGCTAAGGGATTCAGCCAAAATGAGTGAATAGATTATAAAGATACCTTTTCCCCAGTTGCTAAAATTGTGACTATTAGAGCCTTTCTTATCTCAGCTGCTCAACATAACTTTCCCATATTTCATATGGATGTCAACAATGCCTTCTTGAATGGAGACCTTTTTGAAGAAGTGTACATGTCACCTCATCCAGGTCTCTCATCTTCAGGAAAAGTATGCAGACTTAATAAATCTCTATATGGTTTAAAATAGGCTTCACGTCAGTGGTATCTTAAGTTTTCTGAAGTTTTATTAGCCAATGATTTTGTTCAAAGCTACAGTGATTACACTCTCTTTACCAAGAGGATCCATGATCAGTATGTTGCAATTCTAGTTTATGTTGATGATATCTTATTAACTGGCAACTCTACTTCACTTATTGATCAAACCAAGACATATCTGCACACTAAGTTCAAGCTTAAGGATCTTGGTCCTTTAAAATTTTTCCTTGGCATGGAAGTCTTATGTTCAGCTAAAGGCATTCTTTTGACTCAACGAAAATATGCTCTTTCCTTGATTACTGATATGGGCTTCACTGCATCCAATTGCTCCCTTGGAAGAAAATATCAAATTAACTACAGTCGCTTTCAACCAATTTATGTTTCAAAAATATCACATACCATCATCAGATCCTGTTTTATCAGACTCTGAATCTTTCAAACGTCTCATTGGTCGACTGATTCATTTAACTCATTCTCGGCCAGACATTACCTTTGTTGTACGACACTTGAGCCAGTTAATGCATAGTCCTAAAGTTTCTCATATGAATGCTGCAATTCGAATTGTTCGATACTTAAAAGGCTCTCCTGGATGTGGTTTATTTTTTTTCCTCTGATCCCAATCAGTCCCTAGTTGCCTATTCTGATGCTGATTGGGGATCTTGCCTTGCGACCCGTCGATCTGTTTCTGCATTCTGCATTAAGTTGGGTTCCTCCCTTGTTTCCTGGAAATCTAAGAAACAGCAGGTCGTGGCTCGTTCCTCTGCGGAGGCAGAATACAGAAGTATTGCTCGTACGGTTGCTAAGCTTATTTGGCTTGAGCGCTTATTCCTGGACTTGCATATTTCTGTTGTCTTGCCGATTCCTCTATTTACAGATAGTCGTCCGACCATTCAGATCGCCAAGAATCCAGTCTTTCATGAGCGGAAAAAACACATCGACATCGATTGCTATTTTGTTCGCGAACGTGTTCTTCAACGGTTTATCAAACTCTCTTATCTCTCTACTGATCTTCAGCTTGCTGATATCCTTACAAAAGGTCTTTCTCGACGGCAACATAATTTCTTACTTTCCAAGTTGGGCTTATTGGACGTTTTCCAATCGCCAACTTGCGGGGGGCTGTTAGAGTCTACAAGCCATAAGGATTAAATCATGCTCAAGCAGGACAAGCAGGAGACCATTCAGAGAACGCGAGGCGATTGTCCGATTTTAGGCGGTTAATACTGTAGATATTTTCTGTATATATCAGTTTGTATATATCATTTTTTGTATCATTTTGTTTCCCGATATAATCTGTCAGATCTGTATATAAACAGGGCCATACGACATGTAATCGTTGAGTTGGTTCTTTACTTTGTGAGCAAGAAATGAAGAAGAAATTAGTTCTTCCCACTCCTTCCAGTAATTGTTCAGATTGATTATTGCATCTTGACACGTCAGTTGTGACTAGCAACAATCTGGTACTGATGCTCAGCGATTGCAGTTACCTCAGTGCAGGATCAACACGACGGAGTCCCTATGGTTCATGTTAGGGGTGTTCACGGGTCGGGTTGGACCCGACCCGTGAACAAATCTGACCCGACCCAACCAAATTTGGTCTGGTCGGGTCGGGTTGGGTCAAGGGTGTTGGGCAGGCCAGATCCGACCCGACCCTAACCGGTTGAGTGCAATTTTCTTTTTTTTATTTTTTCTTACTATTTTTATATTTTATTTAATATAAAAATATTATTTAATATTATTTTAAAAGCATAAAATAAGTTTCCTAACTATTTAATATTATTTCTGTAATTAAAATATTTTATTTCAGTTTTTATAAAAATTTTAAATAAAAAATAAGCCTCATGTAATTAAAAATAAAAAAATAAAAAAATAAAAAAAATAAAAAAATCGGGACAATCGGGTCAACTCGGGTTGGATTTTTCCAACCCGTACCCGACCCGACCACCGATCCGACCCGAACCGAACCGGTTCGGTTCGGGTCGGGTCAACTCGGGTTGGATTTTTCCAACCCGTACCCGACCCGACCCATGGTCGGGTCGAGTTCGGGTCAGATCCGACCCGACAATCGATCCGACCCGACCCGAACTGGTTCGGGTCGGGTCATCGGGTTCACGGGTCAATCCGACCCGGTGAACACCCCTAGTTCATGTTGATCGTCGAGGAGCTGCTAAACTTTCTCGTCATGATCACACATGCCAAGTTGCATCAGGCCATGGAGGACTGCAAGAACTATAGGAATGAGTTTGAGAAAGGAAGCCATGTAAGAGCAAGAGAGTGCTGAAGAGGCTAACAAAGCATTTCTCATTTTATTGCAAGTTGTTCACCCTATTAATTATTTCATGCTTTCCTTCCATTTTATTTTTTATTCAATTAAATAATTTTGTATTGACCTTGAAAAAAAATATGGTGAATCATATCATTGTAGTATTTTTATTTATATATTATCATTAAACTAATATTTTTATATTGAAAGAGCATTATAATCTTTTGCTAATAAAAGTAACTTATTATCAATTTATTGCCAGAATATATATACAACTTCTAATTAGTACAAGCATATTAAGTGGAATATCAAGTATAGTGCCCTCTAATTTTTGTTCCTCTGACTCATTGTTGCTTTAAAATCCTTCACCATAGATGAATTCTTTGTGCGACACTTGACTTGGGTCGTTATGCTACTACGTACTCCGTCCCCCATGAAGGTGTTAGTCAGTGGATCCTACTCTCACGTGATTATTGATTGAGTCGGATTGTCAAGTTTATCATATGATACGTTCAACATGCTTTACATTCTTTGTAAAAGATCATAGAAGGCAAAGGACAAAATGGGTTAGAAGTTTGAAAATAAGAAAATTGTATGAGTTTTTATTCTTAATTACTGAAATAGATAAACGATAATAAAAAATATGAGAAAATAATAAAAAAAATATAGAACTAATATAATGCTAATTAATGATAAACATACTATGATGAATAAATAAAATCAAAAGAAAAGTGAAAGAAGTGTGTGTTTCGATCACCCTACCGAAGCCAATATAATGCTAATTAATGATAAACATAACACTATTTCATCGATCCTTGATGAGTCTAATAATGTTATCACTAATTCTTCCTAGACCCAATCACTTTTTGTGGACCACTATCGGAACTTATGGAAGCCCTCGCTTCCTCCAAATATCCTGCCTGATTATTGGTCACAACTCCCCTCCCTAAACCCTGCCTGGCACTCCTCCCTCCTTGCCCCAGTCACCTATCAGGAGGTTACTAACACTCTTAGGAGTATACCTCCGGGCAAGGCTCTGGGATCCGACGGTTTTACTATCAAGTTCTACCAGACATATTGGGATATCGTTGGTAACAAAATTGTTGAGGACATCTCTAATTTCTTTAGTACCAATCAATTACCTCCTGAGTGGAATAGCACATCCATTATATTTATCCCCAAAATTGCCAACCCCAAGCGTGTTAAGGACTTCCGACCTATCTCCCTGTGCAATGTGTTGTATAGACTATTATCTAAGATACTTGCCAATAGATTAAGACCCACACTCGACTCTCTTATTGATCAAAACCAAACTGCTTTTATCCCTGGACGCTCAATTCATGACAATATCCTTATCACCCAAGAACTTGCTCACTCCTTAAAATCTGGACGAAATAAATATATGATGCTCAAAGCTGATCTTGAAAAAGCTTTCGACCGTATTTCCTGGCCTGCGGTATCCTCCATACTCACCTTCATGAACTTTCCTGACTAATTTATTCACTGGATATACCTTTGTATTTCCTCTCCCAGATATCATTGTCTTATCAATGGCGAGCCTTCTCAATCGTTTACCAGCCACGTGGTATTTGCCAAGGCGACCCAATCTCACCCTATCTCTTTATCCTAGTAGCCCAGGTCTTCTCCTCGCTCATGACTCAGCATGTGGCGGCCGGCCTAATCTCCCCATTCCAAATAAACTCTTTTTGCCTAACCCACCTCCTTTTTTCTAATGACCTCCTTATCTGCCTTAAGGCAACCAAACGGAACTGCCAGAACCTCAGGAAAGTACTCCAAATCTATGAGTTACTCACCGATCAGCACGTTAACCCACAGAAGTTCGAGCTATATCTTCTCAAGATGAATCTCCGTCGGCGCCAGCTGCTTGGTGCCGCCCTTAATTTAAGCTGGGCAACTTCCCCTTTCAATATCTTGGCGTACCGATCTCCCCTAAACATATTCCCTCTCGTGACCAAAACTTTGTGCTTAACAAAATCACTTCGAGGCTTACTGGTTGGCGCTAGGGCATACTTAGTTAGGCTGGCCGTGCTACCCTCATTAAGTCCACACTTGCGATGATCCCAATTCACTCTCTCAGCGTCATAAACTTATCTGGGGGTACCTTGGCCTCCATTGAGCGGTTGTCTAGATCCTTCCTTTGGGATCCTGGGGGCGGTCGTCGGGGAATTCATCCTGGAGGCATACTGTCCAGCTCCCCCGTAGTGTTGGTGGCTTGGGCATCAGAAATATGACTACTATCCGGCATTCTCTGGTCGCTAGGCGTATCCAGGATCTCCTTAACAATCGGCCCACTATTTGGGGGAGCCTTGTGAAATTTAAGTATGGAGCAATCAACATGTGGGCGAATATTTCAAATAATCACGTCGCTGACTCTTGGAAGCTTATTCTCAATTCTGTTACCACTCTCTGCATGGGTTTCACCAAATATATCGGGTCTGGGCAATTGACATCGGTCCTCCTTGACCCCTGGATCTTTACAACTCCTCTCATATGGACACCCGCGTAAGTCAATATGGAAATCAGCCTTGAGAACCTCTCTGTGGATCACTTCATCCTTAACAACAAGTGGAACATCTCCCTCCTTCATTCCTCTTTTGGCCCGATCTTATGTTCTTGAATTGAGCGCATTTACCTTTCTTCCTCAGCCAATGATAATGCGTGGGTTTGGGTAAATGATACCTCAGGATGCGCTAGTGCCAAGTCAGTCTACAACTTTGTTAGTCGCCGCTCTATGCCGTCGTTTCCCACCGGGGGGCCGTCGTGGCAGCATGTTTGGAAGATTCCTGTCCCCCCCAAAATACACTTCTTCCTCTGGAAACTCTTGCATTGTAAATTACCCACTCTGGACACCATACTATATTTTCAGGGCACTATTGATCCATCTTGTCCACTTTGCGGTCTTCACCTTGAAACCAGTGTCCATCTTTTCTTTCAATGCCCCATCGCGCTTCAATTATGGACTATTCTCCAGGATCGTCTGCACATCCCCTTTATGCATATTACTTCTTGGCATCTTGGCACCTGGATTAGTGAAGGGGCCAATCTGGATAAACTGTCTAAACACACCTTTCTATCCACTTTTGCCCATTGCCTCTGGGAACTTTGGAATCTTCGGAACGATGCTCACTTTAGATCACGACGTGCAACCGTGGATACGATTTGGGAAAGGGCTTTGGCCGGCTTTCACGAGTTTGTTGGCGCCCACGCACCTGAGGCACTCCGCCCCCACGACCACCTAGTGCGAGTCCGATGGGAGCCCCCTTCCCTGGGCTGGGCTTCTCTTAGCTCGGATGGCTCTCTTGAGCCGTCAGGGGTTGGGGTTATAGGTTACCTTACTTTCTCCCGTACTAACACTTTTCTCTTCGCAGGTTTTGGGACTGTTCGCGCTCATTCGGTGCTTGAGGTTGAAGCTAGGGCTATGCTTGCGGGACTCCTTAAGTGTAGGGATGCTGGCCTCTCGCACATTCATGTCTCTTCGGACTCGGCAACCCTCGTCCACATTATTAATCGCAACTGGCCTTGCCCTTGGCGGATCAAAGGAATTATTTTGGACATTAGAAGCACTCTGTCGGCTGTCAGCCCAACCATCGTAGTTTTTAAGCCTCGAAAAGACAATCGGGCTGCTGATTACTTAGCACATTTAGGTCGCACTCTTTCTCGCGACAATTTTTGGCTGGGCAGACCACCTCCGAGTCTTGCTCAATTTTTGTATCCCAACTCTTTTGAAGTATCTTAATGGCAAGCTAATTTTATCAAAAAAATAAAATAAAATCACTAATTCAATTTTAAAATCAATCAAATTACATTTGCAGCAACAATGATAAGCATTTGTGTGATTTTCTAAAACACATGAACAATTAGAATAAAATCCATTCTATGTATAATATCATAATACCTTAGAAAATATACTAAATAAGGCCTTAATATCATAATCTTTTAAACATCTTCATAAAATGAAAACTCACCTAAACCTTGAGACCTTATACATGTATAATCTCATAAATTAAGACATCCATGGATAGTAATTTCAGCATGCTATACATTCAATTTCATACACCTTTAATGCAATACATAAGCATGCATATCCATTCTGCATGAACCTAAGTCTAATAGTCCTTAGAATCAGATGCCAAGCCCTCTTAATTACCCTTATGATTTAGATCTTGTTAACACACCTTTTGATCACTTTTCGGTTGTTTCCTTCAAGGGTTCAACGTTTAACTCCTCCTTCCTCTTTGGTTCACCACATGATCAACACTGATAGAGCCCTCTCCAAGGTCCTCTGGCTGAGCCAAAGAAATGGAGCAACACAACAACAATGGTGGAAGGCCAAAAGATAAAAGAAAGAGAAGGAATGCGAGGTCATTGAGGTTAAATAGGAGTGAAAATGGAACTTTGTGCCCCTCTCATCTCAAGGATAATGAAGCGATAAGGTTGAAGGAGATTCCAAGAGTGAAAAGAAATGTCAAAACTTAATTTGACTTCTCTTTTCATGTGCTTGGCAACTGCACATAGGACGCCATTTTACAAAATGGTCAATAAATAAATTTATTTTTTTACAAAATTTTGAGATATTACGGACGAGGTTAAAGTTCCAATCTTAATTGAGCACTAGTTAGTTAATTAGATAATGACATAAACAATCGATTAATTAATGGTAAAATTGGGATAACGAATGATGATTACTGGACCAAGTTTCAGAAGTGAAAAAAAAAACAGAGAATATTTTAGCACGTCTTTCACAAAATTTCAGAACAGTAGTGAAAGATGTTCCTACATAGACTATTAGCAAAATATGTTCCTTCAGAAGAAAAAAAAGAAAGAGACTTAACTTATAATCATGCATAAAATATCTTCGCCTAAATTTGAACTAAATTGTTGCCTCGAGACTGATTTTGACTAATGAGCTAAAGAACTCAGATCATTTATAGGTATTAAAAGTTTTCATTTTGGACTGTATAGCTAAGATCGCGAATCTAATTAAGATACTAACTCTAAACTTAGTTACATCCAAATGTGTTTGATAAAATAAAACTCCATAAGAGCGCCCATGTGGCACACTTGTCAACAATAATGTCTCGCGTTTTCTGTTAGATGTGATACAAAATTATTTACATTTAACTTATCCAGATCTCAATAATTTGTATAATGGAGAATAGAAGTAATCACTTATTTAGGATTTATTTGACAATTAAGTAATGAAAATGGAACGGTGTAACGAGAGATGGGACAATAAGAGTGTAAGCATGTCGTGCTTATCTTAGACTTAGTAGTCACCATCCAACGTCAGGTCACACGCGGTCGCTGTTTTCTTGTTCTACTTTATTTGGTCATCTACGATTTATTAGTGAAACAAATTATTTATAAAATCCTTTTTTTCTCTCCCGATTCCAAATAGAAATAGAGGTCCAAAATTTATTCATAATTCATTTCTCATCCTTTACCAGATTTGTTTTATAGGTTGATGAACAAAATATTTCTTCTTTATTTATGGTGAAAATGTAATGCCATGACAAAATCTCATCTTAGTACGCTAGGCTTTTTTTAATCTTTCATTAACTCAGATGATAAAAAAAAGTGACACTTAAACGGAAGATTTTAAATAAAATATTACAACATTTAAATATCAAAATGCGGAAGATAAAGTGATAAATAAAATATAAATGTACATCATGTCCATCATATATCATAAAACATATAAAGTCCATGCCATAATATAACTCAATAGGTTTCATACATAACTTCAAAATGTAAAAGACACAATATAATTTCATAATAACTATGTGCACATATCACCCGAGCTGAAATCGTCGCATCGCAAGTATGTTATCTACCTGTGAGGATCTCATAGAGGAACAAACTCAACCGCTAGCATAAAATTAAGTGTGAATTCATAATAGGTCATAACGATGATCGAAATGAAGCAAATCTATTAAAAAGATATCATGCTCATATTCTTTATAAGGCCAGCCTTCCATAAATTTTTACTCATACATTTTATTTCATCTTATTCATGAGTTGGAGAAGCACTCCACTTTCAGAGAATACCATTGCAACACACAGTGTGTAGCTACTTAGACCATGGTGGACTAGTGGAGAATCAATGCCATAGCAGATGTCCTATAAAGGGGAGGATGACATCGCATGAGGCGGTAACATCTATAGGTGGAGTGCTTTACAAAAGGCTAATAACCTCTACGGGGAGTGCCTCACATAAGACTGATAACCTCCCATTTAGGTAGAAAATGATAATCCTCATCTTTATTATCTATGAACATGTATTTTGATCACTTGAACCAATTTAGGGAGCAAGAGTGACTCTAGATTATCAATAAGTATTCATGGGGAAAAGAAAAATCATATGGACAGAGATTAATGAAATCATGATTTTTAGTTAAGGTCATAATTATTTTATGTCCAAGAATTCGACGTCCAAAAGTCAAAAGGTCGTCTACCCTAGCGTGTTCAACTGTCGTCCAAGAGAGGTTCGGATGTTCATTTTATCTATACATCAGCCATCCAATATGTGCTCGGTGTCCATTCTGAATTCATCTTGCGGCTGTTCCAAGGTCGTTTACGGTTTGGTATGATAATTTGTTATCGCACTTGCCAAGTTCATAGACTTTCGAACGAGAGTTTTGGACGTCCAAAACTTGGTCGATCATCCAGTGGAACCAGTCCGTGATAGTTGGTCGATTGAAGTGGGTCTCTGATCAATTGTCAAATCATATCTTTTAGTATCTACAGTCTAGATCGATCGCCCGATCTAGGATCGTTCGTCCGATCCAGTAGTAGTGACCATGTTCACGTTTGACATTTCCAGTTCGGTCGTTCGATTTAGGTTTGGACATCCGATCTAATAATCGTTATACTCTGCCAAGGTGATTCGAATGCTTGAAAGAGGATCATTCGTCTGTTTCAGTGGCGGAGTAGGTCGTTGCGAAATCATTAAGTTTCACTACAAGAAATTTGTCCATTAATAACACACGTGTTCAACCTCTAATGCATCACTAACTAGGCGCTAAAATAAGTGACGACACATTAGCATCGCCTTATTGTCACATGCTTGGTGACACAACCATTCTGGCGCTATTAGCGTCGTCATTGCGACCACACGATGTCGATGCTATTGCCATCGACAAGCAGCGCTAAGCCGGCACCATGGTGACACTCCTTGGACTCTCGAGGAATGACTTGGAGCATCGCGATTCCGGTGCTAAAGCGACGTTAAAGGTGCGGCGCTATTGTGACGCTATTTTGATGCTAAAAGTAGGCATTGTTTTGACATTAATATGGCACTAAGGCAATGCCTAAGCTTTCTTCCGCAGTCATTGGTAGCGCTACTTAAATGCCAACGAGACGCTAATCTACAATGCTAATGTGACGCTAACTATTGTGATGCCAATTTGACATTAAAGCTACGCTGATATCTTCATCCGACGAAATAGCATTATACATGTCACAGAGATTACACATCAAATTCCTACAAATAAGATTAAGTCGTATTGGTAGAGATTACACATCAAATTCCTACAAATAAGGTTAAGTCGTATTAATGAAGAATCTAATTTGGATTCAAGTATCGAAGAAATTACACATTATACATTTCACATCAAATTACACATTACACATTCAATCATGTTAATCACATTACACATTCAATCATGTTAATCACATTAATAATGACGCGGGAGTTGGCGAAGGAGAGGGAGGGACGGGAGGCACTGGAGCAAGGAAGTGGCATCAAGGGCCTCCCTTCCGAAGTTAAGGAAGTGGCGGAGGTGCTCCTTCCGGAGGTGGCTCATAGTAGCGTCGGGCGAACCACTAGATGGGGTCAAAAGTTGTCGCCCCCCCCACCCCCCACGAAACCGGATGAGTGCGGTGGTGAAGGGCTCGCGTCGCCGGCTGCCAAATCAAAGTTGTGGGGAGGCGGGCAAAGATGTGGCGCACCGCAAGGACACCATCGCTGGAGCTTGATCCGTAGAGTTTCTCTCTCGGGTTGTCGAAAGGTCATGACAGAGGAAGAAGACGAACGCTGGCAGACTGCGGCGGTTCTGACAGACAGAGAAGATGGAAGAAGAGATGGAGGTCGAGAAGAGAGAAGCCGCGATGAGGAGCAGAAGATGAAGTGACGAAGACGAAGAAGATGAATATGAGTGAGAAGATGAAGTGGGCACAGAAGATGAAGTCGGATAAAAGAAAATGGACGGTTAGGATTCATTCTTGGACGAGCACACAAATCACCAATTAATGACCCAAACATCACTGATGTGGCGCCATGTTAATTTAATTCTGATAGATAATTAATTATAAAGTATGTCGAATAGCGCCGTATGTTAGCGACTCCAAGGTTGTGATGATAACGTAGAAATAGCATCGCGTTGGCGTTGCAAATTCTAGATGCTAAATTAGCATCACAAAACTACGATGCTATTATGATGCTATTATACACAGTGCAATAGTGGCGTCGTAGATGACTGACTCGATTATGGCGTGACTGTGACACTAGGAAGAATGCATCGCTATTGCGATGCTGAATTGGCACCAAAGTAATTGATTGAATGTATATGTGTATGTATAAGCATATAAATGTATGTATATATGTATGTATATGTATATACATGTAATGTATACGTATACGTATATGTATATGTATATATATATATATGTATATGCATATATGCATATAATATATAGGATTATTTCCTCAAACCATCCTAAACTATCACTATTTTCCAAATCTAACCCCAAATTATTACGATTTTTCTAATTTGATCCTTCTGTCGACTTCTGTCATGTTTCCCATTAATTTAATTTTTTTTCTATTTATGAAAAGTCCAAATTACCCCTCTAACCTTTAAAATAATACATAATAAATATAAAAAATAATAAAAAAGAAAAATGCAGAGGCAACGCCCCTGCTAACGTTGACGAGGGGGCACTGGCCCCCCTTGTTCTTCCTTGCCACGCGTGAGGGAGAAAAGGGGGGCCGACGACCCCCCTCCCCCCCAAGCTCAGGGGGCAATGATGCCCTTGAGCGAACTAGCATGCTTCCTCGCATGCGATGAGGAAGAAAATGGGGGGCGCCGGTGCCCCCTGCGCGAGCTCGCCCAGGGGGGCGTCGGCCACCCTTTTCTTCCTCGCACGTGATGAGGAAGAAAATAGCACGAGGAAGAACAAGGGGCGATGCCATTTCTAACACCGACGAAGAGGAAGAATGGAGGGCCGACACCCCTGCGCGAGCTCGCCGGCGTGCGAATTCACTCATGGAGCGTCGGCCCCCCATTTCTTCCTCGCGCACGGCGAGGAAGAAAACTCCCCTGTCCCCTTGCGAGCTCTCCGGCGCATGAGAGGGGCGCCGGTGCCCCCTCGCGAGCTCGTCAAAGTGCGAGCTCGCTCATGGGGTGCCGGTGCCCCCCTATGCGAGATCGTCGACGTGAGAGCTCGCTTGCCCCGGTCCCCCTTGTGGGGCGAGCCCCCCCCCCCCCCTCTTTTGTTCCGACAACACTGAGCGGGGGCATCACCGCCCCCCGGCCATTGCCAGCGATCGTTGGTGGGGGGTGTCATCCTCCATGCCTTTTCTTTTTTAATTATTTTTTATATCTATTATTATATATTATTTTATGCAACAATAGACTAACACTTTAATGCGTCTGTGGTAGGGGTATAATGGACTTTTTATAAATAAAAAAAATCAAAGATAATCGAGAAGTTGATGGAATTGAACAGAATGATCAAATTAAAAAAATTATGATAGTTTAGGATCCCAAAAAGCGAAGTTCCAATTTTGAGGTTTGAAAATTCGTGATAGCTTAGGGTGGTTTGAGAAAATAACCCTAATATATATTTGTATATGTATGTGTATATATATATATATATATATGTATATGTAGATGTATGTATATTATATGTATATGTATATGTAGATATGTATGTATAAATGTATATACGTACGTACATACGTAGGTATGTAAGTATGTATGTATGTATGTATTTATGTATGTATGTATAAATGTATATATGTGTAACTGTATAAATGTATAAATGTATAGATGTATATGTATATAAATGTATGTATTAGTTTATGTGTACATATATATATATATATATGTGTGTGTGTGTGTATGTATATTATGCATATATGAATACTATATACATATATGTACGTATGTATGTATGTATGTATGTATATATGTATGTATATATGTATGTATGTATGTATGTATGTATGTATGTATGTATGTATGTATACATATATGTATAAATGTATATGTATACATGTGTAGATGTATATATGCATATATGTATACATACATTTATATGTGTGTGTAGTGTCTATGTATAAATGTGTATATGTATGTATGTATGTATGTATGTATGTATGTATGTATGTATGTATGTATGTATGTATGTATGTATGTATACATATGTATATATAAACTATATGTGTTATAATATTTATATTAATAAGCGTATATTCAATGAATCTATTAATATATATGTAATATACATACATGTATATTATGAATACAACAATAATTAACATTTAATTTATTAATTAAAGTTTAGTGCACAACGATGGCGACTCATTAGCGCCATATTAACGACACACTTTTTTAGCGCCTCATTAGCACCACAATGGCGTCACAACCAAATGGCGTTGTAATATCCTGAAATTTGGGCCAAGGGTATTTGATCCTTTTGACCAAAAACCTAATGTAAATCCTATATAAAGGACCCAAAACCTTATTAATTCTTAAAAAACCTAGCCACTAACTCCTCTTCTCTTTTTCTTCTCCACCAAGAAAAGGCTAAGGCTAGGAGATCTAGAGTCATCTTCTTCACGGTGACTATGTTTTAAAATCAAGAAAGAAAATATCAAGATTTCTAAAAAAAGGACAAGAAGATCTAGAGGCTTTTAGATGATGAAGAAGGATACAAGATGATTAGGAAAAAGAGATTTTAGATCTAAAACCTAAAGGTATATAAAGGGGATCCAAACCCCTCTCTCCCCTCTCAGTGATGTTTTTGTTTGCATTGAGAGTTTCAATAACACCGTTCTTGATAAGGATTTTGATTGATGATGCATTTTCTATTTTAATTATTTTTTATAACTATTATTATATATTATTTTATGCAACAATAGACTAACACTTTAATGCGTATAAGGTAGGGGTATAATGGACTTTTTGCAAATACGAAAAATTAAAGATAATCAAGAAGTTGACGAAATTGGTCGGAAGGATCAAATTGAAAAAATTGTGATAGTTTATGGTCACAAAAAGCGAAGTTCCTATTTTGAGGTAGATCTAAAAAATAGTGATAGTTTAGGGTGGTTTGAGAAAATAAACATAATATATATATATATATATATATGTGTATATGTATGTGTATATATATGAATGTATATGTATATGTATATATATGTATATGTATATGTAGATATGTATGTATAAATGTACGTATGTACGTATGTATGTATGTATGTATGTATGTATGTATGTATGTATGTATGTATGTATGTATGTACGTGTAACTGTATATATGTATAAATGTATAGATATATATGTATATAAATGTATGTATTAGTTTATGTGTACATATATATATATATATATACTATTCATATATGCATATATATATATATGAGTATATGAGGTATATTAACGTGCTACCACTACTCTTGGTTGTAGGGTGCAACCAACGATTCAGGACCGTCCGATCAAGGTGCAAGTGGATGGACGATTGTGATCATTGCGCCTTGAATCGGTTGAGTCGTACGCTCATGCAGCGCCGAACCAGATGCCCTAAATTGCCCTAAAATCCTAGAGGAAACCAATTTCCTTCGTCGGCGACATCATCCCCACTCCTCCCTCAGCGGTCCACTGAGGAAACGAAATCCCTCCCCTCCCTCCCCTGCTACTCCTTCGCCAAGTGCGACGATGAGATTTGTCGACGACGATGAGATCTATCGACGAAGACGAGATCTGTTGACGAGATCCGAGGGCACTCATCGGTCGACTAACGAGACGATATCCCTCCCCTCACTCGACGAGATCCAACGCCACTCCTCCTCCCCCACGTGTGACGGCGAGAACTGCCGACGACTAACGAGACGAGATCCGGGGGCAGTCAGCGGTCGACTGACGAGAAGATATCCCTCCCCACCCATGACGAGATCTGGAGCTTTCCTCCCTCACGTGTGCTGACATCTACCGACGACTGATGAGACGATATCTCTCCCCTCCCTCGACGAGATCCGGCGATACTCCCTCCTCCCCCACGTGCGACGACGACTTCTGTCGAGAATGAGATGAGATCCGAAGAGCTACTCCCCTTCATTGATGAGGTCCGATCACGATGGCAAGCAGAAGTGAATATTAATTCTCTGCTCGATTTCGTTGAATATGCTTAGATTGGATTTAGGGTTGCTAATCTATTAAATCATATTGCCTCTCAATTATGCAATGTAATCCTGCACAACCTGTTGCATGACTTGCCTCTTGATTATGCATTACTTGCCTCTCAATTCTGCATTGTGATCATTGATATGTATTAAACTTGTTGCAAACCAGTTGAGAAGAAATCATTTAAATACATTGCAATTTAATTGAGAAATAATCTGTTGTGTCCTGATCAGTGTGTTTCACCATTTTTGCAGAACTCATTTATTATGTCCTGCCTACTGATTTATGTAGATAGTTCATGTCCATGTTCTCATTAATATATGTTTTAGTATTATGACGAAGGTGAAATGTCCCACTATACCATTATGCAATTGTCACGAGGAAGCTATTATCAAAACCTCATGGACAGAAGCAAATCCAGGTCGAAAATTTTTTGGATGCAAGTATTATGAAGTAAGATGGTAATTGTGGAATTCAATAATATTTTGATTTTAGATTACTTTTATATTTGTCTTATATTTCTCTTATTCACCAGCGAGATGGAGGTTGTCGATACTTCTAAATGGCTTGATCCAACAGTTGAACCTCAATATCAGTTCCTTCTTAATGGTTTAGTGAGGAGGATGAAGCAAATGGAATCCGATGGTGAAGCTGAGAAGGAAAAATTCCAAGCGATGGTCGAAGAAGAAAGGAAAAGATCTCAAGAGATGATGGAAGAAGAAAGGAAAAGATTACAAACGATAATCGAGGAAGAAAAGAGAAACTGCAAATTATTTAAGAAGATAATCATATTCTTGGTTTTGATATTAATATATGTATTGAAATAAGTTGTCAAATTGTAATTTTTGTTGGATGTAAGTGTGTACTTATGTAATATTTTACTCTTAGAACTCATTTGGAATATGTCTTATTGCAATGTTACTTTATATTTCGAATCTGGCTTATTGCAATGTGCTTTATATTGTGAATTATTCGAAGAAGGAACAAAGTGTTATGCTTATAAGGGATTACTTCATATTGCTGGTTAGTTAGCAATGTAGAAGGTAGTTGATGACTTCATGCCACGTTTATGTTGGAAGGAGAAATGTGATGGAGAAAGTTAGATAGCAAGTTTTAAGTTTTAACTGTCTGCACAAGGGATGGAGACATGGGAGGACATGGTGGAGGAGAAATGCCTTTTATTCATACCTTCTATTTTTGTATTCTTACTCGTGCAATTGCATGTATCAGTTTCTCTCGAAATATTACTTGGTGTTTCATTAATTAGATAGCAGTCATGTTACTTAGGCCTACATGTATGCTATCTATTCTTGAGATGGGATACAAATTTGGTAACAGATTGTTGCGCCGTTCTTATTTCATTCAAGTTGAAATTCTCACTTTTCCAGCACTGTGGCAACATGATATCTTAAAAATGGGATGACATTCTCACTTTTCCAGCACTGTGGCAACAAGATATCCTAAAAATGTGATGACATTTTCACTTTTCGACACTCTCACTTTTCCAGCAATGTGGCAACAAGAAATCTTACATTGCAGAATATGGCTGCAGCAAGAGACCAACAGAATACAGAACTGAATACTGAATACAGAATACAGAATGAATACTGAATACATAATACAGAATGAATGCTGAATACATAATACAGAATGAATACATAACTGAATACATAATATGATGCCTGAAATAGAAGGTATGAAATAGAACTGAAATAGAATTGAATACAGAACTGAATACATAATGTTATGCCAAGTTTTTGGCAATTTCAATCATCATCCCCTGAATACAAAACTGAATACATAATATGATGCTTGAAATAGAAGGTATGAAATAGAACTGAATACACCCAAGTGAAGCATGCCACACAAAATTCCTGCGGAAGAAAGTTTAACAATTAGAATATATGCGCAATTAAAATCAAGGCTGATGGAAAGAATGCAAGTATGTCACCTTCTACATTCTTATTCATCATCATAGAATGGCATGTCTTCCTCTATTGCTTCGTCATCAACCTCCTCAATTGCTTTGCCCTTTCTCCTCTTTTTCCCCTCTTCTTCTCTTGCCTAATGATTCAAAGAGCAACACACGTGAACAACACAATAAAATGAGCAACACACGAAGTAAAAAGATATTACCTTGGCTATGGGGCATGTACTCCTATAATGACCACGGTTCCCGCACTCGCCACATA
This sequence comes from Pontederia crassipes, assembly GCA_030549335.1. Taxonomy (NCBI): domain Eukaryota; kingdom Viridiplantae; phylum Streptophyta; class Magnoliopsida; order Commelinales; family Pontederiaceae; genus Pontederia; species Pontederia crassipes. The sequence goes on along the minus strand of CM060195.1, from coordinate 11,845,550 downwards.
TCCTCCTTTTGATCTCGGGTTGTGACATTGAAATTTTGACCCCCGATTTTATTCTTTGCATTTTCTTAGGTCTTCCTTTGGCTTTGACATAAGTTGGATCATTAATCATAACTTGTAATTCTGTTGGACTTTCTTTTAGAGTTGTCGATGTCGAGACATTTTCATCGGAATCCACAATCTTAAAAGTTTCAAACTTTTGGAGCACTGCATTCACAATTGTTCAATGCTCCTTGACCCATATATCCATTTCTTGAAATCCTTGATGAAATTACTTTTTCATTGTCCAATTTGCATGTATTGATGACTGCATTCTTCAAAATATGCCAAATGCAAAATCGATGTCTTGTGTTTGGAAATACCTTACTGATAGCGTTTCCCATAGCAATATCTTGGTCGGTAATAATGCATATGGGTTCGTTTCCTCTCATGCAATTTAACCATGTTTGGAACAACCAAGTGAAGGTTTCTTCTATTTCATTGGCAAGCAAAGCACATTCAAATAAAATAGATTGCATATGGTGATTCACACATGTGAAGGGTGCAAATGGCATACAAAACTTATTAGTACGATAAGTTGTGTCAAACACTACGACATCTCCGAAAGTTGCATAATTGTCTCTAGATATGCTATTTGCCCAAAATACATTTCTTGCAGTATTAGTTTCATCCATAATCATTTCAAAATAGAAGCGGACATCATTTTCCTTTTTCTGCTTGAAATAAGAAATAACACTCATGCATTCCTTGCCTACATTATTTTGTGGCATTCAAGTGGTTTATGCAATCCTGTGTTGTAATAGATGGAGCTCCTGAGAAATTAAGAACTTTAGCAATATTAGAAGGACCCATTCCAGCACCCCGAAATTGTGTGATGAGATCCTTAGAAGTATCACACAAATTACTATGTGATCGCAATCTCACGACTTTTGTGGGGGTCGCTAACAAGTGATTGTGTTCTTCTTGAAACCTTTTTACAATCCACTTATTGTCATTCCTTTCACCGATAAAAATATGAGCCCCACATCCAGTTCTTTGTTCTCTTCTATGTTTCACATCGTCTCTATCATTCCGTTTGAGGTTTTTAAGACCTTCCTTAGAACAGACAAAACTTCTGCACCCATATTTTCTTTTTATTCCAGCTGGCTTATGGTAAGCAAATTTTCTTATAGAAAATCTGGTTGTTCTAGCATATAGGTTATAACAATGATACGCTTCGTCATCTGAGTTAAAAATCATTCGGACGAAGGGCTTGCCATCGCCATAATGAAATTGTTCATTAATCTCATCTACATTTTCAATATTATGCTCTCTGTGTACACAAATCAAAATAACAATGTCATAGGCAGCAAAGTTAAGCAATCATATGTCATCTATTAGCAAAATAAGGTAGTTACCTTGTTAGTCGAGAGCTGTTGTTCAATCCATGACTCTCGACGGAATGCTCGCATGACAATGAAGACACTACCGTCGAGATGAAGAAGTCGTCATGATTCTCAACGTCAGGCAATTCACTTGAACCAATCATATTTCTCGGGGATCTATAAGTATGCATTTCTATTAACATTTTTACCTCAAAATAAACAATTATGACATTAAGATAGACAATCAGATTCTCAACAATCAGTAAACAATTAGTAAACAATCTGTAAACTTTACCTGTCATCAGGATTAGCTGATCAGGGTGCTCGACCCCAAAGCTCGGGACGTCCGTCGGAGGAGCACGGATAGGAAGTAGGAAGAAGATCCAATGTCGTTCGTCGCACGAGGGGGAGGAGGAGCACAGGAGAAGTAGGACGAAGAGCTTGTCTCTCCTCTGAGCTCGTCTCGTTGTCGACAGATCTCCGCTGGAGGAGCGCCGCCAGGAAGCAGAGAAAAAGCACAGGAAATCGATCTTCGTCCGATGAAGGAGCGCCAAAAGCACAAGAGAAGTAAATCCTCGTCGGCAGATCTTGGAGCTCATATCATCCGTCGACGAAGCCAATCTTCTTCATGAACTCCTTCGTCGCAAGAAAGAAGGCGACAAATTTCCCTTCGTCTTCGTCTAGGGCATCCGGTCTAGGGCATTTGGATCTCATCCAGTTCGGCGCTGCATAAGCTTACGACTCAACCAGTTCAAGGCGCAATGATCACAATCGTCCATCCACTTGCGCCTTGATCGGACGGTCCTGAATCGTTGGTCGCACCCTACAACCAAGAGTAGTGGTAGCACCTTAATATACCTCTCTCTCTCTCTATATATATATATGTATATATATATGTATATATATACGTATATGTTGATATATAGTGTAAATGTATACATACATACATACATATATGTGTGTATGTATAAATGTGTATATGAATGTATGTATGCATATGTATATATAAACTATATGTGTTATAATATTTATATTAATAAGCGTATATTCAATAAATATATTAAATATATATGTAATATGCATACATGTATATTATGAATACGACAATAATTAATATTTTATTTATTAATTAAAGTTTAGTGCACGACAATGATGACTCATTAGAGCCATATTAGCGACACACTTTTTAGCGCCTCATTAGCACTACAATGGCATCACAACTGAATGCAGCTGTAATATCCTAAAATTTGGGCCAAGGATATTTGGGCCTTTTGACCAAAGTCCTAATGCAAATTTTATATAAAGGACCCAAAACTTTATTAATTCTTCAAAAACTTAGCCGACAACTCCTCTTCTCTTTTTCTTCTCCACCAAGAAAATGCCAAGGCTAGGATATCTAGAGTCCTCTTTTTCATGGTGATTATATTTTAAGATCAAGAAAGAAAAGATCAAGATTTCTAAAAAAAGGACAAGAAGACCTAGAGGCTTCTAAATGATGAAGAAGGATACAAGATGATTAGGAAAAAGAGGTTTTATATCTAAAACCTAAAGGTATGTAAAGGGGATCCAAACCCCTCTCTCCCATGTCAGTGATATTTTTGTTTGGATTGAGAGTTTCAAGAACACTATTCTTATAAGGATTTTGATTGATGATGCATTTTCTATTTTAATTATTTTTTATACCTATTATTATATATTATTTTACGCAATAATAGACTAACACTTTAATGCGTATAAGGGAGGGATATAATGGACTTTTTGCAAATGCGAAAAATCAAAGATAATCGAGAAGTTGACAAAATTGGTCGGAAGGATCAAATTGAAAAAATCGTGATAGTTTAGAGTCACAAAATGCGAAGTTCCTATTTTGAGGTAGATCTAAAAAATGGTGATAGTTTATGGTGGTTTGAGAAAATAACCCTTATATATATATATATATATATATATATATATATATATATTTGTACATGTATGTGTACATATATGAATGTATATGTATATGTAGATATGTATGTATGTATGAATGTATATATGTATAACTGTATATATGTAATGTGTATGTATATAAATGTATGTATTAGTTTATGTGCACACACACACACACACATATATATATATATAGATTAATGTACCTCCAGAGCACATTCCGCTCTGTAGGGATGTTGAGCGCATCTCAACTCTTGATCAGGAGATAATTCATATTTTTAAATGATGGGATTTAATCATTTCTGATATGTAGATCAAGGGTTGAGATGCGCTCAGCATCCCTCCAGAGCGAAAGGTGCTCTGGAAGTACATTAATCCCATATATATATGTATATGTATATGTTGATATATAGTGTAAATGTATATATGTATACATATATACATACATACATACATATATGTGTGTATGTATAAATGTGTATATGTATGTATGTATGCATACGTATATATAAACTATATGTGTTATAATATTTATATTAATAAGCATATATTCAATGAATATATTAATATATATGTAATATACATACATGTATATTATGAATACAACAATAATTAATATTTAATTTAGTAATTAAAGTTGGCGACTCATAAGAGCCATATTAGCGACGCACTTTTTTAGCGCCTCATTAGCAACAATGGCGTCACAACCGAATGGCACTGTAATATCCTGAAATTTGGGCCAAGGGTATTTGGACATTTTGACCAAAGCCCTAATGTAAATTCTATAAAGGACCCAAAATCTTATTAATTTTTAAAAAACTTAGCTGCCAACTCCTCTTCTCTTTTTCTTCTCCACCAAGAAAATACTAAGGCTAGGAGATCTAGAGTCCTCTTTTTCATGGTGACTATGTTTTAAGATCAAGAAAGAAAAGATCAAGATTTCTAAAAAAAGTACAAGAAGACCTAGATGCTTCTAGATGATGAAGAAGGATACAAGATGATTATGAAAAAGAGGTTTTAGTTCTAAAATCTAAAGGTATGTAAAGGGGATCCAAATACCTCTCTCCCCTCTCAGTGATATTTTTGTTTGGATTGAGAGTTTTAAGAACACCTTGTTCTTGATAAGGATTTTGATTGAGGGTTGCATAATTTATATCGCATAATCTATTAAATTCATTACTGTTGTGTAATAATTATTTGGATAGGTTTTACTTATTCTAAAATTACAAATAATATATGGACGAAAAGCTCTCGAAGTCTAATTTTCACTAAAATTTGTTTCATACGATTTGGAATGTATACAAATAGTTATGATCTAAACATTGGACTGATATCATGCTGTCTTGGGTAATAGTAAGATCAAATTGTAAATCATATAGTAAATTGGAAATACTGAATTAGGGTTTGAAATTTATTCCCAAGTTAAAGGTTCATGTTATCTTTCTGTAAAAAAATTGGAATCATCAGAAAAGAAAAAGTACAAGTTAATTTATTAATATTTTAGTTACTGCTGCCATAATATTGTGTAGAGAATAGATTCTATTAGTTGTATGAATTTATAGGAAAAAGTCCTAAATATTGTTAATGAACGAAAAATTGCTTGTTTTAATGTGTTATATGATGCATAGATGCTAAGAGATAATACCTGATATATTTATGATATTTTTTATTGTTTTTATTAGTGTTTTAATCTCAAAAATTGAAAATTTCGGGTGAAAGATCGAATTTTAGACCGTCGGCATGGCCGTGCCGACACTCTGAAGGGCCGTGACCAAGAGGCTAAAATCGGCCAATCGGCCAATCGGCCAAGGCATTGGCACAACTGTGACATGATGAAAATAGTTTAAATATATCATAGAACCTATTTTTCGTTTGGTCATGGCCGTGATGGGTTGGTCACGATCATAATAGAACCCCAAAATAGTTTCCCTTCCGTCACGATCATGACTGGCGTAGTCACGATCGTGCTTGGCGTTGTCATGGCCGTGAGAGTAAACATCATGAGCGTGACAGAACGGTAGTTCCCCTTTTTCATTTCCTTCTCGCTCACGATCGTGACCAATTAAGAACGGTCGTGGCACTCCTAGTCACGTCCGTGAGTGAGAAGGAAATGAAAAAGGGGAACTAGCATTCTGTCACGCTCGTGACGTTTACTCTCACGGTCGTGACAGCGCCAAGCACGACCGTGACTATGCCATTCATGACCGTGACAGAAGGGAAATTGTTTTGGGGTTCTGTTACGATTGTGACCAACCCATCACGGCCATGACCGAATGGAAAATAGGCTCTATGATATATTTAAACTATTTTCATGATATCATTATCATGTATTGATGATTGATGATCGATGATGATTAATTGTGTATGAACGGAGATACAAGAAGTGTATGCTCAACCGTAATTAGTTTAGGGGATGAAATGATTGATGTGAATGCTTGATGTATTGATGACCCTAATAAAGTATAAAGTTGAAGGAAATGTCTCGGTATTCATTAATGTTAATAAGTAAATGTCACGTTAGGGTGATTGAGACTTCTTAGGAAATAATGCCATCACCTGCAAGGGTGTTTGAGATTTCCTAGGGCATTGGTCTAGTTGTAATGATTTCCTAAACCCTGAGTCTTCAACCAAGAAAAGGTGAAAGATGATGGAAAGAAGTAAATACCTTTTCACCTTATAGTGATTGAGATTTCTTGGGGAATATTATCATTACCTAAAGATATTTGAGGTTTCTCAAAAGTAGATGTCTTTCTCTTTATGATGACTGAGACTTCTTTAGAAAATAATGCCATCACCTGAAAGAGTGTTTGAGATTTCTCATTGATCTATGAACTAATATAATGATGAATGATGGAGGCAAGAAATAAGTTCCTTTCACCTCATGGTGATTGAGACTTCTTGGGAAATAATGCCATCACCTAAAATGTGTTTAAGATTTTTTAGTGCCTCATGGACAAATGTAATGATGATGTAAAGATGAATGATGAAGGCAAGAAGTAAATGCCTTTCACCTCATAATGATTGAGATTTTTTGAGAAATAATGTCATCACCTAAAAGGTGTTTGAGATTTTTTAGTACCCTATGGACAAATGTAATGATGATGTGAAGATGAATGATGAAGGTAAGAAGTAAATGCCTTTCATCTCACGGTGATTAAGACTTCTTGAAAAATAATGCCATTACCTAAAAGGGGTTTGAGATTTTCAGTGCCTTATGGACGAATGTAATGATGATGTAAAGATGAAAGATGTGGTAAGAAGTATTGTCTTTCACGTTATAGTAATTGAGACTTCTTGGGAAATAATGTCATCACCTAAGGGGTGTTTGAGGTTTCCCAAAAGTAGATGTCTTTCGCTTTATGGTGATTATGACTTCTTTGAAAAATAATGTTATCACCCTAAAAGTGTTTGAGATTTTTCAAAGCCTGATTAACTGATGTAAGGATGATAAATTTTATTGACTATTAAGCAAAGAAAAAATACGTTATATGATGAATGTAATAAAATAAGTCATGAATGTAAGGATGATAAGTAAATGCCTTTCACTCACGGTGATTGAGACTTCTCGAAAAGTAATGCCGTCACCTTAATGGTGTTTGGGATTTTCCAATGTAAAAATGAAAGATAGCATATGATAATATTAATGCATGCAAGGATATAATGTGCCCCAATGATATCATAGGGGAATAAAAAAAAGAAAGATGAATGGATGAATATCCAAAGTGTTATAAAGTAATCACAAGGAAATGTAAGGTAAAAAATAATAAAAAAAAATAATGTATAAGTAATGAATAAGGATTAAGGAGTTATAAAGAAATTCCTAGAATACACATGACAACGGAAATGAATTATAATGATATGTTTATGTCATGTATGTTATGTATGTTATAAATGTATATTCTTATGGTATAGTACTTGTAGATGATGACTCTAAGATAAGGTAGGTATGTTAAAATGATTATGTTTCAAGAGGTATGTTAAAATGATTATGTTTCAAGAATGACATGTTAAGAATGAATGCTAAACATGATGTATTGTCTTATAAGGATCATAATATAGTTCATGGCATGCATGTTAATATGTTGTGTTATTATGATGATAAATGATGCATTGCATATAGAAGCATGTGATAGGTTATCATGGCATGCATGATCTTTACATACTCTAACTGGAAACCTGCACTCTGGATCCATGCAGGTAACCAAGATTAAGTGATGGATGACAGCTTAAGCTCATGAGGAAAAGTTGCACATGCTTAGGTTCAAATAAATGTTATGGTTCTAATTGAACATTGAGTGTAGTGATGTAACAAAGATTTTAGACATTTAATGTATTAGTCATAAAATGATTTTGACGAATTTTTCAATTATTATGATTTTCTCTAAATTATTAAGTCTTCCGCTGTTAAATGATGTATGGCGAACGGGCTAACGACGCGAAATTTTCCTAAATGACCAAAAAAACTTTTAGGGTGGATTTTTGGGTCTTACAGGCGCAATTAATTTAGCGCAAGAATGGCGTCGACAACTTTGTGACGCTAACTTTAACAAAACGTAATGCCAGATTAGCGCCACAACTACCTTTGGCACAACATTTTTAGCGCCACACATTGCCAACCCTATGATGACATGAAGTATAAGCTGTCACTTTAGCGTCAACACTCTTGAGGTGTAGTGTTGACATTTGGCGACGCTAATGGGGCACTGATATTTGTCGCGTGTTTGCGCATTCGCGCGCGCATTTATATCGCCGCGGTAGTGTGGAGAAGGCGTCGCATATTTTAAACGCTAGGTCGACGCTAAACCATGGAAAAAGTGAGGCTATTGGCGTCGCATGTTTGTCGACGCTAAGGCGGCGCTATTGCATCAGCTTCGCCTATTTTGAGACACTAAACAACGTCGCTATTTCGCATATTTCTTGTAGTATTTTCAATCAGTTTTTCACCAAAATATAAATCTAAACATCAGTAACAAAATATCTACCACATGGTATGATTCATGATTCATAGATAAATCCCATCCTAATCATGTTCAAGATGTCCTCAACAATCATAAACCAGACTATCTCATTTTAAATTATAGATCCAAGTCATCACATATACAAAAAAAAAATTCAACAATCGTCATTTTTCAAGTAACAAAACTTTAGATGTTCTAGCATAAACCTAAGGCATGATGTCCTACTCAATGTAGCATGATTCATAACCTAAAATCATCTTTAAAACATGCAAATTCTTCATAAAACTACTCTATGACTTAGATCCCGAAAACATATCTTTTGGACGATTTTTTGATCAGATTGGATCTTTGATGGATCATGCTCTAGTCTTGTCCTCTTTGCGTCCTCCACACATGCAGATGCCTCTCCAAGACTTTGTGGCAGAGCCAAATGGAGGAAGAACAACGGTCAGAAAAATAGGTGGAAGAAGAAGATGAGAAGAAGGAAAAGGAATAACTCAATTTTTATTTGTTATAATTTTGTGGGGGTTTCATCATTTGAATCCCAAAGATTTGATCTTCAACAACTATTAGGGTATAATGGAGGAAGACAAAGATTAAAATCAAATCTCTTTCTTTTTTGTCCGTAGCACTTCCGAAGTCTGAAAGAGTTTCGGTCGTCCGATGGAGCGTAGCTACTAATTTGTCGTGATATCAAGCGTCATTTTGTGATTCGGGCGTCCGAAAATCCGAATTCATCAACTTTAAAAATTTTAAATTTGAGTGAAATTTTTTATGTGTTACATAATGTTGTATATTTATTTATGTACATAAAAAATAGATTGAATAATGTATTTAGCGTGGGCATAAAAATGCATTATCTATTATTATTTCTCCTTTCGAATTTTCAATGCAACAAGAGAATTTATTTATCATATTAAAAAATATTTTATACGCATATAATCTTATAAATTGAGTAAATTTGTATCTTATTTTTTTATCATTTTATATCTAGTCATTATATTTATTAAACATCTTTTTTAATCTTCTAGTTGAACTATTAAACTTTATTCAATAATAACTACTTATTGTTATTTTCATATTACCATGGCTGATTATGATAAATAGAGATGTCAAATAGGAAATGGAGTAAAAGAAGTAAAATCGACAAACTGATGTGCTATGCAAAAATCCGGTTAAACATCAAAGTAATAAAAAAGAAAGAAGAAGTTGCTGAAAGAAAGATGATAATGAAGTTATCACTTAGACGAACAAGTTATCAGGAGTAAAAGCAAGAAGAAACAAGAGAAAAGAAGATTGACAGGCAAGAGATGACAAATTATATTTTTTTCTACATTTAAATTCAGTAATACTAAATTAGATGAACTATCAAATATTATATATATATATAATATACATATATAGGCGAGGAGTTTATTGCTTGAAAGTCTTCACGTTCTTCACGCTCACGATGAGTTTGGACAGTCTTATCATATTGTTCTACAAAATCTGAAAGTGATGTCTTCGCATTGGATTAATAAAATTTTGGATTGTTATAAGTGGTTCGTCAGACATATTAAGTGCTCTAGCAATTTTGGATGGACCCATGCCAAAGTCATGTAAGTTATCAATAGCTTCTTTGGATATTGCACTGATTTCTTTATGTGACCTTAAATACTTTACCTTCGAAGGACTTGTAAGAGGATGACTGTGCTCTTCTTAAAATTTTCTTGTCTCCCACTTTCCATCTTTTCTTACACCAACATATAGATGAGCTGGACAATCGTCCCTAACTTCCCTTCTTTGTGTAAATGCTTTTTCAATGCATTGCTTCAATCTCTTATGACCTTCTTTAGAACAAACAAAAGTTCTATTGATAAGATATCCTGTAATCTTTGACTTGTGTGAATTTTGTCTTCTAATAGAAAAGCCAGCCATTTTAGTATACATATTATAATATTTATATGCTTCATCTTCTGTGTCAAATGTCATTCCAACATATGGTTTTGGTAGCTCATAAGATTTGACATATACTTCTTCGTATTTCTCAATATCTTCGTCTTCTATATTATCAAGTCCTCTATGTCCATCTCCATAATACTAAAACACGTAAACAATTAATTATTAGAGACACAAATATGTAAGAATAACAATATATTATTTGATTCTCGACAGTCGGGTTCTCGACGGCCGGCGAGCGGAGTTACTTAGCGGCTTCTCGGTGGCGGGCATCGAGAGGGCGGGCAAGGCTTCTTGGCCAGCGAGGTGGGCTTCTTGGCGGCGAGAAGCAGCGACGTCGAGAAGGCGGGCAAGGCTTCTCGGCGGCGAGCACCAGGGGCGTCAAGAGGGCGAGCAGGGATTCTCCGCCAACGAATAGAGCTTCTCGTCGGTGAGAAAAAGGGGCGTCGAGAGGGCAGCAGGGCGAACAGGGAGTAGGGCTTCTCGGCCAACGAACAGGGGGCTTCTCGCCGGCGAACAGCAGGGCCGTCAAGAGGGCGATCAGCCGACAAAGAGGGTTCCTCGGCGGCGAGAAGCAGGGGCGTCGAGAGGGCTTACAGGGCTTCTTGACCGACGAACAGAGCTTATCGGCGGCGAGCAGCAGGGGCGTCGAGAGGGCAATCGGCCGACGAACAGGGCTTCTTGGCGGCGAGTGTTGGAGGTCGGCGTCGTCGCTCGTTTATGTGGCCACCGCGTGACAGTCGAAGCATCATCGCTCATTTATGTGGCCACCGCGCGACAGTCGAAGCATCGTTGCTCGTTTATGAGGCCGCCGCGAGACGGTCGGAGGTCGACGTCGTCGCAGGGATTGGCCGTCAGGCGCAGGGATCGGCAGTGTGGAAGAGGAAGCCGTCGCCGCTCGGAGGAGGAAGCCGTCTTTGAGGAAGATGACACCGAGAGCTTTCGCAACCGTGTGAGGAGAGAGAAAGGGAGAAAAAAAGATGGAAAAACCCTAGGTTTTAGCATTTTATATGTTGAACCGAACCGGCATCAGACCAAACCAGACGGTGTTGTCTTCGGTGAACCGGCGACTTTCACTCATATGACTTACTGAACCGGCCGCAGACGGTGTCTGATTTAGGTAGGCATCTCCACCTCTTTTAAAAGGGTGGACAACCATTAAATCCTATATATATATATATATATATATACCTTCATATTTATATTCTTAATAGGCAGGTAATGATGAGTGAAAGATTGAAAATGAATGCTATTTTCAGGAAAGAAATTAAAGATAAAAGGGATTGTGATTAATAAGGGAAAGAAAATGTAACGAAGACATAAACAGAAAAAAAATATGAAACGGGAACAAAAGTGGAGAAGATAAATGAACAAGGAGCTAAGGCTTATTTGAAGAGTAAAACAAAAGCATAAATAAGTAAAATGAACTATTTTAAAAAAGTTTAATATTATCCTAAATAGTATTTAGTTAATTAAGGAATTAGAAACAATGCTTTCGATTGATAAGCTATTCTTTAGTTCTAATATTTTAATTTATTTCAATGAGATCCTGCTCAACATGACCGAATCGACCATCTAATATAAGCTATTCTCTTTTTTTTTTCCTTTTTGACTCGGCGACTAACTATGAATTACTGCATGAAGTTGGATAACAATAGAAAAATCAAGATGGGATAAGGTAAGACAATTGATTTAATAATTTAATACGAAGATTAAAGTGTTAAGACACCATCGAAAATGCATACGTATATAATATCTTGAAATTAGTATTTTTCAAATAAAAATATTGGATTGTTAATTTTTCATATTTGCAATTTAGTTTGAGAAAAAAAGGAGAAAAAATAGCCAACACATATGACACCCACCAGACATCTGACACGTGGCGCCACTCGTTATTATATATCAGTGACCGCCTCCTCGCGCAGTGCCGGCCTCGCGTGGCTCTCTTTCTTCTTCTTCCTCCTCCCCCTCTTTCTTCGTGCTCTGTTTGGTTGCGGCATCTTGTAGGGAGGGAGGGAGGGGGAGAGAGAGAGAGAGAGAGATGGACATCGATGACCTGCCAAAGAACGACGCGAACTACACGGCGCTGACGCCGTTGTGGTTCCTGGAACGGGCGGCGGTGGTCTACCCGGATCGCCTGTCCGTCGTCCACGGCCGGAGCCGCTACACCTGGGCCGACACCTACCGCCGCTGCCGTCGCCTCGCCTCCGCCCTCGCCCGCCGATCCATCGGACCCGGCCACACGGTTCGGCTCCTATCTGTCTCCCGTCCTCTGTTATTAATATTAATATTTTATTTTCATTGCTATTTGTTTCTCTTCACAAGTTCGAATCTTTCTTGTATAATTTTTTCTTTCAGATCCGGAAGGTTCAAGTGGAGTGATTTCTCTCCCTTCTGTTTGGCACATTTATGTTTTTTTTTCTATGTCAAGTAACTATTATTTTACTATTGTTTGTTTTTTTTAATAGAGACAGCAGAGTTGCCACGGCTGTTATTTTTGTAATATATTTTTTAAAAAAAGTTTGACCATATTTCTAAAGTTTTTGTGGAAAATATTAAGCGTGAAAGACTTGAAGTTTTGGGATTTGTGTTGCATGATTATAGTATATATTTTTCTATATATACATATATAAATAGAGGGAGATAAACCTTATTCTATTATTTATGAAATAGATGAGCTTACACAACATGCATATCTTCTCTTTCAGCTGGAAATTTCACCATTAAAAGAAATTCAGATTTTAGAATTGATCTTGATTTAGTTCAGGTTTAGGCGAAAGAGTATTTTTTTTCTCTTATTTTCGATAATGATGAAATAATAAAGAACTATATATATATGTATATATTATATAAAGGCAAGTTAACCGCTTGTTAATAGATTATAATAATTACCATAAGTAAATGCATGCATTAAATCTTATATTAACATCATGATTATTGTTTATAGATTACATGTTAACTTTTCATATTCCATGGACATTAAGTTATAATGCTGATATATTGATGATATTAAAAATTGCTTTAATTTTTTAAATTCTTCAAAGCAATTATCATATTGATTTTTCTCAGAACAATACATATTACAATTTAATGGATTTAATTTTCAAACTTTTAAAATTAGATTGTTTTTTACTTTTATTAAGCCAATAATGCAAATATTGATATTCGATAACATCTTCATATATATTAGAAAATAAAAGTTAACAAAAAAAGTGCCTTTAGCAAATGTTCTTGAAATTATTAAATTTTATTTATTTTCTCGACAAAAAAAATAATTATTTTATTTATATTTAAAATTAATAACGAACTAACTCACAGATATATTTAATAATTTGGTACTTGTTAATGGCATTTTTTCTTCATAGCAGTGAAATTTTAACTGTAGACAGAACTGCATTTTCTTTTCTTTTTTTACATGAGCACCATTTATGGAAATCCATTTTTTATTCTAATATATTGGGAGATTTACAGCAGAATTGCATATGCTCAGGGAGGAGAGGGTGCGTGTAAATTTACTGCTGAGTTTGTCCTGATTTTGCACCTGCTGTTTTGGGTGCTTGTGAGATTTGGTCGTGGTTCTTTTGTTAGTATTTGTTGTTTTTGCTGCCTGTATGTTGTGGCTGGCGCACAACACTTTGTTTTGTTGCCTTCTAAGATGTGGTCATTACTCATCAACTGAACCTGTATGTATCTTGCCATTTCTGAAAAAGTGAAGCGTGGAAGAATATGATCGACGCCCAATGATTACATGTCAAAGAATAAACTTGCCAGTTTCACAAGTTCCTTATCCTACTTAATTTTATCCTGTGGTTAAATCAACCATAAAAAAATTTAAATTTTCATAGCGAGAACTACTTGGTTGGCCTTTCACCTGTGTATTGTAATAAATCTCTCCTCTTGATTTTGTTTCTAGATTCAACCAACCAAAGGAAGATGAACCTAAACTTTAGGAACCCAAGCTACCTGTATCCTTTCATCCGTGGCATTAAACAATTGAATGCAATACTGCAATCAGCCTATCACTTCTAACCTTCAACTTTCCTGATAAGAAAATGTGTGTTGCCCCTGTCATATCGTAATTCATATTCATTCCCTTTTTATGATTAGTGGTCTCTCTCACATGTGAATATAAATATTTTTTATAATAGACTTACAAATATGAATGGGGTTTGCTTTCTAAGTCCTCGATTTTTCTGCAAAGTATTCAAAGAAGAAAAGATTAGTGACTTCCACTGGCTTGTAACTGCTCACTTTGTCTAATCACCAAATTGATGTTCGTATGCACTATGAAAAGTTCCTTGGAATTGTACCTGTGCACAAGGTACTGTTTTATGGACTACTCTATACTCAAGAATTCCTTAAAAATGGAAATAGAAAGAATTGGCTTTTTAGGTTTTAGAATTATCCATCTAGAAGACTAGGAATGGAAAACGATACATGCTGTTTTATTATAGCAATTATCGTAGTTCTGACAGATAATCATTTGTGATAGTAAAATGTAATGAAGATTCATCTCTTGGTTCCTCATTGTTTAGATATCTTACAGAAGAGACCTCAATATTATGGAGAGATATTGATGAAAGAGTCTTTGAAGTTTTACAAGCATAGTAACTTACAACACTTTTCCATCTCTGAGTTATTTAGAATGAACTGTTTTTGGGACATTTTTCACAGACAAGAACGGAGCATACATTTCACTTGTGGTTTTACTGTACGGGTATGTCAATACCTGAAGTGGTGACATATATAATATCTAGATAGTGCAAAAAGTTTCGTCCAAAACGAAAAACTTAGAAATTTCCATTGAATGTGGAAGGTCCAATAAAATTAATGATTGTAATCTTATGTAACAATTCGATCATGATGCATGAACAAGGAGTTTTTACTTTTCTATGAAGTATGCATGTTTCTTCTTTGAAGTCATGATTGTAAATTGTAATCTTTCGTAATAACCAGACCCTGTATGGGAATATTTCTTTTTTTGCTTCTTTTAATAAAATCGACTGCCTTGAACAATTTGATGGAATAGGGTTTTCACTCGTATGAACTACTTTGGTTCTCTTTGATTATGTCAAGTTCATAAATGAGCAATTCTTATTATTTCCTTTAGGTAGCTGTAATTGCACCAAACATCCCAGCCATCTATGAAGCCCATTTTGGAGTTCCAATGTCGGGAGCAGTATTGAACACTGTCAATATTCGGCTGAATGCTTCTACAATTGCTTTCTTGTTGGGCCATTCTTCAGCAGCTGTTATCATGGTTGACCAGGAATTTTTCTCCTTGGCAGACGAATCTTTGAAGATTGTAGCTGAAGAAAAGAAAGGTTCTTTCAAGCCTCCACTTCTCATTGTCATAGGGGATGAGACATGTGATCGTGGATCCCTGGACTATGCTTTGAGAAAAGGTGCTACTGAATATGAGAAATTCCTGGAATCTGGGGACCCTGAATTTGCATGGAAGCCACCAAAGGATGAGTGGCAGAGTATCGCATTAGGTTATACCTCTGGCACCACATCGAGCCCCAAGGGAGTAGTCTTGCATCACAGGGGTGCCTATCTTATGGCTCTCAGCAATGTTATCGTTTGGGGAATGAATGAAGGTGCTGTATACTTATGGACTCTACCAATGTTCCATTGCAATGGCTGGTGTTTCCCTTGGACATTAGCTGCAATATGTGGAACTAGCATATGTCTTCGCCAGGTACCTCTTTAAGCTCTATAATTCTTATTTGCCAATCTTCAATCTTGCCCACATAGTTGCATGAGTTTCAAGTTGATCAACTTTGGACGGCGACAATGCAGTTAAACTAAATTTGATGTGTTTTTTCGGACTTGCTTTCTCTTTTGGACATAGTTAATTTAGTTTCATAATCGATCTGGTAACCCATTTACATCATGAGAAGAAATTCATTTTCCTAAGAAAATAAGATGTTCAATGAAGACCTCAGCTCCCGTAGGGGTATTGGTAGGAAGGCAAGTTTTGTGTTGGGTAGCAGTTGGAAGGTTTGATGTTAACTTGCTGCTGTGAAAACAAGGTTTCCTATGCATGATGCAAGTAATTTTCTGAGGAGCTTGATAGAGAAGATTGAATGCGCCTCGAAAGCAATATAAGATCTATACAAACAAGTACCTATTTGCCGACTGTCAGGTCCCGTATATATGGATCAGTTTTTGCCCCCACATAATTCTTATTTCCATTTCCCTTATTTAGTGTCTTGTTCATGTGTTGTATGTATATCTGTTGTTCTCCCTACATTTGGCAGTAACTTGGAGTTAGCAGGAATATGACTTATTCTAGTTAATAGAAAAAAAAGTCATATTAATTTCTTTTTACTGCAGGTCTCCGCAAAAGCAGTTTACTCAGCAGTAGCCAACCAAGGTGTCACCCACTTTTGTGCAGCTCCAGTTGTTCTGAACACACCGATCAATGCTCCTCAAAGTGACACACTGCTCCCCCTCCCTCGTGTAGTCCATGTGATGACCGCAGGGGCAGCACCACCACCTTCAGTTCTCTCTGCAATGTCCGAGCTAGGTTTCCGAGTTGCTCACACCTACGGGCTTTCGGAGACGTATGGCCCGTCCACCATTTGTGCGTGGAAGCCAGAGTGGGATGAACTTCCGCAAGAGGAAAGGGCCCGCCTCCATGCACGGCAAGGCGTCCGTTATGTTGCCCTGGAAGGTCTTGATGTTGGCGACATGAAAACTATGGCTCCGGTCCCTGCGGATGGCAAGACTCTTGGTGAAATTGTCATGCGAGGAAACGCGGTCATGAAAGGTTACTTGAAGAATCCGAAAGCCAACGAAGAGGCATTTGCACATGGTTGGTACCATTCTGGGGACTTGGGCGTGAAGCATCCTGATGGCTACATAGAGGTGAAGGACCGAGCAAAGGATATCATCATATCAGGGGGTGAAAACATCAGTAGCCTGGAAGTGGAGAGTGTGTTATACAGGCATCCTGCAATACTGGAAGTATCCGTGGTGTCTCGAGCAGACGAGCAGTGGGGAGAATCACCATGTGCATTTGTCACACTGAAGAATTCTGCGGATAAGTCTTCTACTAATAAGCAAGAGGTGGTAGAGGATATTCTCAAGTTCTGTCGAGCAAAAATGCCTGCCTACTGGGTCCCAAAGTCTATTATCTTTGGACCATTGCCAAAGACGGCTACAGGGAAAATAAAGAAGCATGAGTTGAGGTCAAAGGCGAAGGAAATAGGACCTGTCAGGAAGAGCAGGCTCTAATTCGAAGCCTATATTTATATGTTTCATGGATATTGCTCCGTTCATCAACAAGGTGTTTCTGCATCAATGGTCATGCGATTTCAGGCAGCAGCAGCATTACCTGACGTCTTCTCTTTGGTGTTGAACAACTAAGGTTCTGTTGAATAATCTGCTATGTATATTGTCCTATAATGAATAAATACTTTGAGGTAAATTTATGACTCTACGTATCTGAATGAGGAAGCTGTGAATGAGTGATCACACAATTATTAAATCAAAATTTACCAGGTGTCTTTCAGTTGCCATATCTCTGGCTCCACACAGGAAAGAAGAGATAAAAAAATGCCTTTCATTTCTAGACAAGATTCCATAGCTGCCTGAACTCCCCGGTCTTGTCCTAGCAATGCAGTATTTGGCAACCAGTACTGATTATAAATATGATATCCACAGTTCTTGCTTCATTGCGAAACAAATTTTGCTCGTACGTTTTGAACTACTCTACTATTATTGCGACTTGACGGCGGGCGGACGAGAACCCACTTACTTTTATGCCAAATCGTATGCTATGCTTGCAATCAACCTTCAAATAGAGTTACCCGATTTTTATTGATCCGTGGATATCACACTTAGTGAATCTATTTTTCTAATTTCTTTTACTCGTATTACGCTATCTTTTTTCACCTAGCATTATCTATAACTTTTGCATTAGTTCCTTTCGTAGGTAACTGCCTTATCAATATATATATATATATATATATTTGTCACTACACTCTCACTGTATAATATGCTAAACTTGTTAAATATCTGACTTGACTTGAGAGCAAAGCCAACATCTAATCAAAGTAAATAGTCATCAATCTGTCAGAAGATCTATCTAATTCTTTTGTACCCATTAAGCCGCCGGAGGGTACACTTGTTACACCTGCAGGTGACACTTAGTAAATTTTGTTTTAATCTCGTTGCTTCTGATTTCTGACTGTAACAGTAAAAGTCACCCCTGCTTCATCTTTCTTAACTTGTACCAATCTGAAAGGCAACGAACTTCTCCACCGTTATGTTTTGGCGGATCCTTCAGTAGCTTGCTCGCTTGGATCCTTCAGTCACCAGTTTCCACCCCGTCCAGATCAGATGACGCATTCAATCCTATGAATGGTGCAGCTGAGAGGGATCATTCATTCACAAGCTGTGAATGGTGCAGCTTCCTTCAAGCCAAAGCCATGATTTCGGCACACAACACCTAATCATCGATTATGAATGGACTGCTGGCTGGTGGACCTTGCAGCAATTATAGGGGGGGGCCTGATTTAGATGGCAGACGGGCAATCTGAGAAACTTACATCTCAAGGCCACCCCTCAGATTGATCTGAAATGGTAATCATTCATTTCATTTAATAACTGAGACACGTCCATGGGTCATTAAATCTCGGACAACAAGAAAATTCTAAAGCCACAAGTTATGCTCCTGTTGCAATTTCACTACTACTTGCTGCCTAAGATTAATTAGCCTGTAACCATCAGCTAAGGCACAACTTTATACTGTTTCATCTTGTGAATTGTGATGTTGTCTAATATGACATCTAATGTGAGGTAGCCTAAAAAACTATTAAAAAAAGTGTTACTTTCTTATTTCTCTTCTCTTCCTAAACCATAAGGCTTAAGGCATGGGTAAGACAAAAGACAGTCCAAGTACGAAAGATTTTCCAAAAAATATGACATAGGTTATATGTAATCGTAACACACACACACACACACACATATATATATATATATATATATATATATATACACATAGTGAAAAGTGTAATTTGAGGTGTTTATTTCTTAGTACACATGGTAATTAATAGCTATGTGTTAGGGAAATAAATTTACGAAAACATTTTTTATTTTCTTATAAATAATATATTAGGATTAAATAAAAGAATTTAAAGGTAACTGCAAATGTAGCTGAAAAGAAATTGCGAGGCCTACGTTCGTGAACCTTCAAATACTTTGAACATCTATTTTTACATTCACAATACAGGTAAAAAAGAAAGAAAAAAGAAAAGAAAAGAAGGAAAAGGTAGAAGGGCATCCAAAAGAAAGAAGATGCATGCATGGCAAGGTTTTCAGAACCGGACCGGACCGGCCGGTCCAACCGGTTCAACCACGAATCGGTTGTTGGTCCAATCCGGATTTATATATAAAATCAATTTTGGCAAAAAAACCAGTATGAACCAGAAAAAACCAGTGAAATCAAGTTGAACTGGGCATTCTGGTTCAACCCATTTTTTTATTTTTATTAAAGAAGGAAACCAATGGTATAAAATGGAAACTTTCAAATAGAATTTTGAAAAATAAAAAGGAAACAAAAAAATCTGATGAAATGAAGTCTAAAATCATGGAAGATTTGAAAAATAAACAGGAAAAAGGAAAGCAAAATTGAATAATATGAAAGTTACCTTTAATAATAATGATGATGATAATTAACAATGTATTAGTCATCTTAATTTTGAGTAGCATTAACTTTTTGAAGCATAAGAGGAAATTTTAAAACTAAAACAATTTATCTCCAAACTTTTTTAAAAAAAATTACAAGAAATTAAATGAAAACATTATGCACGATGCAGAAATTTTATTTATAGCAAAAATTAGCTGCAAGAATAGGTTAATTGAAAATTCATGAGTAAACTGTAATATAATTAATTAATATTGCATCACTAGTATCATATAATTAATAAAACATGATAATATATTTGTGATTATGATTTTGAATAAGTCTTAATTTTTCATATATAATCAATGATATTTTCACATAACTTTATTATTACTAATGGTTTAATATTATTTATATAGTATATTATATTACTTATAAATTCTCTATTCAAATTTATTAGAAAAATTATTTTTTTTAATATAATCCGATTCAATCCGGTTGAACCTGATCGAACCGCGACCCAGTTAACCATTCGATTCCTCCGATCCTGTAACGAAAACATTGATGCATGGTCCTATGGACAAATGAAGGAATCAAAGTACCATCATCGCCTAGAGAAGAGAATGGGGGGTCATTGTGTCGGCCGCACTCCCCCTTCCCCCATGCCATGCATGACATGAATGAGCCCCTTCCCGTTCCCATGCCCCCAAATCACATGCACGTGGTCCTGAAATGTTGCATGCATGATTAATGACCCAACCATATCGCCAATGCTACTATACTCAATCATCTAAACAACAAAGATCAACAATGACTAATCATTCACACGTTTTTCTTCTCAACCTCTCTCTCCCTCTCTCTCTCTCTCCCTCTCCCTCTCTCTCTCTCTCTCTCTCTCTCTCTCTCTCTCTCTCTCTCTCTCTCTCTCTCTCTCTCTCTCTCTCTCTCTCTCTCTCTCTCTCTCTCTCTCTCTCTCTCTCTCTCTCTCTCTCTCTCTCTCTCTCTCTCTCTCGCTCGCTCGCTCGTTACTATCTTTCTTAATTGGATTCTCATTTATCACACCACACTCAACCTCCCATCTTTTGAGCCTTCCCTTCGTTTTTTTCTTTTTCTCCCTTCCCTCTCAAAGTTATAATAACATGTGCTTGTCTTGCACCATTTTCCTTCACATCTCCTCTCCTCCTACTTCCCCTTCTTCTCTAGTCTCTCCTTGTTGTCATAGTCTCAAGGTGCCTCTCTGTAATTCAATACAGGCTTTGATTCTTCTCGATCTGCTTACATTAACGTTTCTTGTACATGCAATCAAAACAGCGAGCCGAGTTTGAAATTTTTCGGACTTGAAAGTGTTGTTATATCTTCTTGGTGGTGCAGAGGGAGGAGGGCTGGAGATGGCAGGCTGCAACGAGGGCACCATGGCTTTGCAAGGTGAAGAGGTGAGCCTTCTCATCATGCACTTTTTTTTCTTTCCGTTCTGTTTTCTGATGAATATGCAACATTCAGGCAACCTCTGTTCACCCTCTTGTTTCTTTTTTCTCTCTTGACTTAGTATTTCCATTTTCCCATCTCAGACAATGAAGAAGAAAAGTTGTCGTCTGAGGTTGTGTCCGAGTTCCTAGTTAGCAATTGGAACTGTCGGCAATAGTTTCCATTCCTTTTCTACAGAAATCCTACCTAACTTGGACTGATTCCAATTGAGTCCTTTTTTTTTATTTGGTACGAATGGACTTTACAAAATGGGCAATAAAGTAATCAGACAGCTCTGATCTGATTGTCCTCACCGTTGTAAAAAACTGGTGAATTGATGTCACCAGTTGTTCGAATACGACCAAGTGTGTATGCTTCTGTACCTGTAGGGACTAAAAAATGACCGGTTTAGTTCCTGTAGAAGTAGAAAATTGAATTCATGTGAATGTTGGAAGCTTTTTGAAAACTCAAGGACTGTTGCAAACATCTACTTCTTCTTCTTCTTCTTCTTCTTCTTCTTCTTCTTCTTCTTCTTCTTCTTCTTCTTCTTCTTCTTCTTCTTCTTCTTTCTTAGAGCAATCCTTGCGGCAGGTTGTTTGATGCTTCTGAGAAGATATCAATATAGAATTCGGTCGTTGGTCTTATTCAGTGGCAGGTAAGATATCCTGGTCATATTGTTGGATGGGATATCCTGGTGAGATGAACCCAAGTTCCTCCGATGACTCTTAATTCTTAAACCACTATGTGATATTGGGTGAATTGTCTTAGCACACAATATATTTCTTTTTCATTCATTCAACCTCAACAAGAAGAAGGCATTTGTTGTTTGTCGCTTATGGTCAGTGTCGTCATGCTGTCAATCAGTAGTATCTTTTCTTGGATTAAAGTAGTCCAATGTCAGCAGCGGCCTGTTTCTTTCTTCTTTTTTTTTCTTCTTTCTCTTAATTCTCTTTTTCTTAATGCATAATCACAGGCGTGTCAAGGGAAGAAATATGGAGGGGTTGTGTCGAAAAAGCCGTTGATCTCAATGGTGAGTGTTCATAATGGTTAGATATCCAATCAACCTTTTTCCTTCCTGTGGCTTTAAAAACCAACATGATTTAATTAAGGCGTCAGATACTTTTGTTGCTGCACAGATTGATTGATGTTATTACAGTCACTTTCAGTTCGTGTTCCTACAATTATGGGGGCTTTTGATCTGTAGTTCAGTATAGTGGTGCATTGTATTTCCAGTATCCATCTGTAGGAAAGAATGTTGAAGCTTCTCTTGAAAGTAAAAGGCGAAAACGTTTGTTGAAGCGTAAAATTATAAGCAGAATTATTGCTCTAATCCATTATTTGCGTTTGCTTTTATGTTTTGTAGAATCATGAAAGAGCCTACTTTGATTCTGCTGACTGGGTCCTTGGCAAGGTAAGAAAGCTCATTGATGCTGCAATGAGCTTGACATCAATACAATTTTCTTCTAAACCATTCAATTGTAGATGACATCTCTAATGTACACACCGTGAGATTGTAGCACATCATATTTGTGCAACAGTTATTTGCTCTTTGGCAATAAATAAATAACTTCGATATCATAATTCTAGAATAGCTGTTAACATGACTCCGTCAAAAGTATGTTTGGAACTCATTGGCCTGCAACTTTTCTTGACTTCTTTTTGGTGCCATGCAACTTTTCTTACTTTAGTTATGTGAAAACAGGGACACTATGCTTAATTATGTACAAGTCCATTCCAGAATTTCTTTTCACCTTTTTTTTTTTGTTTATGCAGCAAGGAACAAGCCCAAAAGCCAAAAGTGCCACTGAAACAATGAAACCCAAGTTGAAGGTACGTAAATGGTTATCATATTGACAAGAAGAGTTTACAAACTTCTACAACTCTTTCTTCGTAAACTATTCATAGCTGCAGAAGATAAATTGGCGTACGAATCTATAACAGATATATTATGAATCCATTTATAGGGAAATATTTCATATCCTAAAGAGACAGAAGAACTCAATTATGACACCAGAAACTGGCAATTTCAATTACGAGAACCAAGATGTATAGTTGTATATATAAAAATTAATCTTTTTTTATTGCTACTGCAGCGAACTCCTCATCATCAGCTTCCTCCACGAAAGCCAACTTGCGTAAACGGCGGAGATGACAGGGTAGGCCTCAGAGAGACATATTACTGTTTTTTAGCCTGAAACTCAAATTATCAGCTTACTGTTTGAACTCATTTGCTGCTCTTAATATTGCTAATTAATATATGTGCACTGCAGGAGTAGCTGCCTGTCTAGTTCCTCTTCATTTGCGGCCATTCCATGTGAGAAGTTGTACTCTTGCTACCTGTACATATCAGTAATATGGAACATAGACTTCTCCATGGTTGCAGTAATGCGGCAGAGTTTCAAGCTTTTCCTGTCTAGAACCAACTTTTTCCATATGAAAGACCGAAAACATAATTAGTTCTGGTTTAGAAACTCTTTGGGCATGAAAATTATCAATCATAGTTTTATCTTATTTCTTGTCATGTGTCCTAATGATGGAAGGAACAAGTGCATGAACACACACACACACATATATATATATATGGACAACCAACACAAGCTTAATCATAATCAAGAGGGGCCAAGTCCTCTTCAAGGGCATTGCTAGAACACAGATTTAGCATCTCGTCCCAAAAAAGGGTGAAAAATCTCTAATCAACTAGACACATATGACAATTTAAGGTCGTTAGATGTCTTGAATCCGAACCATTTCACCTTTACTTCACATAACTCAATGATCAATATGCTGCCTTTCACATTTTCTTCTCTGAGGCCGCATGAATATTATATGTTGACATGAAAATCATGTAGATTTCATTGAGATAATTTAGCAGGGACTTCAACACTTGTATACTGGTTTCCTTTTTCTTAAATTTGAGGATGAATTGTGCACTTAAACTTTAGGTGCCTGTTAGTTCTAGTAATCGGTAAAAATATTATGCAACTTTTGAAGTATAAACATGTATCTATGAGGTGCAACAGTTAACACGTATATTTAAGTCAGCATATAGTGCTTTGATCATGAGAAGCTTCCTCTAAATGCAACACAAAATGTGTAGCTAAATGTTGCATTGTCCTCGGACTAGGGGTTGATATGTTTGTATTATAATTGAAATAAATGAATAAGGTCATGCAGCAAGATTGGGATTAGTTTAATACCTTTGTTTTGTTTAAAGAAACACTTCAAACAGATCTATCTGAGAGATGATTCGATAAATAAATTTGATGATCTCGTGATGTGGCACTTCAGTTCCCTGGACAGAAGAACACTCAATGGAGGATAATATATCAGTGAACAGAGGATAATATATAGTTAGTTATAGAAGTATTTCAATATCAGAACAATGTCAAAAGTGCGAAACTGTAAGTTATATCTGAATTGCATATTTAAATTATAAAATAATATGGAAAAGAAAACTTATAGTTTACTGCTCAAATGAAGCTAGATCACTTTGGATAGCTGATATATTTTCTTCAACGGTAAATGTATTTTTTTGGTGGATGGATGGAGGAATACAAAATTCAAGACTTGAACATGTAACCCTACATGGGAACAAAAAAAAAAGAAGGGAAGATTAGTAAAAAACTGTGTGATAACATCTGGTTTGTTCCTGAACTGCAACGCATATCCATACTGCCAGAGTCCCTCAGCCCACTTCAGCAACCCTGAATTTTGAAAAAGATGAAAAGGCCACCTGATCATTTTACCTTAATATATATATGTATTATATATATATATATGTGTGTGTGTGTGTGTGATTTAATTTTTTTATATTTTCGAGATTGTAAGATGAAAACAAAAATCTTCGGCCCGCTTGAACTTTACTTGTGAAATCAGAAAAGTGTAAAAATGATCGTGCAGAAACTTAAAAATAACAAGCAAACAAAGGCCGGGCGTAAGGGCCAAGCCGTGATCTAAGCCCAAGCTTTAAGGCTGAACTCGATTAAGGCCATATAATGGTCAATATACTATTTGTTTATTAGTTAATACCAATAACATTGAATGATCAACAATACTTAATTGCTCAACGCAAATTTGATCTCTCTATTATTTCTTGTTAATTCAAATCTTAATGGAGTATCTATATCTCATAAACACAACATATTCATCATTGTTGGTGTTCCTATTTTTAAAAATTAATTGTAGACGCATATATTAGCTGAGATGACCAAAACGTCGTGATACAAAATATAAAAAATATCATTAGCGAGATAATCTGCTGCGCAATTGATTCTTCTAGGACAGTGTATATATTTTGTGTTTAAAAAAAACAAGCAAAAGGTTTCGAATTTCCTCCGGATCCTCCAAGGTACTTCCAACTTTCTATTGATTTAAGGTTGAGGACTCTGATTCTAGTATAATGTTTTGGATTCCTAGCTATCTCCCAGCATGTAAACCCCAAAGAGCACCAAATACTTCTGTAGAGACAAATATGGCCTTAGTATCGTGGATAATAAATCCCGCACTGCTTGCCAAAGTTCGACGGCAAAAGGAGCCATCAGAATTTATCTTGACCCAAGATGCATGTGGGGCTCCCAATGGACAAGCATAGTGTCTTGGGGTTGGAGTAGTGCATGTGTGTGGTTTGCCTCTGAATTGTGGTAGTTATCATATTCTGAATACTAAGCCAAAATTTGCACTCAAAATGACTCGGTGGTTGTCCGTTTGGAACCAAAATGGCTCTCATCATGCCTCTTCCAAGTTGCCCAGAGAGAGGGAGCAATCGAGGAGAGCAGGAAGATTTAGACACAATGACGATGTCAGAGCCCTCATTAATCCATTCCCCCATGTTCCAAGTGGGGACATACTAGAAGATGTAGCTTAGCTTTGATTGGATATATGTTCAACACATTCATTAAAAAAAGGCGATCAATTATTTCCTGATGGAGGTCACACATAGGACATAATGGGTTTTGGTCAGAATTGAAATTTGTGAGCCAAACTAGGGTAGGTAGTCAATGATGAAGAAGTTTCCATAGGAAGAGTTTTATTTTTTGGGGGGTCCTAAGATTCCAAATGAGTTTCAGTTGCGTCGTCCGGTGATGGAGTGTTTTGGTGGCATAAAGAATTGTATACTGATTTGGCAAATGAATCCAAAATCACGTGTCATCCTTGGCAGAAGGTGTAAGAAAAATAGATGAAGTAAAAGCAGCAAGAATAATAACCAAAACATAGTTG
Organism: Pontederia crassipes; assembly: GCA_030549335.1. Taxonomy (NCBI): domain Eukaryota; kingdom Viridiplantae; phylum Streptophyta; class Magnoliopsida; order Commelinales; family Pontederiaceae; genus Pontederia; species Pontederia crassipes. The sequence continues at coordinate 11,819,052 of CM060195.1, read as the reverse complement.
CAAGAGTTGTACATTTTATTGCATATTATCTACTATCAGTTCATTTATTAACATTGACTCAAGTTGAAAATCCATATTTATGTAAGTTGGCATAAAAAGTAATGGTGTGAAAAAGAGCCAAGGATCCTTAATGATATTGGTGGATCTCCCATTTCCAACACTAGGAGGGATGTTGATGTGTGTTCGTGAGTGGCCTCAGCATACTTAATAGTTGCAAGTTGTACCCAAGGAGTGGATTGATGGTTTAGTAGTGCAAGGACTCTCTTGGCCAATAGTGCAAATGTCACTGTAGGATCCCAAAGAGCACCAAGAGAGGGAGGGGGTGAATTTGTGTTAAATAAAAAATGTTGATTTCACAAAGATCATCGCAGAAGCACAAAACAAATTCTTTAAAACCTTTTAAAATAAAGCAATTCAGATCATAAAAATAACATGAATGGAGAGAAAGAGAAAATCAAACACTAAGACACGGTGGTTGTTCACGAGGTTCAGCTATACCTTGGCCTACATCCCCGCTCCGACTTGTCGACCTCGAGACTGCCGAAGATTCCACTAATCTCTTCCTTTGTTCCAAATGGGCAAGGAAGAAAGTCATTTATATCAACTACCTTTTCTCCGCTTCGAGAGGCAAAGAAACATCTCCTTCTAGGAAGCTAATCTTTTTCTCTCACTCAAGAGGTAAGATTTAGAACATCTTTTACACAGGAGCTCTCTCTAATTTTTCTGAACAAAAATATTTCTTTCTTTTACAATTCTACGCTCACAAGAGTGGAAGAGAGAAAGAAAGAACACTCTAAATGATAACTACAAGAGAAATGACCTTCTTTTAATTTCATGAAGTTTTGCTTCAATACTTGGATGGGTGCTCTTCCTTCTGATTTTGGCACTCCTTTTATAGGCTTCTGCCAGCGAGAAAGTCATCCAAAAATCATTCCACAATTTTCTCCTTCAAATTTGACCGTTACTGTCCATTTGACTGAGAGATCGGTCGACCGCACATATGGACCGATCGACCAGTACACTTTCTTTTATGAAAAATATGACCGTTGACGAATTTTGCACTGTCCGGTCGACCTGTATTTTGGTCCGGTCGACCGGTACCTCGACGGGTGTAGTCTCGACATTCTGCTGATTGAAATTGAGCATTTTCTACACTAACCGATCGACCTGTGTTCTGAACCGGTCGACCGATATTCTGGTCCGGTCAACCTGTATTCCTGACCGTCGACCTATTTTTCAGCTGGCAGCTCGATCGCCTTGCACTATTTTAAGCATAACTTTTTGCACAATTATCCAAATGAAATATTTTTTTATTCTATAGAAAGCTAACAGAATTCTATACAACTTTGGTATTTATGATTAACCCAAAATCTAATAGTATCATAGTTAATTATTTAATCAAAGTATAGTGCATAAAGTTATTCATTTTTCTTTAAACTTTTTCAGCATTTTAACTTTAATCTTCCGATGTTTGTATCGTCAAAATATAATTTTATACATCACTAAAACTTAGATCCAACAATCTCCCCCTTTTTTATGAAGACAAATCGAGAAATATGAAAAATATATAAGTTGCGAAAAAGTTATAATATAAGTTGTAAAATCTTCAATTTTACTCCTCCTAACACTCAACTTTCCTTACAATGATAGATATTCACATAAGTATAAATTGTAAGGAATTCTTCATATAAAGTGATATTCAAATCATATTTCTCCCCCTTTTATTTCATCAAAAAGAATAATTTGTATATGAAGCATATAGGAAATCATATGTAACTCCCCTTTAATCATGCCATCTTTGAAAAATATTATTTTCCTCTTTTTATCATCTTAGAAATATGTAAAATATTGTATCATAAAGAGTTAGTATTTAAGAAATAAATTCCCCTAAATTTATGACTATTTTATAATGGCGAAATGGAAACAATTTGATGAAGACCAAATATATATATTAATAATCAAAATATGTCATAATACTTTGATACAACAATGATATTCATGATATGTCAAAATAAAGTTTAGTATTCTCCCCCTATCACTATTACCAATTTTAGATGTTCTCTCTTTTTTAAAGAAATAGTAATTTTGAATTTTTGAGTGAAATCAAAGATAGATGATACTTTTACCATAACATTTGTCCCTTCACATTTCCAATTCCTCCTTTGCTTTACATGTGAGGCACACCTGAAAAACAATCATTAAACTTTGGTACCCAAAATTCTTTAGGTCCAATTTTGTTAGTCAAAGTTTCTTTTGGAACCCATATCATCTTATGTTTTGAAGATTTTCTTACTTTGCATTGATAAGCATAATGTCCATAAAATCCACATGCAAAATATGTAATATATTATTTTCTATCGTAGGAATGATTAGACTTCCCATAAGAGTTTTGATGTTAGAATTATCTTTCTTTACATAAGAATTAGTTTTAACATTATTTTGTGAATTTTTCAAAAGATCATTTTCCTTCTTTGCTTTTTCTAAAGAACATGCTAGTTTTACAATTTCACATGCATGTGTAATTTCTAGAGTTTCAATTTCATTTTTTAGGTTTTCATTCTCCATAAAACATATATTCTTTTCTTCTTTTAAATTTTCAATCTCACATCGTAATTTCTCATTTTCTTCTTTAAGTGAGTAATATCTTTTTTATAAGGGAGGAAAGTTCTTTATTTACATCTAAAAAAATATTTTCTTCGGAAGAGCTCGATGAATTATTATTTGAAGGATTAGAAGTTACATCATCGTCGTGTGCCATTAAGCATAAGTATGCTTCATTTGACGAGTCACTTGTTTTATTTGACTCTTCATACTTTTTCTTTTTACCCTTTCGAGATGTTTCTTCTTTGTGATTTTTGTATGATCTTCGAGGAGGCTTCTCATTCATTTCTTTCTTCTTCATCAACTTTAGATACTTATCTAGTTTTCTTGTGTAACGGGCGAGTCTCTTTTCGTCCGCTTCCTCTTTACTTGAGTCTTCTTCATTTGCATTTGCCTTTAATGCCAATGTTTTCTTCTTGGGGGATTTTTCTTCTTGATCTTCTTGGATTGAGATCTCATATGTTAAAAGTGAACCAATAAGATCATCAAAATCCAATTTGTTTAGATCTTTTTCTTCAATCACGGTCCGCTTCGTATGCCATTTGGAGGAGAGATATGGGAATCTTTTCACTTTTTGGGGATTAGTTCTTGGCTCGCCCAATGAGGTTAAACCATTCAAAATATTATTAAACCGAGCAACTTTATCATTTATGGATTCATTTTCATGCATCTTGAAGGATTCTTTGACTTTAACCATTCCTTCATAAGTAGTAATCTTCCAAATTTCGGTTGCACTTTTACAATTAGAAATCCGATTGAAATCTGTTGAATCCAAAGCACAATAAAATATATTTTTGACCTTCCAATCAAGTTTTGAAAAAATATTTTCTTTTTCTTTAGAATCAGTAGGTAACTTTTCATGAACATAATAATCTTTTTCAACTATGTCCCACATGTCGATATCAATAGAACAAATGTATGCTTGTATTCTAATTTTCCAATATTAAAAATTTGATACATTTAAGAGGGGAGGAAGACTAATTGATTGTCCTTCAGCGAAAACAAGTCCACTTGATGCCATGGCTCTTAAGATGGTTAAATCTTAAAATAAAATAATTGAATCTTAAAAAATTTTAGATACGATTAGATCTTAAAACAAGATGATTAAAAAAAATCAAAACAAAAGCAACCCGCTCTGATACCAATTGTAGGTTCCCAAAGGGCATCAAGAAGGGGGGTGAATTAGTGTTAAATAAAAAAATGTCAATTTCACAAAGATCGTCGCAAAAGCACAAAATAGATTTTATAAAATCTTTTAAAATAAAGCAATTCAGATCATAAACATAATATGAATATGGGAGAGAGAGAAAATCAAACACTAAGATACGGTGGTTGTTGACGAGGTTCGGCCACACCTTGGCCTACGTCCCTGCTCCGACTTCTCGACCTCGAGACCATCGGAGATTTCACTAATCCCTTCCTTTTGTTCCAAATGGGCAAGGAAGAAAGTCATTTACATCAACCACCTTTTCTCCGCTTCGAAAGACAAGGCAACATCTCCTCCTATGAAGCTAATCTTGTTTCTCGCTCAAGAGGTAAGATTTAAAATCTCTTTTACACAGGAGCTCTCTCTAATTTTTCTAAACAAAAATGTTTCTCTCTTTTATAATTCTATGCTCACAAGAGTGAAAGAGAGAATGAAAGAAAACTGTAAATGATAACTTCAAGAGAAATGGTCTTCTTTTGATTTTTTAAAGTTTTGCTTCAGTACTTTGATGGGTGCTCTTCCTTCTGGTTTTGGCACTCCTTTTATAAGTTTCTGAGAAAGTTATCCAAAAATTATTCCACATTTTTTTCCTTCAAATTTGACCGTTACTATCCATTTGACTGAAAGACCGCTCGATCACACATATGGACCGGTCGATCGGTACATTTTTTTCATGAAAAATATGACCGTTGGCAAATTCTGCACTGTCCGATCGATTTGTGTTTTGGACCGGTCGATCGGTACCTCGACCCGTACGGTCTCGACATTCTGCTAATTGAAATTGGGCATTTACTGCACTGACCGATCGACCTATGTTCTGAATCGGTCGACTGATATTATGGTCCGGTCGATCTGTGTTCCTGACCGGTCGACCTATTTTCCAGCCGATAGCTCGACCGCCCTGTACTATTTTAAGCATAACTTTTTGCACAGTTATCCAAATGAGATAATTTTTATTTCTATAAAAAGTTAACAAAATTCTCTACAAATTGATATTATGATTAACCCAAAATCTAATATTATCATAGTTAATTATTTAATCAAAGTGTAGTGCATAAAGTTATCCCTTTTTCTTTAAACTTTTTTAGCATTTTGACTTTAATCTTCCTAGGTTTATATCATCAAAATATAATTTTATATATCACTAAAACTTAGATCCAACAGTCGCATGATGTATCTTCCTAACTCCTAATCCACCATTAATTACTATAGGGCTTTTTGAAAGTGTTCCAAGCCACCATATGCATTCTCTTACTATCTCTATTTTTTCTCCATAAGAATCCTCTAGCTAACTTTTTCTAGTGTGTCAAAGAGTTTGAAATGTACATTGCACCCATAGCATAGTTTGAAATGGTGTTAATGATTGATTTAATTAATACAACCTTGCTTGATATTTAGTGTGTTGGCCTTCTAGTCATTTATACGAGTGAAATTTTCAACTAAAACTTGTTGTTGGGTGATGGTAATCTATTTGTTAGAGATCATGACATCAAGATATGTCAAAGGAAGCTTGCCCTATTTAATACAAAGTTGGTGGGTAATGTTTTGTTTAATTCCTTCTACTATTTAGTGTTCTGGGTAGGTAGACTTCATATTTTTGTGAGTTTATCATTTGATTAGTAAGACTATAATAAAGTTCGAGAAAATTCCTCAAACATTTGCGGTTCTTGATGTTTACAACAATAGTAATTAATAAGTCATTTGGATATAATATATGGCTAAGTGAAAAATCATTAATGCAAAAAGGAACTAAGGATCCATCAGCTACAACATCATTCATCAAGGTGGTAAGGACCTTGTGATAGTTATGAATAGGTATGGAGACAAGAGGTCTCATGTCTCACCCCACAATAGCTTTTGAAATATATAGAGAATGTTCCATTGATATGACATGAGAATAGAGGTCATTCAACACATGTCATAATTCACTCAATAAAAACTAGAGGACAATTCATGTAAGTGAGTGCAGTCTTGATTACATGCCAACTAACCCTATTGAATGCATTATTCATGTCCGTCCTAATTATCATAGTATTCTTTCTACCTTTGTTCATAGAATGTGTCACTTCTTGACTAAGTAAGATGTTTATCTTGAATTGATCTGCGAGGTAAGAAGGCAGATTGAAATTTATCAATAATACTATCTAGTGTTGGTTTGCGTCTAAGTGCAAGTATTTTAGCTATCATCCTATAAATTATGTTACAAAGTGCAATAGGTCTGAAATCTATTACTTTGGTTGGGCTAGGCATTTTTGGAATGAAAATTAAGGATGTGAGTGACCATTCTTTAGGTAATTTTTTGGTTTGGAAAAAGAACTATATTTAATCAATGATGTCTTGTCAAATAATATTCCAATTGAATTTGGAAAATTTTAAGGTGAAGCCATCTAGCCCTTGGTCCTTCCCAAGGGCAAGGGACCATAGGCCTTCTATGTATTTCATCTTCAGAAATTGGGGAAGCTAGTTTATCATATCAGATGTTGTTTAGAGCAAATAGGGCAGAAGTTATAGTTGTGCATTACATTGCCAAAAGTTTTTGTAGTTATTAACAAAGGCACTCATGATCTCATTATCATCCTCAAGCTTGGTTCCATAATCAAATTTAATAGATTGGATTAAGTTGTACTTATATCTGATCATAAAATTTAAATGGAAAAATTTTGTATTCGTATCACCCTTTTCATCCATTTAACTCTATATTTTGACCACCACTTGATTGTAATTTGTCTCAGGATTGGAACATGTAAGTGATAAAATACTCTAATGTTCTCCAACTCCTAGTTAGTAAGTCCCGAGAACTCATCTTTTAGTTCTAGTGTGCTAATTTGACTTTTAAGTTCAAAGACTTTGTTTTCCAAGGACCAAGATGTTCTTTGTTCCATTCTAGTGTTTTATGTTTAACCTCTTTGATAGACTTATGTATGGATGTGTTAGGAAGTCTTTGGTACCAAATATCTTTGACAATTTGATGTGCTTTAGGGTATTCCAACCAAAAGGCATCATATTTGAACTGATGTGGTTTCATATCTCTAGAGTTGGAGTTGAATAAAATTGGGTTATGGTCATAAATTGGACACCATTTATAGGTATATCAATAACTCCATGTGCGTTTGATCTAATGATCATAAAGGGCAAGCACCCTTTTTGTCATAAGCTTGTATGGAGGTGTTAAAATCCCCAATTAAATCCCATGGGAAGTCCGCCATATGAAGTTCAATTAAATCATGCTATAGATACATTCAAATATCTGATATGGTACTAGCATACTGTAATATTACAACTTTAATTCGCATATAATCACATAGGTTAATATTATATCATATGATTGATAAGAAAAAAGATGATATATGTGTTAAGGCATAAGTTGGAACACATAGTGTTTGATAGCTGAAATTGATGAAAATTCGCTCAAGGCATGAAAATATGATTTTTTAAAATGTTAAAATTAAAAAAAATAAGTACCGCAATTGTTTCTAGTATCAAGGGATTCTAGAAGTGATTTTTAATAAATTTTAAGACGTTTTTTAGTTAGATAAATTGTAGACGCATAATCAAAAAATTGTAAATCATGATTTTTGTTCATTGGACAAAAATTCAAGGTTATTTATCTTTGCAAATATTTTATTTGAATCCAAATAAGGATAGTCTCTTATTTACATGTAATGTCTTAAGTAAATAAATAAATAAAATGTAAATATTGTCAACTACAAGGGTAACTTCATACCTTCAACTTGGTTGACCTTAAGTCAGTTTTCCCCAACCTTATCGCTTATCATATAGAGGTTTTTAACACTTCCTCTCATCCCTTTACCTGCCCCATCTATTCTCCAAAGGAAATAGGAAGATCTTCTAGCACTTGGAGAAAAATGGAGAGGAAAAAGGAAACTAGGGTTCTAATTTGTGGTGTGTATTTGATTCTTTTATGTATTTTAGTTACATAATTTCCTAATTAGGGTTCCTTTGAACCTTTCTATCTTACCCCTTCTTTGATTTTGATTAACTATGGGGTTCAACCCAAGTGTTCATGAGCAGGGTAGCCCTAGATATGTTCAATTTGTTCCCGAAGCTTTAGTTACCCATTTCTATATCTTCGGTTACTACCAAAATTATAAAATTTACTATGATTGATCCTCTCAAAGTCTATTTTAAGCTTTGTAATCAAGTTAATCAGATGTGTAGAGATCTTCTCTTCTTTAACATGCTATCATTCTATCGCCGAAACTGTTACCCGATTTTGTAAATAATGTAGTAAATTCAATATATCATGTAATTCATTGATAATTTATGGTCGTAGAGGTACTGATGTTAGGTTTCGTTTATAGTTGGAATCGCTCGAAAATAATCTGTTTAGTGAAAGTTATAAAGGTTGAAAGAACCTCCCTCAACTTGTCAGAATGCAACTTAGGGCAGAACATGTTAGAATTTCTTAGATTTATGATTCGTAGTTCAAAAAGATATAAAAGCTAGAAATTTTAGTAGGAATTCTACATATAGAGAAAATTTAAATTACCAGAAGTTATTTTTTATTTTGTATAAATGATAAACTTAAGGTCACTCAGTTGTCAGAATATAGAAATAATATGAAATTTTGGTTAATTAAGAGCTAAGTAAAATTGGAATAATTTGATTTTTTTGAGAACTAATCATAAGGAAATAAAATACAAAATTTTCACATATTAGATTTTCTGCAATTAGGAGCTAAGTAAAATTGGAATAATTCGATTTCATTATTTATATTAAGATATATGAATTCTATTTCGTAAGGTATGCAATCTGCCAAGGTACAAGATAAATTTGGTTTTATTATTTATATTAATATATATGAATTTTATTCTATATAAGACTAAAGGTACGAGGAGTTTATATAATTTATCATTGTTGCATCCCTGTAGGACATGTTGGTTTGCACACCATATTATTGATAAGAACGTTATAGGATCGGAAGAATAATAAGGGAAAAAAAGTAATTTGATATCACTCATATCAGGTAAGTTGGTTTCTCCTACTCTATGTATTCACCTCTTATTAATTCGATGTGACATTGACTGTTATACGTATTGTTATATGTTTTTGTTCCTATGAAAAGTATATCTGAATGATTATTTGGTTGTGCATTCGAAGCATATATGATATGTCATGGTTGGATTTTATAAAATTCAATCCTAATCTATTTGAATGAGTAATCGATGTATTGTGAGATAGAATTGACATATGATGAATCATGCATCTACACCTGCTTGTATCATGCATCTACATTTATGGTGGTTGGAGCAGAGTGCTACATCGTTGTTCCAATATATCATTTTGTTCCCTAAAAATAGGATGAGATAAGATGGAGTTAAGTGCTAGACCGTGAGCAATGTTTTCAGAACCGGACCGGCGGTCGGACCGGACTCTTTACTGGGTCGCGGTTGGATTGGTCCAATCGGGTTCGACCGAATTGAATCGGATTTTATTAAAATAATATTAGTTGTAATAACTATAATAATATAATATATGAATATTGTACTAATAACCTATTAAAATATTAAAAACTAATATAACATAATTTTATTTATTAAAATTTTTAATAATGATTAACATTTAAATATAAATATATTATTACTAATTTAGTATCTATTATTTATTAATGATAGATGCTATATTAATAAATTTTATCCTAAATTAATCTTATTTCTTTTTTTCTTTAATTCCACTTTCCTTTTCATTTCCTTTATTTATGCCTTTTAATAATTTTCCATTTTAATGTTAATCAATTTTGAACACTTACCTTTTTATTTCAATTCCTATTTAATTTTATACATATCATACTCCCTCCTTTTTTACCTTTCTTACATTCCTTTCCTTTTTCCTTTTTTAACTCTCCTATTTTTATCATTTTTAAATTTTATTTTTCAAAACTTGAATTGAACTGGGTTGAACTAGTTCAACATAAAAAATGATTTTGATATCAAAATGAACCGAATTATCGACCGATTCGTGGTTCAACCGGCCAATCCAGTTCAATTTTGATAACATTGACCGTGAGGGTGGAGCCACCTCTAGAATCCATATGGACCACATCTAAAAGTCATCTATCTCTTTCTAATATGTTCCCATGAAATAGGATGAGATAAGATGGAGCTAAATATCATGCGGAGTTAAGTGCTATATGATGGGAGCCACCTCTTAAAGCCATCTAACACTTTTTGATTTGTTCCTCAAAAATAGGATGAGATAAGATGGAGAAATGAAATTGGTTAAACCATGTTTGTTTACATTTTTTATTTAAGTTAAGAGAGGTGGAGTAGGGTGGAGTGGGGTGAAATAGCTAAACCCTTCAAACACTATATTTTTCATTTTAGCAAATTGGTGAAATGAGAAGGAATGAACAATTTTAGACCAAATTAACCCCTACTAACTCCTCTTTTATTACCAAATAAAATCATTTCTCTTGTTACAAAATTAAACCATCTCTCTCTCTTTTCCTTTTATATGAATATATGTCTATTATTTTTTACTTTTTAAAATATATGAATAAAATAATTCAAAAAATAAATAATATAATAAAAATAGAAAAATAGACAAAAAATAAAATAGAAAAATAAAGTAAGTGGTAAAGTAATAAATATTTATTACTCATTAGATATTATAAATCGTTCATATATAATAAAGGGTAAATATGACTTTTTAGTAAATAAAACTTCTATTCTCTATACCATCATTTTTTACAACTTACTATCCAAACATGATCTTTTTAATGACACAACACTCTACCATCCTATCTCTCACTACACCACCCCATTATACCCCTTCATTAGTTAATTGCCAACCAGACCCTAAGTATCGTGCGGAGCTAAGTGCTACATCGTGACAAATCATATTGGGAGCCATCTCTAGAATCCGTATGGGCCACCTTTGTAAGCCATCTATCAAGGTGATCTGTGCATTCATATGAGAGTGTTATATTCGCATTCATATGTTCAATATGTTTAAGTAATAGTGATTGTAAATTAAGAGTGATGCTTTTTATTAGAATGTTGTATTTGTAATTATCAAATGTATGAAAATACTTATTTTGTTATTGTGATTATTGCATGTATTTTTATGTCTCTTTGAATTGATTAGTTGGTAACACATAGGCTATGAGCCAATTTATTGAGTTATTTTGCTCATTATGTTGTTTTTAATATTTTTTTTCAAATTAGTATAGCTTCTTGGATCGTGGAAGCTCATAATCTTAGCAGTGTTTAACTCTTTCGATGTAAAGATAATGATAGGAGTTGTTATTCTCATGTCCTTTTGTTAGGATATCGAGAGAATTTGTTATGTGTTATTTTGCAATTTGTAAGAAGACAAAGTCATTTTGTGAAATGTAAAACTTAAGAAAGTTGATTTGTTTTGAATGATTATCATAAATTGTATAATTTGTTTAGTGATATTTTTATTCTTACGTTATAAAAATCATCATTTTTGCATTCCTTCATAATTTTGTTTGATCATCTGTAATAAATCGTGAACTCTGATTTAAATTGCGGGTTAAATTGGGGTCGTGACACATACACACCACAAGTAAGAAGGAAAGTAAAAGAGTCAATTGATATAACTACATGTAGTAATTGGGTAGAGGTATAGATTTGAGTTACCTTAATAGTATTATTGCCATGCTAAGATTATGCCACCAGAGGAAGATATACCTAGAGCAGTAGGATAGTTCCAATTCTTACCTAGGTAACGTGCAATAATTTGTGATGATTTAATTGTTGTATGTGTATCCTGCAAAACTACTAGGTCCAGCTTATGTTCTCTGATTATGTTGACGAGACAATTTCGGACCCAGTTTCTTAAAGTCCCCCAACAATTCCAAGATAAGATCTTCATTTGTTAAGGACAAGCACTTCTAGACCATGGTTTGAAACTTGTTTTTCTATTTGCGCATATGTTGGAGTGACATTAGTAGTAGACATAAGTTGTGTTCGCTTAGGCTTACCATTCCCTAGGACTTTTTTCACATTTATCGTCTTCCCCTTGAGCTCCACTATCGGCATGGACTTTAGCGCTCGATGTGTCATGTCCTTCTTATGCGTTGTCCTTGACTGTGGAATGAGGTCAATGTCCTCTAGCTCTGCCTCAGAGTCTCCTTGTGAGGATGACCTCGGAGAAGAAGGGCCCTCGGACGTAGAGAGCAGTGTGCTCACATGACTCACCAGCGTACCGTGATCCCGACCGCCAATCGGCATGGATGAGGGCGAGGGTGGTTGAAGGGGCCCCAGAATATATGACAGGGATTTGGTGTATTAAGGAGATGGCTGAGGTATTGTGATAGGGGATGAAGCACCACAGTTCGTAGATCTTAACGAGGGAATGGGAGAGCTGAAGTTGGAGGTGTTTGGGTTTACTTGGCAATGGGTTCCATACAATTAGATGGATCACCATCATTGGATTCATGAGCCATGTTGTTGGAAAAGTTAGGCTGGGTATGTGGTACAGTATAGCCGTTGTGGGATGGTTGTGTAATGTTGGATTTTTGGATTTTCTTAGATTAGATTCATCTTGTGCTTGTGTTAAACGGTTAGATGTGTCCTTTAGGCATGCCCTCTCCTTCGTGGGATCTAGGTCAGCAGTCTCCACAGTGCCTGCAGCTGATCATCGGATCCGCATCCAGTGTGAGCAGGGTTGATGGGTTAGAAATGCACCAGATTTTGGTTCGCCGGATGCTAGAGCAAAATCACAGAGCCGCCTGTGGGCTTGCCCCTATTTGTTCCAGAAGTCGATCGTCGCCTTCTGGCATCCATGGACCATAAAGTAGAATTTTATTGGTTGTATTTTTCTTACAGACAAGATCGTCCGACAAATCTAAGGTCATCGTCGACGTCAATTGGCAGTTCTCAAATCTATGTCCTATTCTACACATCTGAAACAGAAGGTTGGTAAACCCTCATATAATACTTTCTGGAAGTATTTGACTTTTAGGGAGGCAAACCCAAACTCCTTATTTAATAGTCTGGAAGATCTAACTCCACACATCCGTGTTGAGTGACCATCAAACTCCAGATCCTCTAAGCAAAGCGAGGTTCCAAAACATGTTGCAATGCGTCAAACCGAGTCAAAGTTGAAGAGCTCATAAGCTAAATTCGGTAGTTAGCTCCATAGGGCCATGGATGAGAGGGTGTCTGCACCGGTTAGAAGAATGACATAGCTTGGCTAACATGAAGAACATGTCCATTGAAGATCCATGGGCCATGTGTCAAAACCATGAGTCTATCATGCATTGAAGAGAAAATAAAAATAAGAAAATGGTTGGCTAGCTTCACAATCTTGGGGGCTACTGGAGGTCCAGAGATTTGTGATGGCCACCTTGAGTATCCAAACCTCCTCCTTGCTCCCGATGAAATGGCTAATTAAACTGCTCTTTCCTTTGATCTGGCCTCGACTTTGGTTGTTAGGATAAAAACTTCTTCTGTAATTGCCTACTGAAATCCATTCCATTGACGGGGAGATATCAACACAAGGTTTTTCTTTGTTCCCACGGACAATTTCAGACCAAGATCTAGACTGTGAGGAGGAAGGGTTATGTCTGGTGGAAGAGGGAGTAAAAGAATGTTGAGTAAATGAGGTGTCGTCAGGTTTGTTTGCATTGATGGTGAGCAATTGGTGATTGGGAAGGGGGAGGGGTGGTTGGAGGTTTTAGGGTTGGGGTGGAGGAGGAAGCTTGGTGGTGTTGGGGGGTGGGGGGGGGGGGGGGGGGGGGAGTTGGTCAGGCGGGCGCATCGTTCCTCTATTGTTGTGGAGATAGAGCTCGCTTAGTTTGTCATAGCATACAACTTGTAGTTCTTGACTCGAGCTCATTCCTAAAGTTTTAATGCCACTCTTTTTTACACTATTTTACTCCTATGTAAATTATATTTCTATATAATATCAAATAAAAAATAAATGACACTAAGAATTTGGGAGTGATAATAAAAGATTCCCATTCATAATATTTGTTGTCCAAAAATTAATTCCAAGATATTTTCTTGTCAATTATTATGTCTAATCTAGCGTCTGTACATTTTGGCTCTTTTAAGCCTAATTTGCTTTCATTTTTACTCTTATTTTCTTTCTAATGAGTTTTGTCTAAGAGCATTTTCTTGAACACTTGAATATTATTTTCAGTCATTACATTTGCATCTCAATAAATTAAAAAGAAAGGAACAAATAAAATCTGATATTTTAATTATATTAAAAAAATATAACATAGTTTCCCTTTAGATTTTCATGTCCATTGAAACTACTATGAAAATAGGAAACTACAAGAGATATTATGGTCCGCCCGTTACATATCCTTTAGATTTTAAAAGCATATCCGACCCAGAAGGTAGGATCGATCGAAATGGTGTTCAGACATTAATATGATCCATAGATTGTCTAAAACCTAGCCATAAGATTGATTGATCCGGTCAAATCTAGTCGAACCCGAGTTTAAACAATCAATCAAATTTTGATGATCCAATGGTATCAAGTTGGAAATAAAAAAATATTGGGACCATATTTTTTTATAACTAATTGAACATTTTTTGGTTTAGCAAATGTTTAATTAATTGAATTAATTTATGTTTATTTATAATATTATTTTACTTTAATTATTTTATTTTACTTTATTATTAGTGTATTTGTGATGCAAGGTACTACGTACTAAGAATATTATAATAATCTTTTAAAGCTATTTTAACTTTTATCATTTATATATTTAGTTCGATCATCTAGTTTAATTTGGTCGGACTTGAACTGACACAAAATATATGTACTATTTATCCTTGGATGGTTGCTCATGACGGTTGCATATGGACTTAGATACTTAACATACTATGACGTACTTTGCATAGATCCTAAACATGCTATGATACCAAACTATAGCACCTTAAAAATTCCACCCTAAAAGTTGGGGCATTGAGGGGAATTCGGTAGTGTTAGCCCATTCTCCATCCGAATCTTAATAATGTCATAGGATCATAAAAAAATCCAATGGAATACTTTAAGGCTGTGTTTGGTTCGTGAACAATGGCCAGAACTTGGCCTTGTTCAGCCAAACACAGTGGTCACGTGACGTCTGGCAAGAACTTGCCGAAGGCAAGAATGTTTTTGTTTTTTTACATTTTTTATGTCATGTCAGTCGCAACTTTTGACTTTTTTTTCTTTCATCTTTTTTTAATTATTTTATAATGTATGTATATATAATTTAGTATATATTAATACATTATTAATCATCTTATAAAATAAATTATTAAGTATAGTTAATTAAAAATTATGAAATATTTAGTTCTTATAATTAATAAATACTTTATTAATTAAACTTGTCAATTATTTTTAAAAAAAATTACATTATATTTGGACCGTAAGATGTACGTAAATTATTATATTTGGATATTTAGATTTACATAAATTATAATATTAATAATATTTAAAATATTTAATGAAATAAATAAATGAAATAATAACATAATAATTTATGTAAATTATAATATTAATAACGTATTCTTATTTACTATCATTTTATATCTCATAAAATAATAAAATATATTCTTAGTTCTTACTTTTTAACCAAACACCTACTAAAACTTATCTATCAAATCAACTTTTTAAATCTCCATCATTACACTTTTTCATCTAAACATCAACTCAAACTTTTCAATCAAATCGATTAGTTCTCGAGAACTTATGGAAACTTGAAATCCCCAATCCAAACACAACCTAATAGAACATTTGTAACATCACGTCATAGGAAATAAGAAAAACATTCATTATTCATAAAACATTTCTAAATAGGAACCTTAGAGACTCATTACCTTATTTGTTCTTATGCCATGTGCAACTTCGGCATCATGAGCTGAGCCTCTATTCATACTATTAATCAACTACCTGCTCAAATTCATAGTGCATGATTTTCCAATTAGAGTATGTAAAAGTCATGTCATGAAATGCATTTTAAGCACGATACTGCATGCTTCATATAAATAGTTCATATAAGGAAAGGAACATGCATGTATGTCATGTACCTAATCATATGATCTACGTGTCAATCATCAGTGTCATATCTTCAGTAGCATGGAATAATATGTAATCATTTTGATACTAAAGCATGGAAAAATAGTCATAAGTTAGTTCATGCATCAAGTGACCGGTAGTTGCCATTTCTTTGCGTCAGTAAACCTCATCGAAGTTGCTTTATAACTCATTAGATCTCACTTTTGTGGACAATAATTCAGTTCAGTATGATTCTTCGATCTTATCAGAAATTAATCATATTGTTACCCTCACAATATGCAAGCTAGGGCTCAAAGCCAAAGCTCCCATCACTCGAAGGCGAGTATAAATATACATGACGTTGCCGATAAAATACTATTATTCATAAGGAAATGCTAACTTCAAGATTCAGGGAACAATTATTCCCCAAGGAAATGCTAACACACAAGGAGTAGGGCATAATATTTCCTGACAATGGGTTGATGGGAGACAAGTAACAATATTCTTCAATTTAGTTCGTTATATTTTTCAATCAACAATCAATTATTCGTCTCTCAACTTCAAATTTTAACATATTTATGGAGGAACATGCATCTCGTGTATCTAGATGATAGCGAATAGCATCACATATTAAATGTACAAACAAGCATAAGATATTATACATCACAAATCATTTCAGATTATTTAAAGAGAATGCATAATATTAATATGACAATAGTTGACATAAATAATATAATAGACTGCTTTCCTTCTTTAACAATTATGACACATCATCAATAAAAAAATTATAACTCAATATATAAACATTATTTCTACTTTATTCCAATTTTCATTAAAAATAATACTTTCATAAGAATCACATATAAAATTTATGGAATTTATCTTTTTGACATTTAATCCCATAAATTCATAAAGCCATTTATCTTCGTAGTATTCTCACAATAGACACTAAAATATTAATAACTTTATCTATACTTGCTCTTTTTAGATGATTACAATTTCCACATAAAGATAAAATAAATCTTTGACTTGTTCATAAATTCAAAACCCTAATTCAATATTTCCAAATTATGAAAAATTTTACAATTTTGTTTCGATGTTACCCGAGATAGCATGATAGTAGTCTGCTTTTTAGATCATAATTATTTTTATATATCTTCAATATTCGAATTTCTATAAAAACTAAACTTCGAGGACTTTCCATTCATATATTATTTGTAATTTTTAAATAAGTAAAATATATCCAAATAATTATTGTAAATACAACTACAAATTTCGACAAATTGGATCAACATAAATCATGCAATCCTCAATCAAAATCCCTATAAAAAAATAGTGTATTCTTAAGTCTCTCAATCTAAACAAACACATCATTGAGAAGGAAGAGAATGCTAGAATCCCCTTTACATATTTTAATATTTAGATCTTTTTCTTTTTTTTCTTCCTCTTCCTCTTCCTCTTCCTCTTCCTCTTCCTCTTCTTCTTCTTCCTTTTCCTTGCTCCTCAAGTTCTTCCTTCTCAAGACCTAGCCATCAAGAGATTTAGGTGCCATTTGGTTGTAAAATATTTTTAAGCGGAATAAACTAACGGAATATGATATTCTTGAAAAAGTAAACATATTTCTATTTTTAATAGAGTTTGATTCAAGAATATCATAATTTAAAAATATAATATATTATTATAAATACTTTACATTTATTAATATTGCTAATACAAAAATAATAAAATTATAACATATGATAAAATTATAAAAAATAAATAATTAATTAAAAAGTGGAAACGATGAGAATATGGCTATTCTTTCATTTTGAAAGAATATAAATATTCTCGTCGTGCAGATAAAAAATAGTGGTATTATATTTTTCAACACGGTTTCATAAAAAATGAAATTTGACCAATATATTCTTATTTTTCGACGATGTCTGACAATATTTTCGAAATAACAAGATATTTTATAATTTGTTCTATAACCAAATGATCCCTTAGGTGGAGAAAAGCAGTAAATAAGAAAAGAAAAATATGACACCTCAAATAAAAGTATGAAGTGTTACAAATCCAGTGTGTAGGAGCAATGTTTTCATAACCGGACCGGATTCCTTATTGGATCACATTTGGACCGGTCCGACGAAATTCGACCAAATTGAACTAAATTTTATGAAAATAATATTATTTTTAATAGTTATAAAGATATAATTAAGTTATATGATATAGTATGTGAATATTGTACTAATAACCTATTATTAATAATAAAAAATTAATACAACATAATTTTAATTATTAAATATTCTAATAATAATAAATAATAATGATTAATATATTATTATTAATGATGATAGATTCTATATTAATGAAGTTTATCTTAAATTATTTTTTTCTTTAACACTTTCCTTTTTATTTCCTTTATTTATGCCATTTAATAATTTTATATTTTAATGTTAGGCAATTTCAAATATTTACCTTTTTATTTCCATTCCTATTTAATTTTATACATGTCATATTCCTTTCTTCTTTACTTTTCTTATATTTCTTTCTTTTTTTCTTTTTTAACTTTCCTATTTTTATCATTTTTTATTTTTTTTTCAAAATTAGAATTGTATCGATTCAATCGGTCTAATCAACCGACCGATTCAACTAATTTTTCTCGGTTCAACATCAAAAATGATTTTACACTTTAACCCGACGGAATCACCGGTCAGTTCGTAATTGAATCGATTTTCATAACATTGCTTAGGAGCATACAAATCTAAACCTAAATCAGACCGATCCAATTGAAATTGCTGACTTAAATGTCCTAAATGTAGACCTACCCTACGACTCTCGTTACTGTTGCTGTTTGTTTAGGGGTGGGACCCACCTCATGGACCTACTCATCCCTCTACACCTCTCGGACCGGTCAACTGTTCCACATAGAGACGCTATAAGTACCCCTGTTTAGTAGGTTACGTTTTCCACCTTGGATCTCATGAGATCCAACAGCTGTCATCTACGTGGAAAGCAATGTCGTGTCATGTGGTCCCACTTTTGTGGGTTTCCGGTGACGCTCCTTTTTTACCATTGGTTGGAGAGTCGGAGAACAGAACCCTCGAAAAGGGCATGAGGCTTGTCCTCCTTATTTTTTTTTCTCAAAAAAAAAAAAAGAATTAGTTAACTAAGACTTTTAATTCCTCTTATATTGTTTTTTCAATTGCCACCGAGTAGAAAGTTTAATTATTACCTTTTCCTCTAATT
Source organism: Pontederia crassipes (assembly GCA_030549335.1). Taxonomy (NCBI): domain Eukaryota; kingdom Viridiplantae; phylum Streptophyta; class Magnoliopsida; order Commelinales; family Pontederiaceae; genus Pontederia; species Pontederia crassipes. The sequence continues at coordinate 11,800,034 of CM060195.1, read as the reverse complement.
TATATCATAATTTAAAAAATCGAGATCTCAAAGAAGAATAAACTATTTATCAATTGATCTCCAACTATTTTAAGACTATATAAGCGACGAATTTAAATAATTTACATTTTTCAAATATTCTTTTAATTTCTCATGAATGATGTTACTTTTAAGTGAAAGAAAAAGATTGAATCATAGAAACACGTTCCAATTTTTATCTCACTTAACTTTTTATTTTTGCATGAAATATTATAGTATTTAATTAATCACATATATAGTATATATTATCATAATTTTTATTTAAAAAATATTAAAGATTTATTCAATAGTTATTAGATAATTAAGTGGATGATATATCATCAATTTTTTAAAATGATTTTAGTTATTAATATTTTATAATTTTATTCGAGTTTAATGTCATATCAAATTAATGAAAATTAGTATGTATAAATATAAGAAAATATTGAATTCATATTTCATGAATAAAAAAGCTCACCTGCGTCAATTTTAATAAATCCAATTATCAAGATTATGACAGACATGGACTGACCAGAAAGGAGTTAAATTTGCTATGGAAAATTATTAAAAAAATTGGAATAATACACATATAATAAATTATAACTTAATTTTTTGTCTGGGTCTGATGATAGATGGAAACCGCATCTAAATTAAAGGTTATTGTTGTTTATTTTTTTGCGACTAAATCTATCACCAATTCCAAACGTTTAGAGTCATTAAATCTATCACCAATTGGTTAATTGAAAAGCTTATAAAAATTTCAGTTGATGGAGAAATATTTGTATTAATCAAGACTATTTATGGATAGACATGAGAGAACCTTTTTTTATAAAAAAAGCGTCATTTTGGAAACTAAATACTTTTAAAAAATATTAAATATATTTATTCATAATGGTGCATTAAGAAGTTTCTAACTTGAATAATGAGAATTATGGTTTTCTTAATTTGAACTCGATCAGATATTTTCAAAACATTTTGGCAGTATGTTTAAAATCGGACCGATCCTATCGGTTCAATCGTAAATTAGCCATTGATCTGGTTTGGTTTAGTATTAAAATTGTTTTGTTAAAAAATCGGATTGAACCGGGTCAATTCAGTTTTTTCAAAAAGAGTAAAAAAAGTTGAAATAATGGAAAATAATAGAAAAAAGAAAAGTATATTATAGTATTAATGGTGGAATAATAGGAAGAGGAGAAAAATAAGGGATTAGATTTGATAGGAGAAGAATAAGGAATTAGATTTTATAGAATGAATATAAAAAAGGATATTAATAATAAGGAAGTTACATTTGAATTTGAAAATGAAAGATAGGAAGGTAATAATAAAGTCAAATTTAAATAAAAGAGAAAATTTTCATAAGATGATAAAATTTAATTCATTATAAATAATTTATATTAAAAATTGAAACATGAATAATATAATAAATTTTATAGGATGATCATGAAAAAGTAAATAGATAATACTAAAATGTGGGAAAATAGTATAATGAAAGATTCAAAAAAAAAAGTTATTCATGAAATTAGCTTATATATACGATTTAAAATATAAAAATAATTTTCTACTATTTGATTAATTTAAAATGATGATAATATACTTTGTATTTGATTACTTATTATCTTTTATACTTTAATTTATAATATATTTTTTTAAAGTAATATAAATAATATTATTTTAATAAAAATATAATTCAATCCGATTGAATTGATGGAACTATGACCGAGTCGATCGATTCGACGGTCCAGTTTTAAAAACTTTGCATTTTGGCCGGTTGCCCTTTTAAGCAGGGGATATGAAATGGCCATTAACCACTTCACGTCTCCAAAATGCACCTACCGAGAGACCTAATTCTCCGCCCCTTCCAACTGCGAACAGCGCTAAACGTTAGGGCTATTTTAGGAATTCAAGTAGATTTTGGGTTTATTAAAAATACGCCAATTTACTGCCCTGCCATCTGGATCTGGTCACCTCCACTTGTACGGGTAGTTGGCCCGTGATGAAAGCTACGGTCACTACTGGTGAGGATAGTTGTTCCTTATCCTTCGTCGTGTGTTTTTTTAAGCATCGTTATTTCATTCAAAAAATATTCTGCTGTCATTTTATTTTGTTTTGTTTTGTAAAAGTACCCGTACCATATAATAATAATAATAATAATAATAATAAGTTTTTGAAGCGACAAATAGATTAGCCTCTTTTATATTTTTCCTTTTTTTTTAATGCTCAACTCTCTAACTTTCTCCTGTAACTCCTATTCCTTGCATTTCAAATCGGATCAATTTTGAGTTAGAGGAGAAATTGTTGTTACTGGTCAACGCAAAGCGTTCAAATACAAAATGAATAAATTAAAAAAGAAATAGAGAGATCAAAGTCCGCATTCGGCACACATACAATATGTTCAAAGCAATTGCATGGTACTTTCTTTTTCTTTTCTTTTCTTTTTTTTTTTGTTGGCCTGGGAGTGTTGGATTTTGACTGCCAACAGGCAACCATTCATGGTGTGCGTTTTTGCAAATACTTGTCAATAAGATTTGCTGGTCGTACATGCAACCAACTTACAGAAAAAAGGTGACAACTTTATGAGCATTTTGTTCAACATTTTCAGACCAAGATCTATTCAACGAAGAAATATAACTCTTTTGAAAAAAGAAAAAAAAAGCATCTCGAATGAATTTTTAAGTTGAGAAAAAAAAACGGGGTCATGTTCGATGTCTTGCCATTTTGTCCTAATAATATATTACAATAAAAATCAATTTGAAATAGTTTGGGTGGACTTAAATTCTGGACCGTGTCATGGATTAATAATCCAATTGTTCTTATTATTTAAACATATCACAAATTTTGTTTTTACCATTAATAATGAGATGAACTTGAGTAAAAAAAAATCATAACATGTTGCACATGGATGCTAATTCATTCACCATATCATGCAAATATTGCACGAATATATAGTTCATTCACCATATCATACAATGATGTGTGTGAAAGGGCAAAAACTATTATATTTTGTGTTAAATTATTTTTTTTTTCTGTCACTAACTCGAAGCCTAAAATAATATGTAAACCAAAATTGTAGTAATCTGTATTGAGAAAAAAACTATTTATATTATATTGTTTGGATTTGTAAGAATAAGCGTTCAAAAATATTAATTGCTTATGTTTTTATCCACCTTTTTAATAAACATATTAAAATTGTTTTTTTTAGTGTAATACAACATTTTGGTAATTCCGAAATGTTCTCCTTTATTCAATACGGCACTGTAAGCTTCAATAATATATATACATATATCTTACGGGGGAAGAGGCGGAATTGGATGAGAGAGAGAGAGAGAGAGAGAGAGAGAGAGAGGCATCTTTGCCAGCGAGGAAGTTGAAGGATCGACGCTTTCAAAGAAAGGGAAAGAACTGTGGGAGCAGTAGAAGTAGGAAGTGGTGGGAGGAGGCGAAGGCGAAGAAGGAGAAGATACAAAAGGGAAGAGGGAGTGGGGTCATGGGTCCATAGAGAAGCAGAGCAGTCAAAGCTGTCATATTTTGTTGTTCTTCTTTTTGTTCCTCTCCTTCACCGACTTCATATCCCCCCTTCTCTGAGAGCTCGAGTGCGCGGCAAAAGGGGAGGGATTTGGATCGGTTCCTGAAGGCTCTGGCTGAGTGAAGGTGGAGGCCTGGCGGGTGGTGGACATCTGATGCCTTGATGACGACGATGGCGGCCTCCTCTTCTCTGCCTGTGGAGAAGAGGCACTGGTGGCTCACCAACAAGAAGGTGTTCATCTTGAGTCTGAACGATGACATATTGCGAAATTTCGACATGCATTTAGTTTTTGTGGCTTGTATAGTTTTATTGGTTTCTAGTTTGTGCCTGCAAGATTGCTCTGCTTTGGCTTGCCAACAGAACGGTGATCTCTCCTCTGTGTTCTGTTCTATCGCTTGTTCCGTCATCAAATCTGGATGGAAAACGCAGACTTCGTTTGATGTGATTCTGTGTTCGCTTTCTTTTATACACATGAAAGGGAATCATTGCGTTGCTATGTTTTTTATCCATTTTGTTTTGTTATTCTTATGTGATGGCATTCGATTTATATATAAAAAGGCGATTTTTTCTCTTTACGGGTTTTCTTGTGCATCAAAATCTGATATTCTGGGTCTGTTTTGATGGTGATCAGCTCGTTGACAAGTGCCTCCGGGAAGCACGAGCGCTCTTCGCCACGCAAGAGCTCTCCAATGTGTCCGCCGCCGTTGGCCTCCTCGACGCGGCCCTCGCCGTCTCGCCGCGCCTGGAGGAGGCGCTGGAGCTCAGGGCGCGGTCCCTCCTCTTCCTCCGCCGCTTCCGCGACGTGGCGGACATGCTGCAGGACTACATTCCCAGCTACAAGATGGCCGGCCCCGGATCCTCCGGCGGCGACGGCGGCGACGACTCCTCAAACTCCCTAGGCTCTGCCGTCCCCATCCGGGAGCGCGCCAAGCTGCTGTCTCCCCGCTGCGAGCGCTCCTCCTCGGACGACGGCGGGCGCTCGTTCCTGTGCTTCTCGGTCGCCGATCTCAGGCGCAGAGTGCTCGCCGGTTTGTCGAAGAACTCCAGCCGGGAAGGGCAATGGAGGTAAGCGCTACCAGGCGGTGACTGCATTGTCCTCTCAGAATTAATTATGGTTTCGCTTTTTATTGGATTAATTGTGCCAAATTTAATCAAATGGTCAACCTCGAAATAAATAATTCAAGTTCCAAACATAAATTTTGCTACTTTTTATGTCGTTCTCAGGAAGCCAACAATCATAGATTTTGGTGTTTCTCAACTAATGCACACCAAATTTTGGACAAATATGTATATATATATATATATATGAAATTAAATGGTTAAAACTCTTCAAATGTCAGCTTATAAATAAAATAGTATAAGCTCGAGAATGTAACCTATATCATATTATTATTTAATATATATATATATTTTTTTTTTTTTTGGGATCACTTGTCATGGAGTGCATGAAAAAGGGTCGCACAACAGTTTGTCCAATACATAGTGTGAAGAGTGTGTAGTGTAGTACTATCATTACAGTGAACAGTTCAGAGTTCAGACTCACCCACCCTTACGAATGGAGAGGGAGAGGGAGAGGGAGAGGGGGAATATATTCCTTTATTTTGCTTATCAGCCAACTTTATTAGTTCCTTGTTAAACGCTTCTTCAACTTAATTGGGGGAATCTTTTGCTGAATTGATCCGGTTCGATAATACGGTCGCCAATGGTGATTGTTAGATATTTGGTTGCTAATGACTCGGTGCTCTGCTCTTCCAGGTATTCGGTGCTGGGCGAAGCTTGCAGCCACCTCGGCCTAATGGACGATGCCATGGTGCTTCTCCAGACCAGCCGCCGCATCGCCTCCGCCGCGTTCCGCCGGGAGTCCGTCTGCTGGTCCGACGACAGCTACGGCGCTTCCGCTCCCGCGCGGCCGCACGAGTCAGAGTCCGCGGGGCAGCTGCTCGCGAGCATCAAGCAGCTGCTGCGGAAGCGCGCTGCGGCCGTGGCGGCGCTGGACGCCGGCCTCCACGCCGAGGCCGTCCGCCTCTTCTCCAAAGTTCTCGACAGCCGCCGAAGCCTCCCCAGCGCTTTCGCTGTCGGATGCCTCGTCGGCCGCGCTGCGGCCTTTCGTGCCTCCGGCCGCCTTGCAGAAGCCATCGCCGATTGCAACCGCGCCCTTGCCATCGACACGTCCTCCATCTCCGTCCTCCGCACCCGCGCCGACCTCCTGGAGTCCGTCGGCGCGCTGGCCGAATGCCTCCGTGATCTGGACCATTTGAAGCTCCTCTATGATGCCATTCTCCGTGACCGCAAGCTCCCCGGCCCCCCTTGGTGGCAACACAGCGATGTCCGGTATCGGGACGTCCCCGCAAACCTTCGCGCTCTCACAGCGCGGATTCAGCAGCTCCGTTGTCGTGTCCAAGCGGGAGAAGGCTACAATGTGGACTACTACGCACTACTTGGCGTCAGGCGTGGGTGCACGCGTTCTGAACTGGATCGCGCGCACTTGTTGCTTACGTTGAAGCATAAGCCGGAGAAGGCAGCTGGGTTTATGGAACGCTTGGAGTTCACTGACGATTACAGGGATTTGGAAGCTGTCAAGGATCAGGCTAAGATGTCAGCATTGATCCTTTACAGGATGTTACAGAAAGGGTATTCAAGCATTATGACTACAATTATGGACGAGGAGGCGGCTGAGAGACAGAGGAAGAAGGAGGCGGCAGCTGTGGGTGCAGCCTCAATGCATTCGTGTGAAACGGAAACAAGTGCGGTTTCACTCTCGGTCAAGCCCAGAGAGGAGACGAAATTAGCTGCTAAAGAACAGAAACTGGAACCTGAGAAGCCGGCCACAACTGCGGCTGTTACATCCTCGGCTGTTACGAGCTCGGATAGTCTTAAGGTGGATAGGAATTTGGGCAGCAAGGGATGCAACTTGGAATCTGAGAAGGCGACAGTGGCAGCTGCTGCAGCTGCGGCGGCTGCCTCCGTCTTTCAGGGTGTCTTCTGCCGCGACATGGCGGTGGTGGGAAGCATGTTGGCCCATAGGGCCATTCCGGTGAAGTACGAGGCTCTGAGCTGTTGAAGGTGGAATGCATGATTGGCGGGAAGAGATGACATGATTGGTGGCCATTTTAAACTTCCTTTTTTTTCTCAGTTTTCTTGTCTACTGTACAGTTCTTGGGAGGGATATGGGGACTCAAATTTTGTACTATCAGCTGTTAATGTCACAAAGTTCACTTAGATCGTTTCTCTTGCTTCTTTCTCTTGAATCCTCCTTCATGTTATCTGGCTCTATAATGGACAGACCAATGAGTTCGACCTTCCCTTGTTTGCAATGTAGATGCCAGTTCGTTCGAATTGAGAGCAGTGGCTCAAACCGATTGAACGATCCAATGGGACATCAATCTGGCAGCAACAATGAAGTAACAGTAAGGATTTCACAACAGGTGGCATCAGTTCAAAAGAGCGACTCTGAGCAGGGGATGTATTCTCGTGTAAAAAGAGTGATGCAAATGTGACATCAAATCAGCACAGCTCCTTATCCGCAAGGCCGGCAGGAGAACAAATGTCAAAAATTTTACACAAACAGCTAAAATCTACCATCAGGCGTGCAAAGACTTGAATCGCAAGATGCTTTTACTGCACAGATTCGGTTCGTGGTACCACCACCACCACCACCAGCAGAAGCAAAACTTTGCAAGAAAGCCTGCTCTGGGCCAATCCACGTGTCTCCTTCTCCACGTCTCTCTTGCTGCTGCTGCTGCTTCTGATATGAAATGCTCCCATATCTGATTCATCCTTCTTCTCCTTCTCTTCTGTTACTGTGCTGAGTTTGCGCTCAGACCACACTACCCGTTTGCCTTTGGTGCCCAACTTCTTCAAAATTAATGACAATATAATTTGAAAGAGGCTGATAGAGAGAGAGAGAGAGAAAGAATTGAGAGATGCAATCGTGCATTGTGCATCACATGTAACGACTAACGAGGTGTATGCCACCCTTGTCCCCCCTGCCCTGCCCTGCCTGCCTAAAGCAGGCCCGTGCTATCCACCCTCCTTTTACTTGCACATTGCAATTAGTTGGTCGGCATTAATTTAGAAAGGAAGTAGGTGCCATGAGAAGGAGCTTTAATATTTTCATTTTCGACTAATAAAACTCTACTTGTATTTGGTCAGCACCCAGCACTAGTAGTTGTGTACTTGGGGAGAAGTCTGAATGTTAGGATTGGACATTGCCCTACGCAACTGATGTTGTATATGGTCACCTTTTGTGCATTTGTCGAGGTGTTGACCTTGTCTTTTTTAGGAGGAGAATGAGTGCCGTGTAGATATTTAAATCTAAGAAACTTATGGAATCCTATGTTCATCTTCTCTCTTTTCTTTCTCTTTTTATTTTAGAGTAAAGAAATTGATAACATCTTGTGCATGATTGAATGTTGCAATAATTGTTTAGATGGAAATGCATACTATACCATGTATATAGTTTTAAATGGTAAAAGATGGGGCTTTGAAAAATTCATATATAGTTATCATCATGTTGACCTATTCGAGTGTTTCACGTCAATAGAAGTCTGATTTCAGGAACAAGTCATGCTTTCGAAGCACCAATGAAACAAAGAATAGTTATTCATATGGGATGCGTTTGGCACGTGAACATTAGTAGAACATTTGTTCTCGAGAACTAATTGATGTGATAGAAAAATTTGAGTTGGTGTTTGGATGAAAAAGTGTAATGATGGGGATTTAAAAAGTTGATGTGATGAATAAGTTTTAGTGGGTGTTTGGATAAAAAGTAAAAACTAAGAATATAATTTATTATTTTTTGAGATATAAAATTATAGTAAATAAGAATATATTATTAATATTATAATTTACGTAAATTATTATATTGTTACTATTATTTTTATTTATTTTGATTAAACATTTAAAATATTATTAATATTACAATTTACATATATTTTAAAATCCAAATATAATTTATTTTTTAAAAAAATAATTGAATATTTTAATTTAAAAATATTTATTAATTATTAGAACTAATTATTTTATAGTTTTTAATTAATAACATTTAATAAATTATTTTATAATATCCTTAATAATGTATTAATATATTATAAATTATATATACATACATTATAAAATAATTAAAAAATAGATGAAATAAAAAAAAGTTAAACGTCGAAAAAAAGGCAAAAGTGGCGAGAACATTCAATGTTCTCGCCGAAATTGGACGAGAGGTCACGTGAAAATGTTCCCATCACGTAACATGTTTCACAGAACTAAAGATTGTTCCGTAGAGCCAAACACGATCATAGTATAATGTCAGCATGGAACTTTGTTGTTGCCCTTTGTCTGTCCAATAATGAGCCATGAACATGCTGGAGGGGGTTTGAACTTTGAAATGCCCCAAATGAAACGACAGTACTGATGTCATGCACGTGTCACGGGGTCATTCTCGGACACTAGATCACGTGCGGCGACTAGGCGGATAGGCACCTAGCCAAGCCTGTTTTGAGTTTGCAATGAAAGTTTTATGGTCGAGACGACTTTGCCGAGAGTCGCTCTTATAGACGTTCAATCACGGACATGACTAGAGTGTTGGACTACTCGTCACGAGACCGTGGCATTAGCGCGTTGCGGCACTAATGTAGGCGCTTGGGCGCTTAAAGTCCGAAGGGGCGACGAAGGGACCACGGGACGCCACGAAGGGACACCGATGTGGGTTGCCACCCCACGCTCAAGGCCATGACACTAGAATTAAAGGAAAGCTTACTTGTATTAAATATGATGAAACATAACATACAATTGGGCCTCGGAAGGCACTAGTGAACTCCTCCCAGTGTATCGTAGGTATAGGAGTCTTGTTACATATTGAAGATGCAAAAGACGTACCCTACGGGAACGTCACCTACTTGGCCATTCATAAAGATGGCCTTACAAGATAAATGCCATAAGGACGGATAACTTGGTATTCCGCAATATTACGCAGTGCGGGGTGACTGCATGTGTTCCATATTTTCGGCGCTGAGCGGCCGAGGACTATAAGTTGAGCGGCATTGGTGCCGCGAGGCTTCACACTTCGTGTCACGGGAAACGCCCCGTGACACACGCATCTCTCCCCCCACCACCACCCCCCTTTCTCCACTGTGGAGATTCTTCATGCACAGTTGCAAAGGATCTCCAACGCTGGATTCATATCATCTGTCCCTTACTGAGCATCATGTGAATTCCGCATTGGAGTGACTACTGCAAAAAAAAAAAAAAAAAAAGTCCACCAGAAAAAGGAAGAACAATGAATAGCAATAATGCTGACTCTTCATGACCAACAACCATTTAACTCAACCAACTAAGGTTCAAGTGGGTCCAATCAGAAAATACAGTTCACATATCTCACATCATAAATATACAGGATAATTATGTAATTAGGAATGGAAACAATTAAGGACAGTTTCTAACATTGTTTTTTTTAAAGTAAGTTCTGTGCATTGATATATGGACTTCAACTCTATCATCCTAGGGCTGAGCATGGGTCGGGCCGACCCGGACCTGCCCGACTCGGAAAATCGGGTAAATAACCCGACTCGAATTAGATCCGGGCCGGAATCGGATCCAAATCTTAAAAAACCCGACGGGTTCGGGTCAAGATCAGGTTTGTCATCTCAATACCTAACCCGGGTTATTTGTTCACTATATAATCCCATTTCACCTTTTTTTTTCTCATTTCTCCTCTCCCTTTCTCTCTCCCACTCTCTCTCCGTCTCTCGCCCTCCGCCCCTCTCCCCGTCTCTCGCCCTCTTCCTCTCTCTCACACGGGCCGCACAGCGATGGCGGCAGCGCAACGACTCCGACCTCCCTCTCCTGACTCCCCTCTCTCTCTCTTCTCGGTCGTCAGGGCCGGATCGGCCGCCAAGCGTCGAATTTGGCGCCAGGCGGTCGGATCCGGCCGCCAAGCTCTGACGTCGAATCTGGCCGCCTAGCGGTCGGATCTGGCGTCTAGCTGCCGATTCGGCCGTCAGGCGGTCGGATCGAGCGCCTGGCCGCCGATTCGGCCTTCAGGCGGTCGGATCGAGCGCCTGGCTGTCGATCCGGCCGGATTTGACGCCTGGCCACCGATCCCGTCCCGGATCGGCCCCCAATTGAGCCGCGGATCTGGCCAGCGTCCATCATTTCACGTTTTTCGACGATTCTCGATGGCAAACCTGATAACATTCCTGGATTTTCGGGTCCGACCCAGAACCGGATCCGGCCAGGTTTGGGTCCGGTACCGGGTCAAAATTTTTTTTATCCGGTATAATCCGGATCAGGACCGGGTCCGCTTAGACCCGGACCCGGATTTGCTCAGCCCTATATCATCCTCCTAAACTGCTGCATATCACAATTAGTCCACGTTGATCCCATCATTATGTGTGTTCTTTTTTTTTAATATTTTAATGTGGATATTTTATGCAGTCATATATCTAGAAACGCGAGGACAGTTCACAAGGCCAGAAGCTTTGTCCATTTGCATTGATTCCCGCAGCGTTTTATTGGAGAGGAAGAAAACAGAGATTTTAATTGCTTTACAGGTAACAGTGGTTTGGTATCTGACTTGAGAGGGAACAAACAACAGAGATGACAAATTCTAAAATTGTAAAGAATAATAACTTTGTAACAATTATGACATTCTTTAGACTCCAATTTCTCTGAGCAGTTCCTGTTGTGGTGAGAATGAGGTGCATTCCACACATGAAAGACATACAAATAAACGTTCACCCCATCAGTCTCATCCCTTCCTCTTTTTTTTTTTCTTTCTCTCAATTTGGCGTTTATTGCTATTTTAATGTTAAAAATGAGAAAACTTATTGAAAGAAATGCGAAAAATAAAACTTAAAATATGATATTTTCAAAATAAAATAAAGTGACATTGTTAGAGTACCCTAGAACAAAATCCTAAGTTCCAAATTGAAAGCCGTGTTTACCAACGCAATCATTTTATATAAAAAATAAATAATGAAGCATCATCTTTTTGTGCTCCCAACTTGGGAGAACCCTGCTCTCAAATTTTCGACCATCAGATTTGATTTGGATGGTTGAAATTATATGTTATTTCACATGCGTCCGATTCGTTGGCCACGGCTATGATTTGCTGCATCAACTTTTTTTTCGGTTAATTGCAAAGAGGCAGCTTGCAAGGTTTATCGACCGGCGGCGGCGAGGGTTATCAGGTGGTGATGAAGAGTGGTCGTGGAGGGGCGGTGAGGGTTCCCTGGCGGTGGCAGCGAGTGGTTGAGAAGGGGGCGGCGAGGGGCGCGAGAGTTATCGGGATTTGGTGTCGAGTGGTCGCGAAGGGGGCAGCGAGAGTTCTCAGGCGGCGGCGGCGGCGAGGCTTCTCGAGAGAGGTCGAAGTGCGTGCAGCGGCGTGCAGGATCAGGTCAAGCGACACGAGGTGGCAATGAACTGCGACGAGGTGTGGTGTGGCAACCTGCGAAGGCAGTGGCGGCAATGAACTGCAAAAGGTCTCGGCACGAGGACGAAGCAGTGGTCGCGCGGCGTGCGGATTCAGGTTGAGCGACGGTAGAGAAGGCGAATATGGGATTAGCGCAGGAGAGAACCCGGTCGTGCGTGAGACAAAAAAAATGGACACATCTCCACCGTCGGGTGTGAATCCAACAACCTCTGCGAGTGTGTGCGATCTTAACCGTCCAAAGCAGATCTAAAATTTGGGAGCAAAGCACTCCCATTAAACCCGATCTAAAATTTCCTTGCAAAAACTGGATATTCCAGCATGAGAAGATATGAAGACAAAACTATCTATTTTTGATTTAATTTTATAAAATTAATTACAAAAGATCACACTTTAATCTAATTAAGCTAATTAGGACTAAGATTTTTTTTTTACAGGAGTGTCCTCCTCCTCTTGTAATATGTCGTTTTTAGCGTCGAGATAACATACAATGTTGTAATCAAACGACTGGCACACTGCCGTTGGAATAATTTTGATTATCCAAGAGGAGGGCTGGGCTGGCACATAGTAAAAAAGAAGAACAAAAAAAAAGAGTAATCTATTATTATTATTATTATTATTAATTTTCAAAAGGGGTGAAGAAGAGTGGCAATTCAATTAATCCAAGTGTTCAACATTGATATGATAAAATTAAACTAATTACGTGGATTCCTTGGTGATTTGAGAGGGGGGATGTCGGAATGATACGAGACCGACCAAGAACAGAACAAAGACAAAAAGCACGTGATGGACGGACGCCATGGCTGATGATGGTGATGGAGTGCATGTGGGAGCGAGAAGAATATGCATGCACCGTTAAGAATATAAAATTAATGATATTGTTTTTTCTAACGGCTTAAGCTTTTAAGAAAATTGGGCAGCACATTAAATTTAACATGATATCAAAGTCAGAGGTTTTGAGTTCGAACTTCGTTAAACTCTTATTAAAAAATAATTTCCTCCTTTAATTGTCCACGTGTTGGGCTTGGGTTAGATCAAAGTTGTCAGCAGTCCATACATTAGGGGAAGTGTTAAGAATATAAAATTAATGATGTTACTCTTTCTAATGGCTTAAGCTTTTAAAAAAATTGGACAACTTTTAGAAAAATTGGACTGCACGTTAAATTTAGCATGCACATCTTAAGACCACCACCAACACTTAATATTCTGTATAATTTTGTAACACAAGTTGCACTAATTATATACATAAGAAAAGGCCTAAAATGCTTGCAATTAATCCGTGCCTTGTTCATTGAAAGAATCGGTAAGATGGAGTGTTCACATCACTTGAATCTCGATACCAGTCGTATTTGTTAACGATGGAATTGGACACACGGGATTGCTATTGACACTCTTTTTAATATGAATTACTAGTAGCAGCAGTATCTTACTCCAAATGAGTTTGTTGTTAAGAATATAAAATTAATGATGTTACTCTTCCTAATGACCACCACCACCACAGTGGAAGTGCTCCTTAAATAAAAGTAGCAATCATCATGGTTTAAGAAGACATGGAATCCCGGAGAAGTTTATTTATTGGGGGATGAGGTTTGAATGGTGGGTTTAGGTAGGGATGAGCTTAGAAATTAAACATAATGTTTAGATAATTTTTTTTTTAAAAAAAAGAAATTAATAAGATTAGACTGGTGATTCTAAACTCATAGCACAATTTAACATAAATTCCATCAAATTATTATTATTTTTAGTCAAAAATGTTTATACTCAACTTGCCCTCTATTTTTTCAATTAAATTAAAATACTAGTTAAAACTTAAGAATAATTCAGACATTTATCTAACTTAGTTCTTCTTAACTCGTGCTAATTTAATATCAAAACAAAGAATAAATTAAATTAATCCAGAACTTCAATATGACACACAAAAACTAAGAACGCAAGGAGAAGAAAGAAAACTCAATCAATACCAACGGCTCGATTCAAAATCTGGACTAGAGTCGAATGTCTGCTTCAATGTGAAGGTTCCTAGTCAAAGTTTGAGTTGCAGTGCAAGTCTTAGTTAGTTGCTGGGCATGTGATTGTGATGTCACATCCTTCGTTGAACAAGAGCATCCTTAATAACTGCTCTCCCCCAATTATCATCTTCCCTAACTCATCAATATTGATTTTAAAAGTAACAACCACTTTGTATTAAAAAAAATATATTTTAATTGTCAAAATCATTTGCTGCTCTCCCCAGTTCATCGTCATCACAATCATCATCAAACAGATGGAATAACCAACACTTTTAGGAGAATATTATTTGTAATTGGATCTATAAGATAAATTCGTTCTATGATGATGCGTGTCCCCCAAAGCTCGTTTTAATTAAAAAAATGACTAAAATAATAATCCAGCAACGTAAAGTTTCCATGTTTCATACGTAGAGAATGCTGTTGAAAGAACATTTTAAAAGGAGGAGATACAGGACGCTGAACGCTACACGTAAAGTTGAGTAAGAGGTATATGTTCGAAGCTGTTTAATCCATTTCAAATCCTAAATTTAGATGAGAACCAGTAATTTTTTCTAAGGTCTTGTTCAAAACATTAAGAGTCACAATTTCAAAAGAAAAATGAATGGATTATGTGTACGCTTGAGTTTATTAGGAATAAAGTTAATTCATTTGCGGATTCTATAAGATATATGTCACAAATTCTTTAAGAAAAAGGTACTAGGGTGATTTTAGAAAATTGAGGTGTTGATCAAGCTAATCCTAATGTAATGAATGCTTTGGCTGCAGTCCTTGAATAAATTCTACAATCCCCTCTAGATTTGTAAGTAGGCTTCCGGCTAAAGCCCGATAGGCTCATCTCTTCACTGAACCTCAGCTAAGGGCCCAAAGTAGAAACCTCAGATGGGCCAAGTCTTGTCCATCTGCAGCCCATGCGAATACCCAGCAATTTGTAATTGTAAGCAGAGCACAAGTTCGATCTACGCTTTGAGTCCCTGTATGCATCTAATTCAGGACAATGTGCCCATCTAAAAACATGATCTTATTTTCTTGAACCTGACTGTAATGAGCTTGATTGCGATTGTACATCAGAGAACTGAAATTACAAGATTGGAACGAAAGCTTAAATTCAGGGAATATCATGAGAAGAGCAATTGACTTTTAGCGACCCAGGAATAATTAGCCTAAAGACAAAAATGATTCCATGATCCAAAGATGGGCTGAGAATTGTTTGAGGATATTCTAACCACACGTTGGAGCATGAACTATGCAGTTCTAAGAGGAAACGACCTTTCAAAGAAAGGCCTTAATAAGTGGAGTTTTATTCTTGAACCACAGTCAAATGTGCTGGCTTTCAAAAAAACAAAAAAAAAAAGGAATAAAATCGTGGACACCCAAATCTATTATTAAACTTGCTCGACAACATATTATAATACAAACAATTTTTTACATGAAATTGGAAACATGATTAGGAGGCATCACCTGCGTCGTCTGGATGATAATTTTAACTGCTTTTGACCTCTAAGAGGTCTCTCGCTGGACACACCTGTGCATCTCGGACACAACCAATCTCCTTCCGGAACACCTTCCAGGGGAGGGTCGCAGCAGTCGATGTGGGTGCCAATTCCACAGCCAACGCTGCCTGCCTCATTCCCACAAATGAGCATCACTTCTTCCCTGTCCCTTTGCCCACAGACGGTGCAAGTGAGCTCGTCGCTGCTGCCTTCTGATACCAAGGCAGCATCTTCGATGACCTCTTCAGATCGGCTCAGCAGATTTGCGAACGATTTTTCCGCCCAGCAGTGTGTTTTGTGGAGTACATGCTTCTCCAAGGAGTACCCCGTTTTGCAGACGTATTCTACCAAGTAATCTGAGGCTACGCATGAGATGTTGTGCCTAAGAAACTCTTGAACCCACGAGTCAACCCTCGGCATACTTGGACTGACAACAGCATAGTCAACACCTGATTCCAAGAAGCGAGTGTATGGCGGTGAGGTTGCTAATATGGTGCCGTCACCAGCTTTCACTGCTCGCTTCAATGTATCCTGATTCAATAGGAAGGAAAAAAAATCAACATAGATGAACCTCAACTCATAAAAAGTAAGTTGTGTGTCGAGTAGTAAAAAGCAAAATAAAAAGTTAATTTTTTAACTATTTGCAATTTAATTCGATACGGTATCACAAATAACTGATTACCAGTGTAGGAGCAATGCACTCTCCATATATGATGATACGCATTCCATAGAAGGCACCATGTCCTGTCCGTTCTCTCAAAAGACGCCATTTTCTTGGAGCTTCTAAACTGATTGTGCCATCTTCAGTAAGGCCTTTACTGTACACCTCAAAAGGTTCTTCATCCAAAAATTTTCCAGCCTCATTGCTAGTGGTCAAGTAATCTGGCTTAAGAATCCACCTGCATTAAGAAAAACATGGAATAAATGCCAGCTAAATAACAAGAGCTAACAATATGGATATCAATTCTTATGACAATAGTCCATAAAATCCAAAAGAAAACATATTTGATCAAATCAAGGAAACATATATCTCAAGCTAGGTAACATAATTATTGATAGCAAACTTGTTGGTGAGAAATCAGATAAACATTCACATTGATGCATAAGAACAGGAAAAAAAGAGCACAAATATGATTTTCTCAATCAAGTTATTTACCTCCCAGCAGCAGCTGCTGCAAAGAATTTCTCAGTTCTACGAACTGGATGTGGGGCAACAAAGTGTGTAGCTTGGTATGACCACTGGTGTGAAGCCCTGCAAATCCTTCCTCTTAGTCTTCTGATGACCATCTGAAATTCCTTCCTTTGAATCTGATTACCGCTTAATATGAAACAAGCAGGTTCCAATCTGGAAAATTTTCCATTCTTCATTTCTTCCATCTTCCTATTATTAGGAATCTGAAGGGATTGCCTGTCATGCATGTTGATCTTTTCATTGTGAGTTGTCGTTCTGTCAGAAATCAGTCCATTATCATCAGGGAAGTTCTCCTTCCCTGAATCCTTATCATTACTGGTGGCATCTTTGTGCATACCGACAGGAACAAGACGGTCAGCTTTCTCCGTTCTGTCTTCACCCTGTTCTTCAGTCAACCTCTTACTCGTCTTATCAAGGACTGTCTTTGCTTTCATATTTCTCAACCTCACAGATTCTGCTGCTGCATCATTGTATGTGATGAAAGCCTTATCTGAATCTGTAACATGACCTTTACAACATACTGTACTAGACTTGGTTCTGCTGCTTCTACTTTTCTTTGCAACAGTCTTTTTAGTTGGTCTAATGTCTTCCATGATGACATCTTCAGGTAATATCTCACCCTGTTTGTCCATCAATTTCCTTTTTGTTTCATCACTCGCTGGCTTTGCGTTCATATCTCTAAATTTTCCACTTTTCCCTGCAGGCTCACTTGTGGTAACAGTCTCAGAAATACTGGCCTCCTTGCTACTTGCTGTACTTAGTTTCTTTCTCCTGATTGTACTCTTCTTGGCAGCTGTCTTTTCAGTGTGAGTAATGTCTTCCATGATTATATCTTCAGGCAATAACTTACCCTTTTCTTCCATCAAGTTCTTTCTTGTCTCATCATTGACTGCTTTGGCTTTCATATTTTCAAACATTCCATTTTCAACTGCAGGCTCAATTGTGGTGACAGTTTTATCTGAATCTGCGACATTGCCTTCTAAGTTACTTGCTCTATTAAGTTTCGCTCTGCCATCTTTACTCTTCTTAGCAACTGCTTTTTTAGTCCAAGTAGCAGGTACTGCTTCCTGATTTTCTTTTAGCATCTTAGAAGCAGTAAATAAAGTCTTTTGTTTCTCATCGTCACCAATATTTGATAGGACCTTTTCTTGCTTTTGTGTAGTGTATCTTATTGATGGTCCTTCATTCACAACATTTAGTGCTTCACCATTGGCAGTTTCCCCATCATCTTTTGTAGTAAGATTTTGTCCTGCTGAACCTGAAAATGTAACAAGCCCTTCACTTATGGCCAAAGAACCAAAATCACACACAGTGCTCTTCATTATTTTGTGCATGTCACCTGCCAATAGATCATCATCAAGAGACAAGGGAGAAGTGCCCAACTTAAGAGGCTTACTCCTATCTGAAGAAGAAAATACAGCATTTGATGCTTCATTCTCTGTGGAAGCTTTCTGACATATTTTATGGTGTAACTTTTCAGAGGCAGACTTTTCATGGTGTAACTTCAATTTCAATTGATCAACTTGCATTTTCTCTGTCAAATCTGAAAGTCCAACCACTTGCACAGTTTGGACTGCTTCTCCAAGAGTTAAACTATCTCCTTCATGAGGCAAAATAGTGGAAAATTCAATTTCTTGAACCTTCATGCTTTCTTGTGGACTACTTAGGGTGGAAGCTTTAAAACTCTGGCATTCCATCTTGGGAGATTTGATGCCAACTCGAGAAGGAGAAATTTTCCTTTTCTGAGGCAGAGAACCACTTGCGTCCTCAAGATACAAATTCACATTAGTATTCAGATTTTGATCATTAGCTGGTTCATGGTATGTCTCATCTTCACGTGGAGCAAACAGCGAGATGTCAAAATCAATTTTAGACATATTTTCTTTAAGAGGTCCTCTGGGAGAACTTTTGAAGTTGGCTGACAACACTGGTGAAACAAGCTTCTTTTCAGATTTCTTCAAGTAACTTGGACTATTAAGTTTCTTGCCTACTAAACTTGAAATTGAACTAAATTTTGTAGAGGAAGTCTTATCACTCTCCATTATGTTAGACTTGCATTGGATAAATGATTTCCCATCATCCATGGTACATATTTTGGGATCACCACTTGTTTGAAAGACCTCTTCTCTGACAAAATTGCACCCATGCAATTCTTTCTCAGAGCTGCTGCCCTTACCAGGTGCTGTAAGCAGCGTACCACTTATTATATGATGATCAGCAACAGATGATTGCTTTGCCACAGTAATATTATTCTGAACTGTGTTCTTCCCTGTCAATGGAGTAATCAAATCAGAAATTGCAGGGTCTGATTTTCCATTTCCTATGATAGAAGTTCCCACACTGCTTCTTTGCCTTGAAGTCCTTATGCCTGCTTCAACAGATTCTTCCTCAGAATCCCTTGCCTCAGCCTCCAAAATATTTACTTCCCAGCCACTGTCAAAAAGATTCATTGGAACTACAAAATAAATTTTCATGGATAGAAAAATAAAGAATATCATACATGGATAAATACAGAAAATGGATATGGCGTCTCCCTTTCTCAAAAAGAGAGAAGAATGTCCCCCATCAAGCAATATATATGTTGTGACCTTTCGTAGCCATTTGAATCACATCTAACAGCTACATTGCTCTTTCTTCTTTTTTTTGAAGTGGAGATTTTCGCACCGTCATTGCTCCTCTTCTCTCTCTTTTTTTTTTAATTTCACGATCATCAAATAAAGTACACTTACTATCCTCAAACTTACTTGTTACCAGTTTAGTCCTTGAACTTAATTTGTACATTGTGGTTTCTTAACTTTGCATTGTTTTCCTCTATAACAACTCTCTCCACCACATCTCTCTTTCCTAAATGTTACTCACTCATTAAGTGATAATAATAAAAATGTGGGGCTCACTCTTTCACTCTCACCTCTGTGCATGCAGAGGAAAGGGAAGAAAACCTCTGTGGATGATACTTTGTTTGATAGTTAATAGTATACAAATTGTTTGCTCATCATATGCAAAAAGATGTTTGCCAATCTAATTGCTATTGACATCTTCGGGTTCACGTGATCCTTAGTATGGACTAGTTGTCTATATATATATATATATATATATATATATATATATATCAAACTACAAAGGAATGCCACACCAAAAGGGTTAAAAAAAAGGTTAACATTTAGGGAGGAGCGGTATTTCATGGTGCTAAGAGTTTACCTTTTTACGTGATTTCGGCAATTTTTTTTTGAAAGTATTAGATTGGATGAGAGCCATGTGGACTCATCCATATTTATTAATATAACAATGTTGCATCAAGATGTTGAAATAAATAATTACTACACTCTTGCCCAGTCTCTCATCAAGCATGTAGACATAGATAAGATATTTTCAACATAACATCGTTCACCCCTAAAAATGCATCCATTTCGTTGGCACCATATGGACCATAGGAAAGCCAATGACATTGCACGTCGATGCCTAGACACATAATATTGGTTGGTTCCTGAATTGCTTCCGCCTCTAAATGATCTCCAAAAACTTGTTGACGAGTATACATCTACCCAGAAGCAGCCTGATGATTGCCATGCCTCCCTTGCCACAACGCATTCAAAAAATTGGTGTTCGATATCCTCCTCTGGGTCATCACAGAAAACACGAGGTACATGCATCTTGGGTCCATCTCCTGCCTATAACAATGTGTTAGCAATCGTGTAAATATTTTAATACGTAGAGGAACTTTCAGTTGCCATATTAACCGACAATCCAGGTGTAACTCATCTTCCATTCCACTGGTTTCATTGATCAATAGCTGATACATTCCTCGTACTGAAAATATGCCCGTTGTCCATACCCATGCATCTTGTCTAGAGTTATTTATGTGATAACCCTCTAGACATTCCAAGAGGAGAAAAGCCTCGAGTCTGTTATCAGAGAGGGAAGCCAAAAAGTGTGGGGTCCAAATACCTGATAATAATAAATTGTCTTCCCAATAAGTTGCAGCCATTGCATGTCGATCTTCTGCCAGGGCATAAAGTCTTGGAAAAGTGGCACAGAGAGGTTCTCCTGCTGGCCACGGATCCTCCCAGAAATGAAAGTCCCTTCCTGCTCTGAGTGTTGCTCCAAAAAATTTTTGTATGCATGGTACGACGGATAAGATACTTCTCCAAAATGATGATGCACCTTGCGGAACCCATTGCCTTATTTCCCAAGATATTGTGCTCCCGTAACAGACCTTCATCACTGAAAGCCAAACATCATTTACTTGTCCCATCAATCGAACGACCCATTTTGAAAGTAACGCATCATTCATAGTCTTGAGATCCCGAACACCCAATCCTCTTGTTAAGAATATAAAATGAATGATGTTGCTCTTAACGGCTTAAGCTTTTAAGAAAATTAATTAGCATGTCAAATTCAACATGATATCAGAGCTCTTATTAAAAAATAATTTTCTCCCTTAGTTGTCCACGTGTTAGGCTTGGGCTAGACCAAAAAATTATCAGCAGTCTACACGTGAGGAGAAGTGTTAAGAATATAAAATTAATGATGTTGCTCTTCCTAACGGCTTAAGCTTTTAAGAAAATTGGTTAGCACATCAAATTTAACACCTCCCTTTGAAATAGGTTTGCAAATCTCACTCCAAGCCACCAAATACGTGCTCCTTCCAATACTACTTGGATTTCTCCAACAAAAACTCCGGCGAAGTGAGTCAATTCATTGTACAATCTCGTGTGGCATTCGAAATACTGACATAAAATATATGGGAATAGAAGGAAGCACATAACGAATTAAAACCAATCTTCCCCCTCGTGACATTAAACGAGAATGCCAACCTTCAAGTCGTCGTTCAATCCATCCAATAACAGGAATCCAGTCCCTTGTTAGGATTCGGCCATCACTAAGTGGGATTATCAGATGTTTCCGAAGAGACGTGATTTCGGCAATGATAATGAACAAGATGCTATTGGTGGGATGTGATGCATACTTAGCACACATCTGTGTCGTGAATAAACAACCACCCCAATTAGAGTATTTATAGGGTGATTCCTGAATCATTACCAAGCTTACCTCTAAGGAGATCAACTTTGAGATAGAGTTCATTCCATGCTTCCATTTCCAGTCCATTGTGTAGGATGACACTAATGTAAAGGAATTTCATACCTATTTAAGCTATATTGAACATATATTTTTTTAAGGGAAAAAATGATGACCACATAGAAGTGTGGCTTCCATCCACGTATATATATAATTTTTGAAACAAATCCATGTATGTATATCACTATAAGAAAATCAACATGTACATGTGTAAGCTCTTAAGAAAGAACATCCATTAACCCAAAACCCACTCCTGAAGAAGAAAAGCATTGGATAAACAAAGTGGTATTCCTAAGATGCATGATATCTATAGATGGAGTATTCATCGTGAAGTGGAAAATGTCTAACAAGGTTACGGTTTAGGGTGTTCATAATTTCCTTAGTCTTGTTAATTATTACAAGAGGTCTATGCGATTCTCTTCTAACATAGGACCAATCACACAATTATGGAGGAAGGATATCAGATCCACTATGGTCTTTTGCAGAGAGTAGAGATATTTTGTGATATACAATGATGCTTCACGAACAAGTTTGGCTGCATTGTCATGCAAAATGGGAATATGCTTACCCATGCCTCAAGGAAGTTTACATGAGGTTAATTATTCCACTCATGATCTAGGGGGTGTTGGAAGGAATATTATTATCCATAAGATAAGAATTATAATTAGAGTAGGTTTATTATTCTTGTATTATTCAGAAACAAGAAAAATTAATGTGTTTGGACTATAAGTGAATAACATAAAAAGCAGTAATGAACTAGGTAAAAATAGAAAGAACAATTGTTCATGATCTTAAGAAGAATAACTAATCTTCGCTTTCTAATATTACTATGTACAATTATTGCTTTGACTAAATAATTAATCCAATAATCATCCTTTTTCTTCTAAAAAACTAATTAATTAATTAATCCAACCCATTTTTTATCTTGTTTGGAGAATACAACAATTTCATATGTTATTCTTCTTCCAAACACTGCCCTAGAGTTGGAAACTATTATATTTGCAATTACACTTTGGAGGTACTATGGCGTACATGCAAATATTCATTGACCCAAGAATTTGAGGAATTTGAAAGCACAAAAAGAACTTAACATGAGACAATGCAAATGGACAGAGTTCATTAAGGACTAACTTGACATTGAAATGTCATCCAAGAAAACAATGAAACTAATGCATTGAGCTGAAAGTTTAATGAAAGAGTGACACCAAAGGATTTAGGTAGGATTTAGGTGAAAACATTGGTTGATGTTTTGACCACCATGATCTTCATTTTCAAGCTTGACAAAGTTTGATGTGTAACCTCCAAGTTAGACCAATGTTGTTGGAGAGGATCAAAGACTCTCAAAAGATAAATGTTGTGATATAGAACAATAGAATTATGAGTCTTCTGTCCTAATAGTTGTTTTTTGGTTATAAGTCTTTAGTATAGCTCATTATTTTAGTTTTCTTTATGTTAGATCTTCTTTTATCTGGTCTCCTTATTATTTGGAACAAGGTATTAGAACCCTATAAATACTCTTTCGTAAGTGGTTTCAACTCTCCATCAATTATCATCAAAGAAAATCAACCCTTGGATTCAAATCAAAGAGTTGAGATCCTATCTTCTCCCTCAAAACATCAACTAGCTTCTAACCTCTTGATCATCACCTAATATTTGAGATCCAACAAAAAAAAAAGAGAACTTGTCACCTACCCTGAAGAAGGACGATCGATCTGTTCAACCTCATGGGCTCACCACCGTGCCCACACATGATCCCACCACCACCATCACCGTCTCCCATACTCCATCGACGACGGGGAAGCTTTGACTGATCGCAGCAACAACTAAATCTATCTCACCCTCATGCTGTCTAAGTCGACCTCTGTTGGACATCACTGCTCAGCTTTTCTTGCTGGCATTTATCTTTGCCCTTTCTAATAATATTAATCCACGTGCAAATGCATGTGATGTTGCCACCCTTGACGCCATTGTCTGCAAATTACTTTTTTGATAAGGTAAATGATGGTTGCCAAGGGTGCATAATCCAACTTTATTGTAGGAGAAAAGTTTACATGATACAGATGTTACAAAATAAAGATCACAACCCTGCCCATTCTCTTGCTGATGAATGTCCTAGTGTTATAACATTCCTGATATGTAGAGTTTCGCTCTTGATTATACAATTGTTTCATTGACTCTAAATGAATCATAATTGAGCAAAAGGAATGGCACACCACCTCATCACCATGAACATTTAGAGCGGCTGACTCCTTCCCCCACATCTTGGCGATCTCCATGAAGTATTCCATGAGCTAGAATTCAGGCAGTGACAATACAACCTCTGCCAAACCTATTTCACCGCCTCACAAGTAAAGAACAGATAATCAATATCATGCACATGAGCATTGCAGAAGACAGATGGAGTGTCAAAATTCAGCACCTATTTTTCTATGAAACTTCTAGTTACTAAATGTTGTCATCGCAAAAACCATGTGAGAACCTTAATATGCAATGGTGATATGATCTTCCATACAAGACTGTAGTCTTGGCGATCTCCAAAAGGTATTCCATGAGCCAGTGTCCAGTCCATGACATCCAATCTCTACCAAACCTATTTCACCACCTCATAGTTAAAGCTAAAGAACAAATGATCGATGTCCTCATAAGCATTACAAAAGACACATGAAGTGTCAGCATCTGTCACCTAGCTTGATTCTGAACTTCTAGTTACCAAACGTCATCATTGCAAAAGCCATGCAAAAACATTAATATGTAATGGTCATCAGATAATCCATATGTGCCTTAAAAGGTTGTTGCTGCTGCTTCAGCCACTACCATTCAGGACAAGACTCTCATGTTACAGGATAGATTATATGTGCCTAAAGGATATTTCTCACGAGAGATGATGGAGAGCTATAAGTGGCCTATGTGCATTACCCCATGATCCATGAAAATGTACCAAAACCTTTGTAAGACAACCTCTGGTTTGTGACAAGGAATGTCTTTGTGTAAATTCATCTCATTGAGTGGTGTGCCGGCAAGTGAAAGTAAGCATTAGAGTTCAATTGATAAGCTAGTTCCTTGAACCCTACGTGGAAATGAGAACACATCAATGTGGATTTTATGACAGAATTTTTAATCACTCAAAAGAGTCATAATGCCATTTGGGTGATGTAGGCAAGTTGACAAAGTCGGCCAACTTTTTACTAATTAGGATCGTCAATCAATTGGACAAGTTGGCATGGTTTTTTGTTGACGAGATTGTACAATCGTATGGTGTGCTAGTTTCCAATTTTTAATAGAGATTCCATACTTCTAAGTTTCGAAAGAGAGTGCATCAATCATTGAGGACTATGCTGAAGTCTAATTAATAATTCCACCCCACAATGAGGACCATTCAAATCTTGGAGGTCACATTGGGAGCTAGTGCCATGAATTTTAATGCCAATCGTGATGGAAGGAAACTCTTGATAGAGTTCGCATATAAAACAACTATCAATCTACTATTAAAATGGCACTTTATAAAGCACTAAATGGAAAGAGACATCATACTCCAATGTAAAGAATTACAATTCACAAAAAGGAGAGGGTTAAGGGGTTGGCAACCCCCCTCCACCACTCCCTCGAACATGTATGTATAATATCTTCAGCTTGTGCCCAACAAGTCATCCAATTCTTCATTTTTGCAAGAATATTAATATCTCCATCTTTTTTTAGGAGAAAAAGGATGACCAGAGTTGTGGTTGTCATCCATCTATATATAACTATGAACTAAAAATGATATACAAGTGTGGGCTTCCAAAGAGAGCAGCAAATAAATAAGGAATGTCTCAGTAATCTAATCCCCACTCCCGAATAAGAAAGGAGATATGATGTACAATACGCTTAGCCTGACATCTCTCCCCACAAAAAATGATCCAATTGCGTTGTAGCCAAATGGCCCGGGCACCGGCCAAAAAAATCTCTAGAGGCGCTCTCCATCTCTGTCTCTACTGAGCCAAACCTTGAAAAGACTGCCACAAAGTCCTTGAGTCGAATGAGAATAGACTCGCAATACTCAACTGCTGCCTCGGGATGTGGAACACTCAAAAAATAGATGGGCGATGTCCTCCTCTACCTCGCCACAAAATACACAAGACATGTCCCAGTGAGGCGCCCATCTCGCTCTGTACCTCCCGGTGAGAAGCCGACCACGCCACATAAGTCAAGCGAAGATCTTGACTTTTAGTGGAATCCATGACCGCCATATGAGTTTGCAATCAGTCCTGATAGGGACCGAATATAAAAACTGTGCATCGAGAAGGACTCTGACAGCCATACCTATCCGTTAGACCTAGAGTGGTCCAAACAGAAGAGGGCCAGCCGCTGATAGAATGCCAAGAGCTTTGTGAACCGCTGATCCGATTAGGTGTGAGTTGAAAAGCAATCCATGAGCCCGAGCCCCGACCGGCCGCCTCGGCCCAAGACTCTGCTACCGTCTACTCGGGGTGCATCGCTAGAACCCATAGTCGAGGAAACAAGACAGCAAGTGAGCCCCAAGGGACCAATCATACCACCAAAAGGAGAAATCCTCTCAGAGAGGGAACCAAAAAGGGGCGAACTCGTGGGACCATAGTTGCCACTCCCCGCCAGAAGGATGAGGCCCCACGGGGCAAGATGGTAATCACGCCCATCGCAGGTGTAGAAGACCGTGTGCCACATAATGTCTTCAGGTCCCATGATTCGCCTCACCCACCGAGCTAGAAGAGCCCAACAGGTGTAGCGAAGATCCCAAACCTCCTTGGGAGGTGGGATGACAAATATTGCTCCAAGCCACTAGGTGGACTCCACGATGATCAGGGTTGCATCCCTGCAAAAAAAAACTTACTCCTCAAAGAATCCAAGCGCCTGAGTACCTGAGCAAGCATGTAATATGTCGGGAGTGACGAAAGGACTGAGCGGAGTAAGATGTGCCGGCCTCCACGTGAAAGCAACTGTGAGCTCCAACCATGGAGTCAAGCCTATCTCCATCTTGCTTGCAACTACTAAAAATCAAGGGCAATTTTTTATTCTAAACCCATCGGTGTCCAATACTACTAATACTTCAAAATTCCGATGCGGCAATGAGAGCCAAAAACTAAACATAGTAAAATTGACAACTCCAAGAATTGAACCTTTTTTTTAGGGAAAAAAGGATGACCGCCAGGTTAGGTGGTTGTCATCCGGTGTATATATAACTATGGGATGAAAATGATATACAAGTGTAAGCTCTCAAAGTGAGAGCAGAGCAAAAGCAAAAGTATATCAACTATCCAAAACCCCACTCTCGAAGAAGGAGATGTGGTGTACAATACGCTCAATGTGACATCGCTCCCCACAAAAAATCACCCGGTTACGCTGGAGCCACAAGGCCCAAGAACTAGCTAAAAAAGATGCTAGTGGCGCTCTCCATCTCTGTCTCTGCCGTGTCAATGCTCGAAACGACCGCCATAGGACCTGAGAGTCTGGGAAAAGGACCCCCAATGGCCATCCGCTGCCAAATGCCTCGTGTTGTCGAGCACTCAAAAAATAGATGGTCAATGTCCTCCTCTGCCTCGCCACACAAAACGCAAGACGTGTCTGTGTAGGGTGCCCAGCGTGCCCTGTATGTCCTGGTGAGGAGCCGGCCCCGCCGCATAAGCCAAGCGAAGATTTTGACTTTCAGCGGTATCCTTCGATGGAGCTCTAGAAGCTCGATGATGCACTGGTCCGAGAGGGCTGATCTAAAAAGAGGGGTCCAACATCCAGAGCCGACATCACCGGCCTCAAACCATGTCTCCGCCATTGTCGCGTCAGGATGTGTTGCCAAAGCATATAGGCGGGGGAAAGCCTCTGCGAGGGGAATCCTGGGGAACCAACTGTGTCGCCAAAACGAGAAAAGCTCTCCTATGCCGAGAGATGGTGTCATGAGTGGGCGCACCCGTGGGAGCAGAGCTGCCACTCCCCTCCAGAAGGATGAAGCCCCACGAGGCAATATCGATCTCGTCTCCCAAGATAGATCACGCCCGTAGCATGTGAAGAAAACCAAGCGCCAAGCTGCCCTCAGGACCCATGATCCGTCTGACCCACCGAGCAAGGAGAGCCCAGTTGGTGCAACGGATATCTCGAACTCCCAGTCCTCCCTGAGAGGTGGGGCGACAGACATTGCTCCATGCAAAAAGATGAACCCCTCGTCTATCACATCCGCATTCAACAACAACAACAACAACAACAACAAAGCCTTATCCCACTAGGTGGAGTTGGCTACATGGATCATACGACGCCATATTCGTTGATCCATGTTCATGCGATTCGACAGGGTTTTACGCTGGCTGTCGGGGCCTAACACAACCCTCCTCCTTTATCCGGGCTTGGGACCGGCTATAAAACATAGGCGGAGTTAAGAGAGTCCATACGCCTGATAATCTAGGCCGGTGCATGAAGAGCCGTCATATAGTATGTCGGAGCGCCGAGAGAATGGAGCGTAGCAGGATGAGCCGGCCACCACGGGATAGCCGCGAGCTCCAACCCTCGAGCCTCCGCTCCATGCGCTTGAGGACTGGGGTCCACCCCCGGGAACTGATGTGACGATCAGAGGGAAGCCCAAGTATGTGATCGGCAAGGTGCCGATCGAAGTACGGAGCTCAGCTGTACATCGGGCTGCCTCCTCTGGGACCATGCCAAATGGGATGGAGGAAAGCCGTCTGGGCCTAGAGCGGCCTCACTGTTGAGATCCCGAAGGGCCTCAATAACCTCTTCCTCAATAATAGCCTGCATCAACAAAGAGGAGTGATCGTCACTAAGTCGGGGAATATCCCCTGGGGCCCAACGCCATGGCCCCGGAGTCCGTCGCCGAGTGGATGTATGAAAGTAGGATGTAATGGCTGCTCCGATGCTGTGGTGGCCAGAGATCCGCTGTCTCTGAACCTCTATCTGACCGATCATGTTTGCTCTCCTACGAGAGTTCGCATATAAGTGAAAAAATCGAGTGTTAGCATCCCCTCCGGAAGCCAAGTCTGTCGGGAGCGCTGCCTCCACTGGATCTCCACTATCCTATCCTCTCACTGGATGGTCTCCTGGGCTCGCCTGTGGCCATCCAACTTTGTGTCTATGAGATGACGGGAATCCTCCAAACGATCCATCTGAGCGATCACCTCCAGGGCATTCGTCCGACGAATTTGCCGCCTGTGCTGACTGAGAAAGGACCACAGGCTGTCAAGGCGGGAAGCCAACGTCCTGGCTGTAGTGTCTGACGCCGCCACGCTCTGCCAATGCTCTATCATCAACTGACGAAAACCATCCTCTAGTAACCAAGATCGCTCGAAACGAAAGAGTGAGCGCTGTCTCTGATCATCATTGGACCGCCATATGAGTGGATTGTGGTCTAAGAACGGTCGGTCTAATGCTTGAACATCTGTCAAATGGTGTGCCTTTGCTAACTCCACTAATCCGAGAAAGCGGTCAATCCTCGACCTGGCTGTCGGTGCCGCTGTACTCCGCCATGTGAAACGGCAGTTGGAGGCCAAAAAATCGACCAACGACTGCGAATCAATGAAATCTCTGAACTCCTCTACTCCGAAGTCCCTCCCTCGACGTAGGGCGATCATCCATGTCCAACGTGACATTGATGTCGCCCCCAATCAGCCATCTCGCATTCGGTAGATGGGTACGCGAATCCCTGAGCTCCTCCCACATGGTACTGCGGAGTGATGCCGAGCATGGTCCGTATACGCATGATATGAGATAGTCCCCACCGTCTACCTGACTCCGCAGATGAGCTGTCACCGTAAATCTGGCTGTCCAAGAGTCCACAAGAGAGAAGAGATCAGCCCGCCAACCAATAATACAACCTCCTGACTGGCCCACCGCGTGGAGGGAAAGATGCTCCGACATGCGTGAGCCCCCGATCTGAGCCCATACCCCAAGACTACAGTCAGTCAACTTGATCTCCTGAAGAAGAACTACATTAGCTTCCCATTCCCTGAGATAGCGACCCAGGACCTCACGTCTTCCGGCATCACCCAGGCTCCGCACATTCCATGTGACAACCTTCATTATATCACCGGTGTGCTCCCCTGAGAGGATGGGCCTCTCACCACTTCTGACCTGAGGCGTGGCCGCCGACACGTATGTCTGAGTTCAGCCGCGTCCGCCACTAGTCGGACCTCCAAATTGCTCCTCCCGGCAAGGAGCTCGCTGTTGGTGGTGCAGCGGACTGTCCCCTGGAGTCCCGACTAGCGTTTCCTGCCTGGGAAGCCGGCGTCTCGAAGAGAGGCTAGCCCGCTAGCGGCGACACGAAGATTGGCTGACGCACTGCCGGCAGTGGGACTATTGTTGAGGCGCGTCGGCGGCGTTGATATCTGCGAGAGGAGGTCGCCGACCGTTCTTTTCATTATTCGTCGGCGTCCCTTGGGCTTCACCGAGGCGAGCGTTGAGCAGTCAATGTGAGACATAGGTTGGAGGGTTGGCCGGAAGGCGGGGAGGCGGTCAGGGATGGTGTGAGGGTGAGGGAGGGAGTGGACGGCGGCCGCCGGAGGATGGACGGGCCCGCCAGTGGGGGTTGATCGAGAGGCGGATGGGAGATCAGGGAGAATGTGGGAATGGGAGTAGGGTTCGACAGCGATCGCCGGAGGATGGTCCGCCGTCTGACAGTCGCCGGAGACAGATCCGCCGGAGGGGGGGAAGTCGGGCGGTTCTGGGCTCGCGAGCGGGTCGGAGGTGCGGATCGGGCGCGGGTGAAGTCGGGTTCAGATGGCTGCTGAGGTGGAACGGGTTCGCGGGTAGGATCCGAAGTGGCTTGGCGGATTTTTTGGTGGTAGGTGTGTCGCTCACGTGCTGTCTCACGCGCTGCCCTATGATGTACCCTTGTCAGTGGACATGATTCTTTGAGGCATCCACACCATACGCGCGCTTCGTCCCCGTCTAACCCCACCACCAACCAACACCTTCGCCGTTTTGGTGGTAGGTGTACAAGGATGTTACATATAGTATCAGAATCAAATTGTGCGGGCTAAGGTCCAAAGCAGGCTATAGCCTATGCAAGTACAAGGAGTTGCCTCCGCACAGCTACAAATATAATGTCATAAAATGCTTGTGAAAATAAAATATACTAATAGCCACAAATATAATTAACCATGAAAGTCAATCAATAACGCAGACGAAACTTTTGTTGTCAATATCGAAGTATTTGCCACGAATGATGTCATTATCCACATTGTTAATATTTAATACTTACATAAATATTTGTGATTACTATGATATTTATAATAATAAAAATAATATTTGTGGCTATTGATCAGTTGCAACGCCATCAATATCCACGAGTTGTTGCCACAATTTTATTCGTGACTAATAACTTATAATCACGATATTTGAGCTTATATTCACGAAATAACTTGTAACTATAAATCAAGTTTGTTGTAGTGACTTGACATACAACGGATTGTTTCACTGAACGTACTCATCTATCTATGTTAGACACACACCATGATAAAGGTGTTGGGGAACACTAAAGAGAGATGATCGAAGGCGTTGCCGCTGAATGTCGCTTATGTTGTACTCTTATCAGTTGCAGCACAAGGATGACATCAAGACTTTGTCATGTTGGAAGGCCATGGAGGTCTATAAAGGGCTTGGCAATGGCAGAATGGAGGATACATGATGATTTGGTTATTTAGCATGTGTAAAGTTTATTAATAGTTGATCCCTTTGAATTGCAGCAAAAAAGAGGTTATTAATAATTTAGATCACAAACTAAATATATTAATATTTAATATTTAAAATGTAAAGGTTATTAATAACTTTAAAAAGAGAATCTGGATCATCTCTTTTTTGGTTGATGTGGCAAGGGTAGTATGGTGGTGCTGAACACAACTTCAGCACATGACTTTTGGAGAACATATCGATATGGAGGTCATCAACGAGATATCATTATCTATACATCGAAGTAGCAGCGAGCAATCCCAATTGCGTTCTTGTGGTCCATATGGTTTCATCACAATGGAGTCATATTTAGAGGCGAACGCCTTTACATTGAAAACACGATGGCATCTGCTAAGCATATGGTGCATATGGATGGCATAATAACATGTTCTTTATCTGATCCAATGTAACTGACCTTTGCATCAATAAATCTGTATGGTTGCGCCCCATCCTTCCCGCTCTAAAAAGAACTTATAAACTGATATTACAATTTTATATTAAAAACCAAAGGTTATTAGTAATTCAAACTAGAAAATTGGTTATTAATATTTACATTTAAAAATCATTAATAATTAATGTTTGTAAGCTAATTACTAATATTTGGATTCTATTAACTTCCAAATCAACATTTTAGATTTTAAAAGGGTGTGGGTGGCTGAAACGTGAGGAGGATAAAAACAACATAAAATTATATTTGAATTATATATGTTAAAGTTTGATCATAATAGCAAATACTAAAAAGTTATCATGGATTACCATTTATCTTTTTGACAAAAACTACTAAGAGAAAACCACTAGTCATCATAAAAACTGTATTATTCTATTCTTTTTTTAAAGGATGACCATTGGGACTTGTGGTTGTCATCCATATGAATGTGTGTGTGTATATCACAAAGTAAAGATAATGTACAAGTGTGGACTCTCACGGAAAGAACCCCAAAAAAGAGGACATGTACAGCAATTAACCAAAACTCCATTCCTAAAGAAGAAAAGAGATGTGGTGTATAATATTCTAGACATGACAATTCTCCCCGCAAAAAATGACTCGATTATGCTTGAGCATATAGCCCGGATACTGGCCAAAAATGTCATGAGCAGTATCTCCAGGATGATCGACCGCCAAGGGCCCTGAGTGACTGCCAAAGTTTCTCTGATGCAAAAGGGGTGATGCCCATGGAACCTATAGATGATGCCCACACCTCCTGGGCCACTGGGCACTTAAAAAACAAATGAACTACATCCTTCTCGACCACACAACACAGGACGCAGAATGTATCAGCATGGGGCGCGATCTCACCCTGAATGCTCTAATAAGATCTTGTCGTGCTGCATAAGCAAAACAAAGATCTTGACTTTAAATGGCACTTGTGACCTCCTTTCCTTTTGTTGCTCCTTCCTTAGGAACTTACAGTTGTACATATTGTTCACCCCATAGTGATATATATACGGATGACAACCACAAATCCTAGTGGTCATCCTTTTTCTCCTAAAAAAAAGTGGTACCCATGAATGCCACATGAACCTGTAGTAGAAAAAGATATAGATAGAAGCTGCGAATAGTGAAAGACTCTGAAAGCCAAACCCATCTGTTTGCCCTGGAAAGGTCTAATCAGAAGGGGGTATATTATTTTATTTTGTATTCTTTATTATAGTATTTTTGTCCAAACATGATAACAAATCACTTTTCTTATTCTCAAATAATACATTTTTCAGCCAGACAAAAAAAAAATAACCCTAATAAAAAGTGAACTCATGAGATTAAAAATCCTTATCTTCTATACAACAATTCTCCAACCAAACAAGGTTTCCCCACACTGAATCCATCAAAATGCTGCATTCATTTCTTTTACTATGATGCAGTGATTGGAAAAATGCTGCAACCATAAATCTATTACATTTTCTCCATTGGACAGAATTGTCGAAGTGAAACAGATGAGTAAGAGAGATACACCATCAAACTACCTCAGTAAAGAATGGTCAGCAGTTCTTTTTTTTAGAAGGAAAAAGAATGGTCAATATAAGAATGTTGCAGATAAACTATTTGCCAATACTAATTGGACTCCTTTTCAGAATAAGATATATTCTATACAGTAGATGAATAACTGAACTTTAATACATAAGTTGCAAGTTAAAAAAAACTTGAAAAATGAGAAATCAATACCAAAAAGTTGCCAAAAGGAAAACTAAATAGCATGAATATTGTTTTTCTAACCTTTTTGTATAATTATCTGTAGGCAATATCTCCCATTCTTTTAAGCTGCAAGAGATTGAAATGTCTGGTTACTCCACTAATTGCTAAGGGAATACAAAAAAAGTTGGCATGGTGCACAATGTAAATACCAGTCTTCTAGCCATCGATGATTGACAAGTTTAATATTGACCTTTTTGGCAAGATCATACTTCTCACCTGCACAAAAAACAAACACCGTATGAGAAAATAATTTGGTACATATCTTCACTTAGTGTCCCATAAAAATGACATGTACCTTCAAATTTGTAGCATATAAGATGAGTGACTTGGTTTGCGATCAAAGGCTTGGAGAACTTTGCCCCCATCAAGGACACCATTTTCTGCAAAATGAAACAAGAATATAAGAATATGTCAAATGAAAAAGATTATTACAACTAAAACAAATTATTACCAACTGACTAGCTAAAAGCTACACCACATGTGCATATAGGTATCAACCAAATATTAACCAGCAACAATATGACTATGCATCACCACTCCAGGACTGCTGATCATTTTATTGCAAAGGAAACATGAAATTCTGGTAAAGCATCAAACCAAATGGTACACTTAAAAATTCACGTGCCCAACTAATTACTTTGGATTTCCATGACTATATTCAGACATTTAGTTAAGAAATGAGCTCCAAGTCACAAGAAGGAAGAAATTCTCAACCAAATCAAGCCATAAAAGTTGCAACTTGTGGAGTTATTTCCTAGAAGGATCGTAATTCAATAAATAATATTAAATTTCGATGTGTGTACCATGATATCTTCACGTTCTTGCCTCTGATATCCTGTCAAACATATGTGTAATGACTCACTCCCAGGTATTCCATTGAAATCCCTTACAGGCTTATATAAGATCTGCAATTGCAAAATGTTTTCAAATAACATCATAACATAAGCACAGAGTATGGCCGACATTTTGCTGCAGAAGGACAATACCAAGTTGAAAATTTGACCCCTGCATGGCCTCAGCAAGACAGATGCAATTCCAATGGAAGAGTTAGAAGAAACTGAGAACTATCTTCCATTGCAAGAAGGAATTAAATGACACAATTTACTGGTTCGCAATCAAGCTTTCAATGAACAACGTGAACTAATGTCTAACTAAATCTGAAATAATAAGAGGGAGAAAAAAGACTGCAAGCAAGCAAAGAACTTAGCAACTTACCCTGGTGGCGTCTGCTAGCACGCCAAAATCTACACTATCGTCGATCCACATCTCGGTGACGAGCGTCTTCATGTCCTCTCGAGCAGCAACACAGACTGGGTCATCCTGAAGGTAGAAGATTCACCATTTAGGGCCTAATAATAATCGACACTAACAATGGACAGAAGAAGGGCTAAACAAACCACGAATAAAAAGAGAGTGCAAAGAGGCTCACGTAAGTTCGGCCTGAGACAATGACATGCGTACAACTCTGATTGTATTTACCCACATCGGTTCCTCCTCTTCGCACGATCTCCAACCGATACTGCAACACCAAATCACCGTAGCAACAAAATAAGCGAAATATGAACAAACAGTTCGCGGGCGAAAAACGATCGGGAACGCAGACAACCTGAGTTTCCGAGACGGAGTCGAAGCCAAAGAGAACGAATCGGACGCCGGCGAAGATCGTCATCTCCGGGTCGCTCGAGCTCGCGGCGCCGGCGCCGCCGGCGGATCCCTGCATCGGTTCGAAGTCTTCGTTAGCTTTCCGACGAGTCCGGTTCTCGCCGACGAGATCGAGGCACGAGTGCTGGGGTATGAGATGGGAAGACGGTCGAGGACTTCAAGGGCGGTTCCTTTGACAAAGAGAGAGGGAGGGAAAAATAAAAAAGAAGAAAAAGAAAACGAGAAGAATAGGCGGGAAATAGCGCAAAAATAAATATACAGGAAATAGAACGCCAACGGTGAGCTGTTGTTGGACCTAATGGGCCCGTTGTATTAGCCCATTCTCTTTTTCTGTACTTAAAAAATGGAACTCCCCCAATTAATTATTTATTGCCTTTCCTATTCTTATTCCCATTTTATTCGATTTATTATATAGGATTGCGAGTAAAACTATTAACCCAGGATGAAAATTGTACCCGTCGATTGGTTTGTTCCTACATTTTCAGGTGATTTTTGAATTAAAAAACCATAAATCATTTTCATGGTCCGTTTTCTTTAAATATATATATATATATGAGATTGGTAATATTAAGAGATTGTTTTATTTTATAAACTAACTTTAGTCATATGTTTATATATTTTAATGCTACTTTTGACATAGAAATTTCTTAGTTATAAAATCTGAGAAATATTATATTTTTGAGTAATTTTATATAAATGTATACATATTTCATATATAATTCTAATATGGTAGATCTCCATCGATTTCTTGGATGATTTTCTTTCAAATTAAAAACGCCTTAATTTTGGGGGATTTTTCAATTTTCTTTCAAATTAAAACCGCTTAATTTTGAGGGATTTCGAAAATTCCAAATTTTATAGTTTTTTCCCCCACTTACCCTCAAACATGATATGAATTAATTTAGTCTTCCCGCTCAAATCTGTTTTATTCTTCACCATCGAGCTAAATTTTCCTTGGCCAATTTATTTGCAGCAAGGAAACTTATTTCAGATTTTTTTTCCATTCAACGCGGGAGAAAATATGAAGGCTCGTGAACGTAATTAAATATAAATAAAAGACAACATGAACGGTTGTAGAGATTGCATCTATCAAATAAAATCCATCCCCATGTGGTGGTGTCCTCAGCCAACCCCAGTAATTTGTGGCTATGAAGAGGCGAGCGGCCGAGATTATTTGATGCGCGGGTCCAAGTTTTACTTTTGCGCCATTTGTTTTTCCTTTCTTTTTCTCTTGCAATATTGATGTACTTTTTCTTGATTCACCTTCTTCGCCATTATACTAAGAAAGCGAGCACAACAGATCCAAGATACAAATGTATTATTTTACAGCATGTAAATGTAGAACAATGAAATTAAAAATAAAACACCTGAAAAATAAAACACTCGACATATGTAGATAATTGGTAACATTTGCATTCTGCTGTCTGTTCAGACTTCAGAGCTTTTGTTGCCCTTTGACTGCAGTTACCTCAGTCCAGATGTAAGAATCCAATTAACCAAGTAATTGATATGAACTATCAAAAATACATATATATACACACACATCCAGTTTCTAAACCATCACTGTTTACTGCAGCCACCAACAATTTCTATCTGCTTTGGAACCACAGCCTTCACATGCCAAAGCGAGCCTGAATTTTAATGCAGCACTTTTCTCCAACAGATTGTGAAGGTTACCTGAGAGAAGCATGACCATTGGCCTATAACCTTGGTCAAAAAACTTGAGCTTCCATGGCATGGCCCAGCCCTTCTAAGAAACAGACATCACGAACCGATCAATATGGACTGCTACCGGATCAACGTCGTCAATAATAACTGTTTGCTAGAGGTCTTACTTGAGCAGCAGCAAGGGTCCTACGTGTACGATACACACCTTATTCAAGGGAGTAGATAGGCTTCAAATCCTCAGCCAGACAAGTTGGGTCCTTGTTTTTTTGTGTGAGTTCCAGTTGATCAGATTGTTTAGTTAGAAAGAAGATGGAAGGTGATGCCGCCCTCCCCCAGCCCGTCAACTTTGGGATTCAGCATGTGCACTTTTATGAGTACAAGCAAGAAAAAAATCAGTGGCATGTTTTTTGTCATCAGTTGCATCAGAAAGAAAAGTAAACAAGCAACCGTGACAGAACAATCTGATATGGCCAAGATGCATGACTCAGAAAACAAAATACAGTAGGCAATAATACTGAGTCCAGGAAGCAATTGCACCTGGAAGATGATAAACATGCGCACTTTGTGGAAGGCATTGCTGTTCAGGTGATCTTACCCTGCAAGCATGCAAATATCATTCCACTAGAATTCTTGTGCAAATATCAGTGAACTTTCACAAGGAAAATATGATAGCGACAGATATATGGTGAAGCACATGGAAACAATTTACTAATACTCCTCCCTTTTAGGTTTGAATATGAAACTCAATTTTCTTTTAGAGAGAATAAAAATAAGAAAAAAAACACTTTATTCCAGGAGACTATATGGTAGGACAGTTTTGAGACTATATGGTAGGACAGTTTCAAAACTGTAGTAGCTGAGGACTTGTACCAAGACCAAAATAATGGACCAAGAATATACTTACATTGTCTAATAGCGAAGGGGAAGGATCAGAATAATGAGTTCCACAGCATCTTCAAAATTCAATTACAGACAAACATGAGATGAAACCATTCAATGAATATTGTCCCCAAGCCCCTGGGAGACAAATAACCAAATTTAACAGCTCTAGTCAGGACACCAAAAACAAAAGTAGATCTTTCCACTGAATCAGATTTCTTCCAAGAGGATTACCATGGGAGAGTTTTCTGCAGTACTTTAATAAGAATCAGTGCAGAGAGAGAGAGAGTAACAAGAACATGGCCAAAAGCAACGTCAAGGGGAACATAGTTTTACCTCAAAATTATCACCAAAAGATATTTCAGGATCTTGCATGACTAACAGAATTCATCCTGTACAATCTACAACTGATAGGATGCTGAATTTAAGCTGAGTCTTGAACTCGACAAGATAAAGCCTCTTTAGGGAAAAAATTACCTTGGAAATGTAAAATGATAACTTCCACAATAATTTTGCAATTATCATATATTTCATACAAAGATATATTTGCAACTATAAGAGGAGCATAAACTTTTATTTGCATTCCTGAAATCCAATAAACATCCGGAACCAAGTAAGGAAACATGAATATATCAGGCTGATGCATATAAAGAAATTCTCCTTCTATTCTTTGATTCTGAGTAGTTCTAAAGCCTTTACTCGTTTCCATTTCTTTCACATCTTTCTTACACTTGAAAGAATCATGTACATTGAATGAAGAATTGAATGCGCCCTATAAATTTCACTGACAAAAAATGGATCTAATCAAATGAAATTAACCACAGAAAATGCACCCAAGAGAAACACCCTTGCTGGAATCAATATCACCACAAGCATGTGGACATGCTGTGATGCAACAAGCCTTCTGAATCGCTTAAATGTTTCCCTGCTACCATGGAGAACACCGGAAAAGCTGAACCAGTGTTGAGTAGACTTAATTGTCCTAGTGTCTGGTGCTATCACAGCAACTGTGTCAACATTTTGTGTCACCAACAGGGGCCACCATATGTTGCGTTGTTTCTCCATTTTTTCTTTTCTTTTAAGTTTGAGCTCCTGGCGGATGACATTACGGATTGATCGCAGGTAGGAATTCATGTCATGGTCCCTGTAGACTGTTCCTTCTGAACCATAAGCAGAACAATCACTTAAAATCTCGAGAGGGTGAGGAGAGTTCAAGAAAGCTGACTGTGCCTCCCACAATAACCTTGATGAAACATTTGAATCCACAAGAGGATGGCCCAAGATGTAGAGGCCACTTCCTGGAGGAAGAAGATGATGCGGAGGGGAATGCTTATCTTCAGGTTGCAGGATCAAAAGCTTCCCCATAGGAGCATATAATAACTTCTGTAAAAGAAAAGATATACTTTAAGTTGATCTAAATTGTGTATTTGAAATGAATATATTATATCCGATCAGTTCAAGTGGAATAAACAAGAAAATATGAATAGAAAAGATTATTGTGATATATTAGATTAAACAAATGCACGCCCTGCGAGAACTATATCAGTAAGTTAGAGTTCTAGATAGGAATAAGACAGTATTTTTTACCTGGTTCACAAGACATGGATGATTACGGAAGTTGCCATTAACAGCCTTGAGAATTTTTGCCACATGGTCTGGGTAATTGCAAGAGAAAGCTCGAGGGACAATATCTCTGTGCAAAGTTATTGCTTGAACATGACTCTTGGGCAATCCCAATTTACGAAGCAAGTAATCACCTCCACACATAATAGTTGGTGCACCAAATGTAACAACAGGCAGCAAGGATGCAGCTGGAGCTTCACCTCGAACTAGTAGCATGAGATTCACAAGCAAAGCTAAGCTGCCACCAAGAGAATGACCAGTGAAGCGCATAGTAGCAGAATCACCATGCTCCATTAAGTGTGTTTTGATTTCAGGCAACATCTGTCAATAAATTCCCTTAGCAGCTTCATATATGCCTCTGTGCACAAGTACATCAAGTCCCTCGACCACAAAACATAAGGAATTAGGTTCCAATAACCATTTACCATGACCAGCATACTGCATACCAATAAATGGATGTCCATAAATCTTGGCCATCCAAATGACAAGATATAATTTTCCTGTTTCGGGCGTATATCCAGTTGAGATGGGAAAAAGTGAGATGGAAGTGCACCTTTATTTTACTTACTTTCGGAAAGCAGTACCAACAAGATTAATTGTCCTTTTACCTATCTAGAAATGAAAACAGCCAATATTCAATTCAAGCTTACGGCTTACCCCACAAATTTCATACATGGAAATCCCAACAAATGGGACCAGGAACTGCCTTACACCCCAACATGAAGAGGATGTGAAAGTCAATCCATGTTTTAGGTCCACCTAACTAGTCATAAATATAGTATAAAGCATGTTTAGCAGTAGAGAACAAAAGAAATGTTTATACCTCAAATTGAATGGGTTCAAAGAGAAGATTTGCTTGCCAAGAAGCTAGTGTCTCAGAACCCTGCATTTAATAGTATTCAATTCAATCCAAATGCTATAGGCAACAAAAACCATAAACTAGAAGAATTTTGAGGGGACTGACCTGAATTACAAAATATCTCGTGGCGGTTTTATCATCATCACATATATACCATTCACAAGGGGACGACTTAGCTGAGTTCAGGTCTTTCACAACAGCCTTTTTCATCTCTTCTTTCCCTGCAATCACTGCGGTGACAGAACTTGTGGTAGCCATAAATGATGTCTCCTCAGGACTTGGAATCCTAGCACCCTCCTCTTCTCCAGCTTCTTTGTTCGAGTATTTCTCGGTATCCATCTTTGAAGAACCAAACGGAGAGATGCCTTTTGTTTGGGATTGTACATAGGAGGCAGCAGAAGCTGCAACTTTGTAAGCAGAGAATACACTAATTCCATTAACGTTTTCTCTTCTCTTTTTCCCCACTTCTGCTTGGTCACTCAAGACTCTCTCCTCCTTTAGCTTCTCTTGAGCTGTTAATTGTTCTTCTTTAGAACTAAGAGAGGTACCTTTCTTCTCCACTGATGAAGTCACAAATCGCAAGCCATAAGATTTAAGAAGGTTTCTTGTCTGGAAAAAAGAACACGCAGACATGAACGTAAATTGCAACTACAAAAGAACAAATACTTCAAACATTGTTGTTCAGATAAAAACAAAAATAGATTTCACATCCAGTAATTAACAAATCAATCAGGTGGGTGAAGGTTAGGTGGAAAAATAGTTTTTTTAGGAGAGTTAGGTGGCAAAATATAACTTATTAGAATTTGCATTGCCATAACATTTCAACTTAATATACATCACAGAAACAACTAATTAGTTCAAACGTTTGTCATGAGCTGAAGGAACCTAGATAAAGACATAAGGTTAACTCTGGTGAGTAACAAAGAGGAACTTGCACGAAAGAACCATCAAGTTGGAATCTTTTTTTTTTCCTGTTGAAAAGATGGTGAGCAACTCTGGACGTATCTCAACCTATTTTCATTTATTTATATTTTCGTGTAAAAACAACCACAACCAAACAAGGTAAAATTCTTTATCTAACAAATGCCAACAAAAAGGAAATATTAAAGAATAAGTCAAATGAAGGAACATACGGGAAATCTGTAAATATATGAATCCCCGCTACTAGAAGAATCACAATTCACAAAATAATCCTAACGATCTCCATTACCTAATTGAGCTAAATCATAACTCAAAAGAGAACAATTAATTGGAAACAGAAGCAAAGTATTCAAGTGAAAATGTTCGTCAAAATGGCACCTGGATCTCTGGAATTATATAAGCCAAGCTCCCAATGTATGACATCTTGCCGTAGAACTGGGCCTCCATCACTGACACCTTCCGCAGCAACCGTGAGAAAGATCTCTGATCGAACGTCGTCTTCGCCTCCTCGTCGTCATCCCGGGCGAGGCACTCTTCGGACGCCTTCCCGCAGATGCAGCCGACGCAGCGGTCGCCGGCATCGGCAGCGGACTCAAGATCGCCGTCCGTTATCACATCCTCATCCACCTTCCTTTCTTTCCACATTGATCCCACTCTCAATATCTTCAACACCCAATTTTCCCTCCGCCGCTTGACCGACACCTCTTCCACGACGACCTCCTCCTCCGCCCTCTCTGCCGCCGCTCCGTCTTCCGCCTCATCAATGATCGCATCCTCCTCCTCCTCCTCCTCCGGCTCGGACCCTCCTCCACCGGTCGGCCACAGTCTTCTCAAACGCAGCGGAAACATGTAGGACTGTTTCGCGGCCATCGATGACGCCGATGCCGTCTCCATTGCGTTGCCGCTGGCAGTAGCAGCGCAGGGCCCCGAGGCGCTAACTATGCCAGAAGGATGATGGCTCCGTATGCCAACTTCACGACCAAGGGCGATCCCTGGCAATGTTGGCCCCCTGATCAGCCTTAAAGCGTCCATATTTCACCTTCCAGCAACCCAATCCCTCCTGAAACGGGCCACAAAGTACGTCGGTCGTCGCTTGTCAGGTGCAACTTTTTCCCCAGAATAAACGACGGCAAAGCAGGACGAACATGAAAGCGCTTTTTAGGCGGCGATCTCCCACAGATCAGAGATCGTATCAACCCGTCGCCTTTACGTCTCTGCCGGCACTGTTGCTCCCTCTGGAGGCAAAAAGAGGTGCTTTTCAGCCCCCACCGCCCCGAAAC
The DNA here is from genome assembly GCA_030549335.1 of Pontederia crassipes. NCBI lineage: Eukaryota > Viridiplantae > Streptophyta > Magnoliopsida > Commelinales > Pontederiaceae > Pontederia > Pontederia crassipes. Next base: position 11,757,567 of record CM060195.1, on the reverse strand, counting down.
CGGCTAAAGGCACCGGAAAGACGCGCACCTTCCCCAGAGGAAGAAAAACCGAAGAAAACGGGAGATCGCAAGGAAAGGAAGGAGCCCTAAAGAGGTGTAATCTTTTGCCCCTCTACCGGGCAGGCTTAATCACCGCCTGTGGTCTGTAGGGAACACTGAAACCAGACTAAAAACGTCTCCTTTCTTTCTCCTTTCTTTCTTTTTTGCATAAAGGAGACGTATGCTATAAAATCGAAGTTGGTCGAGGTTGGCAAAGACGTAGGTGTAGCAAGTTAATGGGGATCGAAAGAACAGGTCGTTGGAGCAGCCTTCGTATATATAAGGAGTTTGGGACATCACAGCAGACAACAGCGAGTAGGACGCGTTGCGCGATGGATGGGCGAACACGTCACCGTGCGAGGCTTCGAACTTGGAAGTTGGAACTTGGAAGTGAACTAGTGAAGTGCGGAACGCACGCAGATGACCCGACAAAGACGAGAGGAGCCGTCGCTGGTCCTCTCTCTCTCTCTCTCTATATATATATATAATATATAATATAATTTATCTGTATTTTTACTGTGTTTGGATCCTTCTTTTGGCGTTTGCTTCCGGGATTCAAAGATTGAACTGTTCAATTCAGATGCTGTGCCTGGCATCTTGTTGCTGATCGTGGAGAATAAAAAAATAAGATGGATTTTTTTTTTGCAAAACAAAAGGAAAGGAAAAATAGATTTTAGGTTCTTATTTTGACTCATTATGCCTTGTGATTTTTGGTCATTTTAATTTTCATGTGTAGATTTTATTTCCATATGGGAATATCACACGTGTAAACTTTTATTTTCGCATAATATATAAATTAGTTTAACTCATTCGCACTTCCGCATAAATTTAAATATATAAATGAATATATTTTTTTATATAATTTATAATATATAAGCACTATTTTTGTAACATATATGATATCTATAAATATCTTATAATTTGTATTAAAACAAATATTAGTTAAGTTTATATTTTAAACATTTAAGATGATTATAAAAAATATTATTCCTTTCATAATATTAGAATAAGTATTATTTTACATTAATGCATGTAAATAATATATTACAATTTTTCTATCGAAGCCTAATAAATATTTTATCTTAAATAACATCGTATATTTAAAAGAAAATTATATTGATTTTTTCAAATCATAATGTAAATATAATTAAAGGTGATATGGTTACATATGTAATATTTCAAATTAAAAAGAAACTATGACTCTTCATATCCACTTTATTGGACTTTTTATATTCAAAAATATATATGACTTGTCACAATTTAATCCAAGGTCATCTTGTAATTTATAAAAGAAAATAATCACGATGTTAAAAATTTAGTGCACATCAATTAAGGATGTACTTATATATGATTATTTGTTATCAAAAAATATAGTGGAATATAAAGAGTTAGCATGTAATTTGTGAAAAATTAATTGTGTTGCTAAATTTTGAATGAACATAAAGATACATTATATACACTTTTTTAGTATTAAAAATATAATATAATACAAAGAACAGACTTATAATTTATGAAAAATTAATCTTGTTGTTGAATTTAATACACATTAATTAAGGAAGCATTAACATATAATTATTTTCTATTATAAATAAATTTAATATAAAGAGTCAATATGTAATTTGTAATGTTAAAATGTTAATATGTAAATTAATAATGAGAATATTAAATGTTGATATCAAATATTAAATGATACAAATATACAATTAATTAATATGATAGTTAATAATGAGAATATCAAGTGACAATACAATAAATTAAATGATGTAATAAATTAAGATAATATTGAGATCACTATTAGAAAAATATAAATTACAAAAATGTAGAAAGAATAGTGAAAAAGAAGAGATCTTCATGCATGAAATTATATATATACATATATGTGTATATTATTTATGACAAATTTAATCATGATGTTAAATTTAATTCACATTAATTAAGGATGCATTTATATATTATTATTTATTATTATAAATAAGAAATTAATGGAATATAAAGTGTCAATATGTAATGATAAAATTTTATGTACAAATTAATAATGAGAATATCAGTGTTGATATCAAATATCAAATGTTGCAATTAATTAATATGATAGTTAATAATGAGAATACAAAGTGGAAAAAACTAAACTATATAATGAATTAATATTATATTGAGATAATATTTCTAAAAAATTAATTTAATAAATCACAAAAAATATAGAAAACAGTGAAAAAAGAAGAGACCTTCATAAATAATGTATATAAAATTTATGAAAAAATTAATCATGATGCTAAATTTAATACACATTAATTAAAGATTCATTTATATAAAATTATTTTTTATTATAAATAAAAAATAAATGAAATATAAAGAGTTTGTAAACTTAAAATTTTAATACACAAATTAATAATGAGAATTTAATTGTTGATATAAAAAAATTAAATGTTGTATTTAGTTATAATATGATATTTGATAATGAAAATATTAAGTGACCAAGAATCAAGTACATCGGAAAAGGAAATTATTTTTCTATTCCAATACTAAGAACCAAGTACATCAGGGCACTATTTATACTCCTAAACTACCTGTTACAAATGATTAAAACGATAACCAACACTACAAGAAACACACTGGTACATAGAGAGAAAACAATGTAACTCGACGACGCTTCCCTTCAGCTCGACGACGTCGCTCACGACAGCCGAAGATGAAGTCGATGAGCGGACGTGGTGACTTCCAACCGTCTTCATGCATAGACGCTGGCCGAGGAGGTGAACTCGACGAAGATGCTACAAGCATCCCGGTGATGCGAACCTGGACGTCGCCCACCTCTAGAGTTCGTCCGTCGCTCCACCTTGCACGACAGCCGCTACCTGCGACAGCCATTGTTGATTGTGAAGAAGAATCCGGCACAAGGGACATTGTTGCTTCGCCAGGAGCCGGTGGTAAGTATCATCAGGTTTGAATCTTAGATTCATCCTTAGGGAATAAATCATTACTATACTATCATTCTCGACTCCGGGTTAGTTGGACGTTTATACTCTCGAACACGGAAGACCTTCCCACAAAACCAATAAAAAAAGCATAAATGGCACTAATTATGAAGCATAATATTTTTTAAAAAGGCATAACAACGTAACCCAATGCATACGAGTGACACATAAATCATGAACAATATTATTCGTAAATTAGGAAGAATATCATACATCCTTTACTTTCTTTTCTTTTCCTTTATTTTTACTTTCTTTAAATTTCATAATTCTTTTATTGGCGTCCCGGTGGCAGTGAAGAAGCAAGTCAGTCGCACCAGGACTTTGATCCGGACGTCATCAAAAGGCAGGACAGCCATGGCGGGGCTCCGTTAATTTGGTATGTTCTTACTTAAGTAATTAAGATTTTTTATTCGAGCTACAAAATTATATGTACGGATATGTTCTTACTTTAAGTACAAAACTAGGGAAACCCCTTGCGCTTCGCACAATTGATAAAGATGCGATAATATTAATTATTTATCATGGAGAGAATATTAGACAAAGATGTATTTATATATTATTATTTGTTATTATAAATACAAATTTAATGTAATATAAAGAATCAATATATGATATAAGAACATTTTGATTATGATATTAACATTTAATACACAAATGATTAACATAAATCAAATGTCATATTTTTAATATATGTGATCTTTCAAATTCAAAATCATTATGACTCTTCATATTAATAAAAAAATTATTAAATGGTGTTAAGGAGATATAAAATATGTGAATTTTTAATTAAAAATAATTAATAGCTTAAGTTATCATAATTAATAAACTTAAATTATCATAATGAATGAAATCAAGCAGAAATAATAAAATAATTCAAAAAAGGAGAAAAATAAAATAAAGTATAAAGGAAGGATGATACATATATATATTGAATAAAAAAATCAACTTGTATTTTATGAAATTTTAATCACGATGTTAAATTTAATACACATTAATTAAGGATGCATTTATATATTATCATTTGTTATTATAAATAAAAATAATGAAATGTAAAGAGTCAATAAGTAACATGTGTGCATATGTGATATTAAATTTCAATACACAAATTATTAATATAAATAAAAGATCATATAGTTAACATATGTGATTTTTCAAATTCAAAATAATTATGACTCTTCATATTAATAAGAAAATAATTAATTGAATTAAAAGATATAAAATATAACACTTTTTAAATTTAAAAATAATTAATAGACTTAAGTTATCATAATTAATAAATTCTATTATTATAATGCATGAAGTCAAAGAGAAATATTAAAATAATTTAAAATAATAATAATAAATATAATGAAAAATGGAGGAAGGATAGAAGAGCTTGATACATGAAATTATATAAATATAAGAAATAATTAATAGACTTAATTATCATAATTGATAGACTTAAGTTATCATAATGAATGATGTCAAAAGAAATATTAAAATAATTCAAAAAATGAGTAAAACGAAAACAAAAAATGGATGAAGGATTATGCATTTATATATTACTATTTATGATTAAAAAATAGTGGAATATAGATAATGACTTGTAATTTATGAAAATTTAATCATGAGTTAAATTTAATACATATTAATTAAGGATGCATTTAGCCATTTATATATTATTGTAAATAATTTAATAAAAATCTAAAGAGTTAATATGTAATATGTGAACATTTAATCATGGTATTAAAATTTAGTACACAAATGATTAATATAAATCAAACGTCATATGTTAACATATGTGATTTTCTCAAATTTAAAATAATTATAACTCTTCATATTAATAACAACAATTAATGGAGTTAAGATATAAAATATATGAATTTTAAATTTTAAAAATAATTAATAGACTTAAGTTATCATAATGCATGAAGTCAAATATAAATATTAAAATAATTCAAAAAAGATAATGAAGAATAGAGAATCGATAAATATGCTTGGTTCATGGAATTATATAAATATAATTAAGATGTATAAGAAGTACTTAGACTGTATAGTTGAGACACAGATAAAATTGGGCTTGGCACTACAATGGTGTTTTTCATTACATTTCTTATTATAAATTATCTGTCATACTAATTCAGAAACTTTTAAATATCTGTTACTAATTAATTCCTTCCTTAAAGAGTACAAATAATATTAAGTATATACATATAAATTTATATTTACTTGTATTTGTTTTAGAAAAATATCACGTAAAATAGGCATACCAAATAGCAAACCTGCAAATACTAATAGTAAAACAAAGGTTCAACTTTACGTTAATAATATTGCATCATCAGGTTATTTGAACAATTGGTATACCAAACCTCATGGTGTATTATGCATAGACAGCTTATATAGAAAATAATATTTTTTTTGTATTGCACATAATTTATTTCTCGGACATTTGCAAAAGCTTTTCTTGTTTTCACCAACATTCATCCTTCCACCTTATCGCCTTGAAACTCATCAAAGTTTTTTTGTATATAGTGAACCAATGAACTCAAATAACACTTGCATTTGATCAACACCACAAGGTATGCAGAAGCTTCAGTGCTTAACAATAGCAAAGGCCAAGCTCGTGTTGATGCCCATGACCGATGCCGGCCACCTCATATCCATGGTGGAGATGGCCAAGCGAGTTCGCCGCCGCCACCACTTGCATGGCTAGACGCCCGATGCTCGTGGCCTCTCCACCGCATTGCTCTTTCCGGAGCCCATATCGATCTTGCCATCACATCCTACATCGAGTATGGAGTCCGTCGCCGCCGCCGGCTTCAACATCGACTTCGAAGAGTTGCCTTATTCATTTTTTGCCATCTACTCAAAGAACCCAGGTGAAACACTGATTAAAATCAATTTGTACAAAGCATACATTAATTTATATGTTTTGAATATTTATAATTTGCATAAAATTATATAAGTATATTTCATATAAGTTCTAAAAGATGGCAATAAAATAAAAAATGCTCTTACTGAAAAATAAATATTATAATATTGTCAACTCATAGGATACAGTAATACTTGATATATAAATATAAAAAAAGTATATTAATAAGAATAGCATATAATTTTCTAAAGTGAAAAAATATTTCTTTATTGTTCAAATTCGAAACAACAAAAGTGTAGACAAAGTATAAGATTGAAGTTCCTCGGCATGAAGGCCAGGAAAAGCCTCACCTCCTCCTCTGGCTGGTTGGCCGCTGTGTCGTACCCTTCCGGGCGCTTGTCCTCCACACCGTAGAGCTGGAGGTTCGCTGCCGCGTCCTCGGACACGGCCCCTCGCCGGAGGGAGGAATTGGAGCGCACGGAGTTGAAGGAGGAGAAGTGATGTCCGGCGCAGCGGCCACGAGGCGGCGGGCGAGGGAGAAGAGCGAGGCGACGTGCGTGCCGATGGGGAAGGCGAGGAACGCGACGTGGTCATCGGCGGTGCATCGGCGGTGGACGGAGCAGATGGAGGACGGAAGAAGAGGAATGGGATCGATGTGTGGGGTGTATAACGAGGGGGAAGGAGAGGGGTATATAAAGGAGGTCATATGTGAGAAATAGAGAGAGATTTGAAGAAAACGTTATAAACGGCTGCTCCAGCGAGAGACGAAGAAGCACGCTTGCTTTAATGAGTGAGTTAGAGAGAGCAAAATGAAAGCTTCTGTGTGTGTGTGAGAGAGAAACATGGGACCATTCATTTTTTCAAGAACTTATTAACTCTTCGAACAAAGAGAGAGAGAGAGAGAGCAAATTTTGCGTGAGAGATTTGAAAACGTTATTAATTCTTCAAACGGCTGCCAACGGGAGATGAAGAAGAATGCATAGAGAGAGCAATAAATAAGATATGATTAGGCTACAATAAATGACAATATATGTAATAGGTTAATTTCTAACATATGAAGTCTAAAATGAATAAAAATGAAAACGTTATTAATTCTTCAAACGGCTGCCAACGGGAGATGAAGAAGAATGCATAGAGAGAGCAATAAATAAGATATGATTAGGCTACAATAAATGACAATATATGTAATGGTTAATTTCTAACGTATGAAGTCTAAAATGAATAAAAACTAAAAAAAATGGAAGAAAAAGATAAATGATAATGCTGGCTTGAGGATGATCTCAATGCACCAGCTTTATATATATATATATATATATATATATATAGAGAGAGAGAGAGAGAGAGAGAGAGAGAGATTGAATGCATGATCTTTTTGCTTAAATGAGTGTGGCAGTTCATGAAGAGTAAGCTTGAGAAAGACCCGGCACAAAGAGTTTTTTGCTCCCACAAATTGAGGAGTGAGATCTGCATTCAGAGTCCACCAATTAAGTAAAGAACAATCATGACGGGAGTATTTATTTAGGAATATTCAAAGCGGACTCATCGATTGACTTGCAAATTTGTTTTTTTTGTTTTTTTTTGCTGGAGGTTTTGATGAGGATGGAACTTTTTAAGTTACTTTTTAATATATTAGCTGACGAATCGAATTACGTTTTATGGTGATTTTGTAATGTCATGATGCATGGTTGTTTAATTATTTCTTTCATATTCTTAAATTTGAAACATAGGATATGAAAAGAGATGATGTCTATAAAACATGGTTATTATTGTTGAATGGCTGGCCTTTGTCAAGCAGACTTGGAAGAACCACGATCTTAGAATATGTACGATATTTTTTTTAAAAAAATTACGAAGAAAGACTCTTGGAGTTAATATATAAGGAAAATAAAGATTAAAAATAAATAAGTACTTGAAATCGTAATCCTTGGATCTCCCTTCGAGGCGATTTAGCTATGAACTAATTATTCTTAAGAGTGTAGCGTTGGTAGGAAAAATCAATGCAACTTCCCTAAAAAGAAGTATAGTGAAACCGTTGAAAAATGCATCGCAAGGCAAGGAATTGATCGGCCATCATCATTGGAAGGCAGGTGGCTACACAAGAAACTAAAGATTTTGTAGACATGTTGTAACTTTCCAAAATTCGATCTCGTCACATAGTAAAATCTCCTCTCATAGATTTATTCTTTCCTCTGGTCATCTTTTTCGTCAACCGCAGTGGTTAAGAAGGGTGTCACATAAGCAGAAACTTAGAAAATAAAATATACAACTTTTAAAACATAAATGCAGAAGCTAAATAGATAAAAGTTCATAAATCCAAATACATAGTGTAGAAATTTGGTAATATAGAAAGGTATATCGCATAACATATTGAAACGGTCATGGATCATGCCATAATACAAAATACACATAGGTCTCACAACTTGATGATACAAAATAGTAAGGACCAACTACTATATCCATGTGCACATGCATCTTCCGAACAGGAGTACTCTCCGCACACAAATCAACTAAGCAAACTAAGTAAATCAACACAGAGGAGGGAGTGCATGACTAAATGTGATAACAAATGAGTCATAACAATGATGTAGAAGGTATAAGCAAATTTCATAACGCATAAAGGATTCGTGGGGATCATCACATATTAAACAAATGTTCATTTATTTCTTTTCATATACATATTTATCATTCATTCTTCCATTCTTTAATTCATAGATCATGATAGAAAAAGGGTCATCATCAATTGTCAATAATATGGTTCATAGCATTAATCTTTCTATTGGAAATACATAACATTCATCATTGTTCCATTTTTTTTTCATGTTATTTCATATTCATATACATATTCATGTTCATATGAACATAGTTCGTTCATTTATCTTCAACCATTCATAATCTTTCATCTTATCCATGAATTGTACTTCTTTATGATACGTCATGCACACACAAGGTGCAAATACCTAGCTATAACATGAACCAATGGGGGACGACAATGCCCCTAAAAGAGGCAGAATGACCTTGCTAAGGCGACAATGTTCATGTGAATGACTTCGCTCAAGGAGGAAATATTCGTAAATAGTAGGAAAAGGGCCTTATCCAAAGTCTGGTGTCTTCTCATGGGAAGTGCAACAAAACAATAGACTTCCCATCTGGGTAAACATGACATTTCTCCATTTCATCTTTTATCTTCGTTAACCTATTAACATATATTTTGATCATGAAGATCAATCAAGTCTTTGGGGAGGAAGGTTGGATCTAGGCTAATCTTCATAATCATGGGGTGTGGAAACAATCATGTGGACACAAGTAAATCATAGTATTATCGTATAATTAAAGACATCGTTCTCTCTGTACACTTTCGGATGCTCGAAAGTCGAGCAGTTGTTTGGTGTTCATTAGGTACCCAAAAGTCATATGGTCGCTCGATCATAACATATCATTCGGTTGTTCAAAGACTAGGCATGAATTGAGTGCCCAAAAGGTCAGGGTCTTCCGATTCTTCCTTGGATAAAATGCGAGCTTTCGGCCTGGAGGTTTCGGTCACCCGAAAGTTCACCAAATGGCCATTTTATCCAAGTTGCATGATCACTTTTTTATCGACTTAGAGAGTCAGTCAGTCGGCCGTATCATCGAAATATCAGAGTGGACGTCCAAAAAAGATTTGATCGTTTATTTCAATAGTCCACTAGCTCCTGTCGAGTCGATAACGAGCATCCAATCTTGGATCAATCGATCGTTTCTACTGGACAGAACTGCAAGTCATTGTGAGTCCTTATGTTTTCAACTAGTTTTCGAAACACAACATTCTACAATCAATCTAAATTATATCTAATATTATTAACATCTAGAGAGCATGTGGTCATGATTCATAATCCGAAATTTCATCACATGGATCATAATGGACATGGAGGCATCATAATCATTCTCATTCCCATAACATATATTAATCCTTTTCATGTGATCAAACTTAACATTTCAGTAACCATAACAAACATTCCCAAAACTATCAATTTCATGAGTAATAATGAAGTAAGTCCATGAATATTAATCTCCATAATTCATAGTAATACATGCTATTAAAACCTTAACATAATAATCTCTAGGCATACCCATATCATGATCTAAAATCTGAGTACTTAGGACCTTAAGCATGCATGACATCAAATACATAATCATCTCATAATATTCATCATTTTAAACATTCATGGGCAGCAATCATGTCAGCATGCTAACATCCGACTTAAGCATCATAAACTAGTAACTTGTCATGCATATCATCATAGTAATTTAAGGCATCAAACTATCCTCTTCCTAACATGATTCTAAGCCTAAAATATCCTTAGAACAACATGCTAAACTTTCTGAAAAACCCTTATAATCGAGATTCTATTAACACGCTCTTAGAATGATTCGTGATTGGTTCTTCGAAGGATGGCGCCCTAGTTGTTCCTCCTTCCTCCTCCTTGGTCGTCCACATTTTCCACACCTGAAGAAGCACCTTCAAAGCCTTATGGTCGAGCCAAATGGTGGAGCAAAAACAAACCGAAAAAAGGTTGAAGAAAATGAGAGAATGAAAGGAAAGGAAAAATGGAGTTATGGAACTTTTATGGCCATTGTCTCTTGGGGGTTTCATGCTTTGAATTCTAAGGATCATGGTGGGGAGGAGATTTCAAGATCCAGAAATTATTATGGTTAATGGAGGTGAGAGGAAATCAAAATTGATGATTTTTTGTTTTTTGTCTATTGCGCTTCTAGACATACAAAATAGTTTTGTCTAGTTTGAGACGTTGATCTATCACGATAATGGGTCCCTATTATGTGGTTCGAACGTCCAAAGATCTGATATCAGCAATTGTAAAAATTTTAAATTCTTCTGAATTTTTTGTGTCTTACATATGCCATCAAAGGATGTAATTCCATCAAATATCATCAACGTTCACAAAATACACAAGTCAATGTTTTATGAACAAAATAAAAATAATGCCACTTTTTCATTAAGCCTGGATCGCCAAGTGCAAACCAAATACGAAGAAATTAAGGGGCAGCAACATTAAGTAAAATATGATACAATCATTAAATTGTACGTTCCTTTCCAAGCATTAAATAGGTGGCTGCTGAGAACACACAAGATATATGTTAACACAATTTTTTAAAGCACAAGACATTTAAATAAAAAAAGTTAAAATGAGGCATTTGGTAGTCATGGGCAGCAAGGATATGTATTCAAATGTCTATTTGTTTAATTCCAATAAGCATTAAGGATGTATCCAGAACAACGATGAAGATTGTCTACCACTTGGACATTTTCTTACATGAGAAAAACAAAGAAAAGTGATCAAACTATTGATGAATTAAAAATTAGAATGAGATGAAGTCCATATCTTATCAAAAGAAATTAAGAAAAAAAATCATGAATTAATCGATTAGATTTAAGAGGGGAGTCAAGGAACATGATGATTGGTGAGAATATCAACCAATGTTGCTTGAATAGAAGGTGGCATTAAATGCACATGTAGAGAAACAACACTAATAGAAGGTTCTATTTGCTATCTATTTTGAACACGTCGACAATAAATTTAAGATTCTACGTCAAAAGAAAACAAGAAGAAATGATAGTTTGAGTAGGTCCTCATACATTCGAAGTGCAAAAATATATTGCATATCACGAAAAGAGAGATCTTATTTTTTTTAAAAAAAGAATATTTTCATTTAAGGAGCACCATGTAGGGTCCGGAGGTGGGATGCCCTCCCAAAAATAATCACCATTAGAACGACCAAAATAGCTAAAAAAATCAATAGCTTGATTAGTACATCGTGGGCACTAATCCAATGTTGAAGGTGACAGATGACAACAGAGTGCAGATTCAGAAATTAAGCCCCATAACTTCTAGGGGCAATGCATCATCTTTAGGGATGTTCATCGATGAACTCGAGTACTCGAACCGACCCAAACCCTTTTGGGTTAGTTCGGATCTCCCATTGGGTCGGACGTGATCCGACTCAAAGCTGATCCGAGAGCAAATGGATCGGGTTCAGGTTGATTTTTTTTCAACTCGATATGAACCAAACCGACCCGACCCATATATATGATCCGAACCTAAGTCACGGACGGTTGCCTAAGTCACATGTCACAACTCACACGACAAAAATCCTCGAACTCGAAGTTATCTTTCTAACCTAGTAACCCTAGATAGACGACATTCGCAAATCTCCAAACATTCTTCATCTTCCTCTTTGGATCTTCTACTCTTCGCCTCTTCAGAAATCAGCATCCATTCGTGACCTCGTTGGTGCTTTCAAGTGTCATCCTTTACTGCACTCGAGTCTCTAGTGTGTTGCAACATTTAGGCCTGGTGGAGTGATGGGAAGCCTCCATTTATGTAGCCGTGACTTCTCCAGAATCTTCATCGTGTGACTTTGTCATCATCACTTTCGGTTCGTTCTGACTTTTCTTGATGGGAACATTTTCTCATATAATTTTATCTACTGTTCGATTTTATTGCAAAATAGAACAAGAGCTCTGGTTGGTCATTCGTCTTGTCTTCATTGATGATTTCAATGTTTTAGTGATACTTCATTTTGAATGTTTTCATGAATTATTTGACATACTTTACTTTAAATGTTTTCATGAAAGCTTTTCCCGCATAATGCATGGACCTAGTTAAATGCATAAAAGTTCAAGGTGTGTGTGAGAGAGAGTGACAGACAAAGGTTGGACAAAGGTTGCTTTTATGTTGTGTTGGATGACATGCAACTTGTAGCTTGCTTTTATGTTGTGCATCATAAGATTCAGAAACAGATGACATGTAGCCAAATAATTATTCTTTTTGAAACTTAGCATTTTGTCTTGGCATGTTTTCATCCACTACGAGCATATCGCTATGCACTTACTATTTACTAAAGTCCATGTTGATCAATGGTCGCAGTTGGTTTGTTGCATGGGTACTACAGTCTTTTTCCTATACTATCAAGGTTCTTAGGATCATGTAATATGTGCACTGTCAAGTTATCATTGGAATCTCACATGTAAAGTTGTTAAATAGAGTTAATAAGTTTTATGAACCTACTATTTAATATTTGTTTTAATACATTCTTATTAAAATAATTATGGAGAGAGAAATTTTGGCACAAAACACTAGTGGAACTCAAGTTGGAAGTGCTCCTAATCCAACACGTTTGGCTCAAAGTGAACCAAATGGCACACAACCTACAATTCATCCTCAAACAATAGAAGAAATTACTACAGATAAAGAGGTATTACTAAAAAGAAAACCTTGTAGGCCTCCTCTAATGCTTGGGTTCATTTTAAGAGAGAAAAGAATAGAGCTATTTGTATAAAAAATCTTATACTTGCAATGTTGTTTTTCATGGAACTTCAAATTTATTAAAGCATCTTAGGAACTGTGTGAGAAATCCAGACAATAATGTTATTGATAAAAAACCAAAAAACAATTGCTATTAACAACCGGTGTGAAGATGATCCAAACAGTTCTATTAGTATGAAACTTGTAAATTTTAATCAAGAAAAGTCTCATTTAGCACTTGTCAAAATGCTTATTGTCGACGAGTATCCATTCAAATTTGTTGTTGAGAATCAAGGATTTAAAGATTTTATTGCTGAATCTCAACCAATGTTTCATATTCATTCTCGTATAACTATTGTTAAGATTCTATGCAATATTTTAAACTTGAGAAGCAAAAAATGAAAAATGTTTTTTTTAAATCGGCAAAAGGTTTCTTTAACAACAAACATTTGGACTTCAATTCAAAATATGAATTATATGTGATTGCTTATTTCATAAATGACAGGTGGGATTTACACAAGTATGTTATTAGTTTTAATTTGATTAGTGATCACAACACTGATACTATAGGAAAATCCTTAGAAACATGCTTGAAAGATTGGAGAATTTTGAAAATTGATTGTGTTACAGTAGATAATGCAAGTTTCAACAAACCAGCTATTGTTATTTAGTTCATGGCATGGATGATTGGGGTGGTGCAACTTTTCTTGAGGGGGAGTTAATGCATATGAGATGTGTTGCCCATATTTTAAACCTAATTTTGGAGAAGGAATGTCTATAATAGATGCATCTATTAGAAATGTGAGAACTGCATGCAGATATGTGAAATCTTCTCGAGCTCGATTGGCTGCTTTTAAGAGGTGGATAGTAATATGGCGAGCATAAGTTTGTGCATAGAAAATGTAGAACATAAGTTGTAAAATGCAATTAATACTTGATTAACTACACAGTGGAAATTTCACTTATTTATAGTTAGAAGTTGCTAAAAATTTTGAAAAATCATTCAAGAGAATTGAACATGATGGATCACACATAGCATTCTGTACGAACGCCAAGGCATCAATTCTTACAAGTGAATATTGGACTCGTGTTGGAGGTTTGTAAACTTTTAAAAGTATTATATGATGCTACTCTATCATTTTTAAGATCATTGTATGTCACTTCCAATGTTTTCTTTCATAGTTTGATTGACATTAGAAAACAATTGAGAAAGAGGGACCATAATGAAGATCCAATATTGCGAATGATGACAATGAAAATGCAACTGAAATTTTATGAATATTGTGATAATGATAAAATGTTGAATTATCTTCTATTTGTGGTTGTTTTCCTTGATTCACATTACAAATTGGAGTATATTGAATTTATTTTACTCGAATGTATAATGTAAATAGAAGCAAAGAAATGCTACAAATGTTAAAATGGCCCATCCATAGATTATTTGAATAGTACAAAATATTGATTCCTCTCGATAGGGCTAATTCTAGTTGGTTGACCTCCATAACAAAGTCAACATCCAATACTTCTAGCGAAGACATTGATTGGAAGGATGAATTTAGATTGAAGATAAGGAGAATTAGATAGGTACATGGAGGATGATGTTGAGGAAAATAGTGATGGATTTGAGATTTTAAAGTGGTCGAAATTAAAAGCGTCAAAGTATTATGGTCTTTTTCATATGGCTTGAGATATATTAGTTGTTCCCATTTCTTTTTGTATCATTTGAGAGTGCTTTTAGCACAAGAGGTCGAGTTTTTGACATAGTTTCTTAGCCCGAGTATGTAAAATGAAAATTTTAAACAAATCACACATTGCAATATACTTGGCCTTCTAATTCATTAAGGTGCTTATCTAAAAGATTGCAATATAACTAGGAAGACGTTTCAAATACCACACATGGGATCATTGTTGAGGCTTTGGTTAGCTCTCAAAATTGGTTAAGAACTTCACTACAGTTAAGTGATCTTTGACTTAAACTTGATGAAGTGGAGAAGATTGAAGAATGTAACAAAAAAATATTAATAACTTAGTTATTTTTACTTAGATTGTTCATTTTATTAACTCACATTGATTATATTATTTGTTATAGGGTTGCTAGGAACAAAAGATAATGAATCATGCGGTTGATTAGTTTACTGCATCACATGTCCTGCATATTTTGATGTTTAAGGAGTAAGTAAAAACTAATGTGATTTTTGTTAGAACTGAAAGTTAATGTGTTGTTGAATCTTTTGATATGAAAGATATTATTATTACAATTTTACTTCTAATTAGATATTGTTTGATGTCTGCAAGATATAAATATAATGAAGTTAATGGTGGCTAATTGACTTGATGTTACTTTTTTTAAATGGACAATATTTTGTCTTTTTTACTCTTCTCTTTTTTGAAATAGACAACCTTCTATCTTTATTACTGAACTCTTTTTGGATTGAGCAGAAATATTATATATTGGACTTACCAACTTAGCTACTTAAGTGCTCAACTTGTGCATGCTACCTTTCTTTTTATTTTAGATTTGTTCTTGACTAAAGAACACAACTAAAGACATGCAAATAACACTTTCTTTTATCTTGTCAATGATATATATATATATATATATATATGATTTGATTTTCAGAAGGATTATTTAAGCAGTGCTAAAAAACTGCTGAGATGTTTTCTTGATCTTGGACTAGTGAGTGGTGATGAACAAGTTGTTTATGGTAAAGTATTTTTTGAAAAAAAATGTTCTTGACTAAAGAACACAACTTAAATACATGCAATAACACTTTCTTTTATCTTGTCATGAAAGATATATATTATATATATATATATATATATGATTTGATTTTCAGAACGATTACTTCAAGCAATGTGTTATTCTGATGTTGGATTGGACTCTTGCATGGTGTGTTATTTGGTAACTCTGTTGCAAACTAAAATACCTTTAAATATACTTTGTTATCTTCAAATGTTTAATTGTGCTTGTGCATGCTTAGCTGCTAACACATTGCAAGGGATTAATATTATTTGCTTTGCCTATATTCATCATGCTTAAGACTTTCTTAATTGTTGACAAGTTGGTTGAATTTATTATATTTCATTGTATAGAAGTTGACATTGCTAGATATTTTCTTTGTAATGGCAAATGCTACTATTTTAATTATTGTGTAGGAGTTCTCTTGTCACTTCTCTCTCAAACGTTTTTATGTTTCCTTTTTCCAATTAGAATAAGTAAATAAGTAAGCAAGTTTTATTTTTTCAAATATGCTTCTTAACTAGGTGAGTTTGACATTTTCAAGAAGCAAAGAAGCTGAGGTTAATCTCATGGGCACGGGTGATGTCTATATTATTTGAGAAGAAATTGAGTCTGCTAGAATGTGATGAGTGAATATTGAAAACTATGTTGTTACCTTATTGAGTTGGTGGTGTTTTGTTTCTTTTGTTGTTTGGTTGATTTGGAATATGGTGCAACAAATGTAAGTGATCAATAGTTTGATACAAATTCAACGTCACATGTGTAATGTGTTAGATAGCTACTAGAATAATTTAACCATTCTCTTTCTCTAGTTAATAGGTTGACTTCAATGATAGTTATTTATGGTTTTTTTTATGAGAAACAAATAGTGTGATTGTGTGGCTGTGGATGGATGCAAATTCCACTTGTGGGCATTCAAAAGTAGATGTGGAGGAGCCTTTTTTGTGTAAAGGTGCAATTGCTAGCTATCTATCATGCTTTCTATGAGATCTCATGCCCGGGTCAGGGTTTTGCTACTAATGTTGTCCATGTTTTAGAGGCATAAAAGTTCTGTTGGTCATTAACAAAAAAAAAAGAACAAGTAATCCAAAGACTTGACCTGAACCGACCTGACCTTGGTTAGGTCGGGTCTGTTCGAATTTTTGGATCCAAATGAGTCTTGCTCAACCCAACCCAACTCGACGGGTTTCGGGTCGGGTCAGGTCCGATCCGACCCGTGAACAACCCTAGTCTTAATGAAAATGACTCGATCCGACTCGTGAACAACCCTAATCTTGTTGAGAATGATGTCCAGTAAAGCTTTAGAGTCTGACTTGATTTTGACCTTCGTGATCGCTTGGTGCATGCACTCCCTAGTAGAATGCTCCAAGCCTCCAGTTCCATTGCTAAAAACCATGCCTTCTAGCAGCACATGCAAAAATAAAATATCAGTCCTCAATATGTATTCATTCTCCCTTCGCTAGGCGAGCTATCACGAAGGAGCCGTTAGTATTGAGCATAATGAAACAGGTATGTATTCATTCTCCCCTCGCTAGGCGAGCTACCACGAAGAAGTCGTCAGTATTGAGCATAATGAAACGAGAGGAGAGGCTCCCACCAGTCAGTAAGAGGTCTTAGGGGCATATTGTCTAGGGGCGTGCCCATTCCCATACAATGGCTGTTCCGACGAATGGGTCATATTGCCTAGGGGCGTGCCCATTCCCATACTTGTTTCTTATTCTTCTTTGTCCGAGTAGTACTAAATTTGATTATGATCATATAATATCTTCTCACATTAATTTTGTTGCAATCGAAGCGTTGACACCAGAAAACTTGTAAGTTGTAAGCCTCCGGATACGTACAGTACACTGAAAGCAAACAAGAGCTTCAACGGAATCCATGGTGCTAAAATTGCTCATAAAAATCAATGACACAAAAAAGTAATATTTCCATTGGAACATGCTCTTTTGCGCTGATGACGCAGCCGACTAAAATGCATAAATTTATAGTTTCAAGGAGACCTGACACGTCCAAGATATAGAGACATCGGATCGTCTTAGGTTTTTCACAACTATTACTTAAATAATAAAATGAATATCATCTGTGTAGAGAACACGAATCTTGTTTATTCTTTTTCTTCTAGTACCAAAAAGTCAAAAACCGTTTATAGTTATATCATTAACCCACTTTGAAGATCTTCTAATGGAGCATCTCCAAGGCCATAGAATCAATGACACAAGAACTCTTGAATTTGGAGAAGAGCTTAAAAGAGACTATTATATGTATTCGGGTATTTGCATGGCTATCAAAAAGAAACAGGCTTTCTATGAAATGGGCCAGTGGGCCACAGAATGAACACCTCTAGTATCAAGAAAACTATTTCAAGCAGAATCAGATAGAAAATTCCTGTGCGGAAACAACTTTCATAAATTCGTCAAGGAAAACATGAACACAACCTCTCTTAAAACATTCTACAAGAACAATATGTAACTGAAGCACATTGTAGACGTATGTAATTGCATTTTGAGGTTACATCAACCGAGGATCAATTCATAGGTCAGATATCCTCGCTAGCTTCTTGTAAATGATACGATTGTCTCTTGCCGAGGAGCTTTCCGAAAGAGCAATTTGCGTCAACTCCTAGAATAAGATAAGTCTTGAAAATCAAATACATAAAAAATGACCAAGAGAAAGATTAAATGATGATGGGAGCAGGGTGCAAACCTTGACGTCTCTGTGCGACAAGAAGTTACCCAAGTTGTGAAGAATGCACCTCAGATCCTCAACCTGCACGGTTCACCGATCAATGAAGCATAAATAGAAGATTTCAAAAGTGAAACAAAATGTTGTTACCTTGATGTAATTAGCCCTGTTTTGATCGAAGTACCTAAAAGCCTGTAAGTAGAAGAGAAAATTCAGTAAAACCGATTGATGAAAGAAAGGATGACCGACATAATTATTAAAATCAGAGGATGGAAAAAGATTAGACAACCTGCAGTAGTTCTTTATCAATAAAAGAATCTTTCTTTGTGGAATGCTTCTGCCCATTAGTGGCTTGTTTGTTATCATTCTCTGATTTTCCGTCCATCTTGGTAGCTCTGTCCTCATTCTTTTCATCATCTGTCTTGGAAGTTTTATCATTATTCTTTTCATCATCCTGCTCGTTCTTAGCATCACCACCATTATCCTCCCCATCCACCACTTCTGTTTTTTTGTCTGCGCCCATCTCATCTTTGGAATCTAAATTTGATGTTTCATCAGCCTTCGCATCCTGCAATAAAGAAGCATCCAAATAATTCATAATTTGGAGATGGAATTTGTTCACAAAGAAAATAAAGCTGCTAGTGTATTAGTGCATTTATCCTTCAGAAATTAATACCCTACTATCCAAAGCAACTACTGCTTATTGTTTTCTCACAACAAACCATAAGGGGTGAGTAAATGCCACGTATGCCTGATTGCATAGCATAAGAGATAACCCCAAATTTAGGATCATCAGCAACAACAAAAGTCACAAACATGTTTCTACATATAATGGCAAAACTAACCCAACATATTTGCATCATCTGCAAAATTTAAGCAAACGTCGAGAAAGGAATGAAGGTTACTGGTACAGAGACCAGCAACTTTAAAGGTACATGACATGGGAGGGATATCTGATTATACTTGCACAAAGCTCTGAGCACAGACATTCATTATCTAATCACGTGTGTATGGAAACAGAAAGATGCGTTAATGAAGCATCCATGAATTAGATGTATGACAACTACAAACATACACAAAAAAAACTCATAATTCAAAACTAATACACTAACAGCTTCATTTTCTTTTGAGAAGCGATAGAACTTCCCTTGAAGCAAATCAATACACTAAGAATAGCCAATAGAAAACAAGAGAGACATGAAGAAACCTCATGGATCTATGAGCATGGATGAAAAATTCAAAACTCAAGAAACCTTTTAGGCATAGAAGATAGGAGTCTTTCCAACAGGGATGATACTTCACTCAGTTACATCATGGACTTTGTCTTTTGGGGATTAGGGTTACCACTTAGTTTTTGCCTTTCTGGGAACAGGATAACTATAGTGCAAGATAACACAATCGAACATACACTGGAATTAATGAATACAGTACAAAGAAGGAGCATCAAGTACAATATTCATGGAATACTATGGACACTTACTTCATTAACTCTAGGTGAAGCAGCATCAGCATCCATTTCTTCCTCCTCTTCAATAATTTCTTCTGGATCCTCTTCTTCCTCCAACATATCCTCATCAAGTACAATGTTTTCAGTTTTAGATTCATCTACAGTGGCAAAAGAGTTATCAACCCCTACGGTTTCATTATCTTGTTGGTTAGAAGCATCTTCCTTGTCAGGCTTAGTAGAACCCTTGTCATCCTGGTTGTCATTGTCAGTCTTTGGCTTTTTTTCTAAGATCTGCTTTTCAATTCCTTTCTCAGGATTTTCTTCTCTTCGTCTTTTTCGTTCATTTCTTCTTGCAATATGCCTTTGACGCAATCTCTGCATATCCCATAAAGACAACAAATTTACAAAACAAGAACTCACCACTTAAAGCAGAAAGACACAACAATTAAATCTTACTTGAAGAAAAGACAGAAGTCGGCACCCCATTTGGTACTGAAGCATTTCGTTGAATGACTCGGCGAATAATGAAAGCTATAAAAGAGTTGTTAATCAGACACTAACCAACTGCACATAACAGGCACTAAGAGATGGGTAACAGTTTATTGACAACAAAATGGATGGAAATCAAGCATTCCAATCCACTTAAGATTAAACTCAAAACCAGAAAATATTTCAATCACAAATGGACTCATTGTTTGAACACCAATTACAGATTAAAATAACAGCAGTAACTTTAGAATGGTACATGTACAAAGGAAAGACGAATCAGACCTCAAATGTTGATTCGTCTATGTCTTTGTTGCTATAATCTAGAAGCCCATTCAGAGAGAGTGATGTTGACCGAACCTGAAAGATAATGATTTCCACATTAACATATAAGTACAATCTGGGATGAAGAAATCATTATCTTATTAGCATACCTTAGATTCATTGCCTCTTGCAGTTTGAAGGATCAGACCAGGATATTTAGGAGGTTCTTCAACATTATGTTTCTCTTTCGATTCCTTGTGAGACCTTTTGGGTAACTCAGGTACAGAATTTTTGTTATTTTCATTCTCTTCTTTCTTTCTCCCATCTTTGCTATGTTTCTTAATGTCCCTATGCTTTCCATCCTCTGAATCATTGCTATTTGGTCCAACTTTCTCTGAGTTAGTATTTTCATCCACATGTTTGCTCCTCTCCTTGTTAACTGTCATTTCATCCTTAACATTCTCTCCATCCAAGTTTTTATCCTCAGCCGCTGACTTCAGCTCCTGAGTGACCTTACAACTATCAGTGGCAATTTCAGCCTGCTTCTCAACTTGGCCCTTGATCTCTATTACGCTACCCGTTTCACCATCGTTACCATTGGTTACATATTTGCCTGCTGATTTAGCAATCCTACGCTTAATTACTCTTTTGACTATTTTCTTTTTGGGGGTCGTCTTAACAGCTTCTTTATTGACCTCTTGATTCCCATCACGTTGTTCCTCAACATTTTTGCTTCCATCTGGGACCACTACAGTTTCTTCAGCATTTTTGTCAATATGAGAAGAATTAGCCACTTGATCTTCTTTCTCAATGGATTTATTTGTAATAACTTTCTTAACAATTTTCTTTATTGTCACAGTTCTGGCTTTTGATGGATTAACTGACCTCTCATCTTGTTCATGAATACATTCATCTTCATTGCCAAATGCTTTTTCTGCATTTGCTGAATTTCCTTCTTTAATAGCAGCTTTTCTTTTCACTACTTTCTTCACAACCTTTTTTATGGACTTTTGCACAGGAACAGCTTCAGCTGAAGGCGCACCGCTTTCTACATTCTTGCAGTTTTTGCTTTCATCTTTTTTTACTTCATCTTTTGGTTCTGCATCCTTGTCCCCTGACACAGGTTCCATTGTTTTTTCTTCAACCATATCCGTTTTAGATTCATGAACAACACTCTTGGTTGAGTCATCAGCTTTTGTTTCATTCTTCTCATCTTTAACAATTTTCTCTTCAGATTTACAGCGTTTAGCAGAATCGTCTTTCACAGGCTTTCTGATGCTCTTCTCACCTGAGATATATCATAAATTGCAACCATGATAAACATGACCAACAAAGAAGTAACAGAATACAAGCAAACACTAGCATCAACATACCCGGAGAAGCTTCCTTCTTTTCATCAGATTTCTGAAACAATAGAAGGCATAAGGAAATAAGTTCTAAACCAAGAACTAATCCTTGCGGAAAACTAACAGCATATCTGCAATAAATTACCTTCTGTTGTTTGGAAGCCAGATGTTTCTCCCTTTCTGCCAAATCTTTTTTGTGTGCAAACCACTGACTTCTCCACTGTTCCAGCGAAGGCAGGCAGTCTGATAAGTTTGGTACATATAGAACAGTGATTTCTTTATGACTAAAGAACCCATCTTTGTCAACTCGTTCATAGTGTATCTGTCATTGACAATAAATGTCAGTATATCATAACCTAAAAGTTTGGTACATGAAGAACAGTGATTTTTTTATGAATAAAGAACCCGTATTTTTCAACTGATTCTAGTGCCTGTCATTGTCAGTGAATGCCAGTATATCAGAACCTAAGCTTGAAATAATGTGACAACTGAAAAAACTATCATTCAGATGCCTCAAGAAGGCAATGCATCATGCAGTGCAAGAAGCACCTGACATTTTGACGCTTTGGCATGCCAGAATAACAGTACATACCAATGTACAGATATAGGACAAACATCAAGCACATACCGAAAATATAAGGAAAGAGTTACGCTAGGTAACAAGATCATGTACAATCTGGAAGACATCTTCCTAAAAACTGCATGCATAACAGAGAGTAGAGTTCTTGCACATTAGAGCAATGTTGTCAAACTCGTAAATCGGAGTCAACACGGAAAGTCTGGGTAAACACGTAAAACGTGAGATCGTAGCACGACTCATCCGATTCTACCAAAATCATATTTTCAATTAAATTAATATTGATTCTGCTAAGAACCTAATTTACCTATAAATTAATTATTCAATATGATTTAGAAAATCTAATAATAATTAATGATTAAGAATTTATGATTTAATAAGTTATAATAATTAATTTAAAATTTTATAATAATTAATAAATTAGCAATACATTACATGAAAGAGAAGAAAAAAAAGCATGGAAAAATATGAACCAAAAATAAAATAAAGAGACTGCATTCTCTCTCCTCCATGTGATTACACGAGTCTTTTCTTGCTGTCAAATCAGAAAAAAAGAGACTGTATCCTCTAATACTCCCATAGGGAGTCTTCTGGAAACCCAAAAATCAAGACTACCGAGCAGAGTAGACAAAAAAAAGGAAAAAGACTACATTTCTGGTCACAAACCCAAAAAAAACTGAACAAAAAAAAGGACTGCAGGAGAAGAGATGACGAGTCATTTTTCTGTCTCGTCCTCCTCCCTGCTCGAGCAGTGGTTCTCCCTCCTTGTGAGCAGAAGAGGAGAGGGAAGATAAGAGAGGAGGGAGAAGGAGCGACAGAGGAGAGAGAGGGAAGATGGAGAGAGGAGGGAGAAGGAGCGACAGAGGAGAGAGAGGGAAGATGGAGAGAGGAGGGAGAAGGAGCGACAGAGGAGAGAGAGGGAAGATGTGGGAAGAGCGAGAGAGGGGCGAACAAATGCTGGCGCTGGAGAGCTGCGGCATGCGCCGAACAGCGACGACAAGCAGCAGTGTCGAACAGCACCGGCAGCGACCAGCAGCAATGGCGGCAAACAGCACCGGCAGCGCACAGCAGCAGGGACAAACAGCAGGCAGCAAACAGTGGCAGCGAACAGCAGCTTGGTTTTGGGACTTAACTGATTAGGGCATCGGCTGAGTCACAAACTCATGTAACAGAAAAAAAAAAGTTTCGAGTGACTCGGCTGGATGAAAACGATTTTTCTTCCAAGTCGACTCGCTTTTCTTCCGTGAGATCGTAAAATCATCCGATTCCACGAGTCAAATCGCGATTTTGACAACATTGCATCAGAGCAAAGTAAATATATCATCATATAGAAAGGAATGAGGATAATGAAGTGCCTGGGAAAGCATCATCCTCGATTGCATATAACAAACAATAGAATTTTTACACATCACAATTTCATATCAACTAAACATCCAGCGGATAACAAGCATATAATGCCATTCTCCAGAAAGGAACGAAAATGGTGATGCATTGTATACCTCAAGGAAGCGATTCCAGTGAACACAAGTGCTTAAATCAAGCTGAGTCGAATCTTTGACACATCTGCCATTGCATGAACCAGATTACCAACTTTATCGAAGAAATATAATCTAAAGCACATAAAGACTGAGGTGCAACATAATAATCAAACCTGACTGCTGCATGAATCAAAGAGGAATCATCAATGATGGTATCTCCACTATCCAAAGTAACATTTGATGCACCTCCAATTGCCATGAGGGAACGACCTTTTTTAAGTACAGCAAACTTCAGGATGTTGTTGAAGTGAACAGCCTTGTCATCAGCACTTACATCAGAACAGAGCTCATCCATGGCATGATTGCTGACTCCGCTCATCAAAACCACCTGAAACATGACCTTATTTAATAACTGCAAGATCAAATAGTCCAGCTAGGATACTGCAAGAACTTGTACAGGAAACACATAAAATAAAGATAGAAACAAACATTTATCTTGCAGGATATCTTGTCAATGAATCCATCAGAAAATCAACAAAAGTAATGAAAACAAATGCTGTGAACTATCACTGCATGCCAATATCCCAGTAGATTTGGAAGATTGATGGTCATGGCTCCATTTAGATCTCAAAAAAAATGGCTCCATTTAGATCAAGTATTCTAACACTCAAACATGGATAATCATAAACGAGACTTAACTAAAACAAAGAGAAAAGATTGCTGCTAAATTTTCAGAAACCAAGTGACTAACTCCAGAAGTATCCTACTAAGAAAACTCCTGTAAAATTTTCATAAGAAATTAAAATGCAGAAATGAGTCATTGTATTGCCATCCAAGCATCTTAGAGATTATATGAATTCCACATATAAATCGAATGTTCTAGAAGAAGGCAATAAGATTGTATGTGATATGACCCATGAAATCTGACACGATCAGATCAGGCAACATGGCCCTTGTAATAATATTGATATGCCACCAAAGTAGTTAAGCTTACCTTGGGATTCCAAATTGTATTCTTGCCCTTCAAGTTCGAAGTTCCTACCAATAAATCTTTTTTCTCATTTGACTCCAAAAAGTCGTGCACAAAGCTGCTCCAAAAGACGGTAAAACCAAAAACCATAAAGACATCTAGGTCCAGAATTTTCTAGGCAGGCCTAAAAATCCAATAACAATGACCAATAAAGAGTATGGATCCAACTTAGCTACCTGACAGGAGTATGAATTGAAAGATTCAATGTTTTCTCAGGCCAATTAACAACAACCTACAAAGATGAAATGATACTTCAGTGAAAAATGTAATGACATTAAAAACTAATATGCAAGCTATTTCCAAACCTTTGTAAAATATGGGGAGATTGCTAGTCTTGGATAACGCTTGCTCAGGGACAAGTAATCCCTCTCATCATCCAGCAAATGGAAAGGGAAAACCTGTTAAGATCAATTGAAGAAATAAAGTTTTCATATCTACATGCTATTAGACAATAAATACTTATGAGAACCTAAAAATTCTACAAACAAAAAAGTGATAGACAAGTACATCTTAAGACTAATTCATGAAAATTGTATCCATTTTGCTTAGCCCTGGATGACATATGCTCAAATTTGACTTAATAAACGAGATAGAAAAATTGGCAGGATCACAGACAAATATAAGAAGAATAATGATCCTGGAGGATTTGATGATGTCTTTTAACATAATGGAAATAAAAGCATCCCCAACTATGGAGGATAAATGAATAAGAAGATCTGAAGATAATAGATATGGCAACACCCAAGAAGGTTGCAGGAATGACAAATAATGATTGTTTCAACAAATTTGAAACAGACTCAAATTTCTTCTTATTTATCAAGGAAAGAGGCAGAGGCCAACGGATGGTAACAGCACAAGGACAAGAAAGATATTCAATAAAAGTGTATGGAGCAAAGAATCTTAGAGAAGTCATCAGAACGCATGGTTGTATTGACATCCAAGAAGAATTCATTATGCTTTTACCTTGCAGATGTAATCTCTCTTTTTTTCTCTAATGGGTGAACGATGCCTTCAGGACCACAGAACAGATAGTTAGTTGACAAAGCTGCACGGTAAATGAAGCAGCAGCCTAGTTACAGCTATAATAGGTATAGAGATAACATGAAGGTCCACCTATGCAACGGTTCCCGATGTGGTGAAACCTGACGTGGTGTGATTGCACGCTTCTCATCCTTTAATGAAGAAGAACCCCGACGATCCCTAGTAATTCTTGGTGGAGTACGTTCGCGCACACGAATGCGATCACGTTCCCTCTCCTTTTCCCGAAGTTCACGAAGACGAATCCTTTCCCGTTCTCTTTCTCTTTCACGTTCTCTTTCACGTTCCCGTTCCTCTCGTTCTCGTTCTCTATCCCTTGCTCGGATTAGCTCCCGACGACGTTCTTCATCCCTCTCGAGCTCTCGGCGATAAGCATTTCTGTCGTCCTTCCTTTCATCAACCATAGACGATCCAAGGCTTGGATAAGCACGAGACATTATGCTTCCTTGATAATCAGACTCGAGTGATGGGCCACGAACAGCTTTTCCTGCACCATAATCCCGACCAGGAGGCAAAGCAACGCCGTACACAGCACTAGAGGATCCCTGAACATATGAGAGGTCATCCAGATTTCTCCTTGGAGCCCCTCCCAAAACGGAAGCTGTGTGTTGTCCAGCATATGGAGCACTTCCCAAAATAGATAAACCACGGGGATCAGCATCAGTTCTTCCACCATAAGAACTAATATCCTGGGCTCCATGATGAACAGGAGCAGCCCTTGCTGCTAAGTAGTCAGCTTGTCTGCCAGAAATGCATTATCTACTTAGTTTAACATGAGTTTTAACATTTTTTTTATTATTTTCAAAGAGTATGGCCTAGATCCATGATCACCACTTATGTGAATAATAGACTATCATTGGAGAACCATATAAGATAAAACCAATTATAATGACTGTGTGAATCATAATCTAACTGATTTGCTAAAATGATAGGATAGAGAACAACTACCCAAGAATAATTCATAATACATGATGTCAATTACATGTGCATGAGCATACCTTAGATCTGAACCAGAATGCAGAGACTGGGATTTCAAGATTTGTTGTTGACGAAGTATTGATGCCTTGTTACAATTTTCCAAACAAAATGATCAGCAGTTATTACTAACAATTATTCTTAAGTAACAAAAAAATTAAGCGAGTAGCTGAAAAGTTTGAACATACCTGGTCCAAGTGATCATGTATCTCAGACTGCATTATTCAACAGATATTGCAAAATTAGATTCGCATTTGGCTGAAAGTACCCAGACGAAAGCAACAGGAAAGGTCAAAATGTTAACCTGATGCTGGTGTCCAAGAGAAGAAGGATCTGCATATCTTCTACCAGTATCATTTTGTAGTTCCCTAACAAAAAATGCACTTTGATGTTCTCCATAGTTTCTCCTATCCATTGAAGCATAATCAGGATCCTTAGCTGAAGAGAACTGGTCCACTTTCTGGGAATATCCTCGATTTAATGCAGTAACATAATCATCAGTAGACATTCCTAAAGCGGAACCCAAAGATCCAGAAGTATACTTCGTTGGTTCTGTCATTGCAGATGCATATGCAGAGCGGGCCTGCAAGCGCAATGAAACGAACCCTTTACTTTTACATACACTTACATGCACCCAGGTATACTTTGGATAACCTAAAGATATACTCCACAAAGTACGTACAAAGATACAAAAACAATGCTTATAATAATATTAGAATGGGTATTCTACACTATACCGATAACTCTGAAGCTTAGGTTAGCAGGGAGCTGAAATAATGGACATGTATGAAGCTGCAGAGGAAACCAGAAAATGGATGCCTAATAAGTCGATAGCTACATATTATATCAAAGTTGTCTGTTAACAAGCATTAGCAAAAGTAGCTCTTTTTTCTGTTGCGTGTAAGAGCTAAGCAACACTAATCTTAAGCATCCCTTGTATTTCTATTTTCGCTTGCTTACACAATTTACTCCACTGTTTACAACATAGATAATTTCCTGACTTAGATTAAAAATACCAACCATTTGATCAATCATGCCAAAAAGATAGAAAATAATCAAATGGCATAACCTTCTACAAAAAAGAGCTAGTATAGATGAGAAAAGAGTTCACGCAGTGTTGTAAAGAAGAACTAGAATCTCCATGACAATGTATTCCTCCTAAAAAATTGAAAAAGAAAAAAACCCAATTAGACCAAGAAATTCCCGATTACATATAGGATTTAGGACTTGTTTGGATCGAGGGATTTGGAAGGGTGGATGGAATATGGAGTAAAATCATTTACACCATGCTTGGATAACTTTTTTACAATAGTCATGAGGGGTGGGTGGAGTGGCTAAGCCCTCCTAACACCACATTTTTTAATGAGAAGGAACTAACAATTTTCGACCAAATTAACCCCTCCTCTCTCTCTCTCCTCTTTCGATCGGCCAGGTGAATCCATGAATCCAGATTCATCGGATCATGTTAGGTCGCATTGGATTCATTTTGATCAGGTCAGACCCAACTAGACCAGGTTCGGGATGAAAATTTTCAACCCGACTTGACCTGACCCAAGTTTTGATAGTCCGGACCACCCAACCTGAGCCGGGCGGGTCGAGTTTGACTCTCAAAAATTTCAACCCAACTTGGTCAGGTTAAGTTGGGTTTGTTCACGGATCAGGTCCAACCCGACCTGTGAACACACCCATATATAATGAAGGATAAAAATGACTTCAATAAATAAAAAGTTTCATTTGCAAATCCATCATCTTCCACAATTTATTGTCCAAACACAAACTTTCTAATGACACACCACACCATACCACCCCATCTCTCACTACACAACTCCACCCTCCATTACTTAATCGCCAAACAAGCCCTTAGTATCAATTCAATGTTATTGTCAATTTCAAGGAAAAAAAAGCAACTATGAAGATTCTTTTTCCTTGTGAAAGAAGCAAGACCTATGAAGTTAACATTGATAATACATCTTATATAATAACACAAAAAAATCATATAATTATGTGCTGAAATGCAGATCTTCTTACCTGTTGCCCGCTGCTCGCCACGGACGAACCATAAATGGCATATTGTGCACTATATTGATTTCCCTGAGTATGATGTGATCTATACCCACTCAAGTCTGCATCTTGCATACCACCACCAACACCTAGCATAGAGGATTGGCGAGAAGGCAAAGAATGCTGGGTACCAGCATCTGTACTTCCAATAGTATGCCCACCATATCCACTTCCAGACTGGGGACAAAACAAGGTGCAGTGTGTATTATTTATCCAAAAGCGCTAAAGAAAATCTAGAAGAATGTGTTTGCTATGACAGTTTGACATTAAAAGTCTAATAAAGCAATCATCAGAAACAATAGTGCTTACAATCTGCCCATATCCCTGTGGTACCGCGCCATAAGACTGTTGCCCATACGGATTGCTCCCTTTGGACGGATACATTTTCTTCAGTTCCAACAACACAAAATCCCTGCCTTCGATTCGTCAAGCTAACATCTTTGAAAAGCAATTCCACGGGCACAATTTTTTGGTTTCCCCTCTTGTACCAGCGTACCAAGGAAACTGTAAAGTACTTGAACACCAATCTGGGAAAAAAAATTGATTGAGGACAGACGAAGAAACCACGGCCCTGATAGCATAAGTAAGATGATGGCGAACAAAACACAGACTGCAGTTTTATCATCTTTGCCAAAGAAATATTACATAAAAATACAATTCACTGGCGAAAAGAGAAACCATTTTTATTACGTCGATTCGTATCAAGCATAGAGATTTCAAAATAAAACCGTAAGCTCAATAAACAAAGAGAATCAAACATCGAGAGCGAGGAAAGAACTAGGGTTCGAGGCGGAAGGCGATGTTTGTTTCATACCGGGCAAAGGAGACGGCAGCGTAACCACACGGCACCGGAAGGAGACGATCGACGAAGGCCGGCGGCTCGAGAGGAAAAGGTAAGGGTTTTGGGCTGTCGCGAAATGTGTTTGAGAGAGAGACAGAGGGAGAGAGCGCGATTGGGAAATCCGCCGTTTATACGGAGATGTCTGGGCCTCGAGACGGGTTAGGGTTCGACGCCCGGGTCCGAACCCCGCCGCCCACCTTCGTAATTGTTTGGATCCGGTTCTTTTTTAAAAAAATAATAATAATAAACAATATATAAAAAGAAATGGAAACACTCCCACGCTTCACACAATTTTAATTAATTTATAGATATATCATAACAAAATAATTTATAAAATATTTTTATCTTAATAATATTAAATTATTTTAAAATAATTTTTAATCCTTTTATACTAAATAAGGTTAATTAGAGGCTAAATATTGATTTTTAATAAAATATCATGATTGGACATCCTAGTTGAAACATGTAGCTTACTGTTTGAACCGCCGTATGACTTGATAAAAATTTACAAAAGAAAAATATAACTTAACTATTCTTAGGGCCCGTTTGACTTAGCTGATATAAAATAGTTGATAAGTATTTTATTGATCGAAACTTATTTTTAAAAATAAGAAGTTACGCATTTGGATAAAATTGACCTATTTTTTGAAAAGAAAATAAGCATCCCTCTCCCTGCTTATTTTTTTTTACTTATAAGTAGATTTGATATCTCCTTATCAGACATATTTTTAAGTTATCAAACGCTGATATTTTTTAAACTAACTTATAAGTGACTTATAAGCTTAACCAAACAGCCCCTTATTAGGGATGTTCACGAGTTGAGTCAACCCAACTCGGTCAAGTTTGGTCGGGTCAAGTTGGGTCGGGTTTCAATTTTTTGAAAGACATGACCCGACCCAACCTGACCTAGTCCGAGTCGGGTTGCCGGGTTACCCAACCATCTTTTTTTTTTTTTTAATACAAAAGAATTTATTATTTTATTTTAAATACAAAATAAAGTATTTTTAGGCATAAAAGTATTGTATTAAATATCTACATATTATTCTCTATTTAAAATATATTATTTTATGCTTTAATTTTAGATTATATAAAACACTTAAATTAAATAAAAAAATAAAAAAAGTCGGGTTGGTGGGTCGGGTCGAGTCAGATCGGGTCTCGGGTC
Source organism: Pontederia crassipes (assembly GCA_030549335.1). NCBI lineage: Eukaryota > Viridiplantae > Streptophyta > Magnoliopsida > Commelinales > Pontederiaceae > Pontederia > Pontederia crassipes. Next base: position 11,726,274 of record CM060195.1, on the reverse strand, counting down.
GGGTCGGATACTCGAGTTCACCGGATCGATTTGATCCGGTGAACACCCCTAATTCTTATCCTCTAGTAGTCGAAATATCAGGAAGACGAAAAATCCTAGTAGATGATCTGAAGAAATTCAGCAAAGTCACTTGTTTAAGGTGAATTTCCTGATCTGAAATTGACCTTAAATTTTATATGATAAAATCTTCTTGGTGATTTATCCATAAATTTTGAAACTTTATGTGATTCATCCTTTAGAAGTTAGCTTTCTATGGACTCTTGAATCAGTCTTAAAAAGATTTTTATGGAGGAAGTTATGAACCCATGGGTCGCTCATTCTATCCCGAGCTAGAGAGAGAACTGCCATGTAAATTAGGGCATGTGAGAAGTGAACTTAACTAGGGTTTAAAATTTTGATATCTTTAATTAGATATTACAAGGGTTTAGTGAGAAGTGGAATAATTCAATTTGGACTTTTATATATGGAGAAATGAACTTTTCATCCCGCATGGGTTCTTCTGCAGAACCCAAGTCGAATTGAGTATTTTTGTTACAAGAGTATACAAATGAATTGAATTCTACAAATTCTATTCCTAAACATTACTAAAATTTAGTTTTTAGAAAAATTAGAAAATGATAAATGGATAAGTATTGGTAAGATATAAATTATTCTTTCAGTATCTGCCAAAACACAAACTTTAAGTCAAAATGCCTAAACTTTTATGAATTACCATTGAGAATTAGATGATGATATTTATAGGTTGAACATCTTAGTAAGTCTAATTTCTAATTCATCTAGAAACATAAGATTTAAGCTTGTGATTAAGAAGTTTTTGAATTATTTATTCACATACGCCTAGTTTGGAATTCTGATATAGCACCTAGTCAAGTTTGGAAAATTGAGTAGTTTCAACTGTGAAGTAGAATATGAATATAAATATCTGAAATTAAATATTATTATTTATAAGGGATTATATGAATTTTAAGGTGAAGAAGTATTATGTATCATGAGCATGCATTACATATTATTATTTATTGGAAAGTGAAATAGCATTATTGCTTGTTGGAAATTATGAAGCTACAAGTGAAAGGAGAAAATTCTAGTAAACATTTTTTAAAGGATAAAGTATTAGGTGAGTGGGTAAATTTATAATATAACAAAATTGTATAAGATATTTCTTTTATGTATGGTAGTATTTCAAGCAAGAATTATTATTATTGTTGAAAATATATCTTGATTTATGAAAGTATCTGTGGTATGATTTAATAACTTTATATGAAACGAAGTAATCTCTTACATGCAAATATTTTCAAGGAACAATACTTGTATTGTGAAAAATAAGTTTTACTGGATATTAATATATGTGATTATGATAAGTGTATTTTGATATTATTAAACTCCATGTGTTAATTGACAAGATCTTTGAGATCACATTCTATATACATGATGCCTTTGGAGTGTATATTGGACTTTGCCCTTTGGGGGATGCACGTATTGACCCATATTATGCTCTGCATATCCGATAGTCATGATTGTGAAGCTTTGCTTAATCGTATGACATATTATTATGGAGGGATATGTATTGACCAATGTTATGCTTTGTGTATTCTAGAGTTGTGATTGTGAAGTTCTGCTTAATTGTATAACACACAATCTGGAGGGATACATATTGACTCATGATATACTATGCATATTCGAGAGTCATGATTATGAAGCTCTACTTAATTGTATGACACTTGATCATGGAGGAATACATACCGATTCATGATATGTTTTGCGTATTAACTATACAACACATGATCATGTAGGGATATATATTGACCCATGATGAGTATGTGCAATGACACATGTGGAGTTTAATTGTAAATATGATGACATCTTGATTTATTTTTATTTATGTGAAAGTTCATATGATTTGACAACTTATGATATACATGTTATGCTTTAAATATTTTCTTATATGAAAAAATATGATTCTTTAAATATTATATGCACTCGTATTATTTCCCTACGTACTTTTATTCCATTCATTGAGCAAATGATTGGTGTTCATATCACCCTTGATAATCCTAAGTTCTCGAGTTAAGTTGACTCGAAGTTTGATTTTGATGGATATAGAATAGGTCAAGCCATTAGAGCAATTTTATTTTCCCTTCACTTTTATTTTTGGCATGCATGTATGCATTACATAATCATAGATGTTGAAATAGAGAGTAGAAATACTCTATGAGGTGTGTGATATATTAGATAGTGTGTGAAAAAAATGATGACACCATGTGAATAATATGTCTTATGTTCTTTTGATTGAACATTGACAAATCTATTTGTATTTGTTATATATATATCAGTGAGTAATACCAATATAAATAAGGGAGGAGGTTTTGCGGAATTTATTTTTAAATAGTTAATAAGATTAAGAGTTATAATGATTATGTTTTAGGATTTAGTCACATAGTTGGGTGTGATATAAACTCTGGTAAACTCGATCGAGTCTATAACAAAATCACAAAGAGTTAGGCATTTTAACCAAGATTTTAGGTCAAAATTGAAAAGAAAATAGCATTAAACATTTATGATTTAACAACTACAATATTTTAATTTGCATGACTCGTGGATTACTTTGGTAATTTGATTTATAAACTTTGAACTCTTTACATTTTAACGTGTTGCAATATGAGTATGTTGCACCGACTAAGATTGTCTCATTGTACAGTGTGATGAATTGTTAAAAATAATGAAAGGTTATGCAATCCAATATGAGTGAGTTGAACTATGACTAGTGAACTCATAACATTTGAAGGTAACATATAGAAACTATTTTTCATAAATATTTTTTAACATATAATATTATATATATATATATATATATATATAAAGTCATGTACATAAACTCTATGAGTTTATATTTCGAGTTTACGTCTCGAGTTTACCAGACGTAAAATGAGTCAACATAAACTCTCGAAGTTGAAAAACTTTGGCACAAACATTATCAGCCTTTGCACGATCGACTGCCATTGCCACCTCGCAATTGTCGTACCGTAGCTCCATGCGAACGCCAATAAATAGGATTAAAAAGGATAAGTTTCCTATTCTACTATATTTACTAAAATCAAGCTCCACAACTTCAGCCGGGATCTCTCTGCGTCCGCTGTCGTCCTCTAGTCTGTCTTTGGCCCCAAAGGTAAGAATCTGACTCCTGCCTTCTTACTCTACTTCGGTGGGGTGTGCCATAATGTTTTGAGCTCAGTTTTGCACGAGTTTTGATGCAAGTACGGAAGGCGTCGATGATTAGAGGAATGCGAGGAGGTCAGAGAGGAGCAAAAGACAACAATCGTGGGAATCGCAGCGCGGGAAGGGAAGGAAGAACATCTACCGTGGGATCTGATGCCGGCCTTAGGGGAAGTGGGCTGCAGAGATCAGGGACCTGAGGTGGGAAGCCCGGGTGTGACTGGGAACATATGGCACCCCGAGGAGGCCGCACGTGCCTATGACATCGCCGCGCACGAGATCCATAGCCACGAGGCCATGATGCCCTCGGTTTCTTCTCAACGGCATCGGGAAAGTAGCAAGGAGAGGTTGCGCAAGAGGCAGCGCTGGAGGTGGAGGAGGAGAGCTTGATCTCCGCATCATCGTGCTCCGAGGAAACATAGTGGGACAATGTCATAGGGCTCCGGGAGTGGATCTTGAGCCTAGAGACGTTCCGAGGGTCGGAGCAGGAGATGGCGGCCATGGATGTCCATGATGAAGAAAATCCGTCGGCCATGCCAGAGCATGAGATGGCAGCTATGGACGACCCAGGATGAAGAAAATCCGCCGACAATAGGGGGAGGGGTGTGGGGGAAGTGGGCCGTGGAGATCCGACGGCGACGAGAAAGTGGAAGCGAGGAGAGGTCTCGAGCTCGGCGTCGTGTTCTGGGGCAACACAGTGGGATGATGCCATGGGGCTCTAGGAGCAGATCTCTAACTTGGAGACGTTCCTAGGGTCGAAGCACGAGACGGCGACCATGGATGCAAATCACCTATTGTAGTGGAGACAGGTTCTCTCATCTTTTGACAAAAGTAAGTACTTTATCTACTAAACCACTTTATATTCCAAAATAAAACAGAAAAAGATGAAAAAATTAAGAGAAAAGATAGCTATCAATACTTGATGGAGAACAACTTGAAATTGTTTCTTGTAGGTGAGCTTTATATAAATATAAGATAAGAAGTAGAATGACACATGGCATTTCACAATTTTTTGCAAAATAGTTAGAAAATGACATATATTATTTTGTACATACCCAAAAACAAATTATGCATATGTCATGTATTTCTATTGAATTTGATTTTTAAATTGAAAAATGGTTTTATGGTTTCATCCCTGTCTATCATAGAGTCCGGAAGGGGCCTCAACCTTTCTCGGATATTGGAAATTTTAATAATACATATTGATTTACTTTTAAATTTTAAATTATCAGATTTATTTAAAAAATAATTTATAGTATTGGTCATCACCCGTTGAAATCACGAAGATAATTTAACTTGCCTCCTCGTCCCTCCCTAATTCATGCACGAGAAAAGACTCCTAACATTTCTTATACTCTTTCCGGATGAAAAAAAATCATATTTGACCATATTTATGATTAAATTTGATGAGTTAAATTTTAGTCTTAAGAAGAATTATGAATTTTACTTAAAAAACTTGTCCCTTTTCATATCGGGTCATGACAATAACTCAAAATCTTGGTGGAAGTCTTGAATGCCCTAACTATAGATAGGAGAGCCATTGAGGCCAAAATATTTTGTGCCTCATGCTTGAAACGATTGTTCGGAGGAGTTTGCAAAATAACTTGGCATTTTTATTAAATCTTGTTATTTATTAGTTATTACCCATCACAACTAAAAGTTTAGGAGATATATAATAAAGCAGTTTAAAATTAAAATATTAAACTGACTCAATATTCTTATCTTATCTCAAGTTTTAAAAAAATAAGATAATTTGATTTATTCAATTGGGAGTTAATAGTCTAAAAATTTATATTTTTTCGATCGAGACCCATCGATATCCAGAGCTATTAACATCTGATTAATTCGGTGTTCGAACGAGAACGTTATGAATAAACTCTTACCAAAGTGATGATTTTGAACCTGGACGACTAACATCCAGCTATCCAGTTATGCCAACCATCTTTGATTTGTTACATTTCAAGTCTTACACTAATTTATTTTATATGCTATCATTTATTTGTTGAAATTTATTTTTCTATTTGAAGTATCGCAGAACCATTACATTCTCTTAGTAATTGGACTATATTAGATTTAACTAGATAATCATGAAATCAATAATCTTACTCACGATTAGTGCATAGTGCACTTGATAGCAATTCTATTATTACATTATTTACACATCAAGTTAGGCCAAGCGAGCTTAGAGGGGAAGTATCCATTTCCATCATTCATGTTGCATAAGTTGTGAATCATATGTTGCATCCTCTGGATTGAGACTCATAGATGATCATGTCAATATAAGGGTATTAGGGAACAATCTATGATTGTAACTACGATACGATTGTTATCTTGTACTGAGAGATAAACTTGCAATTCAAGAGTTGTGAGTAGTTATTTTTGTAATATTCTAAAAAATCAAATAAAAATTTAAAATAAAAAATAGATACAAGAATTTTATAATTATGTAAGATTCATTAGAAAGCCCATTAACCTAATAAACCTCAAAATTCAATATATAAAATACTCATTATGTTCTAAACCTCTCACATACCCCCCTAAAAAAAAAATACGCCAGCGACAGTGGAGCTCCCCACTCCATCCTCTCTCATGCTACAGTGACGACCCCTCACTCATTCTCTCTCCCAAAGTCTCTCCTTTTCTCTTCCCCAAATCACACGGCAGAAGTATCAAGAAGCCCCGGTTTCCCTCTCACCTCACTTCCTCTCTCTCCTCCTCACTCTCCTTCACATCTCGGCAAGAGCAAGCAGAAGCTCCCCCCCAAGCTCTCTTTCCACTTTCACCTGCAAGGGAAAACGAAGTCACCACATCCCAACGAAGAAGAAGAAAAGACGAATAAGAGGAAAAATGGAGAAAAAGAAGAAAAGAAAAGAAAAGAAAAGAAAAAAAAAAGATTGTAGACTTTAATGACATTTGTGCAATCCTCTATTAATCTCTATGTTTAGGCATCTTAGAAATGTGTTATTATTATAATCTTAAGATGACTACTGAGCAATGTAATTTTTATGTGAGCATTCATTTTATGTGAACATGAATGCTTATTCTTGGATTGTTTACATATGGATGTAAATGAGAAAAAATGGATAAAGTAGGGGAAAGTCTATCTGGATGCTCGGGCACGATCGTGATGAACTATGGCACCGCTATGACGTATATAGAGGTTTTATGCCTTAGCGTAAAATAGGTTGAACGGAGTAAAAGGGCCTTCTGTTACAACCGTGACCTTGTGGTCGCATGACCGTGACACCCCAGAAGGCTCTTGACTTAGAAATTTTTTGAGAATGGTTGAAAAAAAATCATTCTGTCCCTGTGACTTTATGGTCGCACGATCGTGACGTCCTGAACGTCCCATGCCTCAGAAGATTTCCGAGAATGGTTGAAAAACAATAATTCTGTCACGGGTGTGCAAGCACGGACAGGGAAAATTCAACCGTGCTGAAAAATTATCAACCCGTGAATGCATGCCACCTTGGCATGATCGTGACATATGTGAGCACAGACGTGACGATATGCTATACTTGGAAAATCCTTCAAGTGTTCGCCCGTGTCGAACCAAGCACGCTTGTGCTCATGTGTGGGCACGATCGTGACCAATAGTGGTACGACTGTGACCAGTCCCAGAGATTGGTAATGATTACTTCGACCACACTTAACCTGATTTGAAATATGAATGACCTTAAATAAGACTAAAAGATGCACATGTGTTGAATGATTGTATGTATTGATAAACATAATTAAAAGACCAATTGATGAAGGTGTGACATTTCTCTTTGGGACCTACTCGGATCCCTATCTATGACCACCGATGAGTGGGGAAAGATCTCATTGATGAATGAGGGTTAAGACCTCATTTACGAAAAGGGTTAAGACATCATCTACGGATTAGGGTTATGTCCTATGAACTAACACTACTTCTCAATCGACAAGATAAGAAATTATTTAAATAAAGATGAAAGATGAATGATGAATGACTTGTGATATAAAGACAAAGATGATAAAGATGAAGTAAGCACCTATAAGGATCAAATGAATGTCCACTTGTCACATCATGATATGAACAAAGATGTAACTTATGAAAGACAAGTCCATGATATGTTTTAACATAGTATGAAAATGTTATATGTTTATCTTATTTTGCCATAATAATTTTGCTCATATACCATATAGTGTGCATAGGTAACTCATAGCATGCATACAAGTTATGTTCCATTATGATGCAATGCATATGTCATGACATATAGAAAGTATGTTATAAGATCATGCATGAGCCTCAACATATTCTAACGGGAGAAATTCTTTGCACCCCATGGATCCGTGCAGATATGAATAAGGCTTAGGTTCGGCGGTGAGAGTCTCATGATGGAGACATTGCACATGCATTAGTCGTGCTACGACCCAAGTTATCTTACTTTATGTTATATTTATGTCATTATGATGAACTCCTGTAAGAGTGAATTATGTATGACTTATGGGTCTTTTGAGTCATATACTTTTACTTGAACTCGTTACGTATTATGAACCCTTTGTTGGGCATATGTTAGAGCCTATTTGACCCATGGACTAGTTCATTATCTTGGAATTTATTAGTTATAAAGTCTTTCGCTATTTTACGTTATTGTTAATTATGTTTTATTATTATATTTTTCTCTATTTATGAAATTAGGTAATGAAAGTAACGTCGCTTAGGGTTCGACAACTAAATTGGTGCTAGATTTTGAGGACGTTATAGTTTCTCTCTTATGATAAATGCATTATTTCAACTTGTTTATATTGTGTTCAACTAATTACTGACATTCCAACAATGGAGAACTAATCCTATACATATTAATCCAATTGATTCATTTTCTTATTCTCTCCTTGCTCATTTTAGTGTTAAGTATAACAGTTACAAATTAGTTTCATTGGACTAGAACTTAGTAGTTGTTAACTATTTTCAATGAACCTTTCTTACTTTATTTTAGAATTGCCTAAAAGTTAGTGTACTTAAATTAGTTCTATTTTTTGTTACTTCTTTAATTGTCCTTTTTAGTCACTTCCATGTTGAATCATCTAGATATTAACATGGTATTACTAAGTTTAATTTCTCACACACACACACATATGTACAGGGGGATTTATGTTAAAAAATCTCTTCACCAATACTTGGCGTGAGCTTTCATCACATTTCATAGCTTGGGTCATGCCTTCATTCGCTGGACAACTCCTATCTATCTACAAACATACAATAGCTATATATCATGGTCTAGCATTACACAATTAAGATAAAATATTACCTTTAGGCATGGTGGCAACTCATGACAATTACACATTGATCTTACACTTAGATATTTTTAGCCAATGTATGGCTTACACATCCTAAGACCTAAGACATATAAGTCAAAACTATGATTTACACATACTATAACATGATATATATTATATAAGAGCTCAATTATGGCTCATGAAGGAGTAGTACTCGGCCACATAGTGTCAGGCTGAGGAATTGAAGTGGATAAAGAAAAAAAAAATAGCTCCCTTGACCTTTTAATATCAAAGGAATCAAAAGCTTTCTTGGCCACACAAGATTCTATAGAACAGTTTATCAAGGACTTCTCACTTATTGCAAGGCCTTTAACAAAACTCCTATCGAAAGGAGCTGACTTTATATTTGATGAAGAGTGTCTTGAGGCTTTTGAAACATTGAAGAAAGAACTTACATTAGCCCCCATCATTCAACTACCTGACTGGTCTTTACCTTTTGAATTCATGTGTGATGCTAGTGATCATGTTGTTAGAGCTATATTAGGTCAAAGAAAATATAGGAAGCGACACGTGATATATTATGCAAGTCAATCTCTCAACGAAGCTCAGATTAATTATGCCACAACAGAGAAGGAGTTCTTAGATGTTGTATTTGCATTTGATAAATTCAGGTCATATTTGGACAGCTCAAAGGTCATTGTTTATACAGATCACCAAGCAATTTGACATATGATTTCTATGAAAGATGTTAAACCCTGACTCATTAGATGGATCCTACAACTCAAAGAATTTGATTTAGAAATCAAGGACAATAAAAGGGGTAGAGAATCAGGTTGTCGATCACCTCTCTCATCTTCAATTGTTCAAGGAAGAAAGCTATTCCGAAGGAACTCAATTGATCAATGGCTCTTTTCCAGATGATCATTTATTTTCAATTAAACATGAAGAACTTCCCTGCTTCGCAGATTATGCCAATTTTCTCACATGTGGAATTCTCTGACCTGATTTCTCTTACCAGTAGAAGAAAAAGTTCTTCTCAGATATTAAACATTACTTCTGAGGTGAACCTTTTTCTTTTCAAACTATACATGGACGAAATGTTTTGTCGACGTGTTGCAGAGGAAGAATCGAATGTTATACTTAAAGAATTCCATTCATCTCCCTATGGTGGTCACAGATGACATCTCAATATTGCCTCTAAAGTACTTCAAACATGTTTCTATTGACTGATTATTCAATCATACATTGATTTTTTGTCAGATCTTGTGACAACTATCAACAAATTGAAAATGAAGCACCTCAGCAGTCATTACTCGAAATGAAAATTATCGACGTATGTGGAATCAAATTATGTGGGACCTTTCCCCAATTCATCCTCTTAAAGGTGGACTATGTATCCAAATGGATCGAAATAATCCCCATGGTGGTTGCATATTCTAAATCCATCACCAAGCTCTTCAAAGATGTCATCTTTTCAAAATTCAGAGTACCCGTACTTGTGATAAGTGATGGAGGTTATCAAGTTATTGAAAGAAGCTTCGAAAATTTGCTAATCAAATATGGTGTGAAGCACCAAGTTTCCACTACCTATTGTCCGTAGACCAACGAGCAAGTTTGAGTATCAAATAGGGAGATAAAAATAATTTTGGAGAAAACAATCTCAGTGAGTAGAAAAGATTGTAGCAAGAAAATCAATGAGACATTGTAGACCTATCGAACTGCACACAAAACACCGATCGACACCACCTCTTAGACTGAATTATGGCAAGCATTGTCATTTGTCGATAGAGATGGAGCACAAAGCATTTTGGGCTATTAAACCACTCAACTATGACTTATAGCTCATGATCAGAAGAAGACTCCTACAATTGAACGAATTGGATGAACTTCATCTCAACGCATACAATAACTCTCGTCTGTACAAGGAACGCACAAAGAAATGGCATGACCACCAAATCCTACATAGAAGCTTTAAGGAAGATGACCAAGTTTTGTTATTCAATTATCTATTGCGACTCTTTCTTGAGAAGTCAAGGACAAGATGGCCCGGTAAATTTTTTGTTCAAAATATATGAAATGGCAACTCAAAATTTAGTGGAGGAAGTTGTACAATTCAGAAAATTTCAAGAAAGTTCTATATTTGTAGTCGGTCTAGTCATCTCACAGTTTTTTAGTCGGGCCAATGACTTTAAACAAAGGCACTATTGGGAGACAACCCGACTAAATAAATGGCCATTGTCGAACATTGCTCTTCGTTTCTTGCTGACATGGAGTTCTCTGTCTACACAAATTACTTGTGGTACGAGGGAGTGAACACCTCCATCGGTAGCTAGCAGTACTGGATGCTACTTGGCTCCATTGTCCTGTTGGTACTCTCGGACATAGGAAGAACAGACATCCTGTGTAATATTCTTAAAAAATGAATTTACTAAATGACAAAATTAGCCTCAAAAGTAACATAACCTTAAGGATAATTTTGTCTTATAATGAAAAAGGTGAAATGGACGCAAATGCCCCTAAAAGCAAAGGAATCTTATGGGCAAATGAGTCTTTTGGTTGGAAAGAAATAAAGTATACTAGAATGCCCTTAAAAGTGGGGTAGTTGGTGGGTATTCTGATAAATGGGAATAAGACAAAAACTAATCTTCTTTAAATCCTAAAACCTCTCTCTCTCTCTCTCTCTCTCTCTCTCTCACCCCAAACCCTTCCACTCTCTTCCCCAATGCACCAGCCAACCCCTTCCCTAGGAGAAGGGACTACTGGAATCAAGGAAGAGAAGAAGAAGAAGAAGAAGAAGAAGAAGAAGAAGAAGAAGAAGAAGAAGAAGAAGAAGAAGAAGAAGAAGAAGAAGAAGAAGAGGAGGAGGAGGAGGAGGAGGAGTAATTAAGCTTAAGGTTGTAACTTGTTTCTAAAGGTATGTTTGAGGGAATCCAACCCTAATCTCTTCCCCAATGTGTTGGTTGTTGTTAGGATCGGGATTAGGAAAAACTTTGCAAATCTTAATATAAGACAATGATACTTCTATTGATGATGCTAGTTAGAACTACAAATCTCATGTTATTATGCTTTGCCTTGATAATTGCTACCATTTTATAGATGTGTTGATTGGATGTAAGGTTCTTACTTTAATACCATCTCATGAATTATTATAATGTCTACTAATTAGTATACATTACTGTTGATTTTAGAATAAAAGATGTATGTTAATGTTGCCATCATTTTTGGTCCTCAAAATGATATATGAATTTATATGCATGTACTAATGGGTGAAAAATTGAGCCCAAAAATAGGGGAAACTATGTTGGTTTCCCCTAACACAGTTGTGACATATATGGCACGGTTGTGAACTTGAGAGTGGTCATGCTCGTTGCCTTGGGCGTGACACGGCCTCATAGTTGGGCACGATAGTGACCCTCACTGAGGCCACACCCGTGACCTTCATTGTTTAATTCGATTGATGGATCAGTCGATCGATGGTACGACCGCTCATAAAATGTCACTATTTAATTCGATCGATGAGTCAATCGAGGCATGACCGCTCCATGAGATTGACAAGACCATGGCCATTCCAATCCCAAGTGATGACACGGCTATGACCAAGCCAAATTCCAAAGACCCATTGGAAAGGTAGTGGATGAATGCCTCCATAGACGTTCTTAAGTGTCGGCATGGTCATGATGATTCCTGGCACGGCTGTGACCAATGAAAGGCTTATGATGGTGCTTATTGATTCACTAAGATTTGATGCATAAATGAACTTAATTAGGATTAAAATATGTCACGTGTATTGAATGATTGTATGTATTGATAAATAAAATTAAAAGACAAATTGATGAATGTGTCTTGTTGTTGTTGTTCGTATGATGGGGAACGAAGTTGGTACTAGCTAGCATGAGTGCCAAGTTTCTCTGGAGGACCCAAACCCCACCTAAGAGTGGACAAGATGTGGCCTCCCACGGGACAAAAATATCCTAGCCTAGCCGACGAGCCAACATGGACTTCTCAATTACCAAGATAATAAGCTATCTAATTAAAGATAGAAACGAAAAGATGAAAGCCACATAAGGTGACTAAGATCAAATGACTTGGAACATGATGATGATGATGATGTATGCACCTATTCCGAAGCATATGACGTTATGAATGAAGATGATGAATGTCAAGCAAGATAAATGCATAATATGATTTAGCATGGTGCTTAATGTTGATATATGGATATCTTATCTTGCCATGACAATTGTTCACACATAGCATGCACGTGTTTTAATTTTTCTATTATGATGCAAATACATATGCCATGACATGTAGAAATTATATTATATGATCATAGCATGCATGGTTTTCATCATAATCTAACTGAAGAAATTTCATGCACCACATGGATCCATACAGATATGGATGAGAAATAGGCTCGGTGGTAAAAACCTCCTCAAAAGAAAATTGCACATGTGATAGTCATGCCACATTCCAAGTTATCCTTTATGGTCTGTTAGTATAATCTCGAACTATTATATGGAGTCAAGCATGTATGCCCTATGGGTCGTGAACTTTTATATGAACTTATTTATGTATTACGAAATGTCGAAACCTATGTCGGGTCCTTATGTTAGAGTCTATGTGGCCCATGGACTTGTTATGTATCTTGGGATTTATTTGTTAAGAAGTCTTCAATTGTATTATTATATTTTCTGACAGAAAAATCATCCGTAAAAACTTTCATGGTTTTTTCTATGAAGTCTGAAAAAATGGACATCATGCAACTTTGAAAACTTGCTGGCGCATTACACAATTCGAATGACATTCTTTGATAAGCAAAACTCCCCATATGGATAGGTAAAAGTAGTCTTCTCTTGAATGTATAGAAATCTACAAAAATTTAGAAAATCCATCTAGGTAACAAAAATAAGAGTGATTTGCAAGCCTCTCTAACATTTGATCATTGAAGGGAAGAGGGAAATGATCCTTCCTCGTAGCCTCGTTCAGCTTCTAAAAATTGATGCACATTCTCCAACCCAATATATTGCGAGTAGAGATAAGTTTATCATAATTAGTTTTGACTATTGTCATGCCACCTTCTTTGGCACGACTTGAATAAGGCTTATTCACTGGCTATCTGATATGGGGTATATGATACCTGCATCCAGTAGCTTGAGTACTTTTTTTTCTTGACAACTTCCTTCATGGATGGATTCAATCTTCTTTGTCCTTCAATGGTTGGATTGAAATCCTTCTACATGGGAATGCAATGCATACAAATAGAGTGGTTAATCCCTTTAAGATCGTTGAGTGTGTACCCTATGACATGGTTATAGGATTTTAATTCTGAGAGTAGCTTCTGATGTTGTTTTCAGTCCATATTTGCATTGATAATAACTGGACGTGGAGTCTTCTCTCAGAAATTCATATTTGAGTGTGTGCGTGTGGTGTGGGGTGGGGGTGGGGGGGTGGGGGTGGGGGGTGGGGGGGGGGGGGGGTTCTTTGAGCTCGAGCCTCAAGTGTTTCTTCAATTTAGCTCAGTTATGCTTAGTGGGTTGTGCTTCTTCATGATTGCTAGGAGTTTCTGCTTGAGTAGACACCAAGTAGCTGGTTAGAATTCGAGCTTCATTCTCGTACCATATAGATGTTTCTTGTGCTTCAAGAGAGATCTCTAGTAGATATGAGGATCTAGTTGCTCTGGTTGGAAGTGATAATCTTCGATGTTTGGATAATTCATAATCTGGTTGAGTCTTAACTCAACATCTTCTCCAATTTGGAATGTGAGACAATCATCTCTCACATCGATTATTGCTCCTACAATGGCCAGGTAAGGCCTCCCTAAAATAATAGGAGTTTGGTTGTCTTCATCTGTCTAGAACCACAAAATCAGTTGGTATGTTAAAATTTCCCACCTTGATGGGTGTGTCCTCTAGAATTTCTTAAGAAATTTTGATAGATTGATTAGCTAACTGAAGATACATATTAGTAGGTTTGATGTCACCTACTTATAACTTTCTATACAATGAGAGAGGCCCCTAGATCACATAGGGATCTATGAATTCTTTTGTTCCTGATCTCACAGGGAATCCTTGAGTTTTGACGACAACTAGTTTGAATGATGGCACTGGCTGACATCTCTTGAATAGCTTCAACAAATGGAACATTATATAATTTCTTTAGGATTTCAAGAAATACACCGAACTATTGGTCTTGCCTGCTTCTTGCCAAGGCCTTAGGAAAGGGTATGAACGGTGAATAACTTGAAGGACCTTATGAAGTTTTGGGTCTTTTAGCTTCTTTCTACTTTGGTTGTTGGGTGCTTGAAGGTACTGCTTCCTCCTGCACTTCAACTTCTTTGTTTTAGGCACTGGAGCTTCTATTCTTGATCTTTTAGTGTCTTCAGGTATTATTCCACCTCTTAATGTTACACCCTGCACTTGCTCCTTTGGGTTCTACTCTGGTTGTCCAGGCAAAATTCTAGGCTATTTGGAAGAAGAAGTAGCTTGTTGTGCTATCTGTGTTTCAAGCATCTTATCATGAATCGAGTGCTCGATTATTTCAAACATCTTCTGCATGAGCTCATTTTGTTTAGACATGTATTTCTCCATCATTGATTACAATTTGCTGCTAGAAGATTGCCCTTGTTCAGAAGGTGCATTCTGAGGTTGTATTATTTGATTAGGATTGATTTGTCAAATGGGGCCGGTTGATAATTGTCCCTATAGGAGAATTTTATGTTGTTCTTCTATCAGGGATGCAAGTGTTGAAATGCAGATCATTGTTGGGGTTGTACGACCCAAGAGTATTTGCTTGTTGCTGATTTGCTTGCTGTTAATTTAATATGTCATAGTGGATAGATATATGTCCTGGTGTCCCACATATTTCGCAGCTTTGGGCTACCATGTTGACCGTAGGAATGTCATCATTGAGGCCAAGTCTACTAATAGCTTTATGCACAATGAATTCCACTTTAGATGAAAAATTTTCACCATCCAATTGTGTTTCGATAGATGCAATAGGATCATTGGACCTTGAGTGCGCTAAAAAATGTTGATTCTTGACTATCTCTTCTATAAGTTGATAGACTTCATCCACATTTTTCTTTATAAAGACATTATCGTAGCATTGTCAAGTGTCATCTTAAAAGAGAAGGCTAGCCCATCGTGAAAAGATTGGACTAAAATCCATCTGTTGAGTCCATGGTGAGGGCATGATCACAATAGTGCCTTAAACCTTTGCCAAGCTTCATACAAGGTCTCTTGATCTTTTTGAACAAATCTAATAACTTGATTTTGGATCATAATATTCTCGTTGGGAGAGAAATATTCAGACAAGAATGCTTTTACTAGTTGCTCCCATGCAGTCAACTCTCTTGGTTCAAGAGATTGAAGCCATTGCTTTAGCGTGAGAATGAGAATACTCTCAATCTCATGAGATTCTATTCAACTATGTTGTCTCACAAATCTCCAAGAAATACCTCAAATGTTGGTTCGGATCCTCATTGGGAGTTCCTTCAAACTAGTTTTGCTAAATAGTGAAGATCAAAGATGACTTTAGTTCAAAGTTATTAGCTTGAATGAATGGTATGAGAATAGTTGACTCCAAGTCCATCCGTGGTGGGAGTGTAGAGTTCTTCAAGTGAAGGAACTGGAGGTTGATACTCAACCATCATTTGTGCTTGAAAGTCAGAATTCATATCAAATTCTTGAGTTGAATGTGACAAGTTTCTTCGACTTGTAGTGTCTGAATTATGTGTTCACATATTTTTCTCTTAAAGGTTCGATCAATCTTAGGGTCTAGTTTAAGCAGTTGCTTGTGAGCCCTGTACAAAAGTTCTACGATTGAAAGAAATAGAACTAAGAAAAGATATAAAACGATTTAAAAGAAATGAATAGAAAGGAGAAATAGACAGAAAAGCATAATCTAGATCCTCGATAATGGCGTCAAAACTTGTTGCAGACTTTATATGTTATCTCATACCAATTAAATGTCATTCAAATTAAATTCTACTATAAAGTCTACACATATGCAAGTATACAAATCGAGTAGAAAACCACGAGTGTCGTAATCATGTTGATCTAGATTTGTTCTTATATATGTCTCGATTTGTGAAGGTAATTAACTAACAAAGGCAATTAAGAAGAGAATTCAAAATAATCAAGTTAAAAGACCCCTTCTGCATGAGGATGGACCACTATTATTGGTATGCTTCCTTTTTTTGAGGTTAATGATCTTTCGATCTTGAATTAATACATTGTCTAACTTCTTCCTTCAACTCGTCGATCTCTCTTTGAGTTTTTAGGATTAGGCCGAGAAACAGATAGATTAGAGATTAATTGGCCAGCTAATCTCTCAGTCATGGCCAATGTAATAGTTGATCTCTTGATCGATTACAAACGGATAATTAAATTTCTAATCCCCTAACAGTTAATGCAATCTTAGCCAATTAATAATGCTACGGACTCTCACCTCACAACAAGATAAAATGATCCTCTCGGCCTCTTGAATTCGAAGAAATAATACTATCAATGGGTTAGATAAGGATTATCTTTTCTCTCGAATAAGATAAAACACATGAACAAAGATCCATCGATCTATTAAAGTTCAAGGATGTATGAACCATTCATAGCTAACATAGAATAAAAAGTAAATGCCTAAGAGTTCGGCTAGAAGAATCCAACCAATCAACAGTATCACATCCGAACTACAAAAGGGAACATAAAAGTTTAGTCGATCATCGACTTGTACAAAATCACAAAGGTTCCTTCAGTTTTCATCTTTCCCCTTTGGGTCTTTGTTCTATCGCACACTCATGCCAATCCCTCTCTCGTTCGATCCCCTTTTCCTCCACTACTTTGGTATTTTAACCCCTTCTTTCTCTCTGTCATTCAAAATTCAAAAAGTGGTCATATCTCTATAGAACTATTCAAAGTTAACAACTAGACATCGTATAAACCTAGAATTAATGAAATTTTCGTGCAAAAAGATGGTGAAAATGACATCCGAGTTATTAGTATAAAGAGCAAAATAAGAGGTGATCACTCGGTCCGCACGGTTTTATCAAAACGCGCCATATCAAGTCAAAATCATATTTTCATATATACCCAGCGTCTCTCTCGTGACTTGTATATGTGAGACTAATCCAGGATATGTAATATCCTAAGTTAAAATAAAAAAAGAGAGAAAGCAACTCAAAAAAGGCCACACCCGCACTCAGCCCACTAAGCCCAAAACCATGTGTGCTCTCACCTAATAAACTAACAACCTAATCTCACCTACCCCATTTGTTACCAGCTGAAAGTAACAACCCCCCACTGTAGCTGGTACCTCAAGCCATTTCTCCCTTCCTCATCATTCCCACACGGCCACAGCAAAGAAGAATCGAACACCCTGTTTCGGTGGTCCGAAAGCTAAGTATTTGTCGATCGATATTCCAGCGATCATCCGATTTAGAAGAGTGTTACATTCTATGATTAGCGGTCGAACCGAAGCTCAGTTTTGGTCGTCCGAAAAGACCATAACAGTCGATCGATGATTCGACTGGTCGTCCGATACTAGCCCAGCGGTCGATCGTAACCCAAAACGGCCGTCCGTTTCTGGAAGATGATTGGTTATGATTGAATTCCACACTTAGCATGATTTGAAGTTTGTATGACCTTAAATAGGGTTAAAAGATGCAACATGTATTGAATGATTGTATATATCGATGAATATAATTAAAAGACGGATTGATGGAGTGACATTTTTATGATTTGGGATCAATCGGTACCCTAACTAAGACCCCACCGACGGATGGGGAAAGACCTCATTGATGAATGAGGATAAAGACCTCACCTTCGAGGAGGATAAAGACCTCGCCTTCCGGAGAGGATAAAGATCTCATCTAAGGATGAGGATAAAGACCTCACCTACGGAGAGGATTATGACCTATGAACCACTACCCTTCTCAATTGACAAGATAAGAAATCATCTAAATAAAGATGAAAGATGAAAAAATGAATGATGAATGACTTGGGACATAAAGTTAAAGATGATAAATAAGTATGAAGAATGCACCTATGATGATGCATTATGAATGTCCACTTGTCACATCATATGATGTCATGAATAAAGATGACAAAGTAAAGTAAGATAAGATCATGATATGCATTAGCATAATGATAAGTATGATGATCAGTTATGATATGCACAACTTAAAGATTATGATGTTACATGTTATCTTAGCTTGTCATGATGATATGCTCACATGCCATATAGTATGCATAAGTAGCTCATAGCATGCATATGATTTATGTTCTATGATGGTAAAATGCATATGTCATGACATGTAGAGATTATGTTATAAGATCATAACATGCATGGGCCTCAACATACACTAACGGGAGAAATCCTCTGCACCCCGTGGATCCGTGCAGGTATGGAGGAGGCTTAGGTTCGACGGCGAGAGCCTCGTGACGACGACATTACACATAGGTCTGTCGGGCTACGGCCCAAGTTATCTTATTTTTATTATGTCATGATGATGAACCCTTATAAGAGTTAAGTATGTATGGCTTATGGGTCTTTTACTGAGTCATGTACTACACTTGAACTCATTTATGTATGATGAACCCTCTATTGGGTATACGTTAGAGCTTATTAGGCCCATGAGCCAGTTTATGTATCTTGAGATTTTAATTATGAAGTCTTCCGCTGTTTACTATATTATTGTTATTATGTTTCCGCTGCATAGTTTTATGAAATTAGGTTATGTCAAGAATAAGTAACATCGCTTAGGATTCGGCAAATTTTAAAATGGGGCCGAATTTTGGGAGCGTTATAGGACATGCCTCATGCATCCTTTTCCTTTAAGGAATTCAACATCTTCATTAAGTGATCATACCCCACCATGCACAAAGATCTACGTGGAGTAGCTCTGATGCCACATGTAATATTCATGCACTTGCATATGATATTATTCGCTTTGGACGTCGACCTGCACGATTTTATCAAAACATGTCCTAAAAAGTCAAGACCATGCTATCATATATACCCAACATCTCTTCCTGACTTGTGCATGTGGACTAATCCAAGACATGCCTTATGCAACCTTTCTCCCTTAGTCCTCGTTGAGTGATCGCACCCCACTATGCAAAGAGGCTCACATAAAGTGGCTCTGATAACATATGTAACATTTTCAATTAGTGTGTGATATTGTTCGCTTTGGACCTTGACCCGCACGATTTTGTCAAAACGCGTCTTACAAAGTTAAGGCCATGTTCTCATATATATCCAGCATTTCTCTCGTGACTTGTGCATGCGAAATTAATTCAAGACATGCCTCATGCATCAGGGTTGTCACAGACGTCCTCCAGAAACTTTATCTTTGCATAATCATGCATTTTGTTAACATATTAAATTAGTTTGGATGTTCATTTAGTGATGTTTGTATATAGCAATTAATATTTTGATTAGAGCATAATGATTATTTAATTATCGATAAACATTATAAAGAAATTATATAAAGTTATTGGAAATAAATTAAAATTCATAACTATTGTAATATATATATTTAACTATTATTGAGCAAGATTAATTAGAGTTAAAACACCCAGTTATGATAAAGTAATGTGATTGACCATCACTTAGGGTTTTAAGTAGTTGAAGTAGACATGTCAACAATTGCTTAATGGGACATTTTTCTGAAATATCATATGACCTCAGAAAAATCTGGAAAAGTATATAATCTACATATGTTTATCCTTTCATGATTGAAAAATTAGCAGAGATAAAAATCGAGCGAAACAAACTGGAGAAATTCGAGAAGACTGGCTATTTAAGGTGAGTTCTTAATTCGAAATCGACCTTTTGATTGAAATGTTCATTTATTCGTTGTTCACAACCCATAGTTTCTGAAATTTGGTATGATAATCTTTTTGAAGTTAGCATTTGTATAAAGGAAGTTATGAATTAATCTTCAGAGGTCCCTTGTTCTGTCTTGAGTCTGATATATGTTCACCTTGTAAATTAGGGCATGACTAAAATATTTCGAATTAGAATTTGAAATTTGGATATATTTAATTAAACATTACAAGGGTTCGATGAGAGTGGAATCATCTAGTTTGTATGTGTATGTGTGGAGAAATGAATTTTTCATTTTGTATGGCCTCTTTTGTTAAGTTTCATGACATTAATAGAACATGAACCTAATTGACTACTTTTGTTAGAAGGTTATACGAAGAGTTAAATTCTACAATTTTATGCCCAAGTCATATTGAAGTATAGTTTGTAGGAAAATTAGGATCTCATCAAATAGTTAAACATTGAGAAAGATATAAATTATTCTTTCAGTCACACACACTCTACCGGAACACAAACACTAAGTTCAATTGTCTATGATTTACTCACTAGGAATTATTAATGATATTTGGAAATTGAAAATCTTAGTAAGTCTAGTTTATAATTCATCCAGAATCAAAAGATTTGACCTTATGATTAAAAAGCTATGAATTATTTATTGTCGCATACTCAGTTTGAAATCATGAGACATCACCTAGTTAAGCTATGAAAGATTGAATAGTTCCAAATGTGAAATAACATGTGAATATAAATACCTGAAATTATACATTAGTATTTAGAATAGATTATATGCATTTTAAGGTGCATAAGAATTCATGCATCATGAGCATAGATTGCATATTATTTTATTGGTGATTGAAAAGTACACTACAAGAAAACTGTCGATTAATGACGCAAAATAGCGTCTCCATGGCTAGTGACGCTAAGTCGACGCCATGAGCGTCGGTATAGCGTCTCAGTTGAATCACAAAACGGTGACGCTACTGGCCTCCCAATAGTGCCACATTAGTGTTTATGTAATGTTTCTCAAAATAGACGCTAAAATTGACGCCATAGAGATGCCAATTAGACGCTATTATTGTGCGCGATGGAGCAAAAATGCGTAGAAGAACTTAGCGCTGCTATAGTGTCGACACTAGACCTTTTTCTATCATTCTTAAAGTTGCATTTAATTTTCTCTTTAGCCCTGTCCATCTCATAAAAAATGAAGCTCATCGCTAGTTTTTGATCGGAATCTACTAGTCGAAGCACCTTAATTAGAGGATACACAACTTTCAAATAATTACTAACATTAAACCCAAATCTACTAGCCATTACAATATGTTCCACATTTTTTCCTTCTTTTAAGGATACAAATCGACTACCTTTCCATTGATTGGATGCAACCATAGTCCTCAATGCATTTTTATTATCAAATAAGCAACCTAAGGTCAAATAGGAAGTGGCAAAATGAGTCACAATTGGCCTAATAAATTCTTTCCCTTTAGTGAAGTGCCTCAGGATAGTGATGAGAAGTGTTCTTGCATAAATAAAATTTGTTATCTTCTTACCCTTTCGATTGTTACCTCATGTAACTTGATTTTCTTTTCAAAATCTTCAAGCATCAGATTCTATACAATGAGCTGCACAGGGAGTCCAAAATAACTTCTTTCTTTTTTGCATTAACATCTCCCCAACTGACTTGTAAGCAGTAGCACTATCTGTGACAACTTGCACAACATTCTCCTCTCCAACTTGTTCCACTATGTCATCCAACATATCAAACACTTAATTATTAGTTTTGAGATATTTGATGCATCAAGTGAAGTTAAAAAAATAGTACCTTTAAGGCTATTCACAAGAAATTTCACATGGTCCTTCTTTTCTTGTCTGTCCAACCATCTGACATGATAGAGCATCCTAATTTCTTCCATTCATCTTTATGCTCCTCAAGTAAAGACATAGTATTTTCAACTTCTTTTTTCAAGTATTTTTCTCCAATCTCATGATAAGATGGTGGTTTCAAGCCCTGTCCAAACTTACCAATACACATCTTCATGAGTTTAGGGTTATTTATGCAGTTAAATGGAATTGCACGTGTATAAAAAAATGAGCAATCTGCATGCACACTTCTTCCCTTAACTCTTTTCTGACAACTTGATTAATTGTTTGTTGTTTACTTGGTATGTTTCCAACTCATTTTTTAAGAAAATTAGCTATCCCCCTGCCACTTCCTTTCCTTTTCTCTTTGCACGATTATGAACCTGCATCTTCCATAGTAGTATCTGCATCATCATTTTTCAATTGACAACTATTCATTTGATTTTCTTCATTACAGCTTCTTCTAAATTTGTTAAAATAGCCAATATTTGTTTCTTCACATCATTTGGAGCAACAACACAAGGCGCATCTTTGTACAAGCTAAATGATGCTTAAATATGTATACTCCAGTAAAAATCTTCTCACAATATTTGCATTTAATTTTCCTTGCATCAATTGGAACTTCAAAACCATGTGACCATCCTATATCAGTTCTATTCCCTGACGAATTTTTTGTAGATTTAAGTCCACTAGTTCATGTTGACACACTTCCAGTGCCACTTCCATTAGATGCACCAGTACTATCACTCCAAGAAGCCATCAGCTCATAACTAATTAAAATTGTAACCAACAAGTAGCAAGATTGCAAGATAAAAAAGTTGTACTTAACACTTAGTTTATAAGAATATGATAACTTGTAACATATAGTTCAAATAGAAAATAAGATCAACTTGACACTTCACAACATAAATTGATGAAGTCAACTTAGAGACAACCCCGAATAAGAACAATAGCAAGCCAAGCCTAATTCATAATAGAGAAATGTTTAACTACAAACTAAAATTAACATAGCCACATTATCACATATTCACATAGACATCTTGTTGTTGGAATTTCATACATGAACTGATGAACATACATGAACTGATATTAAGATTTAGGATCTTGGAAATCATACATGAACTGATGAACATTTTGTGACTCATTAACATCTCAAAAAGAAAAGATTAAAAAAGAGATTCACAAGATGACAAAATGTTATAAGTCTCATAGTGGTTGGATTTTGGAATTTGGACGACAGTACAATGAGGGCTGAGAATCAATGAAGGAAGCACCAGAGTCATTGATCGTTGGAGGTCAAGCGGCATGAGGTGGTGGCATGCCGACGGGCAGCAGTGGCGTTGGAGATCAAGCAAGCGGCAGCAAGAAGTAGAGGTAGCGGCGTCTCTGGAGATCAGGTGGGCGGGCAGCAGCGGCGATGGAGATCAAGCAAGTGGCGGCAGGAAGTAGTGGCGGCGCCGGCGATCAGGCGGGCGGGCAGCAGCGGTGATGGAGATCAAGCAAGCGGCGGCAGGAAGTAGCGGCGGCAGAGGCGCTGGCGACAGGAAGTAGCGGAGATCAAGCGTGAGACGGGAGGGGGTGCGAGCAACAACAATCGGGCAGGCTGCGTGAGGTGGTGGAGATCAGGTGGGCAATAGTGGCGTTGGAGATTAGGCGGCGGGTGGGCGGCCAGTAGCATCTTTGAAGATCAAGCTTGCAACGACGAGAGGCAGTGGAGATCAGACCGACAACAACCTGAGGCGGTGGAGATCAGGCGAACTACTGCAATGGAGAACGGAAATCATGAACTGTGATGACTAAGGAGCAAAGGGGCGAACTGGCGAAGAAAGGAAATGAGGGGTCGGCTAGGGCAATTGCTTTGGTTTTTTTAATGTTGATTAAAAAAATATCATAGGATTGGTCGGATCATGCGATCCGACCGATCTCACGATCGATCCCCTTGCGATCCTACGAATCCGATCTTCAATCTGAGATCGAGATCGTAAGCCTCCTATCATATCATTACTATGTAACAACCTTGTGCTGAGTATATATGGGAATATGTTTTCACCATGTGTGGCGCATTAGAAAACCATGAGCCCATGGAGGGGCAGAGCAAACAATATCACACCATGTATAGAGGTGAACACAAACCACTCTAATACTGGTGACACAGTTTGACAAAACCGTGTGGGCTAAGGTCTAGTGCAGATAATATCACACGCTGACCGAGAAGATACATATGATATTAGAGCCGCTCAGCATGGTGAGTGCGATCACTCAATGAAGACATTGAGTCCTTTAAGGGGGGGGGGGGACGCATAAGACATGTCTTGGATTAGTCATATATACATAAGTCATAGGAGATATGTTGGGTATATATGAGAATATGTCCTTCACCAGGTGTGACATGTTAGAAAATCATGAGCCCAGGGCGGGGACCGAGCGAATAATATCACACTATGTATAGAGGTGAGTCATTATGCTACTCTCTTACAATGAAGTTGGAGATATGTATATAAATGTAAAACTTTTTTTCTTCTAATTAAATAATTAATAATCAATTAATTAATTGGCAAAAGGAATCTACTTTTTATATGTTATTATATATTTTTATAGATATATGAGAATGATGAATGCAAAGCACATACTTTATGTTGTAAAATATAGCCATTCATTCCAACCTTTGGATATATTATATGATTCTTGGATCTCCATCATTCAGCTTGGCTGGAAAAAGAATCTATTTTTTCGTCATCCTAGAACTATCTTTCCTCCCTCTCCCACCCTCCCCCACTCCTCTCTCTCTCTCATAACCAATTTTGTAGTCATCGGTTATTAGCAATAAAAAGCATTATGGAAATTTTGGGGCAAGATCACTTCTATTGAGAAAATTTTCAACTACTAAGGAGCCAAGCATTGCAGGTTCTTAAAACTAACTCAAAAAGGCACAGAGAAAAGCTGAAAGTTCACAGAGCCGAACAACATCATCAGATGCTCTGAGCACGTTATGAAGTGTAATAGAAACCAAATAATGTCTTTCGCTATTTCACCCACCACCTTTCCATCTCCTCTTGTGAGTTTGTCATCGAGAATTTGTAGGATGCCTTGATATAAACTAAATAGGAGGTCAAATTCTAGTTGCAATTTCACTTTGCTTTGTTAAGTTTTTTTTATTATGATTCGACATCAAATAACTGGAATCACGCTCTATAGGATTTAAACCTACGACATCAGGTTTTGGAGACCCACATTCTACCAAACTGAACTAAGAGCATTTTCTTATGCTTTGGAAGAAGCTTATACAGTTCGTGAAGAGGTTTTTATTGATAAAAAAGAAGAATCTACTTCAACTTGCAACGAGAGAGAGAGAGAGAGAGAGAGAGAGAGAGAGAGAGAGAGAGAGGAGGAACATGAGAGGGAACATGAGAGATAAATATTAATAAAAAGTGAACCTTCTAATACTTAAGATTCGATCAAGAAATGAATGATAGATTTAGATTTTTTATATTGTAGCTCAATAAAGGAGTAGTATAACCACTCATTTGTTTTGGATGACCCTCCTCTCAATTCCCACCCTAATTCTTCCTCCGCTACCTATAAATACTGATCTATCGATCGATCTCGAATTCAACTATTACATCCAACTCTATGCCTCTCCTCCTTTAGTAGTATCGAATGAGAAGAAGGATTTGAGAAGTGACTTCTTAGGCGGCGGTTGCTGCAACATCATCGTCTCCAACTTCTTGAAGGATGAAACCAGGACATCGGTGTCCATCAAGTCGGATACAGATGAGAAGTTGATCTTATCATGCCAGTGGGATTTGCTTGAACAACTCAGCGGATGCCCCTAGATCAACTGCTGCTACGGTGAAAAGTACACCATCTCATGCAAGGTGCGCATCTACAACATCATCCTCGAGCTAGCGCTGGATGAGAGCTCGCACGAGTTCCTCTAGTGAGAGATGGGATCCCCACGAATGATTCCCTATGCCCGTCGATAGGTCAACTTTGTGACGCCTCATCCACATCCACTAGAGCGGCGTGGTGCACTTCAACACTGCGATTCGGAGCTACGCAGACGAGTCAAGATCATTGACTTCGATGGCACCCTGCAGAGGAACAACTCTCCTTCCGGACATCCCCCTCGTGCCAAGAAACATAGCACAAAATGAAGGACAGAGAGACAACTTGTTCCCAAGATACCCAAGGTGATGTCCCAAACGACCAAGGATATCTTGTCTTGTAGCCTTTTGGTCAACCCGCCCAGATGCTCCTATTGTGTCTTCTTCCAATGGCGACCATGTTTGGGAGAGCTTTTCCAAATAGAGTTTTGAAACACAACATATTTTGTTGGCTTTAACCATAGAAAGAAAAGACTTTTTTTGTGCATCCTAGATTTACAAAGATCTTTGCTAGGGCTATTAGTATCTGGAGCTCGACTCGACGTCTAAACATGCCAACCATCTACAAAAGCTCTTTTGTTTGAATTTTGCAAAAGCTTACTTTGTGATTTGCCAAATGCCATGATCTCTAGGGCATTGGTATTGAACGAATGCTTCAGCAAAGGCATTTGTGAACAAATGGATGGGGCACTCTTTTGTGTGGGATGCAACACCACGCTTGATGCATGCTAGGTTTAAGGAAGCTTTGAATCTTGAATACAATGCTTTATTACAAAGGCTTTGAGGAAGGACTATCTGTTCTTTCCTAATATACCCCTATTTTAGAAGGTAGGTTGGCGACATGTGAGGACATGCTCTCAGGTGCACTTTTGAGCGCGTAATTATAATATTGTCATCACATATCAAATTAAGCCTAATTATAAAAGTGGGTTGAAACTTAAAGGAAAAATAAAATAAAGTAAGATAACTCAATGGTTAAGAGACACATTGCAAGGCATCATTGACGACATTCTCCCCTACTCAAGTTGATGATGTCCTCGACGCTATAGTTTCAAATTCTTCAATCTTTTTCTTGACTTGTCACAGTGCTTCGGCGAAATCCCAACTTATGTCAGCTCGCTACATAAAACAAGGTACTCCTTCTTTCGCTTTGATCCTCAGACGACGAGCACTTCTTTGACTTGATTAGTAAGATTATTGAGGGATGTCCGACAGAGCACGGTTTGAAACTCCATGCTCAGGATCTTCAATGTATGACTTGAGAAGACTAACGTGGAAGATGGGGTGTTGCTACATTCGAGGTGGGAGCTCCAAAGGCCACCTTGCCTATCTTCTTCAATATCTTGAATGGGCTCTTGTAACACCTAATGAAGGCATTGTGCATATTTTTCCTGCTTAGTCGAAGATGCTGTATCAACTTCACATGGACCAAATCTCCGACATCAAAGTTGACATCCATCGAGCAATGCAGCCCAATTCTTCACAGCTTCACTGCCTTGTGAAAACATGCTCGAGCCATATCATTCTCCTCATTCCATTCGATGAACGACAGGAACTTTACCACCATCTGAGGAGTGACTGGTGACATGTTACCAACTTAAAGGGAATCCGATTGGTCGACTCGTTCCTTTGCATGCTGTAGGAGAATTGCGCAATATCGAGTAGCTTCACCCAGTCCTTCTAATTGACACTAACATAGTGCATCTACACGATACAATTCACAAAACAACTCCTAAAAGTCGCCAACGAATTGTCCATTTCAATCGTTGGTTGTGTTTTGAGGAATGCCCCAATATTTCACCACATACTTCATGAATAACTTTGCAATTTCAGTGGCAAGACAACTTGCAGAGCTAAGGACGAAGATGGCATACTTGGAGAACCAATCCACGACCACCATGATGATATTTTCCCTTTCATATTTGGGCATTTTAATGTTGGAGTTCATGAAAACATCTTTCCATGGTTGTTTTGGAATAGACAAAGGTTCTAGAAGTCCATCGAATGCTCGATGTATTCCTCTATATTGCTAGCAAACAAGGCATGTTTTCACAAATGCTTCAACATCATACTCCATCCTTGACCAGAAGTAGTTATCTTCAATGAGTGCCAAAGTGCGGTGGGTGCCCGGATATCCCGCCTACATAGAGTCATGACATTCTTGCATGATGACGTACTGCAAGTTGTCGAACATGAAACATAGATATGATGTTTCATGGTGAAGATTAGTCCATCTTCAATCCAAATTGACGTGTTTTGTCCTCTTTTGCTTGTTCTAGCAAATTTTTCATTGTGGGATATGATTCCAATCTCTTATTGATTATGTCCATCAGGTCGGCTTGAGAGGAGCTCATTGCCGCCAATTTTGTGCGTCGCCAAGTAGTTGAACTCCGCCATAAACTCTTGCTACCTACTTTGGTGAGAGTTTTTTCGTTAACTAGTCATGACATTGTCTATCTTGATGTGAAATTGTGGTCCGAGAAAGTAGTACCACCATGTCCGTAGGCTGTGGATCACCACGATCATTTTCTTCTCTTAAACGACATAACATCGCAATGTTTTATTGAGTTTGAGACTCTCGAACATCACAAGATGCCCTCATGCATAAGAACTCCTTTGATAGCACATCACAAGGCTTTTTGTGGTCTGGTAGGACCAGCATCGATTCCTTCATCATGGCCCGCTTTAGGGTTTTGAACGCCTCCTATCATGTAGGAATCCAATCCTACTTCACATTCTTCCAGAGAAAATTCGTATAATTCGTCAGGCCAAGGAATGAATGTAGATTAAGAACCCGTTTACATAGAGAGTTGGTTCTGTCACAACACTTTGAACACTTGTCGGATGTGCTCAATGTGCTCCTTCAAAGTGTGGTTGTAGATCATGATGTCATTGAAGTAAATAACTATGAACCTGTTAAGGAAGGGTTGCAATATCTTATTCATCAAGGTGCAGAAGATTGTCGGGGCGTTGGTGAGGCCGAAAGCAAGCACTAGGAATTTGAAGGAGCCATATCTTGTGACACATGTCATCTTTTGCACATTTTCGTCAACAATCCAGAGCTGCCAGTAGTCCAACGAAGATCCAACTTGGCAAATTATCTCGCATCGTCAAGTTGGTTGAACAAAGTCGCCACGAGAGGGATAGGTTACTTATTTTTCATCGTAAGCCCGATAGTCGATACACATTCGTAGGGATCCATCATATTTTCTCTTAAAGAGAATTGAGATTCCATATGGAGATTTTGAAGTCTAAACATACCGTGGATCCAATAATTCAATTAGTTGCTTACGAAATTCAGTGAATTGCTTACTAAATTCAGTGAGTTTCGAAGGGGTCAGCTAATAAGTAACTCCATGTGGTGGCTTCGATCCTGGGACCAAGTCGATGACATGATCCACTTCACACTTCGGAGGCAACCATTTTGGTAGCTCTAGGGGATGACATCCGCAAAGCTCTCAAAGGTCTCTAGAACTTTAGAGGCATTAGATTGGAGGGCCCCAGATCTTCCAAGATGGTAGTCACTAGGAAGGTGTGCTCTCGTCTCCTCAATCCCTTCATCAATTGCATGGTATAGAGAGGGTCCCGCCTATCCTCACAAGAACATTATAAGGTTCTCTTAAGGTCAAAGATGATCATCGAGTTGGTGAGCGGGATGACACATGCTGTAATGTGTCATAAGAAAGAGATGCCCGCCACCACATCGTAGTCATACACGGGTGCCACTATCACGTCAAACCTTCACTCCATGAGTCCTTTAGCTAGATAAGGGACAGATGTAGCCAAGTGGATCAAGACATTGGATTGTGAATCCACCAGGTAATTCCCATGGTTGAGATAGACTTCGCGTTAACCATCTTGAATGTGGCCGAAGTCTTATGTAGTGGCAGCTTCAGTTTCTTAGTAGTCACTTGTGATAAGAGCAACTCCGATGCTCCTATATCGATAAGGGTGTTGAAGATTTGCTCGTTCAACTTACACTACAAGAAAACTAGTGAATAGCGACACATCAATCGAGATGCTATTGCGAGCTAATGCGTGGCTGGAAATAATAGTGTCTCTTTAGTGTCGACATAGCGCCAATAATATGAGACGTTTGGAATCGGTAGCTATTAGCGACGCAATAGCACCAAAGCCGAAGGCGACACAACTAGTGTCAACCATCGACGCTAACTCAACGTTAAGATGACGTGAAAAGTGTCATTGTGAGCAGTTGAGTTGCATCGCTAAAGTGGCACAAAGTAATGTGACACTATTCCGACACTCAAGTGACGCTAATGTCATACGTAGGTCGACGCTTGTTTGGCACTAATGTGGCGCCAATATGATGTCTTAATGGGGTCTCGACGGCGATGCTAAGGTGACACTCAAGATTTACAGTCTTATTTTCTTCCCTTCTCACACCATACAATTATACAATGCATATAAATGCATTCATCATTCATCACATGCATCATATCAAAGATAACAATATGAAAAGTAATAAACTGATCTAACAAAAGTAGATAATATCAACCAAAAGTTTCTATTCTAAGTTTGGGAGTTGTTATTGTCATTTCGGACATTCAATCCCGAAGTGCTCAGTCCTTGGCCTTGTGGGGATTGATTTTGTGGCGAGATCATCGTCCGAATCACTTGCAAGAAAGGAGACAATGTTGTGATAGCTGATGCGATACCTCCTACGATATCTATTGCGATAACTACATCACATCAGGTGCGGTGGATGAGCTCGGAGCAGATGAGCCGCATGCATATCCTCCGCTCCTCCTAGGTACCTGAGCAGCTGTGCTTAGGCCACACATGTATCCTCCTCGTGTCATGCCGGTCACTTCCTCTCAAACAACAACATCCCCTACAAAATAGAAAAATTATACAATCATATAAACATTATAGATTGTATAAATTATATAACATCAAAAAACAAATATATGCATGAAGGTGTTATATAAATTAAAAACATGAATCATTTTCGAGATACGTTACCTAGTGGTTGAGTACTCGGATAATCTCCGTACTTCTCAGCCATCTTCTGATTATATGCATCCTAAAAAATTTAAGCAGTACACATTTAAACAATCATTTGCACTAACATCACCAACCAAATGAACATTGATGTGACTTACCAGAAGCGTTCAAGCAATGGACGTGACTAACTCGTTGGTCTCCTGGCTCTTATGCGTGGCCTCGTAAACCACGTGGAAGTCCACAAGACCGCCTTGTTTCTCCTCAAGTTTCAAATTTTATAAAATAAGTATAAGGTAAAAGTTCATTATTCGATTTTGTATCTACAGTACCATGCGTCATCGGTGCTCGTCAAATTGCATCGATCTGCCTTTGTGGATCTGGGCCTCAGGGTTCGAAAATTGGTTAACTCTTGCATTTTTCCACTTTCTTTGCTATTGTTCATTCATCATGTATGTACATCAAATGCTTAGACTTGGAAAAATTATAAATTTAATAAAAATAATTCAAATGTAAACTTACTTATCACTTCCTACATAACGACTCTCACACTGGGCACCTAATATGTCTTGGAAATCTTTGTATGCTTTGCTCCAAAGTGAGGCTGGCGGACGTGACGACCTTACGAAACTTATACAGTCAATTTCGGAGGAGTTTCGTAACCACCTCCTCAAAAGTTCTCAGGATCGTACCCGAACTAAGATCCAGATGAAACTGATATGCCTCCTAAATAATGTTATAAAAGTTAGTAATTTAAAAATAATATAAAATAAATTACGTAACCCAAAAAAAGATCATACCATAAATGCTTGAAAGATGTCATCCCGTATAGAAATTGAGACATCTTTCCACGATTCTGCCCCGTCTGGCAAGTGGGAAAGAATAAGAGCACTGACATCCCGCATGATACTAGCGGGTATGAAAGTGGTCCTGCTATTTATAAAGAAGAATTAATTTTCAATGATAAGTAAAACAATAATAAAATTCCTAGAACTTATTAACTTATGACCGAGTAATATTGTTGACGGTGGCCATCCCATTATCGTGTAATCCTTCTTCATCAGTCGAAGAGGAATCATCATCCGCTATAGCTGGGGTAGGCTGAGAAGGTCCGACACCATCGTACAAAATAAATTATTAGTTAAATACCAAATTTAACTAATGATAATTGATATATGTACAGTAAAGTTCTCACCTTGAGTGATGTTTACCGCTGCCTGATCCGTGGCAGTCCGCTCGTCAAAATTTGAAAAGTTGGGTGCTATTAGCAACGTAGTATTGACACTATTAAAAATGATTAATGTAATTAAATGAGAAATATAAACTTAATAATAATAAATATACCACCTAGGGTAAGATGACACTCGCCAACGCTGGAATGTGGTGAAGCGCTACGATGGTGGCATAGCAACTATCATCATAAAAAATACTTAAAACGCTTGAATGTATTTAAATTTATGGAATATATAGAAAATAACCTGGTGTGAATGTCGATCATCGTTGTGCGATTGAGACGCCTCGACTATGTGCCTCGTTGATGGTGGAGCAACTATCACAATAACAAATAATTAGAATAATTGCATGTATAAGATATATTAAATGCACAAGAAATAACTAGGAGTGATATGTGGAGATGACCCACCAATGGATCACCTACTATGTGATGATCCGGCTACTTTCCCCATCGGCGACGGAGCAAATGACATTATTAAAAAAATTAATGTAATTATTATAAGTAACTATAAATAAGAAATTGGTAATAAATATAGCACCTGGTGGTCGTGATGACTCACTCATATAGAGTGAATACTTAAAAGAGCGAGATGACCCAAAAGCTCGACCTCTAGTAATTGTAACAGAAAAATAACAAACTCGTGTTATTATTATATTTAATTTATAAAGTTAGAAACACATAATTTTATAAATTATAAAAGAAAGTGCAGTTTTCTTCACGCATCCATCCCATAAAGGTCTTCGAGAAGGTTATAAAACTTAAAAGCGGAAGGATTCAGGTCTTCTTCAATCAATGTTTTGTCAATATTTTCTCCTAACATTGTATCTCGTATCATATCCCTATACGAATTGCTCGACTCGCCCACATTGATATCTATGTTAGCATCTTTAGCCCATCTTTCTTCGTCGTGAAAGAACCAATTTGTGTATGTCAGTAAGAAACCATTGTAATATAAATTTTTCTACACATCATTTCTTACTTTTCATTGATAACATTTGCATTTTTGGCATGGACATAAAATTTCGCCATATGAAGAAGCAACACCTTCATTTTCATATGCCACCTTAATAAATTCATCAACACAATCCTTATATTATTCATTTTCATATTCCAACGATGAATCCTACTACGATATGGCTTTGTCATTTATATAATGGACAACATTAAGCCACATGTCAATAAATTCTTGTACTTGAAACATGTGATTTTGGAATTATGAAGTCCAAAATCACATGTTTGAAGTACAAGATCTTCGTATTCATAATCATATTCATTATCATATTCTCATGTTATTTGCCAAGAATGTGGATCTACATTCTTAGTAAATTTTATGAGAAGATGACAAAAAAAATATCATTATAACATAAGGATTAATTATTAGCGGATTAATTATTGTTTTTTTAAATTGCCTTAATTCCTAGAATAAGGATTATCTTTTAGATATCATTTATCTAGGGACAAATAGTTATTGTCTTGCATAGGGTAGCATTAAAGCTTATGCCATTACAACAATTAACTAGGCATTACAAAATTAACTAGGTATTACAATAATTAATCAGGCATTACATCAACCTAATTTCGTGACATTCAACCTAATTTACATTTCTTAGACATTACAACATCTATAATGCAATCATAACAATACTAAAGATTAAACAACATGAACATATAGCATGATCAAACAATACATCTACATAACATTCACAACACATTGAAGTTAAATATACTAGCCAAATTACTATCCAAATCTACTAATTCTAGCAAGAAGTTAAATATATCTGAAAATAATTAAAATAAGGACTCACTGTATCAATCAGAGGAGGGCGGCGATGACGCAACTCGGCAAGATGAAATATGACAGCTACTTAAAAGTCACTACAAATATCAAGTGCTTAAATTTAGTAAAGAAACTAATCCCTCCAATTCAGTAAATTAGGCACATGAAGATTTAAGAAGGGGTAGCGAGGACTTACGGCCGGTCGATAGAAGTAGGGCGGCGATTGTCGAAGCAGTAGGGCGACGGTCGGAGAAGCATAGCGGATGCCGGAGCAGTAGGGCGGCGTCGGCGGAGCAAGTTCAAGGCGGCGGAGCAAGTCGAGCGGCGACGGAGCAAGTGCTGCACGGAAGCAAGCAATAGGGCAGCTGTCGGAGTAGTAGGACGACGACGGCGGAGCAAGTGCAAGACGCGGGGTCGGGCAGTTGGGGGGAGGAGGCCGGCGCAAAGCGGAGCAAGATGGACGACGACGTCAGAGTAGGAGGGGAGGGCGGGGTAGGAGGACACAGGGTCATGTGGTTGGGCGGAGGAGGGCAGACGACGGCGAAGGAGGTGGGGAGGGCGGGGTTGGATGATGGTGGACGATGGCGTCAGAGGAGGCGGGGAGGGTGAGGTCAGAGGAGGCGGGGTCGGAGGACGCGGGGTTAGAGGAGGATGGACAACGGCGTCGGAGAAGGCGGGGAGGGCATGGTCGGAGGAGGCCAAGAGGGTCGTAGGAGGGCAGTAGAGGAGGAGGAGGAGGGCGGTGTCCGGCAGGGCATCGGAGTATGGCACCGAAGGAGGGTGGCATCGCAGTTGCAGTTGATCATCGGCATCGGGGTGGCATGGTCGCAGTCTCATGGTGGCACGGTCATGATTCGACAGTAAACACATAGTAAACACGAAGAAGTTAGGGATTTGAGGTAAATTTTTAGCGTCGCAACGAAATGCGACACTACATCCACGCTCGCGCAATGCCGACAAATAAATTAAAAAATATAAACTTAAATGCGACGCTACATCGACGCCCAAGTGACTCTATAAGCGACGAATAACTGTCGACGCTAGAGTGATGCCACTTAGTATTCCTGATTTTGTTTATTAACTTATATTCAAATAGGTCTAATATTATTTTGTTCATTTATATTATAAGTTTATATTCCAATAGGTTTTCTATATTCTAAGTTTCTATTATATGTATGTGTATATAAATATAAATAAATAAATATATATATAAGGGTTTAAGTAATATGCAACCAAAAACATCCAATAAATCTGAACCATTGGATGATGATTACATGGTTGAGATTAAATTTAATAACTTAACATTAAATTCAATAGAGGTTAATCTCAACCATACAATCATGATCTAATGATCCTGATTTGTCGGTTGCATATTGATTGTACAAATGTTGGTTGCATGCTACCTAACCTCTCTATATAATGTATGTATCTTATATATATATATATATATATATATATATATATATATATATATAGCAGGGGCATGCCTTGGATTAGTCCCACATGCATAAGCACGGGAGAGATGCTGGGTATATATGGGAACATGTCCTTCACCAGGTGTGATGCGTTTTGGTAAAACCGTGCGGGCCGAGGTCCAGAGCGGACAATATCACACGCTGGTGGATAATGTTACATATGGTATCAGAGCCACTACGCGTGAGCCTCTGTGCATGGTGGGGTGCGATCACTCAACGAGGACGTTGAGTCCCCTAAGGGGGGAAGGATGCATGAGGCATGCCTTGGATTAGTCCCACATGCATAAGTCACGGGAGAGATGCTGGGTATATATGGGAACATGTCCTTCACCAGGTGTGACGCGTTTTGGTAAAACCGTGCGGGCCGAGGCCCATAGCGGACAATATCACACGCTGATGAGGAATGTTACATATGGTATATATATATATATATATATATATGTTAGGTCTATATGTATATAAAACTATAAGTCTATATGTATATGTGTCTATCTATATGTATATATGTTTAAGCGGGAAGAAATAAAAGGAAGTTGACCAACTACATTAGCCACAACAATGCGTTGCTATTTCGGCACAACATCATGGCTAATAAATTTAGCATATGCTTAGCGGTGAAATGGTGTTTCAGTATTGTGATGCTAAAAAAGAGAGGCGCGAAATCGACACAATTGTTGCTCTAATTAGCAACGCGGTCTTACGTCGCTAATGTGACGCTATTGTGGGATATTGCAACACTATTTCAACATCATTTCGTTTATATATAGTGTGGCACTAAGTCATGTCACTATGTTCAACCCTAATAATTCCATAATATATATAACATATGATATAAGAATGCATATGCAGGTAATACATATACATATTGGAACAATATATCAACGCCATCATTGGATCATGTCACCTAGTTCAACTCTCATAAATTTCATGATTAAGAATATAAAAATAACTTATCTATCATACATATATGTAACATATGATATACGAATTTAACTATATATGTAGGAAATACATATAATGAAACTAAATATACTATACGAATTTATATGTCACACACATATAATATAGGAATACATGTGTAGGTAAGTATACGAAGACATATGTATGTAACATATATATTTATTTAGGAATATTTTAATTCGAGTAGCGTCAACTTAGCGTCTACATAGCGTTGCAACTTTTGAGACACCAATTGGCGTCGCATTTCTCAGCACCAAAATAGCTCAATAGGCTGGCGCCCATATTGACTCCATCGTTAGTGTCGACATAGCATCGCAAGCTATGTGATGCTAGTTTAGCGTCGATGTTTGTCGATGCTACTACGTCAATACGATCTGTCCCGCATTTCCCCTTTCTCGTGGATAATAATAACGACGAAGTAGCATCTCCATGGCGCCGCACATAGCGTCGACATTGGGTAAACGCTAAAGCGATGCTAATGTGACACTAATGGGAGGCAGTTAGCATTGCATTTCTGTGACTCAAGTTCGACGTTATAGTGACGCGATCTTGGCATCGACTTAGTGTCACCGCAATTTGCGACGCCAGTTGGCATCGCTATTCGCCAATTTTCTTATAGTGTTAATGTCTGTATAGAGTTGACTAGCTGATGAAGAACCCTTCGAAGCATTGATGACGCTGAGAATGGGCATCATGCTAAGACATTTATCCTCCTCCTACATCTCATCGGGGAAATACATGGCGTTGACCATTGCCTTATGGTGGCAATTACTTGCCCAATGAGGACCCTCGCAATGTATCAATGCTTTGGTGGATTCCCGTCCCTCTTGAATTTGCTACCATTCAGTTTCTTATTTTGATGGTCATTGTCTTT
This sequence comes from Pontederia crassipes, assembly GCA_030549335.1. Taxonomy (NCBI): domain Eukaryota; kingdom Viridiplantae; phylum Streptophyta; class Magnoliopsida; order Commelinales; family Pontederiaceae; genus Pontederia; species Pontederia crassipes. The sequence goes on along the minus strand of CM060195.1, from coordinate 11,688,983 downwards.
GTCTTTGTGTTGATAGTTTGGCTTGCCTCCTTGCAACTTGGACTTCTCTTCCCCACCATGGCCTATGCCAGAAGACTTTAGTGGTGCGGCACTCGTCTTGGAATACTCCACGAGGAATTCGACAGCAGCGACTAGTTAGCGGATGTTAGGGCAATCTCGTCGCTCCAACTCTATCATAGCCCAAGGCTTCAAACCCTTGACAAAGACCATCAATAGTGTGTCTTCATCCACTTGGGAGTTCTGTAGGCAGAGATTGATGAACTCTTTTTGCACTCCTTCAACGTGTCATTCTAGTTAATGTTGAACAACGCAATCTTAGCCTCCAGTCACGATTTCGCAGGGCAAAACTAGTTGATGAGTTATTATTTGAATTCTTTCCATATTTCGATAGAATCAACGTTGCCACATTTCACATTTCGTAATGGCATCGCCACCATAAGTTCGCCACTTATTGTAAGTAGAAAGATGAGATCTTCACCATCCTTACTTCCTAGGCCACGTCCAAGGTCTCCATGTAATATCAAATGTTCCATAGAAAGTCATTAATATCCTTTGTTGACCTCTCGCCATTGTACATCCTCGACTTTGGTACATCAATTCTTGGTTCATGCAAGTTGAATGTTTCTTGATGTCGCTCGTTCTCTGGGCATCATTTGATCTCATCTCGGAAGGCTTGGAGATCGTGGTTTAGAAGCTGGCCCATGTTCATTAGCTTGATGACCATAGATTCCCTCATGTTCATGATCATCACCTCCATAGACTCTATTCGTGCATAAAGTGGTGTGGCCTCGTCTCACACAATGGTGATGTCCACTGACTTCTCTAACTCTCGGTCATGCGTCGTGAGCTAGTCTTGCATCTCACCAATGTCCAATTGAAACTATCTGAGGCGGACGTTCTTTGACCTGACATACCCTCACTCTAAGCGGTCCTTTTTTGGTGCGACATGATTTTGGGTCATCCCTGAGTTCGACGTCATTTTTTCTTGATCATCGAACGTGCCAAATGATAATACCAACTTGTGACAAGGTCTTTTTTCTAGTGACCGACTTATGCGGAATTTAGACATGCCAACCATTTAGACAAGTTCTTTTTTTGTGTTTTATGGAAGCTTGCTTTGTGGCTTGCCAAATGCCATGATTTCTAGGATGTTGGTCCGACCAATGCTTCGACAAAGGCTTTGAGGGAGGACTTGCTGCTCTCCTCTAATATATCATCATTTCAGGAGGTAGGTTGATGACATGTGATGTGGAGGACAAGCTCCGGGACCGAATTTTTTGAGTGCATAATTACAAGATTGCCATCACATGTCAAACTAAGCCTTACTTACAAAAATGGGTTCAAGGTTAAAGAAAAAAATATTAGTAAAGTAGGATAACTTGATGGTCACGATTTTAAGGCGTCTGTGACATTAGCACCTGACAATAAAAGATTCCTTTGAGCTACAATACTATGAATCACAACAACCTTGCTTTTGCATCCAGAAACAAGGATTCTTTTTTCTGTGCCAATCGGGTCTAGAGAGGTTTTCAATGTATGAAACTATTAGCACTTGACTGACCAAAGCTGAAAAGATAAAGGAGTAATGATATATTTCATGACCAGTATAATGTTTCCAAGGCTCAAACTTGAGGCTATGTCAATTGAGTAAATAGGGATTCTAAAGAGGAAGTTTCTCGGCTCCCGCAGGCCGTGTGCCCCATGACGCGCAGTTTATTGGCATGGGCGTAATTTGCATGATCATGGAGGAGGGATAATGTTGAGATTACATGAAGAACCAATTGTCTTTATCTTAATAACGTATTATTCTTTATCTTCTTATTTTTTATTTATTAGATAAAAGTGTATATATTAAATTGTTTTTAAAATAAAAATAAGCATTTACCTCATCTAACAAATATGTAAGGGACGTGAGCATAAGAATGTTCCATAATAAAACCTTGATGATGAGTCTACACTTTTTAAACATTATTATGCAACATTTAACTTGATAAAAGGACCATTTGAACTATCAAAGCAATTCTCTGCGCTGCACCCTTACAATTCTTTTATCTAAACTACAGATCGAAATTTGTTGATTTATTACGAGTGTAGAAGAGACATAAAAAGTAATGAGTGAATTTTAATGAAATTAGGAGGAAAAACGAATATCTACTAGGTGTAAGATGTAAATCTAATTATTCAATATCATCATCTGTACTTGTTTTTTTCCTTAATTAAGAACTATTTTGATTTATAGGTAGTTGGACTTTTTGTTTTAAATGTTTACTATTATATTATCTATGATCTCATTCAGCTGCATAAATATGAAGGATATATAATAGAAAAGTGAGTAAATCAAATTGGATGATGATTCACAAAAACTCATGAAACATGCAAAACAATCATCTTAAATCATGGCAATTGAACTTGTGAAAAAAACCCCAAGTACAATCCACATTACATACTTGTGATGGGAAAGAAAAAAGCCACATTATCTGGGGAAATAGATTAATTAAACTAATTACACGTATAAGGGAATGAGAAAAATTGAAGTCTGTCCTACTGATCGGTGCCACCAGGAACCTCCACCTCTTCTGTATCTGCAGAGACGCTCCCGTCGTCGTCGTCGAGGTCGGTCACAAAAGGATGCTTCAGGAGCCTCTCGGCGGTCCACCTCTCCGTGGGGTCAACCTCGAAGCACTTAGACAGGAAATCCTTGGCGGTGTCGGACATGGCCGTGGGCATCTTGGGCAGGATCTTTCCCTCCCCAGCGAGAGCCAAGAACTCTTCGTATGTCGCCCCGGGCGGCGCAGCCACGGCCGACTTGCACGTCAGCATCATGTACACGGTGCATCCGAGGGCCCAGACGTCGGCTGGCGCCCCGTACTCGCTCTTCGCGATGCACTCCGGCGACAGGTAGTACGGGTCAGTCCGGAAGGAGGAGGGGATGCTCTCGCCCACGCGTATGGCCCGGCCGAAGTCGATGATCTTGACCTCGCTTGTGCCCCACAGCATCACGTTGTGCGGCCTCAGGTCGCAGTGCACCACGCCGTTGCGGTGCACGTGGACGAGGCCCTTGAGTATGGACCTGGTGTACCTCCCGGCGGAGGCTTCGTCCATGGGGCAGAAGCGGCGTCGGCACTTGAGGTAGTCGTCCAAGCTCACGTCCGGCGCCAGCTCGAGGACGAGGTTGTAGGTGCGCACCCTGCCGGAGACAGCGTGTTTGTCGCCGCGGCTGTACTTCTTGATCATCTACTTATATTTAGTTCTCATCTGCCATGCATCTCTGCCGGCGCCGCTGTTGCATGCCCATGGACGCCGCTCCTCCTCCTCCTCCTCCCGCTCACATGAAGAAGAAGGAACTACGGTGGGAGAAGGGGAGGGGTTTGGGAGTCGGCTGCAGTGGCATTGTCACCTCGGCACTTTTGAAGGACGGACCGTCCAGGACACCGGTGGCCATCAAGTCGGCCCAGGGAGAGGAGTCGATCCAGTCGTGCCTGCGGGAGAAGGATTTCTTGGACCAACTCCGCGGATGCCCTCAGATCATCCAGTGCCACGGCGACAAGTACACCGTCTCCCGCAATCAATCAAGTTCATAAGACGGACACTAAAGTTCAGGTGCAATAAATATTACTACTGCATGCAGTTAACTCAGTTTATAATACTTCATCTTTTTTCTAGGTTTAATTTTAATCACTAGTGCTAGACATTACAAAAGTTAATTATTATATAATTATGATATTATAGTTTTAAGAATTATTGAAATAAAATTTTTAATGTGTAAAAAGTGCTAAATATTTAATCATTAATGAGGTAGGCTACTCCACTAAAAAAAATAAGAAAAATGTAAAACACTCCGCGTAACTCGAATGTAAAACATTACTTTTACTTATTCAATTAATAAAGGATTTAATGGCCATCATACGCGTATGATGGCCATACGCCTCATCCCCACCGTCCGATGTAAAGGTAATAAAAAAAGAAAGAAGATGGGTTCTTCTTTCTTTTATCACTTAAGCAAGAATTCTTGAATGGCGAACAACTAGAGCCTATTACCTTTCTTCCTAAAATAGAGGAAGAGGTTTCCCAATGATAAAAACATTCGTGAATTCTAAGAGGTCGTCATCGTCGTCGGCCGCAGTGGACGCTTGTAGGTGGCAGGCTCGGAGGAGGTTAGAGCGCCGGCGGCGATGATGACGTTCAGAGATGGGGACGGCGGCAACGGCGGCGGCGACCACTGTGCTTGGAGGAGAGGTGGGGAGATGCATCAGCCGCCGTTGCCTCGTCGCCATCGTCGGATCAGGGAGAAAGGAGAGAGATTGGATCGCCTCGTATCGCCGCCGTCGCCACTCGCGCCTCGCTGCTCATCGACGTCATCTCGCCGCTCGCATCCCAGCGTCGTTGCCTCGCCGCCGTCGCCAGATCGGGGAGAAAGGGGAAGAGACCTGATCGCCTCGCGTCTCGCCACACCGCTCGCATCTCGCCGCCGTCATCTCGCCGTGTCTCGTTGCTCGATCGTCGCTCATGCCTCGCCGCCCACCGTCTGATCTAATCGACATTGAGCAAGGGGCATATGGGGGTCATACGCCATACAAAATTAAGTTAAATAGTTATCAATTTATTTTATTAGTTAAATAGTGAATTTATCAAAATTAAGTTATCCAATTCGATGATTGTCATCAAACTATTTTAACATTTAAAATATGACAAGTGATATTTTTTATTAAATTAGATTAATATATAAATTATGTAAGCATAAAAGTTTTGAAACTTTTTCTTATTTAAATTTGATTATGATTATGATTCTCAATATATTCATATTTAAACTAATTGTTAGGATTTCTACATGAGAGAAATTATGCACCACGAGAAAACTAAAGAAATTTAAGGCGACACATAATTTTATTAAATGGAAGAAATAGAAGAGGATTACAAGATCAGTCTGTTTGGAACTTTAAGGAGTTTATATAGACATCCCCTTTCACAAATGATAGAAATTATAGACAAATTGAGACTCTGAATTAATCTTCAAAATAGGACACTTATCTCATGATGAGAAAAAAATTCAATTTCGAATCACATACAAAATACCCTTAAAATTTTCGTTGAAGTGCCATAGGAAAAATCTGCTGAAGCGTCTGACTAAAAAAATGAGACCATATATAGTTACAACTAGATTCAAATTCAAAGTATTATCAACACTAATATTTGACACATACTTACAGGTGCATTTATCTTTATTTCATCATATTATCATTGATTGCAACGGTTCAACTTCGGTTTGAAATAGAGTTAAAGTTCTTGAGCTCTATCACCTCTTAGGACACCCAAAGGATAACAAGTAACTATAACTTATAGCTTTGAACCTTACTCTAAGACTCTAATCCACAAGAGCTTTATCATTGATTGTAACGGTTCAACTTCGGTTTGAAATAGAGTTAAAGTTCTTGAGCTCTATCACCTCTTAGGACACCCAAAGGATATAATAAGTATCTATAACTTATAGTTTTGAACCTTACTCTAAGACTCTAATCCCCAAGTGCTTTATCATTGATTGTAACGGTTCAACTTCGGTTTGAAATAGTGTTAAAGTTCTTGAGCTCTATCACCTCTTAGGACACCCAAACGATGTAATAAGTATCTATAACTTGTAGCTTTGAACATTACTCTAAGACTCTAATTCCCAAGAGCGTTATCATTGATTGAAACGGTTCAACTTCGGTTTGAAATTGAGTTAAAGTTCTTGAGATCTATCACCTCTTGGGACACCCAAAGGATGTCATAAGTATCTATAACTTATAGCTTTGAACCTTACTCTAAGACTCTAATCCCCAAGAGCTTTATTATTGATTGTAACGTTTCAACTTCGTAATCACAATAAAAGCAATGACAATGGTTATAAAAAAATATAATTATAGCAAGATGTTCAATTTTAAAATAATACATAATTTGTTTTGAAAATACAGTTATTAAATAATTTACTTTTCGATGATAACGATCTATTTTATCTTTTGTTTATATAGAACTCTACTTTTACTTGAATCTTACATTTTAATCTTTAGAAACAAAAAAAAAAATTGTTTTCAGTGGAGACCCACTGGTGTTTATGATTATTAGCATCCGGCACTATTAGCATTCCACCATTTTTGTTTTGAAAATTTAAATTTTTTATTATTTTAATATATGTTGACACCTGCCGTCTTCAACTGATTTCTTAAATAAAAAAATGATGCATTTAATTAAAGACATGCAAATATTGTGCATCTTAATTATATTATTATATATTTAATAAGTTTGTTGTCACTCTTCTTCTTCAATTTTTTTCCAAAATTTTAATTTATATATTATTTATTTAAAATAGTTATTGAAATTAGTTAAATTCAATAAGCCTATGAAGAAATTCATAAAAAAGATAAGCTTTATAGGAGGTGAGGTGTGCCTTACCTTTCGAAGCGGAGAAAATGTGATATTGTAAAGGGCTTCGTCTTGCACCATTTGAAACGAAAGAAGATTATTTTAGTAGAATCTCCGACGGTCTTGAGGTCGAGCAGTCGGAGGAGGACGTAGGTCAAGGTGTGGCCGAACCTCGTCAATAAACCACCTTACATTTTTGTGTTTGCTTTCTCTCTCACCTTCTCACTTTATTATACATGTGATTTAATTATTATTGCATTGATTTAAAGTTTGACGAATCGATTTTAAGGTTTCGCGATAATTTTTGTGAAATCGATATTTTTGACTTAAACACGAATTCACCCCTCTTAGTGCCTTGGGATCCAACAAAAAAGTTAAAGAAAAAAAAAGAGAATCATGTAGTTGACGTAGTTTTGATGATTGAACTTAACGATTAAAGAATAATTGAATTGCAATATTTATTTATTTTTATTAATAAGTAAAAGATAATCTATGCCTTTATTCTTGTAATGATATGTAATTGATGTTAAAATTTAATAAAATTGTTAATCATGGTCAATTAATCTTTATAGAGGATGGGTAATGCATATATAGTTGATCATTCAAATTGATTGATATGATAGTATGATATGTGCTTGTCATTAATATGTGTAGGACAAATAAAATGATGATGGTGCTGACATGCCTGTGAATATGGACATTAATATTGTATAAATATAGGCACATCAATATTGTATAGATTTGATATGAACTGAGAAGCTTCCATAAATGTAATTAATGAAAATAAGGATGTTCAAGTAAAGTTCGATGATTAAGATAGTGTTGTGGATTTTCGAGATAAATAAATTGAATATAATCAAGATTCTTTGCACCCATTTACAAGATCAAGAGCAAAATAACTTCATAAGACAATAGAAAATTATTTATCAAGTGGGCATACAACTACAAATCATACCCAACTCATCAATGTGTTACAATTGGGCCGCGTGAAGAGTAAGTATAATTTGGACCAAATAAATCATGATTTAACCATATTTATTTGAAATTTTAGGAATTAATTAGATATGGAATATGATTTTGACGATAGTATCAGAAATTGAGTTTATTATTTTAATAAATTAGTTATGTTACTTGTAAGCTAAGTTAGGATATTTGTTTCAGCCCGGGGCCTATAAATATTGGTACTCATTATTATTTGAAACATCTTTGAATCTATTAAAATTTAACTTAATTGCTTTTGTTGTGAGAGAACTCCTACAGCCTGTTCTTTGGGAACTTCCGTCATTAATTACAATGATTAAATCCATCTGTTTATAATATTGTTTGCTTGGTTCATTGGTAAAATAGAGATTGATATTCCGCTACCTAGAAATTCGTTTGATCTCATTTTTTATTATCATATATTATTTCGGCCACTCAAGGCATTATTCTTGAGCATCGTATCAAGATTACTTTTGCTAATATAAAGTTTAGGATCTAATGGTCGTCGCCCTACTTAAATGGGGGACTGCCCATTCTAGGCGCGATGTTGTTTGATCAAAGATGGACATGTGCATGAGAAGTGTGCGTCTTTGGCAGTTCGGCACGGTTCAATGGAAATTCATAACAGACAATTCCTCTCAACACCTAGACCATGGATCTGTTCAAAGTGGTGGGATGATGAAATCGGTGTTGAGCAGAGTTGAGAGCATGATGAGGAGCGGTGACGGAGACAACGAGTGAGATCAACGACAACCCAACCCTCGTGTGGATGCAGGGGGAGCAGCGCCCTACCCTCTCCGATGAGGGATAGTAGAGGGGTAGGGGGTGCCGCCCCCTCCTCTCTCCTCACCATGGTCACCTCCTCGCCCGTCCATGGTGTCGCTCCTGCTGTAGCCATGACAATGAAGGCCTCTTCATCGAGGCCACTGGTCTCCTTCCCTCCCCGACGGCCCCTTTCTTTCCTCACCGAGATCGTTGCTTTCTCCTTCCCTAATGCCTAGTCAACTATGATTCTCCATTTTCCCCCACATTCGACCTTAGCACTGCCAACTCGACCTCTAGTGTGATCATCGACTCTCGCATCGCGGTGGACAAGGGTGGAGTAAGAGGTGTGATCGAGCACATCCCCCTCTTCTCACCCTGGTCTTACACCACACTGCGCGAGGCATTCAAGAGGCGAACGTTGTCGCTTTCGTCAGCGAGATGGACGGGGAGGGGCGCCTGTGCGCAACACTAGAGGGGTAGGGGGTGCCACCCCACACCCCTCTCTTCTTCGGCATCAAAGAAGAGAGGGGGAGGCAGATGACGCCCCCTTCTCTCCTCACCTTGGGCATGTCCCGAAGGCTTTCCCGTGTACTCCGAGTTATCTTACTTGTACTTTTCCTTATTTATCCACTTTTATAACTTAGTTTTATTTCAAGTGTGATAGTGACAATTTTGTAATATGCACTCCAGAAAAGTGCATCTCCTTAGCTTGTTCTCCACATCACACGTCGCATATCTACCTCCTAAAATAGTAGTATAGTAGGGGAGACCAGCTAGTGCTCCCCTGAAGCCCTTTGTAATCATTCTATTTACTCCACAAAGATCTCAAAACTTTCCAAACCATAGCATTGTGCCTCAAGCGTGGGGTCGCAACTCACGAAGCTTCCCAAAGTATCCCAAGTGATCATTAATAACATTAGAAATTATGTCGTCTATTTCATCATGATTCTCATCTTCCAAACTCTCAATAGCAAAACATGTGGAGGACGAGGCATAGTCCATGGAAGTCTAAAGTGAGGTTTTCATATCAAAACTAAGATCCTCATTATCGACTCAAAGTGTAAGTTTTTCTTGCTGGACGTCGATGAGAGTATTGCCCATGGCCAAGAATGAGTTTCCCAATATAATAGGTGCCTTTGGTCCAGACTTCATATCCAGAACGACGAAATCTGCTGGAAAGATGAATTTATTCACTTTCACTAGGACATCCTCTAGCACTCCTTTCAGTTTCTTCACTGATTGATCAGCCATCTGGAGTAAGACGGATGTAGGAAGAAGTTCTCCGTAACCTAGCTTTAAGAAAATAGAATATGGCATTAGATTAATGCTTGCTCCAAGATCACACAGAGCTTTTGCACAATGATAATATCCAATTGTGCAGGGTATGGTAAAACTTCCAGGATCACCCATCTTTGTTGGGAGATCTTCCTTGTAGACTGCACAACATTGAGGCGACATTTTCACAACGTCTTCTATATCGATCTTTCGTTTAGGGGATAAAACATCCTTCAGAAATTTTGTGTAGTTGGGCATCTGCTGTAATGCTTCATAAAAAGGTATGTTAATGTACAGTTGTTTAAATATTTCAATGAAATGAGAGAATTGTTTATCTAGTTGTTCGTTGTGTAGCTTTTGTGGGAATGACAGATATCCCAGTTTGTTTGGTATCTCGACGGTTGCTTGCTCTTTTCCTGTCGACTTCTGGATTGGAAGTGTGAGGTCTTCTCCAGGAACTTGTGGTGTTGCAATTTCTGCTACTTTGCCGGTGTTCTCGTTTGATGTTTGTAGTGCTTATCCAGATAGAGTTTTTCCGCTTCGTAAGGAGATAGCTTTGGCTTCTTCTCTCGGATTTTTCTCGGTGTTACTTGGAAGAGCTCTTGGTGTTCGTTCGGTAAGAACGTTTGCTATCTATCCTAGTTGAATTTCCATATTGCGGATGGAAGCATCTTGATTGGAAACCTTGGTTTCCATAGTGGACATGAATTTCATCATCAATTCCTCGAAGTTCGATTGGGTTTGAACTTGTGGTTGTGGATGGATAGGTTGCTGAAAGTGTTGGCGCTGAACAGTGTTTTGTTGCGGTGGTTGCTGTCCTGGATTCTGTCTCCAGGAGAATAGATGATGATTGCGCCAATTTGGATTGTAAGAGTTTCCCAATGGTGGAGATATGAAAGAGGAGTTAGTAACATAGTTAGCATCTTCAATCTGATTAGAAGTTCTTCCACCTGGGCACTCGGACATAGGATGTCCTCCTCCACAAAGATCACATGGATTGTTATTGCTCAGAAGCATCTCAAACTTTTTATTCAGTGACTCGAGCTGAGCCACTACTAGTTCGCTTGCTGCTTTATTTACTCCTCGTCGATGCTGGCTGCATTTAGATTGCCATGAATTCAGTGCCACGTCGTCGATGAGATCATATATTTCTTGGGGCTTCATCTTGCCCATAACCGTTCCTCCAGCTGAGGAGTCTAAGTTGTCTTTATCGGATTGGCGCGATCCATTGTAGAAACCTTCAAGCTTTTCCCATAGTGGAATTCGATTGTCAGGAACCCCAGCCAAGAGTTCCTTGAATCTGTCCCACTCCTCATAAAGTGTTTCATCGTCATCTTGTCAAAAAGATCGGAGTTCATTTCTCAGCTTTGCAGCTTTCTGAGGTGGACAGTATTTGTTGATAAACTTGTCTACAAGTTGCGCCCAAGTTTTGATTGATCCTGCAGGAAGAGTCTTCAGCCAAGTAAAAGCTTTATCTCTCAGGGAGAAGGGAAATAGAGTTAGGCGTGATGCATCCACAGAAACGTTAGGACTCTTAAATGTGTTGCAGATGCGAAGAAATTTGTCCAAATGATCATGAGGGTTCTCATGGAAGGCTCCGCCGAACTGATGTGCTTCAACCATGCGAGTAATGGTGGGGTTCAATTCGAAGTTATTTGCTGTGATTGCTAGAATCACGATACTAGAGTTGGTGTTCGAATATTTAGCCGAAACATAGTCCCTCATGCTGAGTTCTTCTTCTTCCTCCTACTCTTGTTCAATTTGGCGTCGTTCTTGTTCAGCTTGGCGGCGTTCTTATTGTTCAACCATCTTGTTCTTTCTCAGTAGCCGCGCTATTCATTCGATCTCAGGATCAAATTTCAGAGGAGCTTTGGAACTTTGAGTATTATGTCGAGTGTCATGGTCCAAAAACTCCAGAGTAGATGGCTTGTGAAAGAATCGTGCCTGAAAATAAAAGTATAGGAAACAGAAAGTAAATAGAAAGTAAAGAGTCTCAAAGTAGCATAAAATATGAATAGAAAGTAAATATTAGTTCCTCGGTAACGGCGCCAAAAACTTGATGCAAAAATTGATAACAGTAGCTAGCAAGTGCACTAATCGCTTAAGTAATAAAGTGAAAAGTATAGGTTGTCGATCCCACAAGGAACTAATCTACTTCTCTATCAAATCTCAGAGGCTAATAGGAGACGACATAAAGTTTTGGGGTATAAGTTGTGCAAAAAGTAAATAAATTACAGGAATATAAAGGGGTATAAAATAAAGAAAACTAAAAATAAACTACCAATGCATAGGTCCTTAAGATGATATGTCTTAAGACAAACAAACTAATAGCACAAAAAGCATTAAGTTGTTTCGATTGATGGATTAGAATCTACTCCAAGTATCGATATTCTACCAGAACAAATCGAACTATCTCAATTTCAGATTTAATATAATTACTCTATCTACGACCATAATTAAATCAAACAGACATTGAGATGCATTAAATTGCAGATCCTAAACCAATTAAAAAATTCTGATTTTGAGGAGGAAGAGACAAAGGAAAGGGAGAAAAAAAAACAAAAAGAAAAAAGAAGAAAATGAACGAATACAAATAGCAGAAGCTTGGGATAGCATTATATTTGCTCAAATAATAAGAGGTTTAATGTTAGTAAGCCAATCTTTTCTTAGAAAATACATTATATACTATTGATACCCATATAATGGTAGTGTTCAATAGACCGTACAATACGTAATTCCATCAAGGATCATACGATTATGTTATATAATGCTCTGACATCTGAATCTTAAATCAATTCCAGAGTTATCATGCAAACTCAAGACAACAATTCCCACAAGGATAGTAGTCGATTAAGGATAACAATCATCCTCTAGAAAGCATGAAGAACAACATATATAATCAAAGGAAATTAACTTTATTCAAATAAAATAGAGGTCTATGAGTCCACCTGTTTAACAATAGAACTATTACAAATCTAGAAAATTGACTCGAAATTAAAAGCTAAAAACTGAAATAATCTTAAACTACCAAAAATAACTACAAAAGAACTACAGTAATCTAATATCATCCCAACATAATTTAGAATAGATAATGCTCTTTGGGAATCACCAATGAACTATGAATGAACTCTCGTCTAGAGTCGATCCAACCGAAGTCTTCTTAGCAATCCTTCAGAGTCTTCTCACGTTCTTAGCTTTGAAGAATAGGTTGCAAGCCCTAACATGATCAATTCGAGCTGCCAGATGTCTCTTTTTATAACGTCTCCGATTTCCAAGTGGTTTAGGAAGAAATAGAAATATTTCCCATATAAAATAAGGTAAATTCGGAGTACTATTGGTTTTGAAAGTTTTGCCTTGTAAAATTATGAGATTTCTAGCTTAATTAGTTTCCAATTGATCCATATGACATCTGATAGGAGTTGGAGTCCTTGTGCATTGGGAATTTTTCTGAAAATACGTCTTTGTGTTGATTTAGGTATCTGTCACACCCCCTGCAACCGTTTTAATGGCCTAATTTGAGTCAGAGTAGAGATTTTCCTATCATTCATGGGGCGTGAACAAGACCTCACGATTGTGATTCGGGCAATTTGTTCTCTGGTTACACGACTTATATATTCTCACGGCCCGTTACATAATGCTAACGGCTCGTGAGCCGTGAATCCAAAATCTTTAATCGTTCTGTGATATCCGTGAAGAGGTTGTAATGTCCCGTTAGATATTTGCCATGTTGTCCCTTTGACGTAATAACAACCCTTTAAATATCTTTCACGGCCCGTTAGTCGATGGTATGTGGATTCCAAAGTTTCTGTGATGTTCGTGAAATCAATATAGCGGTCGGTGATACAAATGCCTGAAATGTGTAATGACCCGTTAGGCTTCTCTCACGGCCAGATAAGTCATCGAAGATCTGGTTGCTATAGGAGCCGTGAGTCCTACATGATCTGTGAGTTTCAGTCTTCATGGTCATGTGAGTGGCATTTCACGACCCGTTAAATCTTTCTTTCGCTTCTTCCAGAGTCGTGAAGTCGGGTGTTCGAGGCGTGAGTTTGTACCTCACGGCCCGTGATATATGACTCACGGCTTGTTAAAGTCATTTCTTCTTTACTGCTTCTTTTGTGAGCATCGTGAGCGGCAGATAGCGGGGCGTGAGCGCGGCCGTTATGAATACTTAACAGCCCGTGAAGGAGAATAATTCATATTTCAAGAAGCTATTTGGACTCCGTTTGCGTTATTCTTCTTTTCTTTCAATTCTCCACCATTTTATCCATAATTCCTGCAAATCAGCCAACTAAATGTAGATGGTTGCTTCAAAGAATTTATAGGCATAAACATAGAAAGAGATGCATGCTATGATCAAATTACAAGAAATAAGCCTGAATGCAAGTCTACTTATATGTTGTGAAATGCATGCATCAACGATCAATGACGTTGAACTCAGAGATGACCTAAGAGCCTGCCGCACTAGAGAAGGGCCACCGGAATGAGGGCACGCTCGCTCGAAGGATGTAATGACTGCCTTCGAGCAACTCCTCAGCCAGTTCCAATTGGACATGAGCGAGATGCAAGACCAACCCCAACGCACGAGTGGGAATTGAAGAAGACAATGGACATCACAATGGTATAGGACGAGGTTGTGCCATTGTATACGCGGCTCAAGTCCATGGAGGTGACAATCATGGGCTTGCGGAAGACTTTGGACAATGGTCTCTCAAACATGAGGCTCGAGATGGAATAAGAGCTCAAGACCATATAGGAAGAGCTCAAGCGACGCTATGGAGATGGGCGACGTCCTGAGACGTCCGCCCCGCATGAAGCAAGAATTGATGTGCTAAAGTCGAGGCCCTACAAAGGCGAGAGGTTGGAAAAGGAGATCAATGACTTTTTGTGAAACGGTCGATGGTACATGAAGGCTTTGGACGTGTATGGTGGCAGTGTTATTGTGACGATGTGGAATGTGGCAACGTCAATCCCATTGAGAAGTGGAACAACTTCAAAAGGCAGCTTACAAACTACTTATGTCCTGTCAAGTCAGGATTGGAGGCCAAGATTGCATTGTTTAACATTTGCTAGAATGGCACGTTGAAGGAGTACGTGAAAGAGTTCACCGAGCTCCGCCTACAGAATTTCCAAGTGGACGAAGACACATTGCTTGAGATCTTTGTGAAGGGTTTGAAGTCTTGGGATAGGATGGAGTTGGAGCGATGGGAACTTGCTAGTCGCCACTGTCGAGTTTCTAGTGGTGTATGCCAAAATGAGCACCCCACGCCTCGGGCAAGGGCAATAGTGGGGGAGAGAAGCCAAAGTTGCAAGGAGATGGGCCACACTACCAAGATAAGGGGAAGAGCTACCAAGACATGAGGTCATTTAATGATAGATTCAAGAGGGATGGAAAGTCACTGAAGCCTTGCTACATTTGCAAGGGTCCACATTGGACAAGCGATCGTCCGCAGAAGGCGACGGTGAATGCTATGTATTGCCCCGACGAGAAGGAGAAGGAGAAGGCATGTCTCAGTTCGATGCACGTACTCAGTGCCATCAACGCCTCGAAGGATTCCTCATCAGCTGCTTGACTTTATGCGGACATCGAGTTGAAGGGCAAAGTTTTCAACGCCCTCATCGACACGGGAGCATCGGAATTGTTCATGTCAGAAATGGCTTCCAAAAAGCTGAAGCTGCCACTAAAGAAGACTTTTGCCATGTTCGACGGTGAACGCGAAGTTTATCTTGACCATAGGAATTTCTCCTAGAGTGAAGGTTCGCATCGACAAGTGATCAAGAAGTTTTGACGTGACGGTGGTAGTGAAGTGGTGGTGAGCATCTCTTTTTTGCAACACATTGTTGCATGTGTCATCCCGCTCATCAATTTGATGGTTATCTTTGACCCAAGGGACCTTACAATGTTCCCGTGAAGTCAGGAGGAGATCTAAAATAGAATATGCTCTCCGCCATGCAAGTGGCGAAGGGGTTGCATAAATAGGAGCACACCTTCCCGACGACCACCATCTTGGAAGATTCGGGGCCCTCCACTCCAACACCTCCCGAAGTTCTCGAGACCCTTGAGAACTTTGCGGACGTCATGCCCCCGGAACTCCCAAAGAGGTTGCCTTCGAAGCGTGAAGTGGATCATGTCATCGACTTGGTCCCTGGATTGAAGTCCCCACATGGAGTCCCTTATCGTCTGGCCCCTCCAAAACTCGCAGAATTTTGTAAGCAACTCGTCGAACTATTAAATGCAGGATATGTACGAGCCTCGAAGTCTCCATATGTCACCCCCGTTCTCTTTCAAAAGAAGCATGATGGATCCCTATGGATGTGTATCGACTATCAGGCGCTCAACAAGCTTATAGTGAAAAACAAGTACTCCATTCCCCTAGTGGCAAACTTCTGCACCCTCATGAACAAGGTATTACAACCCTCCCTTGATAGGTTTGTGGTTGTCTACCTCAACGACATCATGATCTACAACCGCACTTTGAAGGAGTACATCGATCACATTCGGCAAGTGTTTGAGGTGTTACGGCAAAACCAACTATACGTCAAGCAGGAGAAGTGCGTCTTCGCTCAATCGGAAGTGCACTTCTTGGGACATGTCGTCGGAAGTGGCAAGCTGAAGATGGATGGCGCGAAGATTTGAGCCATCATGAAGTAGGAGCCACCCGGGGGTTCCTAATATGCATTCATTCCTTGGCCCGACGAACTACTATAGGCGGTTCGTCAATGGGTATTCACATGTGACGACCCCTTTAATGAATCTCCTTTGGAAGGATGTGAAGTGGGAGTGGACGCCTACATGCCAGGAAGTGTTCGACACCCTCAAGAGGGCCATGACGGAGGAACCGATGTTCGTCCTGCTAGACCACAATAAGCCTTACGAGGTACTGACAGATGCTTCTAACTATGCTATCGGAGGAGTTCTTATGCAGGAGGGGCATCCCGTGCATTCGAGAGTCGCAAACTCAATGACACTGGACGACGGTAGGTCGTTCAAGATGAGATGACAACGGTGATCCATTGCCTTAGGACATGGTGACACTACCTACTCGGATCATGCTTTCACATCAAGATGGACAATGTCACGACATGTTGCTTCGAGACGCAGAGGAAGCTCTCACCAAAGCAAGCAAGGTGCCAAGATTTCATGACAAAGTTCGACTATGTCCTAGAATACAAGCCTGGCAAGACGAATGTTGTTGCCGACGCCCTATGCGCGAAATTGGCGGCCATGAGCTCCTCTCAGACCGACCTGATCGAGAGGATAAAGAATGGATTGGAGTCGGATCCCATGGCAAAGAATCTAATGGAGCAAGCAAATGAGGGAAAGATACGTCAATTTTGGGTGGAAGATGGGTTGATCTTCACAAGGAACGTCGCATCTACATTTCATTGTTCGAAACTTATGGCATGCCATCATGCAAGAGTGCCATGACTCCAAGTGGGCGGGACATCCGGGCATCCGCCGCATTTTGGCACTCATTGAGGACAACTACTTCTGGCAAAGGATGGAGGATGATGTTGAAGATTTTGTGAAAACATGCCTTGTTTGCCAGCAGTATAAAAATCTAAATCAAGCACCGGATGGACTTCTAGAATCTCTTCCTATTCTAGGGAGACCATGGAATGATGTTTCCATGGACTTCATCATGGGTCTGCCAAAGTATGAAGGGGCATGTATCATCATGGTGATCGTCGATCGATTCTCTAAGTATGCCATCTTCGTCGCCGGCTCCGCAAGTTGTCATATTGCAGAGTTATTTATGAAGCATGTAGTGAAGTATTGAGGCCTTCTTCAAAGCATCATCAACGATCGAGATGGGCGATTCGTTGGCAACTTTTGAAAGGAACTATTCAAAATGATGGGCTCCAACCTGCATTTCTTGACATCACTTCATCTTCAAATCGACGGCTAAATTGAGAGAGTGAATTGTATCTTGGAGATCTACTTGCGCACTATGTGAGTGCCAATAAGAAGGATTGGGCAAACCTACTCGACATCGCATAATTTTCTTACAACTTGCAATGGAACGAGTCAACTAATCGGAGTCCCTTCGAGATAATGACGGAGTAGCAACCTCTCACTCCATAGGCCATCGCCACTTCTTATGATGGCAAAGTCCCCGCCGGTCATCGCATGACGAGAGAATGACATGAGAAGAGTGATATGGCTCGGGAATGTTTGCACAAGGCATGGAAGTGCATGAAGAAGTGGGCAAACACTGCCCGACGGGATGCCAACTTTGAAATCGAAGACTTGGTCCTTGTGAAACTAGTCTAATATCTTCGGCTAAGTGGGAAGAATCTGCACGAGGGCCTCGTTAGGCGTTACGAGGGTCTGTTCAAGATTCTGAAGAAGGTAGATAAGGTGGCCTACAAGCTTGAGCTCCCGCCACAAATGCAATAACATCTTGTCTTTCATGTCAGCCTGGTCAAGTCTTTCATCGTATCCTGAAGATCTCGGGCATGGGATTTCAGACCACGCCCCGTCGTCCATCCATTAGCAGTTCACAAATCAAGTTGAAGAAGTACTCGCCATTCGCGTGAAGAATCGGAAGGAGTATCTTGTTCGATGAAGCGAAAGACCGGACGCCGACACAAATTGGGAGAAATTCTTGGCAGTTCAAGTATAAGATTAAAGAATTCGAAGTTGCAGCTCCAGGGACGTCGCTGACTTGAGTGGGGAAGAATGTCCCAAGGGCTTTCCCGTCGATTGCCGAATTATCTTACTTCATTGTACTTTTTTTTGTTTACCCACTTTTGTAACTTAGTTTTATTTTCAAGTGTGATAGTTTTGTAATATGTACTAAAGTGCACCCCTAACTTGTTCTCTACATCACACATCACATATCTACCTTTCGAAAAGATGATATAGTAGGGGAGACCCGCTAGTGCTCCCCCGAAGCCCTTTGTAAGCATTCTATTTACTTAACAAATATTTCAAAACTTCCTATCATTGTACATCAAGCGTGGGGTGACAAACCACAAAGCGTCCCAAAGAGTCTCAAGCGATCGATTTTCCGTTTGTTCACAAACGTCTCCGCCAAAGTGTTCGCTCGGGACCAAGCATCCCAAAATTGTAGCATTGAGAAAGTGACAATAGAAAGCTTCCGCAAAGCGCTCAAAAGAGTTTGTCTACACGTTGAGCACGTCTAAACGTCTCACGGGTCGGTCGAACGAAAAATGACCTCGTGACAAACGCCTCCTCTGATGTTCGACGACGAGGGCTTGTGATAATGAGTGGGAAGGGAGTGGTTGACGGTCGAACCGGCTTGGTGCGGATGTTGAGCCGCGCTGAACCAGCCCCTTTTTATCTGTACGTCCATCTTCGATTGACGGTGCAAAGAATATGGGAGAACGTTCACCCATTAAATTCCAAAGCTTATTATTATAATTAAGTTTTCTATTTATAAATTAATATGTAGACTGATAAAAAAAATCAGATCATAAAATTAAAACATTCAAATAGCATTATGGATAGATGCATTTAGAAATGTTACACATCCCTAATTCTCCTTTCTGTTTTTCGTGATAGAGAGGAGGGCACTGACACCCCCTACCTTGGTGCGAGGCATGCAGCCTCATACTTTTTCTTTTCTAAATTTCTTTTTCCAACTTTTGAACTTTTTTATTAATTTATAATAATGGCATAGTAGAGAATTTTAATTTTAGTTACAAATTAAATTAACTAGTTCTTTTAAAAGAAAATATAGCGAAATAGTGCAACATCTTTCCACCCGTCCATGAGCTTATTTCGTGAAAGAACGAAGCTAGGGACTGATGACTGTGATGAGTATAAATTACTAATATGTTAAGTATATATTATTAAGACAATGGCGCAAAAGAACAACATATAGCTTGAATTAATATTTGCAATAAACATACCATTTAGGTTGGCCTCCTAAAAAGGTCGAGCGTATTGAAATAAACGAACCAGAACAATTATTATACATCATTGATTATAGAACAAAAAATATTTACAAAATTCTCTACACAGGTGAGTCCACTACATCTTATCCCCGCCAAGGCACCTTTACCTTTAACGAAACAAAAGAAAAGACAACCATCGTGACTCAAACGGGGTGCAGTTACTGCAGTATAATTAATAGGCACGGGAGATAAGGATTTATCATGAGTTGCAGAATGTGGGGGGATAACTCAACCTCGCCGACTGATTGCCTCAGAGTCAAAAACTTAAATAAAAGCAGGCTCTCTCCTATTTTGAGATTGACTCTCCGGACGATGTCAGTCAATAACTCCCAATTCATGCTGCAAAAGAGAATCCGCATAGCATAGGCATTTCCGCCAACAGAGAGATTGCAGGGAAATGATACTAGCCTTTGTTTTTGACACGGAAATCAGCAAGAACTTCATCAATCAAATATCCAAGTATCTCTTCCTGAATTTCCTTGCCAGTCTCAAATGCTTCCACCTGAAAATTGACCCACTTCCCAAGGTTTGTGCTCATGTCATTATCTACAAGATCATCAACCATCCAATCCTTCATGCTCTTCCATACAAATATTTCCTGGCAAAACTCTTCTGCAAGGTCCGTCCGTGTCAATGCCATTCCCTTAGCCCATGCTTCGTAACCTGCTCGAAAGTAAAGGTCACATTTCAAATCCAAGCATTCTTGCACGCAATCAAACAACATCCTTCTCCTTGCCTTGTTCCCTTTGTCTTTGAATTTCTTTGCATCCTTGCTTGTTTTGCACACAGAGGGCTCAAAATTAAGGAAGCCAGAATCTCCTTTCCCACTAATAAGATGACATGAGTTCAGAGATCTAGAATAAGCTAATCCTCTGTTATGTAATATCTCTCTCACATATTCAATAATATCAATATCTTCCGTATTTGATTTCATCTGACATGTGTCTCTGACGTGTGTCATAATTGATTCCGGAGAGGCTGAAGTATCCACCATTTTTGAAGAGGCTGAATCAGACAACTGAAAATGAATTTCTACTGATGCCGTCTTCTTCGAGGAAGCCAAGCGCACAACATTTTGATCTTGGGCAGAACATGGATAAAAGTTGCTCCCTAGAAAAAGAGAAAATACATCACAAATAAAAAATCAATAAAAGATGTTAGAGAAAATGCGAAGACCAATTTCGAGAGGCATTGCCTTACCATTAGTGTTCTCTGAGCTCTCAGATAGCCAACTTTCATTATTTGTGAGGGACGCTTCAGCTTCAAGCATAGAAAGGGGCCTCAATTGTTTTTGGTTTAGCTCCATGTGAGCATCACTCATGATGCTATGTTCAGCTTCTTCAGTTACCTGATGCAGCAGTCACAGAGTGTATCAGGAGTGTGGTTAATTAAAATCTATAACTAAACCAATAATTTAACTTCAGCAGATGGAAGCACTATGAAATATGTTGTAGTATTATAAAGAATTAAGGATACAGTTACGTGATTTTATTTTTCCGAATTTAAGATACCACAGAAATAAAGAAACAAAGAGTAGAAGCGGATTGAACTATTCAAATTTACAAACACTTTTCAAACAAAGAAATAAAGAAACATGATTTTATAACTAAAATTACAAACATTTTTCAAACAAAAAATGCATATCATGTTGAAGAAGAGGATTGAACTGTTTTCTGATTATAGTAAATATGCAAATAGCATTATCTTCAAACTGACGATAGATGTAAACAACAATATTGAAATTAACTATCCATAGTTCTGCCCTTAATTCAAGTGTATGCTATTTCAAAATCATGTCATAACACCAGTGCATCAGGCAGGTTCAAACAATGAGGCTACCCCAACAATTTTGGGTTAAGATATGAGTTTTTCTATGAAAAAACTAGGGTCCAAGAGGTGAGACTACCCCCAACAATTTGAGCCCAAGACAACAGGAACCCTAGCGAGTACTGAGTAGCCTAAACTATTTCAGTTTTGCTGTTAAATTCAAGACAAGCTCTACAAAGCAACAATTGCCAGATATAAAAGGCTGAATTTGCATGACCATATGAAATAAATCTATGGCATTATTGATCTAGGGTGGCCATTTATCTGATAAAAAAATCTAGGTTTTTGCTTAGAATAGTTTGAATTATAATAATTAACAAATGAACAAAAAGGAAAATGATATTTTATACTTATCATCCAGCATGTCCTTGGTAAAATTTGATGAAAAGCACAGAAATAGTTCTTTCGTCAGATTATGAGTTATTATCACTTTTTTCTATTGCAGAACTGCTTAATTCCCCTATGTCTGCACCAAATTAGGACTTTTCCTTTGATTACTTTTGAGTTATAATATCTAACCAACAAACAAAATGTAAAATGTTATTTTGTTCTTTTTCTTGAAAAAAGAAAGGATGACTGACTAGAAGATTCTAGTCATCCAACTTCATTGATCAAAATGATAATAACCATACAACAGTTTGTTTAAAGTAATTAAGAAGAAAACATGAGGTGAAGTATTGTCCATGCAGCATCTCTCCCTTCAGAGAACTGAGTTATTTCATTGCGGCCACACCATGTAAAATGATATCTTATATTCATCATCTAAAATATCCACACTAGATTTTGCTTAAAAGTTCCGCCAAAAAAAAATTGCTTAAAAGTACAAAAAATAGATATTGCATCAGGTTGTGAGTTGTCTGTTTTATTCTCGCAACATTGCATAATTCATCCACATCTCCACCCAACTTTCCATTGAGGTTTCGTCTGAATGCAGCCTTGGGTTTGTTGTTTGCTAAATGAGTGAAAGCCAGCGAAACTCCAAAACACAGAAGACATGATACATCTATCTTGAGATGCATACTTTACTTGAAATGGTCAAATATCAACAACCAAGTTCAGAATTCATAACACAAGAAATGGTGACACAACAACAAGCAAGGTTGTCAAGATCTCGATCTATATTTTAAAATCTAACAAGGTTGTCAAGATCTCGATCTATATTTTAAAATCTTACGATTTTACAATCTTACTACTTATAACCGACCTCGATCTCATCTTGAATATCTTATGTGTAAGTTGTTAATAGGATTTTAATTTTGATCACACGATCTTATGATCTTATCCGATCATCTCTTGTGATTAATATAATTATTTTAAAAATAATAAAAAAATATTCGTGATAATAATGATTAACTTAAATGAAATTTAATGTGTTTTTGTTATATATTATGTTTTGATGTAATTTAGCTTAAAAATTAATTTGTTTTTGAAACAATCAAACGAAGCTTAAAAATTAATAGAAGAATGACTTACTTAGATGTATTTAAGGTTTGAGTGTGACAAATTTATTAAAACATATATTTTATCTTTTAAAATATATTTTTTCATTAACTGGTAAAGTTTTACTATCCTCGATTCGATTTTATAATCTTCAACCTTGTGACCCCTTTATGATCTCACGTAAGATCTCGATCTCCCCTTTTTTTGCCGCTCTCATTGAGACCCCACACTTGTACACGACTCTCATTTCATAGATATATACATACACATGGATGACAATCACAACCCTGGTGGCCATCGTTTTTCTCCTAAAAAAATCTTGACAACAAATAACCTTTAGATGAGAAGGAAGAATAATGAAAGAAAACAACAACAACAACAACAACAACAAAGCCTTATCCCACTAGGTGGGGTCGGCTACATGGATGACGCCTTCGTTGATCCATGTTCATAAGATTCGACAGAAAACAAAAGAAAGAAAATTCAATATGCAAACAATTTTGGCAGGAGATGTAACTGGGCATTATTATTACCAAAAGAATAAGAATTGGGCATTTGTCACCTTCTTCACCAAAAAAATGCAATACCAAAATGAACTGCAATTCTAGTTTCAGATATAGAAGATTATTGTTGGCTTTCTAATCCAACGAAGAGAGTTTTTGTATGGTTAATCATAATGATCGTAATCCAAAAAACATCAGTTAACTGTTATGAATTGCGATGCACCCTCACGAAATGAAATACATTTCATTTTTGAAAGTGAAAACAAATTTCGTATTCGTAATTCCACAACTATTAGATACTTCGTAATGAGAAGTGAATAAATTTTTTGGCCCTAAAGGTCCACATTTTTCTATGGTTAGTTGACTTATTTAACGTATGGCGTGTATTCTAAACATAGGAGAGATCTGTTCACAGTTAATTAGAAATATGATATTCTTTCATAACAGTCAATATAAATAACATCTTCAGAACATTTTAAAGCACAAAGTAAATACTTCGGCATAATGCTTTCCTATGCAAAGACACCACCTTATCAAACCAATTAATAACTTGTTCAATAACAAAATATGAAAAGTCATTGAAAACTAACAATACCTGCACCATAGTGGTCGCCCCATGCATCTGACAATTAATTGAAGAAATGTCAGAGCTAGATGTACAACTAAGTGTGTCCTCACAAGGAGTAATTGAGAATACATGTTCAGCAGGCATAATTTGTACACTGTCAGGAGGAATTTTTGAATTTAGTTGAACAGGAAAACCGGATTCAGATGCGAAATTCCCTCCTTTGATGAAGTTTCGGGATGGTTCCATCGCAGATGTCAATTCTCTTAGTTTCTGTTCCAAAAGATGGCTCAAGGCATCACCACTTAAAACATCTAAGCCAGAAGATGAGCCTTTTCGGTGTACATCAGATGACACTCTTTGATGACTACAGTCAAAATTATACTTATTACCTTGAACCCAATTATCCTCCACATCATTCGTAGCTGGCACCCCATTAACAGATTTTATTAAGGGAGAAGTGAAAGTATATGATACAATGTCTGATGTGATGTTTGCATCCCATTTTTTGTGCTCATCTATGGCAGCATTGTCTTGAACTTGCATATCAAGTCTACTCACAGGCACATTCTTAATCATGTACTCTTCATAGTGTTAAAATCTTGTTCTGTTAATCGTTTCTTCTGTGGAAAGTCTTTGTTGCTTGATGACGAACCTTCCCGTTCTAGGCATGATGTTTGTAAAACTTGCTTTCTGGAACCAACTTTTGAACTCCCAGATATGTGCTTCATAGAAGACGCATCTCCAGAGAGAGGTTTCCTCCCATGTTGATTGCACATCGGTTGTTTGGACCCCAGTTTCCCTCTACTTGAAGAGCAATTCTGTTTCTGATTGTTCTGTCTGAGGACACCAGAATGATTGGCTGAAGCAGGTTTCTTTTGATGCTTATTCTTTGGGACGCTTAATTGGCTCCCGAATGACTGGTTTTTTTTACATTCTCCGTGCTCCTTCTGGACTAATATGCTGCTTCTGGATGTAACTAAACCCTCTCATCTCTGCACATTCACTTTAGCTTGGACAGCCAAAGAGATTGATCTACCTTTGGCTCTTGTTCCAGCAGAATTACAACCGTAAGGTTCCGGGGAAGGCATAAATATCACAATATCTTCAGTACTTTTCCAGCTCTTATTTAAAGGTTGTCCACCGGAAAATTGAATATCATGCAAATCAGCAGTTCTGGATAGCTGTAAAAGTTGTGAGGTTCTTTGTCGTATGTTCTTGATTCCCTTTGGATCATGAACCTTTGAAGGAATTCTAGATGTGCCAAATGAGGATTTATCCTTTAAACTAGAAGGAGTGTGTAGCCCTGGCTCGATAAACTTTGCGGCTGCCTCCATGATTTCAGCAGCATTCTTGGCTGATACAAAGGCCAGGTTCTTTGTTGGAGATGACAATTTGTGATAAGTCACTGGAAAGGACTTTAATGACCTCGGAGGCGGTACTTCAGTTTGAAACCTTTCAATGGGGCTGCTCGGCATCTTTTGAGGCTTTGGATTAATTGGCTTCCTGAAGTAGCTCTCAGTTCTGACAGGGACATGGCTGAATTTGTCATTTGCGTACACATCAGGATTTTTTTTCTGGCTGTAGTTGTCCCTAAGTGATTGTGAATCAAAGAAGGGTGTGGAGTAAGGATCTGAAACACTTGAGTTGGGCATAGAGTCCAAACCCATAAGCCTGGCCACCACACCTGGAGCTCTAGCCCCATATCCTTCTTCATCAGTAACTGATGAAGCACAGCTATAGTCACAGCTGCCTTTGGGACTTGGTATCCCAAACATTACATCCTCTTCGATCTGTAAGCATAAAGGAGGTAGATTATTTCACACAATATGTGTGAAAAATAAGTATACAATACAATACGAACAAATTTAATATAGCAGCAAATTGATGGAAACAATAAACTTTCTGAATAGAGCAAATAAACTCACCAAATGGAGCCTGGTGCTGGGCAACTTGCCATCACTTTTCTTTCCTTGTCTTGTGCCTTCTGAAATGATCATAGCACATGTAAGTTTCCATTACTGAAAATGGTGTTATTTTATTATGAATGACTACTGGTATGAAGATGAATAGAATTTACCTGGTGAAGCAGTCCCATTGGTGAACAATTTCTTCCTTGACTTCCTATTCCAATCAAAGAGGTTAAAGAATCCCCCCGCCTTCGGCTCACCCTTTTCTCCTCCCATTTTATATTTGCCTTTTTGTCTTTACAATCCCCCTCAATGCCCCATTCCCAGACTAGAGAGAGAAAACAGATGAAAACAATTGGAAGAAATCAAACATCAAAAGCTACTCTTTTAAGTTTAAACACAAAATATAGCACTGGAGGAAGTATGAAAACTTCGATTTTTTGGTAGCACATTTCATACAACAAAAGCTATAAAAGTGCAGAGTTCATGAACAGCAATCACAAAAAAGAAATCGAAGCAAAAAAAAAAAATCGAAGCTGGACAAAACCTATTAAGATGCAAAAATTAGCAAAAGAAATCAAGCCTATTAAGATGCAAAAATCTATTAAGATACAAAAATCGAAGCTGGACAAAACATCGAAACAAATGTCAAGGTAAACAATCACAATACTGGAGTGGTATACGCGGCATTAAAATGATAGCTCTAGGGTTTAATGCACTGAAGAAACCACCAAAGAGATCGAATTTCCAAAGCCTTGGCAGCTCAAAACCAGAAAAAAAAAACCCTCCTTTTTTACAGCTACAAATTGGAGAAATCAACAGGAAACTTCAAGAAAAGAAACAACGCAACGAACAAAAGTTGGAAGCGATATGAAAAGGAGAACCAACCTCCAAGGCGACGGAACTCGATCGATCCGTAAAGCTAAACAACCAATCAATGCTTCGTCTTCTGACTGTCGACAAATGCTCCGAGTAGGGTTCTGGGATGGGCGAAGTAGTGGGATAGAGAGAGAGAGAGTAGGGAGATTCGGTGACACTTTTCCAGACCATTAATGGGAGAAGAGGAATCGATTAAAAAACTTAAAACGCAATCGGTGAGAGCATGAAATTTAAATTCAATTTTTTTTGTCAAAGATTGCCAAAAGCTGGGACTGGGAAAAGACAAAGAGCCCAACGGCTCTCTCCGCCGTGGTGGTAAAGGCGTAAAGCTCACGAAATTTAAAAAAAAATCGAAACTATTCTATGAATGTGTGGGGGAAGGAAAAAATGGGGTCCACCCTGTTTAAGTAGGAGGACTATTCCTCCTATTTCGCTAGCCGTTGGATGAGCATCCAACGGTTAGCGCAGATTTACTCTTGCTAAAGGATTGAATCACGGTCGGTTTGCGACACTGTCGGTTCATTTGGTCTAGTTCATGTGTGTTAACTCTAAAAGGAATCACTTTTTATGCAAACTTTTCTCTCTCCTCTTTTTTTCGCTCTCTTCGCTCAAGACGGCGCCCCCCTCTCTCTACACCTCTCCTCTCTTCTCTGCAAATCTGCTCTCCTACGTCGCTGACCAGATCCGTTTCGCCGTCCCCGCTATCACCTCCCGTCGTCGAGACCTCTCTCTGTCATTTTTCTTATTTTTATTAATTTTGTAATTTTTTTTATTATAATTTTTTTATTATGTAATGTCAACAAGTTAAAAAAATTATTATATTTTATTACGGCACATCAGCAAGGTAATCGGGAGATTGCCTATCACCGGTCAAGCGGACGAATCATGAAATAAAAATAAAGTTGGTGGACGTTCTAGTTACAAATTGAAGTTGGGGGACCGTTTAGAAATCGACTCAACGTTGGGGGACGATCTGTGTAATTTACCAAATTTAATAGTATTAAATGACGTGGATGACTTGAATGACGTGAATAAAAGAGAAACGACTCACGTGACGGCCATGCACGCAAGGCAACCGGGAAACCCACTATCACCGGTCAAGAGGACTAATCGTGCAAGAAAATTAAAGATGGGGGACGTTCTAATTACAAATTAAAGTTGGATGGCCGATTTAAAATCGACTCAAAGTTGGAGGACTAATCGTGTAATTTATCCGTAGAACTCACTTGGTACTTACCTTGCAAGTCAACTCTATAGGTGTTGTCATTAATTTTCTCAATGATCTTGAAAGGACTTGCAACTTTGATTTTTGTCCCTGCGGAAATGTCGCTTTTATGAAATATATCCAAATGAAATCTCCTGGTTGGAAAGTAATATTCTTCCTTTTGGTATTCAAGCAACTAGCAACTTGTTCATTCCTTTGAAGAATATGATCCTTACTATCCTCATGAATCTTCTTAACCAATTCAACTTTCCTTTTGTCATCTAGGTTGACAACTTCTTTCAAAACATTTCTCGATTCATATCAGACATGATCGACTTCGAGGCAAGACGATTGCGGATCGACCTCGAGGCGAGTCGGCAGTTTAGAGTCGACGACGACTTTTGAACATCTTCGAGGTAGACCGGCGAGGCACAATAACTTGATCGGCAAGAAAGGCAACTTTAATCGACTTCGGATCATCTTGATCGGAGAGTCCCGACGAGATGTTAATTCTCACAGCAAGGCGAGAGAGTCCCCGACTTCGTGTCCCTGAGTAGAGGAGCAAAGTTCCCCAATGATGAGGCGGATGAGGAGGTGGGATGTGTTCCGATGAGGGGCACATCGGAGGGGGAGGAGGACCAAAGGTGGATGAAGCGGTGAGGTGACTTCGGACTTCGGTGAGGTGACTTCAGACTTCAACGATGGCGACTTCATTGGCTAGGCGGCGGTAGCGACGGCGAGGCCATTTCAGCAGCGAGGTGGACTAGGCGTTAAACCGAGCATTTTCCAACAATGAAGTGTGCATTTTTCATCAAACATAGAACACTCATCGGAAGGTTGCGAATGAAGGGAGCATGGTTTAGTGGATAGCACGCTCATTAAATTCTTAATAAATTCATCCTTAATAAGTTTAATATATTTTAATGCAAATAGAAAGAAAATTTAAATTCATTATATTAAAATAATATGTAAACATTTATATTATTAAAAGAATTCGTCAATTCTTGAACTCCCTATCCTTTATATTTAAAAAGGCACAAAGTTGAATGATTTAATTTCACTTAAATTTATTATTATAATTAATTGTTATAAAATAATTGGATAAATTACTTAACATAGTATGCATCAATAAAAAATATTGAATGAAATTGACCTTTATTATTTTTATTTTAAAATATTTTTATTCTTTTATTTTTTATAAAATATCTCTTATTTTCTTGTTACTTTAATTAGTTCTTCTATTAATAACTTTTTTTCATATTACTTTATTAAATTATTTCTCCTTTCCTTTTTCATTCAATTATATATATTTTTACTTTTTCTTACTTCCTTTTTTTCCTTCTTAAATTTCTCACTTCATTCTTCTTATTAAATTTCTCAATTTATTCTTCTCCTTAAATTTCTCACCTCATTTATACATCATCACATTTCTTGTTCCTTTCATAATTCCTTTTTCCTTCATTTTTTATTCGATTCTATTATTCAAATTTCCAATTTCACATTTTTTAATACAAAAAATAAAACAACCGGCTAAAACTAATTTTTTCCTTTCACAATTATTTATTTTATTTCATTTGTTTTTTTATTCTATCATTCAAATTTCTAACTTTTTTTGCATTTTTTGTAACGACCCGAAAATTCATCCTAAAAGTTTTGGACATTTAGGACAATTCCGCGCTGTTAGCTCATTTAATAGCGGAAAACTTGACGATTTAAAAAAAACATCATGATAAATAAAAACTTTCTATTAATCAAATAAACTAATATTTCATGACATTAAATGTCTAAACTCTTCATTAGATCATTAGCCTCATTGTTCATATAGAATCTTAGGACTCATTTAATCGCATATGCAACACTTCGTCATGAGCTTGAGCTGCCACCCATCACTTAATAGTTACCTGCATGGATTCAGAGTGTAATATTTCCCAATTAGAATATGTAAAGGTCATGCATGACATGCTATCCTATCACATGATACTACATGTGATGCATCATCATAATAATAATATGTGAACATACATGCCATGAACTATATCATAAACATTATATGACAATGCATCACGCTTACATTCATTCATCATGCAACATTAGTATAACGTAAATATCAATGTCATACATGCTTTACTTCAGATCCATCTGCAAATAGCATGCAATAGAAACATACATTCATATTATTCATCACATACATAACATATCATTTCAATTTCACATTCATTGTCATATACATTTTAGGAGTTTCTTTATAACTCCTTGATCCTTAGTTCTTGACTTTTTTTTATCAAGATTGCTTTATAACCCTTTGGATCTTATTTCATTCTTCTTTTCTTTATTTATTAATCCTTCATGTGTCATCTTTATCACACAATATCATCTTGACTTTCATTCCATATGATGCCATACTTAGGAACACACATTATAATAGTGAGGGACTTTATTCCTAGTCATATTTATGAATACACACTTTATGATGAGGGACATTATTCCTAGGAAAGTATATACACAGATGCGTGACTTTACTTCTCGAGCTTAGGTCCCCTTGAAGTATATGCACTTTACTTTCCATCTTTACTTCATCATCATGTTAACTTTCATTCTTTGTTATAAGATGCTTTGAAGTTAACTTCACTTTCATTCTTACTTTATCTTAAATATCTTTGATCTTAACATAGTTGAAAGAATCATATCACATTGTCATAGGATACATCCTTGGAACATGCACATCATAATAGTGAGGGACTTTATTTTGAAGGAATACGCTCACTATAATAGTAAGGGACTTTATTTCGAATAATACGCGCACTATAATAGTGAGGGACTTTATTCCAGGAAATATGCACACTTTCTGATGAGGGACTTTGTTCCTTGAGAAGCACATACACAAATGCAGAACTTTATTTCGAGAGCTTAGGTCCCCTTGAAGTACATACATGGGTGCAAGATTTTGCTTCTCACCATTGATAAGTGATGAGGGCATTCTTCTTTAACTTTAGGTGCATTATGTTTTGCAATACAATGATCATTCATATCAATCATTTTTCATCTTTTAGCCTAATTACGGTTGAACATGTGTTACGTGTATCTACCTGTCATATACAATCAATACACATCTATACATGCCTATATACATAAATAAATAGGTTTAAATAACTTGACTTTCATTTTTTATCTATCACGACTGTGATAGTCGCGTCACGCCTGCGACAGTGGCCTATAATTCATCATCATACGGTCACGATCGTAATTGATTGGTCATGGCCGTGTCCCACTCCATCACAGTCGTGACCTGGTTGATCACGGTCGTGCCCCATTCCACATGGTCGTGACAATGTTGTTATGGTCGTGACAGAGTGCTGGTTTCACCCATCTTCTGTCACGGTCGTTTCGGGACTTGAAAGTCCGATCTTTCTTCCAAAATTCTTAATTTTTGATATTGAAACATCAAGAACAATAATCTAAAACATCATAAATATTTCAGGTATGATCTCTTAGCATCTATGCATCATGGAACACACTAAATATGCAATTTTCATTCATTAACAAGAGTTGGGATTTTTTCCTAGAAATTCACACAATTAACATAATTTATTTTATGCACAGTATTCTGACAGTAGTAACTAAAATATTAATAACTTAACTTATACTTGTTTTTTTCAGGTGATTCCCATTTTCATAAAAAGGTAACCCGAAACTTTAACTTGTGAATGAATTTCAAACACCAATTCAGTATTTCCAATTTACTACACATTTTACAATTTTATCTTGCTATTAGCCGAGACAGCATGACACCAACCAAATGTTTGGATCATAAATATTTGTATATAACTCCAAATCATATGAAACCAATTTCTGTGGAAACTAAACTTCGAGCGCTTTCCATCGATATATTATTTGTAATTTGTGGATAAGAAAAACTTATCAAACCAATTATTACAAAACAGTTACGAATCATAAATATTTCAGGTATGATCTCTTAGCATCTATGCATCATGGAACACATTAAACATGCAATTTTCAACAAGGGTTGGGGTTTTTTTCCTAGAAATTCATACAACTAACATAATCTATTTTCTGCATAGTATTATGACAATAGTCACTAAAATATTAATAACTTAGCGTATACTTGTTCTTTTTAGGCGATTCCAATTTTCACATAAAGGTAATCGAACCTTTAACTTGTGAATGAATTTCAAACACTAATTCAGTATTTTCAATTTTCTATACGTTTTACAATTTTGTCTTGTTGTTACCCACTAGTCTAATGTTTGGATCATAACTTGTATATGACTCCAAATCATGTGAACCAATTTCTGTGGAAACTAGATTTCAAGGGCTTTTCATCATATATTATTTGTAATTTTTTGATAAGTAAAATCTAACCTAATAATTATTACAAAATAGTTACGAATTTAACAGATTATGCAACATAAATCATGAAATCTTCAATCATGCAAATCCTTATTTATGAACCCTCAATCAAAATTCCTATCAAGAACAGGATGCTCTTGAGTCTCTCAATCCAAACAAAACATCATTGAGAGGGGAGAGAAGGGTTTGAATCCCCTTTACATACCTATGATCTTGTTCTTCAATGTAAATCCCCTTTCCCTTGTCCATGTCCTCTTCCTCTTTGCCCTCTTATTCTTCTTTGTTCTCTTTCTTTTTCCTTCTCTTAGGTTGCAGCCGTCACGTGGAAGAGATAAGAAAAGAGGGGAGAGGGAAAGTTTTCGAGGTTTTTTTTATAGGGTCTAGTCCAAGGTTTCTTAAGGTTTCCTCCAAATGACTTAAATATCCCTATTAAAAAATTGGGGTTGTTACATTTTTAATGCAAAAACATAATGTCACTTTTCATTTTTGAAGAAAAACCGAATCAGATGACATTCAATTAGTGGTTCGACCGATGGAATCGGTTGTTCCGATCTAGTTTCAAAACACTCGGCTATATATTAACTCATTTGGTACATACTTTATGTTCAATTAAATTTAACTAATGATTCATCAATTCAAATAATTTATGATGATATTGCAATGTGAGAATAGTAAACTATTGTTAATTAGGCATGTGAGACTTATTATTTTCTTAACGTTTATCATCATCATCATCATCATCATCATCATCATCATCATCATCATCATCATCATCATCATCATCATCATCATCATCATCATCATCATCATCATCATCATCATCATCACCACCACCACCACCACCACCACCACCAAATAAGTAGTTCAATATGTTATTAGCATCAATAATGAATTACACAAGAATAGCCACTTTAAGGATTAAAGTAGTCCGAGACGAATCAGTTTTTCAGTAAAAAACCATTGCTACTTTTTGGTTTAAATTTTTAAATTTAAAAACACTCTAAATAAGTAAAAATACAATAATTTTTTTATAAAACTATAATAAATTAATGAAACTATATTAAAATTTATAATTAATATAAAATATACTACTAAAATTTAAATTTACCAAATTAGATCTCCATAATGTGGTAGAAAATATGAAATTATATACAACAATTATTATATCTATAATAAAAATTTATGACTTATTAATTAATTATATAAGTAAGAAAACATAAATAAAAAAATGAGCTCCATTCTACGATCATTTTAGGTGAGCATTAAGTTTAGCTGGTGGGTTTTACTATTAAAAAATCATCCTAAATTATATTTATATCCTTAGTTTTTTTTATCATCAATAATTAATTACACAAAAATATGGGCCACTTTAGATGTGAAAGCAGTCTGGATCGAATAGGTTTTTGGGTCAAGAAAGAAAAATCATTGCTATTTTAAGTTGATTTTTTTAAAAGTTAAAAAATACTCTAAAATCATTTTGAAAAATACTTTATGTAATTTTATATAAAATATAATAAAGTAATAAAAATATATTAAATTTTATAATTAAATATAAATATACTACTAAAATTTAAAGTTATCAAATTAGATTTACGTAATGTGATAAACTTATATGAAATAAGAAAACACAAAAACAAGCTCCAGATTGAGCATTAAATTTAGCTGGTGTGTTTCACTATTAGAAAAACCCTCCTAAAGATTCAAACCCCTAGTTTTTTTATTTTATTTTGATCAAATAAAATTTTTGTGTCGGTCAAATTTTCTTACACCCCTGGACCAGTTTCCTAATATCTAGTCTTTTATTTATTTTGTTTTCAAAAATTTGAAAGTGCATCCATGTTGTCGAATAAGTGAGGATATTGGCATTTGAATTGATGGTCATATCAAATTCTGCAAATATATGTTCATATGAGACCTTGACATTCTTTCACTGAAATAATAGTGGAGTCAATGTCGAAGTATATAAAATATTATCATACATAGAATAGCTCAAATAATAGAATTGTATGATTTATAATGTTATTTGAATGGTGATGTAAGTGTTGAACGACAAATAAAAATAAGTGAACAACAGAAAAATGAAATGAGTTAACTAAATCTAGAAGAGAGAAGGAGAAGAACTGTTCAGGGTTGTTATAAAAAAGGGGTTATAGGCCTTCTAATTCACCTAAGGTATTGATTATATGGGTTTTAAAAATAATGTAATTATGAGTGCTTTACTCGATCTTTAAACATCATGCATCTTCCTTTCAGGAAAATACAATTCTAGTTAAAATCATAAATGCCTACTTTCGTGATCATTTAAATTATTTTAATTATATTATAAATTAAGTCACGAGTAAAACGATTGTTCTCATTTCTAAGAGAATGCATTTCTTGTCATTTATTTTATATAATTTTAATGAACTACTTTCGTAATAAAAAAGATTAAGTCGCCTAATTAGGTGTCCATTCTAATACACATTTTGTTAAGCACATGAAAGACAAAGAATACATCATATCAAATAAAAAATATTCCCTAATGATCAACCCTATTTTTATCTAAATCCTAGATAACGGAGTTTAGCCATGCATAACGACAAAAATCATCATGGAAATAAGTTTTTGCATTGAAAGGAGATAAAAATAAAGTTTAGAATTAGTATAGAAATTGCGAAGAAAGAAAATAAGTTCCCAAACTTGGTCCTCGACCAAAATAAGGTCAAGACCCTCTTGGGTCCCCCAAAATTCCTATTTATATCATCCACTATTAGGGAAAAAATAATATTCCAAAATAAGCCCAACACGTTCAAAATAGATCAAATTTGGTCTAAGATGAGGCGCTATGGTCCACAGGATCAAGCCTTGAAATGTGCTACGATATGAAGGGTTTCAATACGGGCTATCCATATTGGATGCGAGCTCAATATGACATGTCGCCCCTTAATATGACCTGAAGTGCTTAAATACGTCATACATGTATTGAGTCATGCGAGCTGAATATAACATGAAACGAGTTAGAAGACTTTAATACTAACTGCCCATATTGAATCTCTATAGATGTATTTTCGTCATTTTTTATCAAATTTTCATGAGTCTTTAAACACATCAAACAATAGTATATATTCCGATTTTTTTTATGATTAAAGATAAAATAATATAAAACACATCAATCTTGATGTTGATCATATTAAAATAAATTAAATAATTATACGATTATCAGCTCTTCCAAACTTAATTCTTTGCTTGTCCTCGAGCAAAATTTAGGAACTTAGGGTCAATAAAAATTTTCAAGTTCTCTTGACAACATTATAGATGAAATTGTATCTCCCTATTCCCAGACTTCTCTACTTGAAAATTTTTACTAATTCAAGGCTTGTTAACCCTGACTTAGAACCATTGAAGCATGTCTCCCTATGGGCAGCTAAGTAAAGCTATCTTGCAAACTGATTATCCATATAACCACTCCTAAGACTGTGCACAATCGCGAGCTTGTTTTGACATTAAAAGTTGATCTGTGCATGAAGGGGACACGTTACTTGTCCTTGGGTACATAAACTAACCCTCTTTCCTTCTGCCCCAATATTTTTTGTGCTTTTGTTGCTTCTCCTCTATTGTGCTACATATACAAATTTTTAACTGAGCACTCTCATCACCTTTCTTCCGAGAATATTTGGCTTGGATGCTAATGGTGCCCTATGTGACATACTCTTGTGTCCCTCAAGTGAAGATACAAAGGAGTAGTTGTTTATAAGGAAGATAAGTTGCCCGCAATCACATTCTTCACCACATTTTTTCGAGAATACTTGGGTGAAGCACTTGGGATCTTTATCAAAGAATGAATAAAAATATTTTTCCAATTTACAAGTGGTCGACGAGCTAGTAGCCTGGGATTGATCCTTGGAGTCACCACATTGGCCAGGAGTATCACCATAATCACTTGAGCCCGAACACCAGATTAGTTAGGTGCTAATAGTCCTGGATACCGATGGATTGCGGTCGAAAAATAAAGAATGAATAAAAATAGTTCTCAATTTACAAGAGAAGAGAAGTGCAAGTGTGGGATAGTATTGACCATGTAATTTATTATTATTACAATGCAGAAGATCATAATTTAACATCATGCAAGTGGGTGCAAGTATAAAATCCCATTGGTTATCTGAAAAAAGGTCAGTCTAGATGTCACTAATTTTGAAATAGGTGCAAGAATAAATTTATAATTAGGGTGGAAAATTTATAACTAATTTTATAATGTTAATGTATATATAATACTAATGTTAATCAATATGTGTATATACTAACAAGATTATATATCTTAATATTATCCTAAGACACATATATCTTAATCTTCATCAAGACTTATCTTAATATTTTTTCTTTAAGATGTTTAAATTGTGTTGAAGACTTATCCTAATCATATGTCATTAATTGATATTGAATTCAAAGGGCATATTCTTACTTTTCATGATGTTTTAAATTAGTGCATAGTCTTTAAAACATATAATAGAAAATAAAGATTATAAGGATGAAAAATTTGTAAATGTACTTTTTTACAAAAAAAATTTTTGTGAATCCAAGATGTAATCCAAAATTTATACTTATGATTGGGTTGATCTGACATCTTGAGAGAAATTGGAAAGGGGATTTATTTTTTCTTTTGTTGTGTGGTAGAGGATAGAGTTTTTTTTTTAAATTTTTGGTGATGGTGATGTGGCAAGGTAGAGAGAGAGAAAGAGGTGGGGTGGGGGGATAGAATCAATTTAAGAGATATTTTATGATAGGGACCATAGTATTCTTATCAATGATTTTGTTGTTTTTTTTAAAAAACAAGTATTTTGTCAAAGTACTATTTTAGAGTTTTAAAAAAACATTATACTTTATTCTTTATTCTTGAGGTAATGAATTTATTTTGTGAGTGTCTCATTTTTTTTCTTCTTGTTGGAATATTTTCTACGCAAATTTAATGTTTCTTTTGTTTATTATTATTTTTGTGCAATATGTTCGACTTGGATTATTCAATTCATATATATGAAGCATACCAAAATTTTCAACTAGTGATATCAGAGTGAGATTTGAAATTTCTTTTGTATGAATTAAATGAGGGAAAAATATTTTAATAGAACAATCAAATTAATATTATTTCATTTGAGAAGTCCGTATGAATAGCTTTCTTCATTGAAGGAAATTGTTTCACTTCATTGAATTGGGAGATAAAAAAAGACAACATGAAACGTTGATGAATGTTAGAAAAGAAGAAAATGAAATGAGTAGTTGATTTTGGCTCTTCAAATCATACAACTCCATTAACTGAATGCTTTAATTGTTGATTTTTTTTTGCATAATAAAAATGGACAATATGATAGAGTTTAAAATTGTTGATATTAAAGATGTATATATGCTACTAGAAGTTAGTTGTAAAATGGTTCTAAAAGTATGTGAGAGACACGTATCAAATTTGCATCTCAAATTAGCATTTTTATCAAGAAGATTAATATAATCACATAGATAACAAAAAGTGAAAATTGATTAATGGATCTAGGACTATTGCTAAAGAAAATTATGTCATAAGAGATTATGATTCATGAGAAAAACATTACAGGTTCTCATGAAGAAATCTCACATTACTCGTATCAAAGATAAATCTCGCGTTACGATCTTTTTTGATGTATCGGGCTGACTTTAGATTTATATTGGAATATTATTTTTACCCTAATGGTGGATGATATAAATAGGAATTTGAGGGGACCGGAAAGGGCCCAGACTTTGTTTTGGTGGAGGATGACGGTTGAGAATTTATTTTCTTTCTTCGTAATTAATGTACTGATTTTAAAATTATTCTTATCTCCTTTCAATGTAAAAATTTACTTTCACGATGTTTTTTATCATTATGCGTTATTAGACTCTGTTTTATAGGGTTTAGATGAAACTTAGATTTGATTGTTATGGAATATTTTTATTTGATCTCATGTGTTCTTTCTCTTTCATGCGCTTGACAAAATGCTTGTATTAGATTGACCACCTAATTGAGCGACTTAAGATTTTTTTATTATGAAAGTAGTTCATTAAGATTAGTTAAAATGAATGATAAGAAATATTTTTTTATTAAAAATAAGAATAATCATTTTATTCATGAAATCTTGATTTATAATGAAATAATTTAAATGACCACAAAAGTAGTCATTTATTATTTTAGAATTATATTTGCCTAAAAAGAATCTGCATGATTTTTAAATATTGATTAGAGTACTCATGATTACAATTATTTTTAAAATCCCTATGATCAATACCTTACGTGGATTCGAATCCCTAAAAACAATTTTTCTGATAACAAAACCCAACAATGTTTCTCCTCTTCTAAATTTAGTTAATTCATTTCTTTTCTTTTGTTTCATTACTTATTTTTATTTTCCGATCAACTCTTAAGTAACCGCTTAGGTAACATTAAAAATTAGGGTTTTTTCCGCTGACCCTCTTGAACTATGAATTTTTTTCGCGTCTACCCACGTCTTTCGAGTATTTCGCTGACCCCCCTTGAACTATATCGTATTTTCCACTTGAGTCCATCCATCAACCTCTATCAACTTTTTCGTTAATTTTTATTTTATTTTTATTTATGAAATGACAAAATTTCCCTTCCCTCGTATCATCTAACCAGAAGGTCCAATAGAGGAATCACCCCAAGCATAGTGGATCCAAGGATTGCTGCCAATATTTTTGAATTTAAGTCGGTGTTCATCCATATGGAGCACTTTAATTAATTTAGAAAGGAATACAATGAAGACCCATGAGTCACTTCCTCCAAATATGTGCCACCATCAAAATGAATAGTGTTGAAGAAGATGTCATAAAGATGAAGCTCTTTCCATTCTCACTCAAAGATGAAGTATAAGATTGGTTGGACTATCATCCACATGGAACTTCAACACATGGGATGAATTATTTCAAGCTGTAATGAAGAGACTCTTTCCTCCTAGCAAATTCATCAAATTAAGAAATGAAATCACCTATTTCAAACAATAAAGAGAATGCATCTTTAGGCAGTGCATGAATGAATCTCTTGGCTCCTGATAGAGACTTTTAATAATGGTCTCTCATCGAGTACGAAGTTTAATATTGATTCAACAGCTACGGGAAGATCCATTATGAACCTTCCCTACTGATCAATTGAATTAGGTGGCCATGAATGACAAAAACTATGAAGAAGGGTCATCTATAGCAGCATTTATCTCTATAGTTATAGGATTTAAATGTTAAAGTTGACTCTTTAGTACAGTTGTTAGCCAACGTGAACTAGGGGCAGGACAATCAAATGTCCACATCACATAATTTCTAGGAAGAACATGGAGTTTCTCAAAGTAATTATGGATGCATGCAAACCGATTAAACTAGCTTTGTGGAAAATTAGAATATGAAGAATAAACCTTTCTCCAACACAATCAAGGAGGATCATCTTAGCAAGCAAGGTCAACACCCAATATCAATCTCCATGTCAGCAATAATATCAACCTCCACCACAACAATTAGCTCCACAACCTCGAGTGGAGAAGAAGCACTCTTGGAGTATGCCATTGAGAAATTAGCAAAGGCTACCAATGATAGAATTGAGAAGATTGAGAAAGGGACGGAGTACCGAGTGGGACAAATAGCAAGTTCAATCAATTCTAGGGAAGAAGGTTGTTAAAAACTAGTTTTAACATTTAAAAACTTACAAATTTACATTTCTAGAGTTAAAAAATGAGTTGAGTGAGGTTAAAAACATAAAATGGAGTAAAATCGAATTTACTTATGTTTTAAGCAGATGAATGTGTTCATACTAATGATTAAGTAGTAAATTCTTCGCCTGTAGTCCTTTGTGTACTCTTGCTTGTCTAGTGGGTGTTCCGATTCCAATGTATGAGGTTGCGCGTTCGAACCTCATCACCTAAAGTTTTTTTTTATTTGTGAAATTTTATTCTCTAATTATTCATGTTATTTTAATTTCTTATGTATTTATTAATATATTTTTATGTGGTTTAAAAAATAAAAAATACTAAATTAATATTATATCTAAATACTTAGTATTTACGTATTAAATTTACAATACGAGTTCAACTCCCCCACCCTCCCACCCAACAAAAAAATGAAGTTAAATAGAAAATTGAACTTGACAACTTTGCTAGAGAAGAAGAGAGCTCACCAAGCAAGACTCAAGTAAATCCCAAGGAGCACTGCAAAACGATGGAATTGGGGAGTGGCAAAGTGATCCACTAGTGGAAAAAAAACTATAGACAATGGAAAGCAAGTTGTGGAGGACAACACTGTAGAGCAGCAACCGACAATTGATTCTAAGTCACGAGCCTCCTTATAAACCTCCACAACCATATGTCCATTCCCTCAAAAACTCCAAAAGCCTAGGATACATCAATAGTTTGAAAAGTTTGTAAAACTATTAAAACAACTGTATATAAATATTTCTTTTGAAAATGTCATTACTCAGATTCCTACGTATACAAAGTTCTTAAAGGATATTATGTCAAGAAAAGG
This sequence comes from Pontederia crassipes, assembly GCA_030549335.1. NCBI lineage: Eukaryota > Viridiplantae > Streptophyta > Magnoliopsida > Commelinales > Pontederiaceae > Pontederia > Pontederia crassipes. The sequence goes on along the minus strand of CM060195.1, from coordinate 11,648,447 downwards.
ACTCTTAAAGAATATGAAACCATTGCTTTGACAGAGGAGTGCAGTGCAGTAATACAAAAGCAGTTGCCACATAAGGATTCGGGTAGCTTCTCAATCCCTTGTACTATTGGTCATCTAGACATTGACAAAGCTTTGTGTGATTTAGGAGCAAGTATATCTCTTATGCCCCTTTCTATCTGCAAGAGATTATGATTGAATAAATTGAAGCCTACAATTGTTTCACTACAATTGGCTGATCGTTCAATCACATATCTAATGGGTGTCGTGGAAAATGTACTGCTCAAGATGGACAAGTTCTTTGTACCAGTGGACTTCATTGTTTTGACCATGGAGGAGGATCGAGAAATGCTCATCATTTTGGGTAGACCATTTTTAGCTACTATTGAAGCCCTTATTAATGTCAAGAATGGAAAATTGACATTCAAATGGGGACGAAAAAGTCAAGTTTGACCTTTCACAATCCACTAAATTTTTAATTGACAATTTTCTTTACAAATTGTATTGATGAGGTGACACAAGAAGCTTTGCAATACATGATGCATAAGGATTATTTAGAAAGATCATCACGAAACTCAACCAAAGATGAATATAGAAAAATGTATGAAGTGAGTGACACATTAGGAGCTTACCCTAATTAAACTACGAGATAGTTTATGTTCAGCGATCAAAAGACTCAAGCCTTGATTATTAAACCAAAAATATGAGATCCATCACTTTGATGATCTTCAATGCATGGGGCCAATGATGTCAAATAGAGGTGCTTCTTGGGAGGCAACCCAAGATTTTTCTCTTGTCATTTTTTAATTTTAGAATAAATAACTTTTCTAATCAGTGCATGTTTGTCCAATGAAAGATAGAGACACTCTAGAAGGAGATTTAGACCATGGTTTGTAGAATCAATGTTTGACATGTTAAGCAAATGATTCTTGCATTCCCTCCATCAGAACAATGAGTATGTGAGCTTTTTTCTTTCTCAAGACTTGTTTTATTCTATCATATTTAGTAACATTGGGGACTATGTTCACATTAGGTTTGGAGGAGTTTCTAGTATGTACTTACAATTTGGTCAAGTTTGGTTAGTAGGGTGTCTAGTGGTTGATATTAGTTATGTGTTTGGTCTCCGCTGGTCGCATGCATGAACCCTTGATATTTTCATCTCTTTTTATTATATGTGATGATGTGCATGAGTTTTGTTAGGGAATGACGCATATCATCAAGCATTGATTAGGAAACATTATACATCACACTATTAATCCTTTAGTCCGTATGATTGATTTATGTTGAACATTCCTAAAGAACATAAACGACCCTGATTTGGCACTACAAGAGAATGGCCTATTTGCGAGGCACGATTTTCGATGGATAAAAATCCTTTACATTTTCTAACGACATTTGTGACGGATAAAATAAACCTTCTTAAATATCGAAAGCCAAAAAGTCCTATGCTACTATGGACGAAAAATTCTCGTTAGTAATTAAATTTAATATTTCATTATTAATCTTTATAATATAATATAATACATATTTTTCTTTCTACATTTACATGTATTCTTTTCTTGATGCATTAATAAAATAATATATTAAATAAGTTATCATTATTTTTCATTTTCTCATAATTATTTTTAATTTATCATTTTACTCATTTCCTTTTAATATATTTAAAGATATAGAATATAAATAAATTTTGAATATAAAATAGTCAAAATTTTAATAAAATTAAACGAAAGAATTTAAATTAATTAAAACACCATAAGATTTTTAATGGGCTGGAATTAATCTAAGCCCAACAGCCTCACCCGGCACCCCCTCAATTTGTCCAATTAAGCTGGAAAAGGAGGATGAGGGAGGCAGACCTGAAGTTTATTCAAATTAAAATGAGGACTACGGAAGCTTTGATTAATCCACATTTTTTATTAAGAATAAATAAGGAAGCAACTATATAACTACTACAAATCAGCTCATGTTTTTTTTGTCACACAGGATGAATTGAGACCGAACGTGTCTGTCACCTATTATTATATTTGATGTGCTGATTAATTTTTCTAAAAGCTTAAATCTTTAGAAAGAGCAACATCTATATTTTTATATTCTTAACACTCTTCACGTGTGAACTGCTGATAACTTTTGGTCTAGCTTGACATGAATAACTAAGGGAGGAAATTAATTTTTAATAAGAGCTTAACGAAGTTCAAACTTTTGACCTCTGGCTCTGATATCATGTTAAATTTGATGTGTTGACCAATTTTTTTAAAATTTTAAGCCTTTAAAAAAAATAATATCTATACTTTTATATTCTTAACAGCTATCAACTTGTTTTGAGAAGTTGTTGCAGCACAAAATAGATCTTTGCACAATGCATGATTTCTTAGGAACCGAGATCTTTGTTCGTTCAGATACCTTAACTTTGAGAATATATAATTGCGCAAGAGAGGACGATATTCGGATCAGAGGCGTACAAATATGAACAGAGAACCGTTTTGTTTCTTTTTCTTTCTCTTTTTTTTTTTTTTGACAGGAAACTTTTGTTATTTTACAGATGCATAACCTTTCAATAAAGGGCTGGCCACTGCCTGCATGCATGTGTCACTGAGGTTCCATAGTTTCTGAACATTTCTAGCTGCTGCTGCTGCTGTTACGTCATTATGAATATTTAATGTGTATTATGTAAATCATAAATGCTGAAGAGATTGATGCATGGCGTCGACAGATCCTTTAATGTTTTCTTTTCAGTTACTTTTACTGCATTAAAATGTAAGAGCCACTGAACAAAGGATAACAATCCAATATTAATAACAGCGGTGTACGTGTTGTTTCTCTCACCCATCGTGGCCAATTTCTTATTTTCTTGTACTGCCAACGACGCGGATTCGTGGCGGCCACAAGACATCCATGTTTTTTTTTCTTCTGTCAGATGCTTCACTGTGGATATGCAAATGTGGACGCATATGTGATTTTTAGGGTCGTGTGGTTGGAGAATAATTTTTAAGGAATATTAAATTTTATTTTAGAGAATATAATATTCTCATCTTATTTTTATTCTATTTTTTGTTTGATTTAAAAAATAAATTTTATATTTTATAATAAAAATATTTTATTATAAATAGTTGACATTTATTATTATTATTATTATTATAAAATTTATAATAAAATAATATATAGTAAAATAATAAAAAATGATCATAAAAATGACAGAACAAGAGAATATCTCTATTATCTTATTTGAGAAGAATAGAAATATGGTGTTGAATGAATTAAAAAGGGTGGTTTCACATTTTTTAAGATAATTTTGAGAAAAACGAAGTTTGACCAAGTTATTCTTATTCTACTTGTGTTTGGTCATATTCTAGGAATTATTGAGATATTCCAACTTATATTCCACACCCAAATAGCCCCTTAGGGAATGCGGCATACCATAAAAATGGCGGACGTATTTGATACCGGTCATCTTTAGCTTTTTTTTTATCTTTTCATTCAAAGTACTTTAAAATGCTATGTACTCATTGTAAATTCCACAATTTTGTCCTACATAAAGCACACACTGTGCGTCATGATAGAGATGTACATCTCCCTCACAATAGACTCTAGTCTATAAGATGTTTAGATGTGTCAATCATTTAGATAAAGGGGATAATATGGTGTGAGACAAAAAGTAGATCTATACTGAGGCAATTTGGATGAGATTCAATGTAGATCTAATTTTCTAGACTTTCTTATATAAGAAAAAAAACTCACTATCTTTGAGATCTGATGCTACATTGCTGCTCAATACTAGAAACTAATACAATTAGATCAGCTCTTCATAGACAAATTTGGGAACAATTAGATCAGCTTTTCATAGACAAATTTGGGATTTGTGATCCCAAACTAATACAAGTACAGTAAGATAACTCGACAATCGACGAATGCGTTGCAAGGTGTCCATGATATTCTCTCCCACTCAAGTCAATGACATCCTCAATGCCGCAGCTTCAAAGTCTTTAATCTTTTACTTGAATTGCCATAGTGCTTCAGTGAACTCCCAACTTGTGGTCACATCGATCCATTGAATAAGATACTCCTTCTGCTTCGATCCTTGGGTGGATAACACTTCTTTAACTTGATTAGTAATGTTATTTCGAGGATTAGTGAATTATTGATGAATGGCCAATGGAGCGCGGTTTGAAACCTCACACTCGGGATCTTCAAGTTCTTCAATGTATGGCTTGAACAAGCTAACATAAAAGGTGGAATGTTATTGTATATGAGGTGGGAGCCTGAGCTTGTAGGCCACCTTGCTTATCTTCTTCAAGATCTTGAATGGGCCATCGTAATGTCTGACGAGGCCCTTATGCAAATTCTTCTCACTCGGTCGAAAATGTTGGACCAACTTCACAATGACCAAATCTCCAGCATCAAAGTTGACGTCCCGTCGGGCAGTTTCGAACTTCTTCATGTGCTTCCTTGCCTTGTGCAAATATGCTCGAACTATATCATTCTGCTCGTGCTATTCTCTCGCAATGCGATGAATGACAGGGGCTTTGCCACGTAGGAAGTGGCAATGACCTATGGAGTGAGGGATTGTTGACCCGTCACTATCTCGAAGGGACTTCGATTAGTAGACTCGCTCATTTGCAGGTTGTAAGAGAATTATGCGATTTCATCCGATCATTCTGATTGGCGTTGACATAGTGCCACAAGTAAATCTCTAGAATGCAATTCACCATTTTTGTTTGGCCATTGGTTTGAGGATGAAGTGTCGTGGAGAAATGCATGTTGGAGCCCATCATCATAAATAATTCATTCCAAAAGTTGCCAATGAATTGTCCATCTCGATCACTTACTATGCCTTGGGAAAGGCTCCAATATGTCACCACCTGCTTCATGAATAACTTTACAGCTTCAGTGATAGAAAAACTTGCAAAGCCGACGACGAAGATAACATACTTGGAGAACATATCAATGATCACCATGATGATGCCTGCCCCTTCAGACTTGCGCATACCAGTGATGAAGTACATGGAAATATTTTTCCATGATCACTCTAGAATAAACAGAGGTTACATTAGTCTGCTTAATGGCTATTTTTATCTTGTTGGCAAACAAGGCATGTCTTCACAAAAAAATCAACATCATACTTCATTCTTGGCTAGAACTAATTGTTCTCGATGAGTACCAAAGTGCAATGGATGCCGGGTTGTCCTGCCAACTAGGAGTCATGACACTCTTGCATGATGGCGTGCCACAAGTTGTCGAACAATAGAAGATAAATTTGATGTTTCTTGGTGAAGATAAATTCATCTTCCACCCAAAATCGACGAGTTTTGCCCTCTTTTGCTTGCTCAAGCAAATTCTTCATCGTGGGATCCAACTTCAATCATTTCTTGATCCTCTCAATCAGATTGGCCTCAGAGGACCTCATGGACGCCAATTTTGCATGTCGACCAAGGGCATTGAAAATGACATTTATTTTGTCGGGCTTGTACTCTAGGATGTAGTCGAACTTTTTCATAAAATCTTGTCACTATGCTTTCCTTGGCGAAAGTTTCTTCTACACTTTAAAGTAGCTGGTCATGACATTGTTTGTCTTGGTGTGGAACCGCAACTCGAGAAGGTAGTGCTGCAATATTCGTAGGAAGTGGATCATGTCATCTCCTTCTCCTGAATGACATAGCGCCGCTCTGTGTCGTTGAGTTTTTATGACTCTCGAATGCCATGAGATGCCTTTCCTACATAAGAGCCCCTCCCATAGCTGTATCTCATAAGGATGGGTGCAACATGGCAGGACGAGCACCAGTTCCTCCATTGTAACCTGCTTCAAAGTGTCGAACACCTCCTGACAAGTAGACGTCCACTCCCACTTCACATCCTTCTAAAGAAGGTTCGTCAAAGGGATTATCACGTGAGAATACCTCTTGTTGGACCATCTATAGTATTTCGTTAGGTCAAAGAAAGAACATAAATCGAAAACTCACTTGCATGATGGCGTGCCACAAGTTGTCGAACAATAGAAGATAAATTTGATGTTTCTTGGTGAAGATAAATCCATCTTCCACCCAAAATCGACGAGTTTTGCCCTCTTTTGCTTGCTCAAGCAAATTCTTCATCGTGGGATCCAACTTCAATCATTTCTTGATCCTCTCAATCAGGTTGGCCTCAGAGAACCTCATGGACGCCAATTTTGCATGTCGACCAAGGGCATTGAAAATGACATTTATCTTGTCGGGCTTGTACTCTAGGATGTAGTCGAACTTTTTCATAAAATCTTGTCACTGTGCTTTCCTTGGCGAAAGTTTCTTCTACACTTTAAAGTAGCTGGTCATGACATTGTTTGTCTTGGTGTGGAACCGCAACTCGAGAAGGTAGTGCTGCAATATTCGTAGGAAGTGGATCATGTCATCTCCTTCTCCTGAATGACATAGCGCCGCTCTGTGTCGTTGAGTTTTTATGACTCTCGAATGCCATGAGATGCCTTTCCTACATAAGAGCCCCTCCCATAGCTGTATCTCATAAGGCTGGGTGCAACATGGCAGGACGAGCACCAGTTCCTCCATCGTAACTTGCTTCAAAGTGTCGAACACCTCCTGACAAGTAGACGTCCACTCCCACTTCACATCCTTCTAAAGAAGGTTCGTCAAAGGGATTATCACGTGAGAATACCTCTTGTTGGACCATCTATAGTATTTCGTTAGGTCAAAGAAAGAACATAAATCGAAAACTCACTTGGGCAGCGCCTATTCCATGATGGCTCGAATCTTTACGCCATCCATCTTGAGCTTTCCACCTCCAACAACATATCCCAAGAAGTGCACTTCTGGCGAATGCACACTTCTCTTGCTTGACATAGAGCTGGCTTTATCGCAACACCTCGAACACTTGTCGGATATGCTCGATGTGCTATTCTAAAATGTGATGATGTCATCGAGGTAGACAATCACGAACCTATCAAGAAAGGGTGGTAATAACTTGTTCATGAGAGTGCAGAAGGTTGTCGAAGTGTTGGTGAGGTCGAAAGGCATCACGAGAAACTCGAAGGAGTCATATCTTGTTATGCACATAATCTCCTACACATCTTCATCAGCAATTCGAATTTGCTAGTAGTTCGGACGAAGATGCAACTTGGAAAACCATCTCGCATCACCAAGTTGGTCAAATAAGTCTGCTACAAGGGGGATGGGGTGGTTGTTCTTAATCGTAAATTTGTTCAACACTTGAAGGGATCCATCATGGTTCCTGTAGAAGAGAATTGGGGTGCCACATGGAGATTTTGAAGGTCGAACATGCCCTCATCTAGTAGTTAGATTCAAGGCAGTTAAGTTCGAGAGTTCAAGTAAATTCGGTCGAGCGTTCATAGACTTGATATGTAGTTTTAATTTATAAATTAGTAGAAACAATGTACAACTCAATTTTAGCAATAAATTATTGATATGTATAAAATAAATATCAAATATCTTTGAGAAAGTACATGTAAACTATAATAATGAACTATGAAACACCAATTATCTAGAAGTCTATTTTAAATGTTAATGCTTAAATTTTTGGGGTAAATAAAGTTAATACTTAATTAATAAATTGTTCTCTAAAATCAAATTAAATTTATTCATGATCCAAAAAAATTAAAAAAAGTAAAATAATCCAACCATCTCAATTTGAAACTATTGAGTAAAATATATATTATCCATATAAGAAATTAAATAAAATAGACCATATCACAACGTAATAAAATAAATTATAATTATATTCCACTAACTTTAAATTATAAATAACAACTATTACTAATTTTTTTTATAAGCGTAGTTATTGCCTTGAAAATAAGTATTTGATTAGATGACTAATATGACTACAGAATTATTCAACAATTTAAATAAAATAAAAGATTTAAAACAATGTCTCACCTTTAAGAACATATTTATTTGTTCTCATAATGACTCCAACACATTGTCAATCTTGCCACAATCAACAAAACAACTAATATGACATTCAAATTCTTCTTATTTCAAGTGTTGTTTAATCTTCTTTTAAACTCAAACTTTACCTTACATACTATACATTCGAAACCGAAGATGTTGCTTCTCCCTAATATCCTATATGGAGTGTCCTCTCAATTTTCTAGGTCATATAATAGGAAAATAACAAGTGAAAAAAATTCGTCGAATCTACGAATTTATCAATGTGATTCTACCAAATCAATTTATCGATTCTACTTGCAAGTTTACCGAGTTTAATCCAGATTGTGAGTCCACCCTGATTTTGTGCGCTACTTAGGCATAAACTCTTAAACTCCTACGAGTTTACGAGTTAATTCGTGAGTTTAACAGCCTTGGTTAGATTAGTTGCTTACGGAGTTCAATGGTTTCTGGAGCGGGAATTTCCTATGGTGGCTTCGATCCTCATACCAAGTCGATGAAATGGTCCACTTGACGCTTCGGAGGCAACTGCTTTGATAGCTTCAGGGGCATGACATTCGAAAAGTCCCCAAGGTATCAAGAACTTTGGGAGGCGTTAGAATGGAGGGCCTTGGATCTTCCAGGACGGCGGTCACTATAAGAAAAATGTGCATTTCCGACGAACATGGTTCCTTCGCACTTTTGGACGATATTTGTGACGGAAAGAAAAAACTTTTTGAAATACTGACGGGCAAAATGTTCGTCTCTAGTGCCGACGACAAAATCCATCGATAAATTATCGACAATCGACACCTTCAAAATTAACGACAGCTAGAAAATTTATCAATAATATCGAAGGCTAAATCCATAAATAATTATATTTATAATAAAAAAATAATATATTATAAGTATATGTTTAATATTATAATATTAATTTTTTTTATGCTTGTAGTCTCGACGGATTTCTATCCGTCAATAATTTTGAAGGCTAAATCCGTCAGTAATTATATTTATAATAAAATATATAATATGTGTAGGATCGAAAGCATAGGGGGGTGAATTGGTATATAAAAATCTTTTCGTGAAATTAATTTCGAAAAGTTGATAAAACCAATCACAAACAAATATCGATAAAGAGTAAATGATAGATAAGGAGCAAACAAAAAGAAACATAATGTGTTGACGATGTTCGGTCCCAACTCTTTAGCTTACGTCCCCGCTCGGGCTTCTCGTCCTCGAAATCGTCGAAGATCCACTAGCTTTCTCTTTTCTTGTAGGAAGAGAACAACTCTCTTTACACCACACACCTTTTCCGAGTTTCCTTTGCATCTCTCCTTTTACAAATGATGCTCACTCTTAGAATATGGAAGAGAAAAAGGGTGATTTGCAAATGTTTGATTCAAGAAATCTTTTGGATCTTGGCAATCTTTGGAGTGCTTTCTCTTGCTTGGATGATTTTTCTTCAGATTTTGACACTTCTTTTATAGGTTTCTACAAATGTTTATTGCATCTAAAAAATCTTGCATAATCTTCTCCTAAAAAATAGTCATTATTGTTCATTTCAGCCTGTCACCGATCGACCAACCGATCAATATGACGGTTGCACATTCAACCGGTCTTTCTACCGGTTCCTCGACCGTCATGGTCCTGACATTTCTGAATTTGTTTTTAAGTTTATCGATCGACCGTCCTTCGACCGATTACTCGTCTGTCATAGTCTCGCCATTTCTTGAACTGGTCTTTGAGTTGATTAGTCAAACGGTTCCATATATATATATTGTATTATTCTTATCTTCTAATAGTAAGGGCAAACAATGATTTGAAGTTATGACTGTTTTATTTAACTTATTATCCACCATCTATGTATTAAAATGAGACTTGTTAAGATGTCACATTAAATATCATTATTAAATAAATTTGAATTAACTTCCATATAGGAGTTAAACAAATTATCTCCTAATTATGCTAATTAATTAATTGGCCAGTACCTATGATAATACCGATTTTGGTCATCCTCACATGATAGGTTTCATTAATTAGCGTAATTAGTCACTAAAATAATTAGTTAGATTTGGAATGTTAACAGTAGACACCCACCTGTGGGATTGTACCGACTTACCTTAAAAGAAAAAAAAACAAATGAGAGATGAACCCTAGTAGCTTGACATCACACCTCACAAGAATTTAAATTAAATTGTGAGTTGACACATCACCACAAATCATGCAAAAATAAAATACATGGAAACTTACGTGATTACCGCCTTACCTTGCATGACCCAAGGGAAAAATAAAAGAGTTTTTACTTCCTTTCGTGTGGTCGATCAGAAGGACAACTAAAAGAGAAAACAAATAAAGGAAAAGGGTTGAAAAGGAAAGGGTCTTATTCTTGAAGCTGGCCGAACCAAAGAAGGGAAGAAATACAACATGCATCAGAGAAAAAGGAAAGAGAGAGAAGAAAATTATAAGGTATGTATGAAGTGAAATCCAATTATAGACTACTAATTTATGTTATTCTGAACTTCTGAAAATTATTTTAGAGCCACAGTCGTCATATTGATTGGATTAATAAAGAAACTAGACTAGTTGTTGATTTTATATATATATATATATATATATATATATATATGAAAACCAATTAGGGAAAATAATTTTCTTATTCTAAATGTAATAGCCTAATGTCTAGCTTGTTGCTAAAATATATTATAACGATTATAAAATTGTGAAACCTATATAAATTGATCCCTCAAAAGTCTACTGTTCATAGGGGAAAGAATTTGTTTCGGAATTACATGTATGTAAAAGGTTATGAGGTAATTAGTTAGCATACGTCTCCCTCTTTTATCAGAATAAGTAGGCCTATGTAGAAATTATGTTGTAAATTTTGTACCTTGAAATAAATTATGATTTTTGTAGGTCCGAAGACTTCCCTGAATTAAGGTTCTAACACAATTTGAATTACCCCAAAAAAATATGTGTAAAGGAAGTTATGAGGAGTTTAAGTGACATCTCTCAGCTTTTGGAAGTATGAACGAAATAACTGTTTGTGTTCACGGAATGTTTGTAGATAAATTGTAATGAGTAAAAATATGGAATTAATATATGTTGTATCTTATAGAATCTAGTTTTATTTAACCTTGGAATTATATTTATTGGATATCCATAGAGAAAGTTAAGTGTTCATTTTTAAGGTGCTATCATCCTCTCTTCCAAAACTATTAGTCGATTTTGTAAATTAAGTGTTAAATTAAATATCTCATGGAATTAATTTATAATTTAGGAGGATAAAGAACCAAATGTTAGGTTCAATTTACAATCTTAATACCTCAAAAATATTATGTATAGTGAAAGTTATAAATGTTTTACCAAACTTCATTCAATTTGTTAGAATGAAATCTAGGACAGATTATACTAGTACTTGTTAAATTTATTGTGCTTAGTTCGGAGGGATATAAATGCAAGAAATTTTATGGCTTGCACCATAGGAAGTCTTGTTTAGAGAAAATTGAAAGTAGCAGAACATGTGATGTTTACTATTTTATATAAATAATAAAAGAAGGGTCACTCAATCTATTAAAGTACGAAAATAATATGAAAGTCAGTCTGAATGTTGATTTTACTAGGAATAAACCATAATGAAATAAGAACTGTAACTTTGACAAGCAAACATTTCATTAGTCTAGAGCTAAGTAAAATTTGAAATCATTCCATTTTATTATTTACTCTAAGAATTGCTTGAGTTAGATGGATTGTGTAAATGATATAAAATCTCTACGTTGGTATGGTTATAACAATAATATGGACTTACATTATTTTTATAGGGTTAAATGAATGATAAGAAAAAGAAATGAAGAAACACTTTGTGTGATCGCTTATGCCAAGTAAGTTGGTTTTTCTTACTCCATGTATTTACATCTTTTGAATTCGGTGTGACATTGATTGTTATATGTATTAAATTCATATATCGACAAGTTTATATCAAAATTATGTTTTCAATAATTGATCAAGTGATGGTTCATTGGAAAAGCATATGTGAAATGTTATGAATCGAGTTTATAGGATGCAATCCTATTCCGTTTGAATGCGTATGATTCATCTTCTAATATTCGAGATTATTATGTGATGAATCATGCATCGACATCTACTTGCATTTGCATATATGATGGTTGAAGTTAAGTGCTACATCGCTGATCATGATGGGAGCCACATCTAAAATTCAATACATCATTCTGTTCCTCAGAAATGGGATAAAATAAGATGGAGCTAAGTGCCGTGCGGACCTAAGTGCTACACCGTGAGGGTGGGAGCCACCTCTAGAATATGTATGGTCTATCTCTAGAAGCCATCTATCACTTTCTGATATATATGGTGGTTGGAGCTAAGTGTTACATCGCTGATGGGAGTCACCTCTAGAATCCAATCCATCATTCCGTTCCCAGAGATGGGATGAGATAAGATGGAGCTAAGTGCCGTGCGGACCTAGGTGCTACACCATGAGGGTGAGAGCCACCTCTAGAATCCGTATATCTTTGGAAGCCATCTATCGATTATACAAACTGACCAATTGATGATCCGTGCATTCATATGAGAGTGTTACATTTGCATACATATGTTTGATATGATTTATATGATATTGATTGCAAGTTGAGTGTGATGTTTCTGATTAATATGTTATATATGTAATTATCAAATATATGAAAATACCTATTTTGCTATTATGACTATTGCATGCTTTCCCATGCCACTCTGAATTGATTTTAGCTCATTCTATTGTTTCCATCATTTTTCAGATAATTATTGGGAATCATGCGAGGTGATAGCGTTTGAAGGGTTCGTGATAAGATGGAAAGATTTGAATCATTCGTATCCTTCTATTAGGATGTCGAGAGGTTTGGTTATGCGTAATGCATATGTAATATTTTATATGTTGTAAGAAGGTAAAATCATTTTATGAATGTAAAACTTAAGGATTATTGGTTTACTCTGAAGGATCATCATAAATTGTGTAGTTTATTTTATGATATCTTCTATGTATATTATAAAAAAAATTTACATCACGTTTTCGTAATCTTTTCCAATTTTATTTGATCGTCCGTAATGAGTCATGAACTTCGGATTAAACTAATATTTAATTTGGGGTTGTACAACATCGGTCGACCGACATCTCCTATTCGGTCGACCAGTATTGTCTCGACCAGCATCTCCTATTCGGTCGACCGGTAGTATCTCGATCGACCTTTTTTACTTCGACCGGCAGGTTGACCGACCTACACTATTTTGAGCATAACATTTTGCAAAGTTATCCAAATTAGATAATATTGGATACTATAGATAGATAACAGGATATTAGATTATATTCATCATTCATTCAGAATATATTAAGATCATAGTCAATTATTTAATAAAAGTTTAGTGCATAAAGTTATCCTTTTTTCTTTACACTTTTCACCATTTCACTTTAATCTTTCGAGGTTTGTATCATCAAAATATAATTTTATATATCATTAAAACTTTGCTCCAACAATCTCCCTTTCTTTTATGAAAACAAATCGAGAAATACGAAAAAGTTGTAAAATTCTTATAAAATTAAAATCAATTTTACTCCCCCTAAAACTTAGTTTTCCTTACAATGATAGATATTTACTAATTGTAAGGTGCTCTTCATATAAAGTATATTCAGATCATATTTTTCTCTGTTTTATTTCATCAAAAAGTAGTTTGTAAATGAAATCATATGTAATTCCCCTTAGTCTTAAAAAATTTATTCTCCCCTTTTGTCATAAATATGTAAAGTGTTCCACCATAAAGAGTTATAAGAATATGCAAAAAATAGCTCCCTCTAAATTTATGACTATTTTTAAAAATGAACTTAAATTTATTTATAGGTTTATGAAATCCACTAAAGAAATCAAGAATCAAAATATTGCATAATAACTTTGATACAACAATGATATTAAATGATATGCCAAAATAAGGTTGGAAGATTTTGACATGCTCTCCCTACTGACCAATTTTTTTTTTCTGTTTTATATGTTTCTCTTTTCTTTTACAAAAATAGTGATTTTGAAAACTTTGATTGAAATGGAAAAAGTAAGTGATACTTTTACCAACTTTTCTTCACATTTTCAATTCCATTTGTCATTTGATTTACATGTAAAGCACAACTGAAAAATAATTATGTAACTTTTGATACCCAAATTTCTTTGGGTCTTATTTTATTAGATAATGTTCTTTTTGGAACTCAAATCATGCCATGTTGTGCTGATTTTCTTATTTTGTATTGATATACATAATGATCATAAAAGCCACATGTAAAATATTTGAATTGTGATTTTCTATTAAATGGATGATTGGATTTTCAATAAGGGTTCATTTTCAAAGCATTTCCTAAAATTATTTTTCCTTACATGAGAAATAGTCTTACTTTGTGAATTTTTCAAAAGATTATTTTCCTTTACTTTTACTAAAGAACATGCAAGTTTTACAATTTCACAACCATGTGTAATTCCAAAGTATCAATTTCATTTTTTAGTTTTTCATTTCCATAAAACATGTATTCTTTTCTTCTATTAATTTTTTAATCTCATGTATTAATTTTTTATTTTTCTCTTTAATTGAAAAAATATCTTTTTCTAAGAGAGGAGAGTTATTTATTCACATCTAAAGAAAGATTTTCTTCGAAAAAGTTCGAGGAGTCATAATTTGAATTTGAAGGCTTAGAAATTACCTCATCGTCGTATGCCATTAAGCATAAGTATGCTTCGTCACTAGAAGAGCTTGATGAATCACTTATTTCACTAGACTTTTCATATTTTTTCTTTTTACCTTTCTGAGATTTTTCTTCTTTGTGGTGTTTATATGATCTTCTTGTTGGCTTCTTATTCTTGTCTTTCTTTTTTACCAATTTGAGATACTTATCTAGCTTTTTTGTGTAGAGTGCGAGTTTCTTTTCATCCATTTCCTCTTTACTTGAGTCTTCTTCTATTGTATTTGCTTTCAATGCTAATGTTTTCTTCTTGGGGGCTTTTTCTTCTTGATATTCTTGAATTGAGATCTCATAAGTTAGAAGTGAATCAATAGGATCATCAAAATTCAATTTATTCAAATCTTTTTCTTCAATCGCAGTCATCTTCGTATGCGTTTGGAGGAGAGAGACCTGAGAATCTTTTTCACTTTCTGGGGGTCAATTCTTGGCTCGCCCAAGGAGGCTAAGCCATTCAAAATATTATTAAATCAATCAACCATATTATTTATGGATTCATTATCATGCATTTTAAAAGAATCATATTGATGATTTAAAATATTCAATCTATATTTTTTAACTTTGTCGGTTCCTTCATAAATAGTGATGAGCTTTTCTCAAATCTCAGTTGCACTTGAAATCCAATTAAATTCTGTTGAATCCAAAGCACAATAAAAAATATTTTTGCTTTCCAATCAAGTTTTGCAAAAATCTTTTCTCTTTCTTTAGAATATGTAGGTAACTTTTCATGAAGATAATAACATTTTTCAACTATGTCCTACATGTCGATATCAATAGAACAAATATATGATTGAATTTTAATTTTCCAATATGCAAAATTTGATGCATTTAAAAGGGGAGGATGACTAATTGATTGTCCTTCGACAACATTAAAACCACTTGATGACATACCTCTAAAGATTGCTAAATATTAAAACAAAGTGATCAAATATTAAAATGATTAAATTTTAAAATTATTTGATCTTAAAACAAGAGCAACTCGTTTTGATATCAATTATAGGATTCCAAAGGACACCAAGAGGGAGGAAGGTGGTAAATTGATGTTTACAAACAAAATATCGATTTCACAAAAACACATTGTGAAAATTTAAAATTGATTCGTTAATATTCAAACCAACACAAAAGCAATCATATGAGAAGGAGAGGGAGAGATAATTCAAACACGATAACACTGGTGGTTGTTGACGAGATTCGGCCACACCTTGACTTACGTTTTCGCTCCGACTTCTCGACCTCGAGACCACTGAAGATTCCACTAAAACACTTCCTTTGTTCCAAATGGATCAAGGAAGACAGCCCTTTACATAATCACTTTTTCTCCGCTTCGAGAGGTAAGGCAAACCTCTCCTTCTAAGAAGCTAATCTTTTCTCTCGATCAAGAGGTAAAATTTGGAACATCTTTCACACATGAGCTCTCACAATTTTTCTGAAAAAGTGTTTTTCTCTTTTACAATAGCAAGCTCACAAAAATAGAAGAGAGAAAGAAGCAAATCCAAAATAATAATTTTAAGGAAAGAATCTCCTTTTTGATAATTTGAAGTTTTTCTTCAACGAATGGATAAGTGTCTTTGCTTCTGGCTTTGTCACTCTTTTTATAGCCTTCAGTATGTGAAATTTTTTTTCAGAATTTATTCCACAAATTTCTCCTTCAAAATTGACTATTACTGTTCATTTGACTCGGAGGCCGGTCGATCATACATTTGGATCGGTCGACCGGTCTATGTGACCGTTGTGAGATTTCTTCGGCTTATACGCTCGATCGGTCGATTGTTATATCAACCGGTATCATCTCGACGTCAACCGGGGCAGGCTCAGTAATCGGTTGATCGGTATTGTCTCGACCGCCTTCTTTGCTTCGACCGACAGGTTGATCGACCTACACTATTTTGAGTATAACATTTTGCACAGTTATCCAAATTAAATGATCTTGGATTCTATGGATAGCTAACAGGATTATGTACAACTTGATATTAATCATTCATTCAGAATATGTTCATATCATAGTCAATTATTTAATCAAAATTTACTGCATAAAGTTATCCCTTTTTCTTTATATTTTTTCACCATTTCACTTTAATCTTTCGAAGTTTGTATCGTCAAAATATAATTGTATATGATACTAAAACTTTGCTCCAACACTGATGACTCCAGTAACTCTCTCTCCCTCTTTCGACGACCATACACCGTGACTCCGATGACTCCCTCTCCCTCCCTCGACTCTGACCGCCTCATGACTGGAGGTAGCCACCTACTGGCCGGATATGGCCACCTACAGTTCGGATCTTGCCTACAGGCGGCCAAATCTAGTCGGATAGATCCCTGCAGGATGGACCCTACTGTTTAAGTCTAGATCTAGATGCAGACAGCTGGATCCGATCGCCTGATATCGGATCTGGCTTTAGTGGCCGGTCCTAACCACTTGCGGCCGGCCGCAGGTGACCTAATTTATTTTATATTTAGAAAAAGTAATGTAGAATCCCTTCGGATGTCCTCCCGCCGGAGGTTCCGACGGGAAACACCCATCATATGTTTCGAGAAGACAACTCAAGTCGAAGGTTCCGACAAGAGTCACCCATTAAAACGTCTGACAGAAGACTCCTTGTTGGAACTTTCGAAGGTGGCTTCGACATCGGAGCTATCGATGGTTTCATGAATTCGTCGAAAAATTATTAAGATGAGGATTATTCTGACAAATGCCTTTTTGTCAAAAAATAGATTTCCTGATGGATTTCTCTATCATAAATTATTTAAAATGTTGTAGTGTTCTATCTTCGCAACCTATTCACACTTGCATGTAGAGATTATCTTCTAGTTTTGATCTTCACCTAACCTCGCAAGAACATTGTAAGGTCCCTTGGGGTCGAAGATGACCATCGAGTTTGTGAGTGAGATGACACATGTTGTGATGTGTCGTAGGAAAGAGATACCTACCATCATTTCGTAGTCATCCACAGGTGCTACCGTCACATTGAAGCTTCCCGATCATTTGCCAATACAGACTTTCACTTTAGGAAATATTTTCATGCTTGAGATAGACTTCACGTTAACCATTTTGAATGTGGCAGAAGTGTTATGTAGTGACAGCTTCAGCTTCTTAGTAGTCACTTCTAACATGAACAACTCCGATGCTCCTCGTCGATAAGGGCATTGAAGATTTTTTCATTCAGTTCAATGTCTACATAAAATCGAGCGACCGATGAAGAACCCTTTAAGGCATTGATGGCATCGAGAACATGCATCGAGCTGAGACATGCCTCTTCCTTCTTCGTCTTGTCGGGGCAATATATGTCATTGGCCGTCGTCTTCTGCGGACAATCACTTGTTGAATGAGGACCCTTGAAAATATAGCAAGAATTTGGCAGCTTCCCATCCCTCTTGAATTTGCCACTATCCGGCCTCATGTCTTGATGGCTCTTGTCTTTGACTTCATAGTTTGACTTGTCTCCTTGAGGCTTGGAATTCTCTTCTCGACCATTGCCCTTGTCCGAGGGCTTTGGTGGTGTGACACTCATCTTGGCATACTCCATGAGTAACTCGACAACGGTGACTAACAAGCGGAGGTTAGGGCAATGTCATCGCTCCAACTCTATCCTAACTCAAGGCTTCAAACTCTTGATGAAGATTGTCAGTAGTGTGTCTTCATCAACTTGAAAACTCTATAGGCGGAACTCATTGAACTTTTTCATGTATTCTTTCAATTGACCTTCTAGGTAATATTGAATAATGCAATCTTAGTTTCCAGACCCAACTTGGCAAGGATAAATAGTTGATGAGCTGTCGTCCGAATTTGTCCCATGTCTCAGTGGGATCAATGCCACATTCCACATTGTCGCAGTGGCATCGCCACCATAAGCTCGCCAAATCCTGTAAGTAGAAAGACACAATCTTCACCATCCTCACTTCTGAGGTTACTTTCAAGGCTTTCATGTACCATCGGACGTTCCATAGAAAGTCATTGATCTCCTTCGTCGACCTCTCATCTTTGTACGGCCTCAACTTTGGCACATCAATTTTTAGTTCATGCGAGGCGAATGTTTCTTGATGTCGCCCATCCCCGTAGTGTCGTTTGAGCTCTTCTTGGAGGGTTTTGGGATCCTTGTCTAGAACATGCCTCATGTTCATTATCCCATTGTCCATGGACTCCATTATGTTCACGATCGTCGCCTCCATGAACTTGAGTCACGATCTCATCCCATATGATTGTGATGATCACTAACTTCTCCAACTCTCTCTCATGCATAGTGAGCTGGTTTTGCATCTCACCAATGTCTAGTTGGAACTGTTCGAGGCATTGCTCGAAGGCGATCATGACATCCTTCAATCTATCATGTCCTTGCTCTAAGCAGATCTTCTCTTGTGTGGCACAATCTTGGGTCATTTTCGCATTCGACTGAGCGGCCCTTCTCTTATGTGGCATGATCTTGGGTCATTTCGCGTTCGACTGAGCGGCTCTTTTCTTGTGCGGCATGATCTTGGATTATTTTCACATTCGATGTCATTTCCTCTTAGTCATTGAACATACAAATGAACGGTCTTAGAAAAGTTGTTATGATACCAACTTGTCACGAAAATATTTTTCTCATGACCGGCCCGTGAGACGTTTAGACGTGTCAATCATCTAGACAAAGTTCTTTTTATTGTACTTTGCGGAAGTTTGCTTTGTGGCTTGCCAGATTCCATGATTTCTAGGGCATTGCCATGATTTCTAGGGCATTGGTCCCGAATGTACGTTTCAGCGTAGGCATTTGTGAACAAACAAACGCCCAAAGCGGAAGGCTCGATTAGGACATTTTTTGTGTGGGTTGTCACACCACGCTTGAGGCTCGATGTTAAGTTTACGGAAACTTTAAAATCCTTGATAATTATAAAATGCTTGATTACGAAGACTTCGAGAGAGGGCTAGTTGCTCTTTCCTAATATAACATCATTTTGGGAGGCATATGATGTGGAGAATAAACTAAGAGATGCAATTATATTGAGTGCAGAATTACAAGATTGTTATCAATATGTCAAGCTAAACCTAACTTATAAAAGTAAATTAAAATAAAAAATTTATAAGTAAAATAAGATAACTCGAGCATCCACGATTGATGAACGGGTTGCAAAAGACTGATCTGGCGAGTGCCTCTATCGCCTTATTAATCCTGCATATCCTCTGGACAGAACACAACACGTTCAATACGTGCATGGTCAACTTTTTGGGTACTGTCTGGATTTGAGTCCTACAGTGCTGTCAATCACGACCACAAGGGTTTAGATGTATGCCCTTATAATGGGCTTATAGCTACAACAGTACTCGTAACATGCATCTGAACAAGTCCCTTTCCAGTACGTGTTACCTGCAATTTATCAAGTTAGACATCAATTATGTGATCGACTTTCACCCACAAACAAGTTAGAATATCACAAATATGTGCATGAATTTAGGAAGATACAAAATAGAAGAGAAGAGATGCTCAAATTTAAGTTTATCTTTATCTTATGGAAATGAAAATATTTTTCACTCCTCATATTAAATATATACATATATTCGTATGTACATATGTACATACATATATACATATTAGAACGAGAAAATCTGACTGTCCATAATCTTCCAAATCATTGTAACTATTCCGTTGACCCTCTACAGAATATTATTTTCGAGTAAGCTCAATTCTTCTATATATTGTATTGCACAGATTTAATACACACAAGAAAAGCAAAGGAAAGGAAAGATGGTATCTTGTGAAATATACTCCTGACCACATAAAAGAATAGTAAAAAAGATTAAACATGGGTGGTCAACAAATTAATAACGTAATTAATCAATCAATCAATCAATCAAAGTTTGAATATTTTAATATAAGCAGAAATAACTAATGATCTGTCATGATTAAATTCCAAGTCTAATATATAATTCCACACAGTATTCCGATCACATCGTATTCCTATATATATGAATAGTGATCATCTAATCAATTAATTACGAAAACCTTGCCCTCTGGATTGAGACCCTAACCCACAAGTGTACATATAATATAACTATATGCAGCTCCACATATATCGTCGATCGTGCACACAAAATGCACCGTACATGAGGTCCTATCTGCTCATTCTTTTGTCATCAGCTGGTTACGTACTTCCATATATAACTAAATTCATGTCTTATATCTTTGGGGCCTAGTGAGACATTGACCTGTGTCATGGAATTTGCTTACCATGCCTACACAATTCCATACAACACTGTCAAAGCGCCTCTGCAACTACAATGTTTATGTCGAGAAGCTAAGTGCAATATTTCGGCACGTAATTGATTTAAATTTGCATGCCAAAAATTATATATCCCACTCGATCAAATTGCATGTCACCCTTAGAAATGAATCACGAGCGAGTTAGCATGCATTCAGCAAAAACAATTAACTAGATATAAAAAAAATCATATTTACTAGAGATCTAAAACACATATTATGTGAGATGGAATACTTCAATATATACATATACATATATATATATATATATATATATATATATATATATAAAGATAGGCATATAGCATAGCATTAAATGGCATCTGTAATCTAACTCTTGTAATAAATATATGTCCTGACTTGCACAAATGGTAGTGAAAGTAATAGTTTGTTTCTTCTTCTTCTTCTTTTCTAATTGTTCGGTGCTCTCGACGGAACAAATTTGAAGTAGCGTGCCGTGGATGCCACGGCCACCAGAAACATATTCACCAAAAGATGTAGACTCCAAGTTTTCCGGGGTCATGTCTCTTTTTTTATGACAAGAAGACAGCATTTGGCCAAGTAGATGTTGTTTCCGCTATACGTTTGAACTCAAACTATTAACAACACTAACAAAGGCCATATTATGATTGAATTAGACTCGTCTGATGAGCAATTAACAACCAATAATAATAATAATAATAATAATAATAATAATAATAATAATAATAATAATAATAATAAACGTATGTTAGTAAGTTTAAAATTAAGTGTCAAGATATAGTAAACTTTCTTTGAAAACATGACATGCTATTTATCTGATCTGTTATTTGTTTATCTAACTTTTTTTGGAACAATACTTGTCTCTTTGAATTCTCTTTGCTCTTCCATTTGAGGGAAAAAAACAACAGTTACCCATAGTTTTTTCCTTTTTTTCAAGAAGAAGTGAGATCGAACATTAAGCATATATATGTCATCTAGGATTGCCTAGTTGTTCTTGAATCTTTAGGGCATTGATATGACTACAAAAACGGATCACTAAAGGTATTCTCTACACATGTGGATGAACTAATTTATTAAGTTATCGCCTCACATGTGACGGTGGGAGATAAGAGATAAATTAATTAAATGAGAGATGAAAAATGGACTTTTTACATGATCACACACCAATGATGTCAAATTCAATTCGATGAGGAATGAGGTGTCAAAAGCAATCATTGAAATTTGAGCGCGCCGCACAAATCATGATTGATGTGACAATTTTTCTCGCTATATATGATGGTAGTTTACTTTTTTCCGGCATAATATCGAAGAAAAAAAACTATATATGGTCCTGGCTAATTTGATCCTTTTTATCATTTATGAAAGCATTCATGCTTACTTCAGATAGTATTATTGATGAACATCAAATGCTCCATGATAACAACTAATTGGTGTTTCATCTCTATATCTCCTCTTGAGATAATTATAAGATAAACCTAAAAAATCGCGCGTGTGCGTGTGTGTGTGGGCACGCATGCGTGTGCACGTGCGTGTGTGTGTGCACAGCATAAATGGAATGTGTGCGCGCGCGCACGTGTGTGCGCAACATAAATGGATTCCAATTGTGTGTGTGTGTGTAAGTTTTTCTGATTGTTTTAGAAGAAATGAAACAAAAGATATACCCTCCACTGGCTAGCTCGTTCAATCTTCTTTTCATTCCTTCGCCAAACATACTTGATTGGTGCTTGTTGGCGGGACAGCATGCCGGTACCAAAAACCGATGCCTTACCACTTGGATAGTCCAGGCATAGTTCGTGAGTTCCCTCTTATTGTGAAAAATCTTCTTCCCCCCGCCCACTCCACCTCTCTTTACTTTGTACAGGGTATCTTGACTATTGATTGATCCTTGCTTATCAAGTATATTGACTAGAGGCATATTCGATCGGCATATAGCTCTCTCCTCTGCTTCGTCAATCCGCTTTTATTTTCGAGTCTTCTCGAATGAAAGAAAGTTCAAATATCTTTTGCCCTTATAGAGTAGCTCGCCCTTTGACGGCTTGGCTTTGCTATCGCTCCTATGTAGTGGTCGGCCTTAAAAGGAGCCTTCCTACCTTCATGCCTATGTTATGGAGGTCTGATTTGAACGACCAGGTACAGCATCACAGTAGTGCTTCTTTACCCCCTCTTTTCTGCCTTTTTTGCATTCCAATGCTCCGAACCGGGGTTACTGTGTGTGTGTGTGTGGGGGGGGGGTTGCATGCGTGCGTATGTGCGCAGCATAAATGGAATGTGTGTGTGCGCGTGTGCGCAGCATAAATGGATTCCAATTATACAATTAAAATTGAAACATAACAAGGTGAGTTATCTCATGAAGAAAATGACATGAAACTTAAGCAAGCTCTCATATGGTGCACATTTGGAGCATGTGTCGTCTCTAATGACCATTATCTCTACTGTGGAAAATATATTGGCCATGGTGAAGAGAGAAATTATAAGCCATGTGAGTACATGGCGTAGGTTTTTGTTGGAGTTGTGATGGTGAAGAGAACACAACAACTTCAACTTAAGAGTTTCTTCTTGAGAAGTTGCTATCTCACACACTTTGTATACAAAAGAGAAAAGCAATGCAAAAAGGGGTTGCCACTGTGACAACTCCATCCATATTAGGGTTGGCAAAAGTGCATGATGGTTGGTTGCATGTCCATTTCTCTATTAACTACAGCATTCATAACAGTCGTTTTCTTGCACATTGTGCTGGACCAATTGAGTTACTTCGTATAAGGCATACACAAAGCCTGCAAAACCTATATAAGATGGATCCAATGCTCTAAATGCTATTTTTCAGCTGGTGTGGTGAAATTCAATTTACAGGAGGTTTCTATATTGAGAAAAATGAGCGAGTAAAGTTTGCACAAAATGTAAGAACAAGGGTGTGGAATTTAATGAAATGCATTCAAATAAGGTAAAAAATGCATTATAACTGCCATATATTGGAATAGGAAGTCTGAGTTCACAAACAATGAACACTTGTGCCATGATATATAATAAGAAAATACCTCTAAAAATGACATAATGTAAATTAATTAGCAACTTCTTTATGAAGTCTGCAATTACAAAAAAAAAATTAACGGGAAGTGTGATAATTTAGTTAATGAATTAAGAATCATATATTTTATTATAAATGATTGAGATCGGCTAGACGTAATTAGTTAAAACGTGGTTCAACTAGAACACAATTATACTTCACAGCGTACAAAAAGAAATCATATATTTTTTATTCTCTTTAAATTAGTTGCTGTAGCTAGAAACACATATTTTAAAATAACAAATTTAGAAAGAAAGAAGCATAACTTATTGATCCTAGCTAATTTATCTCATTGGCAGAGTAAAAAGTAACCCAAGGGAAAGGGAGAGCAAAAACGACAAATCATTATTGATGCAAGTGCCGAATGTTCCCAATTTGTGTATAGGTATCCTGAGAATGGAACCTGAACTATCAGATTGGATGGCCCTGATTGGATCATGTTGTTGATTACAAAGGATCATTCTCAGCCTTGTATACACGACCTCTCCGAAAGGGTTGTTTCTCTGGTGATGTGGTTAAGCAATGTTTAAGGATAATTATCAATGCTTAATAATGAATGCATGCATTTCTAAATTACTTGATTTTTTTATTTTCTTTGATTAATAGTAATATTGTAAGAAAAAATAATATTAATTATTTCTCACTAACTATACATACCACATGCATATACACTTCAAAATCAATTGGTCATCTCGGCGCAATTGTGTAGCTAATCCATTTTTAGAGACCAAGTTTGGATGAAAGATATTTTCATAGAAACATGTTCAATCTTAAAGGAAAAAAAATCGTAAAGACATAGTTATATTTGCTATGCGAAAATGAACTTTTTAACCAAAAGCGGCCTAGTTGACACCTCAGAGAGAGAGAGAGAGAGAGAGAGAGAGAGAGAGAGAGAGAGAGAGAGAGAGAGAGAGAGAAAGAGAGGCAATCTTGACTGACTGTGATGCAAACATAATAAAGCTGAACTAGGAAAAGTTAAAAAAAGGCAATCATCTAATTAGTCGCCAGCTGCAAAGATGAATGAGACGATCGATCTCATATTACGCCGTCTTAGAAGCCATGCGAACAGGGGAAATTTTTTTGTATGATTTCTTTACCGAAGAAAAAAAATAAAGACGACAAACGTGGTATGATTTGTTTCACTGAATTGTGATCAATTAAACCTTGAATAATCTCAAATAAAATCATATAATATGGTAAATCAGAAATAAAGCTCTAGCTGTGCCTGCAATCAATACATACATATTGAGGCTACACATGTCAACTGTTATCACATCCATTTCTTTTGTGGTCCTTCCATCATAAACAAAAGCATGCGTAGTTACGTACACATACTGATACTACCGGATGAAAAAAAGCAAATGTAGTCATAAATACGGGAGAGAGATCGAGGACGACATAAGACCAAGACCAGTGTTTTTAAAATCGGACCGGATCGGCTGGTCCGACCGGTTCAATCGCGAATCGGTCGTCGGTCCGGTCTGGGTTGACATCAAAACCCATTTTTGAAAAAAACCTGAATGAACTGGTTCGACCCGGGCAAAACCGGGTTGAACCGGAAAATCGGTTCAAATCGGTTGTTTTCAAATCAATAAAATTTATTGTTATACGAAAAGAAATTATAAAATAAGGAAGGTATAATAATGATATAAATGTGAAAAAACTAGAAAGTATAAGATATTATGAAATAGAGTAAATTATGATGTGTGAAATAGAAAAGGAAATTAATTATAAGGAAATTATATTTCAAATTTGTGGGTAAAAATAAAGGTGAAAGGAAGATTAGAAAGTATAAAAATTAGGAAAATAATAATGAGAAAGTTAAATTTGAAATTAATGAATAAAAAAGGAAAGAAAATAAATATATAAAGAAAAAATATTTACAAAATTCTATAGAAAATATTTTAAAAATAAGAAAATTATTTCATTAAATTATTATAATAAATATATGCTTAAATTTTGCATGATTATTATTAGGACATGGGGTGAAAATTTCTTAATATTAATTAAAATACGAAATATGTATGGTTGACTATATGTAATGTCAAGATACTTTGTCATCCCTCTATTTATTTGTCGGAGTTCTAAGTTCTTGAATGAAAATAAGTTAAATATAATTCATAATTTTTGAAGTTAGATGATTTTAAAAAATATGCATATAATTAATTAGGAAAATGGAAACTTCTTTTTTTGTTCTACAGATGTTATTATGGATTATGTTTACAAGTAATTTAGGTGTGATCGATCCATGATTATTTACATGTAAAAATATGAAATATAAAGTTCTAAGTTCCAACCTTTTTTATTCTACATGTGTTATTTACATGTAAAAATAATTTATTTAATATTTTATATTTTAGGTGTAGTATAGTTTTTTTAAAAAAATCTAAATATTATTATTTTAATAAAAATCTGGTTCAATCTGATCGAACCCGATTGAACCGGTCAAACCATGACCCAGTTGCTTGATCGGTTCGATGTCCGGTCCGATTTTAAAAATATTGCATAAAACGGAAGGTGGTGGGATGCATAAATTTAACTGGTTTGACCTCCATTAATCTTCATATATGATTTTTCATAACGGCAATTAGTTTGAATACTAATCACTACTAGAAAAACGCTGATTACCGACGATCCGGACCGTCGGTAATCAGCCCTAAAACTGTCGGTAACGCAATTACCGACGGTTTTTCAGTCAGAATCGATCCGTCGGAAAAATGGTCGTCGCAAACGGATTTGCGACAGTTGAAAAAAATTCGTCGAAAATATCGACGGTTCTGACCGTCGGAACAGTCCCCGGCAGTTCGAACCGTCGAAAATTTCTGACGATTGCAACCGCCAGAAAATTCCCCGGCGGTTCAAACCGTCGAAATTTCCGACGGTTGCAACCGCCGGAAAAGGCCGGCGGTCCGAACCGTCGAAATTTCGGACAGTTGCAACCGCCGGAAAAGGCCGACGGTTCGAGCCGTCGCAACTTTTCGACGGTCGCAATTGTCGAAACTTTGGACGGGCGTCGCAATCGTCGATCTTTTGACGGTCGCAACCGTCGCAAATAATTTTTTAAATATAAAAAAAATTAGCGGCCGGATCGGGCCGCGGCCAGCTCCGGTCGCGGCCGATCCGGTCGCAAGGGCCGGATCCGAACGCCCGGCAGCCGGATCCGGCCGCTGGAGGTCGGATCCGGCCGCCTGGAGGTCGGATCCGGCAGTCTGGAGGCCGGATCCGGCCGACAGCGGCCTTTGGCCGGAGAGAGAGAGAGAGACACCGGCGCGGAGCAGGAGAGAGACGCCGGTGCGGGAGAGGATCGTCGGCGTCCAGCGCGGGAGGGTCGCCGGCGTCCGGCGTGGGAGAGGGTGCTCGCGGCCGGAAGAGAAAGAGAGGAGAGGAGGGAGAGAGAGAGGAGTGGAGGGAGGAGGGAGAGAGAGAGGAGTGGAGGAAGGAGGGAGATAGAGAAGAGGGAGGAGGAGGAATATATATAAAGGCAAAAAGGGAAAAGAAAGTGGGAAAAGGGAAAAAAAGCGGGATAACGAAATTTTAATTACCGACGGTTTCGGCCGTCGAAAATGTAAATATTAAATATTTTTATAATTACCGACGGTTGTGATCGTCGAAAATATATTTAGTTATATATAATGTTTATTTTTTATTTTATCGACGGTTTGAACCGTCGATAATCGTTACTGACGATCAAAACCATCGGTAATTGCGACGGTTTGGACCGTCGTTAGTTATATTAATAAAATACTCTTTATATGATATTATTATACATTTACCGACGGTTACAACCTTCGGAAATTGCGGCGGATTTTGCGACGGATGGATATCCGTAAGAAATATCGACGTTACTAATCGTCAAAAAATTAAATAATAATATAATAAATTATATAATTAATTTTTTTTATTTCCGACGGTCGTGACCGTCAGAAAATCCATTGAAAAATTTTAATAATAATATAAAAAATATATAATTTAATTTTTTATTTCCGACGATCGTTACTGTCGGAAAAGTTGTCGGAAATTACGACGGATGGATATCCGTCGGAAATATCGACGTTCCTAATCGTCAAAAAATTAAATAATAATATAAATTATTTCCGACGGTCATAACCGTCGAAAAATCCATCGGAAACGGAACCGTCGAAAAATTCGTCGCAAATTGCGACGGATTTAGAACCGTCGGAAATTATTCGTCGGAAAATCACGATTTTCTTGTAGTGAATTACGAGCCTAATATATCACTTTTGTTTGCTAGTTATATGAGTAAGTTGAAATGTTTAATTTGTTTTTGTTATTAGTTTTAAGCCATGCATGTACCATAATCTAATGACTAAGGCATATGTGGAAATTAATGACAGCACATACATTAAAGAATATTATTACGCCCGATCGATGATTCCGATATTGGTCATGAAATTCCCAACTTCACAATTCGTGCAATGTATATGCAATTATTTTGATTATCATATGCTAAAAGTAAACAAAGATATTATCATATATATGAACAAAAACAATAGAAAAAACTTTGTATGGCGAGGGGCACCAACGTGGTTGATGAGAAGACCGCGATGTATGCACCCGTCGGCCATCGAGCCACGACAACCTCATCCGCCATGGTTACCACGTGTCCCTTTCTCACACCTCACGTTTCCTATGTCCATCACTCTCACTCTCACTCTCACTCTCTCTCTCTCTCTATATATATCTATATATATATATATATATTATGTATACCTCATGTGACAGTTCCGGCGCTACTTGTACTACCACTGCGGTCCACTATCCACCTCCTTGGGAAGTCACACTGGGGGCCAAGAAGACGTTGCTTCTGTCACAGCAAAGCTAGCAAGACGTACGTACTTCTCCCGGCCGGCCAGTCACTTGGTCATCATTACATACCGCGAGCGAGGAGAGAGAGAGATGGGGAGAGCTCCTTGCTGTGAAAAGGTTGGGTTGAAGAAGGGGAGGTGGACTCAGGAGGAGGATGACATCCTAGTCCAGTACATTACTGCCAATGGTGAAGGTTCTTGGAGATCACTCCCAAAGAATGCAGGTAATTAGCCCTAGCTAATTAATATGTAAATATTTCATGCATAGGTATTACATATAACCACATATTGAAGATATAAAAAACAATAATATTGTTTTGAATTAATTAACAAAAAATGAAATTGTGATGATTGTTTTTTAGGGTTGCTGAGATGTGGGAAGAGTTGTAGGCTGAGGTGGATAAACTACCTGAGAGCGGACGTGAAGAGGGGCAACATTACCAAAGAGGAGGAGGAGGTCATCGTCAAGATGCATGCCTCCATTGGCAACAGGTAGCAGAGATTCATTTCTGGTCTCAGATTCTGTATATATTAATCTGCATGCGTGGTTTAATTAACTATTAAAACGTTATGATAATTTTTGATGAAAAAATTAAAGTAGCAAAGAATACTTAGGGAATCAATCCCTGTGAATTGATCAATTAGTCTCAAAAATAAAAATAAACTTTAAGGCATAAATATTTTCACCCTTCCTTTTTTTTTCTTCCTCTAGATCTCCAAGTCAGAAAATGCATTTTTTTTTTAATTTTTCTTTACGTGATGCATCTGTCAAATGTACACGTACGCGTAATCTCGCAGAAGCATGGTGATCACAAGTTTACGTGGACGCCGTATGGATTTTGTCATCGTATATTGACGCATCTCTGAAATTTAACAAATATATCACAAAATCATTTAATTAAAAAAGACAAAAAAATCGCTTTGCCCGGTAAAAGAAGGAAACATGTTATATAATTTCGACCACAATAACTGATTTCGTATGTCTCAATCTTTGGACATATTTTTACGGATGAATACTTCTTTAATTGTATACAAATTGGTCATTCTTTTCTCTTTAGTTTAATGCATGCTAATTATTATAAGCATATATGAAGGAAATTTGTATCCAAAAGTTATGTATTCCTATTGTTATTCCCACGTGCATCTATCTATTTTTGTATTATGTATATGGGCTAAATACTTGTTTGAATTTAAAAGATACTATGGAGATTCAATGTTAGAACTTGACCTAGAACATTAATTACTAATTCTTTATATTTAATTTTCTTTTCGAATAGAAGTTTTAGCTTTGATGCGAAGATATGGATTTTAATATATAGATATTGTTGGTGCACTATATATTTCCGGAGCCCAATATTAGAAATATGTAATATAGATTAATTACTTATTAGAGCGGTGCCTCGTGGAATTAATATTTCTATATTTATTGGGTCAACTAAGTAACGTTGGCATTTATAACCTCCACATGCATATAGTGGACTGGACGTCAATAAGGATGGCAAAGTGGGGGGGGGGGGGGGGGGGGGGGGGGGGGGGGGGGGGCTCGCAGTGCAGACAAGTTTCCTTAAATGTGGGAGGTTGAGGGCCCCTTTACAATTTTGTCCTGAAACAATCAAATAAATAATTACACCAGACTCTCACTTTATTACACTCATCAATCTCGAAGAAAAATGAGGAAAATAATTAATATAACTACACCCCATTATAATAAGAGAAATAACTTATGTTTAGATATAGTAACTGTATGGAAAAAAAAACGTCATCTTCCCATTGCATTAAATTAGATATTTTTTAAAAAAAAAATGCAAAAGGCACTACAAGTAAGAAGCAATCCTTGTGAACTAAGAAATTGCATTTTCATTTAAACATGCAACATGCTACAAAGCTATAAATCGTTATTTCATAATATTATCATATAATGAATTTATATTGTAATATTAATCTATAATTAATTAATTATTATATATATTAACTATTTTCTTAGACTATTAATTTAAGTGGCAAAGGCACTAAGAATTACTTATGAACTTTGACAGTCTTGATTATAGGGACAGTGACATTTTTCTTCTCGGGTAAAAAAAATGACATCTTTTAATTTATGTCATATTCTAATAATTTCTGCATGTAATTAGCACTCGACGCAGGAATCATGACGTGCCCAAATCATTGCGTTAATTGCAGGTGGTCAGTAATCGCCGGCCATCTCCCGGGTAGAACGGACAACGAGATAAAGAACTACTGGAACTCCCATCTCAGCAGAAAAGTTCACAGCTTCAAGCGCCTAGCGGGCGGCGAGCCCACCGCCGTCGACCTCAGCAAGCTTCCCGGCGGCGGCAAGTGCAGGGGCGCTGGCAGGACCAGTAGGTCCGCCATGAAGAAGAACAGCAGCAGCGAACCGGTGATGCTCATTAGGAGAGAGAGGCCGCTGCACGAGAAAGAGGCGGTCGGCGGCGGCGGTCCACCGGCTTCAGCGTCGACCACGCAGAGCGACGAGGGGCACAGCGTGGTTCTGGACCCTGAACAGAATCAAGCCAACAGCAGCGTGACCTTCGAAGGCCTCAGCGACGGGGCCGTGGACCCCAACGAGGAGATGGTGAGTGCACTTTTGTTCGAGGGTGCTCCAATGGAGGAGGCGGAGGCGGCCATGGACTGTGGCATCGGCGGGGGGTATAGATACCGGAGTGGGATAGTGAGCTCTTGTAGGGGAGATCAGGATGGGGAGAGAGAGAATGGGCTCAATACCAATAACACGGTTGGCGGAGTGGGCACCAGAAGTACTGATCAGGAGGAGGTCGCAGGATGTGCGGGCGATGCAGACGCCATTAATCTGTTGGACTGGGACATGGAGGTGAAGCTGTGGGATGAAGCGGCAGGTGAGATGTGGTCATGGTTGTGGGACGGTGGCGAGGATGGAGGGAGCAATCCGGGGCTGCCGCAGGGGACAACGGAGGAGGTGTGCCAACACCACGGTTGCCATCAAGAGCTAGACGCTGGTTGTGATCTACTGCTTAATTGGAATATTGCTTCGGATCATTTTTTGATGTAGTATTTCTTTTTTTGTTTCTTTTGTTCTTTGTGATTATTTTTTTGTCCAGAGTACATGCACATCCATACAGTAGATAGATAAGGCTTTTTGTAGAATAAGGTACTAGTTGCATTAACTTTATCAAATACTTCTTTCATCTTTACTTAATTTAAGGGTAAATTTCGTCCTCCAACTTTATCTTTTTTTCAATCATATCCTGCAAATTTATTTTGTAACTAGAATTCCCTCCAACTATTAATTCATACTCTTTCGACTGGGTATAGCCCATTACTGCATTTAGCTTATGTGAAATTATTATTTAAACATAAAATAGATATTAAATAATGAAATAATATAATAATAATAATTAATTACTTGTTAAAAAATAATTTTATAAAAAGAGGGGGCTTGGCCCCCTTCCTTCTTTCTATGACCGCTCGAGCGCCGATGCTCAGACGACTAGAGGGAGAAGGGGACGATGCCCCTCCCCTTTACTATGCGCCCCTCCTCCACCCTCTTGTCCCCATCCCTTTCACAGTGAAGATGATGATGACAAAGATCACCATGCGAGCCATGGAGCTGCAGGTGCTCGACGACATCATAGAGCGGCTCGGGGGGGGGGGGGGGGGGGGGGGGGGGGGGGGGGAGGGGGGGTGGAGGGGGGGGTCACACCCCACTCTGTGACTAAGTCCTAATTTTAACTATTACCTTCTTAAATTATATTTAGCAATTCTATAAATAAAATCAGCAAAATCTCCTCCCTTATTTTGTGTTATTTGCCAATACATACAAAGGATGCATATATATATATATATATATCAAAGTTTAAATAAACAATTATAAGATATATCATTCACATATTATTATTATTATATTTTTTTCACTAACCACCTCACATATAACCCCCCACAGGATCAAGTTTTATACAATCTTACAAAAAATTTTCTCACCAACTTAATTGAAACAAAAATGGGTACTGTGAACAACAATCATTTGCTCAGTGAGTGGAATAAAAGTGCAATATAGGGGAACAATACGAGTTCATATAACATTTAAATAATCATATTTCTTTCATATGAGAAAATATTTAAAGCATAACTCATATCACATAACTTTCCAAATCATATGAACTTTTACATAAATACAAATTATTCAAAATATCATCATATTCACAATTAAACTCCACACATGTGTCATTGCACATACTCATCATGGGTCAATACGTATCCCTCTATGATCATGTGTCATACAGTTAAGCAGAGATTCATAATCAAGAGTATCAGACACTACAAGAAAACAAGGCTTCTGTGACGTAAAATATCATCACAAAAAATAAAGTTTCTGTCACTGATAGTTTTCTGTGACAAGTTAGTGATGAACCATTTTCGTCACTGAATTTTGACCCACAGATAGTCTTGTGACGAAATGACTTCCATCACAAAAGTATTTATGATGGTTCATTCCATCACAATATTAAAAAGACACCGTCACAAAATTATAAATAAATAAAATAAAAAAGAGAATAATCCGTCAAAATTGTGACAATTTTGTAATAGACTTTTGATGAAATACTTTGTGATGGCTACTTATTGTGATAAATATATGACGGATTTATCATAATGATTTGTGATAATATTGTGACGAAAATTATTGTGACAGATTTGTGATGAATATTTTTTGAAATTTGTGACGGAAATATGACAAATCTTCATAACAATTCAACAATTCAGTGTAATTATGATGTGATAAATTTGTGATGAAAAAAATAATATACTTGTGACAATGTTGTGATGAAATATGACTTATTTGTGAAAAATTTATTTTGAAAGATTGTATTAATTTTGCAATAATAATTTTGATTAAATATCAGTCTAAATAATAAATAATACATATGTTAAATATTTTCACATATTATCATATGAAAAATTTTCTAAAACATATATACTAATGATCATTTTGCTCGAATATATATAGTTCAAAGCATTAATTATGCTTTAAAAGATGCAAAAAAAAATATTCACTACAAAAGTTTTTGTTATTCAAAGATAACATGAAACTTGCTATCCAAATAGTGTAAAATATGCTCTCTACCTTACAACACGATCTTAACATTCAAATACTTTGCTCATGCAAAATGTGAAATAATATAGCAAGGAGAAAACTTCATTGCTTGATCATCGTTGTGACGTCTCCATACAAAATAGATAAAACCTATAATGAAATATATGTTCAAAAGAAAAGTTAATATGAATAGTTAAAATGAAAAAAAAAACAAACTATAAAAGACATTTATAAAAGAATTTATAAATA
Source organism: Pontederia crassipes (assembly GCA_030549335.1). Taxonomy (NCBI): domain Eukaryota; kingdom Viridiplantae; phylum Streptophyta; class Magnoliopsida; order Commelinales; family Pontederiaceae; genus Pontederia; species Pontederia crassipes. Next base: position 11,614,388 of record CM060195.1, on the reverse strand, counting down.
CATCACATTAATAAAGTAAAATTTATAACCTTAAGAAGATTATTGACTATAATCATTTGCAACACAATCATGCAGATACATTCTTCCATATCAGCATTTGCCTTTTGACGGCGTTCATATAACTCTTGTTGCAAATGATTGTCACTTACCACATTCGATGAAAAGTTACAAACACACTATGATGTGCCAAATCCATATACACGTGCTTTCGTCGAAGCTCCTACTGCATCCATTCATAAAGATGGATCAAGTCCTCGATGATCCATACATGTTACTTAGGGATGCACAATAGTCCTCCTGAATTGAGCAAATAGATTCATCACATGCGCATGATTTTTATGAATTTAATACATAAATTCATAATACATACATATATGTGGGTGCGCACACACATATATATAACAAGAAACATTTAAAAAATTACAAGCACGCATTGTAAGAATTTTTAAAAACTTCACAAAACTTTTTTTATTTTTCATCAACATATTCACCGGTAGTTCCCTATCACGACGACAATGCTCAAATACTTCATATTCGGTTGGCCCTCTGCCTAACTTTTGTGCCTATAACCAAAATAATGAAAAAAAATGTTAAAGTTAAAAAAAAAGATGACTAGTTGAAGAAAAATGAACATTAAAGAAGTATTTTAATGTATAAGTCTTATGCAATGTTTTGTCATTGATATAAAACCAATAGTGTTCTTCGTGATTCCATCATCTTTCTTAGTAAGACGATTTTGTTTCGCAGCTTCAAATTAATGTTGCCACTCATCTGCTATCCACAAATCAACCATACCATTCCACTCATATGCTATTCACATAAAAGATGAATAAGACAATGTTGTAGAAATTTAAATTACCAAGAAATAAAATATAAAATACATAACATGAATATCAATTGGAAATGATGAGAAATAGAGATATAGTGACATTCTTTTAAATAAATATTATAATTTGCAAATCCAATACTCGACTTACTAAATAAATATATATTTATATGTCAAGCAAATCATCCACGTTGGAATAAATAATAATGAATTTATAAAAAAAAATACGAGAAACATATATTAAATAAAGTAAGAAACAATTACAATTTAATGGAAACATATAGTAAATAAGATTTTTATACAATTAACACAACTTCAATAACAAATAATAAAAATGTTAAGAGTTAATGAAAGAAGTACTAGCACTAACCCAACATAGGGACCGTGCACCCTTTAGCTTTGAAGTTAAACTCTTTGAAACCTTAGTCCTATAATTTTAGTATTGATATTAATTAATTGTTTCTAGCATAAGTTATTAAAATTCTAAGGCAATAAAATTATTCTAGTCTTCAAATTACACTAGCCACCTAGCACAATAAGTTGCAAACTCCTCTTTGCATGTTTTTTTTTCTCCATGTTACATGACGACAGGACTCCAGTTTTCGTTCTTGCGTGATTCACTGATTTGGCAAACATCTGCCTTGCACAGGACACCGCCGGTGATCTCTACGGTCTCCGGCGATGCCTGTGTCAGGCCTCCACGCGCAGAGCGCCTCCAGCGACGCCCCTGTGCGTGCAGAGACCTTGCCAAGCCCCTTGTGCGCACGCAGGGCACCTCCGACGATGGCCCCTGGGTGCCTCCAGCGACGACCCCTACGCGTGCAAGGACCTTACCACGCGCCCTGCGTGCGTGCTGCATGCGCCGCCAAGGGTCTCGGTGATGCCCTACGCCGCAGGTGACCTTGCAGTCACCGGTGACGCCATGCGCGTGCACAGGGTCGTCTCATGCCCTAGGGGCATGCAGAGCGCTATCGACGATCCCTGGTGGTACCGCCGATGCCCTGTGCGGGTGCAGAGGCATGAGACAACGCAGGGGTCACCGGCGGCGTCTTGCGCGTGCAGGGGCCCTGCCAAAACATCCTTGGTGCACGCAGGGCACCGCCGGCGACCCCTACAGCACCATGTGCCCATCCAGGCGTCGTCTCATGCCCCTAGGCGCGCAGGGCGCCGCCGGCGCCCCCTACGATCGCCGGTGGTGTCCCATGCGTGTGCAGGTCTTGACGTGACCCATGCGTGCGTGCAGGGTGCCGCCAGGGATCGCCGGCAGCGCCCTATTTGCGCACAGGGCGCTTGGCAAGGTCCCAGCATGCGCAGGGGCCATCGCTGCGTGCATAGGAGCCTGACACGGGCGCCGTTCCTGCATGTGCAAACACGGCTGATCTCTGTTTGCCAAAACACGCAAGATCAAAAGAAAAATTGGAGGCGTCATGTAACATGGAGGAAAAAAATGCCCTTGTGCGACATGAAGTAAAGGATGAAAGAAAATACCTTTGAATGAAGTTTGACTGCTCAACCCTAAGCAAAATCTGTAATATAAAAAGTTGATTTGTTTAGTTATTTTAGATGAATATGATAGAAGAAGAAGAGAGGGAAATTTTTGTTTACCAAAATCTCTTTTTTTTCATACGTGAGATAGGAAATGTTTTTACCTAAATGTCTTTAGGGTTTCTTTTTTATTTTGGCTCCACAAATTATAAAGATGGAGGGAAAATAATATTGTGACAAAATTTGTGACCGTCGAGTAAAAATTAACTTATTTGTGATAAAAGTGTGACAAAATTAATTGTGACAATTTATACTCCATCACTTTTAGATCACTTATCGTATTAGTTAAATATACTATCACAAATCCATCATATGATTATGACAGACTTGTTATGAATAGTATTGTGACCATTATTTTCATCACAAGTTGATCATTAAGTATCAAATAAACTTATGGTCACAAATCCATCATAAATCCATCATACGTTATGACAGAATTTTATCGTCACAAATAACCTGTCACAGAAACTAAGTTTTCTTGTAGTGAGATACGCAGAGTAAATCATGGGTTAATACGTATCTCAATTATGATTGTGTGCCACCCAATCATGATTCTTAGATACGCAGAGCAAATAATGGGTCAATACGTGCACGCAGAGCAGCCCCCAAAGGGCAAAGACATCCGATATACGCCTCAAGGGCTTCATGCATATCGAATGCGGTCCCAAAGACCTTTTTCAAATAACATGGCTAATGAACACATGAAGTTTAATAATATCAAAATACACATGTCATAATCACATATCATTATCAAGTAAAACTTATTTTCACTTCACAAGCATTGTTCCCTGAAAACATTTTTGTATAAGATATTACTCAATCTCATATGAAATCCTTGAAATATATCATAAATACTTTTCATAGCTCAAGATATGTTTCAATAATAACAATAATAATTTTTGCTTGTGTTAATACCATAAATAAAAGAACTAATATATAACATTTTGCTATGTTGTAAATTTACCCACTCACCTTGCTTTATGTTTTCAAAGAGGTTTACTAGATTTTTCTCCTTTCACTTGTAACTTGTTGGTTTCCTACAAGCAATGATGCTATTTTATTTTTCAATTACTAATAATAACAATATGCAATGCATGCTCATGCATGAACACTTATTCACCTTAAAATGCATATAATCCTTTCTAATATTAATGTGTAATTTTAGTGTTTATGTTCATATGCTACTTCAAACTCTCAACTATTCAATTTTCCAAAGTTTAACTAGGTGTTGTCTTAGGATTTCAGACTGAGTACTTGTCAATGAATAATTCATAACTTCTTAACCACAATGACAAATCTCATGATTATGGATAAATTAGAAACTACACTTACTAAGGTTTCCATCCCCCAAATATCATTAACTAAGTCCAAGTGAGTAATTCAAAACATCCCATGAAATTTGACCTAGGGTTTATGTCCTGGAAGACTGTGTGTTACTGAATGGTTAATTTATATTTTTAACAATACTTATTAATTTGACAAGATCCTAATTTTACTAGAATCTAGACGTAAGTAGTGTTTAGAAATAAAATTTGTAGAATTTAACTCCTTGTATGACCTTGTAACAAAAATAGTTAATTTGGGTCGTGATCTGTCCATGTCTTGGAATCTCACAGAAGCCTCACTATGAAATGAAAAATTTATTTCTCCCAAAATACAAGTTCAAATAGGATTATTCCACTTCTCACCAAACTCTTGGAATGTCTAATTAATCATATCCAAATTCCAAACCCTAATTCGTTATATTAGAACCGTGCCCTAATTCACAAGTTGAACATGTATCAGACTCGGGACAGGATGAGTGACCAGCGAAGTTAAGTACATAACTTTCTCTATAAAAGTCATTTTTAGATGATTCCAGAGGCCATTAAATCTAACTTCGAATGAATTAACCATACAAAATTTCATAATTTATGGTATGGTAATAATGAATGAAATATCCTCTCAATCAGAAGAATAATTTTTGGATCGAAACCTCACCTTGGACAGCCTATGTTGTCGATTTTCCCTAGGTCGTTTCGCTCGAGTTCTTCCTCTGGAAATATTTGGTCCGTCAAAGGATAGAGTTAAGTTGTCTATATATTTTTCTCAGAATTTTGGGACATCATATGGCAGTTTGGAAAAATATCCATCTAAGCAGTTGTTCATCTATCTGCTTCAGCTGCTTAGAACTTAAGTGATGACCAATCATATTTTTTTGTCATAACTAAGTATTTTAATCCTAATTAAGCTTACTTAATCCTATTTAAACATATATATTATAATATTTAGAAATTTTACAATTTATTTCTATTGAACTTATGTAATTACTTTTGTAAAATTTATCGACAGTTAAGTAATCATTATGCTCTAATCGGAATATTAATTACTATACACAAATATCACTAAATGAACATCCAAAATAACTTAATATGTTAATTAAATGCATGATTATGCAGAAATGACGTTTGTAGAGCACGTCCGTGACAGGGTGCCTGTGGCATGGGGCAGTAGGTACAACTCTCGGAGTCGGAGATTTGATAGTTCTGCATCGACGCCAAGGTCTTTCTCTGTTTTGGTGCGCATTTGAATGCGGTCAAAGCTATTTTTGTCTCGATTTCATAGAAAAGATTGCCATAATTGACAGTTACATGCCGCCGATAGTTGCTTTGTTTGCCGTCGACAGATACTGACGATGTCGTTGCTGCCATAGTTGACAGATCCAATAGATTAAAAACCTCAAATTTGTAATACCCCAAAAAATTAAATGGACAGAAATGCCCTTACATTGAGGGGCAAATACTTAGAAAATTAAAATTGACAAAAATTCCCTTACATTGAGGGGGCAAATTACGTCTTTTGGGCAAAATAGAAAAAAATATAAAAGGCAAAAAACTCTAATTAATTAATGGACTAAAACACCCTTTAAAGAGAGAGCATCTTTAGGGTAGTTTAGACAAAAAGTAAAAGTAGACTAAAATATCCCTAAAAATGAGAGTAGTTGGAGGGTAATCTCGTCCTTCTAAACATATGCCAAATTTATAAGCACAAAACCCTCATTCCATCTCTCATCTCCTTCTTTCCCTAAACCAACTAGCAAAGCCTCTCTTCCTCGTTCTCTTCTCCACAACAAAGCTAGGGTTTTAAACTTGTTTCTTCATCCATGGTGGACCTCTTTAAGGGAGAATAGGAGGAGGTCAAAGTACACTAGAGGAATGGAAATTAAGAAGGCCCAGAGGATCCTAAATGAAGATGGAATAAGAAGAAGATGGATAAAAAAAGGGTTTTGGACAAAACCCTAAGTATGTAAGGGTGAACCCTTTTCTAACCCATCTAACCCATGAATTAGAAGTCTTGACTTATGGATTTGATTAATGTTGCATGAATAGATTGTTTATTAGATGCATAGTCCTCAATGATTCCTATTTTTATCGAAATATAGGATTTCAAAGTTTAGATAAAAATATTAGATCTTATTCAATGATTATTAGATCTTATATTTTGATCCTGCGTGCGATCAGTCAACCAGTTTATCAAAATATAGGATTTCAAAGTTATAATTCAATGATTCTTATATCAATTGTTCATTAGTTGATATAATTCTATTCCATGTCATGTTTTATTGATATGATTTCCATGCTATGGATTGACTTAGCTAGAATCTGACTTTGCATGCTGTCGTAAGATTAAAATGAATCATTGTACTAAATTGGAATATTGAGAATTTACTTGATCATTGTTGGATGGATATTTATCATTGCTTGTGCCCACGTAAAAAGGGTAATGGAAATGACATGCCCATGGGGGTGTCATTTGGGCCAATGGCGCAATGACAACCAAGTACCACAACGTATGGAATGGCTCTCTAAAGATTGTTTGATAACTCATCAAGATAATTGATTAAGTGGCAATAACATATTGTTTTGTGAGATATTGCGCATTAAATGAATGAATGCAGTTGGATGTTCTTAGTTATTATGGATATTGATAATTGGGCATTAAATGGTATTGATGTAATGGATATATGGAATTGAGAATTGACTTTCATGGTTTATTTTGTGATCTTTACTGTTTATTGATTATCATTTTAATCGAAATATTTTTATGGATTGTTGAGTTGTTTATTTTTATGACCCTTATATACAACTAATGTGAGGTGGGCCTCCTCTGCATTCAGTTTTGTACAGGTATGAAAGAGTAGAATGAAGCCGGTGGCGAGCTCATGTTGGGCAATAATATGTCATAGTATTTATGGGTCATGTATTACTCGTTCTATAGGTCTTATTATGGATTATGTTAGAGTTGGACTTATTTGTAGACTTCAAGTCGTTTCATGTATTTGGGCTATCCACGAGCTATACTTTAATGTTATTGGGCTTAGTGCGGTCCATTATGTTTTATCACTTTCACTATGTTTTTATATAAGTTAGTTTTAAAGATTTTATCGTCTTCTGTTGTTTAATCTCATTGTGGTTCATTGACATGGTGTCAGATATTGCATTGTCCACCATGTAATACACTCTGGGATCTGCTTGCGACACGTGTCGTAGAGCTAATTTCGGAAGCGTTACAAAATCCATCAAAACGATCCCTACATTATTTGGCTTTGTGAAAAAATGGAAGAAGACAATGCGAAGCGAAGAAAAGGTAAATAGAAAAGGAGAGCCAATTTATATTACACGAGAGAGTGAGATGGGTTCGGTTGGGGAGGGGGTGACTGGTTGCATCTCCTTGTCGCCGGCCAAAGGAGATTCGCCCGTGCACTTGCTCATCAATAGTGATGAGTTCAGCCACTCCTTGGAGGCAACGCAACACAAGGGCAGATACCGCCGGCCATCGGTGAGAGAGGGGGCACCCCCTCCCCCTCTCCTTCTGGTCGTCGACGAGGCTGCTAAAGCGAGGGGGGTTACCCCCTCTATTATTTTATTTATTTATTTATTTATTATATTATTATTTATATTTATTGTATTAGAATGTTAGAGTGGAAATTTTTTCACGTCAAATAACAATACATGTGGAGAAGAGAGAAACATCACGTGTGACTGTCACGTAGACCACATAATCAGGAAATGGGTGATCGTAGGTAAAAAGACAGCTAATGAAATAAGTTAATAGTTGGAAGGAAGTTTAGTTATAAAGTAGAGCTAGATGATAGAATAGGGAAAGTGAGTAAAATTGGAAGGGATATAGTGAAATTTACCCTTAGTTTAAAGCAAAAGACAACATGATTAACTAGGCATGGGGCACCTGAAAAATTTTAAACACTTTTTTATGTGATGACATTATTTTTTAAAAAAGTCTTTTAATAGGTACATCCATTAATTTCATTGACATTTTTCATCTTTACTTGATTGAAAGCATAGAGCAACATTATTATGACTAGGCATTGGGGCTCATAGGAAATTGACATTAATTCACGATAAATCTCGGTCATCATAAACTGAAATACTTTTATTTCTTTATCTTTCGTGAGTACATCCGTTTAGTTGGTAATGTCCCTTAAATTAAATCTTACCAACGACGATTTGAAAACGTTGCATATGTCATTTCATACTTCCCTTCCGCAGGAGAAAAAAAGATTAAAAGTTAAAGTGTAAGCAGAGCCAAACGGTTGTTTAGTCTAAAAATCCACCCAACAATATTTCTCCCATCGATTTAGAAAAAAATATCCTAAAATTATTTAGAAAAAATAAAACGCATTCTCCACTGCACCATTTTTTTAGAACCCTATGTTAATACTATAATATTTTTAGAATTTAACATAGATACATTTAATATTATATGTGGAATATTAAAAACTTGATATTAAGCTTTCAAATACTTTATTTATATTACTTCATTACAGACAATAATTTTGTAGGTAATATTCTTCCTTTCTAGGTGTGCTCTTAATTTAAGTGGTCAGTTTCGAATTACTAAAAATCATCCTATATTCTGACCGGTCTCCTTTTTCTAAGGGTGAAAGTAGTTGGATTTAAAAAAACTAACAGTTATTTTTCGAGTTAATTTTTAAAATTTTAAAAAATGATCCTAAATTTTGAAAAAATAAAAATCATCCTCTAGCGAAATAATTTTTTTGGATGATTTTTTCAGCTTCTTACTTTTATATAATTATATTTTAAATATATACTTAATAACTTAAAATTAATATAACAATATTTAATTCTATTTTAAATATAAAATATACTACTAAAATTTTAAAGTTATTAAATGATAGTTTTTGCGATAGAAAAGTATGAAATTTTATAGAAAAAATATTATATCTATAATAAAAGAATTAATAGCATATGTATTAATTATATAAATAAATATCATAAATAAAAAAAGAGCTCCATGGCCTCTATGGTTTTTTCAGGTGGGCCCTAATTTTAGCGGGTGTATTTTAATTTATTAAAAATTATCCTAAATAATATTTGGATCCCTATTTTTTTTATTTTTTCGGTTAGATTTTTTCGGGTCGGATAAATTTTTCGGATTGATTGAGTTTTTTTTTACACCCCTACCTTCTTCAACTTTTATGCAGTCTATTTTTTTTTTTTTTGGTTAGATAATTTTTGGGTTTGTCCGACTTTTCGTATACCCTAAATAAATTGTACGAAAATGGAAGGTGCTATTTAGGAATGAAAAGTACGAAAATGTGACTATAAAGACTTTTTTAAAAAAGAAAGTTTGCTCTTTCTATGTGTGTGTACTTAGTAATATAAAAATATGAGAGAGCACATTAGACCAACAAGTCATCTTCTTTTTCCAACTCAAATTAACCCAATAAGATCTTGCACTTCTTTTGGGCAGTGACGAGGATGGACCACTTTTAGTTTTCCATCTCTAATGTTGGAAATCGACACCACAAAATCATGCATGATTAATCTTTCAAAGTAATTTTTTGAATTTTTTTCCTGTGGACATTCTCATTTTCCCAACTCCAGCTGTAATATTCTGAAAAAAATAAAATAAAAGTAAAATAAAATAAAAAGAAAACAAATAAAAGAAACCAAAGACAACAAGAAGAGAATAGCCCAAAAGCCCAACACTCTGAGTAATTTAGGTTACCTATTTAACCTCACTTCCCTCCCCAAAATCCCAGGCGGCCAGCACATTAACCCCTCCCTTCCACCCAATCATCTTCTCTCATGCTCTTTAAGCAGCGGCAGCAGTAGCAAAGAGCCTCACCATTAGTAGGTGGCCTCCTTTAATCACTCTCTCTCCTTCCATCAGGTCACGCACCCCAAGCTCCCATTTTCTCCAATATTCTCTCAGCTCTCCTCAATCTCTCACTACAAAAAAAAAACGGACAAAAGACATTAGTCCCTAAAATTTTAGTTTTGGTCTCTAATACTTTTTAGAATCAAAATAATTTTGATCCCCCATGATCCCTACAAGTTGGTCATTAAAAGTTGCTAGTGACTAAAATTTTTCCATTAGTCTTAAAAAGGATGATCTTTTAATGATCAAAACTTTGATCCCTAAAGTACATACTTTTAAAACTAAACTATTTGGTCCCAAAGCACATATTTCTACTTATCAACATGCTTAGTCCCTAAAATTGCATACTTTTAAACACTAATATTTTGGTTCCTAAAAATTTAAATAGAAATCAAAATAATTATCGTTAAAAGATGTATACATGAAGTTTATATTACAAAGTGAGGCTTACATCTAATGAGATTTATAAAAGTTTACATCTAAATCATGCAGTGAGTACAAAAAAAAACTAAATAACAAAAGAACATCAAAGTATTTCACAAACAAATATAAAGTATAAACAATTATAATGAAAATAAAAGAAACAATTATAAAATGGTCAAGTATCATGAGTTAAGAAATTCTAACATGCTAGCATGAGTAAAATTATTAATCAACATGTTTCTACCATAAAGTCAATTACAAAATTATCTTGAAGTTGCTTATAGTCAAATATCAAGCAACACTTTCTTCTACATCATCTGGAGGTTGTTGTCCCTTCATTAAATTTTGGATTAGCCATTCAATCTTCCTATCTTGAAGGGCTAACTTTTTATCCTAAGATGCTAATAACTTCTTGGTGTTAGCTAATTCATTCCTAGTATTAGTTAATTCAACTTTGGTGAAAGCCAGTTCTTCCCTTTGTTATAGTTAGCACCTCCTCCAAGTGAATATATCTTCTCTCTGCTACGGTTCCTTCACGACGAGGTGGTTTAGGACCTCACCCATATCTAAGTACATAACCAGATCTTGTACCAGGAACTTGAGCACATATTTGATCATCACTAAGTGAATGTGTTCCTTCAACTTCCATATCCATTTGGAGAGATATCATTCTTTCCTACAACCGTAAAAATATAATTAATCAATGAACATAATATGAAAGAAATATAAATGCTACGAAGACAATGTAAGATATTAATTTTCTCACATAATTCTCTTTAGCCTCCTCGTGCACCCATCCTTTATGTCCATGATATGCATGTTTGTAAAGTTCAACATGATCACAATTCTGCAACTACAAAATCAAATAAAAAAATTTATATTAAGAATATATATTATATTTAGACATGCCAAAATAAACTATATTACAAGAGTACCAATTTTTCTTGGGCTGCCACAAATGTCTGACTACCCCTTGTGTGAACAAATTTTAATTTTTTCCTATTTTCAGTCCCTGCCTTTGCTCGTACCTAAAATTACAAATTAAAAAATACATTTTAAATAAAAAATACACGGAAAGTTGACAGACTTCAATATCAGTAGCAATATTCTTTAAGTAAAGGTGCATTAATGTAATGTGCACATTATAAAATAAGTGAACCAGGACAAGATGATATTGATGAAACATGCCTGTGTTTTGGGGAAAAAAAGACTTCAGATTCTATCCAAATTCAGATTGAAGCCACTCCCACAGATACAATCGTGCCTACATGCTTGAGGAACTTAAAGTGCCAAATTGTGTTGTGGGGGTAGGGGACGTGCACAAAGTATTCAACTAAATTAGTGTCTGTGAGGAGATATCAGACACCCTGATTTTTTTAACACAATTCCTTTGTTTGTCGTAGGGATTTGCAACAATTATAGAATGATCACTAGGCATGTTCATGGCTTAGGCTGACGATTCTAACTGAGAACCAGATTAGACATGTTATGTTTATAATAAGTTAATAACTCTAAAGTAATCATACTAGAATGTAGCTATGGCCAATGTTTTAATACCCGATGGCACATTAGATTCAATAAACAACTAGAAAAATAGACTCTGCATTAAGTGTAGCAATACAAAATCAATTGGGTAAAGAAAGATGTCATATATAGAAACTTACTAGAAATTTTTCGCTCACAAAGTAATCACACAACTAATTCCAATCTTCTACTCTTCCTTCAAGATCTTCTGGTACAACTGCTCAAGCTACTTCTATACTTCCAGCTTGTTTAAATATTCGATGTAGATTGTGTTGAAAAGTCTTATAGCGATCTTGTGCAATTTCATGTACACACTTTGCAACATAAGGCAAATCCCATTGCAAATCAAATTTTTCCTATAAAAAATTGACATATGAGATAAAGTTTATGCATACTTAAGGAGTACTCTTATAAGTATTAGATATACCTTTACATGATCAAATATGAAGGTTTTATCCTCAATACTTATTTCTGTCCAACCTTTTATCTTTAGGGGTGCACTTTGTCTTACAACATTGCCAATTTCTCTAGCCAACATTTCACAATTGTCACCCACAGGTCTATTCATTCCTTTAGATATACTAATTTTCACTTTTCCTGATTGACAATATTTTTTATTTAGTGCAATCCCTCGATTTTTTCCTTGAACATTCTTATGATGTAATGTAGATGCTGCAAGTTTTAAAACATCAAATAGTATCAATAAAAATTGTATTATGCTTAGCAAATGAGACAAAAAAATTATGCTTAGCAAATTGTATTATGCTTACCCATTTTCAACAAATGGCTGAGATATCCATGCAAACTATAAATGGCTTATATATAACAATGAACTTTCAGTTGATATAAATGGTTGAGATATCCTTACATCAACTTTCAGTTGATATGCTTGGAGCAATGGTCGTAGACATCGAAGCTGATGTAGACAAAATATTAGGAATAACACTGGCTGGAGGAGGGCATGTGATACGTGATCTTCCAGGAGCCATCCTACCGTAAGCCACAATAATGCAGAATATAATTAACACATTAGTGATAAAAAATATTAATATATGCATGGAAATAAATCAACAAGTAAACTTGTATAATATTTTTTTCGTTACCTTTAAAAATATATAAGAACAATTCTATAGATCATTTTCGCTATCTAATAACTCCATATCAATGTTAATTTCACCATCATCATTAGATGAATCATCATCAGAATCACAAATAAGGTCATCAATGGAACGAGTGTGTGCAACATTTATTTTATCAATCATCTCTAGGTCAATATTTTGACGATTTAAAAGCCCAATGTCACAATTATCTATTTGTACTCACATTTTTGCATTTCTCTTCTTGATAAGGATCATTTTCTAATTTATTTTCATCGTCTTCATGAAATGAATGCAAGAATGTGAGATCATATAAGTGTCGATGATGTATTTTCTGCACAACCCTCCAATCTCCTTTTAGTTTTGTGTCATGAACATAGAAAATCTTGTTAGCCTGAATAGCAAGTATGTATGGGTCGCTTTCATACCAATACTTGCATGTATTGATGCTCATAAATTCTTCATCGATTTGAACTGGTTTATTATGCTCTAGATCATACCAAAGACATTTAAACAAAGTTGCTCGACAATTCTTAATATAAGTCAACTCAATGACCTCAGTCAGCACACCGTAAAATTCCACTTCTTTGAGATTATGTTATCCTTTGACACATACTCCACTATCTTGGGTTATTCGACGTTCTTCTCGATCTTTAGTGAGAAATCTCACTCTATTTACTATGCATCCAGAATAAATATTTATGCGTTGGTCAGGACCCAATGCTAATGAATACAATTCTTTAGTTGCCTCATCTAATTCTTCCTGATGTACAACCTTCATCTACAAATAGATCATTTAAAATAATTAATATCAATATAAAATATTTAATGCTCTTTGAAACATTATAATTTGTCTTACTTTATTTCGGAACCACATAGGAAATTGATCCTTTTATCTTTCCATCAAGTTATCACACCCGGTACGCATTAATTCAATTTCATGTTCTCCGTCAAAGACAATAATTAAGCTTTGTAACACAAAATCCCTATGCACTTTTTACATTAAAGTAAATAAAAAAATATTTTTAGAGGTTGTTCACTCACTCTAAATATGGTTGCAACTCCTTGAAATTGTTTAATACATACCAATGTAGCAATTTTGACTCTTCGTCGGTCATTGTTCTATATTTTGTGTGTCCAAAAGATCGTATTCCACTTGAAAATATAGAAATTCTATCATCATCCTCTTCACCATCATAATTGCGAACATTGTGATTGAACTTTGTTTCAATGCCCGTAAGGTACATTGAGCAAAAGTTCAAACATTCATTTGCAACATATGCCTCTGTAATTGAGCCTTCAGGACGAGCTCGATTACTGACAAAACCTTTAAGATTTCCCAAATCCCTATGCATGAAGATCTTTTTAGTTGGCCAATAAAATCTTATATATATTACAAGATAAGATTATTGAAAACATTTTTTACCTCTCAGGAAAAAACATCCATCTATATTGCACAGGACCTCTGAGTATGGCTTGTGAACCGCCAAATGGACCATGGCATAAAAAAAAGCCGGTGGGAATATCATTTCAAGTTTGCATAAAATGAGAACAATTTTCTTCTGAAGTTGCTCTAAGATGTCTAATCTCAATGTTTTAGAGCATAAGCTTCAAAAGAATCCAACCATTTCTCCTAATGTTGCACATATATCTTTGTTCAAATATCCACGCATACCAATGTGAAGAAGGCGTTGAAGGAGAACATGGTAGTCATGACTTTTCAATCCCATTAGTTTTCCATCTTGGATGCTCACACATCTTGAGATGTTCGCCGCATATCCATCAGAATCTCATTGATTTAATGAATTCACAAAATCCTTGTTTTTCTTTCAAGGACAAATTATAACATGCTGGAGGTTTGATATATTTATCTCCATGTTGTTGCAAATGTAGTTCCTTCCTTATTTTCATATCATGTAAATCGAGACGAGCTTTGTCTGTATCTTTGTTCTTATGTTCGATGTTCAATAAAGTTCCAATGATATCTCACATATATTCTTTTCTATGTGCATAACATCAAGATTATGGCGAAGCTTGAGATTTTCCCAATATGGCAATTCAAAGAAGATGCTTTTATTAGTCCAATTCTTTTGATCTAATGATCGTTTTCTCTTTCTATTAGTTGGATGCTTTCCAAATTTCATATTCTTCACAATTTCCAATTGCCTTAAAATGTCATTACTTGTTAACTCTTTTGGCTCCATACGTGTTTCTGATTGTCCATTAAACTTTTTACTCTTCCTCCATGGGTGATTGGTTGGAAAGAAACGTCGATGCCCTATGTAGGAAATCTTATTTCTCAAACATTGAGAATTTGTCTCATCTCTGCATACAGGACATGCAAGGTAACCTTTGGTACTCCATCTAGATAAATCCCCATATGCTGGAAAATCATTTATGGTCCATAAAATCGCTGCATGCATATGAAATTTTTCTTTAGAGGCTGCATCATAAGTTTGAATTCCATTGAACCATAATTCTTTTAGTTCATCTATTAAACGTCTTAAGTAGACATCAATATCTTTTCCAGGAGCACGGGGACCAGGAATTAGTAAAGACATCATAGAAAATGGTTCTTTCATACATTTCCATGGAGGTAAATTGTATGGCATAAGAATCACTGGCCATATGCTATATGAGTTATTCATATTACCAAAAGGATTAAATCCATCAGTTGTAATCCAAATTTCACGTTTCGAGGATCTTGTGCGAACCAAGGATATTGTTCATCAAAATGTTTCCAAGCTTCTGAATCGACAGGATGCCTCATAACTCTATCTTCTTTGACCCTTTTTTCCTTGTGCCAACGCATATCTAACGCTGTCTTTTTTGACAAAAACAAGTGTTGAAGCCTACTTTTTAAAGGAAAGTACCTCAACACCTTATGAGGAATTTTCTTTCCTCTACCATCATTTATTTTCCATCTTGACTCTCCACATTATGGACAATGTTCAAAGTCTGCTACTTCCTTCCAAAATAAAGTACAATCGTTCTTGCACACATGAATGCATTCATATCCTAATCCTAGGTCTCTTAACACCTTTCTCATCTCATAGTATGATGAAGTATCTCACCTACATGCAATATCTCTTTGATAAATTCAAGAAGCATATTGAATGATTTATTGCTCCAATGATTTAAAATCTTCATGTGAAGTAAATGTATCATTGCCAACAACAATGAGTGCTTCGTACAACCTGGATAAAGTTCTCGTTGAGCATCTTTTAACAACCTGTCAAATAAATTCACCTCCTCATTATGTGTCGAAGTTGCACCTTCAAACTTCAAAGGTTCTCCAAGGGATGCATTTGCTGATTTTCCCATTTGCACATCTTCTAAGATTTGATTCATGTCATCAATATTTATCTCAGGTTCATTACTTAGAGAAATCTCCTCATCATTAGTGTTATCATTAGTTTCTACATACCCTTCTCCATGAAATATCCATTGGGTATATGTGGTATCTATCCCTTTGACAATTAAAAGATTTCTGACGATGTTCTTTGGTTGGAAGTACACATTCAAGCAATATCGGCATGGACAACAAATTTTAGACTCGGTTCTTAAATGAAATTCCACAAGTTTCATAAATGACTCAACACCAAGAAGGTATTCTGTTGAAAATCAATCATGGACATTCATCCAACTTTTATCCATATTGCTCAAAGTATTATCCAATTGAAGATGCCTATACAATATACCAAGGTAAGATACTAGAGTAATACACAGTACATATAATTTCACTTCCAAAATATAATAATAATAATCTTGCATCAGCACATGCATCCTATATTATTATCTATAAGAAATGGAGAAAAGAACTGTCACTGCTTAGCTATTCATCATTTAATTAAACTATCAAACATTTATATTATTATCAAGCTTTGGCAAGATCTATTATGAGATCTACTATGCATATGATCAGCATGAGATCTACTATGCGAGGTTATGAAAGTTGGATGCTTTAGATAGATTTTAACTAGAGCTTAACTTGGCAATCCACTTCTTTTGTTCTAAAAGTAAAGAAACGATAATACAGAAAACAGTGAAAATGAGAGGACAATGCTATGATTTGGATATAAAAAATTTACTATATAACAGAGATTTTGCTCTGGCCAGGGAAAATATTAGAGCTGCCCTAAGCATTCAGTTCACAATTTCGACCCCTTTGGGATTGAAAATTGCAATACCCAAAGTTGGTTCCGAGAGCGCAATCGTTATGTTCAACCGACGGGGTGTGTCCTTCGCACTTAGGGAGATTGGGGAGAGCACTGACCTGAGACATGCACGGGGTCGATAGACTTCTTGTCAACAGTGATATCTTTGACGACGTAGACAATGGTGAATCCACCCTCCCCGAACTGCCTTACAACCCGAAAGCGGTTGATACCATGAGAAGAAAACCAGCAAAAGCCTCTCAGATCAGAACTGGGCAAAGATACCATGGGAAGGCAACAAAAAGAACTCACAATCCAAATAGAATGAGCTAAACTAAACATGAATCCATGACAGACAAAAAGGGATCTCACCTTGGCATCGGATGAACATGCAGAGGAGGAGGCAAGGAAGCAGACGCCCTTTGTGTGCTCCTTTTTGCTAGGTACTTGTTTGAATCGCGAAGAGACGACGATTGGGGAAAATCTCCTAATCGTGATGATGTGTGCGCCCAATGTTGAACAGAGATCTCTAGCAACTTGATGTAGGAAGGATCTCCAACAAAGGCTGCACGATTGGAGGAAGAAGGAAAGTTATTTCATTTTAAGTTTTTAGGGCAGCGTGACGTAGGAAAGGAGGAGAGTTATTTCATCAGGTTAAAAATCAGAATCAAGCTTTTTAGGGACCTATAATTTTGGTCCAGAATGCCCTTCATTTTAAGGACCAGATCATGAATTGTCCCCAATGTTTCCTATTTTAAGCACCAATGTGACAGATTGTCTCAAATAATTTTTATTTTATGAACCAAGCTAATCGATGGTCCTAAGTACTGTCTCCTTTTTAAGGACCAAGCTAATTATTCGTCAAGAATGCATGGGTTTTAGACACAAACTCAACTTTGGTTTTTAGAACGTAAAAGATTTGGGACTACTGTTGGAATAGTCGCTAATTTAATATTTTTTAGGTCTAAATACACAGTCCCTAAAACATTAGTCTCTAAAGTATGAATTTGTTGTAGTGTCTTTCACACTCTCATTCTCACTCTCCCTCACAGCAATCGTGCAGCAAGCATAGGAAAAGCAAACTCACCACTCACACTCACTCCCTCTTCGTAGTCGCTCTTGGCCAGTACCAAAGAGAAAGAGAAGAATTGCCGGAAACAAGGTGAAGAGAAGAGAAAGAAAGAAGAAGGAAGGAGAAGAAAAAAAAAGAAGGATTAAGGTTAGGACTAATAGAGTTTTAACTTAAACTTTAAAGGTATATTTGAGAGAAATCAAATCTTCCTAACCTTCTCCCTAATGATGGTTGAATGAGTGGATAAGGGCATTAAGAACAAACCCTTTGTTCTTGAGATGAAAGTTAGGAAATGTGCATATAATGCTTCATATTTTTTCTAGGATACTCTTCTATTACTAATGCATGATTATATGTAAGTTGTTTCTTATTGTTTGTATTATGCTCATGATAGAGTTGTCTCTTCTTTATGAATGATTCTCATGTGTATTAAATGTTCTTATGCAAATCTTCATGCCTCTTCATTACTTCATTTATAGTTATTTAATTAGTAAGTTGTAAATCTTAATATGAGTAGTGCAAAGTGCTTATTATTCATGTTTGGAAGAATGTACACTTCATAGGTGTCTATATCAATGTGTACAAATGGTGGAAAAATGGAAAAAAAACAGGAGAAACTCTGTCCATTAAGTCGGGCACGGTCGTGACGTATAGTGGATTTCATGCCTTAGCGTTTAAATGCCCAAAGAAAGAATTTGGGCGTTCTGTTATGGCCATGACACCCATAGGAACTCATGCCTTAGCGTAAATACGTCGAAGGAATAAAATGAGCTTTCTATCACGGTCATGACCTTGTGGTCGCACGGTAGTGACGCTCGAAATCGCTCCTGCCTTAGTGAATTTTCGAGAATGGTAAAAAAATGACCCTTCTGTCACATGCGTACAAGCACAAACAGGGAAAAATCACCCATGCAAAAAAGTTGGCAACCCGTGAAATGCATGCCACTATGGAACGGTCGTGACATGTGATGGCGCGGCCATGCCCACATGCAGCCCTTAGAAGAAATTCTACCATGCTCGGCCGTGCCGAGTTAGGCACGCCTGTGCCTAGGAGTGGATGCGGCCGTGACCCGAGGTGGCATGATCGTGACCAGTCCTAGACACCTATGTGATGATTGTTTGTCCACACTTAGCATGATTTGACATATATACAATCTTAAATAGGATTAAAATATGCAACATGTATTGAACGATTGTGTGTATTGATGAATGTAATTAAAAGACGGATTGACGTGAATGTGTCTTGTTGTAATTGAGGAGGGGAAATAAGTTCCGACCTTAAGTGGTGGCATTTTTCGAGGAAATGAGTTCCACCCCTAAATGGTGGCATTTCCATAAGTCGAGGCGAGTTCCACCCTTGAGTGTGGCTTCTCGATTGGGCCTACGCGAATCCAAAGCTGAGGCGAGTTCCACCCTTAAGCGTGGCGTCTCAATTAGGTATACGCGAACCCAATCTTTGCCTTGCTAGTCAATTGCCACGAATTCAACATGGTCTTCTCAATCAACAAGATAAGCAAGTACGTAAGCAAAGATGAAAGATGAAAAGATGAATGATGAATGACTTGGGACATAAAGTTAAAGATGATGAAAAAGTATAAAGAAGTATGCACCTATAAGGATGCAAATGAATGTCCACTTGTCACATCATTATCTAAACAAGAATGTTAAAGTTGGGTAAGATATGTTTATGTTATGTTTTAGCATAATGATATGTCTAGGCATAAAGATTAATGATGTTATATGTTATCTCATTTTGCTATGATGATATGTTCACATGCCATATAGTGTGCATAAGTAGTTCATAGCATGCGTATGATTTATGTTTTATTATGATGCAATGCATATGTCATAACATGTAGAAAGTATGTTATAGGATCATAAAATGCATGGGCCTCAACATTCTTTAACGGGAGAAATCTCCTGCATCCCATGGATCCGTGCAGGTATGGACGAGACTTAGGTTCGACGACAAGAGCCTCATAACGGAGACATTACACATGAATTAGTCGGACTACGGCCCAAGTTATCTTACTTATGTTTATGCCATTATGATGAACTCTTGTAAGAGTGAACTATGTATGACTTATGGGCTCTTTGGAGTCATGTACTTTTATTTGAACTGATTATGTATTATGAACCATTTGTTGGGTCTATATTAGAGCCTATTTGGCCCATGGGCTAGTTTGTTATCTTGGTATTTTATTAGTTATGAAGTTTTTCATTGTTTTACGTTATTGTTATTTATATTTTATTATTATATTTTTTGTTGCAATATTTGTGTTATTAGGCCATGAAGGTGATGTCGCCTAGGGTTCGACAATTAAATTGGGGTCAAATTTTGAAGGTGTTATAGTTGATATCAGAGCCATAGTTTCGACTTGAGTGTTGTAAGTCCTAGAAGTCAAGAGTCATGGTTGAGCTCATATATGTTATGTCATAGTAGATGTAAGTTATAGACTTGACTCATGTGTCTTAAGTCTTAGGATGTGTAACCCATCGGTTGGCTAAAATGTCTAAGTGTTATGTTTAAATATAATGATCCATGTGCAATCGTCATGAGGTGCCACTGAGACTAAAGATACGTGTTTTATTTTAATTGAGTAATGCAAGACATTGATGCATGGTTATTGTATGATGATAGATGAATATGAGTTATCCAACGAATGAAGGCACGACTTAAGCTATGGAATGTGATGGAGGTTCACACCAAGAATCTTTGATGAGATTTTTAAGTCTCAATCCTCCAATGTTTAACGACATTGATGTTTCGCAAGAGGCCAAAGCATGGTTGGATAGCATTAAGGATATTTTCAAGATGATGAAATGTACAAGGGAAAGCAAACTAGAGTGTGCAACTAATAGCTTGACAGGGAAAGAAAAGCAATGGTGGAATTCTATCCTTACGTCTAAGTACGTCAACAAAGAAAATCTGACAT
This sequence comes from Pontederia crassipes, assembly GCA_030549335.1. Classification (NCBI taxonomy): domain Eukaryota; kingdom Viridiplantae; phylum Streptophyta; class Magnoliopsida; order Commelinales; family Pontederiaceae; genus Pontederia; species Pontederia crassipes. Next base: position 11,593,626 of record CM060195.1, on the reverse strand, counting down.
GGTGGAAATTCGTAATGGACTTCAAGGATCAATACTTTCCACAAAGTATGAGTGAACAAAAACAAGAGGAGTTTCTTAACCTCCAACAAGGCGACATGTCTATGGATGACTACGCGATTAAGTACTTCCAACTCGAAAAGTATTGCACCTTGATGAAGACGGAAAGGATGAGAGTAAATCATTTTGTGAAGAGACTTAAGTCAGAATTGAAGGCTAGGATGATGTATGAAGCTCCTAAAACAATGGGGCGAAGCTATTGAACGAGTTGAACTAGAACGAAAGCTTAAGAATAAAGTTGTGGACTCTAATGGCAACACATCAAGGAAGATGACCAAGCAAGCAAAAGGGAAGAGTCCAAAGAAACCTCCTTACCATTCACCAAAGAAGATGGAACGAACTTATGACACATGTCATCATTGTGGAAGACGTCACCTTGATGAATGTCATTTCAAAGTCGGAACTTGCTTGAAATGTGGCGAGGCAGGTCATTATGTAAAGAATTATCCGGAGAAGCAAGATGTCAATTCCTCAAGAATGTTGAAACAAGTGCAAGTCATACTAGTCGAAGAAGCTCACCAAGTCACGGATATGATTCGAGGTAACCGTCACTTCATGTTTAAGTAATCATACTACTTACAATGTGTGAGCATGATAGACATAGAGATCACTTGCAATGTCAAAAGGAATATTCTAAGTATAAAACATGTAATCATAGTTCTTAAAAATAAATAAAGTAAAGAAAGACTACCAAGATCATAACAATGGTGATTGAGGTGTGAAGAAAATTAGAATTGTTCTACTTAGGTTTATATGACCTAAATAATGACATGAAAGGATCAAAGGTCAAGTTGGGTAACTTGTCACTTGAGTAGACCACGTTGAGGATCAGAGTAGCGCAACGGAAGCGTAGCGCATGAATGATCTTTATTTCACGGAGTGGAGCAAGGATTTAAGATTCACACTAGAATCTTGAAGATTCAGGATATAAAGAGACTAGTAAGTGATGCTATTGAAGACGCACGAGGGAGGCCACGTTGGTGCACGAAGGGCTGAAGATGAATGGAGCGACGAGGATGAAAAGATTCTCGTTTAAGATTAAGTTAATGATTTTAGTTACATATCAAAAACATGGCTCAAGAACGGCCACAATTTCTTGATATTGATAAGAGATATGAGATTCCCACGAGAATCTTGGGATAGCAAGTGACCATGATCGACCAAGTGAAGACGAGGTGCAAAGACCGTTAAAGTGAGATTACTGAAGAATGCGTATTAGATTTCACAAATGGAGAGATCACGTTTGTGCATACGAGGAGCGGAAGATAAATGGAGCAATGTGGACAAAGAGATCTATGATATCAGATTTTACAAAATTCGAAGACGAATTTTATTTTAAAAAGAATATATTGTAATATTCTGAAAAAATAAAAAGAAAACAAAATAAAAAGAAAACAAATAAAAAAAACCAAAGACCACAAGAAGTCCAACTCAGAATGGCCCAAAAGCCCAACACTCTAAGTAACCTAAAAGTTAACATATTTAACCTCACTTCCCTCCCCAAAATCCCAGGCGGCCAGCACATTAACCCCTCCCTTCCACCCAATCATCTTCTCTCATGCTCTTTAAGCAGCGACAGCAGCAGTAGCAAGGAGCCTCACCATTAGTAGGTGGCCTCCTTCACTCACTCTCTCTCCATCAGGTCACGCACCCTAAGCTCCCATTCTCTCCAACATTCTCTCAGCTCTCCTCAATCTCTTTCACACTCTCATTCTCACTCTCCCTCACAGCAATCGTGCAGCAAGCATAGGAAAAGCAAACTCACCACTCACACTCACACTCACTCCCTCTTCGTAGTAGCTCTCGGCCAGTACCAAAGAGAAAGAGAAGAATTGCTGAAAATAAGGTGAGGAGAAGAGGAAGGAAGAAGGAAGGAAAGAAAAAAAAAAGAAAAATTAAGATTAGGACTAATAGAGTTTTAATCTAATTCTAAAGGTATATTTGAGAGGATTCAAATCTTTCTAACCTTATGGTTGAATGAGTGAATTAGGATATTAAGAACAAATCATTTATTCTTGAGATGAAAGTTAGGAAATGTGCATATAATGTTTCACATTTTTTCTAGGATACTCTTCTATTGCTAATGCATGATTATATGTAAGTTGTTTGTTATGTTTGTGTTATGCTCATGATAGAGTTGTCTCTTCTTTATGAATGATTCTCATGTGTATCAAATGTTCTTATGCAAATTTTCATGCCTCTTCGTTACTTCATTTATAGTGATTTTAATTAGTAAGTTGTAAATCTTAATATGAGTAGTGCAAAGTGCTTATTATTCATGCCTGAACGAATGTACACTTCATAGGTGTTTATCTCAATGTGTAAAAATGGTGATAAAAATGGAAAAAACAGGAAAAACTCTGTTCAACTGGTCGGGCACGATCATGACAAGTAGAGGCATGGACGTGACGTATAGTAGATTTCATGTTTTAGCATTTAAATGCCCAAAGAAAGAATTTGGGCGCTCTGTCACGGCCGTGACCTTGTGGTCGCACGGCCGTGACGCTCATAGGATCTCATGCCTTAGCGTAAATATGTCGAAAGAATGAACCGAGCTTTCTATCACGGTCGTGATCTTGTGGTCACACGACAGTACCACCCAAGATCGCTCTTACCTTAGTTAATTTTTGAGAATGGTCGAAAAATGATCCTTTTGTCATGTGCGTACAAGCACAGACAAGGAAAAATCACCCATGCAGGAAAGTTGGCAACCCGTGAAATGCATGCCACTGTGGAACGATCGTAACGTATGACGGCACGGTCGTGCCCACATGCAGCCCTTAGAAGAAATCCTACCATGCTCGGTCGTGCTGAGTTAGGCACGCCTCTGTTCAGGAGGTGGCACGATCGTGATTAGTCCCAAACACCTATGTGATGATTATTTGTCCACACTTAGCATGATTTGACATATATACGACCTTAAATAGGATTAAAATATGTGACATGTATTGAATGATTGTGTGTATTGATGAATGTAATTAAAAGACTGATTGTCGTGAAGGTGTTTTGTTGTAATCAAGGAGGGGAAATGTGTTCCGTCCCTAAGTGGTAGTATTTTTCAAAAAAACGAGTTCCACCCTTAAGTGATGATGTTTTCATAAGTCAAGGCGAGTTCCACCCTTTGAGCGCGACGTCTTAATTGGGTCTATGCGAATCCAAAATTGGGGTGACTTTCACCCTTAAGTGTGGCGTCTCAATTGGGCATACACGAACCCAATCTTGACCTTGCTAGCAAATTCTCACGAATCCTCTTCCTAATCAACATCTAAGCAAAGATAAATGATGAATGATCTTAGACATAAAGTTAAAGATGATAAAAAAGTATGAAGAAGTATGCACCTATAAGGATGCAAATGAATATTCACTTGTCACATCATAATATGACCAAGAATGTTAAAATTAGGTAAGATATGTTTATGATATGTGTTAGCATAATGATATATTTAGGCATAAAGATTAGTGATATTATATGTTGTCTCATTTTGCTATGATGATAAGTATTTCATAGCATGTATATGATCTATGCCATAACATGCAGAAAGTGTGTTATAGAATCATAGCATGCATGTGCCTCAACATAATCTAATGGGAAAAAATTTCTGCACCCAATGTATCCGTATAGGTATGGACGAGGTTTAGATTCGACGACGAGAGCCTCATGGATATGACCCATGTTATCTTACTTATGTTTATGTCATTATGATGGAACTCTTGTAAGAGTGAATTATGTATGGTTTATGGGCCCTTTGGAGTCATGTACTTTTATTTGAACTCGTTATATATTATGAACTATTTGTTGGGTCTACGTTAAAGCTTATTTGGTCCATGAGCTAGTTTGTTATATTGGAATTTTATTAGTTATGAAGTTTTTCATTATTTTATATTATTGTTATTTATGTTTTGTTATTATAACTCCGTCTATACTTTATAGTCGGTCCTAAGTCCGGATAAAGGAGGAGGGTTGTGTTAAGCCCCGACAGCCAGCGTAAAACTCTGTCGAATCTTATGAACATGGATCAACGAATTGGCGTCGTATGATCCATGTAGCCGACCCCACCTAGTGGGATAAGGCTTTGTTGTTGTTGTTGTTGTTGTATGTTTTATTATTATCTTTTTCGTTGCAATGTTTATGTAATTAGATAAGTGACGTCGCTTAGAATTCGGTAACTAAATTGGGACGGAATTTTAAGGGCATTACACTAGCTACTCCATCGAAAATCAAAAGATCATCCAACATTTTAAATTCTTGCATATGTTCTCATTTTCCCAATTCTTGATCTCTGAAAATCAAAAGATCTCCATGTTAAAATGACTATCTAGAAGAATTTTTCTCCGCCATGTGGGCACATATTATTAAAAAAAATTCTCTCCCACACCATCTTATAATTTAGTAATATGATATCTACTTAAGTAGGTGGAATGATATCAACGATGGATATGAAGAAAAAAAGAATCATAATTTTAAATAATTAAAGATAATCGTTGATATAAAATCCAACAATGTTAATATAATTAGGATGATACTACCTACTTAAATAGAGAGTGTACTCGTTAAATCCTTGTTTTTTGATAAAATATTAAAACTATTAAAAATATAAAAGGTAAAAAGGGAGCCACAATCTAATGGTTCTGCCACTGAGTAAAAAAGATGATTAAAGTTAGGTGTCGATCACTGGAAATTTACTTTAATCATTCTAAATAAGATTATAGTAAAAAAGAGTGCAATACCTTTCCTTCGGTCCTTGGGTAGCCAAGTACTGATAAGTATACGGTACAATATATGGTTTAAATTAGTCTTTTAAATAAAAGATCAAGCCTAAAATAAACGAACCACAATTGCAGAACAAAATATTACACATAACAAAAAATTATACATAGTGAACTGCACAGTTTAAGAGTCCATTAGTTTGTGTGGGATTGCTTAAATTATGACTCAAACAGGGCACAATGGTGCAGTTACTGCAGTATAATAGGCACAGGATATAAGGAATTATCGAGATTAAAAGTTTCAGAAGCTTATTGATTCCTCAAAGTCAGAAACTTCAAACAGACTCTCCTATTTTGAGGTTCACTCTCGGGATGCAACTAACAACTCTTAATTCATATTGCAAAATAATCTTCATAGCACAAACATCTCTTCCAACTGAAATTGCAGGGAAACTGAGCTACTACCCTTTGATTTTGACACGGAAATCAGCAAGAACTTCATCAATCAAATATCCAAGTATCTCTTCCTGAATTTCTTTACCAGTCTCAAATTCTTCCACCTGAAAACTGACCCACTTCCCGAGGTTTATGCTCATGTCATTATCCACAAGATCATCAACCATCCAATTATTCATGCTCTTCCAAACAGATATTTCCTGAGAAAATTCTTCTGCTAGATCTGTCCCGGTCAATGTCATTCCCTTAGCCCATGCTTCATAACCAGCTCGAAAATAAAGGTCACATTTCAAATCCAAGCATTCTTGCACACAATCAAACAACATTCTTCTCCTTGCCTTGTTCCCTTTGTCTTCCAATTTCTGTGCATCCTTACTTGTTTTGTATACAGAGCTCTCAAAATTAAGAAAGTTGGAAACCTCTTTCCCACTAATAAGATAATACGTGCTTAGACATCTAGAATCTGCTAATCCCCTGTTATGTAATATCTCTCTCACATATTCTACATCTTCTGTTTTTGATTTCATCTGACATGCATCTCTGACATGTGTCATGATTGATTCCGAAGAGGCTGAAGCATCCATCATTTTGGAAGAGGCTGAATCAGACAACTGAAAATCAATTCCTACTGATGCCACCTTCGAGGAAGCCAAGCTCACAACATTTTCAACTTGGTCAGATGGTGGATAGAAATTGCTCCCTGGAAAGACACAATACATCACAAATCAATAGTAAACATTGGAGAAACTGCTAAGATGAATTTTCAGAGGCATTGCCTTACCACCAGTGCTCTCTGAGCTCTCAGATGATTGCCAACTTTTATTTGTGAAGGATGCTTCAGCTTCAAGCATAGAAAGAGGGTTCAGTTGTTTTTGGTTTAATTCCATGTGAGCATCACTTATGATGCTATGTTGAGCTTCTTCAGGTACCTGATGCCAGCAGTCACAGAGTGCAGCAGGAGTGTAGTTAATTAAATTGTATAACTCAAACAATAATTTTGACTTCAGAAGATGGAATTACTTTGAAATATGTTGAAGCATTACAAGGAAATAAAGATACAGGTATGCGATTTTGTCATTAAATTTACAAACACTTATCAAACAAAAAGCACACATCATGTTCCAAATTTAAGATATCACAGAAATAGAGTAGAAGAGCATTGAACTGCTTTATGATATAATAAATATATAAATAGCATTAGCTTCAAAGTGACCATAAAAGTAAACAAAAAGACTGAGATTACGCGTGTTTTCCCTTAATTCAAGTGTATCTGTTTCAAGATCATGTGCAATAACACCTGTACATCAGGCAGGTTCAAACAATGAGGCTGCGTCTGCAATACCAAAATATTGTTGGCTTCCAATCTAATGAAGAGAGTTTTTGTATTGTTAATCATAAAGATTGTAATCCAAAAAACAATTTAACTCTTATGGATTTCAAAAATGATGCCTCAGGGAATGAAATATATTTCATTATTGAAGGCGAAAACAAATTTCCTATCTGTAATGGTCCATAATTGTTAGAATACTTCATAAAGAAAGTGAACAAAATTATTAGCCCAAAAGATCCACATATTCCATTTTATGATTAGTCTGACTTATTGAACTTATGATGTGCCAATTAATATAAACATAGGAAGGATCTGTTCGCAGTTATTGAAATATGGTATGCTTTCATACCACTTGATAAATTCTCAAATGACTTCTTCAGAACATTATAAAGCACATACTAGAGATTACTGCTAATGCTTTCAAATGCTAAGACACTGCCTTATCAAACCCATGGACAAGTTGTTCAATAAAAAGATATGAATAGTTAGTGAAAAGTAGCCATACCTGCAGCATACTGGTCGCTCCATGCATCCGACCATTAATTGAAGAAATGTCAGAGCTAGATGTACAGCTAAGTGTGTCTTCACAAGGAGTAGTAGAAAATACATGTTCAACTGGCATAATTTGTGCACTGTCAGGATAAGTTTTTGAATCTTGTTGAACCGGAAAATATGATTCAGAAGTAGCAAAATTTCCTCTGATGAAGTTTCGAGATGGTTCCATCACAGATGTCAGTTCTCTTAGTTTCCGTTCCAAAAGGTGGCTCAAAGCATCACCACTTAGAACATCTAAGCCAGATGAAGGGCCTCGTCGCCGTATAGCAGATGACACTTTCTGATGACTACAGTCAAAATCATATTTCTTCCCTTGATCCCAATTATCCTTCACCTCGTTCATAGCTGGTGTTCCGTTGACTGATTTTATTAAGGGAGAAGTGAAAGTAAATGATACAATATCTGATGTGTCATTTTCATCCCATCTTTTATGCTCATCTATGGCTGCATTATGTTGAACTTGTGCATCAACTCTGCTCACAGGTACATTCCTTATGAGTGTACTCTTCATAGTGTTAAAACCTTGTTCTGTTAATCTTTTCTTCTGTGGAAAGTCTTTGTTGCTTGATGATGAACCTTCCCGTTCGAGGCATGATGTTTGTAAAACTTGCTTTCTGGAACCAACTTTTGAACTCCCAGACATGTGTTTCATAGAAGACACATCTCCTCCAGAGAGAGATTTCCTCCCATGCTGATTGGACATCGATTGTTTTGACCCTAATTTCCCTTTATTTGAAGAGCAATTCTGTTTCTGGTTGTTCTGTCTGAGGACACCAGAATGATTGCCTGAAGTGGGTTTCTTTTGTTGCTTATTCTTTGGGATGCTTAACTGGCTCTTGAATGAATGGCTTATTTTACACTCTTCGCGCTCCTTCTGAACTAATATGTTGCTTCTGGATGTGACTAAACCCTCTCGTCTCTGCACATTCACCTTAGCTTGGACAGCCAAAGAGATTGATTTGCCTTTGGCTCTTGTTTCAGCTGAATTACAACCATAAGATGGTTCTGGGGAAGGCCTAAATATCACAATATCTTCGGTACTTCTCCAGCTCTTATTTAAAGGTTGCCCTCCAGAAAATTGAATATCATGCAAATCAGCAGTTCTGGATAGCTGTAAAAGTCGCGAGGTTCTTTGTTGTATGCCCTTGATTTCTTTTGGATCACGAACCTTTAAAGGAATACTAGAGGTGCCAAATGAGGATTTATCCTTTAAATTGGAAGGTGTATGTAGCCCTGGCTCGATAAACTTTGCAGCTGCCTCCATGATTTCAGCAGCATTTTTAGCTGACACAAAAGCTAGGTTCTTTGTTGGAGATAACAATTTGTGGTATGTCATGGGAAGGGGCTTCGCTGATCTTGGAGGCAGTACTTCAGTTTGAAACCTTTCAATGGGGCTGCTCGGCATCTTTTGAGGTTTTGGGTTGATTGGCTTCCTGAAGTAGCTCTCAGCTCTGACGGGGACATGGTTGAATTTGTCATTTATGTACTGATCAGGACTTCTTTTCTGGCTGTAGCTGTCCCTAAGTGATCGAGAATCAAGGAAGGGTGTGGAGAAAGGATCTGAAACACTTGAGCTGGGCATAGAGTCCAAACCCATAAGCCTGGCCACCACACCCGGAGCTCTAGCCCCATATCCTTCTTCGTCAGTAACTGATGAAGCACAGCTATAGTCACAACTGCCTTTGGGACTTAGTATCCCAAACATCACATCCTCTTCGATCTGTAATTATTTCACAAAATATGCGACTCAAATAAAAAGGTACTAAATATAACATGCTCAAATTTAAAGAACACCAAATTGATGGAAACAATTAAATTTCATAATAGAGCAAACAAACTCACCGAATGGAGCCTGGTGCTGGGCAACGTGTCATCACTTCTCTTGCTTTGTTTTGTGCCCTCTAAAATGATCATTAACAGACGTGAGCTTCAATAACTGAAAATGGTGTTCTTTTATTATTCTACAAGTATGATTACTGGAAAAAGATGAACAAAATTTACCTGGTGAAACAGTCCCATTGGAGAACAATTTCTTCCTTGACTTCCTATTCCAATCAAAGAGGTTGAACAATCCACCAGTCTTCGATCCACCCTTTTCTCCTCCCATTTCGTATCTGACTTCTTGCCTTCACATGCCCCCCCAACGACGCATTCTCAGACTAGAAAGCAAACTTGTGAAGTAAGCAAACAGATGAAAGCAAGGAAGAACTCAAAATATCAAAAGCTACTCTTTTAAGGCAAAACACAAAATATAATACCGGAGGAAGTATGGGAACTTTGATTTATATTAAAACACATTTCTTACGATAAAAGGTACAAAAGTGCAGAGTCCACGAACAACAGTGAAAAAAAGAGAAATTTGGACAAGAAAAAAAAACGAAGTTGGACAACATGTTAAGATTCAAAAATTAGTAGTCAATGAAATGAACTAAAAGACATAGAAACAAATTTCAAAAGCAAAATACTGGAGGAGTCTACGCGGCATAAAAAAATGCAAGCTTTAGGGTTTAGTGCGACGAAGAAACCACCGAACAGATCGAACTGTCCAAAGCGTTGGCAGGTCAAAGCCAGAACCTCTTTTCTTCTTTTACATCCACAAACCGAAGAAATCACCAGAAAACTTGAAGAAAAGGAACAAGGCAACGAAAGGAAGTCGGAAGGAAAGCCAACCTCCAAGGCAACGGAACTCGATCGCTCCGTAAACCAATGCTTCGCCGTCTGACTGACTGTCGACAAATGCTCGCTCCGATTAGGGTTCTGGGATGGGCGAAGTAATCGGGGGGAGCGAGAAGAGAGCAGAAGGGAGATTTGGGGACACTTGTGCAGACCATTAATGGGGGAAAAGCAGAGGGAAGTGAGATGGGGGAATTAAATCCTTTTATAAAGAGTGAGCCGATTAATATAAAAAAAAATAGAAACGAGATCGATGAGGGCATGGAGTTTTGAATTTAATCACATACACATATATATAATTTTTAAACATCAAAGACCAGGAAAAGTTTGGACTGGGAAAAGACAGAGAGAGAGAGAGAGAGAGAGAGAAAGAGCGCCCAACGGCTATCTTCTTCGCTGTGGTACAGGCACAGCTACAGCTGACGAAGTTTAAAAAAAATTGGGACTATTCTTCTACGGACGCCTCGCATTTAGATCTGTCAGATCCCCTTTTTGTGTGATTATTGGCTGGTCTCATTTGCTGCTTATTTTATGTTTAATTTCATAAAGAATTTATCGCATCTGATCTTTTTGATATCATATAAATGAAAATAATCATTTGATACTTGACAAACAAAAACTATAGCGCGTGACTAAGTATGTCTTATACGCATATATGACCGCTTGGTAATGCATGTAGCTTTTTGGTTATTTGATTTAAATTTATCAAGTTATCACCTTTTGATAAATTACATTAATAAAATTATCCTGAGAATTTGAACTTCAGCCTCTCTAATGATTCCTAAGTGAAATATCTTTTCGGATTACTAATCTGATGAAGGGCATTCAACAACAAAAAAAAATGACCAATTTCAATTACATGTTTTTTTTATTTCATAAGAATAATATCATTCTACTTCCGTTTCTTTAGATCATGCATCACTACTTGATAATATAAATTTCTCTCCCTTTATCGATTATTTCGTTTATTCTTTTTATTTTTTAAAAAAATTTAAAATTAACTTTTGAGGGGTGTTTTACTAATATTATCTTTTATAATTATAATATATAATTGAGATATATGGAGGTGTAGATCTAAATAAAGATTTACATGCCATCAAACAATTAAAGTTATTTTAACTTTTTTATATTAAGATCCACAAAACTCAAATCCAACTAATTTACTCATGCATTTTACTCTATACAATTTAAATTATGAGTGCTCACCAAATATTATAATATGATGTTATTGGTAAATAAAAAATGATATTCTATCTTAGTAATGATTCAAATGATCAATTAATGAAATTGAGAATGTGTCAAGCAACCCTAAATTATTTCTGTAAACATGTTTGTTGTTAGTATTTTTCTACAAAAATAATTGATATAATATGTTATCAGGCAATAGAAATTAATAACACACAAATTATCAACCATTTGACTAGGATCCTTTTATTTATTTTGTTTCCAAGGAATTGTAAAATGTAAGAGTAATTGTAGCCACATATCCTTATCATCAACATTTTTTTTTACTTTATTGCATTTGATTTGCAGGCAAGGATCCAAATTGATTTCGACTTGTTAAATTCTCGAGTCAAAATCTTGAACTCTTACAAGTTCAAGAGTCTAGATAAGTAAAAAGAGTCAAATCGACATAAACTCTTAAATAACTTAAACTCTTAGATTTTACATAAATATTAATTTAGAAATTTTTCGTAGACTTTTATAAAATTTTATATAGTCCATATGATTCTATACGAGTTTATACGATTCTATACGATTACACATAATTACTTATTTTGTATAATAAAAGGTATGTAAAATCTTAAATATTTTATTCGATTGAATGTATTTGTGATTAAAAGTGAAATTAGTATCGTGATTAAAAATTTTAGTGCGAACATTTTACTTATTTTTATTTTTTATAAGTTTCTATCTTAATAAACATAAATTTTGATAGTTAATTAGCATTTGTTAATTATAAGTGAAAGTACTTATTTTGATTACTTTCATATTTATTTATTATTAATGAAATATAATAGTTGTTTATTATTTATGGATCATAGATATGTGTTTGTAAGTGCATAATAATTACTTAAATAATTAAACTTATTTGGTGCATAAACTCTATAAATTTACGATACGATTCTACAACACGAGTTTACGGGACATAAGACGAGTTTACTTATACTCTTGAATTTGACAACATTGATTTTGACTCAAGAGAACTTTGTGCAGTTTGAAATTTGGTCATAGGCTTGAGCAAACCCGAGTTCGGGTTCGGGTCCAAGTTCACCTTCATCCGGACCTGACCCAATTTAGTCTAGGTCCAAACTTTTTGGACTTGATCTGGTATCGGTCTCGACTGGCATCGGGTCCGGATCAATTTCGGAAAACCAAGACAGGGACAAGGAATATGAGCGGGTAAAAAAACTATTTAATATATATATAATCAAGATAATTAGCAGTGTCAAACCATAATTTAATCAAATAAACATCAACTTACTAAATATTATATCATATAATAAGACAATAAATTCTTTTAGCGCTTCAAAATGAACAAATAATTATCAAACTATAAAATAATTAAAATTATATTAATATTATCAGTATTTTTTATTATTATAACGAGGTTGGGTTTTCATACACTAGATCTGCTTGACCCGGAACCCGCTAGTTTTTGTGTTTGTTTGACCCGGTCTTGGCCCGAGTTATAATCGGGCAAAAAATATTTTCTGGACATCCGGATCGAGATTTTTCAAATTTGAGATTGTTAGAGATTCTTGAGTTTTTTTGTCCAAATTAAAAAAAGAAAATAACTTTTTTAGGGGGAAGAGGCGACTGCGCTAAGCAGCCCGCGGAGCACACATCCGACAGCCCTTTTTTCGTGTCCTATGTTCACCTCCTCGCCCGCCACTGCACCCTCCTCGCCGCTTGCCTCCATCCGTCCTCCTCGCCCTCCTCCGTCCGCTCCCTCCTCCCCGCCCGCCTCTTCTCCCTCCTCCCTGTCACCTCTTCGGCATCTCGCCCTCACCATCTCCGATCATTTGTCTTGATGCCTCCTCCTCATTTGCTTCGCCCTCGTCCTCCTCGACGCCTCCAGTGTTGTTGCCATCTCCTCCTCCGCTTCGCCCTCGCCCTCCTCGATGCCTCCAACGTCATCCCCTCGAGATCGACCTTCCGCTGCACCACCACCTTCGCTTCGCCCTCGCCCTCCTCGACGCCTCCAACACCATCGCCGCCTCCTCCTCCACTTCGCCCTCGTCCTCCTTGACGCCTCCATCATTGAGATCGACCGTCCGCTGCAACCGCCGCCTCCATTTTGCCCTCACCCTCCTCGATGCCCGCCTCCGACGATACTGCCTCCATTCGATCTCGGCCGTCCAAAACACCACGGACGATGAAGATTAAAATGTTAAAAAAATGCGCACCGTCGGATGAGATCCGATGGTGTGCGATAATGCTAAGTAGCCTCCTTAGCGCAGGCGCTCTTTCCTCCTTTTTTACACCTCTTTTCACTAGAAATTTTTCACAATACAAGACTTCTATCCTACTCTCTCGCTCATCCGACGGTGCGCGATAACGCTAAGCAGCCTAAGGAGGCGCTCTTTCCTCTTTTTTTACACCTCTTTTCACTAGAAAATTTTCACAATACAAGACTTCTATCCTACTCTCTCGCTCATCCGACGGTGCGCGATAACGCTAAGCAGCCTAAGGAGGCGCTCTTTCCTCTTTTCTTACACCTCTTTTCACTAGAAAATTTTCACAATACAAGACTTCTCTCCTACTCTCTCTTTTTTTTACAATTAAGTTCACTCATAAATTTTAAGTCCTTCAAAAAAGTGCTCAAGAATGATAGTTTGTTTTATCTAGTCTTGACATTATTTTATAGCCTTTTACGATATGTATAGTCGTTATGGAGGCTTCACTTGTTTTTAAACTTCAATTTTAACAATGATCAAATTTTCAAAGAAAGTTTGAACATTCAAACCTTTTAGCCATTATGTTTACATCTGAACTTACATTTTTTTTTTAAATCAATTTCGGACTTCTTATACTGGACGTTAAAAAATTCTCACTCGATATTCAATTTTTCTTCAACGTGCTCTTATTGAAGGACTTTGGACATTCGGACTTTAAAGCAGATATCTAAATTCGATTTTCGCATATTTGCTGTCTTTTAGGTTCAGACATTCTAGCTGCCAGACCAGATGTTCGAACTGCTTGAAAATAAAAAATATATGAAATTGTTGCCTTTTTATTTTTTTGAAATTCATTCGATTACCTTCTGACCTAAGTCATTAAAATAAATTTATTATCAATCTACAATTGACTTTGATATAATCAAAGCATCACAAGAATGATATCAGATTCAACAATCTCCTATTTTTTTATGATCACAAATTTTGTAACACCCCCAAAATCGCACATCCCGTCACGTAGGCGGTTAGATTGATCCTAGAGGCGTTACAGTATCTAATGCTTTACTGACCTTGACCATTCAACAAAATGGCTTACGTGGTATTAATAAAATAATAATAAATAGGATAGAGAACTCTAAATGCGGAAGAATAGTCGAAACGTCATGATGAAGGACTTTAATGGGGAAATTCATAATGTCTCATATTATATAAAATATGCGAAAGTTCATGATGTCTTGTATTGTAGAAAATGTGCGGAAGAAAGCGTGATGTCTCTGAACAATAAAGATAATTAAACAGATATGCGGTAAAGAAGCTCGGAGCAGAAATATCAGTCATGTGCAGCATTCTCCAAGCTCTACGCCCTCCATCACCCCCACCAGTTGGCATTCTCACCTGCAAAATCACAATGCAGGGAATAGAATACCCATGAGCAAAGATTGCCCAGTACAATAGCAATAGACGTGAAATAAGGATCAGTGATGATAAGGAAATCAATGTGTAAAACTCTAGTCATATCAGTACTCTGTTCTTTACTATAAAATACATTGCCCTTGCGTTTCTCTGCTTTTACTTTACAATATCTCTACTTTACTTTACGGTACTTTGCATTACATTACTCTGCTGTACATTGCTTTACTTTACATTGCGTTGCTTTTCAATACTCTGCTTTACTTTACTTTGCATTGCTCTGCTATGAGTTGTACTACATCTTTTACGTTACTAGGATATCCTTAGGATTCGTTGTCCTATGCGAGCTCGACTTTATTAGGTTGGGATGCCAAGGGTGCCTCTCTGATTCACTGATGCCAATAAGCCCGTAAATGAGAAAAATGGGTGGGTGTTACTACCTCACCTAGTTCAGAAGGTAGGGGAAAGAATTCCTACAATCCAGGAACAGTGGTCGGTTACTAGACATGTAGGTTCACTGTTTCCTCAGCTTAGCTACCTGTCCCTCTGGCATAATGCTTTAATCTTTAAGGGAAGAGGTATGACCATAACATCACCCTTCAATTCGAGTATCGGTGGGAGAACACCTGAAATCTCAGGAATAGTGGACATTTAAGCCAGTGGCTTCACTGTCCCATCAGCTAACTACATATCCCCCCATTGCTTTAATCTCTGATCTTTACTTTAACATTGGAGTCGGCACATAGCAATCTCGCATCTTTATCTTTACTTTAATTATCTTTAGTTATGGTGACATCTATGATTTATGGTCCACTGAAAGTTGATCTTTGTACAATGAGACTCAGCCAATATAGGTGAACTGGTCATAGTCGTAATTAAGACTATGAGTGGATCAATCCGATATAGTTCGATCTATGAGTCTCTGTCGGACCGGTCGACCATTCCCGATGGACCAGTTGACCGCTCTCTAGCATCGATCGTCCGGTACTCTGGGCCGGTCGACCGTGTTCTTGTTTTGGGTGTCTATGAATCGATCGACCATCCTGGGTGTCGGTCGACCATTCGCTAGGTCATGCAGATGCGCACTACGCATCGGATCGATCAATCGTTCGCATGGGACCGATCGCATAATTAATTCTGTCTGTCAACATATAGACCGGTCGACCGTCATCGGTCGACCACTGGCAGAATCGATCGACCGGTCCCTGCGATAAAACAGGGCCATCGGACTTTATCTCCGATTCCGGCAGTCCTCCGGCCAAAATTAAGCCATGACATGAATAGGAAAAACGTAGATAATGATCTCAGGATTGAAATGAACTATTCATGAGCATCAAACGATTCATATTTCTCCGTTATAGGATTTAAACGCTAAGGGTACCTCTTTTTCCGTTCGATTGGGTTTGCCGGCGTTCCTGTCGATGTCCGATTGTCGTCGGACGTTCCTGTTCAGCGAGGGGGAGTCGCCTCTTTCGTGCGCACGTGGAGGGGCATCCGTGCTCGTGAATCGGTCGAAGGTGCGTCGAAGGGGTCGGTCATTGTCTCTGCCTTGTCGCTCGGTCGCATCGTCGCCGGTCGCCGGACGAGGAGAAGACGAGGAAGGGGGAGGAGGTGGTTGGCAGGGGTTCCAATAGGGCGCAAAGGGTGACCCTCCTCCCCTTTTATACGCCTCGGCCGGAGGCGAAACGGTGGAAGGCCAGGGGAGACGACGCCTCCCATGCTGACCGTTCGTTTCATATTTCCCTTTTTTTGTTTTTGATTAAAAGGTCGATACACTACAAATTTACTAAATGACAATGAGAATAAAAATTGACAATAAACTAACTCACCTTTGATCAATTCTCCTCCTTAATAGATTCTTTATTAATAGATTTTGTGATGTCCAACTTTATGCATTGAAAAATTGCCATTATGCCTTAAAATTTGGAGTATTTTTTTTATTAATTAAGCACATGAAAGTGCATATATTATTTTTTGTTTTCATCACCTTGCCCTTTTTCAAATAAAATTATCAATGTTTTTATCTTTTGTGATAATAATAATTTCATTTTCACATGGTTTTAAAAAAATAGTTTCGCAGGTTTCATATTTTGAAGAAGGGACATACTGTTTTGGTGAAAAGGAAGGAAGGAAGGAAGATACAAAAGTTAGGGAACTTGGAAGAAATTGGGAGGTTCACACTCATTCTCTCGCACCCTTTGTCTTCTGATCTTCTCAGCTTAGTCTTGAACTGTTGGGATAGTAGTTAAGGGGTCAATGTAACTTAACGGTTGTAAGGCTGGTGGTTGAATTGCTGAAACTTTTCGTTTCTTATCTCAGATGAATCTAGAGCTGATGAAATAAATCAACTCAATCCACCAGTTCCCGACTTCTATCACACTCTGTGAACTTGATTCCCATGCTCTTGGCTTCCTTGAGTTTGCCTTGTCTGATAATATCAGTCATCCTCCACAAAAATTCTACTTATGAAATCTTGGAACCTCCTCGAATAGAGTTTTGGATCAACCG
Source organism: Pontederia crassipes (assembly GCA_030549335.1). Classification (NCBI taxonomy): domain Eukaryota; kingdom Viridiplantae; phylum Streptophyta; class Magnoliopsida; order Commelinales; family Pontederiaceae; genus Pontederia; species Pontederia crassipes. The sequence continues at coordinate 11,576,529 of CM060195.1, read as the reverse complement.
CAGATATGGAGTTAGAATCAACCTGCAATGATTTGTATGCATGCTCCAACTTTTTAGTGATGTAGTCCTGGAGGATGTCGATTATTCCAAAGTAGAGAATCACGTCATGGAACTCGCCAGTCAGTGTTGGTGTCAACAACCCTCCACCATTCACAATAAATGAATCGGGCTCGTTCCTTGTAGCATGCTCTGCCCTGGCGGGCAAATTTGCACCCAACCGAATCAAGGGCTTTCTAATAACCAAAACATTTTGACACATCAGTTTCCAACGAATAATTTCAAACACGAAATTTTTAATCATGTAAACTAATCCTTCCAAAACCATTAAAAACATCAAAATAAAACATATTCCCCTTGGATCATAATTAGACTTTGAGCAAACAACTTGGGCACAGATGACGTTATAGTAATCCCGACCAATACAAGCAGGCAACAATGGGGTTGTTATCTCTATATCATCCTACTTAGAATGATATGCAAGCAGGAAACAACACTAGGAAGAGCATAAATCTATAATATCATTGGTGGATCCAGATAGGCATACCATGGGAACAAAGCTCTCACTAGGAGACAGTTGGTAGACAGAATATTTAAGCATGGAAGGTCTAGTGGGATTATCTCAAAAAAGTTTGCTTCAGTGAATGAAAGCATCAATTACACTCAACTTCTTCAAGGCATCAATAATCATGTAGGTAGACAACAAAACTATGCCCCATAAAGTAGGATTTAAAGACTGAACAATTATCTTTCTCAAACAACCAAGTCACTATTTCTGAAGGCAATGAGGTCCAATGGCGTGATACCAGAAAGCATTTTTTAAGGTTGTGTTTGACTCTGGAAGTTAGGTCGGAACTTGGCCAAAACTTTTGCCAAATAATTTATACGATGGAACTTGTCAAGTTCTCGTCACGTGATGTACGACCGGAACATTTAGCTAAATGTTCCAACCATAAAGTTCTTAGTTCTTACTAATAACAAGAACAACCTATTTTTTTATTTTTTTTGTTATCGGTCTAAAAGTAGGTGGAGCTACTTTTAGACCTATAACTTATTATTTTAATAATATTATTATATGTATATATTATATATACATAACCTTATAATTTATTTAGGTATAATAACAAAAGAAGTACATTTATTATTTATTATAATTTACTTAGTGTTATAATAAAATATAATTTTCATTATTATTTATTATGAAATTTATATTTTATTGTTTAAATGTTGACGTAAATATTTTTATTTATTCTACTTTTCATATATCATAATAAAAATTAACTAGTATGATATTAGTATAATATAATTAAATTATTAATTATGGTATTCTAAATAAGTTACAATTATATAATTATTTATATAAATATGATGTTAAATTTTCTTTTATAATTCATTTTTAGTTATTAATTAGTTTATCTTAATTTTTTTCTTCGATCTAATTTGATAATTATAAAAATATTGTGTAATTAATAATATAAAAATAATCTTATAAAATAATAAAAAATATATTTACTTCTTACTTTTTATCCAAACACCTACTAAAACTTATCTATCAAATCAACTTTTTAAATTCCCATCATTACATTTTTCCATCCACACACCAACCTAAACTTTACTATCTAATCGATTAATTCTCGGGAACTAATTTTTTTTTCAAAATTCTCGTACCAAACACTAGCCTAAAGGCACAATCAAATTCTATAATGAATTGAAAAAAATAATTCACAACAAAAAAATCAAATCTTCTTTTAGAGAACTAGAATATATAAAATAAAATAGGATTATCATCACGGTGTCATTATTATTGTTCGGCGGAGGATTAAGATCACACACGGGGAAAAATAAAAAATATTTTTTGAGAGTGATAATAGTGTATATTAAGTGACAATAGTGATGTCCTAATTCGTACATGCGTTTGAAAAATAATACACTAAGCATGCAGCACCCTCTGACTATTTATTTTGTTAAACAAGTTAATTAGCCCATGAAGATTAATTAACATAGGAATAATCAATTAACAACAACAATATATATATATATATAATTGACATGACATGCATGGCCGGAGGTATAAAAGGTGGCAATAATGGTGACGCCGTACATGTTGCATCGGACAATTTTTGGGTTCTAATCCGAGTCCGACCAAGCGCCACAAATGAGGGCGTGAGAGCGATGGGCGAGACTGCGCCACCGGACGGCCGGGGACCTGTCGGCAATTCACTTCCACATTGGCACGTGTGGAACAGGGATGGGGGGATTGGATCTGAATCATGACGACGTGGGAGCAAACAGACTGTGAAACCATAACTATGTTACATTAATTGTATAAAGATGTATGGTAATTTTCCCATGGACCAAATTCAAGTTTATATTTCTTAAAAAAAAATAAAGTATGCGCAAAATTGTATTGATAATTAACTTATACATGTATAATGTGTTAATTCGTAGGATTAGTCAAGGATTGGCCCACTCATAAATAAAATTAAAAATGTATTGAATGATAATATTTATTATTATAAATTAAACGCGTATAATGCTTATGTTTTTAGGGTTAAACTAGTCTTAAATCCCATGTGCGATGCACGGTTGACGAATATTATAAATAATATATCATATATAATTAAAATATTATGATTTATAATAATTATCAAAACTTTATTTATACTTGTATAATAATTTATAAAAGCAAAGTATTTTAAATTTGAAAAATAATAAATTATCTTTTAAAAATGAATTATTATTTACTTGCATATTATCGTTTATAAAGAAGATATGATTTACATTAATCATACTTAAATTAATAAAAAGAAAAATTAATCTTAATTTAACTCAAATTGAATTATTTATTTTAAATTACTTTTTTAATTCCGAAAATTATTTTATAAAGAAATTATTTTTACTTGTACATTTTTTAGAAAGAATATTATCTACCTTAATCATACCCGAACTGATAAAAGGAAAATATTAATCTTAATTTGACACAAATTGAATTACTTATTTTAAATTATTTTTAAATTCTGAAAATAATAATTATCTTTTATAAAAGGAATTATTTTCCTTGTAATCATACTAAAATTGATAAAAAAATAAAGATTAATCTTATTTTGACTCAAATTAAATTATTTATTTTAATTTTTCAAAAAATAATAAATTACATTTTACATAAGAATGCTTATTTACTTGCATATTATATTTTAGGAAATAAAATATTATTTATATTAATCATACTCCAGTTCATAAAATGAAATTATTAATTTTAATTTGACTCAGTTTGACTTATTTGTTTCAAATTATTTTTTACTTCCGAAAATAATAAAATATTTTTACTTGTGCATTTTCTTTTAGAAGGAAAATATTATTTATTTTAATCGTCATTATCTTCTTGAATATGCTATATATGTCCAAATCCTCATAGTTTGTATATACATATGTTATTATTACTTATTGATATGGGTTATTAATTGATTTTCCCCATGCAATCTCACAAATAATATGGGATCCTCTTGAATTTTTTATAATTAGGCTTACAAATACTGGAGTCAAGGAGGAAAAATGATGATTAACCAGAGTGTTAATCATTCAAAACCTTTATTGATGCATGTAGTTCAAAGGTTACAGAGGTTTAGATCATGAACACATCACAAAGAGCGCCATTCATCATGCAAAAACAAAGCATGACCAAGAATATTTTCAACAGAGCATCGATCATTCTGGAAAATCAGCTTATTCCGTTGTAGCCATATAGCCCAGATTAGTGCAAAGGGGAAAGCCTTGCTTCTGCAAGATCGATAAGCATGTCTGGACCTGTATGTACAATCATTATCTTAAATACGTTTGTTAGGTTGATTCAAGCTGGTGTTTTCCTAATTGTTCATGGCCTGCTTTTTGGATGACTGCCATCGTGCTAGTCATCATTTTCCTTAAAAAGGAATTATTCAGTTATAGACTTGGTGTTAGGCCCCGACAGCCAACGCAAAATCCTGTCGAATCACATGAACATGGATCAACGAATGCGGAATGACGTCGTATGATCCATGTAGCCGACCCCACCTAGTGGGATAAGGCTTTGTTGTTGTTGTTGTAGGCTTATAAACACTACAAGAAATAGGGAAACCGTCTGTAATTTTCTCTAAAACCGTCGAAAACGTTATTTCCAACGGTTTTTTTGACAGAATCAAAGACGTCCGAAAAATGCTCGTCGCAAATCATTCCCAACGATTTTGAAAGAACCGTCGAAAATTTTGACGGATTTTCGACGGTCACGACCGCCGATATTTGCGACGGTCTACAAAATCATCGATAATTCGACGCTCATGACCGCCAATATTTGCAGCGGTCGACGAAACCGTCGAAAACTTCGGCGGTCACGACCGTCAAAGTTTTCGATGGTTTCGTCGACCGCCGCAAATATCGGCGATTGCTATCGCCGAAAATTTCAGCGATCATCCGGTGACCGTCGAAGTTTCGACGATCAAAACCGTCGTAAATAATTTTTATAATATAAAAAGATTAGCCGGCCGGCGGCCAATGCCAGGATCTCGACCGCCAGTAGTCGGCGGCCGAATCTGAACGCCCGCAGCAGGATCCGAACGCCCGCAGCCGGATCCGGTCGCTGGGGCTGGATCCGGCCGTCAGGCGGCCGATCCGGCCGCTGGGGCCCGAATCCGAATGCTCGCGGCCGGATTCGGCCGCTAGGTGTCGAATCAGGCCGGATCAGGCCGTCGAAGAGAGAGAGACTGTAACGCCTCCAAAATTCGGGCCCAATATAGTTGCCGAACCCTAGGCGCCGTCACTTTGACTTGACCTAATTTCATAAAACTTTGCAGCGAAAATATAATATGATAAAACTTAAAATATTAACATCATAACAGCGGAAGACTTCATGGATAAGTATAACAAAAATCCAAGATGACATAATCTGGCTCATGAGCCTAATAGGCTCTAACGTATACCCAACAATGGGTTCTTACGACATAATGAGTTCAAGTAAATTACATGACTCCATAAGGCCCATAAGCCATACATAAAAGACTCTTACGAGAGTTCATCAAATAACATAACATAAGAAAAATAACTTGGGTCGTAACCCGACACTGTCCATGTTCAACGTCTTCGTCAAGAGGCCCCCACCGTCGAACCTAAGCCTCATCCATACCTACACAGATCCATAGGGTGCAGAGGATTTCTCCCGTTAGAGTATGTTGAGGCTCATGCATGCTATGACCTTATAACATAAATTCTACATGTCATGACATATACATATCATCATCATGGAACATATATCATATGCATGCTATGAGCTACTTATGCATACTACATGGCATGTGAGCATATCAACATGTCAAGATAAAATAACATGTAATATCATAATCTTTAAGTCATGCATATCACACTTATCATCATGCTAATGCATCTCATGATCTTATTTTACTTTACTTTATCATCTTTCATCATGTCATGATATGATATGACAAGTGGACATGTACATGGCATCATCATAGGTGCATACTTCATCATACTTCTTTAACATATTTACTTTATGTCACAAGTCATTCATCATTCATCTTTCATCTTTACTTAGATACTTTCTTATCTTGTTGATTGGGAAGACCATATTGAAGTTCAAGGGAAAATGGCTAGCTAGGCCACTATATTGGGATCGCGGAAAGCCAATAGAGACGCCACACTAGGGATGGAACTCGCCTCTTGGGTCCACGGATGTCTAATTGAGACATCACGCTTGGGGTGCTCAACTTATGGAAACGCCACGCTTGGAGTGGAACTCGTTTCCCCGAGAAATACCACGCTTGGGGTAGAATTCATTTCCCCTTTCCTTGATTGCAACAAGTCACCTTCACGTCAATCCGTCTTTTACTTACTTTTATCAATACATACAATCACTCATACATGTTGCATGTTTTAACCCTATTTAAGATCATACATACTTCAAAACATACTACATGTGAACATTCAATCATAACCAATCAGCTTCCAGAACGGACGACCGTTCTGGGTAACGGTTGACCATTGGAAGGGTATCGGTCGATTGGTCGGGTTATCGGTCGACCGTTATGGTCAATTCGAACGACCGAAATAAGACTTCAGTTCGTCCGCTAATCACAGAATGTAACACGCTTCTAAATCGGACGATCGCTGGAATAAAGGTCGACCGCTTATAGGTTTTTCGGACGTCCGAAAATGGATCTCGGATCGTCAGCTAATCACAGAATGTGTCGAACGTTTCTACAACACATATCGGACGACCGTTCTTAAATCGGTCGACCATTACATTGCTCTCGGACGATCGAAACAGGGTGTTTGGTCGCCTGCTAATCACAGAATGTTCGACTCTTTCAATAGAGACGCCACACTAGGGTTGGAACCCGCCTCCTGAGTCCGCGGATGCCCATTGAGACGTCACGCTTGGGTGGAACTCGCCTCAACTTATGGAAACACCACGCTTGGGGTGGAACTCGTTTCCCCGAGAAATGTCACGCTTGGGGTGGAACTCATTTCTCCTTTCCTTGATTGCAACAAGTCACCTTCACGCCAATCCGTCTTTTACTTACTTTCATCAATACATACAATCACTCATACATGTTGCATGTTTTAACCCTATTTAAAATCATACATACTTCAAAACATACTATATGTGGACATTCAATCATAACCAATCAGCTTCAAGAACGGACGACCGTTCTGGGTAACGATCGACCATTGGAAGGGTATCAGTCGATCGGTCGGATTATCGATCGACCGTTATGGTCCATTCGAACGACCGAAATGAGACTTCGGTTCGTCCGCTAATCACAAAATGTAACACACTTCTAAATCGGACGACCGCTGGAATAACGGTTGACCGCTTATAGGTCTTTTAGACGTCAGAAAATGGATCTCGGATCGTCAACTAATCACAGAATGTGTCGAACATTTCGACAACACATATCAGACGACCGTTCTTAAATCGGTCGACCATTACATTGCTCTCGGACGATCAAAATAGGACGTTTGGTCGTCCGCTAATCACATAATGTTCGACTTTTTCAAAACTGACGACCATTATCGAATCGGTCGACCGTTGGGTAGAGTTTTACACTACAATGGTCTCCAGAACGGTCAATCGATACATTATCGGTCGCCCGTTATGGACCGACAGATACACGATTTCTACATTCTAAATCTTTCATACAATAAGATATTGAACACATACATGATTCCAAACATCATATAAGAATTTCTTACATTCTTGGCATTATAATCATGAATCATAAAGAGGTCTTCACATGAGACATACAACATGCTAATCACACTTATAATGTACACGAGCTTTACCTAACTTCATAATCAATCATCTTAAGGGCAATAAGCATTCTATGGTAAGCATAATGAGGAATAAAGCAATATCTATAAATCACATGACATTCTAAGCATGATTAGCAAAATCATAACAATCTAAAGAATCATAAATGCACATTTCCCTATCCATTCTCTTTAAGAACAAAGGGTTTGCTCTTATGCCATAATCCATACATCAAAACATCATTAGGGTGAGGTGGAAAGTTTTGGATCCCCTCAACATACACTTATTAACATTTACATTTACTTATTTATATATATCATGCTAATTTAATAAAATTATACATGCCAATCTTTCAAGTTAAACCTCACTTCTTATATTATAATTTTCATATAGCATTTTCATAAACATCTCATATGCATTATGCATTCTATTCTAATCATATTAATACGAATAAGTGAGAGACATCCTAATGAATTACACATGGAGAGTCATGAACAATTTAATGCTAAACATACTTAGCAATGAAATAGACACCTTAACTAATCATTTAATAATGCAAATAAATCATGCTTATCTTCAATCAAATAACCTATGAAGATTCAAGTTGGTCTTCAATCATTAACCATTCATTCATGCATCATTCAAGATTGACATTAGAACTTTGGATCCCCTCAACCATACTTTTAAAATTTAGATTAAAATCCACTTAATCCTAATTTCCTCCTTCTTTAGTTTCTTTCCTTCCTCTTTTTTCTTAATCTTCTTTCTTTTGCAACCTCTTTCTTCTTAATCTTCTTTCTTTTCCTTGCATGCTGCTGTCGTGCCGTAATGTAAGTGTGAGGAGGAGATGAGAGAATGATGATGTAAGAAAGAGAGAAGAATTTCCTTCTTGATGCTTGCTGGCCGTGAGCTATTAGAAGAGAGAATGAGTGGGAGTGATGGGACTTTCACCTTCACCTTGATCTTGAGTGGGGGTGCTTGATGCTTCACGTGATGTGAGTGGAGAGATGGAGAGAAAAAGCTAAGAGTTTCTCCTTCGTGCTGCCGAGACTTGATGGAGAGAAGGAGAGAAGGAGAGAGGAGATTGACCTTCGTTGCTTCCTGTTGTGTAAGAAAGAAATAAGTAGGAGGAAGTATGGAGAGAGCTGAGAGAGCAGGGGTTGCTGGTCTCAAGCTTCTGGCCGCATGGTGTTGGATAGGAGAGTGAGAGAGTTGGTGAGTTGCTTTCCTCCTTGAGCTGTTGTGAGTGAACAAGAGAGAGGCTTAAGGAGAGAGATGCTTGTTGGGAGGGAGAGGGTGCTGCCGGCTGGGGTTTGGGGGAGAGAAAAGTAAGGATTTTGGTGAGTGGGTTTAGGGCACTAAAGGTATTTATACTTCTGGCTTAGGGCCTATTAAATTAATGGACTTCATAATGGGCTTTTAAATAACTTTCTATTTTATTATCTATTTTCTTTTCTTTTTTATTTGATTTTTGAGAATACTATAGAGACGCCGATGCGTGAGTGGGTCGCCGGTGCGGGAGAGGGTCGCTGACGTCCGATGCGAGAGATGGTCGATGACGTCCGGTGCTCGTGGGCTGAGAGAGGGTCGATGACGTTCGGTACTCGTGGGTCGAGAGAGGGAGAGGGAGAGAGAGAGGGGGAGAGAGAGAGGAGAGGAGAGGAGAGGAGGGAGAGAGGGTTATATATATATATAGGAAAGATTAGAAAGCGGGAAAATAAAAAAAAAAGTAGGATAACGAAATTTTAATTAACGACGGTTCTGGCCGTCGAATAAATAAATATTAATTATTTTTAAAATTACCGACAGTTGTGACCGTCGAAAATCATTTAATTATATTTAGTTATATATATTATTTATTTTTTATTTTACCGACGTTTTGAAGAGTTGCTAATTGTTACCGAAATTGTTGGAGTCGTCGAAAATTGCGACGGTTTGGACTGTCGCAAATTATATTAATAAAATAATCCTCATATTATATTATTATACATTTACCGACGATTACGACCGTCGAAAATTGTGATGGATTTTGCGACGGATTGATATCCGTCGGAAATATCGACGTTCCAAATCGTCGAAAAATAAAATAATAATATAATAAATTACATAATTTAGTATTTTCATTTTCGACAGTCACGACCGTCGGAAAATCTGTCGAAAAATACGACGGATGGGTACTTGTCAGAAATATCGACGTTCGTAATCGTCGAAAAATAAAATAATAATATAACAAATTACATAATTTAGTATTTTCATTTCTGACGGTCACGACCTCGGAAAATCCATCGGAAATTACGACGGATGGATATCCGTCGAAAATATCGACGTTCCTAATCGTCAAAAAATAAAATAATAATATAACAAATTACATAATTTATTTTTTTATTTCCGACGGTCGTAATCGTCAGAAAATATGTTGGAAATTGCGACGGATGGGTATCCGTCGGAAATATCGACGTTCCTAATCGTCAAAAAATAAAATAATAATATAACAAATTATATAATTTATTTTTTTCAGTTCTGACGATTCGGACCGTCGGAAATATTTTCGTCGCAAATAACAACGGATTTCGATCCGTCGGAAATTGTCCGTCGGAAAATGGTGATTTTCTTGTAGTGAAACGTATCTACTTTTATTATCCTAAATAAATTATAATCCTTGCCTACTTGGTCAAACTATTTTTTCCAGTAAAAGTAAACTAACTTTACATTTGAAAAAAAAAGTATTTATTTTTCAATGGTACATATATAATTATCTTATATAACTAATTTGAAATATTAATCTTCTTTGTCTAAACCATCTTAATAAAATTGAAAGAAAAATCTCTTACTTCTACTCAAATTAAATTTATCATATATATATATATATATGATTGAAGATTATGAGGATTAGGATTACTAATTGATTATACTCCATGCATTCTCAAAATAATGTTTATTATTTTAAATTATTTTTAATCCGAAAATAGCAACTATATTTTAAGAAAATTTGCTTTGTAATCAAATTATGCGTATAGATTTAATCTTCTTTTATTTTTAACACCTTATATAACAAACTATTGTAACACAATTTTTATTTTAAAATTTTAAATTATTACAACAACAACAACAACAATAAAGTCTTATCCCACTAGGTGGGGTCGGCTACATGGATCATACGACGTCATTCCGCTTTATTAGTAACCAAACATATTCGTTGATCCATGTTCATAAGATTCGACATGATTTTATGCTGACTGTCGGGGCCTAACACAACCCTCCTTCTTTATCCGGACTTGGGACCGGCTATAAAATATAGGCGGAGTTTAAAATTTTAAATTATTAATTTATATAAATTTTTTGACACATATCGTCATGATGCCAACTTATGCAATGATCTTATATATTTTATTTTCCTAAACTTAACGAGATAATACATATTTATAGATTAAGATTATGTTCAGATCTGGGATTTAACGTAGTAGGATTAGTTATATTAGATTGAACCGGATAATACATATTTATAAATTAAGATTATGTTTAGGATCAGGAATTTAACGTATTGGAATTAGTTATATTAGATTTAATTTGATTATGATTAGTAATGTTTAGGACATAAAGGATTATAATTAGTTATTTATTTTAATCATACTCAAATTGATAAAAAGAAGATTAATCTTAATTTGACTCAAATTATATTATTTATTTTAAATTATATTTTAATTCCAAAAAATAACATGTTATGTTTTAAAAGGAATTATTTTTACTCGTAATCATACTCAAATTGACAAAAAATAATCTTAATTTGACTAAAATTGAATTATTTATTTTAAATTATTTTTTAATTCAAAAATAATTATTCTTTCTTTTATTTTTGGTATCTTATATAACAAACAATTATAGGATAATTTTTATTTTCTTTTAATTATATTCAATTTGATAAAAAAAGAAAAAAATAATCTTAATTTAACTGTTAATTGAGTGCTAACTCCTAATTGGTATTGAATTCCATGCCCGCATGTATCGTGGGATTAAATTGAAGATTATTTTGAAAATAATTTTATTTATCTGATATTTTCATATATTGTGTTTTATTAATATTCAGTTCTATATATTGTTATCATATTTAAAAAACTTTTTAAATATAGTTTTATCTTTTAGATTTAAACTTTTAATTTTGTTAAATTTAGGATATGCACTATTAGAATATATGCTTATGGATAATATTATGATTAGGTTTAGTTTAAGTTTATAAAGAATATGTATTATTAGTATAAATTATAATTATGATTAATTATTATTAATAGATGACACATGTCATAACCATATCATGCTTTATCTCTACTTTTATATATATCTTGAAACCAATCGATTAAATTATATATTATTACTAAATATTATTTCTTTATTAATCTAAGAATATGAAGTTGATCCCCTAAAAATATGTTAGGTTCTCCCCGTTCGATTCGTTCTCAACTGCTCAGATGCGCCCGATTTTTTTTCTTTTTTTTTACTTTAATACTCACGCACTCTCTCCTCGCATTCTCTCTCTCGCCGCCTCTTTCCTCTTCGCGACCTCGCCCGCCCGCTCGCCAGCCCGCCAGCCCCGCCCTGGATCCGCACGCCGACGCCTCCCTCGACACTGCCGACGCGCGATCTTCTTCCATCGACGCGTGTCCGGCCAAATCTCGCGCAGATCCGCGTCCGGTCAGATTTGCGCGACCTCCGGCCAGATCCGTCGACCTCCAGCACGCCGATCGATGGGTGGGCGAGCTCGGCGGCGCCGGGTGTGGTCGACGGTCGCGGGCGGCGGAGCTCGGCGTGCGCGAGATCGGTGGGCGGGCGAGGTCGGCGGTGCGCGAGATCGGTGGGCGGGCGAGGTCGGCGGTGCGCGAGATCGGTGGGCGGGCGAGGTCGGCGGTGCGCGAGATCGGTGGGTTGGCGAGCTCGAGGGTCGACGGATGATCTGGCTGGCCGGAGATCGACGGATCTGGCCGGAGGTCGCGCAGATCTGACACGTGGCGAGGTACTGTCGAAAATTCTCAGTCTGCACCGCGGGCACACAGAGAAAACACAAATTCAGTACAAACCATCCGGAAGTTATATATTTACCAGTTGAAACAGGGCTTCTGACATTGGATTTTCCTATTGTGATCGTAAAGAATGACACTCCCAACATTGGAAGTATTTCCGACGTTGCAGGAGGAGATCGAGATGAGCTAGCTCGTGCTCTAAAGTATAGAGCCTCGTCAGTGCTTCATCAATGCAACAAATATAAATAAGAATGAATATAATGTCTTCTGTTGCCATGAATCACTCGTCTCAGTCTCTCCTCTGGTTTGAAGGAGGACTATCTCTCCTCTGGTTTGAAGGAGGACTATGGTTTGCAATGAGGCTGCTCGTCGCTCCACTAGTTTGGGAATGAGGGAGAGAGTTCAAAGATCACTCGTCTTCTTATAATGATTTGCTCAAAGATGCCATTGAAAGGTGCAATAATGAGCTATGTCAGAAGGGATGGGACAGATGAGAAACAAATGAAAATTTTCAAGACGTCGAAAAATAGAAATTTGTATAAATCACGAGGGACCGGATGACAAAGAAATAGAAATTTTCAATGCAGAGGAATCATGAAAATTTTTGTTTTTCGACCTCTGCCATGGATTCCCTGAAAATTTTCATTTCTTTCTCGTCCCATCCTTGCATCTTTATTCCTCCTGCAGCTGCTTTTTGACGTAAAATTTTCATTTCTTTCTCATCTGTCGCATTCCTGTACCTCAATTCTCCTTTTTCCTGTATCCCTCATTACTTATACAAATTTCTGTTTTTCGACGTCTGCCATGGATTTCCTATAAATTTTTATTTCTTTCTCATTTGTCCCATCCCTGCACCTCTACTCCTTCGGCAGCTCTTTCTTGTATCCCTCGTGACATACAAATTTTTGTTTTATCCCACGATATCAGATAAAATAGAAATTTGTATAAGTCACGAGGGATACAGGAAAGAGCTGCAGGAGGAGTAGAGGTGCAGGGATGGGACAAATGAGAAAGAAATGAAAATTTTTAGGGAATCCATGGCAGACGTTGAAAAACAGAAATTTGTATAAGTCACTAGGGATACAAGAAAAAGGAGAGTTGAGGTGCAAGAATGCGACAGATGAGAAAGAAATGGAAATTTTACGTCGAAAAACAGAAATTTGTATAAGTCACGAGGGACCGGATGACAAAGAAATGGAAATTTTCAATGCAGAGGGAAATCCATAGCAGACGTCGAAAAACAAAAAATTGTATAAGTCACGAGGGATACAGAAAAGAGCTGCCGGAGGAGTAGAGGTGCAGGGATGGGACAGATGAGAAAGAAATGGAAATTTTCAGGGAATCCATGGCAGACGTCGAAAAACATAAATTTTTATGATCCCTCTGCATTGAAAATTTCCATTTCTTTGTCATCTGGTCCCTCGTGATTTATACAAATTTCTATTTTTCGACGTCTTGAAAATTTCCATTTGTTTCTCATCTGTCCCATCCCTTCTGACATAGCTCATTATTGCACCTTTCAATGGCATCTTTGGACAAATCATTAAAAGCAGACGAGTGATCTTTGAACTCTCTCCCTCATTTCCAAACTAGTGGAGCGACGAGCAGCCTCATTGCAAACCATAGTCCCCCTTCTTCAAACCAGAGGAGAGACTGAGACGAGTGATTCATGGCAACAGAAGGTTCTACATTATATTCATTCTTATTTATATTTGTTGCATTGATGAAGCATTGATGGAGCTCTATACTTTACAGCAGGAGCTAGCTCATCTCGATCTCCTCCTGCAACGTTCCAAATACTTCCGATGTTGGGAGTGTCATTCTTTACGATTACAATAGGAAAATCCAACGTCGGAGCCCCGTTTCAACTGGTAAATATATAACTTCTGGATACTTTACCTTACAAACCTGAACTGAATTTGTGTTTTCTCTTAACTTCTCAAACTGTGCCTGTGGTGCAGACCATCCCTGAGAATTTTCGGCAGTACTGTCCTTCGCTTTGGGAGGTTCAGTGCCGGATATTTCCTGCCGGTCTACCGCTTCTGGTGCACAGGAGCACCACTTCTCATCCTGTCCTTCGCTTTGCCTTCTACCTTTTTTTTTTTAAACTTAAGGTTAGCTGAAATATCCATCAAATTAACTGCTTTCTTCAGCAAGTGATCTTTGAAATCATTATAAGAAGACGAGTGATCTTTGAACTCTCTCCCTCATTTCCAAACTAGTGGAGCGACGAGCAGCCTCATTGCAAACCATAGTCCCCCTTCTTCAAACCAGAGGAGAGACTGAGACGAGTGATTCATGGCAACAGAAGGTTCTACATTATATTCATTCTTATTTATATTTGTTGCATTGATGAAGCACTGATGGAGCTCTATACTTTACAGCAGGAGCTAGCTCATCTCGATCTCCTCCTGCAACGTTCCAAATACTTCCGATGTTGGGAGTGTCATTCTTTACGATTACAATAGGAAAATCCAACGTCGGAGCCCCGTTTCAACTGGTAAATATATAACTTCTGGATACTTTACCTTACAAACCTGAACTGAATTTGTGTTTTCTCTTAACTTCTCAAACTGTGCCTGTGGTGCAGACCATCCCTGAGAATTTTCGGCAGTACTTCCCCGCTGACCGGCAGGAAGTGGTGCTCCTGTGCACCAACAGTGGTAGACCGGGCAGAGATCAGCTACTGCAGATGAATTGGGAGGTTCAGTGGGGGTTGGAAGTACTTCGCGGAGGACCACAACCTCAAGCTGGGCGACAGCTTGATCTTTGAGCTCAAGGATGCCCGGAGGTTCGTGTTCCGGGTTCAAGTTATTAGGAAGGGTGCTACTCCAGTTATTGTCATCGATTAGAGTTAATTAACTGTTGATTTTGTTGGTCTCCTTTGCAGTAGAAGTATTAACATGTCTCCTAGGTGTAATTGACTTTGGTATCTTGTCTTGTTGTTATTGTATTTGGCAGTTGTTGTGTTGGACAATTATAATTCGAATCGTCATATTAGTCAGAAAATCATTTCTTCTTTATTTTTCTGACTTCAAATTAGACATATACTAATAATTTTGGAGAAGGCTCCCTCCGGAAATGTACCCAAGAAAAAATAGATCTTGGGTATGCATATTTACCATTGCAGGTTAAGGAGGTGAAGGTCACCAATGTCTCACTAGGGACATCAGGTCAAGATATTAAAGAGTTCTTTTCTTTCTCTCGGGACATTGAATATGTTGAGATGCAAAGGTTGCAACAACATGTATACTGGAATTTTCTTTCAAAAGTTTAACAACTCGTATAGGCCTATGCTTATTATCTGTTGTTTGCACTTTGCAGTGCTGATGAGTGGTCTCAGATTGCTTATGCCACCTTCAAAGATTCACAAGAAGCAGAAACTGCCCTTCTACTTTCGGTTCGTCAATGTCTTGAAACGTTTTTTTATTGCATGCTCATAGCTATGGTATTGACTACTCCTTGTCGTGTATTTTCTGGTTTAATTTTATCAGTCTACAATTCTGATTGCTCGCTAAAAGTTTTAGAAACAAGATGTAATATGTCCTTTTAACTGTTTGTCATAACCATGTATCTATAGTTGTGATCTTTGCAATGCGCTCTAATTTTGTTATATTTACATTACATATATAGGGTGCCACCATAGTCGATCTCTCTGTCATCGTTGTACCAGCTCCAGATTATCAATTGCCCCCAGCTGCTGTTACTCCTCCGGTAAGTATAATGAATTTTTGTCCTTCGCTTTGCCTTCTACCTTTTTTTTTAAACTTAAGGTTAGCTGAAATATCCATCAAATTAACTGCTTTCTTCAGCAAATCGAAGCTAAACCAAGTAGGGGGGGGGGTGAATCTGCTGTCCAGAAGGCTGAAGATATTGTCAGCTCTATGCTTGCCAAGGGCTTTTATCTTGGGCAAAGGTGCTCTCAACAAAGCCAAATCTTTTGATGAGAAGCATCGACTCACATCCACTGCCAGCGCCAAAGTTGTTTCACTTGACAAAAAAATTGGGTTGAGTGACAAGATCAGTGTGGACACCTCAGCTATGAATGAAAAAGTGAAAGATGGATCAGAAGTTTCACATCTCAGAGAAGACAAAATCAGCCTTCAATGCAGCGGAGCAGACAGTTAGCAATGCTGGATCCGCAATCATGAAGAATAGGTATGTATTGACTGGAACAACTTGGGCGACTGATGTTTTCAGTAAGGTTGCCAAGGCTGCCAGTGATGTGGGATCGAAAACCAAAGAGAAAGTCACTGAGCAACAACACAACAAATGATCATCTCTCATCGACGATGTATTTCAGAAGGCACTATCACATTCATAATCATTCTTCCAAGCAATTCAGTGCACTTATCCAGTGTTCACCCGGCCTGTGTGTCCTAACAAAAAGATTATATGCATCATAATTGTTGATACAACTAAGTATAAATCGACCATAATTCATATGATTTGAGAACAAATATTATTTTCTTTTGTATTATTCATGCTATTTTGTTATCCAAATTATAGTCCATCTTTTAATTTATGAATATTTAAGTACTACATGGTTCACCATATGATTTAACTGGTTGATCCGGTTCTGAGATGGAGACTTCTTGGGATCAATATGCAGTCTAGTTTTGACAACTTTGTTATAGATCCTTTTAATTGCCGAATATGCTAACGGATTTTGTCTTTCAGATCTTGATTAGTTATACAGAAACTACTGCACCAACTAAAACAAGGCAGAAGGATCTGAAACAGTATTTCTTCACATGCAGATGTCTGCAATGCTCAAAGGTTTCTGTTGCAGATACTGTTACTTGATCTTTATCTGTTTTTCCCTTATTTGACAGCAGCCTTCCTCAATGTTTGTTTCTCTAAAAATATCATGCTTGATTGTTTAAGGATCCAAATGATGAACTCCGTGCCACTGCTATTTTGGAAGGCTATGGATGTAAGGACAAGAAGTGCACCGGTTTGTTGCTTTCTGGATTCTAGTAAGTTAAAACAGTAGGGCATAAACTCCTTCAATCAGGATTGTTCTTGTTCTTTTGTATAACATGCACACGCGTCTGCATTCATTATATGTTTCATTGTATTTTCTTGTACGGGACAGAAGATGTTCACATGCCAGCAATATGGTCTTAGTAGGACCGAACAAGAAGTCAAAGCGCTTTCCATTAAAGTAGCACAACAATTAGAAAAAGCTTCTAACTTTTCTGTCCAGAGGCAGTATCCTTAATACTATGCCTGCAAAACATTTTGGTCTATGTTCTTTTTATTGTTAACACTATGTTAAAAATTGTTTTATCAGAATTTTCTACCCCTTGACTAGAATTAGATCTTTCTGTTGCTACTTGTATGTATAAAAATGTTGAACGGCTCCAGCTTCAGTTCTGTCATCCATATTACCATGATTTACTACGGACCCGAGAGACTATACTGAAGGTATGGTGATTACATAAATAAATGAGCTTACAGTCGTCTGCGCATTTGCATAAGTGTTATATTTCATATCTTCAACAATTGTGTAGATGCAGCATAACTTCACAAGTTTCCTATTTTATATATGCAAGTCTGCAACAATCATTCCCATGTTTTTTTATTTCTTTGATTGTATCCATATCTAATAGGAACAACAACAACAACAACAACAACAAAGCCTTATCCCACTAGGTGGGGTCGGCTACATGGATCATACGACATTCGTTGATCCATGTTCATAAGATTCGACATGATTTTATGTTGGCTGTCGGGGCCTAACACAACCCTCCTCCTTTATCCGGGCTTGGGACCGGCTATAAAATATAGGCGGAGTTCCATATCTAATAGGAACAATGTTTTTTATACTTTTTACAGATTCTCATGGAGCTGCAAGATTGGGAAGGTGCCTTGACATATTGCCGTTGAACTATTCCATGTTATCAGAGTATGCCAAACTTTATATTGGCGAGCACCAAAGTGGTCATTTGTTTTTCTAATAGTGGCCAATATATGTTGTGAAATTCCAGTTATCCCTTTGTAAGTTTGATGCGTGAGGAAAACATGGATTCTAATCTGTGAACCAGAAAACATAAGTTCTAGAATCATAAATTGGACAGTACCGAAGAATATGATCATTGCCTTCTGCATTCTGATTGGTAGCACTGAGCAGTTATGCTGCCCTTCCAATACAGTTGGAAATTGTGTTTAACATCTTCTTCCTAAATGCAGGAATCTACCCAGCAATTCATCCAATGCTTGGACTTCAGTTTTATAGCTGTGGTATTTAAAACCTTCTGGAACTCATTATTGATCTTGTTGCTTTCAGATTTCAATTAAAAACCTCTTTGCCGCTGTTTCTAACTGTATCATATCTGATCTATCAGGTTACTCGAACTGACAGAGGATGCCTTTGAATCATTCCGCAAAGCGACGGATATTCTTCGAATCACGCACAGGACTGGTACACCTTTCATGAAAGAGGTCCTGAACCAGTTGGAAGATGCCCGTGCTGAGGTCTCTTATAAACTTTCATCCAATAGAGGATCGTAAACACATTACTTGTGAAATGGCAAAGCTTCTGTCAATAATCAAGCAACGTTCAAATGTACGACTTGTATGCCGCATAATTTAATGATCACATTCACTTCACGTAGACTTGGTTCTTTCCCCGGAAGAGTTGAATGCATACACGGTGTTTGTACAAAAAATTTTGTCAATTGATTTGCAATTTAGATGCTCTAATGTACTTTTATTTGGGCACGTAAATTGCAGCTTATGTTGTTTTTTCGTCGGAAGATTGCAAATTTTAGTTCATTCAATTTGGGCATAAAATTAAGGGTTATTTCTTTAGGCCATCACTATTGACACTTGAAAAAAATACTATTAGCACTCTATCTTATGTGTGCTTAAGGTGCTGGACATTTTTATTTTTGTAAGACAAATGGAGTGACAATAATATTTTTTAGAATGACAATAATAATGTCTTTATTATTATTTGATTATTTTTTAAACACTAAAAGATAGTAACTATATTTCAATTATTTAGGGATGGCGCTTTTCACAATTAAGAGAATCAGATGAAAGAATTCAAATAAAAAATACGGCAAAGTTTAAAAATATCATAATGTTTATACATTAAAGGTAGATGCAAAAATATATTTTAGGATTAGATGTGAAAAATCGTGATAGTTAGTGGAGGTTTAAGGAAATAATTTTAATATAAACTTCTTGATTTTTTTTAACATTGTTAGATTAAGTTTTGGGAACCCTTTTTTTAAATAATCAAATTATGTTTTCCAATGCAAATTCTTTTTAATTGATCGAGAGCAACGTTAAAAGATATTATCATTTGAGTAATATTCAGTTTTCGCCGATCGGAAATTATCAACATTTTCAAAAATTCCTTTCTATTGATCGAGAGCAATGTTAAAAAATTCTTTTCGAGAATGATCGATGTTTTTAAAAAGGATTTAATGTATATTCTCGCTTGATAGTTCTACCCCTATCTGTGGCCGTCAGATTTGCATCAAACGGCATATGATGCCAAAAAGTGCATGGTTCAAGTGTTCCAAACCGGTTGGAGTGAAATTGAGCCATGGTTCAGCCGTGAAAAAATCGACGATAGAGGGAGAGATGCGACAACGGATGGGGGGAGTCACAACGGCGACGACAATCTAGTTCAAAACCTCGCAGACGGCGACGACGGTGAGCTCAGGGCGTGAAACGAACTAGGGAGACCCGGCACGGCAGCGGTGATCTCGTGGCGATGAATATCTTGGCGTGGCGCCAGTGATCTCATGGTGATGAAGATATCGGCGTGGCAGCAACGACCTTGAGGCGGCGAAGACACCTGACACTGGGCACGATGGGGACGACGACGACATTAGACACATGGAGTGGGGACAACGGCACTTGGCCCCATCGCGCTTATCCTCCCCACCGCGAAAGCCCATGCCCTAGTTCGTCCCCACCGAGAAACCTCCTACCACGTTGCCATCCCCGCCGCGGATCTGAGCTCATCGTCGTCCGAGCCGAGTTGTTTTCGTCGCAGTAGCATTGAGAATGAAGACTCATGATGGAAGTGACGGCGGCGGCAACCACGCAGCGTCCGACCTCGCGGCTTCCCACCTTGCGGTGGCAGCGGGCTCCAGGTCGAAGAAGGAAGAACTCAAGGAGTCCAATCTCACGGCGACGGTGGGCTCGCATCAAAGAAGGAAGAACCCAGAGCGTTCGACCTCGTGGCGGCGGCAGGGAACTTGCATTGGCCTCATGGCACGAGCGACACTATGGGCCACGTGGACGTCACGTCGACGAAAAATTAGAAAACCGGCTATCCGAGGTAAAGAGGGCATCGGGTGAAACACGTTAAAAGAGGAAGGACATTTGTTTTACAAAGTGAAGTTGGAGAATATCGCTGAGCAAACCTTAACGTTGGAGGACATTTGGTGTAATTTACCCCACTTCTTCTGAAAGAGTTTTGTATTATATTACATAACGATTCTATTAAATTTGATCAATTATTTTTCAACTACAAAAGTTTGGAGTTTAATTTTTATATTACCATCTAATTTTCAATTGATTTTTTATATATGAAAAATCCTCGGACAAAGAAGGCAAAATAATTTTAAATGCTTAAAATGTTCACTTTTAAAAAAATAATAATTCATTTATATATGCTAGTCTTGATGAATTTGTGGTTTTCCAATTGCTTCTGCTATTTCCAAAATGATAAAAAAAACACGAAATTTGCATTAAACGCAATAAAATATACATATATAGGAATCATGCATTAATAATTTCATTATTGTAATTAATCTTCCCCTGGTCAAGGGTTTCATGGACAAATGGCGCATTAATCATAACATTGATCATTGACATTAGATCGTGCAACTTAAGTCATTAAATATTCGTAATAATTCTCTCGTTATTGTTTGAACAATAATGGATATTCTACTTGCCAAATCTGTTGTCATTTAATGAGCATTAAACCCATTGAAATACTAATAAATAATAGTTTTGTCATGCAAGAGGTATCCATAAATCAATTATCACTATTTATTAGAATATGGATTATGGAATGTATGAATTTATACAAATAGGTTTACATATACGGATTCATAATTAAACCAGAATCCAATAATGAATGAATGTTGATTAATAATGCCATGATTCCGCCAAAATACAGACAGAAAACTTAGGGTAAATTACACCAAATGCCCTCCAACTTTAAAATTTGCTCAGCGATACCCTCCAACATCACTTTGTGACACAAATGCCCTTCATCATTTAACGCATTTCACCGGATGCCCTCTTTAACTTGGAATAGCCGATTTTTCGATTTTTTGTCGACATAGCGTCCACGTGGCCATCTCTTCTCTCATCCACACAAATAGTCGTCCGACGTGGCATGCTCATACATGGCATATAAAATTACACCAATGCCCTCCAACTTTAAAGTTTGCTCATCAAATGCATATAAAATTACACTAATTTGGACAAAGATGGCGGCCGACGAACGCGAAAAGTTAACGATGGAGGAGGCAAACGACGAGGAGAGCGAATTTTGACCTCAAAATTAGGAAACAAGTCCCAATGGCTAAATAGAGTTAAGAAAGCTATAAAAGAGGACCCAATGGTGTAGGAATGATCAAGACTTATAAGAAAAAATGGGAAGAACATTTGAGAAGTCCATTTGAGCTCCAAGTTGCCAATCTCTCAATTCTTTCTCTCTTACTCTTGTGTGAGATTTCAAATTGTAAAAGAGAGATTGTTAAGTGTTCTTGTGATATTATAATAGTTGTTTAGCTCCTGAGTGAAAAGAGATTGTGTCTTACCTCTTGAGCGAAGAAAAGACGAGTGAAAGTCTACAAGTAAAAGAGGTGTGCCTTACCTCTTGAAAAGGAGAAAATGCAAGAGTTGTAAAGGATTTCTTCCTTGCCCCATTTGGAACGAAGGAAGGAAGTTAGTAGAATCTCTGACGGTCTCGAGATCGAGAAGTCGGAGCGGGGACGTAGGTCAAGGTGTGACCGAACCTCATCAACAAACCATCGTGCACCTTGTGTTTGTCTTTCTCTCTCCTTCATACCTTATTATGCATGTGATATAATCGCTTTTGTGTTGGTTTAAATATTAACGAATCGATTTTAAGCTTCCGTAATGATTTTCGTAAAATCAATATTTTCGGTTAAACACCAATTCATCCTCCCTCTTGTTACAAAGTGCAGTTGGAGGGTATTGCTGAGCAAAGCTCAAAGTTGGAGGGCATTGATGTAATTTTATATGCCATGTCGGAGCATGCCACGTCAGACGACTCTTTGCGTGGAGGAGAGAGGAGATGACCACGTGGACGCCACATCGACGAAAAACAGAAAAACTGACTATCCGAGATAAAGAGGGCATCGGGTGAAATGCGTTAAAAGAGGAAGGGCATTTATTTTACAAAGTGAAGTTGGAGGGTATCGCTGCATTAATCATAACATTGATCATTGACATTACATCGTGCAACTTAAGTCACTAAATATTCGTAGTAATTCTCTCGTTATTGTTTGAACAATAATGGATATTCTACTTGCCAAATCTGTTGTCATTTAATGAGCATTAAACCCATTGAAATACCAATAAATAATAGTTTTGTCATGCAAGAGGTATCCATAAATCAATTATCACTATTTATTAGAATATGGATTATGGAATGTATGAATTTATACAAATAGGTTTTACATATACGGATTCATAATTAAACCAAGATCCAATAATGAATGAATATTGATTAATAATGCCATGATTCCGCCAAAATACACAAAAAAACTTGGGGTAAATTACACCAAATGCTCTCCAACTTTAAAGTTTGCTCAGCGATAACCTCCAACTTCACTTTGTAACACAAATGTCCTTCATCTTTTAATATATTTCACCCGATGCCCTCTTTACCTGGCACAGTCGGTTTTCCGATTTTTCGTCGACGTAGTGTCTACGTGACCATCTCCTCTCTCCTCCATGCAAATAGTCGTCCGACGTGGCATGCTCCTACATGGCACATAAAATTACATCAATGCCCTCCAACTTTAAAGTTTGCTCAACAAATGCATATAAAATTACACCAATTTGGGCAAAGATGACGGCCGCCGAATGCGAAAGGTTAACGATGAAAGATGCAAACGACGAGGAGAGCAATCGATGAAGGAGTGCGAACGGTGAAGGAGGTTTCATGCGAACGATGACAAAGAGGGAAATAAGGAAATAATTTAATAGTGAGTGAGTCAACTTACGGTAAGTAAGATGGTTTCATCCGAGGTAAAGAGGACATCGGGTGAAATGTATTAAAAGATGAAGGGCATTTTTGTTACAAAATGAAGTTGGAGAGTATTGCTGAGCAAACCTTAAAGTTGGAGGACATTTGATGTAATTTTATGTGTCATGTAGGAGCATGTCACGTCGGATGACTATTTGCATGGAGAAAAGAGGAGATGGCCACGTTGACACCACGTCGATGAAAAATCGAAAAATCGATTGTGCCAGGTAAAGAGGACATCGGGTGAAATATATTAAGAGATGAAGGATATTTGTGTTATAAAGTGAAGTTGGAGGATATTACTGAGCAAACCTTAAAGTTTGAAGGCATTGGTGTAATTTTATATGTCACATTTGATCATGCCATGTCAGATGACTATTTGTGTGGAGGAAAGAGGAGATGACCACGTGGACGTCACATCGATGAAAAATCAGAAAATTGGTTATTCCAGATAAAGAGGACATCAGGTGAAACACATTAAACGATGAAGGACATTTGTGTTACAAAATGAAGTTTGGACATACGGCGGAGCAAACCTTAAAGTTGGAGCGTATTTAATATAATTTACCCTTAAAACTTGAGCTGTTTGGCTCTCTTTTATTATTCTTATAATAAGATTTATTTATTTATTCTTAAGAATTGCAATTGGGGTTAAACAATTTTTGCTAAAAGCAATAATTACTTATCTCACATTTTTTTCTATTTACGAAGAATAAGTTTTTTTCTTAATTTCATCTTTGACCCTCGTCATTATATGGAAATACAGGTAATGTTCGATAATAACAGCCAGAATAAAGTTAATTCTTTAGCTTATTCAATGATTAAAATTATGTGGTATACGGTGTGTCAAAAATCTATTGACATATTTTATGTTATAATGTTCGAGTGCAGAGAACATTTGACAAAGTAAAAGGTAAAAAAAAAAAGAGTTAAATGGTACGTAGAAAATTTCACAGATATTGAGTCCTCGCATTTTTTTTACTTTATAATTAGGACGCTGTGATGATGGCTAATTGCTGTCAACAAATAATGCTATTATTTTTGTTCAAAGGCTCAACGTTCGAGACTTTGCTTCTCTCCCTCCAACCGAAATAATGAAACCGACTTTGCATGAAACAGCCGATGGCACTTTTTCCACTGCGAGTCCATTACTTACTAACTTCAGAACCACCTGACAAATGCTATCATTTGACAGTGCTCTCTCTCGGTTCTCCCTCCCTCTCAAATCACTTTGTTTTCCTTTCCTCGTCTCTCAAATCACTCTTCTCTCAATCTCTCAAACCCCTCCTTTTGTTTTCCTCTCTCTCTCAAACCACCGGCCACCTCCAAGCAATGGCGTCCCTGCTCTTCCATCCGCCACCTCCGGTCTCGCGCTCAAGGCTACGCTGGCATGTGCGCCGCCTGTTTTGCTGGTGAAAGACTTGAAGCCAGTCCTTAAAGAAAACAACAAAGCGGTGTTGAACGGCGTCAACTTAGAAATCAATGAGAATGAGATCCGAGTTTTTTTTTTTGCAAGTTATGCACCGGAGCTCCTCCTCTTTTCTATTTTACGTTTTTTTTTTTATTTTTGCAAGCTATGCACCACCGGAGCTCCTCCTCTCTATGCACCGGAGTTCCTCCTCTCTATGAACCGGAGCTCCTCCTCTTTTCTATTTTACGTTTGCAAGCTATGCACCGGAGCTCCTCCTCTTTTCTATCTTACTTTTTTTAGATTTTTGCAAGCTATGCACCACCGGAGCTCCTCCTCTTTTGTATTTTACTTTTTTTAGATTTTTGCAAGCTATGCACCGAAGCTCCTCCTCTTTTCCATCTCCCTTTGAGTTAGCGATTTCGTCATGGTTTTTAAGTTTCTGTTCAGTGGCGAAGTGCACGTCAAACACTTCTCTTGTAAATCATCATTTTTTTCTATTTTCGTGATGTTCATTCGAGTTCTATTTTCGTGATTTTTTTAGGTTCTTACTCCTGAGACCGTCGGCGATGACCATCTTTTTTTCCTAAAGACCTCTTTCGACTATTTCTTTCAAGTTTTGGTTGGCGAGTTTCACTCTTTTTTTTTCTTTGTTTCTTCCAACCTTAACTTTTGGAGTCATACAAAGATTTGGGACCATTTCGGAATTCATTTCTATACTCTTCCTTTCAGGTTTATGCTATTGTTGGTGAACCTGGATGCGAAAAATCAACCTTGTTAAAAGTAAGAAAATTGGAAAACCCTCGTGCGATATATATATATATATATATATATATATATATATATATATATATTATACATACATATATAGATATATATGTATCATGCTAACTATTAATTTTTCTTTTTGTTTATTTAGGTGCTATCGGGTGATCCCAACTACAAAATAGTTGATGGAACAACAGCATTCAAAGGAAGAAACGTATATGACAAGTTTTAGGGAGTTTTCACTTTTTGAATTTTTGTGTAATGAAATGACGGGCAGAGCCATATATGATGGGCACAAACCAGTTGGTGTTTTTGAGGTACTTGGTACGTTATGTTTAAAAATTATGTAATACATTTATTCTTATGAATGAGCCCTTCCTGTAAATTATTGATAGAATTAAGCAAACATATGAAACTCTTGACATCGTTGACCGGTTCGACCATTCTCTGCGCTCCATCAACGAGTGTGGAGACATGCTGAACGAAATAGCTAGAATTTCAGTACGTATTTTTAGAAAAGAAAAAACTCATGCATATAAGTTAGCATTTAAAGTTAATTTTTCTTCTTGCAACTTTTGGAACCAGATTTAGGGATTATGGACGACATTGACATCGGATTGAGCAAACAAAAATTGAAGCAGGCAGTTGACCTCTTCAAGGAGGAGACGGTATATGAGGAGTCGATCCGTGCTAAAGTCCATAAAGTCCATATCATGGTAAGAAAGTTGTGATCTTGCCTTATCATTTCATTCTTTTTAGGTCATTGGAAGCATTAAGTCTGATCGAGGGAATGAAGTCTGCAACTTTATAACTTTATATCATGTTATGTCTTAGACCATGGTGATATCGTTAGGAAAGGAAATTTGACGAGCTCACAAAATTGTACGCTATGAGAAATGCTCATAATGAGATGCTGCTCAGCTAAACTTTTCTTAGCAACTTCAATAAACTGATCTTGCCACTCAGATTATTATTTCTTTTTTAGGTCGATGGAGTCATTAAGTCTGTGTGAGTAGAAAGCAAAAGGGGGATGGGAATGAAGTCTCAGCCAGTAGAGTTTGAAAATTTATCTTATCTTTTAGACCTATATTATTAGTTTGGAACTTTATCATGTTGTCTTTTAATTAGACCTCTGTGACTTGTTATCTTCTAGTTTGGTACTTTGTCTAGTTATCTTTTCGATCTCAGTTTGGAACTTTATCATATTATCTTTTAGACCTCAGTAATATAATTAGTTTGGATCTTAATCGTGTTATTTTATGGACCTCAGTGATTTTATCATGTTATCTTCTTGGTACAGACCTTTCGGAATTGGATTTTAGTGTACGTGTTTACATATGTGGATCATGTTACTGTTTGACAAATTGTTTCTGTGCATGCAAAACATATAAACTAAGTTTGGGATTTTATGTAATTATTATGCATGTTCTGACCTGCTATAACCGGAGGAGTCAATTTCTGATACTCCATTTAATTCTATGCTTCAACTGAAAAATGGTTGTCTATTTTAGAGATTATATTTTTTATGCTTTAACAAATTATACAAATGGGCGGAGGCCATCAGATATGCGGTTAACTAATTCTTCTCGTCCGAAATAGTTTAAATTGGAACATAATTAAGTATGTATCCAAGATCACAAAATAAGAAAGGGCCAAATAGAAACTTAACAATCTTATGCTTCAAGTAGCTTTGACGAGAAAAGGTAAGAAAAAAAAATAAAAAGAAAGAACAAACACTTCAAAAAGAAACCCTCCATAAAGATATAAAAAAAAAGGAGCGAATGCTATGGGAAATATTCATAATGAGATGTTGCTCAGGTAAACTTTTCTTAGCAACTTCAATAAAATGGTGGGCGAAGCTCAAAGTAGTGAGCCTTCTCAAGCTGTTTCGCGATCCATGTGTTTACCGTGTTCGAAATCTTGCCATTTTCCTAAGAAAGAATAGGAGGCATGTGGATATGTGAAAACTACCATTTTCCTAAGAAAGAATAGCAGGCATAGGGATACGTGAATACTAAATAATGGATACGTGAATACTAAATAAAATAAGATCGCACACTACGCTCTACGTGTGAGTTGTTGTTGGTTTTTATACTCAGATGCCTGACTCATATGGGGCATGCAATTATTCTATTATTTTTAATCAATCCTAAAATGATCTCCAAATTCTATGTTCACAAACTCTATAAGGATTTTGCTACAATCCACATCTATCTACACAACTGGAATTGAGATATAATAGAAGCATGGGATGAGTCAAGGTCTTACCATTATATGGACAAAGTTGGGAGAAATGTGATCCAAGAGGCCTAGATGATGAGTGATAATCAAAGCTGATTTTTTGCTCGTCAAAAACACGTTGATCGCTTTTGCTACTAGTGCATCATAGCTTGACGTGGAATCAATCTCATCTAGAATAGCCAAATCTGCTTCGAGATACTACAGATGAAAGAGGAAGGAGTTGGTGAAAATGAAACTAGATAAAGCTAATGTCCCTAAAATAAAAAGCAGTGGCCTACAAATATTCCTGGCGACAAGATAGTAATTTATTTTCAAGTAAAACAAAAAGTAAATCTCAATGGTTTGGTTTGTGCTTATTGGTTAAAGTCTCTGTAATATGTTAACATATCTCATTTGGTTTCACATGCTGAACACCTAAAAGAACAAAAGAAAAGAAAAAAAAAGTAAAGAAGAAGAAAGAAAGAAAAAAAAGGTGTGTTTTAAAACGTAAACAAAACTAATTAAACTATATGTCGAACCTTAAAAAACCAGTTCCACTCATTTTGTACCACACTGGTTAGAAGATTGTCGGAGAAGTTTGGATCCATAGTTGGAGCAGGAATTTTAGGATTCACCAGGTCTTAAACTGCAACAATAGAGTCTACTTAATCAGGTAACCTTCCTACCTCATGAGGAGATATTTTATAACACAAATGAACTTTCACCAATTACAAACTGGCATATATAATTTTCGTTGGTGTCTACTTAATCAGGTAACATTCATACCTCAGGAGGAGATATTTCATACTCTTCTTTTGTGAGCTTTTGACTACTATTATCCAGCAGCTGCAAATGGTCAATCATCCTCCTCACTGGCCCCCCCTCAGGCGTATGAAACGCCGTGAAAAGTCCAACATCAGACTTTTCTTGGGGAGTCATGTCAAGCAAATTTATACCTTTGAAGAGAACAGTGCCTTGGGTCACTTCAATTTGTGGATGTCCAACGAGAGCCTGTGAGCATATCGAAGAATGAGAACCCTAATTGTAAAGTAGTAAAATAAGCAATAAAATTAAGTTGCCCATATCACCTGCAAAAATATGCTTTTCCCGGATCCATACTTCCCAATTATTACGTGAGTCTTGACAACACCAATAGAAGAAAAGAAAAGGGTTAGAATTCAAAAGGAAACACGAAAGAAAACAAAAAGAAAAAAAATGGAAATTCAGAATGGGAATATATTAAAACCTCGCCCTCCTTGATGATGAGGTTGACGCCATGCAAGATCTCTTGTCCTGACTTCTTCATTCTGGCCTTTAAATCTCTAACCTCTAAGAGAACACTCGGTTCTCCTAATTTGGACTGCGGCTCAACGGCTGACAAGGCGTTCACTCCACGGCCGATACTACCGGAGGAAGTCATCCGAAACGAGAGGAGAGTAAAGGAGGTAAGTGGAAGCGGTGGCAAAGAGATATTGTAGGCTGTGGTCCGAAGCCGCGGTGTGACGTCCTTCGACTTCTTTTGACGCCACAAGGGGTGAAATCGGAAATTCAATCGTTTAAATTCAAATTCAAATTTTTAACGAAAACTAATGTTCCAAAAATCAACTAACACTGAAAGTTTTCAAAAATTTCGGCATGACGTATGCGTTAATTCGTTCATGCGTCAAATACAACATTTATCCATAATTATTCACATCACAGGCAATTTATAAAATTTAATATGTACGTCACTAGCAGTTTATAATTATCGAGAATATGGGACTCGAGCCCAAAAAGTTTCATCTCAAAACTATTACACTAACAAAACATATCGAATGCTTTCCAAAATTCATTAAGGGTCATAAGCCCTTAACCAATTTCATGATAGGGACTCGCCCATATCACCTCATCCATAAATCATGGAGCCTCAACTCCCATCAATCAATTTATATCCACAATAAATCATGGGCCACAACCCAAAACCAGACGACGTCGAGATAAATAAAATCATAATAGCCAGTTTAAAAAGAAACGATAAGTATCAAAAGAATAACATTAAGACGGATGCGCTCCCCGCGGAATCTCACACACTATCCCTTTTGATTCAATACCTATTTCCAAACAATCATGCAGTATACGTATTTCTTTCCTGTAAATATTAAAAGAGAAAGGGGTGAGCATGGATTAAGCTCAGTGAGTTAAAACGACTATCTCAAATGAAAACCGTTGCGAAAATCAACATCTTATTTTCATGAAATATTTAAATCCACTCTTCTTCAAAAGGAACTCATTCACATAATGATCACGCAAAATGAATGTTATGTATGCACATGCATGGTGAAATCATACATATATAGTATATAAGTTGGGGAATCATCATCAAACACGAATATCCATATCACTCGTCAATCGAGTGCTTCTTCGCACACCCCTCGTGTCACTATATCGCCACAGAGTGGTTGTTCTAATTTCGTCCCTCGTGTCACTATATTGCCACAGGACGTTGAATCGCTCCTCGTGTCACTATATCGACACAGAGCTTGTTTCTTTTCTTTTTCCATTCCATCCATCGTGTCACTATATCGCCACAGGATGGTTATTCTAATTTCACCCTTCGTGTCACTATATCGACACATGGTGTTGAACCTGCTCCTCGTGTCACTATATCGACACAGAGCAAATCGAACCCCAATCGGTCTACTCAGAATTGACCAATCCTCTGAGGTGAAAACACTCCGCCTTATGCGAGTTTTTACATGTAATGCACATGATGCATGTATGCAGTTTCCAAATAGAAGTTTAGAATTAGAAACCATCATATAAACTTTCCTTTTCAAAAATCAAATATTCACCTCAATTTCACAAGCATAAACTTCAACGGATTTTCAAAATTTATAATAAAGTATCACAAGTCATATGATGACATACATATGAAGCATACAAATGTATAAATATGCATGAGAAAAACTATCACAAAAAATCCATTTCCACATCGGGTGGAACAATGTCTTCACCCCGAAGGATTTAGCAATTCATATCAATTGAGATAAGTTCCTTCACCTTAGGTTCCTTAAGTCTCAACTAACTTCCATTCGAATCTGTTAAAAAAAGAGAAATATCTATTACGTCCATTTAAACTTTACTTAGGAACATAAACTTATCATTTAAGACATTTATAACTTCTAAATATCATTTATCTTTTAGTTCGTTAATCACTTCATAATAATCCTTTCTAACGACATCTTGGTACCTAGAGTTATAATTAATAATTTTCTTACCTAAGTTCATAATTAATGAACTATAATTGTCATGTAAACTAATTTTCATAAATCAATCATCACTATAGATTTTTAGAATGTTTATCAATAGGAAAAAAGAAATCGCCAACTTACAACACCCTACTCAAAGCTCATCGGACAACCATCTATCATGTCCATTTAAGCATATAATAATTCGGATTAGACCCCTATAACCAATTCTAATCAATTATGAATTAAATCATATAAATAGTTTCGGTCACCAATCATATCCTTACCACAATAAACGAGATCCTCCCGCTCTCTAAATACAAATCATATCCGTCAAACGTCGAACGTGGCATTCTTCATTAGTAGTATAATAAAATTAATTAAAATTCAGTTTCATATCTAAAATCAAATTTATTGTGCATTTTCATTCGCTTACCAATCCACATTGAGGACAAGTCGTCGAAGATATCGCCCGACGATCGGAATCCGAAATCGACGAACCTACAAGTAATTTGTGATTAAAATTTTGATGGCCAGAAACCCAACATGTTTCTCTCTCGTGTGTACACCTACCAGGACGTCATGGTAAGGTCAGTCGGAGCCCCCCATCAGCTCGCCGAAAAAGTTCGTCGGAAAAGTTTGTCGGAAAGCCCTAATTTCGGCCTCCTATGTGATTTGTAACAAAAATATGATTAAACCCCTCCAAATGATCCTAATCGACCTGAGAATAATGTACAACTCACCAGGAGAAGAATCGTTGGAATTGGAATTGGAACCGGAATCATCGTCGGAATCGTCGACGACGGGTTTTCAGCCTCCTCACATTTTTCTCTTACTGCGTCACGCACGGTGGACCGATCAACTCATACTATATTTCAAAACGTTCGTCTCGTCGTCCTCTTTCCATCGGTACCTCTCAGGAGAAAAACGGTTGCCGGAGGGAGGAGATCGGGTGGCCGAAAGGAGCAGCAGCGGCTGGGCGTTCGCGCGGGCACTATAGCTGTCGGGCGACACTATAGCGATGGGAGAAAGAAGACGACGCGTTCTTTTTTTTGGCAGCTGTCCCATCCTGGACAATGACCAAAATGCCCATCACTTTTAAATCAAATTTCACCTTTCTTTTTTTTATCTGTCGGGACATTACACGCGGCGTCATCGTTGTTGCCGGAAAAGAAAATGACGGACATGGAGTAGAGATGCGAGTCATCGGCCGATTTTTTATTTTTATTTTTCAAAATGTAAGGTTCTTATACATACATACATACATACATACATACATACATATATATATATATATACTGCAAGGGGTCTCTATAAATAGGAAGCTCTGCCTAAATCAAATTAATATACTTATTACCGAAAATAAAAAAAATTAATATGCTACAAGGAATCCCAATCCCCTATAAACAGGGAAGCCCAAATAGTGCTCTAAATCAAATCAATGGATCCCTATAAATAGGGAGGTGAGAATCGTGCCTAAATCAAATCATATCTCAAGATGTCAGTGTCATATCTCAAATGTAAATCAGATATAAGGAGCCGTCAACCATTAATTGGACGATAAGATTGGAGCAAGTCCACCAAAAATTGGTGTTAGCAGGAGCCGTCGATGAATTCAACCAACAACTCCTTGACAGGTCAAGGACAAGGCTCTTCCTCCTCACAAGCCCTAGTCCACCCCCGACGACCCCCCGCCGGTGGTGCCACCTCCCTTTAGCCACTTTCTGAACATGAATCCCACCTCACCTGAACCCCCATATCCCCCACTCCTCCTTCCAACCCTTCTCCTCCGCCAAATCTTTTGTCCGGCGGTGTTCGCGATCAAGTTATCATGCCCGATCACCCTTTGGACTTCACCCCCTCGAGCGTGTTGCTCCCTAGCACCGCTCAACCAGCGGAAGCTGGCAGATCTGTTGTGAATTCGGCGCAGCGACCTTCTTGGGCAAATATAGTCCATCGACACCAGCGCGCCCGTGCGCCACCGCTGATGTCCCAAAATCAGCTCTGAAGCCTCAAGGAGACCATCACTGATGAAGTTGAAATCCCGCTAGAGGACATCAAATGCAGAACTGAGGAACTGCAACAATGTCTCATCGCACGATTCGTCGGTGACAGCAATTCCATGGCAATCCTTCGCAACGAGCTTCCGGGAATCTGGAAGCTCTCATCTGCACTTCGCATTGTCCAAGTAGGTAATTTCCATGTCATTTTCCACTTTGAATCTAATGTGGATCGTATGCAGGTTCTTACTGGTGGTCCATGGACGGTCGCCGGCCACATCCTCGATGTATCCATCCCGCGTCCATTCTTTCAACCGGAGGAAGAATCTATCACTTCGTCACCTTGCTGGATCAAGCTCCTGGGTCTTCCCTTCGAGCTGCGGAGTACTCCGACGATTGTCCGGATCACCAAGCATTTCGGAACACCTCTGTGGGTGGATGAGCTCTTGGATGAATGTGAGTACGCCCGTATCTGTGTTGACCTTGATCGTACGTCGCATGTGAAGCAGGGTATCTGGGTTAGGCACCCTGATGGTCGGAAATACTTCCAGCGCATTCAGTATGAGATCCTGCCCGTCCTCTGTTACCGGTGTGGTGTCCCTGGCCACCGCCTGGAGTCCTGCCTGTCTCTGCTTTCTATGCCGGCGACGGAACTCTCGGAGGGTGTACTGCTCTTCGGGCCTTGGCTGCAGGCGCCGACAGGAAGGTCATCTCACCGTCAGGATGTATCTGGGCCGCGTCCGCCGCCGTTGGCTACTCGTGCTCGGATTCCCGACCTCAATGGTCCTGGTACGGAGTTCCCAGTCACTCGATCGGGTATCAACGGCTCTTTGCCTCGATCGTGCCGCGGTAGGATCAACAGGGTGGTCCATCCAACGGCTTGGGAGACTCCAGATCTAGGTCAGATGGGAACGGCTCAGATATTGTGCCTGCTGTATCGGACGGGCCGCATCACATGCCAACACCCACTACTCAGCCATCATCCAACCCTCGGATTGAGATACATGTGGATCAGCTCACCGAGGCATCACCCTCCTCATTTCCTTCTTTGCCGAGTGCTGAGCAAACCCTACCCATTTCTGGATCTACTCCATCGTCGGTTGCGCCGTGCTCGTCTCGGTCGCCACGGGCCTCGGCAACGGATCAAAACCAGGCACTGGTTCATCAGGTCCTGTCACGCTTCACCTTGCCGGATCGCCATGTGTCGGCGTCCTCTCCTGCCGTCTCGGATGATGAGGGGCCGGATGCTGACCTCATGCGTGTTGAGCCTCCGGCATCGCCTCGCAGGCGTCGAGCCACGACTGTCAAGCCTCCTGATCTCCAGACGCAAAGGCGTACAATGACCAAAAAACCCCCAAAAGGTAAGAAACTCACCGCCTCCACAACTGACTTAGGCTCTTCCATGTCCTTGCAGGTTGAATCACCTGGCTCCCCTTCTGGGGCCAAATGAGGATCATCAGTTGGAACTGCCACGGGGCGGGTCGTAGCAAGGTCCGAGACCGCCTCGTGGAGATGATCAAGCTGCATCGACATGATATCCTAGTTCTGGAAACACACACAAATCAGAGCGATTCCGTGTGGGTCATTCGTCGCCTGGGTCGTGCATGGTCTGGGCATTTCCTCGCTGGCAACGGCGCATTTGGCGGCATACTTGTGGCATGGCAGAATAGTAATACTCAGGTGACATCGCTCCTTGCTTCACCTCAAATCCTACATATTGAAGTAACTCAAAATAACTCATCTTTTGTACTCTCTTGCATATACGCTAGTACTCTCCCCCTGATACGTCAAAACCTTTGGAATGAATTATCTAATCTTGATATGGAAAATATTTCGTGGACTCTCATTGGCGATCTAAATTCTCTAACCACATCCCATGACAAGAAGGGGGACGCTGTTTTCAAACTTACAAAATCAATACAAGTCCTCAGAAACCTTATTCACAATCAAGGACTCTGTGATCTCTGCCCGCAGGGATTTAGATTTACATGGTGTAATAATAGATCGGGTAGTGCTAGAATTCTGTGCAGGCTTGATCGCTTGCTCTTCAATAGCCTTTGGTTGATGTCCTATCCTGACATCAGATCACAAACCTTACCTCGTTCAGCTTCTGACCATTCTCGCCTTCTCCTGACAACAAATTATCATATCAGAAAACCTAGATCTTTTAAATACAAAACTTTTTGGTTTGAGTACAATGAACCTAAAGAGATTGTGCAAAGAGAATGGACTAACCCCCCCCCCCCCCCCCCCCCCCCCCCCCAATCATCAAGACTTGGACGATACCCTAAACAACATCAAAGTAAAAATCATTTCTTGGAAGGTGCTGGGTAAATTAGTGGATAAGGCTCAGGAAGCCCAAGTGCTTATAGCCACACTAGAACAGAAAGATGAGAGGTTAGGCCTGACTGAAAATGAATTAATCACACCAAGAGCTACCTACAACAAGCATCTTACCCTTCTTAGACAAATAAGCATAAAATGGTGGTTCAAATTCAGACTAAATTGGCTGCAGCATGGTGACAAGAATACCAAGTTTTTCCATGTGTCAACCGTCATTAGATCAAAGCATAACCACATCCATTCAATTACCTCCCCTGAGGGGCACCAGATCACTAATGAGGAACAAATCAAAGCTGAATTTGTAAATCATTTTAAAACTTTATGGGGCCCTGACATCATCTCCCCTAATTTCACCAATTGGCCTCAGTTACCCAAACTCAATCACACCTGGGTGAACCAATTAACTGCCCCCATCTCAAATGAGGAGATAAAAAACTCCCTTTAGAGCTTGGGGCTAGGGAAAGCCCCAGGCCCTGATGGTTTCACTATGGAATTTTATAGGAACTATTGGGATATAATTGGTACTGATATTTGTAATCACATCAGGAAAGCCCTTACTATAAATTCTATCCCCCAGGCTTGATCTAACACATCACTTGTTTTCATTCCTAAAAATGCACACCCCACAATGGTTTCTGACTACAGACCTATTTCACTCTGCAATATACTCTATAGAATCACCACCAAAATCCTTACCCAGAGATTAAAACCCACCCTTGCCAATCTCATTAATCCTGCTCAGTCTGCTTTTATCACTCAAAGATTTATCCAAGATAACATCATGTTAGCTCAAGAGCTGACCCACTCCATCACCTTAGGAAGGAAAAAATTTCTCTTCCTCAAAGTTGACATGGAGAAGGCCTTTGACAGGGTTTCTTGGACTGCTGTTGAGCAAATCCTAACTAGAATGGACTCCCCCCACCTTTATTAGTTGGGTTCTCACTTGTATCAAGTCCCCAATTTTCACTTGTAATATAAATGGGGATGCCTCTCATTCATTTACCAGCAACAGGGGTATCAGGTAAGGGGACCCTATTTCCCCTTACCTATTCATCCTAGTCTCACAAGTGTTCACATCCCTGATGAATCATCACAACACTAGTGGATCTCTGATTCCCTTTTCTATAAATTCCTTTAGTTTATGTCATTTAATGTATGCTGATGACCTTCTAATTTGTATTGCTGCAACAAAACATAACTGCAAGGTTCTCAAAACTATCCTTACTGAGTATGAGGGATTGACAAATCAGAAAGTAAACTATAACAAATCTGAGATCTACTATCCACCCAAAATGACCATATGCAGAAAGCACATAATTCAGAATCCTTAATTTCAAAACTGGCTCTTACCATTTCTCTTAACTGGGCGTCCAGATTTCATATAAATATATACCTGCTAGGAATCAAAGACCACTTATGGATAAAATTACAAACAAAATTGCTAGATGGAAATACTTACTCCTTAATCAGGCAGGGAAAGCCACTCTTATAAACTCAATTATCAACTCTATCCCTGTGCATGCCCTGAGCTCCACCTATATGGCCAATGGCATTCTTGAGGCAATAGAAAAACATAATAGATCTTTCTTTTGGACCCAGGTGGGGATAAGAGGGGGACTCACCTAATTAATTGGGAGACCATTCAATTACCTAAAGTTTGTGGTGGCTTGGGTATTAAAAATTTAACTCACATCCGTACCTCCTTACTAGCTAAGAGGGCTCTCGACTTGATTAACAACAAGAGCAATCCTTGGGTCCAATTAGTCACACACAAGTATGGTCAAGTGCACCCCTGGACCCCCCTGCACCTCACTGGGTCAATGGCTTGGAGTTGGAGAGTTATCCTCCAGACTTTAGACAAAATTAAGTTAGGACTACAAATTCAAATTTGTAATGATAACAACACTTCTGTCTTCTTTGATCCATGGTTCTTTCCCACCCCTCTTGCATGGATGCCTATTTGTATAAATGTTAATATGATGTCTTACTCCATGAAAGTGAATGAGCTAATCTGTGACAACTGTTGGAATGTTCAATTACTTGCTGACATGTTTGGTCCTGACCTGCTTAACTCTGTTACTGCTATTTATTTGCCTCTTCATGCCTATGATGACACCTGGCATTGGGTAAAGGATACCCATGGGGTTCCTAAGGCCAACTCAATTTACAGATTCATGGTAGATACCTCTTTACCTCTTTACCATCTGCCTTGCCTGGACGGCCAGCTTGGAATACACTAGTAGATCAAAGTTGTACCTAAAGTTCATATCTTCGTTTGGAAATTAATGCATAAGAGGCTTCCTACTTCAGATGTTATCTTACATTTCATTCCCTCGTGTAACCCTGCATGTAAACTTTGTGGCCATCACTTGGAGACTGTTGACCATCTCTTTTTTTTCCTGTCCTTTCTCTTTATCCCTCTGGTCCATCGCCCAATCTGAGCTTAATTTTAACTTTGAACTTTTCGATCAGTGGCATAACGGTGCCTGCCTTGACGAGGGTTCCACTTTGGATTCTAGTGCAAAGTTAAAATTGAGATCTATTTTGGCTTTTTCTTTCTGGGGTATTTGGTCTGCCCGGAATGAAGCTTCTTTTCGAAAATCGCTCGGTCGGTCTGGCAGAGAGCTCTGTCTAACTATGATGATTGTATCAGAGGACAGGTACCTGAGGCACCTCACCCTCAAGGCCATATGCTAGCCCGGTGGGAGCCCCCTGCTGTGGGGTGGAGGAAACTAAATACTGATGGTTCTTTCATTGATAATATGCATCCTATATAGTGGTATCGGCTTCATCATTCGCTCTCACGATTCTTCCTTCTTCCAACTCGGTTTTGGATATTGAAGCAAGGGCTATCTTGGCAGGTATCCAACACTGCATCCGACATCAGATTACCAAGCTGCAAATTGAATCAGATTCATAGATTCTTGTCCATATCCTGAACGGCAGAAAGCGACCTCCTAGAGCTATACATCACATTATCTTAGACATTAATTCACCGCTGCCATATTTTACTCATTGGAAAATTACGCATTGTAATCGCAAAGCTAATGCTGTTGCTCATTACTTTGTAAATTTTGGGAGGATACCCCTCCTGTGGGGATTCTTCATCTCTTGTACCTTGACACCACTGATAGTTAACTATCTTTCATTTGAAAAAAAAACAACTCCTTGACCATTCCCCGGTTTGGCATCTTCCCTGCAGCACCATAGATTGGAGCAAGTCCACCATTAATTGGACCTGGGTTCTCTTTTACCTGAAAGGGAAAAAACATTTAATAAGATTCGAGGATGGGAAGCCTTGCCATATTTTCATATTTCTTAATCAACTCACCGTTTTTACGGCCTCCCTAAGATCTCTCGAGAGGTCTTGAGATACAGGTACATGCTGAAGGCAGAAAGCATGTATGGACACGGTTAAAGTGTTGCAGATCAAACTATAAGAATGATCAAGAAGAATGGCAAAAGGCTACCTGCAAAGCTTTTAGGTGCCACCCCTTCGAAGACATTATGTCATTGACCTCAAATATGTCAACACTGTTGGAGCCAAAAGCCAAAATTTGACAGAAAAATCAAAATTTGGGATGGGATAGTTGCACAAAATTATAACTTCTTGTGTCATTAATAATATTAACATCAAACTACACACACACAGACACAAAAAAGAAAAAAGAAAAGAGAGCTAATGAATTCTTCCGTACCCAAGCTTGCCAGCAAATGGCAAAACAAAGCCACCAAGGCAAAGATCAACATGCAAAGAAATACCATAACTTGATGCTAACACTCCAAGCTCCTTCACGGGAAAAAAAAGTGATGATATCCTAAATGTTGCGCATACACGGAAATTTAAGGAAATACGGATTAGTTATATCAAAATTATTGTAAAGATGTGAGCTGAAAATTATTTCATTTGTTTTTTTCTAGTAGTGGTCAATGTACGTTGTGAAATTCCAGTTATGTCTTTGTAAGTTTGATGTTATCTGCGAACCAGAAAACATAAGTTCTAGAATCATAATATGATCATTAGCTTCTGCATTCTGATTGGTAGCACTGAGCAGTTGTGCTGCCCTTCCAATACAGTTGGAAATTGTGTCTAACATCTTCTTCCTAAATGCAGGAATCTACCCAGCAATTCATCCAATGCTTGGACTTCAATTTCATACCTGTGGGAAACTCGAATGGTAATCAAAGAACGCATAGCAGTCTCACCACAGCTAGAAAAGAACGCATGACATTCTAAGAATCTACTAATCGCCCGTGCAGAATTCAAACATTCTGGAACTCATTATTGACATTGTTGCTTTCAGATTTCCATTAAAAACCTCTTTGCCGCTGTTTCTAACAGTATCATATCTGATCTATCAGGTTACTCGAACTGACAGAGGACGCCTTTGAATCATTCCGCAAGGCGACGGATATCCTTCGAATCACGCACGGGACTGGTACACCTTTCATGAAAGAGGTCCTGAACCAGTGGGAAGAAGTCCGTGCTGAGGTTTCTTATAAACTTTCATCCAGTAGAGGATCGTAAACACGCTATTTTTGAAATGGCAAAGCTTCTGTCAATAATCAATCAACGTTCTCATGTACGACTTGTATGCCGCTTTTTATTCGAACACCCACTAAAACTTATCTATTAAATAAATTGTGATAATAATCAGATACGCGTCTTGATATCCACCGTAGTAGCATCTCATCATCATACTTCATAAAGGTCCATAAATCCCGCTGCTCCTTGAAAGACTCTGCATTTGCCAACTTCACTTTGTAACACAAATGCCCTTCATCTTTTAATACATTTCACCCGATGCCCTCTTTACTTGGCACAGTCGATTTTTCGATTTTTCGTCAACGTGGTATCAATGTTACCATCTCCGCTCTCCTCCATACAAATAGTAGTCCGACATGGCATGCTCTTACATGCCACATAAAATTACATCAAATGTCCTCCAACTTTAAACTTTGCTCACCAAATGCATATAAAATTACACCAATTTGGGCAAAGATGACGGCCGACGAAGACAAAAGGTTAATGATGAAGGAGGCAAACGACGAGGAGAACGATCGATGAAGGAATGCGAACGGTGAAGGAGGTTTCACACAAACAATGACAAAGAGAGAAATAAGAAAATAATTTAATAACGAGTGGGTCAACTTACGATATGTAAGATGGTTTAATATGTAGTGCCACGTCGGATGACTATTTGCATGGAGGAGAGAGAAGATGACCACGTGGACACCACATCGATGAAAAATCGAAAAACCGACTATATTAGGTAAAGAGGGCATTGGGTGAAATATATTAAAAGATGAAGGACATATGTGTCACAAAGTATTGTTGGAGGGTATTGCTGAGCAAACCTTAAAGTTGGAGGGCATTGGTGTAATTTTATATGTTACGTTCAAGCATGCCACGTCGGATGACTATTTGCATGGAGGAGAGAGGAGATGGCCACGTGGACGCCACGTCAACGAAAAATCGGAAAACCGACTATCCGAGGTAAAAAGGGCATCGGGTGAAACACGTTAAAAGAGAAAGGGCATTTGTGTTACAAAGTGAAGTTGAAGGATATCGCTAAACAAACCTTAACGTTGGAGGACATTTGGTGTAATTTACCCCACTTCATCTGAAAGAGTTTTGCATTATATTACATAACGATTCTATTAAATTTGATCAATTATTTTTCAACTACAAAAGTTTGGAGTTTATTTTTTATATTACCATCTAATTTTCAATTGATTTTTTATATATGAAAAATCCTCGGACAAAGAAGGCAAAATAATTTTAAATGCTTAAAATGTTCACTTTTAAAAAAATAATAGTTCATTTATATGCTAGTCTTGATGAATTTCTGGTTTTCCAATTGCTTCTGCTATTTCCAAAATGATAAAAAAACACAAAATTTGCATTAAACGCAATAAAATATACATATATAGGAATCATGCATTAATAATTTCATTATTTTAATTAATCTTCCCCTGGTCAAGGGTTTCATAGACAAGTGACGCATTAATCATAACATTGATCATTGACATTAGATCGTGCAACTTAAGTCATTAAATATTCATAATAATTCTCTCGTTATTGTTTGAACAATAATGGATATTCTACTTGCCAAATCTGTTGTCATTTAATGAGCATTAAACCCATTGAAATACCAATAAATAATAGTTTTGTCATGTGCTAACATTCTGCACGTTCTATACTCAATCGTCTTTCCTTCAAGGAATAAATGGACTTGGACAGGAAGACATTGACATATACCAATGAAGTTAATATTCCTTTTGAGGAAAGAAAGTATGACTACTAAGCGTCGATATTCATTCAAATTATAGGATGTTTGCTAATGCTGTAAGCAAGTCAAAATAACTTACGAATTATTTTAAATTGTTTTCATTTCAGATAAGCAATTTTTTTAAGGCCGATAAGCAAATATTTAAAAACATAATTCTTATTTTGCTAATTTATAAGTACAAAGAAATAAGTAGAATATCCCAAGTGATAAAAATAACGTATCATTATAATCCTCAATATCTTCACCACATAAAAAAGAATTCCGCTCTCATCTTTTTTTTTTCTGTTTGTGGCTACATCATTCGACTTAAATAACATTGACTAATCATCCTATCTATTTAGAAAGACGATAACGTCATCTTGCCCTCTCTCAAGATTACACCAATTCGTCAAACTTTCGGCTTTGCTCAGCAATACTCTCCAACTTCACTTTATAAGACAAATGTTCTTCATCTTTTAATACATTTCACTCGATGCCCTCTTTATCTGGCATAGTCGATTTTTCAATTTTTCGTCGGGGCCATTTCCTCTCTCCTTCATGCAAATAGTCGTCCAACGTGCCATGCTCCGATGTTGCACCACATATTAAACCATCTTACTTACCGTAAGTTGACCTACTCACTATTAAATTATTTTCTTATTTTCGTCTTTGTCATCGTTCGCGTGAAACCTTCTTCACCGTTCACACTCCTTCATCGATCGCTCTCCTCGTCATTTGCCTCCTTCATCGTTAACCTTTCGCGTTCGTCGATCGTCATCTTTGTTCAAATTGGTGTAATTTTATATGTATTTGGTGAACAAACTTTAAAGTTAGAGGACATTTGATGTAATTTTATGTGCTATGTAGGAGCATGCTATGTCGGACGACTATTTGCATGGAGGAGGGAGGAGATGACCACGTTGACACCACGTCGACAAAAAATCGGAAAACTGACTGTGCCAGGTAAAGAGGGCATCTGGTGAAATGTATTAAAAGATGAAGGATGTTTATTTTACAAAGTGAAGTTGGATGATATTGCTGAGCAAACCTTAAAGTTTGAGGGCATTGATGTAATTTTATATATCACGTCGGACCATGCCACGTCGGATGACTATTTACGTGGAGGAGAGAGGAGATGGTTACGTGGCCGCCACGTCGACTAAAAATCGGAAAATCGGCTATCTTAGGTAAAAAGGGCATCGGATGAAACACGTTAAAAGATGAATGACATTTGTGTTACGAAGTGAAGTTGAAAAGTATCGGTGAACGACCTTAACTTTGAAGGGCATTTGGTGTAATTTATCCTTAAAACTTGGGTTGTTTGGCTCTCTTTTATTATTGTTATAATAAGATTTATTTATTTATTCTTAAGAATTGCAATTGGGGTTAAACAATTTTTGCTAAAAGCAAGAATTACTTATCTCACATTTTTTCTATTTATGAAGAATAAGTTTTTTTTTTTAAATTTCATCTTTGGCCCTCGTCATTATATGGAAATACAGGTAATGTTCGATAATAACAGCCAGAATAAAGTTAATTCTTTAGCTTATTCAATGATTAAAATTATGTGGTATACGGTGTGTCAAAAATCTATTGACATATTTTATGTTATAATGTTCGAGTGCAGAGAACATTTGACAAAGTAAAAGGTAAAAAAAAAAAAAGAGTTAAATGGTACGTAGAAAATTTCACAGATATTGAGCCCTCGCATTTTTTTTACTTTATAATTAGGACGCTGTGATGATGGCTAATTGCTGTCAACAAATAATGCTATTATTTTTGTTCAAAGGCTCAACGTTCGAGACTTTGCTTCTCTCCCTCCAACCGAAATAATGAAACCGACTTTGCATGAAACAGCCGATGGCACTTTTTCCACTGCGAGTCCATTACTTACTAACTTCAGAACCACCTGACAAATGCTATCATTTGACAGTGCTCTCTCTCGGTTCTCCCTCCCTCTCAAATCACTTTGTTTTCCTTTCCTCGTCTCTCAAATCACTCTTCTCTCAATCTCTCGAACCCCTCCTTTTGTTTTCCTCTCTCTCTCAAACCACCGGCCACCTCCAAGCAATGGCGTCCCTGGTCTTCCATCCGCCACCTCCGGTCTCGCGCTCAAGGCTACGCTGGCATGTGCGCCGCCTGTTTTGCTGGGGAAAGACTTGAAGCCAGTCCTTAAAGAAAACAACAAAGCGGTGTTGAACGGCGTCAACTTAGAAATCAATGAGAATGAGATCCGAGTTTTTTTTTTGCAAGTTATGCACCGGAGCTCCTCCTCTTTTCTATTTTACGTTTTTTTTTTATTTTTGCAAGCTATGCACCACCGGAGCTCCTCCTCTCTATGCACCGGAGTTCCTCCTCTCTATGAACCGGAGCTCCTCCTCTTTTCT
This sequence comes from Pontederia crassipes, assembly GCA_030549335.1. Taxonomy (NCBI): domain Eukaryota; kingdom Viridiplantae; phylum Streptophyta; class Magnoliopsida; order Commelinales; family Pontederiaceae; genus Pontederia; species Pontederia crassipes. The sequence continues at coordinate 11,532,338 of CM060195.1, read as the reverse complement.
ATTTTACGTTTGCAAGCTATGCACCGGAGCTCCTCCTCTTTTCTATTTTACGTTTTTTAGATTTTTGCAAGCTATGCACCACCGGAGCTCCTCCTCTTTTGTATTTTACTTTTTTTAGATTTTTGCAAGCTATGCATCGAAGCTCCTCCTCTTTTCCATATCCCTTTGAGTTAGCGATTTCGTCATGGTTTTTAGTTTCTGTTCAGTGGCGAAGTGCACGTCAAACACATTTCCTGTAAATCGTCATTTTTTTTCTATTTTCGTGATGTTCATCCGAGTTCTATTTTGGTGATTTTTTTTAGGTTCTTACTCCTGAGACTGTCTGCGACGACCATCTTTTTTTCCTAAAGACCCCTTTCGACTATTTCTTTCAAGTTTTGGTTGGCGAGTTTCACTCCTTTTTTTTTCCTTTGTTTCTTCCAACCTTAACTTTTGGAGTCATACAAAGATTTGGGACCATTTCGGAATTCATTTCTATATTCTTCCTTTCATGTTCATGCTATTGTTGGTGAATTTGGATGCGGGAAATCAACCTTGTTAAAAGTAAGAAAACTGGAAAACCCTTGTGCGTGTGTGTATATATATAGATATATATGTGTCATGCTAACTATTAATTTTTCTTTTTATTTGTTTAGGTGCTATCGGGTGATCCCAACTTCAAAATAGTTGATGGAACAGAAACATTCAAAGGAAGAAACGTATATGACATTTCGCGTGTTCTCATGTCCAGCTCAGGGCTGTGTACATCTTTTCAAATAGGCAACCATAGAAAATTATTTGGGGATTTTTCACTTTTTGAATTTTTGTGTAATGAAATGACGGACAGAGCCATATACGAATGGCACAGACCGGTTGGTGTTTTTGAGGTATTTTGGTACGTTATGTTTATAAATTATGTAATACATTTATTCTTATGAATGAACCCTTCCTGCATATTATTGATAGAATTAAGCAGACGTATGAAACTCTTGACATCACTGACCGGCTTGACCATTATCTGCGCTCCACCAGCGAGTGTGGAGACGTGCTGAACGAAATAGCTAGAATTTCAGTACGTATTTCAGAAAAGAAAAAACTCATGCATATAAGTTAGCATTTAAAGTTAATTTTTCTTCTTGCAGCTTATGGAACCAGATTTAGGGATTGTGGACGACATTGACGTCGGATTGAGCAAACAAAAATTGATGCAGGCAGTTGACCTCCTCAAAGAGGAGACAACCATGCTTATCGTCTCTGCCACTGGGCAAATATATGAGGAGTCGATCCGTGCTAAAGTCCATATCATGGTAAGAAAGTTGTGATCTTGCCTTATCATTTCATTCTTTTTAGGTCAATGGAAGCATTAAGTCTGATCGAGGGAATGAAGCCTGCAACTTTATAACTTTATATTATGTTATGTCTTAGACCATGGTTATATTGTTGGGAAAGGAAATTTGATGAGCTCACAAAATTGTACGCTATGAGAAATGTTCATAATGAGATGCTGCCCAGCTAAACTTTTCTTAGCAACTTCAATAAACTGATCTTGCCACTCATATTATTATTTCTTTTTTAGGTCGATGGAGTCATTAAGTCTGTGTGAGTAGAAAGCAAAAGGGGGATGGGAATGAAGTCTCAGCCAGTAGAGTTTGAAAATTTATCTTATCTTTTAGACCTATATTATTAGTTTGGAACTTTATCATGTTGTCTTTTAATTAGACCTCTGTGACTTGTTATCTTCTAGTTTGGAACTTTGTCTAATTATCTTTTCGATCTCAGTTTGGAACTTTATCATATTATCTTTTAGACCTAATCGTGTTATTTTATGGACCTCAGTGATTTTACCATGTTATCATATATATATATATATATATATATATATATATATATATATATATATATATAGAGAGAGAGAGAGAGAGAGAGAGAGAGAGAGAGAAAGAGAAAAATTAGCGTTAGATCAGAGATTTTGATCTCACCGTCAAATTAGTGAATCAACGGTCAAGATCATGAAGATTGAAAACTCTTAGTTGAACCGGGTTCAAATGAAAAAAAAATCAAGTTCAACCTCTTGTTTAGTCTCATGAGATGTGGACCGTTGATGTGTGATTATAACGGCTGAGATTCACTGATTTGATAATGAGATCAAAATCTCTGATCTCACACTAATATTCTTTATATATAAAGTGACTTCTTCTTATTTTGTAGTTGGTTTAAATTTAATTATTTATTGCATGTAAAGACGTGCTATTTTTGAATTAAATAGCCACAAATGTTTAAGAATGAGATAATTGTTAGTTAAAAGTAATATATATATATATATATATATATATATATAGGGTTTAATGTTTGTGTTGTCCCTTTTAAGGTGCACCATCATGTCTCTATTAATCACCATTCAATTTATAATGAATGGTGACTTGATTAATTGAACAATTTTTTAATCCCCCATCCGTCATGAAATGAACGGTGATATAGGGGTATAATGGTGCTATCCCTTAAAAGGGGTAGCACAATCATTTTTTCCATATATATATAATTTTGATTATTTTCTAAACTTATAAATATTTTTATTTTCTTAAATACAGATATAAATTATACTTAAAATTTTTACATATTTTAGTTATTTTATTATCTTGATTACTATTTGTGTTCAAAAAAAAAAATTTGTGATCATATTAGATAACCATTGTCTTAATTACCATATTTTCTATAAACTAATTCCTTTAGTTTATAGGAGAATTGGATTACATATGGTTTATCATATTGACGTTGCTGTTTAATTTTTGTTTATATATATATATATATATATATATGTGTGTGCGCGCGCGCGCATGCATGCATGCATGTATATGGATTTAATGAAGGTGTAGATTTACATACATAGTTGTTAATTTTTATAAATAAAGTTTATATACCCAAAAAAACTGCCAATCTCTGAAACTTACCTAAAAATGTTGATTTACTTACGTAGATTCTACACCAACATTGAACCAGTGTATATATATGTATATATATATATATATATATATATATATATATATATATCAAAAAGTAAATGGATACAAAGAATATTCTAATAGCATTTTTATTGAAATATTTTTTCTATAAATATTTTTTTAATTATGTGTGAAATAATTTTATTTTACTTTATTTGAGAACAATGTCAGAAATGTTTAATTTGTGTTCATTACAAAGGATCATTAACTTGCTCTTTAGTTTTTTTATTATTGCTTTCTATAAATATTGTATCAATATCCCCTATAGGGGTGTTCAGCGGGTCGGGTCGACCCACGAATTTGATAACCCGACCCGACCCAAACTGGACCCGACCTCGACTCAAACTTGGACCTCGACCTTGACTCGAAATTTTCTTACCCGACCCGACCCGAAGATCCGATTTTTATTTTTAATTTTTTTGTTTTCATATATGTTTTGCATATTGCTGTGGTGATTGTGATTTATGTTGGAGTATATCCCTACATCAATATTTAAATTTTTTTGGATAACTCTTTTTTATACATGTGAAGTTGCATATTTCTTATTACCAATAGCATAATTGTATGCATGACTTGAAAATTCATAAAAGACAGATAACCCAACATTTTCATAAAGTCATCTAGTATTCATCATGTGTTTAAAATTTAACATATTTTTATCAAAATAAATATAATATATGATTAATATGTATTATGAAATTCATATAGATGTTAAACAAACTGATAAATTAGTACCTCAAACTTAAATAATAATATTATGTTCTAAGAATAGAGGAAAATAAATGGAACACAAAGGAGCTGTTTGATTGATAAATAAATGACCAAGAATATAGCCAATAAGCGTGGAGAAGAATAAGTTGATCAAACTTTATTTTTGTCTATACCACCTTAAAAATTATAAAACCATCATGTTATTCCATGAAATCCAATATTCCATCAAAAACTATATTCCATCAAAATGAAAAAAATAATGTTATTCTTAACTTTTTCACCTTTTAGTAATTTCTTTTATTTTTTAATAATTTAACCATATATTACTATATAATAATAAATGTTAAGTATTTTATAATAAATATTATATATTTAAAATTTATTTCTTTTAAACCAAACATGTGAAAAAAATAAGAATATAAAAAGACTATCAAATTTTTCATTAATAAATTACTTTCTAAGTTATAATTATCATATTCTTTAAGTAATATTAAAATATATTAAATTAATATTTACTTCATTCGATTAATTTAATTTTACATTATCTATACATCGCACAGACCACTACACTAATAATAAATTAAAAGTCGATTACAACCTAGTAATATTTATACGTTAAGACGAGTTCTATTTATCATTATTAAAATTTTAAATAAAAAAACTATATATTTTATTAATATAATATTTATGTACTATATCCTTAAAATTATTATAAATAATATTATTTTAAAAAAATTTGATCCAATCCCATCACGGTCCATTCTCGACCCAAAAGGAGAGCAAAGTTGAAAGAAATCCGAATGAACACTCCACGTGTACAAGAAATATTGATTTTCGTCACGTGACACTAAAAGCATTGCTTCTTGTACTCAAATGCATTATCACAATTTGTAGAGACCAAGGTTTGGATTCATAACGATTCTACGTGACAATTGTATATCTTGCTAGTACTCCGGGCACACGCACACATTAGCCATTAGATTTTAAAATTATAGTGGAACCCAGTGCACTTATATACATGAATTATGTACATATATGTACGATGATTTTTTTATGAATAATTACAATAATAAATCGCAATAGTAAAATTAAGATGCTAATATATAGGATTAACTTCCATAGAGCAGAAAGCTTCTTTTCAAGATGTCGCAAGGGCTTGAGAAACATATGAAGAGTCGCTTATGTGGAGAAACCGTATTGATACATTTCTCTAACCCAAATATGAACAGCGCAAGTTTAAATATATATACGTTGTAATATAAAAATCTTCCGAGAAAAGAAGGTTGGTTCTTAACAGCCTATAGAAATAATGGTGCAGTCCTACGAATCACCTTCAGGTTTCCACCAGGGCATCTGCTAATGCACAGTTAGATTATTGTCTCATAATATGTCATTAAAAATCGTTGAAAGCACGAGGTCCTGCACAAATTCACTCCTTTGAGCTCTCTCTTTCTGATCTTTGTCGGACAGAGATGGTTCAACCCTGAAATAAATCACAACCCGACCAATGAGGCAGAAGCAGAAAGGCACCCAAACTATGCTTAAATACAACTTTGGTCATGGTACAATATATTGTATATGTACACACACATACTATGAAATAAGGATTTACGATCATCAGAACAAGAAAATATCACAAAAACAAAAACTTCATACCATGGGTACCATTTGGGAATCACTTTAAATAGACAGACATATGAAGAAGTCAAAAGGCAACAACAAAAAGAAGCAATCGACCTCTGTTGAAACCATGAAAGCTAAAGACAAACCACAAGAGAGGCCAAGAAAGTTTCCAATGGATCTTGCAAGAATATGGATAAAAGATTCGAAATAAATAAAAGGAAACTCACCTGAGATCAGAACCATGGCAAATAATTCTCATAAAATGCCAAGCATTCTAGTAAAATAAGTCCAGATACTGGAACATTTGATGAAAGGAAAACATCTGAGATTTCCTCAAACATATGACTGGAACAAGTAAAGAGGATAAGATAAGCTGGTTACTTTACTATAATTTAACCAACAGTACACTAAAGACAGCCAAGAATACTTTACATCAGCAAGCATAGTAGTACATCACAAGATGGCTAGTTCAGCATATGGCCTGACAAACTTCTACTGCCTACTTATTATAGGGCATGAGCCAGAATATATATTGATCTACTCCATTATATTATGGGTGTTTGACTAACTTCAACATATCAAAATGAAATCACATTTGTCCAGATTATTCATGCATACGTGGATATATCACGAGATCAATTACTTATGGCAAAAGTAACATATTGCACGAAAATTGATAGAATTCTGAAGATTGGCATCACATAAATAAAAATCAGGTGAAGTTCATGCATCAAAATGTAAGCAAGGTTGGCAATGCACTGTTACCTCTCTATTAGCTTCTCGTTTGTCTTCTTAACTATGCTTCCATCATCTCGGGATTCTAACAGTACAGGAGAATCATCCATAGGCAAGGTGTAAATCAATGAAGAAAGCAATGGATCAGGTGCTGCACTAGGAGGAACCATTAAAGAGGACCCTCCAAGAAGTGCTTGTAGATTGCCTTCTCTCAGATCCTTTCTAAACAAAGATAGCATAAACTGTGATGGAGATGAGCCTTTACGATATCTCCTCCTACGCTGCATGTAGTGATAATTAAGGAATTAACATGTCAACCATCCCTTAACATAAATTTCTCGATATTTTAATGGTCCACCAGGGAGTAGAATGAACTCAACGTACCAAATTGGGACGATAAAAATATTAAGAAGTTCACTTAATGATGCAAAAGTTGTGCTCACCATGTTGCTACATCAACATATTAATATGATTTGCCTGATTTGTAAGTTAAATTTTCAAAGTTAAAAACATTCAAAGTAGTGAGAAAAGGATATTTTGAAAAAACTTCCATGCTGTGTCATCATGTGTCCAACCAAGTCCTGCCCCACTCTAACTGTACAAACAGGACACACCTGCACAAGATGAAACAACACAACAATAATACTTAAGATAAATCTTAAAGGTCAAAGAGCATTAGTCCGAAACTAGTGCAACCAGTTGAAAAAAAAATAATCATTACTCAAACTGTAGAGACTACTCCAAACAATCATCATCCAGGATTTCCCAAAATGCACAAGCCAATGCTTTGGATGCAACTTGAGTATGTCTATAGAAACGTTATATACATAGCCAAGAACTTCATTTTTGAGTTTCCAAAAAATGCAAGAGTACACAGAATTAGACAAAGCATGATTTTCCAAACTTATTTTATATAAAAAAAGACCAGCTATTAGTTAGGGTGCTACAATCCAAAAAGAAGAAATATCATTTTTCTCAAACTAATGCCGAATATCGGGAAGGGCACATACCTCGTTACATAATTAAAGAGTGAGTACCTGAGCTCTTTACATGTCGAGATCGGAAAGAAAACAATCAACTACAGTGAGTTAAGCATATTCAAAGAATGACAGCATAATCCTTTTCTAGGAAGATGACAAATTTCTAACTCTATCGGTTAAGGTTTCAATATTTAACTCTAGTTACATGAGTTCACAACCCAATGATTTCATCAACGAGAACACACGATCAAAAAGATCAATAAAAGAAAATACAAAGAAATCAAACAAGCATAACTTGAAAGCAGAAACCTGTGAGTTTGACGACCTCAAACCAACACTAACTTCTTCTATGTGAGAAAGAATGTAATGTCATTCTCGTCTGAGAACAACCGCTATCTTCTACAAGAATATGTCTTGTGTTTACATAAATGGCCTTAGGTCAAGAAAAATCCAAGATATTAAATAGACAGAAAAGGCAAGTAGATACCCCATTCTTCGCCTCGATGGGATGCTCATCGTCGATATGGCAGCAGAGCCCGACCATATCGAAATCCTCAGCGCAGAACGGGCAAGCGTACTCCACCCTGGAATCATCCACATCGCCTTCAACCTCCTCGAAGCCCAGAAACAGATCTAACCAATTAAAACCGCAAGAAATTATGGGGGAAATCCCAAATTTGCGATGAAAGAAGAAGCAAAATCTCGCTTTGCTTCCAGAAACCAGTTGACGCTCGAATCCGACGAACCTCTGAAGCCGCGAAGGCTTGGATCACGTGACGCATCGCCGGCGCTAGCGTATCGGGACTGGACGGTGGATTGGCCGTGGCGCTTGGAGGCGGCGAGGGCGAATCGAGTCCACGAATTCGACTCCATCGAACTCTACACGAGAAAGATTCCTGATACCGAGCGACGCGATTCGATTCCGATCCTTTTTCTCAGATCCTTTACCTCCAATTCGATAGAAACCCTAGAAATTGTGGAAACGAGGACGGCAATGAGAGGGGGAGAAAGGAAAAAAAAGTAACTGAGAAGAAGCGACAAAAGCCCCTTCTCTCTCAATTTTAAAATTTGCGATTTATACGATTACGTTAGACATTAGGCCCCAGATTCCTCAGAATCACGGAAGCACCCCTGAACGGCTTCTAGTATGATGGTTACTTTTATTTCACTTGGACCCGTGTTATGAGCTGACGTAACCCGTGAAGCACCATGTACTTTGGTAGACGGTTATTCTCTAATTTTATTTAGGATTTTTTTCCACAGAACTATTAATCTTTTTTGCATTTATTCACGTTTTTCAAATATTTCACTGACCTTCAAACTATATCACATTTTTTACTTAAGTCAATATGTCAACTTCTGTTAACTTTCTCGTTAATTCTCATTTTTTTATTTATGAAATAGCTAAATTATTCTTTCCTCATGTCATTTAATATAAAATAATATATTATAAAAAATCCTTGTAGGGGAGGGGGGCAACCCCGCTGCGTCAGCGAGCGCAAGAAAAGAGGGGGGGGGGGGGGGGTCGCCCCCTCCCTGCGACCTTCGGCGCCCCTCCCTGCGACCTCGCGTCGGAGGTCACAGGGAGGGGCCGACCCTCCCTCCTTCCCTGCATTTGTTACGGGGCATTTTCATGTGACACGAAGCACGAAGTCTCGCGGCACTAGTGTTGCTTAATTTATAGCTCTCGGTCGCTCAACGTCGAAATCATAGAACACATGCAGTCGTCTTGCGCTGCGTAATATTGATGAGTACCAAGTTATCCGCCCTTAGGATATTTATCTTGTAAAGTCATCTTTATGAATGGCCTAGTTATGTGACGTTATCCGTAGGGTACGTCTTTTGTATGTTCAATATGTAATAAGACTCCTATATTACGGTACACTGGGAGGAGTTCACTAGTGCCTTTCGATGCCCAGATGTATGTTATGCTTCATCATATTCAAACAAACAAGCTTTCCTTTAATTTTAATATCATGGTCTTGAGCATGAGGTGGCAACCCACTTCGGTGTCTCCATGGCATCTCGTAATTCCTCGACTGCCCCTTCGTACTTTAAGCACCCAAGCGTATGCATGAGTGCCGCAAAGCGCTAATACCACGGATCTATGACGAGTAGTCCAACACTCAAGTCATATATGTGATTGAATGCCTATAAGAGCGACTCTCGGTATAGTCGTCTCGACCATAAATCTTTCGCTGCTACTCAAAATAGGCTTGGCTAGGTGCCTATCTGCCTAGTCGTCACACGTGATTTAGTGCCCGAGATTGATCTCATGATAAGTGGTATCAGAGCAGTTTATCCTACTCGGATCACCATGCGACGATGACTCGTTTGTGTCATCGCTAAGTGCTCTAGAGTAGAAACAGTGCTTCCGCCCAAAACCTCTACTACGCCCAGGTGCACTGGTGCCATGGTCTTTGATCATGGACGCCAACGAAGAATGCATGACAAGCTTCCTTGTTGCACGCCCAGTCGCGCGCCGCAGCAAGTTCCTCATACACCCGTGTCATGTACTATGATGGCGGATTGATTGCCCCGCCTAACTGAACGGTCATGCATCGCTCACTCGAGCAGATCAACCACCCCAGGTATACAAACGGAAATTTTGAAGTGTCGCGTTGCGTCAAGAGTGGCCATATGCTCCGTATGATGGTCTTGCGCTACCCATACCAAGAGGTCGCCTTACACAAGTGTCATGTAACTCGGAGAACCCGTGTCACATTCAGGGACTGTCGGTCATGCAGTATTATGACAATCTTGTGCTGCTCGGTATTTTGTGACATCACATCGCATGCTCAGTCATGTAACATGAAGCGCACAATCACTCAATGGGAGAAGTTGGCTCAAGGTTAAGCATTAAGGTTCATGGTCCTTTTTCAGTCGAGGAACATTCTTTCGGCTATGGAGTATCATTCACAAGCGTTTTGTCGTGCCGTCGGCATCGTTTGCCATGCCAAGATGACTTTCACAGATCGGGCAAAGCATTGATTACTTGCAAACAATGAGGGACGAGCTGTCAGCTTTGCTTGCCTCATCAAGTGTCGTCCTGCAAGCGGCGTGATGTCAACCATCAAGGGTTGGAACGAACCTGCTACATGCCAACGCAAATCAACGCCACAACACAGCGACTAATTTGGCAAATGGTATGAGCGTCGAGCATCAACGAACCTTGGTATGCTGCTGTCAAGCGTTCCACCACCAATCGAAGGAAGAAATGCCCTTTCCTCTTGGCCAACGCCTCGAGTAATCGAAGCGGCCTCTAAGGATCAGAGTCCACAAGGTTTCGAAGGACACACTAGCGATGTCATCCCTTTGAATTTAGAATCTGATGAAGTTGGGAGCTCATGCCACAAGTTTACCAATCACAATCCGCTTACCCAAGTGAAGCGTCTTCACGAGCATCCTCATGGATCGGTGAAGTTCCGAAATGGCTACTCTTTCATCAGGGTCAGCTGTCCAGTGGACAAGTATGTCAAATGTTCATGATCTATGTTGACAAGTACAATGACATCACTTCGTTCGAATTGTAGACGGACGAGTATCTAAGGTGCATTCTCTTCATGAACGAGCACAAAGACGTCGTCCCATCCATACCCAAAGGTGTTGCCTAAGCTTCAAAGGTCAGAAGAAATCATATCCCAAGAACCTTGCAAGATATGACGAACTCATGATGGCAATGCCATGACGACAATGTGGAATGGCAAACATGGATCCCATTGAGACATGCGACAGAGGCAAATGGTAATTCATCAATTATGGAAAGCCCTGACAAGTCGGGACTAGAGGTCAATGTCGCATTGTTCAATATTAGTCAGATGGGCATGTTGAAGGAGGATGTGAAAGGTATCACCGCGCTCCACCTACAGTGTTCCCAAGTGGATGAAGACCCAACGTTGGTGCTCTTCAAGTAGAGGGATTGAAGCTTTGGACTAGGACGGAGTTGGAACGATAGTATCGCCCAACCTCTGTTCGCTAGTTGCGTTGCCAAATCATTCGTGCCAAGACAAGTGCCAAACCACAAAGCCCTTGTGCAAGGGCAATGGTGGGGGAGAGAGACTCAAGTCGCAAAGAGGAAGTTACTTAGACCAAAGACAAGGACAGCCCATCGAAGCAGCAGGATCGAGTTGAACCACAACATCCGTGGAGAGACTCCCGTCGCTCATTATAACAACTTGAAGTGGACAAGGTAGAAAGTCTCATATCAACGAACCTTGCTCCATCTCAAATTGTTGAGATATCAAACGACCACCTAAGGATAAGATGGTCCTGCACTCTACACTCAACAAATGAAGTACTCCACGTTGGGAGTGAGTTGAACCACAAGGAAACTTGGGGAGACTCTTGTCGCTTACCATAGCGATTTGGAATGGACAAGGCATGGAGTGCTAGATCAAAGAACCTTGTCCCGCCTCAAGATCGTCGAAACATCAAGTGATCACCAAGGGGTGAGGTGGTCCTGTGCCCAAGCGGATTTTAAGTACCCAAGCGCCTGCATTAGCGCCGCAACGCACTAATGTCACGAACCCATGACGAGTAATACAAAACTCAGGTCATGTCCGTGATTGAATGCCTATAAAAGCAACTCTCAACATAGTCATTTCGATCATAAATCTTCCGCTGCTACTCAAAATAGACATGGCAAAGTGCCTATCCTCCTAGTCACCGCACGCGGTGTAATGTCAAAATTGACTCCTCATGCTCGCCATGTGGCGCAGGGATGGGGGTCGCCCCCTCCCTGCTATCTCGGAGGGGGGCGACCCCCTCCTTCCCTACATTTGCACGACGCATCGCAAGGGGGTGGGGGGTCGCCCCCCTCCCTGCAACTTCGCCGGAGGTCGCAAGGACGGGGGTGGCCCCCAGCGCAAGCAAGGAAGTGGGGGTGGGGGGGGGGGTCGCCCCCCTCCCTGCAACATTGCCGGAAGTCGTAGGAAGGGGGGGGGGGGGGGGGGGGGGGGCGACCCTCCCCCCCCTTCGCGCAGCGCAGGGGGTGGGGTGGTCGCCCCCCTCGCGCGGAGGTCGTTGGGAGGGGGCGACCCCCTCCTTCCTTGGGCTCTGATTATTTCTTATTTTTCTCATAATTATTATAGTTAAATTCACTAGATTGATATAAAATCTAATTATATTTGAAACACTTTTTATCTATTATTAGTAGTAGAGTTGAACTAGTAAAAAGGGGACTAATTACTTTTCAAATTTTAAATTTTGAACAGGGAGAAAGAAAATGAGGCCGGAAGCAGAAAAAAGAGGAGGAGAAGAAAAAGGAGGAAGACCCAGAAAAGAAAATGAGGAGGAGAAGAAGTGGAGAGGGAAAAAGGAGAATTATTGATTCGATCCAAACTTATGTCGAACTAAAGGAATTTTGATTTCCTTGTGATGATACTCTGTTAATGCTACTATTCTAGTTCTCTGATGTCGTGTTTTGACCCATAGTTTTTATTTACTTGACACACTGCAACTTTATTATTTGCATCCAATTTCAATAAGATCTTTTTGTTAAAAACTCGTTCCATTCGAGAGAAGGAACTGGTTGTGTTTTACTTGTTGTGTTTCCAGTAATATTATGTTAGCATTTTTTATAGAGACTGAGAGGTCTATCATTTTGTTTGTTGTGAGGCGAGAGTTCATGACAGTAACTAGTGATGTTAGTGTCGTCCCAATTGATAATATTATGATAGAATGATTGATATTTAAGATTGAGAGATCACCCTTTTTCTTCTGGTTAGGAGAGAGATCGACTAGTCAATCAGTCCTAATCTAATATTTAACGACTACCTCTCTCTTAGCTCAAAGAGAGATCGACGAATTTAGAGACAGAGTAATTGATTTGCACAGTAAGACCAAGAAATCATTCGACTTATAAGACGAGAACTAAGATGCAATAGTTTTAACGAGTTCATCACAAGGGAATCTATTCTCTTATATTCTGGTCCCTCTTAATTCTTCCTTTATTCTTCCTACAAATTGTGTTTCTGTGTTATCTGATTTATTCTTAATCATTTTGTGACAACTCTCTAGATATAAGTAGATTGATAACAGATTTAAGTCAACGGGATTATGACACTCAGGGTTTCTATTCGACTTGTGCACTTGTAGTTATGTGAACTCTAGTGTAAAATTTAAACACGACTAGAATTACTTTTAGTGCGAGAAATTCATATCCACATAAAGTTCACGTCAAGTTTTTAGCGCCATTGTCGGGGATTTAGATCATTACTCTTTAATTATATCTTTTGTTATCTAATCTCTTAATATTCATTATTGAAGTCTTTCCTTTGATTTCATGGATTAGTATATGCCCAAAACTACTCGCAGACAACTTCTTGAATTAGACCTTGAAATCGATCGAACTTTCAAAAGAAGAGTGCTAAAACATAAGAATAGAACACCTTTGACTGAAGAAACAAGTAGCACTCAATCAATAGGAATCGAGTTGAATTTTGATTTAGGAGCAGAGATGATGGCTCAACAACAAAAACAACCTCAACCACCCGTCCCCTCGCTAGAAGAACTCTATACCCCCACTGCAGATGGGTTAGAGTCCGTTATTTTGAAGTCAGCTATTCAATCTAATAATTTCGATTTGAAATCCTCCTTGATCTCCACGATCCAACAGAACCAATTTGGAGGAACTCCATATGAGGATTCAAATCAACATCGCTTTCAAATCAAAATTGAATGGAGTCTCACCAGAAGCATTGAGGTTAAGAGTTTTTTCTTTTTCGCTAAGAGGCAAAGCAAAATAATGACTACAGTCACTGGAACAAAGGGAATTAACCACTTGGAAATAATTGGTAAAGGTTTTTTTGTCAGATTATTTTTCTCCAAGTAAGACAATTAAAATCAGGAACCAAGTCATCGGTTTTGTTCAAAAAGATTAGGAAACGAAGCTTAGCAAAGGTTTAAGACATTCCTAAGATCATGTCTCCATCACGATTTGAGCAAATGGATTTTAGTCCAATCCTTTCACAATGGACTTAATTATGCTTCAAAGATGGCACTCGACAATTCTGCTGATGGTGTGTTTATAAAGAAAAATGTAGATGATTAGTAGGCTAGGACTTAATTTTTCTTCTAAGGTGGAATATATTGTTTAGAAGGTGATGATTAGTAGGCTAGGATTCAACGAAGCTACCCCTACTGTTAATATGATAACAAGATGCTGTAAAATATGTGGTTCATCCGATCATATCTCCATACACTGTGAACTACTCAAGCAACAAGGACATCAACATCAGGCAAACGCGATTGATCCATATCCTTCTAATAATGATTAGTATTCCAACACTTTTTAATTCTGGATGGAAAAATAACTCGAACTTTTCATATAGAGATAATAATCAACAAGCTCAATTTCCTGCTTTGCAAGACAGATTCAATCAAAGAATACAACCTCAAAACTTTATGCTTGATCAGGGATCATCTTCTACTCACTACAAGAAAATTGGCAATTAGCGACTCAAGGATGGAGATGCTAGGGAGGCGCTATTACATCTCTGTTGTGAAGAGCGTCTCCTTAGCGTCTAACTAGCGCCGCAAAACTGAGACGTTGGTAATCGGTGGCTAGTGGCGTCGCACTAGAGTCAAAGATAGTGAGACGCAACTAGCGCCACATGTTGACGCTATATCGACGTTATTAAGACGCGATGTTTGCGGCTGTGCGAAGTAGGACCGCGTCGCTAAGTCGACGCGCAAGGGGTGGTAGACATGAGACGCTATTTCGGCGCCCACGTGTGGCTAATGTAGGCGCTAGTAAGGCGCTATATTAACGCAAATATGATTGTGCTTGTGTCGCCAATGAGACGCTAAGATAACGCTAAGTGCGATATATTTAAAGTAGCGTCGACATGCGTTGAGACGCCAATGAGACGCTATGGTGTCGCTACTTGCACATTTTTTTTACCTGCCCCAGTCTCATTTTTTCCCTTCCCACACCATACAATTTATAATGCATCTCAAAATTCATTGATATTCATCACAGGCAATATAAAAGCATCACAGACAATATAAAATCATCACAGGCAATATAAAACCATCACAGACATAATATATAACATAAGAATACGAAAACTACTAAACCGAACTAACAAACTATATGTATGTTTAAGTCTATAAATAACAAATGCATAGTTTGTTTTCTATCCTAGGTTTGAGAGTTATTGTTATCATTCCGGACGTTCGACCTAGACGTGCTCGGTCCATGGCCTCGCGGGGATGTATTTTGCGTCGGGATCAATCCCTTGAATCGCCTGCAATAGAGGACCCAAGTGCTTCGACAACTGCTGCGACACCTGCTGCAACACCTACTGCGATATCTGCTCCGATAACTGCTGCGATAGCTATTGTGATAGCTGCGTCAGATCAGGTGCAGCGGATGAGCTCGGAGCAGATGCACCTCCTGCATATCCTCTGATCCTCCTAGGTATCTGAGCGGCTGTGCCGATGCCATGCAAGTATTCCCCTCGTATCGTGCCAGCCACCTCCTCCCAAACAGCAGGGTCCTCTACGAAATAGAAAAATTATACAATCATATAATATATAAATTATATATCAAGAAACATGTGAATTAAAAACATGACTAAACCAATGAAGAAACATTACCTGGTGGCTGAGTACTCGGATCATCTTCATACTTTTCAGTCATTTTCGCATTATACTCATCCTATAAAATTTAAACATTATGTATTTCAAAAATAGTGCACTAATGACAACAACGAAATGATCATATCATGAGACTTACAAGAAGCCTACGAGCAGTGGGCATGACTAAGTCGTTTGTCTTCCGGCTCTTATGCATGGCCTCATAGACCACACGAAAGTCTACGTGATCGCCTTCTTTTCCTTCCTACAATAAAGTTTCAAATTTGATAACATAAGTATAAGTCAAAAGTTTGATTAATTGAATTTATATGTAAATTACCATGCGACATCAATGCTCATCAAATCGCATCGATCCCCCTGTGTGGATGTGGGCCTCGGGCTTCGAAAGACGATTAACTCTTGCCTTTTTCGACTTCCTTTGCCATCGTTCATCCGTCCTTTGTGAACATCAAATACTTACACTTTCAAAAAACTATAATTTTCATAAAAATAATGTAAAAGTATACATACTTACCACTTCCTACAGAGGGACTCCCAAACCGAACGCCTAATATGTCTTGGTCATCTTTGTATGCCCTGCTCCAAAGTGAGGCCGGCGGACGTGACGACCTTGCGAAACTTGTATAATCGATTTCGAAGGCATTTCGCAGCGACCTCCTCAAAAGCTCTCCGGATCGTCCCTAAACTAAGATCCGGATGAAACTGATTTGCCTCCTACAAATAGAACGTTAAAACTTAGTAATTTTAAAATAAATATAAATCGAATTATGTAACCCAAATAGAAGATCATACCGTAAAGGCTCGAAAGATGTCATCTCACACTTGAATTTGGACATCTTTCCAGGATCCTGCCCCTTCCGGCAAGTGGGAAAGAACGAGTGCACTGACATCCCACACGGTACTAGAGGGTAAGAAAATTGTCCTACCAATTACAAAGAAGAATTAATTTTCAATGATAACCAAAACTATAACAAAATTTGTACAACTTATTTAACTTACAATCAAGCAATATTATTCACAGTGACCACCCCATTATCGTGTAACCGCTCTTCATCACTCGAAGATGAATCATCATCCGGTACAACTGGGATAGGCTGTGAAGGTCCGACATCATCTACGGGCCCTAATACATAATAAATCAGTAGTGTCATACCAAATTAAAATTGTGATAATTGATAGATGTACAGTAATGTTCTCACCTCGATTGATGTGTACCGCATGATCAGTAGCAGTCCGCTCGTTTGAATGAATTGAGTCATTAGCTTGTGCTATCGGCGGCGTAGCAATTAAAAAATAATTAATATAATTAATTGAGAAATGTCAATAATAATAAATATATCACCTGGCGTAAGATGTCGCTCACCAACGCTAGATTGTGGTGAAGCGTCAGGTATTCTCGGCGGTGGCGGTGGGGTAGCAACTTCCATCACAAGAAAATACATAAAATTTGGCTCCTACATAAAATTAAGTAATATACAAAAAATAACCTGGTGTGACATGACGATCATGGTCGTGCGATCGAGACGTACCGACTATGTTCCCCGTCGACGATGGAGCAATTGTCACAAAAACAAAATATTTAAATAAACTCTATCTCCTACCGTCTATTGCCTACAATGTGTCACGTACCTGGAGTGATACGCTGAGCAGACCCACCAATGGATTGCCTACTATGTGACGATCCGGCTACGTGCCCCGTCAGCGGCGGAGGAACTGATATTATTAAAAAAGGAATTTAACTATTATAATCAACTATAAATAAGCAGCTCATAATGAATATATTACCTGGTGGTTGTGATGGCTGACTCATCTGGAGTGAACACCTAGAAGAGCGAGATGACCCAGATGCTCGACCCCTAGTAACCATGACTGAAATAAAAAGAAACTTCTCTTATTATCGGTAACCATATATAACTTTTAAAAAAAGTAAAAAGCTTATGTCATTAGAATAATTACGAGATTCATTCACTTGTTTCGTATTCTGATTCATTTTCATCATCTTCATCATCGTCACTATAATCTTGGTTTGAGTCATCATTAATGAAATTATTGAAGTTCACATCCAAGAGGTCATTTGAATTGAACTTTTCCATTGGCTCAGCGTCATCGATCAATTAAAAATTCTCAACTCCATTGGCCACATCAATCGTCTCAGTAATCATCCATGGGCACATCGTTGTGTACGGATGATGTTTCATTCTCATCTACCATTGTTTTTGCTAAGAATAGTTTACTCCTCACCTTGCATGACGCCCACCATTCATCCTTGGTTCTTTTCGATGGATACTTAGTGTAGTACACTTGTTGTGCTTGTTCCGCCAATACGAATGGATCGTATGACTGAAGTCTCGATCGAGGGTTAATATCCACCAATTTAAACTTTTGATCGATCCGAACTCCTTTCTCTGGATCGAACCAACAACATTTTAGCACCACGACTTTGTTAGATTTTTCCAAATAAGATAATTCTAAGATGTCTTCTATAACACCGTAGTAATCAAAGTCGTCGTCCTTGTACATGCTTCCTAGAACACATATGCCACTATTAATAGTTGAATGTTGTTGGCTATATTCTTATGTATGGATCCGATATCCATTGACTATGACGCCGCAGTAGCTAAGAACTTGTTTCTTCGGGCCATGACCGAGATCTCATATTTTGTTCTCTATGACTGAGCCATTAATAACCTACAAAAAAAATAAACAAAAATTTTATTAAAAGTTACAAACTTATAACAATTAAGAACAAGCGGAAAGATTTCTCACTTCACATCTCAACCAATCGGCAAAATGTTCGTCTTGTAGTTTCAATAACTCATCGTTTGAAACTAACGGATTGATTTCTCTCTGTAATTATTCGAATTTACTGAATTCATAGTTTTCAATTAATACAATCATATAGTAACAATTAGCTTTAAATTATATAACAAATTAGAACAAATTGCCTTACTCGAGATACGATGTCACTTCGCTACAATTTGCAAGAACATAATTCTCAACGACGGTGAGATCTCTGTCATTCAAGATAACTTTGCGTCCTGCACCAAGAAGTCGACATGAGTACTTGAAGATGGATAGAATATTCATGTCAACTTCTCCTTCACCACCATCATCGTTTCTTGGAACTTGGGTGTGTCATGATTGTATGTGCGGCTCAAAGTATTTTGAAGTGAAGTTTGACACCTCCTCAATGAAATACGCTTCACATATGGAGCCTGCAATTTTTGCCTTATTCTTCGCCTTCCTTTTCAATTATAACATGCACCTTTCGAAAGGAGATTTGTCATAGGTAACCACGCCATCCTCTCACAACATCTTGAGTTCGTCAATCAAAGGTATTAAGTAAACATCTAAACTTTTACCAGGAGATTGAGGACCCGGGATGATACAGGTAAGCAATAT
Source organism: Pontederia crassipes (assembly GCA_030549335.1). NCBI lineage: Eukaryota > Viridiplantae > Streptophyta > Magnoliopsida > Commelinales > Pontederiaceae > Pontederia > Pontederia crassipes. The sequence continues at coordinate 11,513,308 of CM060195.1, read as the reverse complement.
ATTCTCTCGTCTCATATACATGCTTGGAGGCAAATTATACGGTGTCACAAAAATAGGCTAACATGAATAAGCAGTACTCGATGAGCCAAATGGGTTGAAGCCATCGGTGCAAAGTTCTAATCTAACATTGCGTGATTTTGCAGAAAAATCCGGATGAAGTGCATCAAATCGTCTCCATGCCACCGCATCCGAAGGATGTGTAATTGAATTTGGATCTTCACGTGCCCCTTCTTTGTGTCACCTCATAAATAATGCAGTTTTTTCAGAAAGAAATAGTCGTTGTAATCTTGGAACAATCGGAAAATATCTAAATATTGCATTTGCCACATTTTTTTTCGAACTTTGAGTATTCTTTTTCGGCTTGAATCTGCGCTCGCCACAAATAGAACATCTCATAAGTGAGGTGTTTTCCTTGTAGTACAACATGTAATGATTGCAGCAAGCATCAATCTTCTAATATTCCAACCCTAAATCTCTCATCAACCGTTTGCACTTGTAAAAATTTCTTGGTAATTTCTCAAAAACTAGAAGCATACTCTTAATAATGGCAAGCATCTGGTCAAAACAACTTTCGCTCATATTAAATTCTGATTTTAAATTCATTAGTTGTGCCACTGCAGAAAGTCTAGTTTGCTTCACGCATCCATCCCATAAAGGTTCATCTGCCTCTTCGAGAAGATTATAAAACTTAGAAGCCAAAGGATTCGGGTCTTCTTCAATCGATGTTTCGCCAACATTTTCTCCTAACATTGCATCTCGTATCATGTCCCTGTACGGATTGCTCGAGTACCCCATAACGATATCTACATTACTTGTTTCTGTAGCCCATCTTTCTTCGCCATGAAAGAACCAATTGGTGTATGTAAGTAAAATACCGTTGTAATATAAATCCTTCTGCACATCATATCTTACTTTTCACTGATAACATTTGCACTTCCGGCATGGACATAAGATTTTGTCATATGAAGAAGCAATACCTTCATTTTGATATGCCACATTAATGAATTCATCAACACCATCCTTATATTCTTCAGTTATGACGCCATGTTTATCCTTCCAACGATGAATCCAACTACGATCTGGCTTTATCATTTCTGTAATGGAGAACATTAAGCCAAGTAAGAAAATTTGTGTACTTAAAATGTGTGATTTTGAACTTACGAATTAAGTCCAAAATCACATGTTTCAAGTACTTCATCGTCGAATCATTATCTCATTTTATCACCAAGAATGTTGAAGTACATGAATTAGTTCATAAGTTAACTTAACAATTAACATAAGTTAACTTAACTTAAGTACTACTTAACTTAATTCATAACATGAATAAGTAATACTTAACTTAATTCCTAAGAGATGACACTTAATATTATACTTAATAAGTAATAATAATTAACTTGATCCAAAGAGATGATAATTAACTTAAGTACTACTTAACTTAATTCATAACATGAATAAGTAATACTTAACTTAAGTAATACTTAACTTAATTCCTAAGAGATTATGCTTAATATTATACTTAATAAGTAATACTAACTTGATCCAAAGAGATGATAATTAACTTAAGTACTACTTAATTTAACATGATAATAACATGAATAAGTAATACTTAACTTAACGTGAATAATTAACTTAATTTAACTTCATGCATTAATAATTAACTTAATTTACATGGTGCCAGGCTAGTACCTTCTTAACAGGAGGACGACGAAGGGCGGAGGGCGGCCGAGATGGTGGTAGAGGCAGTGGGCAGTGGCGGCGGAGGAGGACGTCGGCGGCGGTGGAGGGAGGATGCGACGGAGGGCGGACGAGGCGGCGGTGGGCGCGACGGGCGGCGGTGGAGGCGGAGGCAAAGAGCAGAGGGCGGACGAGGCAGCGGTGGACGCGACGGACGGCAGTGGAGGCGAACCGCGGCGGAGGCGAGCCGCGCGGAGGCGAACCGCGACGGAGGCGAACCATGACGGAGGTGAAGAGCGGCGGAGGCGAACCGCGACGGAGGCACCCTGTTGCGGCGGTGGAGCCGAAGGGCGGCGGTGGCGGTGTAGGGCGGGCGTCGGGGAGGGAGGAGGAGGAGGCGAAGGGCGACGGTCGAATGCGGAGGGTGGCGGAGGCGAAGGGCCGCGGCGGCGGTGGAGGGCGGTCGTCGGGCGTCGGACGTCGGACGAAGGGCGGAGGCGGCAGTGGAGGGCGTCGGAGGTCGGGTGTCGGGCGACAGGCGTCAGAGGTCGGGCGTTGGGGCACGTCGGGAGGGACGAAGGGACGATGGTAAATAGTAGCGACAGTAAAAGTGAAAACGAAGAAGAGGGGTTAGGGATTTAAGTAACTTTTTAGCGTCGTAAGGAAACGAGACGCTACATAGACGCCATGTAGGCGCCGACACTATCACAATTCGGCTAGAGCGACGCTATAGAGAAGCTAATGTGTGGCTAAGACAACGTAGCGACACCATAACATCATCGGGGCGTCTCCATTGTCTAGCGTCTCAACATCGAGACACTATTGAGACGCTGAATAAAATTTTTTTCAAATTTTTTAGTATGTATGAAATTTTATTTATCAATGTAACGTCTCATCGCATTATGCCCCATTCCAATTGTTTTATTTTCTTCCGATAATCTATCATGTATGTATACAAAATTATAAATATGTACTTGAAGTATATGTGTATATAACACAATTGTGTGTGTATATATATACATATGTAATATATGCGTACGTATATATATGTCTACGTGTGAGAGATTAAGTTACAACAACGTGTTTCGTCTATATGTATTATAAATATATATGTGTATGTATATGTCTATATATGTGCGATTCATATATATATAGATAACATGTATATGTATACGTATTCAAAGTGAATATATATATGTGTATTTGTTTATATGTGTCAGATTAGGTTATAATGATATGTATATATGCACTTATTATATATAGGTATCAGCATATACGCGTATTTATATGTCTATATGTGCCTGATTGAGCGAGGGGTAAAAAGCCAGCTTAGGAGGCGCAATACAGACGCCATTGAGTCGCTAGATTCATTTAGCGACACCGTAGCGCCGAACTAACGTCTAAAACAATATGGCGTCTCGAGTATGCGACGCTAGAGAGACGCCCATAGTGTCATCATAGCGTCAACAACAGCTACGACGCTCGTTAAACACTAGGTGGACGCTATTGTGTGTCTACTGTGATGCTAACATATCACTCACTTAATCAACCATCGTAATCCCATGATTAAGTATATAATAATATATGCATAATTAAGATATTATATATATTATATGTATAGATAACATAAATAATATAGGTAAAAAATTATATATTTAGGAACACTCTTATCATGTAAAAATACATATATATATAATCGTGTAATTAATACATATATATGTTGATATTATGCTATTGATAATATGTTTATAATCATGTACTTAATACTAATATAATATTTAATGAATTTATTGATTGACATATAGTATATATAATATAGTGTTTAAATATATATAGCGTCTCCTTTGTTTGAGACGCCATATAGCGTCTCTTTAGAGTCTTCAGACATGAGATGTTAGTGTCGCGTCTAAAGTGGTCGATGACAAAACGGTGCTAAGTGCTGCCGCGCATTTGCGGTTTGTGGCGCGAAATAATAGCGTTTACGTAGCGTCTCGATTGCGCTAGAGAGTTAACGTCAACCCGCTGAATAGCTAAGAAGACGCATAATTAAGATATATACATAATTAAGATATTATATATATTATATGTATAGATAACATAAATAATATAGGTAAAAATTATATATTTAGGAACACTCTTATCATGTAAATAAATAAATATATATATAATAGTGTAATTAATACATATATATATATATATGTTGATATTATGCTATTGATAATATGTTGATAATCATGTAATTAATACTACTATAATATTTAATGAATTTATTGATTGACATATAGTATATATAATATAGTGTTTAAATATATACAGTAGCGTCTCATTAGCGTCTCCTTTGATTGAGACGCCATATAGCGTCGCTTTAGAGTCTTCAGACGTGAGACACTAGTTTCGCGTCTAAAGTTGTCGACGCCAGAATGACTCTAGGTGCTGCCACTCATTTGCGGTTCGTGGCGCAAAATAATAACGTCTATGTAGCGTCTCGATTGCGCTACTTTTAACGTGAACTCTTTGAGTAGCTAAGAAGACGCTAATGATATGCTATTGAGAGGCAAGTGGCGTCTGATTCTAGTGACGCTAAGTAGACGCAATAGAGGCGCTAGTGGCGTCTTTATAGCGTCACAGATTTTTGAGGCGCTACATTGCGTCGCTAATCGCCAATTTTCTTGTAGTGACTAGTAAGCTGGAATCAATGATGAAAAAGTACATGTCAAAACAAGATACCCTGATGCAAGACAACCAGGAATTTTACCTCGACAACCAGAGAAGAATCCGAAAGAACAAATTCAAGCTGTCTTGAGAAGTGAGAAAACAATTGAAAATACTAGGAGAATAGGGTTAGAAGTCGCGACACTAGGAAACACGGAAGCTTCAGAACGAGATAAAGCAACTCAACCAGAGGCTAAGCTAAAGGAGCAGAATGAAGCCAAGCAACAGACGTAGGATCTCCTAGTTATTCTACTCGGGTACCATTTCCTAAAGCCCTCGAGAAATCTAGACAAGATCAGTAGTTCGGCAAGTTCGTTGAAGCCATACAAGAGACGCCGACCTATGCAAAATTCCTGAAAGATATCTTATATAAAAAAGAAGGATACAAGAAAATAAAACAATTGCGTTAACTACTGAAACTGGTGCCGTAATTCAAAACAAACTACCTCCGAAACTTAAGAACCCTGAGAGTTTTTCTATACCATGTGAAATTGGAAACAAAAGAATACAAAGAGCTTTATGCGATTTAGGTGCTTCTGTAAGCGTTCATTATGCAGGAAACTTGAAATGGGCGATATTAAGCCCACTAATATGTCTCTCCAATTAGTGGACCGATACATAAAAATCTCACAAGGAATCTTGGAAGACATACCAATTAAAGTAGGGAATTTCTACATAAGCTGACTTCGTGGTTCTAGATATGGATGAAGACAATCGAACTCTCATTCTTTTAGGAAGACCTTTTTTAGCTATTGTAGAAGCAGTAATAGACGTCAAATAAGGTTGTCTTACGTTTCAAATAGATAATGATATGGTCAAATTTCGTTTGAATCATATTATCAACTATCCGGACATGGAGGATTATCACTCCCAACCTGAGCAAGTAGATCCCCTACTCCAGAAGGTAACATCAATTATTCATATATCTGATCCTTTAGAAATATCTCTCGAGACTCAAGAATCATCATTATGGACAGAAGAAGAAGCCAAAATTCTTACAAGTCATATGCTCTCAACACAGATACAACACTCAGATAACTCACAAGAAGATCAAATTACTAAGCTCTTGCAAAATTCTAGCTTGAAGAAACCATTGAAACCCGAGTTGAAGGAACTTCCTCAAAACATCAACAACTACTTTTAGGAGAAAATTTCACCTACCTAGTGATTCAGCGCAAATTTAAAATCGAATCAACTTCAAAAACTACTAGACAAGCTAAAAACCTACAAGCATGTTATTGGTTATACTCTGGATGATCTCAAAGGAATCAATCCTTCTATTTTCATGCATCGCATTCACATGGAAAATGATTTAAAACCATCCGTTAAGGGACAAATAAAGCTCAATCCAGCAATAAAAGAAGTAGTAAAAAAGGAAGTGATTAAACTTTTGGATGTCGAAATCATCTACCCGATATCAGACAGCCAATGAGTGAGCCCCGTGCAGGTTGTGCCAAAAAAGGATGGAATGACTATAATAAAGACAGAATCAAATAAGCTCATCTCCACACGAACTGTCACAAGGTGGAGGATGTGCATTGATTTCAGGAAGCTAAACAAAGCTACTCGAAAGGACCATTTTCCCTTACCTTTCATTGATAAGATGTTAGAAAGGCTGGCGAACCACTCCTATTTCTGCTATTTAGATGGGTTTTCTGGATTCCATCAAATCCCTATTCACCTAGATGATCAAGAGAAGACCACATTACATGTCCATATGGCACATTTGCATACAGAAGAATGCCATTTAGGCTATGCAATGCTCCAGCAAGTTTCCAAAGGTGCAAGTTTCGAAGAAATAATGGAAGTTTTAATGGATGACTTCTCGGTGTATAGCACCACTTTCGAAGTATGCTTGCACAACCTCTGCAAGTACTACAGAGATGTGTTGAATCTAACCTAGTGTTGAACTGGGAGAAATGCATTTTATGGTACAAGAAGGCATAGTTCTAGGACACATTATTTTAAGCAAGGGCATTGAAGTTGATAAAGCCAAGACAGAATTAATTGAAAAATTGCCCCGCTTACTAACATCAAAGGAATTAGAACTTTCCTTGAACATGTTGGATTTTATCGAAGATTCATCAAGGACTTTTTTCTCATTGCTAGACCTCACGACAGCCCCAATCATCCAACCGCTAGATTGGTCTCTGCCCTTTGAAATAATGTGTGATGCCAATGACCAAGCTGTTGGCGCAGTATTAGGACAAAGGAGAGACAAGAAGCAACACGCAATCTATTATGCCAGTAGAACTTTAGACGAGGCACAAATCAATTATGCCACAACAGAAAAATAATTTCTAGTAGTTGTATTTGCAATGGACAAATTCAGATCCTACTTAGTCGGCTCTAAGGTCATCGTATACACTGACCATCAAGCCATCCGATACTTGATTTCTAAAAAAGATGCCAAATCGAGACTGATTAGGTGGATCCTTCTGTTACAAGAGTTCGATTTAGAAATCAAAGACAAAAACGGAGCAGAAAATCAAGTAGCTGATCACCTCTCTCGACTCCAACTATCAGAGCAAGCAAATAATCCTGGCAATTACAAAGCTATTAATGATTCTTTCCCTGATGACCAATTGTTTTCAATTCAGAAAGCAAAATTTCCATGGTTCGCAGACTATGTCAATTATTTAGCTTCAGGAGTTTTACGACCTAATTTATCTTATCAACAAAAGAAGAAATTCTTTTTCGACATTAAACACTATTTCTGGAATGAGCCATTTCTTTTCAAAAAAATGTGCTGATGGAATATATCGAAGGTGTATACCAAAGGAAGAACAATTTGCCCATACTCCGAGAGTGCCATTCCATCTCCTTACGGTGGTCACGAAGGATACTAGAAGACAGTCTCTAAAGTTCTCCAAACAGGTTTTTACTGGCCTAATCTATTCAAGGATGCAACCAACTTAGTGAAATCCTGTGATGCTTGTCAAAGAACTAAAAACATAGGCAGAAGAAATGAAGCACCCCAATAGCCTATACTTGAAATAGAAATATTTGATGTATGGGGAGTCGACTTCATGGGACCTTTCCCTCCCTCATGCGGGTACAAGATCATACTTCTAGCAGTTGATTATGTCTCAAAATGGATTGAAGCAGATTCAAAGTCAGTTATCAAGCTCTTTAAAGAAACTATCTTCCCAAGATTCAGGGTTCCCAGGTTGGTCATAAGTGACGGAGGTTCACATTTTATTGAACGAAGTTTTAAAAATTTATTGCTTAAATATGGAGTCAAACATTGAGTCTCTACCGCATATCACCCTCAAACCAATGGGCAAATAGAAGTTTCGAATAGAGAGATTAAAATGATGACAGTCTCAATAACAAGAAAAGATTGGAGCAGAAAACTCAATGAAGCATTATGGGTATACCACACTAGATACAAAACACCGATAGGAACGACACCATTCAACTTGATTTACGACAAGCATTGTGACCTACCTGTGGAATTAGAACACAAAGCTTTCTGGGCAATCAAGGTACTCAATTATGACTTTCAAGCAGCCTTTGGAAAATGATTACTGCAGATCAACGAGTTAGATGAATTGAGACTAGATGCTTACAACAACTCCCGCCTTTACAAAGAACGAGCAAAGAAATGGCATGATATTCACATACTGAAAAAGGACTTTAAAGAGGGCGACCAAGTTCTGTTGTTCAACTCCTGATTACGACTTTTTCTAGGAAAGCTACGGACGAGATGGTTAGACCGTTCACAGTTGAAAGAGTATATCTTCACGGAGCGGTGGACATAAAAAATAGCAATTCAGAAGCTTTTAAAGTCAATGGACAAAGATTGAAACATTATAATCCCGACATAAAAATGTTCAAGGAAGTTTTACACCTGCAACCAGAGCACTAAAAGACGTAAGGTCGAGCCAACGACTTTGAAAAAGGAAGCTATAGGGAGGCAACCCAAACAAACAAATGGTCATCAACCACATCAATACCCACACAAGATTAAAAGTATCATAATACCACCTGAAAAGTACATCTCATAGATTTAATTGAGAATCCTAATAGAATCTAGCACCATATCTACCAAACTGCCAACCTTTTTTCAATCCCACACGACCACCCAACGACGCCTTGATTCTTCACATAATCCACTACTTCTTTTCCAACACCTATTGCACGTCAATCAAACGACGTTCTCAAAATCCCTAATCTCCTCTACCCTTCTCGGCGAATCCCATAATCGCCCTAAGCTCGCAGCATCTTCGAGCCTGGCTGACAACATGAAGCAGACGCGAACATCATCGGACTCCGAAACCAATAGCTCGTCAGAATCTATCAGACATCGTCTACGTCCGGACGGCCTGCTACAACGGACTTCCAACATGCAACAGCCGAAAAATAGTGAGGAAGCCCAATGCCCGCTGAATACCAGGTGTAAAAATTTCTCCTCCACCAGGTTCTTAGATTTTTCAACCTCGAGCCTCTCGGTTTGTTTGATGACATAAGAACTCTTCTCCATCGATCACGTCTTCTACCCTTCTTCATGAAACACTAGGACCTCTATGAAGAGGTAGTAGTAGAGATCATTGGAACAATGTTCTATAGAGACGACGACGGTGTGCCTGGACATGTCGAATTCCGTCTTTATAATCAGGATCTCGCCCTGAGCCTTGACACCTTCACTTGTTTCTTAAATTTCCCCAACACAGGACACAAAACCCCTCCACCTGCTTTTCCCATCTTTGAGATTTGGTACCAACTCACCGGATGACGTACCGACAATCTCCTGCATTTGGTCAACCAACATCTCAAAAATCTCATTTTTTGATACCTCCACATTCTCCTCACCAATAATGTATTAATCTGCCCGAACGATTATGAGATGGACTTCGTCTCTGCCGATGAGCTCTTCATCATCTGGTGCCTCCTATCTAACACAGAGGTTAACCTTGCATCTTTTTTTATGCAAAGTATACTCAAGGAAACCACCCGCGAGTGTAACCAGATTCTCTATGGAAATCTCATCCCACCAATTGCCGAACACTATGTTTTCTTAGCACACACCAACCCAATAGCATCAACTCTGATCGACCTGGACTTTTGATCACTAGCTGATCATATTATGTTTTTACCCCATTTTCAATTAAGTTTATATGTATAGAGCCCTCATTTTGCTCCACATTTGGTCAATTATGCATGAAATGCAATAGATTGTGATAACTAGTTGGCCATCCTCATTTTGTATTCAATTCCATGTGCATAGAGGTTCTGAATGGTTAAAATCTATAAGATTATTAATTCTATGCCAAGTTATCATTTTTTGGGCAAGTTATCATTCCAAGTCATGAAGTTATCACTTTGCTGATTGAGCTGATTTCTAGTTGTTATCTTGCCCTAAATCCATTACTATTATGAATTAATCATATTTGGATGATCATGATTCAATTTGTACGAAGTTATCATTCCATTTCACAAGTTATCATTCTTGGTGTCAAGTTATCATTTTTGGGGCAAAATTATCATTTCAGTGTGTAAGGATATCATTTCTGCATAACAGCAATGGGCAGTCACCTAATTGCTGTCCTAAACTACTTGCTGCCCTGAATTAATCACATCTAGATAGCCACAATTGAATTTGGACAAGTTATCATTTTTATGCACAAAGTTATCATTCTGGGTCATAAGTTATCACTATTGTGCAAACCTTATCCATACTTGATAATTCAGCTGATATGTTTGCTGTCCTAATCCATACTTGTTTAATTTCTATTCAAGGACTTTTATGCTTGCTATTTTGGCTCTTCTAGCAGGGAAAACAAGGCTACACAAGCTGGAAAAGGAGGGGGGACCACTTGCTTTTTGTTGTCCAAAAAGCTGCTACTCTGCTGATATTTTTCTGGACAAGACACATGGCACAATCAGGGAGTGATGGAACATTCTAATCTGCATCCAAGGGTGACTAAGGGTCATATATAAGCTGAGGAACCTGGAGGGGGGGGGGGGGGGGGGGCATTGCAAGGGTTTCTACAGGAAGGAGCTGAAGAGCTGCTGCAAACTGATCTTGTCGACAACCTACCTATCCATTGATTTCAAGATGATTTGTACTAGCTTTATTATTTGTCTTGTATCAATGTTTGTAACTATAATGAGCTAAATCTCAGCTCTCTTAGGATAGGGTAGTAGTCTAATTTAGTTGTGGATGGATGAAGAACCGATCTGATTTCCTACACTGAATTCAAGTTCTGATTTTTTGATTTCTGAAATTTTGATTTTTATGGATCAGTGACATTGTGAGGTCCTGATTGTATTTACAACTGAGATGTTGTCCTTTGATCTACTCTTTGTTCAGAAATGAATCAAGAACCAATGACAAGTTTCTAGGTTCAATCCCCAATTTGGAATCTGATTCATTTATTTCTGAAATTTGTTTTCCATTTCTGATTCCTGAATTTTGTTGAATCTGTTTTTATCATTGTGGAGCCTTAATTGAATTAACAACTGAGAGGTTGCTTTATGGTTTCATTCTTGTTCAGAAATGAATCAAGAAACAATGATATTTTTAAGATTTCAATCCCTGAATTGTTGCAAACTTCTCATTTCCTGATTTCTGATTTTCAAATTTCGATTTCCTGAAATTTGTGAAATCTGCTTTGCTGTTGTAAAACCCCTGATTCCATCATCCATTGAGAAGTGAACTTAGGGTTATCTTGATGTTCAGAGATAGACCAAAAAGCAATGGCATGTGCTGAATTCTAATGTGTGATATGTGCTGATTTTATCCAATTAATTAGTACTAATGTGGATTTCATTTCAATTTGCAACTGAGAGGCTGATTTTATTTAGAGATAAACCAAGAAGCATTAACATTAGGATTGGATTCATAGCATTTCTAAGTAGTTGATGTGTGAATGTTGGTTGGGTTGAAGTGCCAAACTGAATTTGCCAAAATCTGAGAAGAAATGGCAAAATCAGTGAGAGACTTGTGCATATGCTTAATGATAACTTGACGTTCAGTGGGGATCCTTATCTAATACAACCTAGCTAACATTTATATGAGAATATAATGATTAGTTTTGGATTAATTAAGCTGTGAGAGCAGCCATACTTAAGGTTGAATCAGATTTGATTTAAAATTGTTAAAATGTTCCATTCCATCCATAGCTGAATTAGATGAACCCCAACCCCTAGGAGAACATTTCCATTGATTGACAAACCCATTTTAGTCTCAATTCAGTAATTAGATCTCAATTCATTTCTATTATCAAAACACCAAAAACAGTTATCATTTTGCCACAATTAAAAATCTGTTTTCACTTTCCTTTAATTTCCTGTTTTTACCACTTAGTCTAGGGCTAGTCTAGATTAGTATAGGGAATCTTTAGCCTTCAAATTACTGTGGATACGACACTTGAGTTTATTACATTGACCTGTGCACTTGTAGTAGAGATTGAGTTTAGGGAGTTAAATAAAAAATTGGAAAATTTCTAATCTGACCAAAATTTCAGCAAGTTGTCACTACACTCCATTTAATTCACATCAACTTTCTAACTCAAGAAGGCATCCTTCTTACAGTTAATGAACAACACTTTTGGCGACAAGTTGACCCTTCATCTCTGTTCTAGCTACCTAATCCCCAGCAATCTTCTATCTTAGAAGGCCGAAACTGATGGATGAATGATTTCATCCAAGTCACAAGACCAATTCCAACGCTTCCCCCCAATAATAAAATACACTCTATCTGCACGAGCTCCATCTGGCCCAAGAACAACTAGACGACATGTTACCGCTTCTTCCTCTTCATCTGCAACAGATTCTTTACAATATCCACCTCTTACCTCCTCTGCCAAATTGAACTTTATTATGGAACAAGTAACCAAACTTGCAGAAGCCTCAGCTCGACAACATGAAGATATCCCGGCATTAAAGGACCAACTTCATAACTTGGAACAACAAGGCCTCGGTCATCATGGAAAAATTGAAGGAATTGAAGTCGTGCAAAATTCTGTTCTCACGACCCTTAGTGACATACAACAAGTCACTGACCGTCTGCTTGAGTTGCAACCCCCCGATCCCTCTTCCTAGCATGATCAACACTGAAGTCAGAGTCGATTTTAAGCTTGGGGGAGAAGACGACATGGTACATTTCTACTCCTTTCTTGTTACATTCCTCTTTACATTTTCAATGAACAAATTCATGGTTTTATGCAACGTTTCACTTCTAGGCAGTAAAGTAAGAGATGTTTTTATTGTCCCATAGCTATGGCCTCTTTTGTGACTTTCTGAAACTATGTTCAAGAACATCCTGCCAACCTAACAAAATTTGAAGCATCTCATGATCCAATTCAATGCTCTAAAGTGTAGGGTTATGGCTTGAAGAAAGTGGCTATATTGAAGCCTTAAAAGCTTGATGACTAATCCTGCTCATGCTCAATTCTTATTTATAAATATGTTAATAATTATGTTAATGCTAACCAATTCAGTGCAGTGGTAAGTTTAGTAAAAGTGAAAGTTAAAAGCAAAGAAAAGAGGGCTGGTGTAGCTCCAGAAGGTACAAAAATGGTGTACTCCGGAACCTGAGTGAATCTGATTGGTTAATCCATAGGGGTTCATACTTGGCAACCTAAGAGCAACTGTCCTAGGATGTGCCGATCAAAAACCCATTACACATATCACCCATTGCACTATGGATAATCACATGAGTATTGGATTAATGAAAAAGAAATAAGAATCAAAAGAAAGCCCATACTGCACTAGTGTATTCAACATTAACATTCTTATTATCAGTCCATCTTATTTTTTTTTTACTATGAGCTGAGTTAGGAGGAAGTTAAAAATGTCTTGCTTCTAATACTTTCATTAAAGCCGGGGTGTTTGGAAAAGAGAGAAGGCACTAGATAAAAAAATATAAGGTTTGAATGTCAAAAGAGTAGTTGGAAAGCAAGGTGGAGACTTAAACTTCTTGTCTTGAACATTGCTTGTGGACAAGCAAAAAACTAAGTTTGGGGGAACTTGATTATCCCTTATTTTGCTCATAATTATTATAGTTATATCCACTAGATTGATATAAAATCTGATTATATTTGAAACACTTTTTACCTATTATTAGTAGTAGAGTTGAACTAGTAAAAAGGGAACTAACTACTTTTCAAATTTTGACTTTTGAATAGGGAGAAAGAAAAGGAGGTGGGAAGCAGAAAAGAGAGGAGGAGAAGAAAAAAGGTGGAAGACACAGAAAAGAAAGGGGGGAGGAGAAGAAGAGGAGAGGGAAAAAGGAGAATTAATGATTCGATCCAAACTTATGTCAAGATAAAGGAATTTTGATTTCCTTGTGATGATACTCTGTTAATGCTACTATTCTAGTTCTCTGATGTTGTGTTTTGACCCCTAGTTTTTATTTACTTGATACACTGCAACTTTATTATTTGCATCCAATTTCAATCAAATCGAGAGATCTGTTGTTTTTGTTATTGTTAAAAACTCGTTCCATTAGAGAGAAGGAACTGGTTGTGTTTTTACTTGTTGTTTTCCAGTAATATTATGTTAGCGTTTTTATAAAGATTGAGAGGTCTATCATTTTATCTATTGTGAAGCGAGAGTCCATGACAGTAACTAGTGGTGTTAGATTCGTCCCAATTGCTCAAATTAGGATAGAAGGATTGATATTTAAGATTGAGAAATAACCCTTTTCTTCTGGTTTGGATGAAAGATCGACTAACCAATCAGTCCTAATCTAATATTTAACAGCTACCTCTTTCTCAGTTCAAAGACAGATCGACGAGTTTAGAGACAGAATAATTGATTTGCACAGTAAGACCAAGAAATCATTCGACTTATAAGATGAGAACTAAAATGAAATAGCTCTAACGAGTTCATCATAAGGGAATCTATTCTCTTATATTCTGATCCCTCTTAATTCTTCGTTTGTTCCTCCTACAAATCGTGTTTCTATGTTATCTGATTTATTCTTAATTATTTTGTGACAACTCTCTAGATATAAGTAGATTGATAACCGATCTAAATCAACGGGGTTACGACACTTAGGGTCTCTACTCGATCTGTGCACTTGCAGTTGTGTGAACTCTAGAGTGAAATTTAAACATGACTAGAATTACTTTTAGTGCGAGAAATTCATATCCAAGTTCATGTCACGCTCGCTAGTGTGACGATTGTTGCCCCCTCCCGAAGGATTTTTTTATTTTTATAATATATTAGTTTATATTATTAAATATTAGATGATATGAGAAAAGGGTAATTTAGTCATTTTTATAAATAAAAAAGAGAAGTAACGAGAAAGTTAACAGAAGTTGACATATGGACTTAAGTGGAAAAGATGATATAGCTCGAGGGTGGGTTAGCGGAATATTCGAAAGACGTCAGTAGATGCGAAAAAATTTCATAATTTAGGAGGGGTCAGCGGAAAAAACCTTTTTATTTAAGAAAAATTATTCTTTATCTTTTAACTTATTTCTCCAAAGACTCTTTTTACCTTTGATAGACGATTTTTCGGCCACCTGTTGAAATGACGTCACACAACAATTTCTCTCTCCTACACACAAGTAGAGCAATCCCAAACGACATTACTAAAAAATATAACAATATTAAAAAAAAATGAGGCCACCCGTACTTGGCTTGTCGGAGGGGGCGACTCATTCCCTGCGCCGGAGAGCACAGGCATAGGGAGAAGGGACAACCTCCCTTCTCACTACGCTCGCAGGTGTAGGGAATGGGATGATCTCGTCTGCGCCGACGAGGCCGCAAAAACGACAAGGAAAGGGATGACCTCTCCCTACACTCGACCTCTTGGGGCGCATAGAGAAGGGGCGGCCGCCCCCTTCCCCCTCTCTTCTCCGTCGCCGAAGAGGAGAGGGGGCGGCCACCTCCTCCTCTGCACGCATGCGGGGAGGGGCCCTGCCTCTTCTCCCCCTCTCTTCGACGCTGTCGGAGAGGAGGAGG
This sequence comes from Pontederia crassipes, assembly GCA_030549335.1. Taxonomy (NCBI): domain Eukaryota; kingdom Viridiplantae; phylum Streptophyta; class Magnoliopsida; order Commelinales; family Pontederiaceae; genus Pontederia; species Pontederia crassipes. The sequence goes on along the minus strand of CM060195.1, from coordinate 11,498,002 downwards.
GGGAGGGGGGGCCTGCCCCTTCTCCCCCTCTCTTTGACGTCATCGGAGAGGAGAGGAGGAAGGGGCGGCGCCCCTTCCCTTGCACGTGCGAGGAGGGGCCCGCCTCCTTCCCTCTCTCTTATCAGGCACAAGAGAGGAGAGGGGTGGGGGCGGCCGTCCCCTCGTCTTCTCCCTTCGGTTGTCGGCACTCAATCGGCGATCAGAGAGAGGAGGGGTCGCACCCCCTCCTCTTTTTTTGTAAAAAAATATTATTATTATAACAAAATCTTATTTTATTTTTTTAATAATTTGCTGACGTGGAGGGTAGTATGTATGGCGGTGCTATGTTAGACGGTTGATGCGTGACGGAGAGAGAACGTTCACGTCAGCTGGACAATCGTGGAACATTCCGTGAAATGAGTTAAAAGATGGATAATAGTCTTGTTACAAAATAAAGTCGGAGAGTAGCGCTGAAAAAATGTCAAAATTGGAGGGTATTTGATGTAATTTACCCTACACTTTAATCTACATAACATTGTTTTATTAATTTCTTAAATCTCCTTTGAATTATAGCAATTTTCCACATCTGTCCATAATATATGAACTTATCATATATCCTCCTAAACTATGTCATGATTTTCACTTTAGTCCATCTCTCATATTTCGTTAACATTTTCATTATTTTTTCCAATCTACAACTTTTAGTTTTTCATTGAGGGCAAGTTAGTCATTTAATAAATAAAAAAGAATAAAAAAGTTAACAAAATATGACAGATGGACTAGAGTAGAAATCATAGCATAATTTAAGGGGCACTACGATAAGTTCATGTATTATGGACAGACGCGTAAAATCACTATAATTCAGAGGAGATTTAAGAAATTAATCCTTCTTTTTTAAAAAGTAAATAATTATCTATTCTCAAAAGATTGCCAGAGCGATAGAGTACATATATTTAAGGGTTATTTCTTTAAATCCCCATTAAATTATCATGATTTTTCATATCTAACTCCAAAGTATGAACTTACCTTATGACATCCTTAAACTTTATCACATTTTTTACTTTAGTCCTTCTGTTTGATTCTGTTAAATTTTTTATTTTTTCCAATGAAAAGACTAAAATACCCTTCCCTGAACTCTTCACGCTTTTAATATAAAAAATAATACATAAAATTAAAAATGTAGAAACTTCTATTGGAGGGAGGGCATTAATATATAATTATAAATTGATTTTTTATATTTTTTTGTTCTTTATATTATTTTTAACATTAATAGAGAGAAGAATTCGTGAAAGGGTATTTTAGTCTTTTCATAAATTAAAAATAGTAAAATATCAGAAAAGTTAAATAGAATCATACGGAAAGAATATTATATGCAGACAATCGTGATAATTTAGAGCATGTTGAAGGAAATAACCCTATATTTAAGGATGCTGGAAAGAGTATCTCTCATCTAAAATAATCAATTATATTGAAAGGGTCAAAATTAGCGAGAAACTCAACAACTCGATTAGCCTACCACTTTCCAATGCTCTAACAAAATAAGATTATACATGACGTCGCTAATGATGTGTTTAATTCTCCATGCACAGCCTCATGTGTCCTCTATAATCTGCACCACAGTGTCTGAAATCAGCCTTAGTGGTGATCTTCTTCATTCCCAACTGCACTCCACTAATGATTCCCACCAACAAACCATGCGTCTCCAATTTAGAATCGTCGCATTCTCCTTCCTGAAGCCCCCTACAACAATATAAGTAGCCTCGGATGTACGTAGTAAAAATCTGCTCCCCCCTGCAATAGTGGCTTCGACTGTGAAGCCCTTTGAATTAAGTTTAACCATGTGCCTCCAGTCACATTCTCCTTCTTGAAAGCCTTGCAGCAATAAAAGTATCCTAAATGTAACTTCCATTGGCCTCTGAGTTAAGTTTAACCATGTGCCTCCAGCCACGTTCTCCTTCTTGAAAGCCTTGCAGCAATAAAAGTATCATAATGTTGTGTTTGGTATGAGAATTTTAGAAAAAAGTTAGTTCCAGAAAATCAATCGATCAGATAGAAAAGTTTAGATTAGTGTTTGAATGGAAAAATATAATGATGAGAATTTAAAAAGTTGATTTGATAGTGTAATATCTTCAAAATTTAAATGAAAGAAAAAAAGAAAACGGATAAAAGAAATCCAAATTATCTAAAAGCCCATTATGAAGTATACTAATCTAATAGGTCCTAAGGTATAAATACCTTAAGTGCCCTAAACCCCACTCACCTAAACCCTCATTTCCCCTCCCTCAACCTCTCCAGCCGGCTGAGCTCCCCCAAGCCCCAGCCGAAAGCTATGCTCTTCCTCTCCCACATTTCTCTCGTTCTCTCACTCCCTCTCTCACGGCTGCACAGCAGCACCCCCAAGCTCCCTCACTCTCTCATATGCTCCCACTCTCTCTCAGCTCACTAAGAAATAGCAACAGGAGCCTCACTTTCTCTCTCTTGCAATCACACGGCTACAGCAAGCACAGGATGCTCAACCTTCAACAAGGCAACTTACTCTCTCACCCTCTCTCTTGTGCTACAGTAACTCGGCACTGTAGCTACAGTAACTACCTCCCTTACTCATCCCCGTCTTCTCTCTCCTTCCCACACTCTCACGTACAGCAACAGGTCAAGAAGGAGGGAGAGAGCACTACACTCTAGCTATGAAAAGAAAGAAGGAAGAAGGAAAAGGAAAGAGAAGAAGAAAAGAATTAAGATTAAGATTAATAGGGTTTTAATTTATACCCTAAAGATATGATTGAGGGGATCATAAATCTAATCACCTCTTAATGATGTGTATTTGTGTGGATTAAGGGATTTTAAGATCAAACTAGATCTTATTAATGCATGATTAGAGAAAGTCCATATTTGCATTAAGATGCTTCTTGCTTCATTAATATTACTATTGCATTGCTAAGCATGTTTAGTATTAGAAAGGTTATGGCTATCCATGTTAAATTCATTATGATGTCTTTTATTCGTTCGTATTATTATGATTAGTAACTCTTGATGTTCTTTAAGCAAATTCCTTGATATGTTCAAGATTAAGATAGTGAAAATGTTCATGTATGACCTATGAGATGTTTGTGAAAATGTTACATGAGAATCATAATATAAGAAGTGATGCTTAACATGAAAGAATGACATGAATAATCTTATTAAATTAGTATGATATATAAATATGAAAATTTAAATGTTAATAAGTGTATGTTTGAGGGGATCCAAACCTCCATAACCTTCCCTAATGTTGTTTGAATGTATGGATTAGGGCATGAAGAACAAATCCTTTGTTCTTAAGCTTAAGGGTTAGGAAATGTGCATTAGATATTTATGTTCATTACTAATCTTAAGTAGAATGTAATGTGCCCCATGTTTATCATGACTACTATTCTATTGCTCATCATGTTTAGATATTGAATGTTTATTGCTTCTCATGTTAGCTTAAAAAGGAATTAGTTCAATGTTCACGTACATCCATGATTGTGATTAATATGTTTGATGTCCTTAGGTGAATACACTATTTACTTCACTATTAGAATGCTAGGAATATTTCATATGTTGTGTGGAATCACTTTTGTGCTCAATATGTAAAAGTATGTGAGATTGTAAAGAAGATGACATAAAAATCGGGTGTACGGCCCATAATGGGCGACCGATAAGGTATCGATCGACCGTTCTGGAGACCATGGCAGTGTTAAACTCTGTCAAACGGTCGACCGATCCATCAACGATCGTCCGTTCTGGAAGGGTCGTTAGATTCTGTGATTAGCGGACGCCCAAACGCCCTATTTCGATCGTCCGAAAGTCAGGTGACGGTCGACTGATTTTCCAGCGGTCGTCCGATTTGAGTGGTCATTACATTCTATGATTAGCGGACGACCTAACGCCCAGTTTTGATTGTCCGAAAGACCTATAGCGATCGACCGATATCCCAACGGTCATCCATTTCAGAGAGTCATCACATTATGTGATTAGCGGTCGAACCGAAACACAGTTTTGGTCGTCCGAAAGGACCATAGCGGTCGACTAATAATCCGACCGGCCGTTCGATACTAGTCCAGCGATTGACCGTGACCGAAAATGGTCGTCCGTTTCTGAGCTGATGATTGATTATGATTGAATGTCCACACTTAGCATGATTTGTAGTATGTATCACTTTAATAGGGTTAAAACATGCAACATGTATCGAATGATTGTGTGTATTGATAAATGCAAATAAAAGACGGATTGTCATGAAGGTGTCTTGTTATAATCGAGGAGGGAAAATGGGTTCCACCCCTAAGTGGTGACATTTTCTGGAGAAACGAGTTCTACCCTTGAGTGTGGCGTTTCCATAAGTGAGGCGAGTTCCACCCTTGAGTGTGGCGTTTCCATAAGTGAGGCGAGTTCCACCCTTGAGTGTGGCGTCTCTATTGGGCCTACGTGAAATCAGGTGGCGAATTCCACCCTTGAGTGTGGCGTCTCTATTGGCTACCCGCGAACCCAATTATGACTTAGCTAGCTAATTCCCACAAATTCAACATAGTCTCCCAATCAACAAGATAAGAAAGTATCTAAGTAAAGATAAAAGATGAATGATAAATGACTCTGGATATAAAGTTAAAGATGATAAAGAAGTATGAAAAAGTATGCACCTATGAGGATGCAATATGAATGTCCATTTGTCACATCATGACATGAACAAAGATGGGAAAGTAAAGTAAGATAAGATCATGACATGTATTAGCATAGTGATAAGTATGATGATAAGTTATGATATGCTTGACCTAAAGATTATGATGTTACATGTTATCTTATCTTGCCATGACTATATGCTCACATGCCATATAGTATGCATAAGTTGCTCATAGCATGCATATGATTTATGTTCCATGATGATGATATGCATATGCCATAACATGTAGAGATTATGTTATAGGATCATAGCATGCATGGGCCTCAACATACTCTAACGGGAGAAATCCCCAGCACCCCATGGATCCGTGCAAGTATGGATGATGCATAGGTTCGACGGCGAGGGCCTCTTGACGAAGACATTGCACATGGACGGGTCGAGCTACGGCCTAAGTTTATCTTACTTATATTATGTCATTTTGATGAACTCTGGTAAGAGTGGTCTATGTATAGCTTATGGGCCTTATGGAGTCATGTACTTTTACTTGAACTCGTTATGTTGTACGAACCCTTGATGGGTATGTTAGAGCCTATTAGGCCCATGAGCCAGTGTGTTATCTTGGGTTTATTTTATTTATCTATGAAGTCTTCTGTTGTTTATGATATTAATGTTTATGTTTATTATTATGTTTCCGCTATAAAGTTTTATGTAACTAGATCATGTCAAAAGTAACGTAACGTCACCTAGGGGTTCGGCAAAATTTTAAATTTGGGACCGAATTTTGGGGGCGTTACAGATAGATAAGTTTTAGTAGGTGTTTGGATAAAAAGTAAGAGGTAAATATATATTTTATTATTTTATAAGATTATTTTTATATTATTAATTACACAATATTTTTATAATTAGCAAATTAGATAGAAGAATAAATTAAAGATAAACTAATTAATAACTAAAAATGAAATAAAAAGAAAATTTAACATCATATTTATATAAAATAATTATATAATTATCACTTATTTAGAATACCATAATTAATAATTATACTAATATCATACTAGTTAATTTTTATTATGATATATGATAAGTAAAATAAATAAAATATTTACGTCAACATTTAAACAAGAAAATATACATTTTCATAATAAATAATAATGGAAATATTTATTTTATAACACTAAGTAAATTGTAATAAATAATAAATGTACTTTTTTTGTTATTATACCTAAATAAACTATAAATTTATGATAATGTATAAATAATAAATAAATAATATATATATGTATATAATATATGTACATAATATATATAATATAATATATGCATATAATATATAATATATACATATAATGATATTATTAAAATAATAGGTTATATGTCTGAAAGTAGTTCCACCTACTTTTAGATCTATGGAAAAAATTAAAAAAAAGGCTATTCTTGCAATTAGTAAGAACTTACTAATTGCAAGAACTTATGGTGGGAGCTTTTAGCCAAAAGTTCCTGCCGTATGTCGCGTGACCCGTCGTAAAGGCCATTTGACAAAAGTTCTGACCCAAGTTCCAGAGCCAAACATAACATAAATGTAACTGCCATAGTGGCTCCCACTAGGGAGAAGTTTAACTTAGGACGGTGGTGGGGGTTCCCACCGAACTAGATGGATTCATGTGAGCAAATGACCTCATGTATATGGTGTTGATTATAATCAGATCCTTCGCCCAAACAACTAAGTTTGAAATGAAAGAAAGCATTATTGCGCATATTCGTAATCTCCACAGACAATAGGAAAAGAAACAAACATAATAATTCTTCCCTTGAGCTAGGATCCAAGTTATGTCTACCATGAGTCCAGATACCAAAATACTATGAATAAAAAAGGCAAAAGAAAAAAATGTTTTCTCAGAAAAGCAACTAGGTCTGCTTGGCAACTGAATAAGTAAAAAAAGATGACAATTTAATCAATATCCAGACCACACAACCGACAAGATGCAGCGCAAGATTCTCTCATTGGTAGGTAAGCCGATTATGTGCCAATTTCTAGAGAAAAAAGTGTATTTTGGGAGGGACTGAGATGTACCATATCATGTTCCAAACTCGCCTCCATGCTCTCATGCCGACAAAACCTGATGGCTAATAAAGTTATGAATAGAACTTGCATTTGCAATGTCATGGGAATCAGAGGTCCATGCCCACAAATCATCGCAGGCCAAAATCGGGAGAGGTCAAGAGACAATTAGCTGAACCAAAATAGGAGCAAAAATAGTCATTTAACAAAGGAACATTCCATCTTTGATTAACAAACCAAAAGCATGTTCAAAGAGAGAATAACAATCAGAAAAGTAGGCATCCAATCACAAGAGGTGTAACCAAGGGCCGGAGATAACATTTGTGCTTCTTTCATTCCCAATTTGGATTCTCATAACTAGGTTAATGTCTTGCAGAGCCATGAAAATAACCTTCTAACTCCAAGCCACATTTCTGTTGTAAACTATATCTTTCTAAGGATGTGGGGACCATATTCGGTTATAACTAAGTTGATCCAAAGGGAATTGTGGTGATTAAGGATATTATAAATCTTTTTGGAAAATAAGGAGGGCCTAATCTACTTCAGCCATCTAATCTCCAAGCCCCCAAAAAATTTTGTTGTTTGGATAGTGGCTGAGTTTAGCAAATGAACCCCATCCCTGCCCCCTGACTTCAAAGGAATTTATGGACAATCTACTCCATAGATTGCAATAGACTGCTCGAATATAAGTTGAGCTTATGGAGTAAATAGGCATGAATGAAATTATCGAATTGATAAGTGTAGTTTTTCCTACATGATTTGACATTTTAGACTTCCACCTTGCAATTCTGTTGGTAGTCTTGTCAATGAGCCGAGATTACTCCTTTATCGGAATGTATTTGTAGGAAATAAGTATCCTCAGATAATTAATAACTACCAACTTTAAATTTTAATATGCTTTGATGATATTTTTTCTTTGCGTGTTCATTTTAGGAGGAAAGTAAATTTCTGATTTATTAATATTGATCCTTTGATTTTTTAGGAGAATTTTAAGACTTATACAAGTGGATCTGGTTCCACATGTGGAAATGAGAAGATCATCTAAATAACTAATGGATGTGTTTCCAATGGAGAACATAATGATTTTCCTCTCAACAACCCTAGCATTCATTAATTATGAGAAAACCAAGGGAATCGAGATGAAAAGATATGGGGAGAGAGGGTCCCTTCCCTAACTCCCTTATGGCTTTTGAACTTAATTATTTGAGGCCTTTCCATTGATTAAAAAAGAGAAGGTAGGGGATTTGATAGAAGTAGAGACCAAAGCAATGACTTTTTAGAGGGAAAATTCATAGTAGTAAGCACATGATTAAGGGTCTGTTTGGTTGGGGGTGAAAGGAGAGGATAAAGAAGGGGAAGGAAAAGGAGGAGAATTTATTCTCCTCATTTGGTTGAGTTTAAGTTGGAGGGGAATGAAGGGGAAAGTCCCCTCCTTTCTCTTCCATTTGCCTTCAATGTTCCATCATTTTTCTTTCCCTTCCCTTTAATGATATCAACTAAATAGGAGTAACTATTCACCTTCATTTTTCTATATTCCCTTCTCATCATTTCCCTTCCTACTCTTTACTTTCCCTTCCCCTTAATGAATTTTGAACCAAACATGCCCTAATAGCACTCCTAGACACCCTGTTAAAGGCTTTCTCCTTGTCAGCCTTAATGATAACATATTTTCTTTTGCTCCTGCCAATTGAGAGAGCTATTTCTTGGACTATCATAGTGTTATCTTATATTGATCAGGGAGAGTAGGCCTAAGTCTATTGGCCAAAATTTTAGCTATTAGTCTATAAAAACATTGAATATTGAAATAGGCCTACAATCAGCCACGATTTTTGGATTATTATTTTTAGGGCTAAAAATAAGTGAGGTGTGGCACCATTCCAACCACTATGAGAAAACTCCCTTATTTGCCTAAACAATTCCCTCCTTGAGTATATCCCAGTAGTATTCACAGTGAATCCATCCAGCCCTAGAGTCTTTATAAGACTCATGTTCAACAAGCACTCTTTTACCTCATCAAGGGTGATTGGTTTAATTAAGTTATCTTCTTAGGATTGGTCTAACTATGGAAGGGCAGACTAATCCTACCCCTTAGACAGTGTGTTAGAATCCCTACCCATACATGCACATCGTGGTTCACAAAAGCATTCCTTGGTTTTCTACGATTAAGGTGTTTCAATTTTCGTCCACAATTTTATTTATGAGGACTTTTTTTAGTCTAGATAACATTGTCAAGTGAAAAAAAACTTAGTGTTCTTATCTTTATGTTTTATCAAGTTTGCCCGTGCCTTGCTCCACCATTTTAGACTAATATGCCTTAAATATGTTGCACGCTAATGGTAAGCTATCTGAAGTCTTCCTATGTCCTATGGAGATAAACCCCCGTCCTCCGATGCCTCCTAATCTTCCTCTCCCATTTTGTGTTCCAGACCTGCATGCTCAAACCATTTGAGAATGTGATTACTTATAAGATCATGAGGCTTCTGTATTTCCGTTGTAGTAGTATATGGTGATTTTTGGTGAAGTGGACCCAGCAAGGGCTTAGGCAAACATTGTCATCGAAAGTGAGAGGGTAAGGGTGAGCAAATTTGGGTTCGGGACCAAGTCCCGACCATTCCGATCCCAACCTGATTTGCTTTGAGTTTTCATAAATGTAACTCAACCCTGGCCCCAGTCCCGGTCGGGACTATGATTGGGATGTCCTGGTCATATCGGGATAAAAATTGAGAAATTCCTAGTTGTCCTAGCGCACCTGATCCCACTACAACCTTGTTCTTCCCCATTTCGATAGACCGAGCCATGATCGTTGACTTCTTGTGGATCCAAGGACCACATAGAAGAACACTACCATCCGCCTGCTCTGTCGAAAAGCTCGAACAACGCTCTAGCCGGTGACCGCCTGAAACAAATTACTGAGTCACCCCCATAGATAGCGCGTTGTAAGTAATGACAACGTTGGGCATGCACACCCAAAGTCCCTACTTTACAAGCTTCGAAATGTCCAAGTTTACACATACTCTTGCCAACCTGTGGCCTTCCCCAGCAATGGATGCCCTGCAACCATACGGAGGACGGTGTCCTCATTGTGGAGCTCAAATGCTAAACTTGGGAAGCGGATCGACACTAGTCTAATGTCCATGGCCTTTAGTTAACACTTGCAATTTTTCCACTTCATTAGAGAAAACAAATAGAAGGAAGAAGTTCTCCGATTCCACTATTTCAACCGAGCCCTTTAACTTCCAAATGGCAGTGAGCTGATTTCAAAGCTGATCCATCAGGGTAGGCCCCCCGAAGAACCTCTCGAGCAGGCTACGTTTGAGCTCCCTCCATCCCATGCTCGACTTCTTCCGAGGAGATTGTGACCTCATTCGTGATCCTCTCCTGGATGGCGCGGAGCTGGGAATTTGAAATAAGTGGGGGTGGCCAAGAGGATTGTGAAGTTGGTGGTTTGGGTGGAAAGAGGTTTTTTGCACTTAAGTGATGATTCAGGAGGAGAAGGGGGGAACTCTAAGGGAGGGAGGGGTTGGGGGGTGGGGGGTGGCTCGATGGTTGGTTGTTTGATTGGGGGTTTTGGGTGGTGTAAGGATGTGAAATTTGGGAAGGGAGAGGCCATGTGGGATGGGGGCATGTATCTCCCTCCCTAATATCCAATGTTATTAGGGCCGGACCGGTCCGACCATCGATCGGCTACTAACACGGTCCATTCCAAACCTTAAAACCTAACCCTTGATCAAACCGAATCGAACCAGTTCAGATTGGTCAAAATCCGGCCAAAATCGGAGCCAATTTTTTAAATTTTTTTGTTAATAATTTTTTTATTATTATAAATTTAGAAAATATCCAAAGATAAAGTTTCTCCGTAACAATGATAGTGGCCCATTACTCTTCTCCCTTATTAAAACTTGTCATTTTACCCCATCTTCCTTCTATTAGCAAAGTGGACTATGTTTGTATACATTATTTGTTCTTTATCTCTTCACTTATTACACATTGAACTTTAATTATGGATTATAATTCTATTCAATTTTTTTAGTATCATAAATATATATGATAATATAAGTTAATTAGATATTTATTATATTATATATAATATTTATTATATTATATAAATTAGTTAGGGATAAATAGTGCAAACTTCTTTATTGTATGTATAATAGACTTAATATAATGTAGTATATATATAATATATACATAAATTTGAATTTTCTTTACATAATAAGTTCAAATTTATTATTAACCACTAATTATACTATATATTTATTTATAGAATATACGATATTGTCATAATATTTTCAAAAAAATATTCGTTCGTTACTTCTAACATAAAAAACAAAGATACGAAATACAAAATTTAAAGAATAAAAAATTTATATATAATAATAGAATTAAATAAGATTTTAATTTATTAAGTGTGTCCATAATTTTAACATCAAATATTAAAATGTAAATTTATGATTGTTATTTTTCTTTTGTATAATTACATTTTGGCATATGTATATAATCAAAATATAATAATTTAATTTAGTATATCATATTAAATATAATATTTTATTATTATCTGATTTGACCGACCGATTCGATCTAAAATGGACACTTTTTCGTATCGTTGTCCGGTTCGATCCTAACAACATTGCTAATATCCGAAGTGATCCAGGAGGGCACTATCAACCCCTGCCCCCATCTCCACTGGCAAAAAATCTTTATAGAGGGGGCTCCCTGGGAGATTCCCCACAGGGATCTCCACCTCCTGTGGGATTTTTATCACTCCTAATTTGAATTACTGTAATTTATTTTTTTTAACATTGAGTTGAAGCCAGAGTCCCCTGTTGCTTTGCCTTTAGGTCTCAACATATAATCCAAGAGAAATGTCACATGAAATATCATGAATGGTCGAATCGTGTTATGGAATATTTAAATCCAATGAAAATGAAAAGAATTTAACATAGTACTCATACATACTAATGATTATGAATAGTAATTATTAACAGTCTAAATGAAATACGGACTTCTTATTCCTATAAAAACTCATAAGTTCATTACATATTAGCACGTGCACCTTTGAATGTCATGAGCTGAACATGCCATCCGCTTCTGGTTTTGATTGCCTGTACAGATCCAAGGCACAAGAAAGAACCCCCTAACTAGAATGTCATGCCATAATCATATATATATATATATATATAAATAAAGGAGAAAAGAGAGCCTCCTTGGCATTCAAACGGACCATCAAATTGAATGTTAATGATATGAGATCAGATATACTTCTCTTCCGGATTTAATGTTTTATCAATTGTCCAGATTTATTTTCTCTCTCTCTCACACACACACAGAATAGTCTCCAATCTAATTTTCTCTCCTCACCAATCTCTTTTGGAACGCTGGAGGCCAAACGTCGCTAAGATCCCTGCACTGACGACTGAAAGTCGATCATTGCCAAAAAGTAATGGCTTTATTTAAGTGGTAAGTTATTAAAAAGTAATAAGACTTTATTCTACAAACTCTTTTTAAGGGAACTAGCCATTAAAAAAATTGTTGAAAGCTAAACATAAATATTTTATACTTCAAAAGTAATTATTTAAAAATAATATTTTCAATAATTTACTTAAGATGAAAAAATACAGTTAAATATATTTTATCTTTATAATCAAAAGTTGATTAATCCTTTATCCGCACATCATCGTGTGAGGCATATGCTAGCTAAATATGAAATTATAAGTTCATATTTTAATGGTTATTCATGATTAAGCTAATATTATACTAACAATTCCAAAAACAAATGCACATATACAATAAAAGATAAATTACAAGAAAAAAAATGACCATAACCATGGACTACTAAAATTCTTATGTTAAAAAGTGAGCATATCATATTCTAATAATTTTTAGAATTATGACCTATATGGATAATATTTCATCATTTAGAATTTACAATGACCATCAAAATTTGCGAGATAGTCTAATGGTACATGTCATGCAATAATGTTTTAAAAAATTATTATTAAGAATACCTTCAATCAATAAAAAATTACAAATATAACATTAATCTAATTGATGCAAACTCTGGAGAATATGAATTTTGATTTCAAATCTCATTCTATAATTTCAAGTTTATGGAGAAAGAACACCATGAAATTAAAGCAATTAACAATGATCAAAATAATAAACTCTTTCGAGTACGGATGAATTAGTCATTAGTAACAGGAATCTTTCTAAAAGAATGTCATTCTCTCGATCATTGTTTTGATTGCATTTTAGTCTTTCTCTACTAAAACTCTTTGATCTCTCTCAAAGTATGAGGGTAATGCTTAAAGTAATTGATTAGAGAACGTTTGACTATTTCAATGCCTCAACAATAATCATATGAATAAGTGTAATTCTTAATCTATGTAGGTCAGCTCTTTTCTCTAATCTTATGTAGAATTACACCCTCTAGGTGTTTACTTGTATGTCATTAGCTTTGAACATACGAGCATATTCACAGTGGACCTCTCGTCCTCTTCAAATCTTATAACATATAAGATATTAAATGCATAAAGTAGAATATAGCTTTTCATTTGAACGAGATATAAGGAAAAGAAGATCTTTCAATCTACTTACAATAAACACTAGCACTATACATGCATTCGATTCAATTCAGGTAAACAAAAAATAAACATATAAACATTCAACAACGGAAAGATCAAACCAACAATGTCAATTACATTCGCTCCTCAAAAGAGATTAAAAAATTTAGCCGATCGTCAGGTTCTCATTGGTGTTTTTCAAAGATTCAGAGTTTAGAAAAGTCAATTAGTCAATTTGACTCTCGAATAAGCTTGACTTCCTTGTCAAATAATCAAAGCGATCCATCTACTTCATTTGGGTGAATTGATTCGCTAAGTTTTGGATATGTTAATGCATTTGGAGTTTCCTTTCAATGGTTGTAATGAGTTGACCCATTATCTCTTCAAGGTCATATTTTGGCTTAGCTAAAGGTTTCAATTTGAGAAGTGATGAGATGACATCCTTCATTTCCTCGCTTAGATGTCGTAGGTTCGCAAGTTGGCTCTATAGAATTTTCGATTTGATTGGATTTCTTAAAGAGTTGTTTTAGTAGAGGATTTAATTTGTTTGTAGTAATAATTTCTATTTTCCTTCAACCCCTCTTCTTTGTGCCTCTTTTCTCTCCTTCATCCTCCTTTGCTCCCTTGTTTTTCTTCTCTTTTCAAAATTCAAAAGGTGGTTGTCAACTTCCTCAGAAAAATTCGAACTCAGTGTAAAACTACCATTTCAAAAGTCAAAATTAAATAAAAAGCAAGTGGAAAGTAAAGTGTGATCAAACTCTCTCAAACTTGCTGGAGCAGGAAGGACTCACTACAAATAACTGTCCAAGCATCGTTTAGTAAATTTCAAACCAATTAAGTACACCTGAAATTAAATCATTGGAGTAACAATTCTAATAAAAGTTCTCACCCTTTAACCAAAATCCATATTAATTTCCTATGCATTCTTCTAGAACCAAGTGCCTTTTTCAAAGATTTTGGCATTCTTACTCTATCCCTCTTCTTTCTCCCCCTTTTTTGTCTTTGTTTTCACTACCAAATCTCCCCAAACTTAGAATAAGAATAGTCAATAGGATGCAAAATATGCTCATTAGCTTAATAATTATACATAGTGGTCGTATATATTTTATGCAGCAGGCTCTTTTCATATTCAATAGTTTTGAAAAATATGCCTCTCGGCATGTATATTTCATGCAACAGCCTCTTTTCATATTCACGAGTTTGTTTTTGCTTATTACTCATGGCTATCTAATCCAAAATGATGACTTATCTCTTGCAAGGATTTATAACTGGGGATCCATAGTGCTAGTGGATGGAGAGTGTTCTAGAGTTGTAAATGTCACTTTGATCGAAATTAGGAGCATTATCAATTAAAATATTTCAAATTGAGAGATGCTTAAGGCATATCATGCATAAGGATTGACCTACACCCAAGATCGACTTCTCCTAATGCTTTCTAAATCATGCATGAGTATATCAAGTAAATGTAGTTCATAAATAGAGGTGTGATCACAGTTTTAATTCCACCTATTAGCAAACATATATGGAAAATGAAAATTTTAATTTTTTGCCTCTGATGTAAAATTTAAGTATTACTACTATAAATTAACATTAGATTGCTGGTGTAAAAATTAGAATAGAAATGTACCAACCGTCACCTCAGAAACATGATGCCAACTTTAGAGAATATGAATTTTGATTTCAAATCTTATCCAATCAGTTATAGTTTAATCCAATAGTTGAAACTTTTGTGCAAATACACAAGTCGAGTAGGGACCATGGGTATCGTATCCACAATGATTTATAATTTCTTCCCTTAAAATTTCAAACTACATAAGCAAGATAGAGAAAGAACCCCATGAAAATAAAACAATTAACAGTGATCAAAATAATAAACTTTATCGAGAACGGATGAATTAAACATTACTAGCTGGAATCTTTCTAAAAAGATGTTGGTCTCTCTATCATTGTTCTGATTGCATTTTAATCTTTCTCTCCTACAAACTCTTCGATCTCTCTAGAGTCCGTGAGGGTAATGATTAAAGTAATTGATTAGGGAATGGTTGACTATTTTGATGTCTTGAGTCGTATAAATAAGTATATTTCTCAATTTATGTAGGTAAGCTCTTTTCTCTAATCCTATGCAGAATTACACCCTCTAGACGTTTACTTGGATGTAGTTGGCTTTCACCATACAAGAATATCCACAATGAATCTCTCGACCTCTTCAAATCTCAAAACTTATAAACTATCAAATGAATAAAGTAGAATATATCTCTTCCTTCAATTGAGATATAATAAAAGAAGATCATTCAATCTAATTACAATAAACACTAGCGCTACACATGCATTCGAATTCAATTTATCTAAATGAAAAATAAACATCTATATTCTTATCAATGGAAAGATCAAACCAGCAATGTTCAATCACATCCGTTAATCAAAAGAGATTAAAAGATGTAGCCAGACATTGGTATGTAGAAATCAAAAGAAGTTTTTGAATGATCTTGGTCATGGCTTCCATTAGAGTGCCTGTCAATTTCTCCTCTAACCCTCTTCTTTCAGCCTCTTTTCTCACCTTTACCCTCCTTTGCTCCCCTGTTTGTCGTATGTTCAAAATTAAAAGAAGTTATTGACGACTTCCTTGGAAAAATTTAAATTCAGTGTAAAAATACAATTTCAAATGTTAAAACTAAATAAATTAATATTGAGATAATGAGCAAAAGTGGCGGAAAATAAAGTGTGATTAAACTCTCCAAAACTTGAGTCACTGCTTGTCCTCAAGCAAATGTTAGAAATTTAATGCAAGCTGCAATAAATGTAATAGCCAAATGAGAAATAATCAACTATAGTAGGAAGAACTCACCACACATAACTACCCAAGCATCATTTAGTATATTTTAAACTAGTTAAGTACACCTAATATTAAATCACCAATGTAACAATTCTAAAAAAGGTTTCCAATCCTTTAACCAAATCCATATTAACTTTGAGTGCATTCCCCTAGAACTAAATATCTTTTTCAAAGAATTTGGCATTCTTGCTTTGTCCCTCTTCTTTCTCACTTTTTTTTTCTTTGTTTTCAGTGCAAAGTCTATCCCAAACTTAGAATAAGAATAGTCAATTGGATAAAAAATTGTTGATCATCTCAATAATTATACATAGTGATCGCGCATATTTCATGAATCACACTACTAGAAAAACGCTGATTACCGACGGTCCGGACCGTCGGTAATCAGCCCGAAAACCGTCGATAACGCAATTACCGACGGTTTTTCAGTCGGAATCGATCCGTCGAAAAAACGCTCGTCGCAAACGGATTTGCGACGGTTGAAAAAAATTCGTCGAAAATATCGACGGTTCTGACCGTCGGAACAGTCCCCGACGGTTCGACCCGTCGAAATTTTCCGACGGTTGCAACCGCCGGAAAAGTCCCCGGCGGTTCGAACCGTCGATATTTCCGACGGTTGCAACCGCCGGAAAAGGCCGGCGGTCCGAACCGTCGATATTTCCGACGGTTGCAACCGCCGAAAAAGGCCGACGGTTCGAGCCGTCACAACTTTTCGACGGTCGCAACTGTCGAAACTTTGGACGGGCGTCGCAACCGTCGATCTTTTGACGGTCGCAACCATCGCAAATAATTTTTTAAATATAAAAAAATTAGAGGCCGGATCGCCGCGGCCGCAAGCCGGTCGATCCGGCCGCTGGGGCCGGATTCGCCGCCAGGCGGCCGGATCCGAATGGCCACGGCCGCTGGGGGCCGGATCCGAACGGCCACGGCCGGATCCGGCCGACAGCAAAGAGAGAGAGAGAGAGACGCCGGCGCGGAGCGGGAGAGAGAGATACGCCGGCGCGGAGCGGAAGAGAGAGATATACGCCGGCGCGGGAGAGGGTCATCGGCGTCCGGCGTGGGAGGTCGCCGGCGTCCAGCGCGCGGGAGAGGGTGCTCGTGGCCGGGAGAGAGAGAGAGAGGAGAGGAGGGAGAGAGAGGAGTGGAGGGAGGAGGAAGAGAGAGAAGAGGGAGGAGGAATATATATAAAGGGAAAAAGTGGAAAGAAAGCGAGAAAAGGAAAAAAAAAAGCGGGATAACAAAATTTTAATTACCGACGATTTCGGCTGTCGAAAATATAAATATTAAATATTTTTATAATTACCGACGGTTGTGACCGTCGAAAATATATTTAGTTATATATAATGTTTATTTTTTATTTTACCGACTGTTTGAACCGTCGGTAATCGTTACCGACGGTCAAAACCGTCGGTAATTACGATGGTTTGGACCGTCGCTAGTTATATTAATAAAATACTTTTTATATGATATTATTATACATTTACTGACGGTTACGACCTTCGGAAATTGCGGCGGATTTTGCGACGGATGGATATCCGTCGGAAATATCGACGTTCCTAACCGTCAAAAAATTAAATAATAATATAATAAATTATATAATTATTTTTTTTCGACGGTCGTGACCGTCGGAAAATCCGTTGAAAAAATTTAATAATAATATAAAAAATACATAATTTGATTTTTTTATTTCCGACGGTCGTAACCGTCGGAAAAGTCGTCGGAAATTGCGACGGATGGATATCCGTCGGAAATATCGACGTTCCTAATCGTCGAAAAATTAAATAATAATATAAATTATTTCCGACGGTCATAACCGTCGAAAAATTCTTCGCAAATTGCGACGGATTTAGAACCGTCGAAAATTATCCGCCGGAAAATCACGATTTTCTTGTAGTGTCAATCTCTTTTCATGTTCAATAGTTTTGAAAAATATGCCTCTTGGCATGTAACTATAGGTAGTGGTCGTGCATATTTCAAGCATTAGGCTCTTCATATTCATGAGTTTATTTTTGCTTATTACTCATGGTTATCTAATCCAAAATGCCTCATTGTCTTATTCCACTTTTATCTCTTGCGAGGGTTTATAATTGTTGATTCATAGTGCTAGGGGTTGGAGATTTTTTGGAGTTGTAAATGTCACTTTGACTTAATTCAGGAGTATTACCAATTGTATGTTTCAAATTGAGAGATGCTTAAGGCAAATCATGTATAAGAGTTGTCGTACATATAATCTTGACTTCTCATGAGTATCAAGTAAATGAAGCTCATCAACAAATGTGTGATCACAATTTTAGTTCCTCAAAGTATCAACATATATGGAAAACGAAAATTTAAATTTTATGCCTATGATGTAAAAATGAAGCATTAGACTACCACTATAGCTTAGCATTAGATGTCTGGTGAAAAATTAGAGTAGAAATGTACCAGTTGTCGCCTAAAAAACTTGATGCGAACTTTAGATAATATGACTTTTGATTTCAAATCTCATCCGATAAGTTCTAGTTTAATCCAATAGTCTACACTTTTTATGCAAGTATACAAATTGAGTAGGGACCACAAATATCATATCCACATCGATCCAGAATTTCTTCCCTTTCACTTTCAAACTACAGAAGCAAGATGGAGAAAGAACAACAAAAAATTATAGCAATTAACAATGATCAAAATAATAAAATCTCTCGAGGACTGATGAATTAATATTACTAGCTCGAATATTTCTAAAATGATGTCGGATTGCATTTTAATATTTCTCTCCTAGAAACTCTTTGATCTCTCTTAGAGTTCGTGACGGTAATGCTAAAAGTAATTGATTAGAGAATGCTTGACTATTTGGATGTCTCGACAAGAGTCGTCTGAATAAGTAACTTCTCAATTTATGTATGTCGGCTCTTTTCTCTAATCTTATGCAGAATTACACCCTTTAGATGTTTACTTTTATGGCGTTGTCTTTCACCATGCAAACATATTCATAGTGGACCTCTCGGCCTCTTCATCTTGGATCTTATAAATTATAAAATGCATAAAGTAGAATATGTCTCTTCCTTGGGACGAGATATAACAAATAGAAGACCATTCGATCTAATTACAATAAACATTAGCGCTACACATGCATCTGAATTCAATTCAAGTAAACAAAAAATAAACGTCTAAAAGTTCAGCAATATAAGATCAAACTACATCTTCTTATCAAAAGAGATTAATAGTTTTAGCCAGACTTTAGCTTGCAAGAAAACAAAAGAAGTTTTTGAATGATTTTGGTCATCACTCCTGTTAGAATGCCCTTCAGTTTTCCTCTAACCCCTCATCTTTCTGCATCTTTTCCCCCCTTTGCTCCCCTATATTTCTCCCATTTTCAAAATTCAAAACGTAGTTGCCAACTTTCTTGGAAAACACCGAACTCAATGTAAAACTGCAATTTCAAATGCATGCCAAAGCTAATAAAATAGTATTGAGATAACAAGCAAAAGTGGTGGAAAATAAAGTATGATCAAACTCCCCCAAACTTGAGTTATTGCTTGTCCTCAAGAAAAAAATAGAAATTTAATGCAAGCTACAAAAAATGTAACAGGCAAATGAGAAAATAATCAACTATAGCAGTAAGGACTCACTACACATAACGACCCACGCATCATTTAGTATATTTTAAACTAATTAAGTACACCTAAGTTAAATCACTGAAGTAACAATTCTAAGAAAGGTTTTCAATTCTTTAACTAAATTCATATTAATTTTCGGTGCATTCTAGAACTAAGGATCTTTTTCAAAGATTTTGGCATTCCTACTATGTCCCTCTTCTTTCTCCTTTTTTTGTGTTTGTTTCCACTATTATATCTTTCCCAAACTTAGAATAAGAATAGTCAGTGAGATGAAAATATACTCATCAGCTCAATAATTATACATAGTGGTTGTGTATATTTTATGCAACAAACTCTTTTCATGTTCAATAGTTTTGAAAAATATACCTTTTGACGTGTAACTATTGGTAGTGGCCATGCATAACTCTTTTCATATTCATGATTCTATTTTTTCTTATTAATCATGGCTATCTTATCCAAGATGATGATTGACTTATTCAAATTTTATCTCCTAGGAGGGTTCATAACTGAGGATCCATAGTGCTAGATGGAGAGTGTTTTGGAGTTGTACCCGTTGCTTTAATCTAATTCAGGAGCATAGCAATTGAGATGTTTCAAATTGAGGGATGCTTGAGGCAAATCATGCATAAGAGTTGTCCTACATCTAAGCTTGATTTCTACCTATGCTTTCTAATTGATGCATGAGACTATTAAGTAAATGTAGTTCATTAATAGAGGTCTGATCACAGTTTTAATTCCCCAAAGTAGCAAACATATATGGAAAATAAAAATTGAAAATCGGCCTATTATGTTAAAATGAAGCATTAGGCTACTATAGCTTAGCATTAGATGGCTGGTGAAAAATTAGAGTACAAATGTACTAGTCATCGCCTCCTCCAAGCTTAGCATCAACACTTTCATTACGCTAGGAAGAGAGATTAGGTGGAGGAGCTACTTGCATGAGATGGTCGGTCGAATGTTGAGTATCACTCAATGTGGTCAAGATTGAATCATTGGTTGTTTCAATATTCTGAATCCTATTCGACATGCTGATATTTTCTTGATCAATCGAGTGAAGTTAATCTTTAAGGGCTTGAATATCCTCTCGCTGCCAAGCGCTTTCTTCAACCAATATATCAACCTTTTGCAAAATAAGATCAATTTTATCAGCAATAGAAGGTGGGGAAATAATTGGATTACTGTGGTTGAGGTGTAAGCAAATATTGTGGTCCATGTATGTATTGGATGTTGAGTTGCTTGGTGCAGGCGAACAGGAGAATACTGTTCGAAAATGATCGGAGGTTGCCCATCAATGGGTCGAGTAACTTGTACACTGTCGTTCATCCATAAGTTATGCCCCTTCAAAATGTTCTTTGGAGAGTGCCAAGCAATGGTAGCCTAATGCTGGAATCAAGTTACATCCAGTATTGTTGAAGTTTTAACAGCTCTATCGTCTGAAGAATCCGACAGCCGAGACCGTTGGAAGTTTTGCTAGTTGCACCCGTCAAAAGATTCCGACGGCGGCGGCCGTCGAAAAAAGTTTTGACAGCTGCCTATTTTTTCAATGGCCTAAGCCATCGAAAATAAGGTATAAAGTAATAAAAAAAATTGGCCGCAACCGGAGAGAGGGGGGGGGGGGGGGCTGTCGCCGCGCGGGTTGTCCCATCGTCGTCGTCCGGGCCACGTTCTCATCAGAGAGGTTCATCCGGGCCATCCCCGTCGTTGAAGAGGGCCATTCTAGGCCACCAGGCAGTCGTTCCAAGCCGCGCTTGCCGATCCACCTGCGAGGTGGCCGTTCCATGCCGTGCGTTGCCGATCAGCCTACAAGGTGGCCATTCTAGGCCACGCGTGGGCAGATCAGGTGTATATCCACGAGCTGGTTCGCAAAGGATGTTGGACATAAAGAAGGCACAGAGGTTGATTTTGATTAGAAGGCACCAGAATATGTATAATTAGTCCCTAGAAACAAAACCGAGTATCGGGTCACATGGTCGTTCCAAGATTGTATTTGTTAACTAAAGGTGTTGACATGGAAACATTGGGTTTTTGAGTTTTTGTGCAAGGACCTACCTGGTTAAGAAAAACCACACATCTGTGAACGAAAATCCCATGGTGGAATTTGAGTGAGACAAGTCGGGAGGTCGAAAATAGCATTAAATCCGTTCAGACTTAACTCAAAATCTCTATTGAATAGCTGAAATGCAATCTAGCATGTTGTACTTGTATCATTAGTGACAATACCTCTTACTAACACAACAAGTTTGATTCCAGGATCAATATGTTGTACTTGTATCACCGAGTTGAGTGATGCATGTATTTCATGAAATTTAATTTTTGTGGCATGTAGGTCCATTTCTTTAATTCGTCCATGGCATACATTATGTTTTTCTCATTTATTATGATTTTATTCTTGAACTCCCCGACTACCTAGGTGTGCATCATTTTGTAGGAAAATCTCTTAGTTTTGTGGAAAATATTGAAGAAAAGTATCTGAGCAAAAAAAAAGATGAATAAATTAACCTCAAAAGCAGAAAATATCATTCTTAGGGGTCGTAACATAGATTTCTCGTATGAATTCATACCATAGATTTTCCAAGAGATCCTTGAGTCAAGCTTCAGATGTTTCTTCACCTTTGTTCTATTCTCTTGCTCACCGAGTTGAGTGATGCATGCATTCATGACCTTTAATTTTTGTGGCATTTAGGTCCATTTATTTAATTTGTCCATGGCATGCATCATGTTTTTTCTCATTTATTACAATTTTATTCTTGAACTCCTCGACTACCTAGGTGTGCATCATTTTGCAGAAAAATCTCTTAATTTTGTGGAAAATATTGAAGAAAAGTATTTGAGCGAAAAAAGATGAAGAAATTAACCTCAAAAGCAGAAAATATCATTCTTCAAGGGTCGTAACACAAGCATCACGGCTAGAAGGTCAATTCACGGGTCGTTACAGTGTTATCAAGGCTCT
This sequence comes from Pontederia crassipes, assembly GCA_030549335.1. NCBI lineage: Eukaryota > Viridiplantae > Streptophyta > Magnoliopsida > Commelinales > Pontederiaceae > Pontederia > Pontederia crassipes. Next base: position 11,475,392 of record CM060195.1, on the reverse strand, counting down.
TATAGAAAGGATAGCAGACATGCTATGATTGATTATCGGTCGTGGTAGCTTCTTAATGTTGAAGACACGAACCGTGATGGAGAGCTAACGGATCTCACAGAAGCATACTCGTGCATAAAAAAATATCTTATAGGTCGTTATATTACCTTCACAGCACGCATAGAACTATCGCAGAGTAAACCCAAAGCATACCACGGGCCATCACACATCTCTCATGGATATCAAAGGATGGAAGTCCTAGCCAAAGGAGTATTTAAGGGGTCATTATCTTGATTTCATGACACATATCAAAATTCAACATCCTCCATCACCGGTCCTAATATTATGTTCACGACCCATTCAGAATAGGTTGAAACTTAACACACTTATGTTACAGGGCGCATTTGTACCTTCACCACACACACAGAATGATCGTAAGATTTTGACAGAGATGTTATGGGCCGTAATGAGCTCGTAATGACCATAACATCAAAAGACATAACGACCTTCGTGAATTATGCTCGTAAGGAAGCAACCAAAGCTAGACCAAAGTCATTACGGGTCGTGAGCGAGTTGTAACGATCGTAATGGGAACTAACTTATGAGTCATAAGGAGAATAACACGGTGCATACAGATCCTGAAACTTAGATTTGGCCGAGTTATGGCCGTTACATCTATGTTACAGGTCGTAATAACTATAGAGACACTTTGAATCAGAGTCGAATTTGGCAGTGAACACTTCCTTATTGGTTGTTAAGAGCACTAAATTTTTGCCATTTGTTTATTTCGTGAACAGATTTTGATCGGATCGAAATTCCAAGGCGATGCAAAACCTACTAGAAGTTAAATTAGATTATAAGTGCTCGAAATTGAAGATAAATTAGGTGGTTCTGAAGTCAAAGACGTTTAAAAAAATTAGGTGCTAAATGAAAATTATTGTCTAATAACTTCTAGACTCCCAATTTATCAAAACTTATGGGGAACCCTTGGAGTTATAAATACAAGACTTTAGAGAAATGAAAATTCGTGTTTGAATCCTGGGAAATTGTGGCTTATCACTGAGAAGGATTTTTGAAGCTAGAAGATCACCGAAGGAGAAGGATCGTACAACAACTTGTCGATTGAGCTACGCGATTGTCTAGAGGTTCTGGAGACTACAAATTATTCTTCTATTGTATGTTGGATGCTCTTTTACTTAGTTCTTATAGTTCATTATTTATGTAATAGAGATTTTATATTCTTTTCAAGAAGAAAGACTGTTTGAACCTTGTTATTACTTAAGTTATTAAACTTTTCGGTTTCTTTTGATTATACATGCTGAGTTCAGGAATTATTATTAATTTGATAATTGATCTTTTAATTTTAAGTTTAAGCATACAAGTTGAGTTCAGGATTTCGTACGGTTTATTATTCTGTTCAGATTTGTGGGTGAATAATAGTGTAGGAGATACATGTTACTACATCTTAAAATTCTGTAAAATTAATAATTGATTTGTCATTTGCGATTATTAGTTTTGTTAGAAGTTAAAGTAATTTGGTTTACTCGTGTTGAGAGATCAATACCTTAGGTACTTTTAATTCATCTCAAGAATACTATTATTTCTATTACAACTTAACTATTACAGAGGATCATACACGTTTATCTTTACATTAATCATTCATAATTTCCAAGGCTCAACACCACTTTATTTTTAGTTGTCATTTATTTTATGTAACTTTTATATTTCTATTTTACAACACAAAACCCTTTCTTTCTCCTAGTAGGTCTTTAGAACAAAATTGATTTAGATAGTTCCTCATGGGATCGACTATTGAATCATGTATTATTCTCATGTTTTGATGGTAATAAACATAATCGGCCAGCAAATGTTACTAATGAGTTTGTCAAGTGACCTATATACAGGAACAAGTTCAACAAGAGAAGAATCGACGAAGAAACAATGAAGAAACCAAAGACCGACGAACAAACGACCAAACACAACAGAACCTGAAAAGCTATTGAAGTTATAAGACCGGTCAAAGGATCAATAAGCCAAATATAAGATCGAAGTAAATGGAACACATGACTTTGAAAAAATCAACGATCGATCGAGTGACCGGTCGACCAGATGCACGCCCAAATAGAATAATGATAAAAAAATAAGTCTAAAGTAATAAGCCGGTCATAGGATTGGTTGACCGACTATGCATCCGAAATAAACAAAAGGTTAAAATAGGTGGAAATGATGAACCGGTCATAGGACCGATTGATCAGATCATGTGACCGAAATAAATAGAAAGGTGAAAACTCCATACAAAAGTCCAAATCGGTCCACCACGTCTTACAAATGATCGACTCACTTGGCGCTCGAATCAAATCTTTTGCTTACCTTCCAAATATGAAAGATCACATCAACATGTTATAAAAGAAGGAAAGAACGTATGAGAAAATAGAGAATCGAGCACATCCAATCAAGCAATCAAGGAAGACCATTTTTCATAGTTTTTCCTCCTGAAAAGTCCTGGATCCTTTTCTTCTCACTCTCTCTACTCTATAATCCTCCTAGTGAGAAAAAGAGAGATTTGCAAAGTTGTATTCCTGAAAGCTCATGTGTTAAAAGAGGATTGTCTTTCTTCTTGAGCGGAGAAGAAGGTGGTGCACGTGTAAAAGTGTTTCCTTCTCCCTTTTATAATGGAGGACGATAGTAAATCTCTGATGATCTCGAGGTCGAGGAGTCAGAGCGGAGATGTAGGACAAGGAGTTAGACCAAACCTCATCAACAAACTTTGTGTTTGCTCTTTATTTTATTTCCTTTATCTTTTTGCATTAACTTCATTATATTTAGCATTCTCACGAAAACTTCTAAAAGAAAAAGTTTAGAATTTCAAGATTAAAAAAGGTTATACACTAATTCACCACCATCTTGGTGCCCTACGATCCTACATCAACAATTCTACTTTACACTTTATTACTTAATATGACTAGTGCACTTGCTAGCTATTGCGTTGTTACACATTTTTCACATCAAGTTTTTGGCATCATTGCCAAGGAGTTAATACTTAAATTATTTAAAGTTGTCCCAATTTACTACTTTGAGAATCCTATTTTTCCTTAAACTTTGATAACTTTGATATGTTTCTGATTTGTGGTTTTGCAGGACTGAACGACATAAATATTACGCAATCACCAAACCTGGAGGATTCATGCACAAATTCAACTCATACCATACGAAGTTAGAAAGAACCTCTATTGTTTGATTCTGGAATTGAAAGGACAACACACAGGTTGAAGAAAAACTTTCGGAAGATGGTTAAACAAGCAGGTAACAATCAGCGCCAAGAGCAACAATGAAATGAAATAATTCAGCCATAGGACAACTGACATGAAGATGAACAAGAGCTGTCCATGCGAGAATATGTTTTGGCCAGTGGAGTCATGTATTGTGCTGCCCGAGATCAATGCTAACAATTTTGAAATCAACCAGGAATCATGAGAATGATTCAATCATCTCAAGTTGGAGCAGGACTACACGAAGACCCTCACGACCACCTGGACAAATTCCTATCTAGTTTGAGCACTTTTAAAAATAGCAATGTTCCAGTCAAAATTATTTCAAAAGTGTTAATTCCGAAGTAGTGACTCACCTGAAGTTACTAAATCAGAAGTTTGGAAAGATGCTAACTATGATGGCTTGCAATCATTGTGGTGGAGGACACTCAAGTCATTAGTGTTTAGTAGGTAATCCCTCTGAAATAAGTCAAGTAGAGAATGCTAACTATGTGTCCAATCCATTTTTCAAGGAGTTGAATAATGATTATGGGTGGAGGAACAATCCGAAGTTCTCCTATTGATAGAATCAAGGACAACAAATGCCACCAATGCAGCCATCAAATTTCACCCTCTTCTGAAAGCAGCCTGAAGGACCCCCACAATGATCAACTAATTCATTAGAGAAGATGATCACAAAGGTCATGGATACGATTTAAAATATGCAAAAATCAATGGAGACCCACGTCAACAATCAGGAAGCTTCAATTCGTAATTTGGAAATGCAGATGAGACAAATGGCTAACTTTATGGCTGGACGTGCACTTGGATCGCTTCCCAGCAACAGGAGAGGAATCCAAAGGAAGATCCAAAAGCTGTCACATTAAGAAGCAGTAAAGAACTCCGAAATTTAGCTTTACAAGCACCGCATGTCTAAGATGATCTTGAAGAGGATGAGTTTATTGTCACAAAGTCTAAGGTTGCTGATGAGGGGAACTCTCAACTTCTCCCCACAAATAGAAGAAAGGAAGTCACTTTTGCTGATGTGCCAAAACAAATAGGAGAATTGCCCTTTCCGCAAAAGCTTTGCAAGGAACAATTGGATAAACAATTTTCTCGCTTCATTAATATCTTAAAGCAGCTTACTATCAATATACCATTTCATGAAGCCTTTCAGATGATGCCCAACTATACAAAGTTTATGAAGGATGTTCTATCCCAAAAATGAAAGTTTGAAGAAGGAGGGATGGTTAAGATGACAACCGAATGCAGTGCCATTACAATCGGGACATTCCTATGAAAATGAAAGATCATGTAAGCTTTACCATACCCTGCACAATTGGGAACTATTATTGTGCAAGAGCATTATGTGATTTAGGTGCAAGTATAAGCTTAATGCCTTATTCTATTTTCAGCTAGGGTATGGGAAACTTAAGGACACATCAATGATGCTGCAATTCATAGATTCCTCTATCAAGAAACCAAGGGGTATGCTATGAGATGTGCTCGTAAAAGTGGATAAATTTGTATTCCCCGCAAATTTTATTGTGCTAGAAATGAAGGCAAATGAAAAGACTCCAATAATACTTGGAAGACCATTCTTAGCAATAGGAAACACGTTAATCGATGTGCAGCAAGGGTGGCTAACCGTTCGAGTGAATAATGAAGACATAAGCTTCAAAATCGCTGATTCGCTGAAGAAACTATTTGAATTTTCTTCTTGTTTTTCCATTGATACTTATGAGGATGACACTACTGATGAGCTTGATAATGTTGTTTTAGATATCATTGCAGATCCTTATGAAGGAAAAGAAATCATTAACCCCCTATGGTGGAAAAATTAGAAAAAGAGAAATCTAAATTACAAAGAGAAGAACATGTCATTCCACCTTCAAAACCTGAACTAAAACAACTTCCGTCTCACCTTCGTTATTCTTTCTTAGAAGATGATTCTTACCCAGTAATTATTTCTGCTGACTTAACATGTAATATGAAGAATCAATTGCTTGATGTGCTAAGGCAACATAAGAGAGAAATAGCCTGGTCCATAGGAGACATAAAAGACATTTCTCCCACCATATGCCAACACAAAATCTTGATGCAGGATAATGTCAATCATGTTGCTCAATTTCAACTAAACTTAACCCAACTTTAAAGGAGGTAGTTGATAGTGATATGGGGGGGGGGGGGGGGGGGTTACTGATAACTTGCTGATTTTTGAGTCAAAAGTCAATTTTTTCAATTTTTATTTCAATCCCCTAACTCACTCTCTACTGCAGTGCACATGTCAATTGTAGTAACCCTAAATATCGTATCCACAGTAATTTGAAGTCCTAGACTACCTAAAAAATTTTAGACTAATCCTATTTAAAGTGGCAAAAATAGATTTTTAAAGGAAGTGAAAACAAATTTTTTTTCTTTTAGGAATGAAGAATGATAACTTGGTGTAGATTGCCGAAAAGTTAATTAAACTGAATTGTAAATGCTAATCTAGATCTAAAGGGGTTTATCTATTAATGAGGAAGGTCCTCCTAGGAGTTGGGGTTCATCTAATTTAATTATGGATGGAAATGGACAAGTTATCATTTTTTAGTCAAATCCAATTCAACCTTTAATATGGCTATTTTCACAGCTCAATTAGACCAGAATTAAACAATATATTATCATATGATTGTTAGCCAAATTGAATTAGAAAAGGATCCTTACTGAAAACCAAGTTATCATTAGGTTCAATTCAAGCCAATTGTTGATTTTTGGCAATTCAATAAAATATGAAATGATAACCTCTAAGTTTAATCACAAAATAAGGAATTCATTCCAATTATCTATGCAGGAATGAAACTAATCCAATAATAGTGCTGGTGCTCCTTGGTTTATCTCTAAACTACAAGAGGACCTTCTTTCAACCTTTCGGCTGTAATTAAAAATGAGATCCACACTTAACACTAATTATTGGAACCAAAATGCATAGAATCATAAGTTGGGAAATCAGAAATTGTCATTGCTCCTTGGCTCATCTCTGAATCTCAAGGAAGGCCTTAAAACCATCTCTCAATGGTGGATTAAAGTAGGGCTTTACAAAGAACAATCAGATTTTCCTGAATTCAGGAACTAAAAAATCAGCAATACATTCAAATCAGGAAAAACCAAATGTGATTATAGATTTGAATCATAGGAATGTCAAAGCTTCTCAATCCATTTCTGAACAAGATTGGGATAGATGATAACCTCTCAGTTGTTCAATTAATTCAATCCCCAATGACAATCTGATTTAGACAATTCAAAAAATCAGAATTAGAAAGTTCAGAAACTAGAAAAGCAGAAATCAGATTTTTAATCAAATTAGAATCCAAAAACTTGGCATGGATTCTTTGCTCATTTCTAAACAAAGATTAGACCAAATGACAACTTCTCAGTTGTAAATATAAGAAGGGTCTTCCAATGACAAGTACAAATTCAGATTAATACAGATTTCAAAATAAATTCAGAACTTGATTCAAATGAGGAAATAAGTTTTGTCCCTAATCCATCCACAATATGCATTAGACTAATACCCTATCCTAGGAGGCATGGGATTTAGCTCCTCATGTTTACAAAATCAGATACAAGATAAAGTGAAGAACAGGAGGAATTCATCTTGTGCTAGGAGTTGTCGACAGAAATCCCTCAGCACTTTCAGCTCCAACTCCAAACCCTTGCTGCCTTCTTCCTCTCCTGCAACGGCCGGCCTCCTGGTTCCTCCAGAAATTTCCCCTTATATATGTGTCATATCCATGATCACTAGCTGATCATAGTATGTTTTTAACCCATTTTCTATTCAAATCATACATATCGAGCCCCTATTTTGCATAACTTTTGGCAAATTATATTTAGAATGCATGGATTGTGATAACTAGTTGATCTTGCTAATTTTATACTTAATTCCATGTGCATAGAGGTTCTAAAATGCCAAAATCCATTAATATTTCAATTCTATGCCAAGTTATCATTCTAAGGGCAAGTTATCATTCCAAATGCATAAGTTATCATTATTTTGAGTGAACTGGTTTTCAATTATTTTCTTTCCCTAAATCCATTATTATCATGAATGAATCATATTTGGATGGTCATATCTCAACTTGTGCAAAATTTTAAGTCTATTATCATTTTTCCAATGCCAAGTTATCATTAAAGGATAAAACTGTCATTTCGATATGCAAAACTATTAATTCTGCACAAATGCCTTAGGCAATATTATTCTCCTAACTCATTGCTATTCAAATTTGATCACATTTGGATAACCACAACCAAAGTTATGGCAAGTTATCATTTTTAAGGCATTTAAGTTATCATTTTGGCACCCAAGTTATCATTCCTATGAAATTTTATTCATATTTGATTTCTGACTTCACTCACTTGTCACCCTAATCCATTTGATGCCTTCAATGCTCTGAACCATCCATATTTGATCATTTTCCAAGATTTATGCAAAGTTATCATTCCGGGCATTGATAAGTTATCATTTTAACATTGATTTGCAATTCTGCATAACACTTAATCATACTTGATGTTTGAGCATATCATAGTGGTTTCCTTTATCCTTATTTGTTCATTTCCTATTTGATGACTTTAATGCTTGGTGTTTATCTTTTGTAGCAGGGAGAACAAGTGCCAAAAGTTGGAAAAAGGTGGGGGGACCACCTACTTTTGCTGTCCAGAAAAGCTGTATTCTGCCGGGATTCCAAGACCATTGGACAGATGGCTGAAATCAGGGGAATAGAACATTCTGATGTTGATCAAAGGGTGGATATGACACATATATAAAGGAAAATTTCTGGAGGAACCAGGGGAGGGTGGCCATTGGAGTCAAGGAGCAAAAAGGGAAGGAAACAAGGTTTTGAAGTGGGAGCTGAAGACTGCAAGGATATCTCTCGACAAGCTTCAATCTAGATGACTTCCTTCTGTTCTTTACTACATTTTGTATCTGATTTTGTAAACATGTGGAGCTAAATCCCATGCCTCCTAGGATAGGGTAGTAGTCTAATGCATATTGTGGATGGATTAGGGACAAAACTTATTTCCTCATTTGAATCAAGTTCTGAATTTATTTTCTGAAATCTGAATTGTTCTAGATTTGATCTTGTCATTGGAAGACCCTATTCATATTTGCAACTGAGAAGTTATCATTTGGTCTAATCTTTGTTCAGAATGGATTAAGAACCAATCCCAAGTTCTGAATTCCAAATTAGTTGATAATATGAAATCTGATTTTTTTGAAAACTGAATTATGAATGCCATTCTGATTTTTGAGTTATTAGATTCTGATTTGTCATTGTGGAGCCCCAATTGTGTTGACAACTGAGAGGTTATCTTATGGCTCTATTCTAGTTCAGAAATGATCAAGATGCAATGACATTCATAGGGTTCTAATTTGTAATTGATGCTGATTTTCTAATTTTTGAATTCCTGAACTTCTTGATTTTCAGATTTCTGAGTTGTTTGAATATGAATGTCATTGGGGACCCTGATTTATTGAACAGCTGAGAGGTTGTTATTGGACCCAATCTTGTACAAAAATGAATCAAGATACTTTGACATGTTTATGATTCAAATCTGTTTTCCAAATCTGATTTCTGAAATCTGCATTCCTGAATTCCGATATTCTGATTTCTTTTGGAATTTGATTTGCCATTTGAATCTCTGATTTCATTCAATCACTGAAAGGTGAATCCCAAGGATTTCTTGTTGTCCAGAGCTGGATCAATAAGCATTTGGCAAGTCCTGAATTCCCACGAATAACACTACTGATTTCCTTGTGTATTTACTTTGCTGAATTCTATTTTCTGATTTTCTTTGGAATCTGATTGCCATTGTTAAACCTCATTTTAACCTACCACTGAGAGGTGGTTTTAAGGCCTTCCTTGAGATTCAGAGATGAGCCAAGGAGCAATGGCAATCCCTAATTTCCCAACTTGTGATTCTATGCATTTTGGTTCCAATCAATTGGTGTGAAGTGTGGATTTCAATCTTAATTGCAGCCGAGAGGTTGATACAATATCCTCTTGCAGTTTAGAGATAAACCAAGGAACACTAGCACTATTATTGGATAAGTTTCATTTCTGCCAAGCAAATTGAAGTGATTTCATTATTTTGTAACCATACCTTGAAGTTATCATTTCAGATTTTAGTGAAATTACCAAAAAATCAGCAAGTGCCTTGATTTGAACCTAATGATAACTTGGTTTTCAGTGAGGAACCATTTCTAATTCAACTTGGCTAACAATCATATGACAATATATTGTTTAGTTCTGATCTAATTGAGCTGTGGAAATAGCCATTTTAAAGGTTGAATTGGATTTGACTAAAAAAATGATAACTTGTCAATTCTCATCCATAATTAAATTACATGAACCCCAACTCCTAGGAGGACCTTCCTCATTGACAGTTAAATCCTTTTAAACTCTAGATTAGCATTTACAATTTAGTTTAATTAACTTCTCAGCAATCTACAACAAATTATCATTCTACATTCCAAAAGAGAAAAAAAAATTGTTTTCACTTCTTTTAAAACATCTGTTTTTGCCACTTTAAATAGGGTTAGTCTAAATTATTTTTAGGTAGTCTAGGAATTCAAATCACCGTGGATACGACATTTAGGATTACTACAATTGACCTGTGCACTGCAGTAGAGAGTGAGTTAGGGGATTGAAATAAAATTTGAAAAAAATGACTTTTGACCCAAAAATCATCAAGTTATCATTAAACCCCCCAATATCACTACCAAGTTTTTGGTGCTGTTGCCGAGGATTTGAGGTCAATTAGACTAATTTAGATAGTTTAGATTACTTTTTAGTTCATTTGTTAGGTTAATTTTCAGTTTTTGCAGGTTATCATTCCTATTTTTCCATTTGATACTTCTGAATTCATTTATGCAAGATTTGGAAAATCAAGAGTAACATTACCAATCAGATCCTGAACCTGAAAGAAGATTTTTAAGAAGGAGATTGCAAAGGGTTGAGGCAGGAGAAGAATATTTGAAGAAGAGGAAGAGGAGCAAGGCAATATGGCTGCTCCAAGGACTTTGAAGGATTGCTACTCACCTAGCAATGTCAGGAATCAAATTGGAAATGGAGGCCTAGCACCTGTGAAAAATTTTGAAGTCAATCCAGCACTTATCACTATGATTAGACAATATCAATTTTCTGGATTAGGGGTTGAGGATCCAGCCTCACATTTGGATAACTTCAAGGAGATTTGCAGCACAATCCACTTCAACAACACTCCTATGAATGCAGTCTACATGAGGCTATTCCCATTCTCACTCAAAGATAAGGCCAAGACTTGGTACAAGACCCTCAAACCTGAAGAAGTGGTCACATGGGAATCAATTATGCAATTGTTTCTTTCAGAATTCTTTCCTCCTTCCAAAACTGATAATTTCAAGGATCAAATAGTTAGGTTCTATCAATTGGATCAGGAAAATATTTGTGATGCATGGCAAAGACTTCAGGGGCTGTTAAGGGCTTGTCCCCACCATGGTTTTTAGAAGTGACAACTTGTTAATTACTTCCATAAGGGGCTGAATTATCCATCCAAGGTTGCACTTGACACAACTGCAGGAGGCATTTTTGCATCAAAGAATATTGATGAAGCCTATCAATTGATAGAGAATATTGTAAAGAATCATCACTTTCTTACCGATGACAGGACAAGGAGACTCCTGTCCAGGTTTCAGTGAACAACCTATCCATTCAATTTGAAGAAATGCTACATAAAGCCCTGGAGAAACTGAACCTCACTCCTAATGTCAGCAAGACTACAACACCTGAATCCAGATGTGATGTGTGTGGTAATCAAGGCCATGCCACAGAAAGTTGCAACCTTCTAATGCAACAATATGAGCAAACCATTGATTCAGTCAATGCATTGGGAAATTATGGAGCAAAACCCCCTTCTAAATTCTATACTCCAGAGAATAGGAACCATCCTTACTTCTCCTATAAGGTCAATCATTATCAAGGGGCACCAATGCAGAATTCTAGTTGACAGCCCAAGATTTTGCCAAGGAATCAGCCACCTCCATATGGAAATCAGAATTCAAATGTTCCAATGCAAAGGACCCCCTATGAGCAGCCTCCTCAAAATTAGGCTTCCCAATTCCAAACTGAAATGAAGGAGATGCTACAATAAATCTTGAAGAAGCAGGACAGCCAAGGAGAAGAAATATTGAAGATCAACTCTAGACTTGAAAACATGAGTGCCAACCAAAAGATGTTGAAAAATCAAATTGCTCAGCAGGCCAACACTTCAGCAAGACCCCCTTTATTCTTTCCTGGACAGCCAGAGGTGAACCCTAAAGAACAAGCCAAGGCAATCCAACTCAGGAGTGGAAGGCTAGCGGAAGAGACAATGCAAAATTTAGAAGCCAATCCAGCTCAAGAGAGTCCAAACTCCAAGAATGTGGAAGGCAATTCAGTTGAGGAAAGCTCCTGTCCAGAACCTAAAGAAAAGGGAATTGAAGAGGATGCTGTGAGAAATCAGAAAAGGAACTTTCAAAATGAAGCCAATGGAAGAATTTTTGACAAAGTGCCTTTCCCTCAAAGATTAGTGAAGGCCAAGCAAGATCAGCAATATGGAAGGTTTTTAGAGATCTTGAAGAAGCTATACATCAATGTGCCATTTGTTGAAGCCACTCAAGAGATGCCTTCATATGCAAAATTTTTGAAGGAAATCCTAACCAAGAAGAGGAGAATTGTGAAATGTGAGACTATTGCACTAACTGAAGAGGCTTCTGCAATAATTCAAAATAAGTTACCTTCTAAGTTAAAGGATCCAGAGAGTTTCTCCATTCCATGTGAGATAGAAAATAGAAAATTCAAAGGGCCATGTGTGACTTGGGTGCTTCTGTAAGTGTTATACCCTTGTCCCTATGAAGGAAACTTGAAGTAGGAGATATGAAGCCCACCAACATGTCTCTACAGCTGGCTGATAGGTCCATCAAATATTCCCATGGAATCATTGAAGATATACCCCTAAAGGTTGGAAAATTCTATATACCAGTGGACTTTGTGGTTTTGGATATGGATGAGGAATTGAATACACCCATCTTGCTTGGAAGACCCTTTCTTGCCACTGCTAGAGCTGTCATTGATGTTAAGGAGGGGAGATTGACCTTCCAAATTGGAGAAGACAAGATAGAGTTCAACCTTGCACAAGTTATCAGCAGGCCAGCTTGTCAACAAGATGATTTTGGGGATGGACAGATTGATCAAATTGTGGAGCAGGCCTCAGCAATAATACCCATTGAAGATCCATTGCAAAGATACCTTATGTTTGATCATTTGAAGGAATTGGAGGATCCAGAGGCTGCAACATACCAATCAGAATTGAATTTGTCCAAATAAGTGGAAAATTCAGAAAATCAGCACCAAGTTCAGGAAGTTATCACTGCTGAACTTCAAGGAACTCAAGCCAATTCTTCCAAATTGGAACTCAAGCCTCTCCCCAACAACCTGAATTATGAATTTTTGAGGGAGATTTAACATTTCCAGTTATCATCAATGCAAACTTGCCCAAGAATCAAGTTGAAGAGCTATTGAAAAAACTTAGGTTGTACAAGGAAGTGATTGGCTACTCTATTGATGATATCAAGGGTATTAATCCCTCAATTTGCATGCATAGGATCCACATGGAGGACAGCTACAAGCCCTCCATTGAATGCCAAAGAAGACTCAACCCAATTATGTAGGAGGTTGTCAAAAAGGAAGTGTTGAAGTTGCTGAATGCTGGGATTATTTACTCCATTTCAAATAGTGAATGGGTCAGCCCTATCCAAGTGGTGCCTAAGAAAGGAGGCATTACAGTAGTCAAATCAGATTTTAATGAACCCATACCCACCAGGACAATCACAGGATGGAGGAAGTGTATTGATTTCAGGAAATTGAATAAGGCAACTAGGAAGGACCATTTCTCACTTCCTTTCATAGATCAAATTTGGAGAGATTGGCAAGACACTCTCACTTTTGTTATTTGGATGGTTATTTAGGTTTTCTACAGATCCCCATCCATCCACAAGACCAACACAAGACTACCTTCACTTGTCCATATGGGACATTTGCATATAGGAGGATGCCATTTGGATTGTGCAATGCCCCTGTCACATTTAAGAGGTGTATGATGTCCATCTTTTTAGACTTCATTGGGGACATTATGGAGGTGTTCATGGATGACTTTTCAGTTTATGGAGATTCCTTTGAGGCCTGTTTGGAAAATTTGACAAAAGTGTTACTAAGGTGCAGGGAATCAAATCTAATTCTGAATTGGGAGAAATGTCATTTCATGGTTCAAGAAGGAGTGGTATTGGGCCGCATTGTATCTAGTAGAGGGATTGAAATAGACAAGGCAAAGATTGAAGCAATTGAGAAGTTACCACCTCCAAAGAACGTGAAGGCTATAAGGAGTTTCTTGGGGCATGCAGGCTTCTATAGAAGATTCATTAAAAACTTTTCAATGATAACCAGACCCCTCACAAGGTTGCTGGCCAAAGATGTGGAGTTCAATTTTGATGAGGAATGCTTAAAGGCTTTCAACTACTTGAAGGAAGCCCTCACTTCAGCCCCCATAGTGCAGCCACTAGATTGGGCATTGCCCTTTGAAATTATGTGTGATGCATCAGATCAGGCAGTAGGGGCAGTGTTGGGGCAAACCAAGGAGAAGAAGCACTATGTTATATGTTATGCTAGCAAGACATTGGATGAAGCCCAAGTCAACTATGCCACCACTGAAAAGGAATTATTGGCTGTTGTGTTTGCCTTTGACAAATTCAGATCTTATTTGATTGGATCTAAAGTAATTGTCTTCACTGATCACCAGACAGTAAGGCACCTGATCAACAAGAAGGAATCCAAGCCAAGGCTCATAAGATGGATCCTATTGTTACAAGAATTTGATGTTGAAATCAGGGATAAAAGGGGGATATAAAACTTGGTTGCTGACCACCTATCAAGGATGGAAGGAGTTCAAAATTCTAATGACTCACTCCCCATCAATGACTCATTTCCTGATGACTTTTTGATGGCCATATCAACTGACCCTACCCCTTGGTATGCTGATATTGTCAATTACTTGGTATGTGGAATCATTCCTTCTGATTACACCTACCAACAGAAGAAGAAATTCTTCCATGACTTGAAGGACTTCTATTGGGATGATCCTCTCTTGTTCAAAAAATCCCCTGATGGCATATATAGGAGATGTGTACCACAATCTGAATTTCAGAAAATCTTGGTGGCTTGCCACTCATCTCCATATTGTGGGCATGGTGCAACACAAAAGACAGCTGCAAAAATCCTACAATCTGGTTTCTATTGGCCTTCTTTGTTCAAAGATGCCCATTTATATGTTAAAAGTTGTGATGTGTGCCAAAGAACAGGGTCAATCTCTAGGAGGAATGAAATGCCACAGAATGGAATCATAGAAGTTGAAATTTTTTATGTTTGGGGGTATAGATTACATGGGGCCCTTACCTAGCTCTTTTGGATACAAATTCATATTGTTGGCTATTGATTATGTGTCCAAATGGATAGAAGCCATCCCCACAACAGTTGTTGATTCAAGGGCTGTTATCAAGTTGTTCAAGGATGTAATCTTCTCAAGATTTGAAATTCCAAGAGTGGTCATAAGTGATGGAGGCAGCCACTTTATTGAAAAGTATTTTGAGAATCTCCTAAACAAATATGGAGTTAAGCACAAGGTCTCAACAACATATCACCCTCAAACAAATGGCCAAGCATAAGTTTCAAATAGGGAAATCAAGGCCATATTGGAAAAAATAGTATCCTTGACAAGAAAGGATTGGAGTCGAAGGCTAAATGAGGCACTTTGGGCATATAGGACAGCCTATAAGACCCCTATAGGCACTTCTCCTTACAAATTGGTTTATGGGAAGGCATGTCATCTACCAATTGAGTTGAAGCATAAGGCATATTGGGCAGTAAAGACACTCAATTTTGATATGCAAGCATGTGGACAAAAGAGGCTTCTCCAAATTGATGAGTTGGATGAGATTAGGCTAAATGCCTACCATAATTCAGAATTTTAGAAGGAAAGGACCAAGAGATGACATGATAGCAGAATTCTGAAGAAGGAATTCAAGGTTGGAGACTTGGTATTGTTGTTTAATTCAAGGTTGAAACTATTTCCTGGAAAGTTGAAATCAAGGTGGAGTGGACCCTTCAAAGTCCACAAAGTTTATCCTTATTGTGCTATGGACCTTCTGAATGATAAGAATGATGTATTCAAGGTTAATGGACAGAGGTTGAAGCCATATAATCCCACAGCTCAAGAATCAGCTAAGGAGGTGCTGAATTTGCAAGATTTGTCAAGTTTGCCTAGCTGAATTCAAGTGGAAAGATGTCCAGCCTAAGACATTAAAGTAGGGCAGTTCTTGGGAGGTAACCCAAGTCATTTTACACAACTTTTCTGTTTTGCAGGAATATAGAAGGGAGGAATCAGATCCATCCACAATTTGAAAGAAGGGAGTACCCCTACCCTCATTTTTTATTTTCCTCACTGAAATCCCAATGATAACTGATATAACCTCTTCTCTCATGCTGAAATCATCATATTAATATTTGAATCATCATGCAAATCAGTTATCCCAATCCATCTTAGCTGCATTTCAGTGGATTTCAGTGAATTTCAATGCATTGTTGAATTGTGCACCTAAAAATCTGAAATTTAATATCCCACTGATATCTCCTACTTCTCTGCAGGATTGGTTGAAATTCATGAAGAATGGATCACCCTAAGCCCCTGATTGAGATGCAAGACCCATTGGAAGGGATCAAATGCAAATTTCCATATATTTCATACCCTCCCAACCCTCTCCCTTGACTTAACTTTCCAACACTGTGGACAGTGTTGAGGCTAAGCTTGGGGGAGGAAACCTGGTACTTTTCTAACCTTTACACCTTATTTTCAATTGATTTTAATGTCCATATATCATTTATCACCAGGTTATCAGTAGGTTTTGCAAGTTATCATAAGATATCACTCGGTTGTCACTAGTTATCACCCGATTATCATTTATTTTGGGCTCAATTCAATTCTGAATTTATTTTAACTCTAAAATGGGTAAAATACTTTATTATGACAGTTGGTACACTTCAATACCAAGTGGCCAACTTGACCATTAGTCTTGTTGCTTTAATTGGCTATTCAATTCAGTTGCATTTGAATCAATTTTCAACTGAAAAATTTTCTTTTTTGTGGGTCACATTAGTTGATACTTATGGATTGAATTAGTAATATCAGATGTCTAGAAGGTAGTCAAGGCTCTTGCTGCCATGTTAAAAAGGAAAACTTGACTTTTTGGACAAAGGGATCTAAACTATATTTGAGTTTGAACTATTGCTCACTTCATGAACAGGATAGAAAAATGAGAAAAAGGAAAAGTAAAAAGTTGCATGCATGCATAGAAAAAAGGAAGAGAGTAAAACTTCCAAAGGAATCTCTCTTCAATGCAAAAAGAAAAAAAAATTAGGAGAGCAAAACTTTCAAAGGAATCTCTCCTAAAGAAAGCATGAATAAAAATCAGGTGCTAAACCTATTTATTTGCATTTCATGAATAAATGTCAGCTGTTAAACCTGTTTAAGCAATGAAAATCTATTCATGAAGGGATTTGTAGTTCAACCTTGTAGTAAAGTTGACAATTCCTAAGATTCAAACATGTTATTTCTAGTACTTCTTCCATGTCTTAAATTTGCTTTAGCCTCTGTGATTCCCTAGCTAGAAATTGAGTTTTTGGAAAGAATGAAGTGTTGGCAAAGTGGGAAACTCATTGGATTCAATTCAGCTGACTTTTACTTCATTTTTGGACTTTTAATTCAAGTTTGTCCTTAATTCTTGAATGTTTTTCTTGAGGACAAGCAAAAGGCTAAGCTTTGTGGAGTTTGATCACTAGCTTATCATAGTATGTTTTAAACTCATTTTCTATTCAAATCATACATATCGAGCCCCTATTTTGCATAACTTTTGGCAAATTATGTTTGGAATGCCTGGATTGTGATAACTAGTTGATCTTGCTCATTTTATACTTAATTCCATGTGCATAGAGGTTCTGAAATGCCAAAATCCATTAATATTTCAATTCTATGCCAAGTTATCATTCTAAGGACAAGTTATCATTCCAAATGCATAAGTTATCATTATTTTGGGCTCAATTCAATTCTGAATTTATTTTAACTCTAAAATGGGTAAAATACTTCATTATGACAGTTGGTACACTCCAATACCATTTGGCCATTAGTCTTGTTGCTTTAATTGGCTATTCAATTCAGTTGCATTTGAATCAATTTTCAACTGAAAATTTTTCTTTTTTGTGGGTCACACTAGCTGATACTTATGGATTGAATTAGTAATATCAGATGTCTAGAAGGTAGTCAAGGCTCTTGCTTCCATGTTAAAAAGGAAAACTTGACTTTTTAGACAAAGTGATCTAAACTATACTTGAGTTTGAACTATTGCTCACTTCATGAACATGATAGAAAAATGAGAAAAAGGAAAAGTAAAAAGTTACATGCATGCATAGAGAAAAGGAAGAGAGCAAAACTTCCAAAGGAATCTCTCTTCAATGCAAAAAGAAAAAAAAATTAGGAGAGCAAAACTTTCAAAGGAATCTCTCCTAAAGAAAGCATGAATAAAAATCAGGTGCTAAACCTGTTTATTTGCATTTCATGAATAAATGTCAGCTGTTAAACCTGTTTAAGCAATGAAAATCTATTCATGAAGGGATTTGTAGTTCAACCTTGTAGTAAAGTTGACAATTCCTAAGATTCAAACATGTTATTTCTAGTACTTCTTCCATGGCTTAAATTTGCTTTAGCCTCTGTGATTCCCTAGCTAGAAATTGAGTTTTTGGAAAGAATGAAGTGTTGGCAAAGTGGGAAACTCATTGGATTCAATTCAGCTGACTTTTACTTCATTTTTGGACTTTTAATTCAAGTTTGTCCTTAATTCCTGAATGTTTTGCTTGAGGACAAGCAAAAGGCTAAGCTTTGTGGAGTTTGATCATTAGCTTATCATAGTATGTTTTAAACCCATTTTCTATTCAAATCATACATATCGAGCCCCTATTTTGCATAACTTTTGGCAAATTATGTTTGGAATGCCTGAATTGTGATAACTAGTTGATCTTGCTCATTTTATACTTAATTTCATGTGCATAGAGGTTCTGAAATGCCAAAATCCATTAATATTTCAATTCTATGCCAAGTTATCATTCTAAGAGCAAGTTATCATTTCAAATGCATAAGTTATCATTATTTTGAGTGAACTGATTTTCAATGATTTTCTTGCCCTAAATCCATTATTATCATGAATGAATCATATTTGGATGGTCATATTTCAACTTGTGCAAAATTTTAAGTCTATTTGAACAAGTTATCATTTTCCCAATGCCAAGTTATCGTTAAAGGGCAAAACTGTCATTTCGACATTTCTGCACAAAGGCCTTAGAAAATCATTATATTATTGTCCTAACTCATTGCTGTTCAAATTTGATCACATTTGGATAACCACAACAAAAGTTATGGCAAGTTATCATTTTTAAGGCATTTAAGTTATCGTTTTGGCACCCAAGTTATCATTCCTATGAAATTTTATTCATATTTGATTTCTGACTTCACTCACTTGCCACCCTAATCCTTTTGATGCCTTCAATGCTCTGAACCATCCATATTTGATTATTTTCCAAGATTTATGCAAAGTTATCATTCTGGGCATTGATAAGTTATCATTTTAACCTTAATTTGCAATTCTGCATAACACTTAATCATACTTGATGTTTGAGCTGATCATAGTGGTTTTCTTTATCCTTATTTGTTCATTTCCTATTTGATGACTTTAATGCTTGGTGTTCTATCTTTTGTAGCAGGGAGAACAAGTGCAAAAAGTTAGAAAAAGGTGGGGGGACCACCTACTTTTGCTGTCCAGAAAAGCTGTCTTCTGCAGGGATTCCAGGACCATTGGATAGATGGCTGAAATCAGGGGAATAGAATATTCTGATGTTGATCAAAGGGTGGATATGACACATATATAAAGGAAAATTTCTGGAGGAACCAGGGGAGGCTGACCATTGGAGTCAAGGAGCAAAAAGGGAAGGCAGCAAGGTTTTGGAGTGGGAGCTGAAGACTGCAAGGGTATCTCTCGACAAGCTTCAATCCAGATGACTTCCTTTTGTTCTTTACTACATTTTGTATCTGATTTTGTAAACATGTGGAGCTAAATCCCATGCCTCCTAGGATAGGGTAGTAGTCTAATGCATATTGTGGATGGATTAGGGACAAAACTTATTTCCTCATTTGAATCAAGTTCTGAATTTATTTTCTGAAATCTGAATTGTTTTGGATTTGATCTTGTCATTGGAAGACCCTATTAGTATTTGCAACTGAGAAGTTATCATTTGGTCTAATCTTTGTTCGAAAATGGATTAAGAATAAATGCCAAGTTCTGAATTCCAAATTAGTTGATAATCTGAAATCTGATTTTTTTGAAAACTGAATTCTGAATGTCATTCTGATTTCTGAGTTATTAGAATCTGATTTGTCATTGTGGAGCCCCAATTGTGTTGACAACTGAGAGGTTATCTTATGGCTCTATTCTAGCTCAGAATTGATCAAGATGCAATGACATTCATAGGGTTCTAATTTGTAATTGATGCTGATTTTCTAATTTCTGAATTCCTGAACTTCTTGATTTCATATTTTTGAGTTGTTTGAATCTGAATGTCATTGGGGACCCTGATTTATTGAACAACTGAGAGGTTGTTATTGGACCCAATCTTGTACAGAAATGAATCAAGATACTTTGACATGTTTATGATTCAAATCTATTTTCCCAATATGATTTCTGAAATCTGCATTCCTGAATTATGATATTTTGATTTCTTTTGGAATCTAATTTGCCATTTGAATCTCTAATTTTATTCAATCACTGAAAGGTAAATCCCAAGGATTTCTTGTTGTCCAGAGATGGATCAATAAGCATTTGGCAAGTCCTGAATTCCCACGAATAACACTACTGATTTCCTTGTGTATTTACTTTGCTGAATTCTATTTTCTGATTTTCTTTGGAATCTGATTGCCATTGTTAAACCTCATTTTAACCTACCACTGAGAGGTGGTTTTAAGGCCTTCCTTGAGATTCAGAGATGAGCCAAGGAGCAATGGCAATCCCTAATTTCCCAACTTGTGATTCTATGCATTTTGGTTCCAATCAATTGGTGTGAAGTGTGGATTTCAATCTTAATTGCAGCCGAGAGGTTGATACAATGTCCTCTTGTAGTTTAGAGATAAACCAAGGAACACTAGCACTATTATTGGATAAGTTTCATTTCTGCCAAGCAAATTGAAGTGATTTCATTATTTTGTAACCATACCTTGAAGTTATCATTTCAGATTTTAGTGAAATTGCCAAAAAATCAGCAAGTGCCTTGATTTGAACCTAATGATAACTTGGTTTTCAATGAGGAACCATTTCTAATTCAACTTGGCTAGCAATCATATGACAATATATTGTTTAGTTCTGATCTAATTGAGCTGTGAAAATAGCCATTTTAAATGTTGAATTGGATTTGACTAAAAAAATGATAACTTGTCCATTCTCATCCATAATTCAATTACATGAACCCCAACTCCTAAGAGGACCTTCCTCATTGATAGTTAAACCATTTTAGACTCTAGATTAACATTTACAATTCAGTTTAATTAACTTTTCAGCAATCTACAATAAGTTATCATTCTGCATTCCAAAAGAGAAAAAAAATCTATTTTCACTTCTTTTAAAAAATCTATTTTTTGCCAATTTAAATAGGGTTAGTCTAAATTATTTTTAGGTAGTCTAGGACTTCAAATCACTGTGGATACGACATTTAGGGTTACTACAATTGACATGTGCACTGTAGTAGAGAGTGAGTTAGGGGATTGAAACAAAATTTGAAAAAATTGACTTTTGACCCAAAAATCAGTAAGTTATCATTAAACCCCCCAATATCACTACCAATCCACCCTTTGATCAGCATCAGAATGTTCTATTCCCCTGATTTCAGCCATCTATCCAATGGTCCTGGAATTCCTACAGAAGACAGCTTTTCTAGACAGCAAAAGTAGGTGGCCCCCCCACCTTTTTCCAACTTTTTGCACTTGTTCTTCCTGCTACAAAAGATAGAACACCAAGCATCAAAGTCCTCAAATAGGAAATGAACAAATAAGGATAAAAGAAACCACTATGATAAGCTCAAACATCAAGTATGATTAAGTGTTATGCAGAATTACAAATCAAGGTTAAAATGATAACTTATCAATGTCCGGAATGATAACTTTGCATAAATCTTGAAAAATGATCAAATATGGGTGGTTCAGAGCATTGAAGACATCAAATGAATTAGGGTGGCAAGTGAGTGAATTCAGAAATCAAATATGAATAAGATTTCATAGGAATGATAACTTGAGTGCCAAAACGATAACTTAAATGACTTAGAAAAAATAACTTGTCATAACTTTGGTTGTGGTTATGCAAATGTGATCAAATTTGAACAGCAATGAGTTAGGACAATAATATAATGAATGCCTAAGGCCTTTATACATAATTCATAGTTTTGCACGTTGAAATAACAATTTTTCCCTTTAACGATAACTTGGCATTGGAAAAATGATAACTTGTTCAAATGGACTTAAAATTTTGCACAAGTTGAGATATGACCATCCAAATATGATTCATTCATGATAACAATTGAAAATCAGTTCACTCAAAATAATGATAACTTGGCATATAGGAGTGATAACTTGTCCTAAAAATGATAACTTGGCATAGAATTTAAATATTTATGAATTTTGGCATTTCAGAACCTCTATGCACATGGAATTAAGTATAAAATGAGAAAGATCAACTAGTTATCACAATCCATGCATTCCAAACATAATTGGCCAAAAGTTGGGTAATTAAGGGACTCGATATGGGTGAAATGCATCCAAAATGGGATAAAAACCTATATTGATCATCTAGTGATCAAACTCCCCCAAGCTTAACCTTTTGCTTGTCCTCAAGCAAAACATTCAAAAATTAAGGACAAACTTGAATTAAAAGTTCACAAATGAAGTAAAAGTCAGCTGAATTGAATCCAATAAGTTTTCCACTTTGCCAACACTTCATTCTTTTCCAAAAAACTCAATTTCTAGCTAGGGAATCACAGAGGCTAAGGAGAATTTAAGCTATGGAAGGAGTACTAGCAATAACATGTTTGAATCTTAGGAATTGTCAACTTTACTACAAGGTTGAACTATAAATCCCTTCATGAACATATTTTAATTGCTTAAACTGGTTTAACACATGACCTTTATTCATGGAATGCAAGTAAATAGGTCAAGGCCTGATTTTTATTCATGCTTTCTTTAGGAGAGATTCCTTTGGAAGTTTTGCTCTCCTAATTTTTTTTTCTTTTTGCATTGAAGAGAGATTCCTTTAGAAGTTTTGCTCTCTTCCTTTTTTCTATGCATGCATGCAACTTTTTACTTTTCCTTTTTCTCATTTTTTCTATCCTGTTCATGAAGTGAGCAATAGTTCAAACTCAAGTATAGTTTAGATCCCTTTGTCCAAAAAGTCAAGTTTTTCTATTTAACATGGCAGCAAGAGCCTTGATTCTCCTCTAGACATCTGATTTTACTAATTTAATCCATAAGTATCAGCTAGTGTGACCCACAAAAAGGAAAATTTTCAGCTGAAAATTTATTAAAATGCATCTGATTTGGATAGCCAATTAAAGCAACAAGACTAATGGCCAAGTTGGCCACTTGGTATTGGAGTGTACTATTTGTCATATAATGTATTTCACCCATTTTAGAGTCAAAATAAAGGCAAAACTTGAATTGGAATCGATTAGTGATAACTACTGATAACTTGTGATAACCGGGTGATAACCAATGATAACTTGAAAAATCTATTGATAACTTGGTGATAAATGATATATGGACATTAAAATCAATTGAAAACATGGTGTAAAGGTTAGAAAAGCACCAGGTTTCCTCTCCCAAGCTTAGCCTCAACACTGTCTACACGGTTGGAATGTTAAGTCAAGGGAGAGGGTTGGGAGGGTATGGAATTTGCATTTGGTACCTTCCGATGGGTGTTGCATTTCAATCCTACTCTTCAGGTGTTCTATACTTCATGAATTACATCTAATCCTGCAGAGAAACAAGAGAGATCAGTGGGGGTATTCAATATTAGATTTTTAGATGCATAATTCAACAAGGTAGTGGGATAAGGCTTTGTTGTTGTTGTTGTTGTTGTTTGTTGTAATTCAACAAGGCAATGGGATTCACTAAAATTCACTGAAATTCATCTAAGGTAGATTGGGACAACTGATATGCACGATGATTCAGATATTACTATGATGATTTCAGCATGAATGAAGAGATAATAAGTTATCAATAGGATTTCAGTGAGAAGAATGAAAATTAAGGGTAGGGGTACTCCCTTCTTGTCAATTTTTGGATGGATCTGATTCCTTTCTTCTTTATTCCTGCAAAACAGAAAAGTTAAGTGTAAAATGACTTGGGTTACCTCCCAAGGAGTGCCCTGCTTTAATGTCTTAGGCTGGACATCTTTCCACTTGAATTTAGCTAGGCAATTTTAGCACCTCCTTAGCTGAATCTTGAGCTGTGGGATTATATGGCTTCAACCTCTGTCCATTGACCTTGAATATGTCATCTTTATCATTCAGAAGGTCCACAGCTCCATAAGGATAAATTTTGTGAATTTTGAAGGGTCCACTCCACCTTAATTTTAACTTTCCAGGAAATAGTTTCAACCTTGAATTAAACAACAATACCAAGTCTCCAACCTTGAATTCCTTCTTTGGAATTCTGCTATCATGCCACCTCTTGGTCCTTTCCTTGTAAATTTCTGAATTATGGTAGGCATTTAGCCTAATTTCATCAAATTCATCAATTTGGAGAAGCCTCTTTTGTCCACATGTTTGCATATCAAAATTGAGTGCCTTTACTGCCCAATATATTTTATGCTTCAACTCAATTGGTAGATGACATGCCTTCCCATAAACCAATTTGTAAGGAGAAGTACCTATAGGGGTCTTATAGGCTGTCCTATATGCCCAAAGTGCCTCATTTAGCCTTTGACTCCAATCCTTTCTTGTCAAGGATACTGTTTTTTCCAATATGGCCTTGATTTCCCTATTTGAAATTTCTGTTTGGCCATTTGTTTGAGGGTGATATGCTGTTGAGACCTTGTGCTTAACTTCATATTTGTTTAGAAGGTTCTCAAAACACTTTTCAATGAAGTGGCTGCCTCCATCACTTATGACCACCCTTGGAGTTCCAAATCTTGGGAAGATTACATCCTTGAACAACTTGATAACAGCCCTGGAATCAGCAATTGTTGTGGGGATGGCTTCTATCCATTTGGACACATAATCAACAGCCAACAATATGAATTTGTATCCAAAGGAGCTGGAAAGGGCCCCATGTAATCAATACCCCAAACATAAAAAATTTCAACTTCTAGGATTCCATTCTGTGGCATTTCATTCCTCCTGGAGATTGACTCTGTTCTTTGGCACACATCACAACTTTTAACATATAAATGGGCATGTTTGAACAAAGAAGGCCAATAGAAACCAAATTGTAGAATTTTTGTAGTTGTCTTTTGTGTTGCACCATGCCCACCATATGGAGATGAGTGGCAAGTCTCCAAGATTTCCTGGAATTCCGATTGTGGTACACGTCTCCTATATATGCCATCAGGGGACTTTTTGAACAAGAGGGGATGATCCCAATAGAAGTCCTTCAAGTCATGGAAGAATTTCTTCTTCTGTTGGTAGGTGTAATCAGAGGGAATGATTCCACATGCCAAGTAATTGACAATATCAGCATACCAAGGGGTAGGGTCAGCTGATATGGCCATCAAAAAGTCATCAGGAATGGAGTCATTGATGGGGAGTGAGTCATTAGAATTTTGAACTCCTTCCATCCTTGATAGGTGGTCAGCAACTAAGTTTTTTGTCCCCCTTTTATCCCTAATTTCAACATCAAATTCTTGTAACAATAGGATCCACCTTATGAGCCTTGGCTTGGATTCCTTCTTATTGATCAGGTGCCTTACTGCCTGGTGATCAGTGAAAACAATTACTTTAGAAAGGGATCTGATGAAATCCGTGGCTTAGCATTCATTAGTGTATCCGAGATTTTATCATTGGCCAATGAGCTTGGCAGATCTGTAGCTATGTCCTGTTATGAAGTGTCTCAAGATCACATATATGATCTCCTAGAACCAAAAGAACAAGAGGTATTTGTCTTAGAAGATGCTGCGAGGAGAATTTAGTTAAAGGGTCTTTCACAGGTATGATGTCTATTATTTTGTGGAATACATAGTGAATTGATTCTAAATTTTATACAGATAAGCAAATAAGATCACAATTTGTCAAAGGCAAACACAACAGCCAACAATTCCTTTTCAGTGGTGGCATAGTTGACTTGGGCTTCATCCAATGTCTTACTAGCATAACATATAACATAGTGCTTCTTCTCCTTAGTTTGCCCCAGCACAACCCCTATTGCCTGATCTGATGCATCACACATAATTTCAAAGGGCAATGCCCAATCTAGTGGCTGCACTATGGGGGCTGAAGTGAGGGCTTCCTTCAAGTAGTTGAAAGCCTTTAAGCATTCCTCATCAAAATTGAACTCCACATCTTTGGCCAGCAACCTTGTGAGGGGTCTGGTTATCATTGAAAAGCTTTTAATGAATCTTCTATAGAAGCCTGCACGCCCCAAGAAACTCCTTATAGCCTTCACATTCTTTGGAGGTGGAAATTTCTCAATTGCCTCAATCTTTGCCTTGTCCATTTCAATCCCTCTACTAGATACAATGTGGCCCAATACCACTCCTTCTTGAACCATGAAATGACATTTCTCCCAATTCAGAATTAGATTTGATTCCCTGCACCTTTGTAACACTTTTGTCAAATTTTCCAAATAGGCCTCAAAGGAATCTCCATAAACTGAAAAGTCATCCATGAACACCTCCATAATGTCCTCAATGAAGTCTGAAAACATGGACATCATACACCTCTGAAATGTGGCAGTGGCATTGCACAATCCAAATGGCATCCTCCTGTATGCAAATGTCCCATATGGACAAGTGAAGGTAGTCTTGTGTTGGTCTTGTGGATGGATGGGGATCTATAGAAAACCTGAATAACCATCCAAATAACAAAAGTGAGAGTGTCTTGCCAATCTCTCCAACATTTGATGAATGGAAGGAAGTGGAAAATGGTCCTTCCTACTTGCCTTGTTCAATTTCCTGAAATCAATGCACATCCTCCATCTTGTGAATGTCCTGGTGGGTATGAGTTCATTAGAATCTGATTTGACTGTTGTAATCCCTCCTTTCTTAGGCATCACTTGGATAGGGCTGACCCATTCATTATCTGAAATGGAGTAAATAATCCCAGCATTCAGCAACTTCAACACTTCCTTTTTGGCAACCTCCTTCATAATTGGATTGAGTCTTCTTTGGCATTCAATGGATGTTTTGTAGTTGTCCTCCATGTGGATCCTATGCATGCAAATTGAGGGATTAATACCCTTGATATCATCAATAGAGTAGCCAATTACCTCCTTGTACAACCTTAGTTTTTTCAGCAACTCTTCAACTTGATCATTTGGCAAATTTGCATTAATGATAACGGGGAATGTTGAATTCTCCCCCAAGAATTCATACTTCAGGTTGTTAGAGAGAGGCTTGAGCTCCAATTTGGAAGAATTGTTTTGAGTTGGGCTGAATTGAGTTTCAGCAGTGATAACTTCTTGCACTTGGTGCTGATTTTCTGAATTTTCCACTGGTTTGGATTGGTTCAATACTGATTGGTATGCTGCAGCCTCTAGATCCTCCAATTCCCTCAAATGATCAAAGATAAGGTACCTTTGCAATGGATCTTCAATGGGTATTATTGCTGAGGCCTGCTCCACAATTTGATCAATCTGTCCATCCCCAAAATCATCTTGTTGACAAGCTGACTTGTTGATAACTTGTGCAAGGTTGAACTTTATCTTATTTTCACCAATTTGGAAGGTTAATCTTCCCTCTTTAACATCAATGACAACTCTAGCAGTAGCAAGAAAGGGTCTTCCAAGTAAGATGGGTGTATTCAAATCCTCATCCATATCCAAAACCATAAAGTCCACTGGTATATAGAATTTTCCAACCTTTAAAGGTATGTCTTCAATGATTCCATGGGGATATTTGATGGACCTATCAGCCAGCTGTAGAGACATGTTGGTGGGCTTCATATCTCCTACTTCAAGTTTCCTGCATAGGGACAAGGGTATAACACTTACAGAAGCACCCAAGTCACATATGGCCCTTTGAATTTTTCTATTTCCTATTTCACATGGAATGGAGAAACTCCCTGGATCCTTTAACTTAGGAGGTAACTTATTTTGAATTATTGCAGAAGCCTCTTCAGTTTGGCCTTCACTAATCTTTGAGAGAAAGGCACTTTGTCAAAAATCCTTCCATTGGCTTCATTATGAAAGTTCCTTTTCTGATTTCTCACAGCAGCGTCTTCAATTCCCTTTGCTTTAGGTTCTGGACAAGGGTGTTCCTCCGCTGAATTGCCTTCCACATTCTTGAAATTTGAATTCTCTTGAATTGGATTGGCCTCTACATTTTGCATTGGCTTGTCAACTTTCCTTCCACTCCTGAGTTAAATTGCCTTGGCTTGTTCTTTAGGGTTCACCTCTGGCTGTCCAGGAAAGAATAAAGGGGGTCTACCTGAAGTACTGGCTTGCTGAGCAATTTGATTTTTCAGCATCTTTTGATTGGCACTCATGTTTTCAAGTCTAGAGTTGATCTTCAATATTTCTTCTCCTTGGCTATCCTGCTTCTTTGAAGATTTGTTGTAGCATCTCCTTCATTTCAGTTTGGGTGACTATGAGGAGGCTCATATGGAGATCTCTGAATTGGAGCATTAGGTTGATTTTGATATGGAGGAGGTTGGTTTCTTGGCAAAATCTTGGGCTGCCAATTAGGATTCTGCATGGGTGGAGCTTGGTAATGGTTTGCCTTGTATGATAGATATGGGTGATTCCTATTCTCTGGAGTATAGAACTCAACAGGGGGTTTAATTCCAAAGTACCCCACAGCATTCACTGAATTAATTAATTGTTCACCCTTCTACATAATCAAATTGCAACTTTCTGTGGAATGCCCTTGATTACCACATACATCACATCTGAAATCAAGGGTAGAAGTCTTGCTGACATTAGGATTAGGTTCAGCTTCTCCAGGGCTTTGTGCTGCATTTCTTCAAATTGAATGGATAGGTTGTTTACTGAATTATCCACAGGTGGTCTCCTTGTCCTGTCATGGGTAAGAAAATGGTGATTCTTTGCAATATTCTCTATCAATTGATAGGCTTCATAATATTCTTTGATGCAAAGATGCCTCCTGCACTTGTATCAAGTGCAACCTTGAATGGATAATTCAGCCCCTTATGGAAGTAATTAACAAGTTGCCACTTCTCAAAACCATGGCGGGGACATGCCCTCAATAGCCCCTGAAGTCTTTGCCATGCCTCACAAATGTTCTCCTGGTCCAATTGGTAGAACCTGACTATTTGATCCCTGAAGTTGTAAGTTTTGGAAGGAGGGAAGAATTCTGATAGAAATAGTTGCATAATTGACTCCCAAGTGGCCACTTCTTCAGGTTTGAGAGTTTTGTACCAAGTCTTGGCCTTATCTTTGAGTGAGAATGGGAATAGCCTTATGTAGACTGCATTCATAGGAGTGTGTTGAAGTGGATTGTGCTGCAAATCTCCTTGAAGTTGTCCAAATGTGAGGCTGGATCCTCAACCCCTAATCCAGAAAATTGGTACTGTCTAATCATAGTAATAAGTGCTAGATTGACTTCAAAGTTTGCCACAGGTGCTTGGCCTCCATCTCCAAGTTGATTCCTGACATTGCTAGGTGAGTAGCAATCCTTCAAACTCCTTGGTGCAGCCATATTGCCTTGCTCCTCTTCCTCTTCTTCAAATATCTTTCTCCTTGCTTCAAGCCTTTGCAATCTCCTTCTTCTCAAGAATTTTCTTTCTGGCTCAGGATCTGATTGGTAATGTTCCTCTTGATTGTCCAAATCCTGCATAAATGAATTCAGAAGTATCAAATTGAGAAAAGAAAGAAAACTAGACAAAAATTAAAAATTGGGAATGATAACTTGCAAAAACTGAAAATTGGCCTAACAAATGAACTAAAAACTAAATTAAAACTAATCTAAACTATCTAAGTTAGTCTAATTGACCTCAAATCCCCGACAACGGCGTCAAAAACTTGGTAGTGATATGGGGGGGGGGGGGGGGGTTTAATGATAACTTGCTGATTTTTTAGTCAAAAGTCAATTTTTTCAATTTTTGTTTCAATCCCCTAACTCACTCTCTACTGCAGTGCACAGGTCAATTGTAGTAACCCTAAATGTCGTATCCACAATGATTTGAAGTCCTAGATTACCTAAAAATAATTTAGACTAATCCTATTTAAAGTGGCAAAAATAGATTTTTAAGGAAGTGAAAACAGATTTTTTTTTTCTTTTAGGAATGCAGAATGATAACTTGTTGTAGATTGTTGAAAAGTTAATTAAACTGAATTGTAAATGCTAATCTAGAGTTTAAAGGGGTTTATCTATCAATGAGGAAGGTCCTCCTAGGAGTTGGGGTTCATCTAATTTAATTATGGATGGAAATGGACAATTTATCATTTTTTAGTCAAATCTAATTCAACCTTTAATATGACTATTTTCACAGCTCAATTAGACCAGAACTAAATAATATATTATCATATGATTGTTAGCCAAGTTGAATTAGAAAAGGATCCTCAATGAAAACCAAGTTATCATTAGGTTCAATTCAAGCCAATTGTTGATTTTTGGCAATTCAATAAAATCTGAAATGATAACCTCTAAGTTTAATCACAAAACAAGGAATTCACTCCAATTATCTATGCAGGAATGAAACTAATCCAATAATAATGCTGATGCTCCTTGATTTATCTCTAAACTACAAGAGGACCTTGTTTCAACCTTTCGGCTGTAATTAAAAATGAGATCCACACTTAACACTAATTATTGGAACCAAAATGCATAGAATCACAAGTTGGGAAATCAGAAATTGTCATTGCTCCTTGGCTCATCTCTGAATCTCAAGGAAGGCCTTAAAACCATCTCTCAATGGTGGATTAAAGTGGGGCTTTACAAAGAACAATCAGATTTCCTTGAATTCAGAAAATCAAAAATCAACAATACATTCAAATCAGGAAAAACCAAATGTGATTATAGATTTGAATCATAGGAATGTCAAAGCTTCTCAATCCATTTCTGAACAAGATTGGGATAGATGATAACCTCTCAGTTGTTCAATTAATTCAATCCCCAATGACAATCAGATTTAGGCAACTCAGAAAATTAGAATTAGAAAGTTCAGAAACTAGAAAAGTAGAAATCAGATTTTTAATCAAATTAGGATCCAGAAACTTGGCATGGATTCTTTGCTCATTTCTAAACAAAGTTTAGACCAAATGAGAACTTCTCAGTTGTAAATATAAGAAGGGTCTTCCAATGACAAGTACAAATTCAGATTAATACAGATTTCAAAATAAATTCAGAACTTGATTCAAATGAGGAAATAAGTTTTGTCCCTATTCCATCCACAATATGCATTAGAACACTACCCTATCCTAGGCATGGGATTTAGCTCCTCATGTTTAGAAAATCAGATACAAGATAAAGTTAAGAACATGAGGAATCTTATGCTAGGAGCTGTCGACAGAAATCCCTCAGCACTTTCAGCTTCAATTCCAAACCCTTGCTGCCTTCTTCCTCTCTTGCAATGGCCGGCCTCCTGGTTCCTCCAGGAATGATAACTTGGGTGCCAAAACGATAACTTAAATGACTTAGAAATGATAACTTGTCATAACTTTAGTTGTGGTTATCCAAATGCGATCAACTTTGAACAGCAATGAGTTAAGACAATAATATAATGAATGTCTAAGGGCTTTGTACAGAATTAATAGTTTTGCATGTCGAAATGATAGTTTTTCCCTTTAACGATAACTTGGCATTGGAAAAATGATAACTTGTTCAAATGGACTTAAAATTTTGCACAAGTTGAGATATGACCATCCAAATATGATTCATTCATGATAACAATGGATTTAGGGAAAGAAAATCATTGAAAATCAGTTTACTCAAAATAATGATAACTTGGCATATAAGAGTGATAACTTGTCCTAAAAATGATAACTTGGCATAGAATTTAAATGTTTATGGATTTTGACATTTCAGAACCTCTATGCACATGGAATTAAGTATAAAATGAGAAAGATCAACTAGTTATCACAATTCATACATTCCAAACATAATTGGCCAAAAGTTGAGTAATTAAGGGACTCGATATGGGTGAAATGCATCCAAAATGGGATAAAAACCTATATTGATCAGCTAGTGATCAGTAGTCAGGAAAGAGATTATCAAACTAATTGATGCAGGAATTATTTATGTGATTTCAGATAGCCCCTAGGTTAGCCTCATACAGGTAATACCAAAGAAAGGGAGTATGACGGTGGTAAGTAACAAAGACAACGAACTCGTACCATAGTGAATTGTTACAGGCTGGAGGGTTTGTATTGGCAATCGAAAACTGAATGATGCAACATGCAAAGACCACTTTCCTTTACCATTTATTGACTAAATGCTCGAGCGTGTTTCAGGTCATAATTATTATTGTTTCCTTGACGGTTACTCAGGATATAATCAAATTTCTATAACACCGGAGGACCAAGAGAAGACAACATTTGCATGCCCATATAGGACGTTTGCTTATCGAAAGATGTAGTTTGCATGGTGCAATGCCCCTGCAACATTTCAGAGATCCATGATGTCAATCTTCATAGACATGAACAAAAGAATCCTTGAAGTGTTTATGGATGACTTCACACTATTCGGAAGTTCCTTTGATGATTGCTTGAATAATCTTTCCCTTGTTTTGCAAAGATGCGAGGAAACTAATTTAGTACTTAATTGGGAGAAGTGTCATTTTATGATGAAGGAAGGAATTGTGCTTGGTCATAGAATTTCTGAAAAAGGCATCAAAGTGGACAAGGCCAAAATAGATGTCATAACAAATCTCCCACCACCAACCAATGTAAAGGGCATAAGAAGCTTTCTAGGACACAATGGATTCTATCGACGATTTATTAAGGACTTCTCTGCAATTGCAAAGCCACTAACTAATCTCCTTGCCAAAGATTCTAAATTTGATTTATCTACTGAATGTCTTTATGCTTTTAATTTATTAATATAACATCCCAAAATTTCACCATCGTGCCATGTGGCAATTAGGCTTATTTGGTCCGGCATTACCTATTATTCATCTCTATCCATTGGGCTTTCACAAGATTCATAAAGAAATATTAAAATAAACCAACAATTAACTTTCATTAACCAATCATATAAAAGTGCGGAAGTTAACATATCTATTGTTCCCAAGTGGTCCTCCTATCCATTCTATTATATCAGAGTAGCAACTAAAAGAAAATAAAATAACTTAAGCTAAATATCTATCTCATGTGCAACTGCATCACTACGAACATCTCAAGCTGTACACGCCTCCATCCTTGTCGGTTCAGTTATATGTGGGATACAAACACAAAAAAAATAGAATTTCCATGAGTATAAAATACTCAGTACATAAGATAATACAAATGGATAAGAAAACTTAATGCAAATAGGCAAGCTTTCAGTATGAGAAAACCATGTTATCAATTTAGTTAGGTTCTTTTTATTCCTTTCGGTACTCTTCTCTTTTCGGTTATGTTCTTTTTCCTTCTTTCAACTCTTCTTTTTCGTTCTTTTAATTATGTTCTTTTCGCTACATCTTTTACTTTAAACAATTCATAGGACATCTATATGTGTTGTCCTTGCGAGCTCGGCTTTTTTTATTTGTGGGCATTCATGGCACTTCATGCATGGTCAAGGTGGATCAAACCAGGACCAAAAGTAGGGCAATGACAGGCCCAATAAAAAGGTGTAGGGCTTTTATTTATCCATGGTAACGATTAGGGTGGTGGGGCTATTAATATCCACCTTTACTTTTTCTATACGATTCAATCCGATGACAATCCATTCCAAGAAGCCCCATCTTACATCTTTTATTTATTGACCTAATTAACATCCTTATTGTTCTCTGTTAAGCATTATTAACACAAAGGTAAAATAGTCATTGCACATAACAGTTAAAAACAAAATAACTTCATCCGGGCCGGGTGCCATCAAACTCGGGCCAGGTCGTGATTGGCGCCGAGACTCGGGTCGGCTTCTCGATGCTGCATTCTTCCCTTCTTCCTAGCAGAACCTGGGCCGAGTCCGCAGTAACTCGGGCCGTGTTTGCTGACTTCATTGTCATAAGAGTGGCGTTTACCTACTCGTGCCCGATGTAATCCCAATGTGGGGCGGCTCATTCAGTCATCGTCGACTAAAAGGCCGAAACGTATCACGGCAAACCCGAGCCGGGTGCCAGACGCCGGGCCGGGCTTCTCCGAATCTGGGTCGGGTTTGAAAAATGACTCCGCTAGGTTTATGATTCGACAATAGAACCCGGGACGGGTTCATGCAGCACGGGCCGAGTTCCAACTATCGGAACTCCAGTGGTGTTTTTTCGAGACGTTGGCATATGATAACTTTCAGTACGGTACTTTGCTTGACATAAAGAAACTATTCATGGAACATAGGAGAACACATACCAAACCTAACTCATCCATCATCTTATCTATTCCATTAAGAAGTTGTATACAAAAGTGAATCCGAATTTTACATACCTTTACTCTTTCAGGCTACCTGAAATCCAAGACTTTGGACGTGATTTTGGGTGAGATCCGACGATGACCAACCACAAGGCCGGCGTCCTTGGATAGAGGGTAGATCCAAGATTGGATGGCCGGGTGGAACTCCTACGCACACGCACCGAAGAAGAAGAAAATGTGGTCCAAAGATGGAGAAAAAAAACTCAAGTAGAGAAGAGAAAAAGATGTGTTGGAGGAGATCCTTTGGGGTCTTATTTATAGGGTAGAGTCGCTCAAATGCTAATTTAATTAGAACTCCTATCCATACTTCTTATCTATAATTTATCCTTTATTTTACACGAAATTTTTAATTTAAATAGTTAATTAATATTATCATATTCTTGATTTCTAAATATTTTTATCCTTAAAACTCCTAATTTCAACCTCATTAGGAGTCCTAATTGAATCTTTCAACAAACTTTATCCCTAATCTTCTTCTAACTATCTTTTCTTTATTTTATCTCTCTTAAATATATTTATTCCTGAATTTTGGAATTAAATAAAATAATATTATTTTATCTTTTAAAAATTTGTTAACATAAAAGTCTTATCTTAACTCTCATTAGAACTCCTTTTATATCCTAAGCTTCTAGTTAGATTCAAATTAAATTTTGAATCCCTAATCTCATTATAGCTTCAACTCCTAATCTAACTAGGAATTCTCTTTTTCTACCTCTTATCTAGACTTCTATTCATATTCAAACTTTTCTTATCTTATCTTATCTTCTTTTCTTATGCATCCTCTAAATATATTTCTCATTCTTTTCAAACTTTATCTTTCTTTAATAAATCCTAAAAATTGGATTATTTTAATTACGAAAATTAGTTTTAAATTTGAAAAAAATTCAAGGTGTTACAATTAAAGGAAAAGCTAATCTTTGCCTTGTTGTTGTACTTACCGAGGGCTTCAGCGATCGCTAACTGTGTATATTATATAAAATATTATTTTATATTTCCCACGACCTAGCCATCAGAAGTTCCGATGGCAGTGGCCATGGGAACACCCTATATACACTATTAACTTATAAAATATATTCGAATTCGATTCAACTAAATGAAAAATAAACGTCTAAAAGTTCAGCAACAAAAAGATCAAACACATGCGCTCCTCAAAATAGATTAAAAGTTTTAGGGAGACATTGCCTTGCATGAACTCAAAAGTTTTTAATGATCTTGGGCATGGCTCCCATTAGAATGCCCTTAAGTTTTTTTCTGACCCCACTTCTTTTTGCCTCTTTTCTCCCACTTATCCTTCTTTGCTCCCCTGTTTTTCTCTTGTTTTCAAAATTCAAAAAGATGTTATTTCCTTGGAAAAATTCAAACTCAATGTAAAACTCCAATTTCAAATACATAAGTAAATAAAATAGCATTGAGATAATGATCAAAAGTTGTGGAAAACAAAGTGTGATCACTAATATACATCTAAGAATAAATAATTGAAATTTTATAAATACAATTTTTTGTTTTACGTCCACACATCATGCGGGTCACATACTAGTTTTTTTGAAAATGTAATAAAAGTATCCACAAATTTTATTTTCACATTTCACTCGAAATATAAATGTAACATAATCAAATACTAACTTGAAGTTCAGTGGATGAAACAATTCATTTCAAATTAAACTTTTTTAACACTTTTAATAATCTAATCTTTCAAGATTTGTATCATAAAAATATGATTGGATAAGGCATAAAGATCCAACAATATCTCCTTTATTATGAAGACAAAATGAGAACTATGTGAGATATATAAATCGAAAGGAAAAACATATTAAAGTCAAAATTTACTCCCCCTAAATCTAAAATTCCCTTAAAATGTAAGTATACTTTGCATATAGATTTATATTTATTAGGTTCAATTATATTTTTCCTGCATTTTATCATATCCCTATAAGCTCATGAAATGTTCATAAAAGTAGAATACAAATTAAAATTGTTTAGGAAATAAAAGTAATACAGATTTTACTTTTTTTATAAATAGTCAAAATATCTCATAAAGCTTTGAGACAATAATTGTATGCCAAGATTACATTAAATGATATCACTTCTATACAATTTGTCAATTTGAACATAAAATTTTGTTATCTTTCTTACTTTGTCATTTAACAAGGTCATATTCAAAATAATTGAGAATTATTAATCTTTCAAACTTTTGAATGAACTCACATTGTCATTATGGTCAGTGTTCATTTTTCCGCCTTTGTCACAAAATAATAATAAAGAGTAATGACAAAAAAATGAGACTTCAAATTGGAAAAGTACTCAAGGTTTGATCTTGTATAGATTTCTCCTTTATTTCAAAGAAATGACAACTTTTTAAAGTTATAAATGTGGGACATGAAAACTTCAATCTTTAAAAACTAAGAGTCATGTCAAGATATTTCACAAAGATGATTCTATAAATTAATTTTAGTTAGAGATGCATCAAGTTGTAAATTATCTCCTTGACAATATGTTTCTTTTTAAACTTGCATCAATATAAAATTGACAATTACATTTTTATGCACTAATTTTCAAATTTCACACTAGCATGATCAATCTTCATATTTCATAGTTTATCAAGATTCATAGGTTTCCATATATACTCAAAGAAAAAGCTTATAATGCTGCAAGTTATGAAAAATATAGATTCATCCCATTGAAACTAAAAATTAACATATTTTATGGTATGGCATAAAGCTCCCAAATGTAAATCCATTCATACATAAGTCATAAAAGTCTACAAATATTTTCATGTGTCTAAGTGAGATAGCACATAGTGCATATCACACATCACAAATGATATATCATTTGAGCAACATATTGACTTGTAAGAATGAATGATCAAAATATAATTCAAAATATAAATTAGCATTCATGTAACCATTTATTGTTAACATATCAACATGATAATCATATTAGCTCCTAGTTTGAAGATATTATTTTAAGAAATAAATCAAGTATAATTATAGGTTCACTTAACTAGTATAACCAATTGCCATCTATTATATAAATCAAGTATGCATTCTATTGCTTCCCAAATAATTTGTGTTTCAATTGAAACATAATTGAAACTAGTGAAAAATTGAAACTTTTTCCTACTCAAGTTTTCTAATGATATAATATGTGATAAAAGCACAAACATATAGAAGATCATATAATTGAGTATCATAACAAAGTTATCCTTCTTTATCCCCTTCATATATAAACGACCACAATTCAATTATAAGAAATTTCAAATATAGTTATATGTGCATTTTCTTTGCCAAATGAATAAAATCAAAATGATAAGAATAATACTGATAATGACAAAGATAAGAGTGAAAATATGCTTTTACTTCTTTAGCATGCACACAATAGAAATATTTTGCAACTATATTACTTCACAAGTCTAAAAAGTTATTGTAGATGTATTATTCAATTTCAAAGCTCTTCCAAATTCTTGTTTTAAAATTTGTAAAAGATTTTCAATTTGTATGTCACCAACAAAAATTATGTGAAAAATATATTTCAACCAAGTAAAGTCATTTATAATTCTCTACTAACATTTCAGAAATATCATTTCTTTCAATTTTAAAATCACAAAGAATCATGTAAATATAAAAAATACCATACCAATATACAAACTAGTAAATTCATAATCACATAGACATACCCATACTTTTTGAAAAAAATATATTGGCAAAATAAGTGCATCTCCCGAGCTCAATAAACATAAT
Source organism: Pontederia crassipes (assembly GCA_030549335.1). NCBI lineage: Eukaryota > Viridiplantae > Streptophyta > Magnoliopsida > Commelinales > Pontederiaceae > Pontederia > Pontederia crassipes. The sequence continues at coordinate 11,437,528 of CM060195.1, read as the reverse complement.
GGTCGAGAATGCTAATATAAACAGCCTTCAGGATATGCCCTATTTTTATGACCATATGGACATTAAGACGGCGAAATGTATTATGGATCTCGTTCTCTTCCTTTCACTTTGGTGTTGATTATGTTTCCTTTGTCCATCTTAATTTCTTTCCTCTTACCCTCAAGTTACATGGCCATCAATAAGACAAAATGCGAAAGGGACTCATTTGAGAGCTTCTCCCCTTTTTATTCTTAAATCACACAAGGGTCACAAAAAATGCAAAAAGAAAAACATTATGTAAATTTAGGTATTACACTTCCCACTAAATACTTAATTTATTTTTTTCACTTATATGTATTATATTAGTTGTAATTTTATATTATGCTTGCTATTGATTTAAGTTATTTTATTTTGCTTTATTATATTATTAATGTATTTGTTATATAGGATATTATTGATTTGTTTTATTATTTATATTATTCGTTCCGACCAGCCAGTCGCCATTAATCAATATGGATATCCATAGCCAAGTATGATCGTACTAAGGCAAATCTAGGGGTGTGTCCTATGGAAACTTGTTCTTCCATTTGTGCTAAATATGTACGGCTAAATGTTTTCCACATGACCAGATATGGACACTTGTTAATGGTGTCCAATATATTCTTTCATTCAAATCTATGATTAGTTTTCTTTGTACCTTTCATTTTTTTATTTTTTCTCTATCAATATGTTTAATATTGTCCCAAAAATTTATGATATGTTTTATCTATCTCATAGTTAACTTTTTAAGATTGTTCCAAAAAAGAACCTTTATATTAACTACAATATACATTCCTACTTATTAGTCTAGGAATATATTAATACAAGTCTATTCATTCACCTACTCCATGCTTCCCTAAAAGATATGTTTTCAAAGTTTATATAAAAGGTTGTAGATCATTAGAAGTTTAACTTCTTTTCAAACCATAGTTGAACCATTACAATCAACGATAAAGCTCTTATAGATTATAATCTTAGAGTAAAATTCAAAGCTCTATATTATATAAACTTATTATAACCCTTGGGTATCCTAAGAGTTGGTAGATCCTTAAAACTTGAACTCTATCCCAAACTGTCATTGAACCGTTACAATTAATAATAAAACTCTTTTGGATTAGAATTTTAAAGTAAGGTTCAAACCTTTAAGTTATAAGTATTTATTTCAATAATCTCCATTCAAACGTTACATATCTATATTATATTAAAAAGAGAGTACTTTCAAGGAGAGAATGACATTTGGCATTATAATATGTTACCATGTGTCTTTTAATTTTTGGGAAGAAAATAATATATTTTAAAGAATATATAATAAATATTAGTGAATTGATATAGTAAGTAGAATGTGGTAAAATATATTTGTTTCATAACTGTACATGTAACTGATCAATATATATATAATTAGTAATATATATAATTTAGTAACCAACCAAATAATTATAGTATTTAAAATCAAAATAATATACACCCATTACGAGCATGTTTTCTAATTATATCAATTTAAAGGTAATAATTAGTTTAGCATTTTTCAGAGCATATAAACAAATTAGTTTATTTTTTAAATAATTTAAATAAGATTGCAAGTTTAATGCATTAATAAAAAAAGATGAAATATACTAAAAATATTGGAATCCAATATTACTCTAATTATATATCCCAATCTCTATATTGTTAAAAGGAGGATAATATTGATGGAGAGAGTGACACTTGGCAAAAACATATATAGATTCACGTGTCCTTTAAAAAAATATATAATTGGAATATTACTTCATATAATTATATAATTAGACATAATTTCATTAGAGTAGTGGATAAATTATTATAACTTCTATACATAATAATATTCGGTTGTCAATGAATTAAACATTCGGTTTTAAAGATGGAAAAAAAAATGAGACATTGCTGGTATGAAATAATTAAGAATTAGTGGTGGTAGAATAATTAAATAAACTAATTATTTAAAGCTTCATTCATTATCAACAGTTAGTACAATATTAAAAAATGTGGAATATATATATATATGTATATATATTTGAAGCCTCCATGTGCCGTACTTGAGATGTTAACTTATATACTAATCACAAACTTATTTAAATAATTATAATTATTATAGTACTTACTTTAATTGTTTTGCGCCCTAAAATATACTATAATTAATAACTAGAAAAAATATTGGAGGTTACTTAGCAACCACTCACATCATTCTTAACTGAATGTTAATAACAATAATAATATATATACAATAATTTTTTATATAATTATAACCTGCCTATTTTTTAACATGAGACCACGTGCTTGTGAGAATTAGAATTTAATTATGAGGTTATTATCTATATCTATATTATATTAAAGAGTGAGTACTTTGTATGAGAAGATGACACTTGGTATAACATCCGAGAATGTCGTAAAAAAGAATAATAAATTTATTATGGCAGGAAGCTTGAGTTGGGCCATCTCTAAAAATGGGAATGCAAATCACACATATTAGTTCCAAGTCAGCTAAGATACTACTTGGACTTCAGGATGGTGACATGAGGTTTATTGGTTATAGTGATAAGTTCAAACGGTATAGATTCTTTCATAATGAAAGAGGACTAATCGAGTCATGATGCAACTTTCCTTGAAAATGAAAAGGAAAATATGCATGAAGAAGAGGATAGAGAACCTCTAATTATCCTCGGTGATAATGTTAACTCTGAAGAAGACACGTTCAGTGGGAGAAGAACATATACATGATAATGAACCTTTGACGGAAAGTGGAGGAACCCATACAATCCACGAGTATAATTGGTGACAAGAGGCATCGAACGACGCCCACATTTTTGGATGAGTATTATCTATATGAATGAGAAGCTTCGTGTTACGCCGTTGATATAAAGGATTGTACATATCTTATTTCACATGATGAAATAGTTGCTTCTTGTGAGTCAGAATCATGAATGGGCACCATGAGAGATGAATTGGACTCAATAGATCGAAAATGGCGTATGGGCACTATGTGACTTGCCAGAAGATAGGCAATCCATAGGGTGCAAATGGGTATTTAAGAAAAAAGTATCGAATTGATGGTACTATTAAAAAGCACAAAGCAAGATTAGTTGCCAAGGATTATACTCAACTTATTCTTCAATAGCGAAGTTTGCATCCATAAGGGTCATCTTAGCATTAGTTGCATATATGAATTTGGAATGATTCCAAATGAATGTAAAAAATGCTTTCCTCAATGGAGAATTGAGTGAAGATATGATAGTTTTTAGGTAGAAGGTCAGGAGAATAAAGTATATAAGCTGAAAAAAAAATCATTATATGGCTTAAAGCAATCTACACGTCAATTGTACAAAAAGTTTCAAGAGACGATCATCCAATTTGATTTTTATTACAAACAAATTGGATCATTGTGTGTACATCAAGACGAGTGGGAGCAAATTCATAATCATGTCATTATATGTAGATGACATTTTATTTGCAGGAAATGATGTGACAATGCTCAATGAAATAAAATAAAAAAATGAGCAAAGAATTTGAAATGAAGGACATGAACGAAGCATCCTAGATTTAAATTATTCGAGATAGAAACTCAAGGACATTGAGTTTAAATCAAGAAAAGTATTTAAATAAGATACTCAAGAAATCTAGAATGTAAAATAGCACTCCAGCATCAACACCGATTATGATTGGGAAAATACTTAATAAAAATCAATGCCCCAACACAGGGAAAGAACCTTTAGATGTTCCCTACGCACAAGCAGTTGGTACTTTAATGTATGTGATGTTATGTATAAGACCTTATTTGACTTATGAGTTTAGTTAGTAGATATCAAAGTAATCCTAGAAAGACACATTGGGAAGCCATTAAAAGAATTTTTAGATATCTAAAAGGATATGGGCACCATTGAATGTAATATCCTGATTTTTCCTAAAAGGATAATTTGAGCTTTTTGCCCAAACCTTCGTGATTTCTCCCTATATAAAGCCTCTATTCTCTCTCTCATTTTTCCCCACATCTTGATGGCTAGGACTTGAGGAAGAAGAAAGAGGAGATCAGGGAGAAGGAAGAAGAGGAAGAAGAAAAGGAAGAAAGAGGAGAAAGATCTAAGGTCAAAGTATGTAAAGGGGATCCAAACCCCTCTCTCTTTTCTCAATGATATTTTGTTTGGATTGAGAGATTCAAGGACACACTGTTCTTGTAGGGATTTTGATTGAGGGTTGCATAAATAAGGATTTGCATGATTGAAAGTTTCATGATTTATTTTGCATAATTTGTTAAATTCATGACTGTTTTGTAACAATTATTCAGATTGGTTTTAATTATCAAAAATTACAAATTATATATGATGGAAAGATCTCAAAGTCTAGTATCCAAAGAAATTAATTTCATATGGTTTAAGTTGTGTACAAATAGTTATTATCCAAACATCGGACTGGTGTCATGTTGTCTCAATAATTTGTGACTATATTTGCAACAATTATTTGATAGGTTTTACTTATCCACAAATGACAAATGATATATGGATGGAAAGGTCTCGAAGTCTGGTTTCCACAGAAATTAATTTCATATGGTTTGGAGTTGTATACAAATAGTTATTATCCAAATATCAAACTAGTGTCATGCTGTCTCGGAAATTCGTGACTATATTTGCAATAATTATTTGGACAGATTTTACTTATCCAAAAATTACAAGTGATATATTTATGGAACTCTCTAGAAGTTTAGTTTCCATAGAAATTAGTTTCATATGATTTGGAGTTGTATACAAATCGTTATGATCCAAATATTGGACTAGTATCATGCTGTCAAAATGCATGAAAATGAATCTATAAATGAGATGGTTATCCGTTTTAATGATATTGTGAATGGCTTAGCCTCTTTGGGCGAGCCAAGAACTAACTCTCAAAAGATAAAAATGTTTCTCAGGTCTCTCTCCTCCAGATGGCATACAAAGAGGACCGTGATCGAAGAGAAGGATTTGAACAAGTTAGATTTCGACGATCTTATAAGTTCACTCTTGACATATGAGATTGGAATCAAGGAGAATGAAGAAGCAAATGCTCCAAAGAGAAAAACTCTAGTATTAAAAGCAAGTAAAGATGAGGAAGACACAAGTGATGAAGATGAAGATTTTGATGACAAGAAGCTTGCCCTATATGCAAAGAAGCTTGACAAATATCTCAAATTTGCGAAGCAAAAGAAGAGAAATGGCTTCACCAAGAAAAGATCATCATCAAACAAGAATAAAATAACTTGCTTTGAATGCAAAAAGTTGGACATTATAAAAATGAGTGTCCAAATTTGATCAAAAAGTAAAAAGATGGAGAAAATTCAAGAAGGAAGAAAAAAGCTCTTCAAGCAACTTGGGATGAAAGCGAAGATGAAGAAAATAATTCTAACACCTCCTCAAGTGATGATGAAGAAGCTTACATATGTCTAATGCCTAATAGCCATAAGTGGGTGCTCAAGACACATGACCGGCGATGCATCAAATTTCATCACCTTGGAAAAGAAAAATGGATGAAAAGTCACTTTTGGAGATAATAGCAAAGGAAGAGTAATAGGCATGGGTAATGTTGGTAAGAATGACAAAGTGTATTTGAAAAATGTATGGCTAGTTGAAAATCTAAGACATATTCTAATTAGCATAAGTCAACTATGTGATAAAAAATATTTAGTCAAATTTGAAAAAGACAAATATATGTTTGATATTATATGAAAATAATGAAGTTTTACATATGGACTTTAGATACAATAATGTGTACAAAATTAATTTTGATAATTTGAAAAATGAAAAATGTCTTAGCGCTATGCATGATCATAAACTTATGACATAGAAGAGTAGGACATACAAACTATAAATTATTAAATAAACTCTCAAATCATGAATTGGTTAGAGATTTGCCTAAGATTAAATTTGAGAAAAATAATGTGTGTGATTCATGCCTTAAAGGAAAACAAACCAAAAGCTCATTTAAATTAAAGGGAGTCATTAGTACACATAGACCTTTGGAACTTTTGCATCTTGACTTATTTTGACCAATTATGTAGTAAGTTTGGGAGGAAAAAGATATGCTTTTGTGATTGTTGATGATTTCTCTCGTTTCACTTGGACTATTTTTCTTACTAGTAAAGATGAAACAATTAACATGTTTTCAAAATTTGTAAAAAGAATTCAAAATGAATTTGAACAAAAGATTTCAAAATTTAAAAGTGATCATGGAGGAGAATTTGATAATCATAAATTTGAATTATTTGTGAAGAAAATAAAATTACTCATAACTTTTCTACTCCTAGGACACCTCAACAAAATGGAGTGGTAGAAAGAAAAAATAGAACTATACAAGAAATGGCTAGAACAATTTTAAATGAAAGTAAATTGCCAAAGTATTTTTAGGCCGAGGCAGTAAATACATCATGCTATGTTCTTAATAGGATTCTACTTAGGCCTCTTGAGAAGAAAACTTGTTTTGAAGTGTTATATGGAAAGAAATCAAATATTTCTTATTTCAAAGTTTTTGGTTGCAAATGCAATATTTTGAATATCAAAGACAAACTTGGAAAATTTGATGCAAAATATGATGATGGTATTTTTATTGGTTATTCAACTACAAGTAAAGAATATAGAGTGTATAACAAAAGAACGTTAGTTGTTGAAGAGTCTATTAATGTTAAATTCAATTAGACAAATGATTTTTTTATGAGCAAGCAAGCACACGATGATGAGGAAGAAATAGTTGAAGTGCAAAAATAACTTGATGATGTGCCACATGAGGACTCAGAAGAAGCTAAAGTTGATACTCCAAATATGGGAGAAATGGAAGAACCTCGAATTGAGGAAAGACAAATTATTCCAAGAAACCGGAGACATGCATCATCACATCCACTTAAACAAATTATAGGTAATATAAATGAAAGTATAAAAAGTAGAAACTCCTTGAAAAATCTATGTGTTTTTTCGACTTTTCTTCTTAACTTTGAACCCAGCAATATAGATGAAGCACTTGAAGATCCAAATTAGATAAATGCAATGCATGATGAATTAAATAATTTTGAAGGAAATCAAGTATGGAAACTTGTGGAAAGACCCAACGACCATCCCATTATTGGAACCAAATGAGTCTTTCGAAACAAGTTAGATGAAAATGGTGTCATTATGAGAAACAATGCTAGATTAGTAGCCAAGGGTTACTCACAAATTGAAGAGATTTATTTTGATGAAACTTTTGCTCCCGTTGCTAGACTTGAGGCAATTCGAATGCTTTTGGTCTTTGCATATTATAAAGGTTTTAAACTTTTTCAAATGGATGTTAAATCGGCCTTCTTGAATGGTTTTATAAATGAGAAAGTTTATGTTGAACAACCTCAAGGTTTTGAAAATCTAGATTTTCCCCATCATGTTTTTAAACTTTCAAAAGTTCTTTATGGATTGGAACAAGTCCCTCGAGCTTGGTATGAAAGATTGAGTTTATTTTTAATTGAAAATGGTTTTCAAAAAGGGAAAGTAGAAAACACAATATTTTTAAAACATTTTAAAAATGATACTTTAATAGTTCACACTTATGTTGATGACATTGTTTATGTTGCTACTAATGAATGTCTATGCAAAGAGTTTGAAACTCTCATGCAAAAAGAATTTGAGATGAGTCTTGTAGGAGAGCTTACCTTCTTTCTAGGCCTACAAGTGAAACAATCCAAGGAAGGGATTTTTCTCAATCAAGAAAAATATACAAGGGAGTTGCTTAAAATATTCGGGATGAACGACTGCAAGCCAAGCACAACCCTTATGAGCACTACCACAAAATTGGATAAAAATGAAAAAGGCAAGTTCATTGATCAAAAAAGGTACAGAGGTATGATCGGTAATTTGCTCTATTTAAGGCATCTAGGCCAGATATAATGTTTAGTGTGTGTTTGTGTGCTATATTTCAATCTGTTCCCAAAGAATCACATTTAATCGTAGTAAAAATGATAATGCGCTATTTCAAGCAAACTTGTAAATTAGGCATTTGGTACGATAGAAATTCCCCATTTGAATTGCATGCCTACACTAATGCGAATTTTGCCAAGTGTAAAGTTGATAGAAAAAGCACTAGTGGGATGTGTTATTTTCTTGGTAGTTCTCTCATTTCATGGGCTAGTAAGAAACAAAACTCTAATCGCACTTTCTACCGTCGAGGCCGCATATATAGCCACCAGTAGTTGTTGTGCATAAATAATATGGGTAAAAGAACAATTGCTTGATTATGGTGTAAATTGTTCCAATGTACCCATGAAGTGCGATAACACAAGTGTTATAGAAATGATCAAAAATTCAATTCAACACTCTAGAACTAAACACATTGACTTAAGGTATCATTTCATTAGAGAACATGTAACCCTTAAGAACATTGCCATTGAACATGTGTCCACCGAAGTTCAACTTGCAGACATATTTACAAAACTCTTAAGTGAAGAGCGATTTTGCATGCTTAGAAGGGAATTAGGAATGATTAACTCTTGATTGCATATCAATTCAATTGAAAATGACGATGGGCCATTTTGACGGTATACTGGACGTCTTGTCCAACAAAGACCGTAAGAATGCCATCCGCGTGAGTGACAAATGAATAAACACCAAATAAGGGGCACGCAATGCCAAAGATGCGACAAACATGGTCCAGATCAAAGCGAATGGGTATACCAAGGAAATAGGTGATAACGACCTCTCGAGTGATTGTCATGTTCGCATAAAAATGACGAACAAGACGAGGATACACACGCTCTGTGTGAGAGAGAAGTGGTAGCCAACCGTTTGGTTGCGAACATCTCCTAAACATCCGGAATGTTCAGAGCGTCCCATTCAATGGTGTAGGCACACCGGACGTAACGAGAGGCGTACAAGGCATCAAAACTAGCAGAGACTTCCCTTGTGACAAAAAGATGACTGTCAAAATCAATGAGTTCAATGGTAGATGGCTGGCGTGTACGTCCACGGGAACGTCCTCGTCCACGCTGGACAGGTGTGGGTTCGGGTTCTGGTGCCAGTTCAGGTGGGAGAATATGAATGGTACCGGTTGAGCCATAGAAACGACGACGCCGCCGAAAGACAAGATGAGAACGGGGATACACTTCGTCGTCGTCAGCCATGGGATTGAACAATAGGTGCTGAAGGGAAGCAGGTCGGTAGGTCGAGAGATGGCTAGAGAGTGGCCAAAGAGCAGAGGGGTGGCTGAGCGACGGGCTTCTGCGGCCGAACGGAGAGGGAAGGTGGCCGGAGAGACAGGCTTAGAGGCGGTTAGGGATTGCTGGAGAGCAGAGAGACAAACGGTGATGGGGAGAGAGAAAGAGGGCAACCGGAAGAGTGAGACGGTCGAGACCAGAGGCGACCGGCAGATGTGACGGTTGAGAGGCGGAGGCTGTCGACGGAGGAGGCCGGTCGTTGGAGTCGACGACGGCTGCAAGGTTCGCTAGAGGATGACTGGCCGGAGTTTGGGTGAAGTCGCTGGCGTGGCAAGGGCAGTGGTCGCGTATGTGAGGAATTTGGTCAACCGATTTGAGCGGTCGATTTCTTATATGTCGCAATTTTGGCATATACCGGTCGACCGATCATGCCTAGCGGTCGATCGGACAATTCTTTCCCAAATAAATCATCCAATAGTCGATTGATGTTAGCCGGACGTAGTCAATTACTGGTCGACCGGTGTATCATATCGGTCAACCGATCGTTGTCATGCGCATTTGCAACTTTCATAGCATTCGACCGGTCCTTTCAGTCGGTCGACCGGTCCTTCCAGTCGATTGATCGATCCCTGTGTTTTTCAAAATTTGAACCATTTAAAATCATTTAAAATCATAAAATCATATTCCGGATACAAATGTAAGTGTTGTGCAACACTTTTACTTTTACTTCCACTCATGAAAATGGCTCATCACGTTCTTAGTCGCATGATCACTCCTCGAGCCGGACACTATACAGAAGTCACTCACTTTGATCTCTTCTTTCTTCACTGTCTCTGCATCCGTGATGTCTCATTTCTTTATTTTGGTCATTATGTCTTCTATCATATGGACTACACCTTCCAGAAGATCTCCTCTACTGCTCGTGGTCGGCACCACTTATATTTTGGTGCATGGATCACTAAGATCTTACTCCATTTTGGTGTCGAGATCCCTGCAGATGAGGAGTACATTCAACCTCGCCCCACTGACGTCATTGGTTTCGAACTTTACACCGGAAAGGTCTTAGGTTTGGTGGGCAGGCATCACTAGATTCTGACGATAGAGATGATGCCATAGATGGAGAGCCAGCGTCGATGGACACTCAGGACGCACCGGAGGCTAGTCCTAGCTTTCCTCCTCCTTCGGCGCCCTTTGAGCATATTGGATCTTCCCAGCACGCTCCCTTGGGCTCTTATGGGGCTTATGATTTCACGATCTTATCACAGGAGATGGCTTCCATAGACCATCGTGTGACCCAGATGGATCATCATCTTCGACGGTTGGAGCGTGATTCTCATTATCTTGTTGACTCGCTACATGCTTACTATGCATCGCAGGGATTCATTCCACCAGTAGCTCGTGATGATGATAGTCCCGATGAGTTATAGATGTCTTACCTTTCTCTTTGATGATGTCAAAAGGGGGAGAAGTTTGGTTAGGATGGGACAATGTTTGATGTTGTATTGGTATTAGTGTCATGCACCATTTTGTCGTGACTGCAGTCACATTTGTTAGTGCATGAACATATGATGTACTATCGACTATGGATGTAATGTGATAACTTGCTTATTTATGCCTTATTTGAATTCCATGTCTATGTTGTTATTTATTTGACATTATAATGTTCATATTGTTCCATATTATTATAACTATATAAAGGCCAACTATTTAGGGGGAGAAAATGTGAAATATGCATGAATGTAGGGGGAGCATACTCATTACTTACTATCTTAACTTACATTTCATTTCTTTTCTCTCTTTATCGTCCAATTAGTTTGTCATCATCACAAAGTGGGAGATTGTTGAATCCTATGTTTTGATGATAAGAAATCAAATTGGACATAAAAGGTACTACTCTATGCTCAAGTGATGATATGCAGGTGTAGAATTGATATGATATCAGTTGCAGAAGAAATCGCCGATTAAAATGACAAAAAAGAAATTTCAGCATACGACAATCGACCGATTATGAAGATTGGTTGATTGATATCAATCGGAAAAAATGTCAAGACTGTATCGGTCGATGATCCAATCACTACACCGGTTGACCGAATAGCACAGGGACGAATTCAAAAAAAGTTGAGACTATATTGGTCGATGTTCCGATCATTGCACCGGTCGGCCGAACAGTAAAGGACGAATTTTAGAAAAAGTCGAGACTATATTGGTCGACGTTTCGGCTGAAGGACCGGTCGACCGGACAGATCAGAAAGGTAACAAATATGCTGCAACGGTCTTTGACCGGTCAACCAGCCCATTAATGCGGTCGATCGGTCAGGGTGCCAAATGAGCAGTAATGGCTATTTTTTGAGGAAAAAATCATGGAAATCCATCTGGACGAAATTCTCACTTGTACAACACTATAAAAGGAGTGCCAAAGCTTGAAGAAAACTTATCCAAGCAAGCAAGACTATTCAAAAGAGTATTTCATGTTCTTGAGCTCAAATTTGCAAGTTCTTCTCTTTTCTCTTCCAAACTTTGAGTGTGAAAATTTTGTAAAAGAAGAGAGTTAGAGGGTATTTTATTCTCTGATCTAGTGAAGATTGAAAGCTCGTTGTAAAAGAGGAGTGCATTATCTCTTGAGCGGAGAAGAAGACGTGTGGTGTAAAAAGGGTTGTTCTCTCCCTACAAGAAAAGAGAAAGATAGTGGATCTCCGGCGGTCTCGAGATCGAGAAGTCGGAGCGGGGATGTAGGCCAAAGAGTTGGGGCCGAACCTCGTCAACATATCGTGTCTCACTGTATTTGCTCTTTTGCTCCCTTTTTTTATTATTTGCTTGTGATTGTTTTAGTGACTTTCCGAAAGTGATTTTATAAAAAAGATTTTAAAACACCAATTCACCCCCCCCCCCTTGGTGCTTTCGATCCTACACCAACTTGGTCATCTGAATTTATCTTCATATTAATTTAATTAATTTTATATACATGCAAGCTGATGTGTGGTGGGATCCCGCGCATATGGAACAAATGTGGAAGGCTTTTAATTCTCGGTGCTCAAAGAGATTGTCCGCGATGCTTTCGGAAGCTCGAGCTATAGGAGAACGGCCCAATTGGATCCTTTGGGCTGTTTGGATCGAATTACTACGAAAGTGTCCATCGATGAGTACAAATCAAAGTGCGAAAAAGTGAAAACAAGTAGAGAGTCCGAGCAAGGAGCATGCTTGAATTTGGTTGGATGTGTGTCCACGAGCACGATTGCCAAGAAAATGGTAAAGTCTTTCAATATTGCGTGGACAAAATATTATATTTTATTTGACATTTTTAACTGCAGGAGAAAGAGACGGGTAGACCACCTACTCAGGATGAAATATTTCTTCGAACTCATCAGAAGAAGAACAAAGAATGAGTTTCATCATTTGCTCGGGAGACATATGTCTGTAAATCTAAGTGCCTCTTATTTTTTTAAATTTCAAGTAAATCTATAAGATAGTAAAATCGTCATTGATTTATCTTATTTTTTAATATCGTTGATTTATCTTTTTTTTAATTTCAGGAGTCTTACAAAACAAGAGAAGTCGAGCACATTACGCAAGTCAGGCAAGAGGGGACCACACCGTTGACCCCAAGACAACTTTGGACGGACCACGTCAGGGTTCAGAAGGGTCGCATTTATAGCCTCGGATCTTCTGTCAGTACTGTAGATATTCGATATGGTTGTAAATTGATTTCAGGTTCCTCTGGTCAAGGTATGCAACAAATGCTTCACTTGATGAGGCAGGAGATCAGGCAAGAGATCACGCAAGAGATCAGGCAAGAGGTTACGCAGGAAATCAGAAAGGAGTTCGAAGAATGTGAATGCCGTTCGAAGAAGGAGATGAAGAAAATGATACGTGACATGATTCGTGGCGAATTCAACGACCAGGACGACGAGGACGATTTAGTACTATAGTTTTTTTTGTGTTGTGTTGCGCTCAGACAAGGTGCTATCTCACTTCCCCTAGTTGATAAGATTCTGCAAATTTGTTCTACAAAACTCACTCTCTCTCCCGACTCTTTGTGCTGTGAATGATGATCGAGGTGCCTTGCGAAAAGGTGAAATTGCCAATTCATCAAGTTCTTGAGGTCCGAAGGGGAAGGCGAGACCACATCTTCTTGTGCCCATGTGTCCATCTTCTTGTGACCAGGACGACGACGCTATTATGCTTTGCTTACCATCTGTTGCCTTTATTATGGAATTGGACATTATGTGTTGCATTTGTGTTGTGTTGGACAATTGATATGTGTCAGATTTGTGTTGTGTTGGACATTATGTGTTGAATTTGTTATGTTTGGACAATTGTTAATGTTACATTTGATTATATGATCCAATTAGACATTTGTTGTATTATGTGTTTGGACATTTAATTTCTATCATTTTTTTCAATTTTTTTTAATGTTTCCGACGGTTAACCGTCGATAATCGTCGATATGTATTTAATTTTTTTGATACTTATCGACGGTTCTAACCATCCGTCCAAACTTATAGACGGTCTTACCCATCGATAAGCATCGACGGTACAGTTCTAACCGTCCATCCAAACTTATAGACGGTCTTACCCATCGATAAGCATCGACGGTTTCAACCGTCCAAAGTTAATGACAATTTGAGCCATCGAAACTCAACGGCTGAATCGACGGCTCAAACCGTCGATTTGAATTTTTGACGGTTTGAACCTTCGATAGTATCGATAGTTCAAACCGTCAATACATATCGACGGCTCAAATCGTCTTAAATCTTCAACGATTGACGGCCATGCCCGCCAGCTAGACCGTCGAAGATGTCGACGGTTCAAAAATAACAGTCGCAAATTGTTCGCGACACGTCATTTTTGCATGGATGCTATCCATCAAAAAACATCATTTCTGATGGTTCTCAGCAAATTACAAACGGTAATAGGCTATTTTCTTGTAGTGGTTGACATTTAAAATGAATTTGAGTTCGAAGATAAATTGGATGGATAAACATTAAAAAGTAATCAATTTGTGTAATATTCTCAATCTATATATACATAAATATAAAATAGCAAGAAGAGAAGGCCAAACTCTAAACCCAAGCCCATCAGCCACTAGGTATAAAAGGGGAAAATTAATGCCCGAAACTATTCTCACCTACCCTCTCTCCTTTTCCCCACCAGCCGACCACCCTCCATCCTACAATAGGAGCTCCTTCACCTTCTCTCATGCACTCCCTCTCACCCTCTCTCCACTCACTCTCTTCTCTCATCTCCCCTCTCACACCAACAGCAAGGAGAAGCCCCATTATCCCTCACTCATTCCCTCTCTCCACCTCTCTCTTCCTCTCTCACTCACTCCCTCACACTCTCAGCAAGGCACCAACAAGGAGGGAAAGAAAGTTACTCCCACAGCAAGAAGAAGAGATGGAGGAAGAAGAAGGGAGAACAAGAAGAAAGAAAGAAGAAGGAAAAGAGAAGAAGAAAGGATTAAGATTAAGCTTGGAGTTTTAACGTAAACCCTAAAGGTATGTTGAGTGAATCCAAAACCTTCCTAATCTCCCCCCTAACGATGTGTGAATGATTAGATTAGGGCATGAAAGAATAAGTCATTTGTTCTTACAATGAAAGATTAAGGAATGTGCATAATCGTTTAGGCTTTTATCACTTTTTCATCATGATTACTATTTCATTGATGAGCATATTTTGAACGAGAATATCTCTTGCTATTTATGTTTAGATATGATGAAATCACCTATTTGTTACATATGAATATGATTAGTAGATTTATTTCATGATATTTGTGTTAGAAATGGATCTATATGAATCTTATGATGAGTAGACTAAATGTGTACTCCATGTATAAATGAATGTATGATTTGAAAATGTTATTGTAGCTGTCGATATTTTTTCGACGTGTCTGAAACCCTTTCGGTCATCCATTTTGGAGGTAAAGTCGTCGAGTGAATCTGTTCGAACACCTCCCCAGCGATCATCTGATACCCATTCGGTCAACCGATTTGGAAAGACCTCTCTTCTCTGTAATTAGTTGTCGATCTGGCGACTAATTTGGTCATCCAAAGGTCATGAAGCGGTCATCTGAAACCCCTTTGGTAGTCCGATTTAGGAAGATCGCTCTATAAACTTTGTAATTAGCGATCGATCAGACAACCAACTTGGTCATCCGAAAGCTATGAAGCGATCATCCGAAAACCATTCGGTCATCCTATTTAGGAAGACCGCTCTTCATTGTAATTAGCGATCAATCTGATGACTAGCTTGGTTGTCCGAAAGATATGAAGCGATCGTCCGAAAATGGATCGATCATCCGTTCCGTCCTAATGCCTATGTGATACTGATTGTCTATACTTAGAATGATTTCAAGTATGTATGACATTAAATAAGATAAAAACATGCAACATTTACTGAATGATTGTATGTATTGATGAATATAAAGTAAAAGATGGATTGATGAAGGTATTTTGTTGTTATCGTCATATGTATGAGGGAGACCAAGACCCCCTTGAGGGAATAAAGTGTGGCACTTGAGAAAAACCAAGACCCCCCATAAATGGGAACAAGGTCTGGCTTTCCATTGGACCTATGAGGATCCCGGCCTTACTAGCCTAAGATCGACGAGTCAACATAAACTTCTTAATCAACAAGATAAGAAATCATCTAATTAAACATGAAAGATAAAAAGATGAATGATAAATGACTTGGGACATAATGATGAAGATAATGAAGAAGTAAGCACCAATGAGGATGCAAATGAATATCCACTTGTCACATCATGATATGAATGAAGATGTTAAAGTTAAACAAGATAAGTTTATGATATGTTTTATCATAATGATAAATATGTTATATGTTTATCTTATCTTGCCATGATGATATGCTCACATGCCATATAGTGTGTATAAGTAACTCATAGCATACATGTGATTTATGTTCCATTATGATGCTATGCATATGACATGACATGTAGAAAGTATGTTATAGGATCATAGCATGCATGAGCCTCAACATACTCTAACGGAAGAAATCTTCTGCATCCCATGAATCCGTGCAGGTATGGATATTAAGGAGAAGGTCTATCCTGATTAATTCATTAACAAAATTAATTCCATCATGATTGGTAGTTTGCATGTGCGAAAACATTTCATATGACATTAAGGAGAAGGTCTATCCTCATCTTGTGCATCTTTTTTATGCAAACCTTTCCTATGACATGTCCTTCGGAGGTGCTTGCTCTTGGTTATTGGATTCTCTATTTTCTTCATTGCATAGATGCTTTTTGACATGTTTGGTGTCCCTAGATCCCCATTGGCCCTCTAATAATCTACTTCGTAATTTCCTTCATTCTCGAGAAAAGAATCGACGGCGTTTGTGAACACACCATTACTCTCTACTTTAGTCAATTTTTTGCCCACATCTTAGGTCAGGCTCCTAAGCATGAGCCCTTTCTTTCCTAATGTTTCATTCATATCAAAGTCTCTTTCAAGGTGGTGTGTGGATAAATCTTGATTATTTTGGTGATATAATAATAGGAACTAAATTTGGCAATGTGATAGATCATTTTCTTGCTCTTAATTAAATTATTAAATTTTACAATTCAACCCTCGGTTTACGCTAATTGTAGGTATACAAATCAAGTGGGTGATATATCCACGATGATCTAAGCCTCAATTTCCTTTAAAATAGGAAACTAGATGAGGAAATCTAACAAATCGCTTACATGATTGAACGAAAGGAGCATCTCTTATATTAATCCATATACAATAAATTTGAATTACTCTCTAGAAGCTTCCTATTAGAAATATCTAGAGCATCACAGTGATTTATCGAGTGATGGAAACAAGAAATGGCCTCTCGGCCCTCTAGCTAATGGCACACAAAGATGAAGAACACTACAATAAAATCACCTATTTGCGACGGACAATTTTAAATGGACAGAAATCCTTCACATTTTTCGATGGCATTTGCGGCGGATTGTAAAAACCTTTTCGAAATACTGAAGGCCAAATAGTCTTTCGCTACTATGGACGAGGTAAACTCCCGTCGGTAAATTGCTAATGTGTTTAGACTTTGGAACTACCGACGAATTTAAATCTGTCAATAATTTTGAAGACTGACTCCGTCGGTAATTTATTTTATAATAATATATGTGCAATATAATATTAATATATGCTTAATATTTTATTATTTTAAGTACCAATGGGCCTAACCTTCAAAATTACTGATGGATACAAATTCGTCAATAATTTTGAAGGCTAAGCCCGTCGGTAAATAATTTTATAATAATATACATAATATAATATAAATATATGTTTAATATTTTATTATTAAAATTATCGACGGATATAGCCTTCGCAATTACAAACGAATTTAAAATCTGTCGGTAATTACGAAGGCTAGGACCATTGGTAATTAAAATAAAAATTTATTATTAATATTTATAATATTATAATGCATATTTCTCTTTCTACATTTACTTTTATTCTTTTCTTGATACATTAATAAAATAATATATTCAATAAATTATCATTATTTTACATGTTCACGTAATTGTCTTTAATATTTTATCTTTTTACTCATTTCTTTTAATATATTTACATATAGATTTATATAAATTTAGAATATAAAATAGATACATTTTAATAAAGTTAAAATATGTTAACTTCCTATCCAAGATCTAACTAATTTTAATCATAATATAAATTGGTTTTAATCATAAGTATAAATTTATGGATTACTTCTTATTTATAAAAAAAAATATTTTAAGAAATTACATTTAAAAATTTTGAATGATAAGTACTCTAAGTTCTAACAATTCACTTATTCTTTATCTAATTATATCTAATGATAATCTAAGATATGTAATCTGCATAGTATGTACACATATTGATTAACATTACTATATACATTAACGTTATGAAACTAAGATATATAATATTAAGATACATGTGTCTTTTATAATAGTCGCTATGTATACTTTGAAAGGGTCATTTGTGATTTTTAAAAAAGTTAATCATTATTTATAAATTTTATCTATTAAGTTACTTTTTTATTAATTGTGAAATTTTAATTTAGTGTTTATTAACTTATAACAAAAAATACTTATTAAAAATAAAAAATGGATAAATTTGTTTATAAAAAAACATATCATGTCTTCTATATGTGTCCTTTTATATATTTTTGAGGA
This sequence comes from Pontederia crassipes, assembly GCA_030549335.1. NCBI lineage: Eukaryota > Viridiplantae > Streptophyta > Magnoliopsida > Commelinales > Pontederiaceae > Pontederia > Pontederia crassipes. The sequence goes on along the minus strand of CM060195.1, from coordinate 11,419,190 downwards.
GTCATATTTATATTAAAAATAATCATTATATTAAAATTTTAGTGCATATTAAAATTTATCAATTTTATATTCTAAATTTATTTATAATTTTATATATCTATAAATATATCAAAAGGAAATGAGTAAAAAGAAAAAAAAATTAAAGATGTTTTATGAGATAATAAAAAATAATGATAAGTTATTTAATCATAATATTTATTAATGCATTAAGAAAAGAATATATAAACATGTAGAAAGATAGATATATATTATAAAAATTACCGACGGATAGTTTCTTCGAAATTATCGACGGATATTAAGTTCCTCAGTAATTTAGAAGAAATTATTCATAGATAATTAAAATAATAATTCATTATTAATATCTATAATATAATACATATCTATATTTGATTTATTTATAATATTATATTATATTATTAATGTTTATAATCATATATATTAGTACATATAATTAATATTAATAACTATAATATTATTAATACTTAATAATAATATTTTATATATACATATTAATAATAAATAATATTATTTTAATTATCGATGGTGATCCTCTTTAAAATTAGATTTGTCGATACTTTCGAAGGTTATATCCATCGAAATGTTTAATTTTTTTCCTCGTGTTTTCCCCTCTCTTCACGTAGTTTTCCCTCTCTCCCTACAACTCTCTCTCTCCTCTCTTCCTCGGTATCTATCCCTCTTCGGTCTTTCTCTCCATCTCCCCTCTCTCCCCCCCCCCCCACTCTCTGTCTCTCCCTATCTTACAGCTCCTGCGACCTCCCACGATCCTAGCTCCGACGACCTCCCACAATCTCGAATCTAGCGACCTCCCCCTCTCTCCTCCCTCTATGTCTACTTCGGTCGCTGGGCGGCTTGATCGGCCATCCGCAGTGGCCGCCTTGGCCGGATCGATCGCATGGCGGCTACATCCACTTGCCGTGGCCAGATCGGTCGCATGGCAGCTAGATCGGCCGCATGGCGGCTAGATACACGGCAAGATCGGCCGCGGCAGCTAGATCGGCTATTCGCAACTCGGATCCGGCCGCCTAACGGTCAGATCTAATAGTCTAGCATCCAGATCCGACCGCCATAGTCAGATCTGACACTCTAGCATCCAGATCCGACCGCCGCGGCCACCCCCTACCTTCCTCTCTCTCAGCTCCGGCCGCTCGCTAATCGGGTCGCCGCAACGCCTAATCCGCCTGCTTCGTGGCCACATTTGGCTATCATGGCCACATTTGGCCATCGCGGCCAAATTTTGGTCGCATGATGGCCAGATCCGGCCGCCTGACAGCTAGATCCCGCCCCAGGCAGCCAGATCCGGCTGCTGCAACCGGGACTCTCCCTCTTCCTCTATCTCTCTTTTGGCTCCGACGACCTCCCACGACACCAACGATCCAAGCTCTGGCCGCCCTCCCCCTCTCTCCTCTGTCGACTCCAGCTGCCAGATCGATTATGGGCGTGAGATCCCTCACTCTCAACAAAATCGGCCGGGTCAGCTGCTGGCATTCGATTTTTTGTATTTTTAATAACTTATGCGATGGGAATTTCCATCGGAACAACATCAAAAATAGTGGCGGGTCGTCTCCCATCAGAACATCTGATGGAATCTATTCATCGAAAGTTTGGAGGGCCGAACCAGCTCGAAACTTTCGACGGATGGGACCGTCGGTAGCAATTTTTCGACAATCACTAAACCGTCGGAAACATGTTTTTCCGATGAACATAGTGAGTTTTCCGATGGAAAAACTAGTCTGGCAAAATTCTTGTAGTGGAACAAATGCATATTTGATAAATCAACTATCATTTCTTTCAAATAAGATAGAACATCCAAATAAGATTTTTTTTTCAATATTTTTAAACACCTAAGAAGATGATACCAAATCACAAATACTAAACATCAAATTCAAAATTTGCAGAGAAGCTTAGACCATTCTTGCGGGATAGGGGGGTAGATATACGAGGGGAGGGAGGGAGCGATGGGGGTGGTAGGTGGGGTGGGGTGGTATTAGTGGAGTAAAGTGGAAGATGTCATCAAAAGCAGTGAAAGTGCAAACGAGCAAAGATGCAGGAGCTGTGTGATCGGATCCTCCTGTTCCTTCTCTTCTCTCCAATTACTATTCCATTCCTGCCCTCTCTCTCTCCCCCCACTCCTTATCTTTCTCTCTCTCACTCCTTATCTTTCTCTCTCTTTTGTTCCACAACTAATTCTTTTTCTCATCCCTCAAGTCTTTTGCTTTCCAAAGGTTTTAGACCAAGGCAGCATCCAGGTTTTGACTGGTCGGAACCCTAGGCTACAATGCTATATGTACATATTGGCACCATGATGAGTATCTGATTTTTCCCTCCCACGCATTGATTTTTTTCTCTTTGTTATGGTTAGTAACGGCTGTTACATAAACTAGTTTGGTAGAGGGTCATTAATGGTTGGCCAATTCGATATTCACATCTGAATAAATCTGAACAAATCTTTGTCACATTTGTAATACCCCTGATTTTTATTAAGGGTAATTTGAACTTTTATCCAAACACTCATTATTTCCCCCTATATAAGGCCTCTTTTTTTTCTCCTTCTTTCTTGAATTCACACCTTGACGGCTAGGGCTTGAGAAAGAAGAAAGAAGAGGAAAAAAAGGAAGAAGAAAAGGAAGAAAGAGGATGAAGATTTAAGATCAAAGTATGTAAAGGGGATCCAACCCCTCTCTCTCCTCTCAAAGTTTTATTGATTGGATTGAGAGTATAGGGCACCATGCTTCTATTAGGAATTTGTTTAAGAAATTTATAAGTTTTATCAGATCTGAGATCATTTTTTATGGATTCATGATTAGATCTAGAAGTTAGGATTTGCACGATTTAAGTTGCATAATCTGCCTAAATTCGTGACTGTATTTGCAATAATTATTTTGATAGGTTTTTCTTATCCAAAAATTGCAAATAATATATGGATAGAAAGCTCTCGAAATCTAGTTTCCACAGAAATTGGTTTCATATCATTTGAAGATCTTATGAATAGTTATAATCAAAACACCGAACTGGTGTCGTACTGTCTCGAGAATTCACGACTGTCTTATAATAATTTTTCGGATAGGTTTTTATTATCCAAAATTATAAAAAATATATGGATGAAAATCCCTTGAAGTCTAGTTTTCACAGAAAATGGTTTCATATGATTTGGAGTTGTATACAAATAATTATGATCCAAAAATCAGACTAGTATCATTCTGTCTCGGGTAACAGCGAGATCAAATTGTAAAACATATAGTAAATTGAAAATACTACAGTAGGTTTCGAAATTTATTCCCAAGTTAAATGCTCATGTTATCTTTCTATAAAAATTTGAATCATCTAAAAAAAATAAGTATAGGTTAAGTTATAAATATTTTAGTGACTGCTGCCAGAATACTGTGCAAAGAATAAATTCTAGTAGTCGTATGAATTTTTAAGAAAAAGTCTCAACTCTTATTAATGAATAAAAATTACATGTCTTAATGTGTTTTATAATGCATAGATGCTAAGAGATCATTTCTGAAATATTCATGATGTTTTAAACTATGTTTATTGGAATTGAAATCTCAAAAATCGTGACTTTCGGGTGGAAGATCGGACCCTCAGGACATTGGTACGGCCGTGCCAGTCCCGGAACGATCTTGATAGACCGAAAAACTGATTTATGTTATTTTAAAATATTTACTAATATGTATTACTAATTGATGATTGTATATGAACCTAGATACACGAATTGCATGGACAGTCGTAACTAGATTAAAATATGAAGATCGAGCGACGTAAATGATTATTGTTTGAAAAGCATAATGAACCTAGTTGTGGATGATGTTATATGTCGCCCCTCTATGACCCTTTATCAGATAATTATCCGGAATGATCGTTACACACATTGGCAACGGTGTGTGCATTCCGATGTCGCCCTCGGGCGAGAGTCCAAAATACACACATCGACAACGGTGTGTGCATTCCGATGTCGCCCTCAGGTGAGAGTCTGGAATACACATCGACAACGGCATGTGCATTCCGATGTCGCCCTCGGGCGAGAGTCCAGAATGATCGTTACATGCATCGGCAACAGTGTGTGCATTCTGAGGTCACCTTCGGGTGATAGGGGAGCATTGTCTTCTAGGCCTAGCTAGCCTATTGAGAGGGCAATGACATAACTCCCAACTATCGGAAGATATAACATTAATAAGAAAGGGCCAATGATCGATCGAATGGAATGAAGTCCCACGAAAGTGGAAGTCCAAAGGGTTATAAAGCAACTCTGAGGAAAGTTATGAAATGATGTTCCACGAAAGTGGAAGTCCAATGGGTTATAAAGCAACCTTGAGGGAGTTATGAATGCAATGATTATAGTAAGTGCATCCCACTTATATGCCTATGAATTGAATGAATGATTGATATGAATGTCCATACTTTATGTATGATGATGTGATTGCATGTCTTCCATGCAATTACTTATGTGCATGATGATATAATGATGTTGATGTTTGATATGTAGATCATATGTTAAGACATGGCATGCATATTGTTTAATTCTTTTATATGAAGATGATGATGCATATCATGTAGTATCCTGTATAGGATTATACCATCGCATGCATGGCCTTTACATACTCTAACCGGGGAAACCCCTGCATCCTAGATCCGTGCAGGTGCATAAAGTTATGAAAGATGACGGCTCAACTCATGACGAATAATATTGCACAATGGTCTAGGATGTTAATAGTCAATTGTCTTAGAGTCTTTTGACTACGTTTTAAAGAAATATTTTGGACTATGGTTTTAAGATCTTTTATTGGTTATTGATAACGATTTAAATTCTATAACATTACTTTTGATATTTTATCGAAGTCTTCCGCTATGTTTTCAATGAAATTATTTTATCTTATTTAATGGATTTATGCTTCCGCTGAGTTTATAGAAAATCATAATAAAAATTTATTATGATTATGTGATGGCGAACGGGCTAACACAGCCGAATGACCCAATTGTCCTCGACAATTTGGGGGTGAAATTTGGGGTGTTACAGTTTGGTATCAGAGCGTGCTTAGGACCTATGCTAAGTATGTTATAGAATTGTTAAGTGTCTAAGTCTATGTGCGATCGTCATGAGCAGTCATCCATAGTTGAGTATGTAAGTATTGTGCCATTGACTGTATTGTTAAATTGACTAACATATGTTGGTCAATTATTGTTATGTTAAGGATGGAAGGAAAATAGTCTTCCAATTGGAATGCTAATTATTTCATTCATGATGGATAGTATTATCAATTTGACTATGGAAAATATGTAACAAAAGATATGTGAATCTCATTTTGAATCATAAGAATGATGGAACTATGATAAGAAACTGCCGAAAATGGTATTCATATTTGTTCATGACAATTGAAAAAAATTTCCTAGTCCAAAAATTATAAAATGACTAAAGAACCTATGGTGAAATTAAATTTTCACAAAGACGAATAGAATGTTAGTTGAATGTCAAGATGAAAAGTACGAAGTGGCAACTTGATGCGACAATGCCACTAGGGAGGATCTCCAATAGGCAGTATCTCCTAGAGACTAGGTGATGATAGGAGTGAAATACTCACTTGATCTCATAGTACTACCCATGGTAGACTATGATGTTGTATTGGACATGGATCAATTATCATATCATGATGCCTATATTCTATGTGGAGAGAAGAATGTTAAGATTGATAGAAAGGATGGTACTCTTGCGATCTTTCGTGGGATACATCGAAGAAGAAGAAAATGATGATTTCCTCAACTAAGGAAACAAAGATGTTAAATAAGGGATGCCGAGGATTTCTTAACGAGCATCGCTAAGTGTGACTTTCAATCCAAGCCACTAGAAGAACTTGAAATGGTGAAGGACTTTCCTAGTGTATTTCCCGATGAGCTCCTGGAATTGCCTCCGAAAAAGGAGATCGATTTTCACATTGATCTCATGTTAAGAATGACTTCCATGTCAAAACCTCCCTATAGAATGGCACCAGCAAAGATGAAAGAGTTGAAGACCCAACTATAGGAATTGCTGGACAGAAGATTTATCAGGTCAATTGTCCCCATGGAGTGCACATGTCCTATTTGTGAAGAAGAAAGATGTGTCACTAAGATTGTGTATAGACTACAGAATATTGAACAAAGTGACTATCAAGAATAAGTATCATCTGCCATAGTTGACAATCTTTTTAATCAATTGTCCACAGCATGAGTCTTCTCAAAGATTGATTTAAGAAATGGATACCATCAACTCAGAGTAGCTGATGAAGACATCACAATGACAACCTTTAGGTCCAGGTATAGCCACTATGAGTTTTTGGTTATGCCTTTAGGACTAACAAATGCTCCTGTAATATTTATGGACTTAATGAACATGATTTTCGAGCTTCATCTCAACACATTTGTAATTGCATTCATAGATGATATATTGATTTATTCATTAAGTCCTGAAGAACATCAAAAGCATTTGCAAATAGTTCTGGAGACTTTGAGGCAACACCAGTTGTATGCAAAGTTCTTCAAATATGAATTTCAATTAAAGAAAATCTTGTTTTTGGGACACATGGTCTCAAGAGAAAGGATCTAAATGGACCCAAGCAAAGTAGAAGCTGTCATCAATTGAGAAAGACCAAAGATAGTGACGGATGTCAGAAGTTTTCTTGGATTGACTGACTATTATAAAAGGTTCATCCAATACTTCTCAAAGGTTGCTGCCCCCAATGACAATGCTAACCAGGAAAGGAGAAAAGTTCAATTGGACAAAGAAAGTGTAAAGATAGATTACTGGAGCTGAAGAAAAGATTGATCATTGCACCAGTGCTAACAATTCCCATAAGAGTTGGAGACTACACAGTGTACAGTGATGTTAGTGGGACTAGATTGGGTTGTGTATTGATGTAACATAAAAGAGTGGTAGCTCATGCTTCAAGACAACTCGAGCTACATGAGATGAACTATTCTACTCATGACTTGGAGTTGGCAACGGTAGTGTTGCTCTGAAGATATGGAGACACTACTTATATAGAGAGGAATTTGAAGTTTTTACTGACAATAAAAGTCTCAAATATGTGTTCACTCAGAAGGATCTGAACATGAGACAAAGAAGATGGTTGAAATTTTTCAAAGACTATGAGTTTAGTATTCCCTACCATTCAAGGAACGCCAACTCTATAGCAGATGTCTTGAGTAGGAAATGGAAGGATCATTGACATGCTTGAGAATTTAAAATGGACTCTTATTAAAGAAAGTACTTAGGGGAGGCTGATGATGCATTGTGTCATTCAGTTTGACTTGATAGAAAGAATAGTATAGGTACAAAAAGAAGATTCCGAGTACAAGGACATGAAGGCTCTATGTGAGAAAGGGTACCTAGATTACATGATTGATGAAGATGACATCATCATATTTCAAAACAGATTGTGGGTACCTAAAGTAAAGAGCTCAAGGAAGATTACAAGGACCAGAACTAATAGAAAAATATACAGAGATTTGATAAAGGAAAGAATGATGGCAATTCAAAACCGCTAGAAGAACCATACCGATAAAAAAAGAAGAGGACAAATCAACCAAGTTAAAGATCATGTGTTACGGAAGATATTTCCTACTAAAGGAGTCATGAAATTCAATAGAAAGGACAAGCTAACTCTCAAGTACATATGCTCCTTTGAGATTCTGAAAAAGATGGGAAAAGGAGCATATAAGTTGGCATTGCTTTTTTCATATGTCAGAATCCACAATGTATTTCATGTGTCAATGATTCGCAAGTACACATATGACAACTTTCATGTGGCGGTAATTGAAGAGCCAACCATCAAGAAAAACCTTACATATGAAGAGTATCCTACAGAGATACTAGAATATTAAGAGCGTCATTTAAAAAACAAAAGGGTAAAGATAATGAAGATTGCATGGAACACCATAATGGAATCGAAGCGACATGAGAATTAGAAGAAGTAATGTAAGAATAATTTCCAAAACTATTTGATAAGTGGTCTTTATTATAGTTTAAAAATTTGAGGATGAATTTTCTTTTAAGGGAGGGAGGATGTAATACCCCTGATTTTCATTAAGGGTAATTTGGACTTTTATCCAAACACTCATTATTTCCCCCTATATAAGGCATCTTTTCTCTCTCTTTCTCTCTTGAATCCACACCTTGATGGCTAGGGCTTAAGGAAGAAGAAAGAAGAAATTAGGGAGAAGGAAAAAGAGAAGAAGAAAAGGAAGAAAGAGAAGGAAGATTTAGGATCAAGGTATGTAAAGGGGATCCAATTCCTCTCTCTCCTCTCAAAGTTTTATTGATTGGATTGAGAGTAATGGCACCCTACACCTATTAGGGATTTGCTTGAGAAATTTATGAGTTTTATCAGATTTGAGATCATTTTTTATGGATTCATGATTAGATCTAGATGTTACGATTTGCACGATTTAAGTTGCATAATCTGCCTAAATTTGTCACTGTATTTGCAACAATTATTCGGATAGGTTTTTCTTATCCAAAAATTGCAAATAATATATGGATAGAAATCTCTCAAAATCTAGTTACCACATAAATTGGTTTCATATTATTTGAATATCTGTACGAATAGTTATAATCAAAACACCGAACTATTGTCGTACTATCTCGAGAATTCGCAACTGTCTTATAATAATTTTTCGGATAGGTTTTTCTTATCCAAAAATTATAACGATATATGAATGGAAATCCCTTGAAGTCTAGTTTTCACAGAAAGTGGTTTCATATGATTTGGAGTTGTATACAAATAGTTATGATCCAAAAATCGGACTAGTATCATTCTGTCTCGGGTAACAGCGAGATCAAATTGTAAAACATATAGTAAATTGAAAATACTACAGTAGGTTTCGAAATTTATTCCCAAGTTAAATGCTCATGTTATCTTTCTATAAAAATTTGAATCATCTAAAAAAAATAAGTACAGGTTAAGTTATAAATATTTTAGTGACCGCTGCCAGAATATTGTGCAGAGAATAAATTCTAGTAGTCGTATGAATTTTTAAGAAAAAGTCTCAACTCTTATTAATGAATGAAAATTAGATGTCTTAATGTGTTTTATAATGCATAGATGCTAAGAGATCATATCTGAAATATTCATGATGTTTTAAATTATGTTTATTGGAATTGAAATCTCAAAAATCGTGACTTTCGGGTGGAAGATCGGACCCTCAGGACATTGGTACGGCCGTGCCAGTCCCGGAACTATCTTGATAGACCGAAAAACTGATTTATGTTATTTTAAAATATTTACTAATATGTATTACTGATTGATGATTGTATATGAACCTAGATACACGAATTGCATGGACAGCCGTAACTAGGTTAAAATATGAAGATCGAACGACGTAAATGATTGTTGTTTGAAAAGCATAATGAACCCAGTTGTGGATGATGTTATATGTCGCCCCTTTATGACCCTTTATCGGATAATTGTCCGGAATGATCGTTACACACATCGGCAACGATGTGTGCATTCCGATGTCGCCCTCGGGCGAGAGTCCGGAATACACACGTCGGCAACGATGTGTGCATTCCGATGTCACCCTCGGACGAGAGTCCGGAATACACACATTGGCAACGGTGTGTGCATTCCGATGTCGCCCTCGGGCGAGAGTCCGAAATACACATCGACAACGGTGTGTGCATTCCGATATCGCCCTCGGGCGAGAGTCCAGAATGATCGTTACATGCATCGGCAACAATGTGTGCATTCTGAGGTCACCTTCGGGTGATAGGGGAGCATTGTCTTCTAGGCCTAGCTAGCCTATTGAGAGGGCAATGACATAACTCCCAACTATCGGAAGATATAACATTAATAAGAAAGGGCCAATGATCGATCGAATGGAATGAAGTCCCACGAAAGTGGAAGTCCAAAGGGTTATAAAGCAACCCTGAGAAAAGTTATGGAATGATGTCACACGAAAGTGGAAATCCAATGGGTTATAAAGTAACCCTTATGAGAGTTATGAAGGCAATGGTTATGGTAAGTGCATCTCATTTATATGCCTATGAATTGAATGAATGATTGATATGAATGTCCATACTTTATGTATGATGATGTGATTACATGTCTTCCATGCAATTACTTATGTGCATGATGATAGAATGATGTTGATGTTTGATATGTAGATCATATGTTAAGACATGGCATGCATATTGTTTAATTTCTTTATATGAAGATGATGATGCATATCATGTATATGATTATACCATCGCATGCATGGCCTTTACAAACTTTAACCGGGGAAACCCCTGCATCCTGGATCCGTGCAGGTGCATAAAGTTATGGATGATGGCGGTTCAGCTCATGACGAATAAGATTGCACAATGGTCTAGGATGTTAATAGTCAATTGTCTTAGAGTCTTTTGACTACGTTTTAAAGAGATATTTTGGACTATGATTTTAAGATCTTTTATTGGTTATTGATAACGGTTTAAATTCTATAACATTACTTTTGATGTTTTATCGAAGTCTTCCGTTATGTTTTCAATGAAATTATTTTATCTTATTTAATGGATTTATTCTTCCGCTGAGTTCATAGAAAATCATAACAAAAATTTATTATGATTATTTGATGGCAAACGAGCTAACACAGCCGAATAACCCAATTGTCCTCGACAATTTGGGGAGTGAAATTCGGGATGTTACAACATTGAAGAATCAAACCATTTGAAGAAAATAATGTTCACACAAAAAATAAGGAAAGAGGTCTGAACATTCAAAACTGTTGCCATGACGAGTAGCAATATTAAGGTTTCTATTGTTCAAAAGGGTAGGGAAGGAAGAAGAGAATGCTTTACAGTGCAAGCTGTTCACAGAAAGAGATGGAGGCAGAGGAGGGTGTTTGTTTATCCTTCTCAGTTGCATAATTGATGTTTATTTCTCCAATAAGAGACAATAATAGAGTTAATTTATGCTAAGTAAAAAGAGTTAGTTTACTTATGTCTTTGCCTATGATGCACGGGTACTTCAATTTTCTCAACGTACCCGTACCGGGTACGTACCCTGTACCGGTACTTCATGAGTATTTGTGGGTACTCGTATCCATACGTACCCAATAATAAAATATTTTTTAAAAAATGGGTACTTCAGTGGGTACTCGTACCTATGCTTCTGGGTACTCCATATCAAAATTTTGTTAGATAAAATTCTAAAAAAGATAATTAATGATTGATGATCATAAAAGCACTAATACTAGAGAACATGATACACATATATTTTGCTACGTTTTTATCAAATGTGAACAATAAAACTTATAGATGTTAAATATGAGAAGTCATAAGGAGAAAAAAATTATTAATAACTCCTCGTTTAGACATAATAGTAAAGAGAATAACTAATTACTTATTTTGAAAACTTAAACAATACGAAGATACTAGAAATCTTATGAAAATTTATTATATATATATTATATTTAATATATTGTCGTATTTGTACCTTAATTTTTTAGAATTTGACGTATCACGTACCCGTACCCTTACAACATAGGTCTTTGCTTTACGTGGGAGAGCTTGGGAGAGGGAAAGAAAGAGGGCAGCAAAGGACACATAGGTTCTCGTGCCATACTCTCTCTCTCATATAAACAGGTATTCTTATTAGGTCAAAGTCCTTGTCAAGTTCGAGAGCCTTTACCGTGCTTTTTTTAATCTACTTTCCACGTTGATTATGTGATATATGCTTATGAGGAGCTCCCCCATTCTTCCTGCCAAGTTCTCTGTTTTAGCTAAGCTCTCTGTTTCATGAGGCCGAGTTAACAGTCTGTACTTGGAGAGATGAATACTGCGCAAAAGCTATCTTTGCTTCTTGTTGTTGTTTAAACCAAACAGGCAGGAGAGAGGGGGGGGGGGGGGGGGAGAGAGCAACACTGTAGATTGTTGTACCAGTATATCGCCATGGATATGTTGTATCCACTAAACAATCTTGATGCCTTGGATTTTTTTATCATCCATGTTTGCCCTTTACTGCCACTGGAATGTGTGCTCCATATTTTATGTTACATGAACATGATCTTTATCTTGAAGTCAAATGCATGTTCGTTGGAATCACGATCTAAGTTTGTACTTCAACTATTAAGATTTCTTCTAAGAGAACATTAAATATGCACATAAGTTATTGAAAAGTAATATATATTTTTCTACGTAGTCGCAAAGACATCAACTGTGTCAATAGTGAAGAGTTTGAAATTTGATTTTGATCTTTTCACTCGGTAATCAAATTACGTGACCTAATTGTTTGGTGTATTACTTATATTCATTATTATGCTGCATCAATATATCATCCATTGGCGCATCGCATTTAGCTTCTCTTTTTTTCTATCAAGTTAAATATAAATCAAGAATTATAATAAGTTTGAGAGATTAAAAAATAAACCTGAAACATTTTAGTTCAACATCTGTGCCACAACCTCCTTTATTTTTGTTACGGAATTGGACTGTGTTTATTTTTACAAGTGAAAATTTCGATTATTAAGTGAAGTAGGATTGTGCTTTCACCGAATTGGACTGTGATTATTAAGTGGGTTTTTTTTCTCAGAAAAATCATTTTCCATATATAGCACGTTATATATTATTTAATCAATCATTTGTATTTGACTGTTTCCAGCTAGAATATATATTATATAATGTTACTTAAATCCTAAATTATATTTTTTGCATCATGATTTGGCGCTTAATTCTTTTATTAAGTTTCATTCCAAATTCTGCTAAATTAGTTTTTTTATTATTTATGAACCGTCAATTTTGCTCTTACTTTCTAATATAAGAAAAAAAATTAATGAAGAAAATGACGAATTAATCGTTTAGTTGGTTTCGACCAAAAGAAAAGAAAATAAAAATCTCTTTAGAATAAGAGCCCCCAAAAGGGAGTCACGCCCAAAGATGGTTTCCAAACTGGTCGTGTCGACTGCCGCAAAGGTGTTTGGGCAAATGGGGCAGTCACGTAGCAAAACGACGTGCATTGGCACAGCGCCCTTCCCTGTTTCGCCTTCTCCCATGTCATCTCTCCCTCCTCCCACGTCTCGTCGTTTCACGCTCGCAAGTGCGCGTGGCCAGGGGCACAGGGATGTAGAGGAAGAAGAAGGTGGCTCTTCTTTTATTTATTTTTTTCTTCCGCTCAGATGCAAACACAGAGAGACGAGCAGCTTGAGTTTGGTTTCTAGCTCTAGCTCAAAAAAAAAAAAATTTTTCAAAATATTGTACATTACCTACCAAAAAACATTATTGGAGATAGTTTTATCAAGCTTGGAGAGATAATATGCAGCTTGATTAGAATTCCTAGAATAATGTATATATTTTGTGGGCTCAAATAGTAACAAAAGGTTATGAATTTTCTTTATAAGTGTCCAAATCCTTCAAGGTACATTCAATTTCCTATTGATAATATCGATTAAGATTGAGGAGTCTAATTTTATAATTATTTTCTGAATGCCTTGTTGCCGATTAGTGCGTAAGCCCAAAGAAGCACCAAAAGCTTCAGTTTGAAGAGAAGACGTGGCTTGACATTTAGACGATCATGTGAAGATAAAAGTTGCATTAATGTCTCGGATAATAAACCTCGCACCAGTGGCCAAGGTTCGACGATAGAATGAACCATGGAAGATAAGTTGTCATGGGGGTGAAGTAGCGCATGTATTTGTCTCTTGTGGTACTTATCATTTTCCAAACACGAGGCCAAGATAGGCGTCCAAAGTATTTTAGTGGTTGCTCGTCTAAAATCGAAATGGGACTTTGCGGCCACTGTAACACGAGACTAATCCTTCAACATGCAAAAAGAAGGCAAAGAAGAAGGAAAAGAAGAAGCAGTTGCTACGTAGCACACAGCTAGCTCGCTACAACCCTATTATATAAGGAAGCTGTGGACTACTGTACATCACGAGCTCGATGGCATCCATTGTATACTTTCAAATCACGCGGTTCAGTGATGAAAATCACTTGTGCAATTCAATCCGGTCCATTTCTTTATTGGTTCAGCGACGAAGATAGCCCTTGAAATGACCTTCCTTTACCTCCCCATCGTCCGCCAAATGCCAAATCCCCAGGCGCCTCTCCGCCTTTGAAGGCAAGGACGTCGACTGATCTGGCGAAGGCGTTGAGGTGTCCGGGGCGTCGATGACATCAGATCCAGGGAAGGCAGTGGTGTTAAGGGAATTCAACTAGAATTGATTTTTTTTTCTCTTTAGAATACAGTGCCGACATAAATTCCATTTTGCAAAAACTATGTGTGATTTGGTGTTCAGCGGGTCGGGTCAACTCGCGAACCCGATGATCCGACCCAATTCGACCCGACCTTAATTCGACTCCGGTTCGGGTCGGAATTTTTTGACCTGACCTAACCCGACCGACCCGAAAGACTCGACTTTTTTATTTTCTTTTTAATTTTTTTTATTTTTTGGCCTATTTTTTGTACTAAAAAATTTAAAAAATATTAAAATGAAATACTTTAAATGTGTATAATATTATATAAATGTTTAACAAATTATTTTATGCTTTTAAAATAAATATTATGTTATATTTTTTATATTAAATAATAGAAAAAATAAAAAAAAATGATAATCTGACCACCCGATCCGAACCAAGTCGGATTGAATCGGATATATCCTCTCAAAGAGGACCGACCCGACCCGATCAAAATCGGACGGGTCGGGTCAAGTCTAGGGTCGGGTCAAACCCGACACGTGAACATCCCTACTCGTGTTCATCCACGCTATACAATCTTTTACATCTTACTTTGACTACAAATTGAGTCTATTACATGTACCTAACTGGAGGTCACAATATATTCTCTTTCTTCTCGGGTTGCATTTATTGCTAGCATTATGCCTTTCATCTCTTAGTAAACCAGCTTCAAAATCCTTCCAGAATTAGCATTTACTATTAGTCTTATGCAATTCATCTATATATGTGTTGCATTACAGAATTAGCATCATGCATTTACGAACTCCAAAACTGAATCGTTCTGCACCACCTGGGTTTCCACCAAATCCTTTTTATTTCTCATCAATGCATGAGCAGATGTAAATATTCTTTGTCAAATATCTTCCAAATGGAAATCAAATGTTTCAGTCTGAATCCTATTTATAGGGAAGGCAGCCCTTCGAACGCCAGATTTGAACCTTCGTATGATTTGGATGCCACTTCACGGGATTTGAGGATGCCACTGCCTCGGATGTCTCTCCCTCACGTTGGATCTGAGGATGTAGGCAAAGTGGCATCACAAGATCCGGCATTTTGGGGATGACAGATTGAAGGAAAAGTGACGTTTTGGAATTGTCTTGGAGCAGTGAAGAAAGAGTTCAGGCAATTGATCTACAACTTGTTTTTGGCCTCGTTCAGTAGGGGTCAGTAAATGCAATGATGGACCGCGCTGAGAGCTCTTAATTAAAAAGGAGCCTTTAATTTGCTCATTCAAATGCAGAACCATATCACATTGTTACAATTATAAATGAAACGATGATGTTCTTCTTAACCATTTATTTTCCTTTTTTTTTAAAAAAAAAAGGTCACTAGGTCAAACTTGACAAGTCTCGAATGAAAAAAGTCATATTATTATAATTATTATTATTATTGAAGCGTAATAATACAGTTCACTCACGTTATTTTTTTACAATATTATATGCATAAACTTTATTTTTTTTAAAAAAAATACCACACACGTATTCTTTTAACTGCTAATCATTGTTATCATAACCGGACGATGAACTGAGTCGTGGTTGGACATGTTCGATTGAATTGAATCGAATTTTATTAAAATAATATTATTTATAATAATATTAAGAATATATATATAACAAATATTATATTATGTATAAAAAAGTTAATAACCTACTAAAGTTAAAATACTAATATATTATATATATTAAGATATTATTATTGCTAAGTCATTTACTTCCAATTTTTAATACTTATATTGATTGATTATTACAAATTTTTTATTTATCGTTAAATGATAGTATGTCAATTTTTTTACCATAAATCACTCTTTTGTTTTATTTTTATTTAACTTTTTTTTCATTTCTTCCTTTCTCTCTTCATCAGTTTTACTTCTCATTTTTTCATTTCTTCGTCTCTCCGTTAATTCACTTTATCATTTAATACTATTATCAATATATTAATTTATTATTGCCGTAAATCAATCTCTTCATTGATCTTTTCATTATTATTTTATTTCTATTTTTCGTTCCTTCCTCTCTCTTCATTTATTTTATTTTTCTTATTTTACCTTTCTTCCTCTCTCTCCATTTATTTAATTTTCCAATTAAGTTTGTTTTTTTGCATTCAATTAGTTTTAGAGAAAAATGCATGTGTAAATCCATAAAAGATTTATATGTGTAGTTTAACCATTGGATTGAAATTTGATGATGAATCTTAATATAGAAAGTTAAGATAACTTTAGTTGTTTGCCATACATCATCAAATAATTTAAATGAACATTACCATTAAATATTGATCCAATCATGAATCTACACATGTAAACCCTTTTTGAATTTATATCTCCATATATCCCTTAGTTTTATTCTTTTCCTCTTTCCATCTTTTTATTTTCATTTTAGTGGTTTTTAACTTTTTTCACTTTTTTTTTAAATTGAATCGGATTTCTTCCGGTTCACAATTCATACTGGGTAAATCGGATTTTGTCCGGTCAAACAATCAAACCGATTTTAGCATGAAATCGGACCAGACCAGCCATCGGTTCGCGATTGAACTGGTTACACCGGTCGGTCCGGTCCGATTTTAATAACCTTGCTAATAGCATGCACGTACTTGTCTATATATAGCATGGTTGTTAAACCCGGACCGGACCGGCCGGTCAGATCGGTCCGACCATGACCCGGGCACTTAACCGTTCCATGGGTCATGTTAAACCCGCCTCCCATATTGAACCGATTTGGCCTGGCCAAACTCGGTCAAGAATCGGGTTGGACCATCTGACCTGGGCGGGTTGAATGATATCAACGACAAGTATTGAACCCTCAACCTCCTGAACCAGTAATTGTGTGTAACCACTGTGCTGCACTTATTTATTTGAATAGCAATTTATTTATATTATACATTATATCAAATTATCTTCTTTGATAATTTTTTTAAGAAAGTTTAAAATAATTTTTAAATGTAAAAACTTAAATATTAAAAGATTAATTACCTAATTAAATTTAAAATATAAACTATAATAGATTTTCTAGTTTAAGTTAATATTAATAGTTAAACTTGAGAAATATGAATTTGTAAATTATAATTGAATATACTAAAATCACATAAAGCTCATACCAATAGTTAAATATGTCACATTTGATTTCTTAATTTTAATTAAATTTGTTAATCATATGTGCGCTTTGATATAGAAATGTATTAATTATTGATAAACATATGTAATTATTATAGTTGATATTTTTATATTATTTTATTAATAGTCGATCTGACCATCCGAGTTAACCGGTTAGACCGGTTCGACCTGACTCGGAGACTTATCTAGGTCGACGTTCGATCCGGGTTTTACAACATTGATATATAGTAGTCGTCAGTAAAAGTTTCGACAAGTTTGTCTGCCAAGTCGATGGATGGATCGAGTACTTATGTGTTACTCGGCGTCAACAAAATGAACCTCAACTTTTGTTATCTGGTTTTAATCAAGGCACAAAATCAAATTTTTAAAAGGAATTGTTATAAAAGATCGAATATTTTCTTTTTTTTCAGTGGATGTATTAATGTTCTCTTTATCGGGTTTTTGTCCAATTCATTATTTTAACTTGTGAACATATAGAGCATATATATATATATATATATATATATATATATGGATTTAATGGGGGTGCTCCCAACATGAGTTGGGAGCATCTGCTCTTATTATATCAACCCTTGGATTGTGAATGAAAGGTTGAGATTGATGCATGTATCTCAGCGCTTGGATTCACGATCTACGGCTCAAACACTCGGGTATTTTTTTTTCATTTTTTTCCTATTAACCCTAACACACACGCACGATCGCTCACTTTTTCTCTCAACCTTCATAATAAGGTAAAGGCATCGACTTGAGAGCCTTCGGAACCCCTTTATTTCTCTTTCAAATAGTTGCATGAAATACAAATCATATCTGCGCCCATCTATAGAGTTCAATCCCAGAGCCTCTGTAGAATGACTCCTCCGAGAGATTGAACTCTAGTAAATCGGGTGCTGCATGCTTAGTGTATTAATTTTCAAATGCATGTACGAATTAGGACATCACTATTGTCACTTAATATATACTATTATCACTCTCAAAAAATATTTATGATTTTTTTCCTATGTGTCAAAGCATTTACAATTTTTGAAATAATCGTATACGATGGAAGGTGAGCTAACACAATCAAATAATATGTTACAAAATTGGAGGAGGAAGAAAGGGGTGGAGAGGGGGAGTTTTAGGGTACGAGGGGCGGATGGGCACCGAGGAGGATTGGGAGGTCTTGGTGAGGGTTTAGGAGGAGAGTTGGTCGAGACAAATCTCGACGATGTCGACAATCGTGGGCCTTGGTGATGCCTATCTCCGTCAGCACTTGCTCCACCGTTTCCTGCTTGCGGCCTCCTCACAACCTTTTTTCTCTTTTCAACACTACACTTGCTGTGCTTAAACTCGAATAGGGATAAAAATCTCAACTTCATAACCACAATAGATCAAATTTCAATTATTCACTTCACATTATGTCAACATAAATAGGAACAAAACCATTTTATTTCACAAGGATAAAAATATTTAGCACTTTTAGCACTCACATGATAGAGTAATAATAGTATGTTTTGAAGTAATAAGAATTACTGTTCAATGACTAATATTTTCTTTTTTCACGTTTCTTTCGTAGTGGAATGAAGAAAAAAATCAATAATCAAAGTATAAATTTTGACGAGTGACCTATAAATATGAAAAAAGAATGTGCAGTGCATTTGTGTGAGACAGTACAACATATAATTTACTTTCGAATATCATCCAAATTAACTTTATTTTTATAAAAAAAGTTATATAATAGTTAAATCTTCAAGGCGCTTTTTGATTGTGGAATATCTATTGGATTAAGTCGATAATATGTGGAATACAACCAAATGTGAGATATATTAGGATTAGTGGGAGACAACGCGTGCACAATTTATAATGTATGTTTAATATTGTCGGTCGCTTGTTTTCGGTGTTATGATATTCTTCAAAATGGGTGGAATACATATAATCAGGCAGAGGATTATCGTAGACTACGTATTTGATAATCCTGATCAAATATTAACTTTTTCGCATCCAAACGGGGGCCAAGTTTGTATTTTATTATATCATTATTATTCATTTGTAATGGAAACAAAAATGGCTACAAGTCATAAAATAGAATAAAAGATCATGAATATGAGTAAGAGTGAAAGTGACATGGGTGGGGGTGAATTTTAATATATAGACAAGAGAGGAAACTATATCAATATGAATTATATATTCAATAAAAAGAAAATAATGACTAGCGTAATAGTATATAGTAATTACAACATGCATCAATCCATATGTGCTCTACATACATCGATCCATGAACATGACAGTTCATGTCCTCGAGCAAGGAGACTATTATTATTTGCTACCTGAAGCCCGCATGCTAATTAATATCGATTTTGGTATGCCCATACATATATTATACATTTACGTGACAACTTTTATTTCACTTCCCGGTAAGATACCCAACGACTCATTTGTTTATTGTTCTTCTCGAGTACATGGCACACGACGCGGAGACAATTATTGAATCCATGTTAATTGCCAATAATTAAGTTTAATAATATACTCTTAGGATTTTTTTGAGAAATAACTAATTGAGGAGTGGTATGGGATGGTGTCGTAGGAGGTGATGAAGGGTGGTGTGGTATGATTTTACTAAACTTATGTTTGGATAAAAAATAATGGTAATTGATGGAATAAATTAAACTACATTTTGTTTGGATACAATATTTAAAATATGATGTTTGAGAAGTTAATTTAGATAAAAATCTTTTTTACCATTTGTATTCTATTCTTATTTATATTACTTAATAAATTGTTTGCTTTATAATGCATGTTAATATTGGAAGGTAAAGTATAAGAAATCAAGAAGAGAGAGAGTGAGAGGAGAGAGCACAAATTTTAAAAATTGTCTTCCACTGAGAGTTTCAAATTGTTGCTTGAAAAACTAAGAAATCAAAGAGAAAAAAAGGAGAGAGTGCAAACCTCAAAAATTATCTATCACCGAGAGTTTGTAAATTATTGCCTGTAAAATAAAGAAATCAAATGGAGAGAGAGAAGAGAGGGAGAGGGCAAATTTTAAAAATTGTTGCTTGCAAAATTAATAAATCAACGACTGAGAGAAAAATAGGAGAGAGAAAAAAAGAGGAGAGAGAGAGCAAACTTTGAAAATTGTTTGTTATCGAGAATCAAATTATTGCTTGCATAATCAAGAAATCAACGACCGAGAGAGAAAGAGGAGAGTGAAAAAGGGAGGGGAGAGAAAGAGAGGAGAGAGAGCAAAATTCGAAAATTATTTGTCATCGAGAATTTTAAATTGTTGCTTGCAAAATCAAGAAATCAACGACCGAGAGAGAAAGAGAAGAAAGAAAAATAGAGGAGAGAGAAAGAGAGAGGAGAGAGAGAGCAAACTTAAAAAATTGTCTGTTATCAAGAATTTTAAATTGTTGCTTGCAAAATCAAAAAATCAGATACCGAAAGAGAAAGAGGAGAGAGAAAAAGAGAGGAGAGAGAGCAAATTTCAAAAATTGTCTGTCATCGAAAATTTTAAATTTTTGCCTATAAAATCAACAAATCAAGAATCAAGAGAGAGGAGAGAGAAAGAGAAAGGAAAGAGAGCAAATCTCGAAAATTGTTTGTCACCGAGAGTTTTAAATTATTACCTACAAAATTAAAAATGAAGAAAAGAGAGGGGAGAGGAGAGAAAGAGCAAATCTCGAAAATTATTTGCCACAGAGAATTTGCAAATTATTATCGGTAAGGACGACGTAGAGAGAGTTCAAGAGATTATGAAAAAAAATCTTAATCATGAGTAATTTTATCTAAAAAATTATTAACCCTCCTAATTCCATAGATGAAATGAAAAAATTGCCATGTGAAGATATAACTAATGTCATCAAACCCCTCGTAACTTTTAAAATAAATTTTATCAAATAAAATTTTAAAGAATTCACCCCTCCATTTTCTACCCCTATCCCCTCTTATTCATCAATTCAAACAAACCCGGAATTGAAAGCTCGGAATTTAATACAAAAAACCTACAACTTAATAAAATTCTATTTAGTTATTAAAAGGGAAAAAAACGTAGGCGAGTTATAATATTATTTG
This sequence comes from Pontederia crassipes, assembly GCA_030549335.1. NCBI lineage: Eukaryota > Viridiplantae > Streptophyta > Magnoliopsida > Commelinales > Pontederiaceae > Pontederia > Pontederia crassipes. Next base: position 11,397,837 of record CM060195.1, on the reverse strand, counting down.
TATAGATTCGATAAATGTTGACATGTTATATTACTCCTTGATTTCTTGAACTCTTTCACCGAGTAGGCGTTAATTATAGACTAATAATTAGTACTCGTAGGGTCCTCCTCTTTGTTCTAACATAGTTATTAGGGTAACAAAGATATATGAGTGAGGGTTAACAAATTTTTTTAATATTGAGTCATGGGATGCACACCATCTACTCCAATATTTATCCCCTTTAATCGAAACAAAGAAAAATAATAGTTTATCCATTTAAATAAAATATCTAATTGAAACAAATCCAAAGGTGTCACTAAGACCACAATCAAGGAGACAATATTACATCTGATAGTTGACTGTCCTTTTCTTTTCTGTTTGTTTACCATATTTTAGGGAACTATATATTATCTCATTACTGTTTTTTTTCTAAAAGAATTTCGGTTTCTTAAACAATTCTGATGAATTAATAACAACTAAAGCAGGAGATTTCTTTTGATCGAGAGAAATCATAAAATATGGAATAAAGTTAATAATTAAGAACAACCCACCATCCAATCAGTGTCCAACATTATCAGTTAAGGCGTAGCCCCATTCTGTCCACTGCATTGAATTGTTTATTAGTGGCACTTAATGGCTAATTTCTGCCTAATGCCTAAGATATAGAACCACCAAAACTAATGACTACATCACCAAAACAAAGGGTAAATCTAGTATTAATAATAGTTATATGTATTATAATAAAGACCTGAACAAGTATAATTGGAGTTGGCGGTGGAGATGGAACATATAAAACATTGGGGATGATGGAGTCCCGTGGCTTTTGGTGTTTGGCGGAATGCATGCATATATACATCAATCATCACATAGTTGACCTACAAGGAACACTTTAAAAGGGTGGGACTTTGGGTTGAGTGGACGGAGGGGCCAAGCCCACAAAGTCTCATGCATGAATGCATGCATGCATGCCTTCCTTCCTTCCTCCTTGTCTCTCTGTCTTGTCTCCTCCCTCCAATTCCAAGCTTAATTAGGGGTGTAGGGCGTGCCTCATTCACTGCATTGCCACTTCCAAGAAAGGACTTCTTTGATTGGAATTGTCGCTCTTTCCCCACCTCCATCCACCCTCACCCTCTCTCTCTCTCTCTCTCTCTCTCTCTCTCTCTCTCTCTCACACGCGGACAGAAGACTTCCAATGTGCATTCCATGAATGCTTAGGTTCTGTTTCGAATGCTTATTTATATTGTGTGTGTATGATTTTGTTATTCTCATCGCCTTCATTTTTTATTTTAGTCTCTTACTGTTCTTGTTGTTGTCTCTTTGTCCAGGGGGAACCTGCAGCTCGGATTGCATGTGATGTGTATAAAATAAAAGTGGTACATATTGTGTGATTCTTGGCTATCATGATCTGGCTTATAAGAAGTTCTAGAAAAGAGCTTAATTTGATGAGCCCTGAAACTTGAATTAGCAAAAGGAAAGAAAAAACACATAGCAACACCAAAAAATAGAAAAAAAAATATGAAATTGCTGACCCAAGATTTAGAAAGCCAGCCATACGAATCAGACACGTATAAATAAAGACTATGATCCAACTGCAGGCAGAACCGCGCCGAACCTGTTTTAAGGCAAATCTGCTTCCACTTTTTTTTACCTTTACAGCAGGAACAGTGCAACTGCAAACCCAAGAACAGCCGTCAACCACCAACCTTCGCCAGTAATTCAAGCCAGAGCTCCATGTTCAGAAAGAAAATTGATCATTTAATTTCAGACTGCACTGCCACTGGTCAATCTAAGCGATGCCAAATATAACAATAAGTCTGTAACAGGGGAAAGAAAATTGAAGTTCCTGGTGAAAGGACAAATCAGAATCCGTCTATATTGTACGGAGGAAATTGAACAAAAGAAGGATATGCACTCGTTGTGATTGTCTGTAACAGGGAAAAGAAAATTGAAGTTCCTGGTGAAAGGACAATTAATCAGAATCCGTCTATATTGTACAGACGAAATTGAACAAAAGAAGGCTCTGCAATCGTTGAGATTTTCTGTAGAAAATATCAACACCATCACATTATGTGAAACTTGGTATCTACTTGGATTTATGTAACTATTTACAAGGATATGGAAGTAAGAGCAGAGGGTGCTTTTTTTTTATTTTCTACGATAATTACCACCTCCACTGTTGAACATTTGACAACACACACTAGCACCTTGATTGCTCGAAAATGGCGAGCATATATAAGAATCTAAGGGGGAAGAAAAAAGAAAGAATGGAGGAAAAAGTGTAAAAAAAAGGTCATGCCTCCATAGTCTTACTGTTAGTTAATCAACAATTTGATCATTGGAGAACTGGCCAAATATATCAGGGCAACCATCCCATATCCCCTTCTCCCTGGATTCCCAGTATCCGCCAATGTAGCGATATGTATCACGCCCTTTATCCTTTGTGAACCACCGAGGCTTCCATCCCCTCTCCTGCATCTTCCTTGCCTGTGCCAAATATTTTTTTCGTGTGTTATCACAACTGCAACAATATTTTACATAGGAGAAAAGGGAAAAAAATATATAAATCATCGAACAGTACAAAAACTCCATGTAAAGAGCATGTAATTAAGGTTTAGTCACATAAAACAAGTGCATCAGAGAAGAAAAAAAGCTGCCTAACTTTTGTGATCCAATAAATCTTGCAATTGTCCGGAAATATTTATCCCATGCAGAGCACACATGACAAAGAGGAAAAAAATGAAGGATAAAAAGGAAATTCATGTAGCTGCATAAACCTGTCTTTGTCTTTGTTCTAGTCTCAATTTCTCTGCATTTGCCATTTCATATTCTCCATTCTCTAAGCACCTCTGGTCAGGTCTTAACCTCGAGTCTGTGGGTGGCAACTTTTCCTGGTCATAAATGAAGCAAAAAGAAACCTCCAATAAAATAACATCTTTGTCGTTTAACATTTCAAAAACACAGTAGAGATAGAGGTACATAAATATCAACAAAATGATTTCCCACCTTCAACCCTGGGGTTAGTTCATTCATTGTAATTGCAAAACGTGTAAGGTTATATCGGGTTGTAATTGCAAAGCGTGTAATAACATCTTATGAACATGGATCAACGAATATGACGTCGTATGATCCATGTAGCCGACCCCACCTAGTGGGATAAGACTTTGTTGTTGTTGTTGTTGTTGTAAGGTTATATCGGGTAGGAAACTCCCGTGGTTTGCTACGCTTCCACAATAAATGAGCTTCAGACATCAAGTCTGATCCTTTACCCTTGCTAGAGATATCCCCAATGACATAATACATGCTATCATCCCATTTCCCAAATAGTGTCGCCTGAGTCTTCCCATTGCGATCTTGAACTATGCCTTGTACCTGCCAACACATCATAGAAAATTTAACACTATTATTTATCACAGATCCATACCTCTATGGGAAATTCTGTTCAATCAAACATGTTGCAGCAGTTGCAAAACGAACATCATAAAACTGACTGTGATCTAAGGATTGGTTTACAGGGATGTGTAGTTGAATAATAATATTGACAGTACCTACCTAAACTAGACACAATAGACTTCAACAGACTGTAGGTTTTAATAAATGGTAAGCACTTATATAAAGGGGAAAAATGATGACCTATAGAAGTTATATAAAACAGAAGTTATGTTCTCAGATGACAAAGAAATATGCATATTGGATGGCTTCTGATGTAGAAGTTCTAATTTATTTAATTTTCTATTATTTATGTATCAATTAGGAGTTCAAATTTATATTAACGACTTGGTTAAAGAGCCAATCTTATGTAAACCCATTAAAAGTTTGACTTGGAAGTTTGAATGAATTAGGTTCAATAAAGTATTCATTTCATATTCGAAATTTTTTTGAGCTGGAAGTTCATGAGAGGACAATATTTTCTTTGGTGTTTCTTCTAGTTGGTGGATCCAGGTGATATCTTCATCAATTATTGTCCGCTTGAGCCAACATCGTCATAGTTTATTCCATTATCTTTGTTTATCTTTTGTTTGTCACACAAAAATATGATTTCTAAACCGCTCCTGAACTATAGCGATTTTCGTGCTTGCCCCTAATATATGAACTTACCGTAGCGCCCTCCTAAACTATGTCGTGATTTCCACTTTAGGTTAACTTTCCCATTTTTTCAATTTTTCGATTTATTAAATGACTAAACTGTCCTCATGCGACTTGAAATAAATGTCCACTTTTTTCCTTCTTCATTGAGGGCAATTTAATCATTTAATAAATAAAAATAATGGGAAACTTAACAGAATATGACAGATGGATTAAAGTGGAAATCACGACAGTTTTTTTTTTTTTTAGGGGGGGGGGGGGGGGTGGGGGGGTGTGTGGGGGCGTGGGGGGCTACAGTAAGTTCATATATTAGAGGCAGACGCGAAAAATTGTTATAGTTTATAGAAGGTTTAATGAATTATCCCTTTTAGTTTTAATTTATTGTTTGCTCCGATGTGTGGAGTGTTGGAGGAGAAGTTCATATCATGAATGACATGCCAACACGGGTTGAGTTTCATGTATTGAGAAACGGAATAGATAATCATTACTCTCGTGAGCAATATGGATTCAACACAATGATTGTATTTTTAGAGGGGAGAGACCTTATGTTGAAATATTGTTTCCGTTGTTAGATCATTGGTGAGAGATTGGGCTAGGTGTAGACCACCCTGAATGTAATCTGCTGTCATACTCTAACAATTATGAATAAATATGGATGAGTGCCTACCACCTCAAAAGAAGAAAAAAATTACTATACTCTTGGAAATCTTTCTAAGGGGCAATAGTGTGGATATCAAGCTCCATCCAAACCTAAAGAAACAGTGTTAAATCAAGGGTGTTATCCACAAGACTCGATAGTGGACAACAATAATGAAAAACTTGAAGAGCTTAATATTTATTTGGATGAAAGGAGAACATTTGGCTCTTGATGATGAAGATGAGATAAGATTGACCACAAGTGATTTGAAGGGAATCTACTAGAGAAGAAATTAATTTAGAGTTGGGTAAATGGTAATAAAAATTTAGCGGTAGAAAGATAAATTCAGTGAAGTGTTGTTGAAGATATCATAAAAGTGAAATCTCATATGAGGCATAAGTTGATTGATGTATTTTAAGGTAACTTCATATATATCAAAGTTCTTAACAATATTAAGGGCGTTGATTCAACCTTCATCAAGTTTTAGAGCCAAATAAAGAGTGTCATGACATGTTTTGTAAGGATAAAATATCAGGAATGCAATAGGTGTTCCATTCTCCACATCCTGAAAGATCTGTTCTACTAGAGACATCATGCATCATCCTCTCTGCTACTCAAGTTCAAGATGAAGCACTTCTCAAGAAGAAAAGGCCAATGAAGGAATCATAATTTATTTACTTTTCTATTCTGTTTGTTTTCATTTAATTTGATTCTATTGCAGGGGTCCTAGTTTAAGTGAAACTAGTCTTATGTAGACCAAGTTAAATGTTTGACAGTTGGAAGCTTTTTTTTTTTTTGAGAAGAAAAAGGACAACCACAAGATCCTATAAACAATGGCCGATGAAGAAATGAGGAGAATAAGTCAATCACCATCGTTCCATTTGAAGCAACGGACCAGATTGAACTGAGGGAATTGATAGGGTAATAGGGTAAAAGTCTGCTCGCGTGCTCATAGTCTCTTCCCAGTTACGCCGTCCAGAAGTCCGACGATCTACTCTTCATTTCCTCAAACATAGGGTCCGAGCAGCGATAATATCCTCTGTTTTTTTTTTCGCGATAAGATTGCACTCGTCTACTTGCTCTTCGCCAAATTAAGCACCTGCTCCTCTTATCTGCAAGTGTGAATGATCCCTTAAATATTTTAGGTCTTTAGTTTTTTTTCTCACGTTTCTCTTCGAGGAAGTCTAAGCAGGGGATGCCCCAACCACGTGTCCTCATTGCCTGCTGCTCCACGCCTTTTGTTTTTTTTTCCTCTTCGATCTTCTAGATCCGAACATTGTTTTACATTTTAAACTTTTGGTTATAAAAAATTCTTTCAGTAACATGTCCTAATAAGAAACTTCTTTTTATCTCTATTTTTTGGACCATTTAAGTTTGATATCCGATTGCTTCCGGACATTAAAGGTAATGATAGATCAAAAGAATATATTTCTCATTCTGAGAATACACAATTTAAATGAAATGAAATTTCAACACAGATTATAGTTTTGAGTTAGAATTTACAACAACAACAACAAAGCCTTATCCCACTAGGTGGGGTCGGCTATATGGATCATACGACGCCATTCCGCTCTATTAGTAACCAAAACAATATATTCGTTAATCCATGTTCATGAGATTCGATAAGGTTTTACGCTGGCTGTCGGGGCCTAACACAACCCTCCTCCTTTATCCGGGCTTGGGACTGGCTATAAAACATAGGCGGAGTTTTTGAGTTAGAATTTAAATGAAATGAAATTTCAACAACCAAAGGCAGGAATGGATATGCTTGTTGTAACAAAGAAATCAAAAGCAAACAAAAATGATATTGGAACCAAGGAGAGAAAGAAAAGGCATGTAGTAGCGGTTGTGCAGCTGCAGTCACATAGCAGCGAGCAAAGAGGATCTCTAGACAGGGACCCCGCAAACATCCTCGAAGAGAAACAAGGGAGAAAAATTACAGATCTGAAATGTTCAGGGGATTGTTCGCATTATGCAGATCTAAGGAGCAAGCGCTTTGTCCAGAGAAGAGGAGAGGAATAGGTGTGATCTTCTGGCAAAGAGGAGCGGAGATGATCGGTGCTCGGCTGCTGCATTTGAGAAAGCCAAAAGCTGAGAAGAGATCGTCGGAATTTGGGTGGCATTGCAGGGACTGGGAAGAGGTTGCGCACATTCTTTACTCCCCGAGTTCAATCTGGTCCGTTGTTTCAAATGGAACGATGTTGATTGACTTATTTTCCTCATTTCTTGATCGGCCGTTGATTCTAGGATTGACGGTCGAGATGCGCTCTGGAGGGATCCTGAAAATGGGTGCTTTGGAGGTGCATTTTACCCTATATATATATATATATATATATATATATATATATAGTGAAAAGGGTGTACAAATGTGACCACACGGAGTGGTCATAAAGGAAAAGATATCCTAGCTAGGCAAAACCCCACTCTATGATAAGAAAGGAGATGTGGTATACAATGCGCTCAGGCTGATACCCCTCCACAAAAAATAATCCGATTGCGTTGAAGCCAAATGGCCTAGACACCGGCCACGAAGGTCGCTAGTGGTGCTCTCCAATACTGTCTCTGGCGCATGAATCCCCGAAACGTCTACCACATGGTATCTGATTGGAAGCTTGGGCGGATTTTATTTAAACATTTTTTATTTCATTTTTAGAATTTTTCTGAACTTAGAGTTCATAAGAGAATGGTATATGCCTTAGAATTTCTTCCAAACAGTGATGGATTCCGGGATGATATTTTTGTCGACTATCTTCTGCTTATGCCGTCATCATCATCACTTATAAGTTCTTTGTTTTCTATGGACATTTTCTAATCACAAATATCTGCTTATGCCGGCATCATGCATTCATTTTATCCATTACAAAGGAGTCTTATGTGCCCGTTAAAAAGGTACACAAATTTCGCTAGTGGCACTCAAATTTCTTGGCCTCATATATTTCTTAAATGTAGATACAAGTAGTAACTCAAAAAATATAGCATTCTACAAATTTTGCAATGTGATAAATTTCTCATTGTCTATTTGACACTTAAATGTATGCCATAGTGGCCATCATTTCGTTCTAGATGGCAAGTCTTTTTAATTCCTGGCATAACTAACAACCTGTAATACCTAATTACTCGAAATAATGTAAATTACCTACTAGGATTTTTATACTGTGACTGAAAAGAGAAGTTCTAAGATTGAAAATTGTAAACACATAAGCATGAAAGATAGAAGGAAATGAAAATGCAATAAAGGTCCCCCCAAAAAATCACCTGATGAGGATTCCTGTCTATGATTGATTGCTCCTTAAACTTCAGTTTACATGAATACTCATGATTTCCTTGTATGTGCATAGTACCATAATGTTCGCAATAAAGTTTTCCCAAAATAAGGTTGTAGATGGAAGTAGTCACCTAAAAGAGATAGTCACAATCAAATTATGAATCCATAATTAAATTACGAGAGCGCCAGAATAATAGATGAAATACCTTGCTCCACTGAAAAACTTCACCGTCATCAAATTCAAGAGTTAAAACACCAACAGGATCTAGTTGAATTGAACGTCCCCAAAACTTACTTTTCAAATTGCTATCACCCCAGAACCTCCATCCATTACCCTCACAATGACATGCAACAATCATTGGATGATGACTGACCTGAAAAACCAAAATGGAAAATGGCTTACAATGATGCTTAATTTTATATCTTAAAATAACAAATAACAAAATGATGACATTGAAAGAGAAAAAAAGTCTACTAAGAATTCCTTGAGTATTCAATAGAAAGAGCAGTACATTAGTTTTTTTGGTGAGAAAGGAGCAGCACATGAGTTAGTTTCTCTTACTATACATAATTTTTTTTGGTAAGGAACATTAGATCGATGGCAATTATTTTTTGAATTACAATTAATTTGATGCACTGCTTGGTATTTGAAGTAGTGAAACTACAACATACAGGACCAGGAATACTGTAAACATATGAAGATTGAAATTTACTTTTTCTGAGAAAAAACGAAGACCCCGGTCAGGATAATCAGCCTCGTATGTCTCGCCAAGAAGTGGATTAAAAGGTTTGCAGCTTCTGCCATCAGTGGACGCATAACCAGAAACAGCAAATGCAGCAACATTCAATATTCTCATGAGGCTATTCCCCTATAAAATTACAGTATATCAAAATGTTGAAGATTTAAATGCTGGAAATAGTGCAGGATCTAAATAAAAAGTTAAATCTGAATAGATAAGAAATCAGATTAGACAATAAGAGAATATTTGGAGAAAGCTAAAGTTTCTAAAGAAAAATAATTTAGCATAGTCAAATTTTGATGTTACTCATGACATTTTACTTAAGGATACATGAAAGAAAAGCATACCCCTTTGCCCCATTCACTAGCTAGGTCTAGAAGGTAAGAATATTCCAGATCTTCAAAACATCTTTGCAAGGATGAAAGTGGTTCATTGAAATACACAAGAAGGCACACTCTTGTGAGATCCTTCCCAATATTATCCTTAATCATTGACCAGAGGCTCACTGCTATTTCTTTTTCAGCTGGATCCGGTAACTTTTTGCATCTTCTGATGTATGGATAGTTCGATCCCGCAGACATGATGATGAAATCATTGCTATCAACAGAACCAATGACATATCCATTCTCATCATCTGAACTAATTTCAGATCTAGGGAAGTCAGATCTACTGCTTTTAAAGGAACATGATGAGAGAAAATACCGCGTATCGAAGTAAGCAGTGTCTTCCTCGTCAGTCTCCTCTTCGGCAGCATCCTGTCTGTCATTTTCATAATCAGATTCAGTTGCACTTCCTTCTGAAAAAAAATGTGAAAAAGAGAATAAATCGACACCTGATAGAAAGTTAAATCCATAGAGTTATGAATGTTTCCTTAGAGAAATCAATGCATATATGTTTCTATAAAATGAAAAACTGCACGCCAACACATAGAAGAAGAAAGGGGTTGCTAAATGTCAAAAGAAATAGACTGAAATACCAATGTACTTGACAAGAGGAGTGTTGAATTGAAAGAAAATTGAGTCAGAAAGAAAGAAAAGAGAAACTAGAATAACATCAGTTGTGAAGCAAATGATTTATTAATAAATGGTACAGAATATTTTATTAATGATTTATTGATAAATGGAGGTCAGATTCTGACTGACATCCCTATCTTTCACAAGAATAAAAAAAATCATATACATTAAAGATTTACATGCTCAAAGGCATGATGACATAGATGAATACAAGGCCAATTTAAAATCTAAGCAAAAGGCATGTACATAGCATGTTAGCCTAAAGAAGAAACAGAAGATGATATATGTCAATTGGTGAAATAATTATTAGAGAACTTCAATGTAATATAACTGAGGTTGACAACTTTCCTGCAACCATTGGGAGTTCTATCGAGTTCTTCTGAAATTAGGAAATACTTTTAGTACGAAAACAATTTACTTCTAATTTCAGCTTCTTGGTAATTCCAAGTAATTTATTATAACGGATATTTCAGCTTCTCGGAGGAGTTTAGTTTCCGCGTGTACAGAAAAAGAACATGACGAAGCCAAATGACCATAATAGTAATTTAAATGAAAAACAACAACCATGCATCCTCAAAGAAAGAACCAAAAAACCTTTAGGCAACTTTGGCACCACTGAGAAGTTGCAAATTGCATTTTAGTAAACAGACAAACGTTATAGCATTAATCATACCACTAGATTTCTCATTTCTTGGTCTAGAAGTGGATCCATATTCGTTTGACTGCCTCTGAGTCTCATCAACAAGGGTGTTCTCCAAGTCAACCTTTTCTGTCTACAAATGAAACCAAGAGAACAAAATGAAAAACGGCATGGCTTAACAAACCGACAAACAAATATTAATCAGAAACATGTGAATTTATGAAGCATAACCAATAACAAAAACAATGTTTCAACCACAAGGTATAAAAGAAGAGTTAAGTAAAACAACACAGTCAACATAAATACCAAAGCAAATAAGTAAAACAACACAGTCAACTTGTGAATTTATGCTACCAACTATGCAATAGGAGTTTTATGTTACCAAAGTGGCTAATTGTACACACAATGAATGATGATTCTGGCACTAGCCTTTCCCATTCTCTAACCATTAGAAGTGGGGCTCACAAATGGAAAGAGTTGACATTCATAGATACTACTTTTAGAAATCTGCTCAGTGCTAAAGAATGCTAATCCACACTATTTCACATGGCAATTTCTTATTATTGCGAATTGATGATCAAATCACAAGAAAGACAAATTAGCCCCAAAATTCATTTTAAAAAAAATAATTGTCTGAATACCTTTGGTCCTTTACACATACTCTAACACATTCTGTAGGCTGTTCAACTTGATTTATTGGCACACATATGGAACATGACAACATCGTTATATTCAATTTCTTTGCACTTCTTAGCATACCTAACATGTATGATAACTATAACCACACAAGCAATCATGAGATACTTGTCCAAGAAAATTATTAAATTCATAGGAACTGTACCCTTTGAAGATGCACAAGATCGCTGATAAAAGAATAAGGTGACAAACTAAAACTTATAACCTTAGTTCTGTTATCCCATAATATAAAAATGGGTTGAGCCAATGATTGGTGTCGAGTGAGTTGACTCCTTTAAATGCTCAGTTCGGTCAACTTAGTGGAGTCCAAGTCCAAGAGGCCAGCCAAGAGTTCAGAAAATCAAAACAAATATCAACATAGCATGATGATTAAAGTTCAATTCTATAATAAGAATTAGCAAAGAAAAGAAATATGTGTGCATTTGCTATTAAAATTGAATAAGGGTTCAGGCTGCTGTTTACAGTATATTGCATACAGAGATGATAGTTTATTCAAACAAATTCATAAGTCATTATGATGCACACATATCAGATGCAAAGGAAAACATATTAAAGGGTTGCAAATCTTTACGAAGATCATCTGAATATTCTGGAAAAAAAAACAGTTTAGAGTCAGCAGTGGGATTTGGCGCTATACCTCTAATTGGCCAAGGGTTTCAACTAGGCGTGCCTGCCTCTGCTTGAGAATCACGAGTTGATTCTGAAGCGCCGCAAACTCAGCCCTCATGATCTGTTCACTGTCTTGAATCGCTTGCTCACTCACCCCTTCCTCCTGCAGCCTCTGCCTCAACTTCTCGGTCGAAACATTGTCCACACGTGCCACTAGCTCGCTGTTGGAGATTCTTGGAAACATCTCCTTCACCGCTTGCAGAGACTCAAACCATGCTGCTCGATCCTCCCTTGTTTCGGCTCTCACATGAAGCCTTTTAGTTCCGGTGAAAATGGAGAACCTCTTATCATCCGATTTACTCTAACCAAATAGAAAATAATAATTGAAAAAAAACGAATAATGTAAATTCACGACCGGAAAGAAGAAGTAACTAAGGGGCCAATTGGCGTGTTCCCTTTTAAAAATATCGGTAATTTAGATTATCACACAGATAGATTACTACCTATTAAATTATCGGTAATATTAGATTATAGTATTTGGCAAGCATTAGTAATATAAGTGATAATTTATATTACCATGTTTGTTATAAAGACATATTTATTAGGCAATGCATGCCTTTTACTAAAATATCCTCAATACAAATTTCAAACTTTAGTCCTCCATTAAGTTTGATAAACAAAAGAAATATAAAAAAGAGGATAATCAATAGAAATATAGTCATGTTTAAGTCATTCATAAAGGAAATCGAATTCAACTAAAACATTTATTTAAATAGATAATCAAACGTCTTCTAATTGTTTTCGTCAAATTCAACTAAACTCTCATATTCAACCGAATTCTCATATTAAATTCAATTACTCTCATATTAATCCGAGCTTCTTCCATACAAAGGTCATTTTAGCACTTGTAGGCAGTGAAAAAAAGTAGCTTAAAGTGGATGGACTTGAAGCAATGAACTCTCCAGCATCAATTATCTATGATTCATTCAGTCCTAAATCTTCAATAGTCAGTAATCCCTCATAAACTTTTTGCTGATATTCGCTAAGTGTGGTGATATTGTTAAAGTAGTTGGAGATATTTTGTAAGCTCATTGCAACATCTTGAATTCCACGACTCGTGCTCTCACATAGTGCACCAAAATTATTCATGGAATTAGCCAAAGTGGTCATGAAAACATCCTCTGTATTGGCCTTCCTCTTTCTAGATGTAGATTGATTTGGAACTGGAGAGTTGTTAGTTGGTTGCTGAGGTGTAGAATTATTAATATCAAAATCATCATGATTTTCAAAGTGAACCTCTTCATCCAAATTGACAACATCAGCAAGAATCTCAACAGCCGCATCTGCAGGATCTTCAGCTCTTTGTCCGGTTGCACGATCTTTTCCAAATATGATTGAAAGATTATCCCAATGAGGAAATGGTTTGTTCCGAAGACCAAATGCACTTGGATGACTCTGTTAAAGTCGAAAGAAATAAATATAAATTAAATTAGTAATCAAACATAATGTAAACATATCTTTTTTATTAAAAAAAGTCAATTACCTTAACCCATTGGTCCCATTCGTCTTGCTCACAAGTCACACAACACTTATATGGGTCCCATCCAAATCCAGATGATTGATATAACATATCATAAATGTCATTGTATTGTTTCTTCAAGAGCTTATGCCTTGAATAAATGTGAGGTTGAGCCTTTGATGCAGCATCCAGGTGACTTTGCTTCCATCATTTTTTCAAGTTGATAAAGGAATCCAGGCTTAAAATTGTTTCCTTCTCCAGCACTCCAAAATGGATCATTCTTTAACTCTAGCATGCAACCAATCAATAAACTATCTTGCATTGATCTCCACTGATGCTTTCTCTGTCGATTTCTATTTTGACTTTCTCTTTCACCTTGATTAGCCTCCATAATTATATCTATAAAAGCACAATATATTAAGTTATCATAATAACATGGACAATCTTAATAAAAAAATAATTTATTTAAATAGATAATCAAACAACTTCTAATTGACAATATATCAAATTCAACTAAAATACAAAGATAAACTACAACTATCACTTCAAAGCTCACTTAAAATAAATAATATTAAAAGACTTTAGACTCTGGTTTCATTCCATATAAATTGTGCTATGTCATCTCTAAATTGACTCCAAGCCTCCGAAGTTTCCACGTGATCAATGATGTCTTCTTCTTCAAAGTCATCATCTTCGGGTGGTAAGACATCTAACAAGTCATTCTCCATTGGATCAATTGACATTTCTCTCCTGATATGATTATGGAGTAAAGCACAAGCTGAGACAATTCTTCCATGTGTCTTTACAGGATAAAATGTCCTTTCTCTAAGAATGGCCCATCTCATTTTTAATAATCCGAAACATTTCTCAATAACATTTCTAGCTGACGAATGCTTATAGTTATATAGCTCTTGTGGTGTTCGAGGTTGTCGATTTTGTCTCCAATCATTCAAATGGTAACGTTGACCTCTATATAGAGTTAAGAAACCCTCCCCATTTGTGTATCCAGCATCACATAAGTAATAAAAACCTATCATAAAGAATAATTAGTTAGAAAAAATAAAGTCTATATTTAATGGTATTAATAATGTTTGTTTGAAATTATTAATATCATTACCTTGGGGCACTTTCAAACCATTAGGTCGTGATATAGCATCTCTTAGCACTCTACCATCTGCAGCTGACCCTTCCCAACCAGATAAAATATAAATAAATTGCATATCTTGGCTGCAAACTCCTAAAACATTCATTGCTATTTCGCCTTTCCTTGTTCGGTATTTAGGTTTGTCAATATCATGGACAGTACATCTAATATATGTTCCATCTAAAGCACCTAAATAATTGTGAAAAAAAGTAGAGAGTATTAATATATATAATCCTATTATTAAGATTTTACAAATACAAATAATATACCTTAAACCACTTCCATCTGAAGTCATTTGAATCTTCTGGCACAGGCTCTGGTTTCTTTAGTAACACGCCATGGGAAAGAAGAATTGAATTTAATACAATATTAAAGTGCCTACTAATAACTCCGCCTATGTTTTATAGCCGGTCCCAAGCCCGGATAAAGGAGGAGGGTTGTGTTAGGCCCCGACAACCAGCGTAAAATCCTGTCGAATCTTATGAACATGGATCAACGAATAGGCGTCGTATGATCCATGTAGCCGACCCCACCTAGTGGGATAAGGCTTTGTTGTTGTTGTTGTATTAAAGTGCCTACTAATAGTCTCACCACTTCTCACGAATTGTCTTTTGATTATCCTATTCTTTGTATGATGAGCACATATATATAAGAACATTGCAACCATTTCCTCCACACATACATTCTTCGTATCTGATAATCTTTCAATAGTTTTCAACATATCACATAATTTATGAAAGTTCATCTGATCCATGCGTGTATTTTCAATGCAAGATAAATATGTATCAAATATTATCCTTTTCAAACTAATCTCTCGAATTGCATGCCTATCAATCTCACTTCCTTTTTGTCGTTTATTTTTTCTCATCACCAAATAACTATAATATGTTCCAAATAAGTTATTTAATGACATAATAGTTGTTTGGGGGTTTACGAGCATCATATGTAAATTAATGAGCATAACGAGCATAGAAACCAAGTGTACATGGAGCTCTTCATCCAACTCGTCCATCTTCTTAACACTATCACAATAAAATTTCATTATATCAACATATATTACAAATAAATGACTAACAAATAAATTTGAATAAGATAACAAATGTAAATTATTAGACAATGAAACAATAGAAAATATTTAAGAACAATCGAAAAAGTTGCATTTAGATAGTATTTTTTTAGAGCAATGTTTTATTTTTTTAACCGCCATCTAGATAATATTTTTAAGTTGAAAAGTTGATCCAAATCACTTTCACTAGATTACGTGAGCTTAGGCTATTTGCCTCTTTTATATAATATCCATTATTATAAATGGTAAAGTAATTAGTTTTCAAATCATTGCATTTATGATAATATAGAACTACCGAAGCAAAACATCGTAGTTATTCCAAAAAAATAAAATTACTTTTTTTTCATCATTGCAGTTATGTATGCTTTATATCCATACAAGATTTCTTTGTATGCATGAGAGACATGTGGTCAATATATGACCAATAAATGACACAAAAGAAAAAAAGAATGATAAAAAAAATGACACAAAAGAAGAAAAAACAAGAGTTCAACAACGTGGGCAGAAAGAAAAACAAAAAGGAAAAAAAAGCAATATGTACCTGTGGACGCCGAACGCTGGACGTCCTGGACTAAAGAAGAAATCAAATGAAAGTTAAGGCTGTAGACGGACACTTCTAGGCAGCGTACGGACGGCTTTTCTTCTAGGCAGCGTAAGTCCAAAGTTATATATATATATATATATATGATAAATTATGAGGGTTAGGCTAAAAGGGTATTTTAGTCTAAATATTTTATTCATGAATCCCACTTTGGTGGGAATATAGATAGACACTAATTCAAATTACCAGACAAAATAAAATTACCGGTAATTCGTTATAACCAAACGAGGTAATGCGGTGGACCCTGCGTAATTTATCCCCTACCAAACGGCCCGTAAGTATTGAGATCACCTAAAACACCAAAAAGAATGGAAAATTCCAAGCTTGGCCATAAATCCGCAAACAACGGAAACAAACAGATGTATTTGGACTGCAAGACCCGAACTCGATAGTTGAGACGCGTTGGCAAATGAAAGAAACAGATATGGAAACCTAAAGTAAAGAATAAAAGGGGGAAAACAATTTTCAGCATTCATATACAAAAACATGTAGGGCCTTTAGTAAGTAATCAGAACTGTTCATCCACGAAGGAAAGGAAATAACCAATTCACACCTTGAGGTGGACTTCATCGACGGTGTTGCGTTGAAGATGAGGGATGGCCATTGCATTTGCCGGGGCAGGTGATACGGCGGACGGACTCCTCGCCGATGACCTTGGAGCCCTTCTCCATCTCCTAGGTGACCTCGATCCGATCGGGCCCGCGGATCTTGTAATAGGAGAGGATGCCTTCCTGCAGCACGAACCACCGGGGGCGCCACCCCTTGCCGTAGTTGACCCACTTGTGGAGGATGCCAGATATACCATTGCCGACGATGTCATTGATCTTGGACTCGTGAAGGGAGGCGGCGAGGAGGAGGAAGAACGACGAGGATATGTCCTGAGGTCGGTGCCTGTGGCCGGAGGGGAGGGGTAGGAGGAGGAGGAGGCGGAGGCGGATGAGCGGACATGGCGTGTAATACCCTGTTTAATTGGAAAATAAAGTAAAATAATAAAGAAAATAGAAAATAAAATTAAGGTAGAAAAGATCAATTATCTTAGCCCAATTAGGGAGCCCATTCCCATAACCTAGATTATAAAAATAATTACAACCTAAAATTTGTTTTTATCCACTCATTCCTCTCCATCACTTCTCTCTCCCTACACTTCATCCCGCAAGGGCAAGGGTTGCTACAGCAAGATTTCAGTAAGGTTCATCTTCATTCTACAATTTCTTTAATGTTCAACATCATCCCCTTACATCCCTTCCCAATAGAATGCTTTTTAGGTGGAGAACAATAAGGGAAAGGTGATGATCGTGATTGGAAGAGCTACAAACTAGGATCAATCACGAAAAATGTGGGTGATACCGAAATTCCCTTGTATAACATGATAGCAAGTGATTGGAATTAGGTTCTTATCGTTCAATGTGTTCTTGATATGTGAAATGATAAGGAAAATGATGGATTGATTGTATTATCATGTTTGCTTCATGTTTGTGATTCCTTTTGATCCTAGATACGTTTTGTAATAACCCTCCATGCTTAGATGATTGATTTTATGCCTTGATTGCATTTTTAGATTGAAAATCATTGTTATTGCAATTCTGCCCGAGTCTATTTTCATACAGACCGATCGATCAATCCTGTATATCGATCGACCGGTGATGTGAATATCGGTCGACCGCTCCATGAAGACCGGTCGATCGATCATTCCTCCAAAGCTTTGTATCGATCGGCCGATCGAAGCTCCTTTTAGTCTGTGTTATCGATCGATCAATTCAGAGATATCGGTCGACCGGTGTGTAGAACTTATTCACTGTATTGCATGAAGACCAACCGGTTGATCGATCCAGAGATATCGGTTCACCGACGTCCAAGGAATGGTCGACCGACCAGTGAGGACCGGTCGACCGATTCCTGTCCAGATTGCATATTGATTTCAGATTTGATTGTGAATCATTCTATGCTTGTGTTATGCTATTCCTTACTGTTTAGATATGTTATGTGATTGAATCCTTAATCTTGTTATGGTCTATCCCATGATCCAATCCTATCATGATATGTAAGTATGACAAAGTGATAAAGTGATTAAGTAAGAAAGACATGAACATATTATGGGAGTGGTGATTAGAGCTTAAGTTGAGTGTTTCATATTTGGGTCGCTCCTTTAGCTATGGATTGATCCCCCATTGGCTGCACAAAACTGTATTGATCGCTCTAGCGTAAATCCCCCAAGTTAAGGGCACCCAAGAGTTCAAAGGGTATGAACAAGTTGAGGGCACTCAAGAGCCCAAT
Source organism: Pontederia crassipes (assembly GCA_030549335.1). Taxonomy (NCBI): domain Eukaryota; kingdom Viridiplantae; phylum Streptophyta; class Magnoliopsida; order Commelinales; family Pontederiaceae; genus Pontederia; species Pontederia crassipes. Next base: position 11,379,571 of record CM060195.1, on the reverse strand, counting down.
GAGCATGAAAATGTAATATGAACATGATGAATGATATATGATTCTTGATCAAGTATGATTACTGAAATCCTTCATAATTATAAGATTGACTCATGATCTCTATCTCTATCATCCACGGATATCTTAATCAAATGATCTTATGTTCTCAAATCTGATATTGTTACAGATGATTACTAATTATGTCTATTGCTATTTATTGTTACGCATTGAGTATTTTATAGATCCCCACTAAACTGTATAGTTTACGGGAGGACCTCCTCCTCTGTGTTAAATTTTCACAGGACCAGGTCAGTGATAGTGTTGAGATCGTGTGCCACGACCAGCGAAGCTAAAGCACATGAACTAAGAGAGGGCCTAGTTATCTTTGGTTTTATTTTCCGCATTATGAGCTTGATGTAATTCAGACATTTGACTATCTTGGACTTTGTAATAATTTGGGACTTTCACTTTTATAATATTTATATCTTTTCTTCTTTGTTCTTATTATTGGCATGCCATTATTTTTATTTGAGATTTGATCAAGTTTAAATCAATGTCATAGTGTTTCGTAACGCCTTCGAATAGATCATCGCCACGTGACGTTAATCGATTTGGGAACGTTACATGACGAAAGAGGCAGAGGGGGAAGCGGTGGAGGAGCTGTCAGCTCCGGTGCCGAGAGGGGGGGAGACCGGGACGGGGGAGGCGCAACAGAATGGACGCATCAAAAGGCATCGACGGAGGAGCAGGAAGGAGAGGGGAGAGGCGAAGTCAAGCATAAGAAGGGCACGTGGTGGAGTTTTGGAAGCGGAGCGAGAGGACTGTCGCGGAAATCAGTGACAGTTTTCTTCTCGTTTTTTTTGGAAAATGCTTTATCCTCCTAATCCATCCTCCTAAACATCCTCCTAACACTCACATGTGCAAAACACCCCAAAAAGTTGATAAAATTATAATATATGCAATGTTAGGAGAATTTTTAGGAGGATAATTAGGAGGATATAGCATTGCTTTTTTTTTTCCTTTCTTTTATTTTTTCTTCCCTCGTCTCGCAATTTCTTTTTTTTGGGAATATCCCGAGTGATCCGTGGTGGAATATTAGAAATTATACAATTTTTAAAAATAAATTGACGTATTAAATATTTAACTTTTTTTTAAATTCTAAGTTTGAATTTTGAGACATCTTTCATACATTATTTCTTTTCTGCGAAAACTTTGGAATTTAGCATCTTCGCTTCATCAACGTCATATTTACGTATAAATTTAGTATTTCTTATATGACTTATCCACGTGAAATTAATTCAACATATACATCATGCAACCGAATGTAACATCAAATATCAAAATTGCATACTATTAATTTTATCCTTGTCACGATTTTTCTGTGGATTCATCCTATAAGTTTTTTTTCTTAATCTGAAATATTTAAAACCAACAAATTATTATAAGTTGCTGAGCTTTTTGTGTCATTTAATAATATATGTATATATATACCCAAATTATACATTTTTATATGTAAAACAATGCAAACTATCTTTGTTTATAAGAATATAAGTTTAAAATATAGACCTAAATCAAAGCATTTAAGTTCCACTTTTCATATATCACAATTATGTCATAAGTCGACTTCATCCTTCAACTTTTGTATAATTTTGTGTGCATACATTCAAGTTATACCTCGATATGATGTTGGAAAATTATATTTTAAAGCCATTCATACCTAGAGAGTTTTTTTTGTCTATTCAATGATAGAAAATTTATTGCCCGAGCACTAAATTGAATTAAATGCTCCTGTTTAATTTTATTGTACATGCATCAAAACATGCTTTTTCCACGTTTCATCCTAAAAAAATTTGGAGAATAAGTTATGTGCAGTAATTAAATATTTATTTTGTTGTATTTAAATAATTACTAGGCGCTTTTTACCTATGCATCAAAATAATATTCCAATTCAAAGAAAGTGTATAGTAGAGAAAAAAGAAAAGAAAAGATGACAGACATATACTTTAATTATTATGTCAACTTTAATTATCATTATTTTTTAATGCTTTATATCATGTACACAGATACCTCTACTCTGCACTTAAAACAAAAAATATTGTAAATATCATTTTAATCATGTAATAATATCTATTCCATTTTTCTGATTATTGCGTCATAAGAAAAACAACTAAAATTCCAATATTATTAATGGATAAAACTGGCGGCTAACTGGGGGACCAAAATGGTTCATCTTTTTGTTTGTTTGGAATTAATATCTAATGAGGAGAGAGAGAGATGTTTGCTTGGTCCATAAGGAGAGAGAGGTTTGGAAATTTTGGATCATCATATGTCAAATGTAGAGAGTAAATTTGAAGGATGGTCATTCAACTTTAGGAAATGTCCTTGGCTGAAATGATGATTGTAAAGTTCGATAACCATCATATTACAAAATGAAATTGTATGATTTTATTAAAAATGTTCCCTAGTTGGATGGCCATCAGTGAAATTTATTCCAAATGTAGGTGAACATGGCGGGGAAAGCAACACAAAGTGGAGAGACAAAGTACGAGTTATTTAGGCCTAAGCAAACTCAAGATCGAGTGCGGGTCTAAATGGATCCAGTCTTGGTTTGATCTGATCGGGTCTGGACACAACAATCTGAGAATTTGACCAGATTTGCGACCGGGTTTCCATCCGGTGCGCTGCCAGGTGAGATCCGATCAATTCTAGTAAGGCGGACGTTCCGACGACTAGTGCCCCAGATTCGATGCCGGCGGCCACGATGTGTCGCTTGGCAGCCGGATCGGCTTACCTGATGGGCGATCCGACATCTGCTAGCCGGATCCGGCCGCGAACTGCCACGATCCGCGCCTGACAGTCGAATCTGACCACTAGCAGTCATCCAGGCGCCTAATCCGATCGCGAGGTGTCGGATTCGGCCGCCAGCTGCCACGATCTGACGCCTTGTAATCGGATTTGGCGCTTGACAGTCGAATCTGGCCATTGGCGATTGTCCGACCATCGGGCATTCTGGCGGTCGAATTCGACCGCCAGCTGTCACGATCTGGCACTTGACAGTCGAATCTGGCCACTAGCGGTCGTTCGATCGCTGGTCATCAGATCCGACTGCCAGCTGCCACGATCTAGCGCCTGGTAGTCTGATCTAGTGCTTAGCAACTAGATTTGATTCCAACAATCGATTCAACACTTGGAGGGCGGATTAGAAAGAAAGAGAGAGGGGGAGGGCGGCCAAAGTCGGGATCGCCATTTGTCAGAGCCGTGGAGTCCTCATCGTGGAAGAGAGATGGGAGGGAGAGGGAGAGAGAGAAGAGAGAGAGGCGGAGGATGAGAGAGATGAGAGGGAGAGAGCGGAGGATGAGAGAGAGATGAGAGGGGGAGGGAGAGAGAGATGGAAAGAGAGAGAAATGAGAGAAAGGGTCAGGTGGTGGATTTATATATTAATACTTGGGCCAAGTTCCGAGTCAAATTTCTCTACTATGAACTCAGTCCTGACCCAGAACTCGCCAGATATTGTAATTATCGGGTTCAGAATCTACCCAGATCGAATATTTTTTCGATTACCCGAGTTGGTGCGGTCATTACTTATTAGAGGGGGAGGAGGAGAGGGGGAGGGGGAGAGAGAAGCGATGACAGCTAAGGCCGGTGTTTCTTTGTATCTATTTTTCTCGGTCAAAAGGTGACTGAAGCGTGGCAGAAGGCATGTTTGGGTTCATTGGACTGAAGCCATGGGGTCCTTTCTCTCTCGCTCTCCTTATTTAGGTTCGTCCAAAGAGTCCGCATCAGGAAATGGAGAGAGAAACTAAAAAATAAATTAAATAATAAGAATTTAATAGTAACAAATTTAATTTGTTTTAAATAATCTGATCAATAAAAATTGGAATGAATGATGATATTTTTGGATTTGTGTTACATACAGAGGAAATAATAGAGCAAATATAAGAGGAATCATTCATAACAACTGCAGGCATTGTAGTTTGGAATTGACAAAAGACATGTAACAACTTTAGAATATAGTAATAATAAAGCATGTAACAATTTTAGCACATAATAAATATTTTAGTTGGTTGCTTTGTAACATAAAATATATAAATAGAAATTATGCTGGGAAGAGAAGAATCTTTGAACCATTTTTACAAAGGATCTCTAGTTTGAGTTCTTGGAGCTTTGGGGTGTTCGAAATCTCAGATGTGTGTTTTCTTTTCTATTTTCTTCTATATGTTCTTTCATATATACCTGTAGACAGTAGAACCTTGTGAGTTCCCTTTTTGCTTGCTGCCTCCTACATAGCAAGAAGAGTTAAGATTTCTTTAGAGAAAAGAGAAGATTGAAGAATTTAAATTACTCATCTTATTGTGAGGTGCTGAAAGGAAAGTCTGGCTGCTGTGAAGGTGATTCTTGTGCATGAAGAAGAAGGATCTCTGCAGTCCCAATCCCAACCATAGAGGTTGAGATCTGATTAGTAACTCAGCCTACAAATAATATGGAAGCAATAATCTAAAGAAAAAGAGTAGAAGATCAAACCCTTCCTCCAGAAAAGCTCACGACAGAAAAGGAAACAAAATAGGTCAGCTGATCACATTCTTGCCTTTTTATACTGGTCAATTGGAGGATTTTTTTTAAGAAATCTGGTAATTTCATGTTGGGCTTAGAGTGCTGGACCCATATGCAGTGGGCTGGGCTACAACAGCTCTAATATTTGGTGCTCTTGTTGATTTCTTGTAATCTTGATACTAATCTTGGCATTCTTAAGGAGACTTTTTTGCAATTCTTGATTTGTATCTATAATTTTGATAAGCTTCTGATCATTTTGGGAGAGATTTCTGCAGTCTTGATCAGAATTTTTAGTCTGGTGTTGTTTTTAATTTTAAGAAAGGATTATGCAATTCAGAAGATTTCCTGCATTCTATTATCATGGCAGATGAGATTAGATGGTCTAGAATTGAGGAGTCCATGTACAGGCCTCAATCTTTGATGGAAGATTTCTTTTATTAATGAAAAAATTACTTATGTGAATGATTCTATAGCAGCTCTTGAAGTGAAATTTGTTGATCTGAAAGGTACATTAAATAATACTAATATTAAAAGTGATTTTGGTGACAATCCTAATGTTGGTGATCATGTTTCAAGTCATCTTATGGGAAGAATGGATTCTCATGCATGTATTGGTAATGCTAAAATGGAGCTTCCTAAATTTTTTGGAGAAAAATTACACCAAATGCCTTTCAACTTTAAGGTATGCTCAGTAATACTCTCAAACTTCACTTTCTAACACAAATATTTTTCATCTTTTAACGTGTTTCACCCGATGCCCTCTTTACATGGGATAGTCAATTTTTCGATTTTTCATCATGTGGCATCCACGCGGCCGTCTCCTCTCTCCTCTACGCAAATAGTCATCTGATGTGTCACATAAAATTTACTCAGTAATACCCTCCAACTTCACTTTCTAACACAAATATCCTTCATCTTTTAACGTGTTTCACCCGATGTCCTCTTTACATAGGATAGTCAGTTTTTCGATTTTTTGTCGATGTGGCATCCACGCGGCCATCTCCTCTCTCCTCCATGCAAATAGTCATCCGACGTGGCACATACCCTCCAACTTCACTTTGTAACATAAACGTCCTTCATCTTTTAATACATTTCACCACATGCCCTCTTTACCTATGTCAGTTTTTCGGTTTTTCGTCAACGCGGCGTCCACGCGGCCATCTCCTCTTTCCTCTATACAAATAGCAGTCCGACGTGGCATACTCCGACGTGACACCACATATTAAACCATCTTTTACTTACCGTAAGTTGACCCACTCATTGTTAAATTATTTCCTTATTTTCCTCTTTACCATCGTTCACGTGAAACCTCCTTCTCCGTTCGCACTCCTTCGCCGTTCACTCTCCTTCGTCGTTCGCCTCCTTCATCATTTACCTTTCGCGTTCATCGGTCATCGTTTTTGCCCAAATTGATGTAATTTTATGTGCATTTGGTGAGCAAACTTTAAAGTTGGAGGACATTTGATGTAATTTTATGTGCCACACCGGACGACTATTTGCATGGAGGAGAGAGGAAATGGTCAAGTGGACGTCACGTTGACGAAAAATTGAGAAACCGATTGTCCCAGGTAAAGAGGGCATCGAGTGAAACGTGTTAAAAGATGAAGAATATTTGTGTTACAAAGTAAAGTTGGAGGGTATAGCTGAGCAAACATTAAAGTTGGAGGACATTGGTGTAATTGTATGTGTCACATAGGAGCATGCTATGTCGGACGATTATTTGCGTGGAGGAGAGAGGAGATGGCCACGTGAACGCTACGTCGACAAAAAACTGGAAAATCGACTGTCCTAGGTAAAGAGGGCATCTGGAGAAATGCGTTAAAAGATGAAGGACATTGGTGTTACAAAGTAAAGTTGGAGGGTATTACTGAGCAAACCTTAAAGTTGGAGGACATTTGATTTAATTTTTTCAATTTTTTGGAAATCATCCTATGGGATGGATTTTGAAGACTGAACAATTTTTGAATTTGTATAATATTTCTGAAGGGTCTAAAATTACAATGGTCACTTTGACTTTTGAAGGTGAGGCACAACCAATGTTGTCAAAATCGTGCTTTAGATTGTAGAATCGTACGATTTTACGTCCCTACCTAGGAAAATCATGCTCGATCCTAAGCAGAAACATTTTGGCCAGCACGCAGTAGAATCACAGTTGACCCGTAAGATCGGTGGAGACGCACGTCGATCCAACACTCCCTTCTTTTTACCATTTATAAGTTGTGATTGGCACTCACCTATCTTTTCCTCCCTTTGTTTCCTGTCCACCTATGTTGCTCCGCCATCGCCACCGCTGACCTGCCACTGTCCGCCGTTGTCCTGCTGCTGCCACCATCGTTGCTGTCCTGCTGCCGCAGCCTCTGACCTGCTGCCATCACCATCACTGACCTGCTGCCATCACCATCGCTGACCTGCTGCCACCGTCGTCGCTATCCTGACTGATGCTCATCTGTTGTTGCTGCCATCACTCATCTTCTGCGCCGCCGCTCTCTACTGTTGTCGCCGACCAAGTACACCCTCTCCCTTTCTCTTCTCTCCCTTTCCCTTTCTTTCTTCGCTCATTTGAGCAGGCCTTCTCTCCCTCTCCTTTCTCCCTTCCCCTTTTCCCTTTCTCTCTCCACGCACGTGAGCGGCTTCTCGTTTCCTTTTTCCACTGCTCTCCGTAGCAGCGATGGCATCAGCATATGACCTACTGTCGCGGCCACGGCACTCGTGGACAGGGAGCATTTTTAGTTTTTTTTAATGTTATAAATTTATAACAATTTTTATAGTGCTGCTATTGTTAATATTTGTTTAATAAAATGAAATCACCAACTACTATTTTTAGTCTAAATTTATTGTTGTGTTAATTTTTTATGAATTGATCACAAATTTTTTTATGAATTGATGTGCTAATTTTTGTTATTATTATAATTTTAATAATGTAATAATTTTTCATGAATTAACTGTTAACATTATTTATTGATTTATCAATTGCCATTAGTATGTTATTATTATAATTTTTTGAGGTGTTAATTTTTGATGAATTAATATTTATAATATATAAGTAAAATAGTTGTTAATATCATGAATTGATCTTAACATTAGAATTTTGCTTATGTAATATGGCATTTGGTACTTATAAGTTCAAAAGAATTTGCATCTCACCACTAATTACTTATATATGTATATATATATGTATGTATTTACATGTATATATATATATATTAAATAAAAATTTGGTAGGATCGGCCATGTTGTGTTACGTGTTTTGCCGACCCTCCGTGTCGAGCCCTTTTTACGTGTTTAACAATATTGGGCACAATAATGGTATAGTTGGATGTATCAAAATAAGTAATTAAGTTCATGGACTCATTTTCTGAAAGCTCTAAAAAGAAGATTTGTCCCATTCAAATATGAAGCTAAAATTTTAACGCAAGCTCATAAATTGGTCAAGTCACATGAGAAAATGTTAAAGATTGTACAGCCTATTCCTAATTCAACTATTTCTGTGGTCAATTCCAATGCATTATCTACATTTGCTATGTCTGTAAAAGAGTTGTTCCCTGCAGACATAATGACCAAAAGTAAGGATGATATATGTTATATATCTCATCACCTACTTAGAAGACAAGTTAATCTACAAAAATATGGGTCCCATTATCAAATGGCTATTAGTCAATCAGACTCACATACAAACGATATATCTTGTATGGTTGATATTGATTCAGAAGAAATTACAGATAATTTTTCTTCCAGAGATGTTCAACATAATTTCACTTGTTCCTAAACAGCCAACAAAGAAATGTACAACCATATAGATTTTCTTTTAAAACTATGTATGGTCATAAACCACCAACAATTTCATACTATATCAGAAATTAATTACAGGGTGATGCAAAGGACTTATTGCTGCAAACCTATATGAAGTGACCACTAGCAGTCACCGATATATATAGAAAGTTTCATGGGCAATTTCTCATAATTACAAAGTAGCTGGTGAGTTTCTCACAAGTTCCATAAAATCTTGGGCTCGATTATCCTACTATTTTTTACAAGCTTTATCAGAGAAGTCATCATTCAATGAGAATATTTTCAAGTTAATAATGCAGCTAAGAAAGATTATACTCAAAGTTTAGACCTCAAGGATGATGTCTGTTTTCATTCAAGAGGGGAAATTGTTATATACAGACGAGATAATAGAGCAAATATAAGAGGAATCATGCAAACATGTAACAACTTTAGTATATAATAATAATAATAATAATAATAATAATAATAATAATAATAATAATAATAATAATAATAATAATAATAATAATAATAATAATAATAATAATAATAATAATAATAATAATAAAGCATGTAACAATTTTAGCACATAACAACCATGAGAAATATTTTAATTGGTTGCTTTATAACAGAAAACCTATAAATAGAAATTAAGCTGGAAGAGAAGAATCTTTGAACCATTTTTACAAAAGTTCTCTGATTTGAGTTCTTGAAATTTTGAGGTGTTCGAAATATGTGTGTTTCCCTTTTTATTTTCTTCTATATGTTCTTTCATATATATATATATATATATATATATATATGTAGAACCTTGTGCGTTCCCTTTTTGCTTGCTGCCTCCCACATAGCAAAAAGAGTTATGAGTTCTTTAAAAAAAAAGAGAAGATTGAAGAATTTAACTTACTCATCTTATTATGAGGTGCTGAAAGGAAAGTCTGGCTACTGTGAAGATTTGTATATGAAGAAGAAGGATCTCTGTAGTTTTCTTTGCAGCAGAGGTTATAGTAACTCAGCCTATAAATAATATAAAAGCAAGGATCTTAAGAAAAAGGGTAGAAGATCAAATCCTTCCTCTGGAAAATCTCACGGCAGAAAAGGAAACAAAATAGGACAATCACATTCTTGCCTTTTATACTGGTCACTTGGAGGATTTTTTTTTTTTAAAATCTGATAATTTTGTATTGGACTTAGAGTGCTGACCCATATGTAATGGGCTGGGCTACAACAGCTCTAACAATTTGATTATCAATTTTGATCGATACTTGTACTTTTTGGAAATGGACTCCTCGATAGCCCACGAAGTTGTTTCTCTCTCCTCTTCCTTTATAAGCTCGGGATCCGATAAGCCATTAAAATCTTTCTTATTTTATGCTTTTGAAACGTATTGCTGACGTGGGAGCACGGATGCCGGCACTTGGCGTGACGTGCATGTCTCAACGTTACTTTACAACAACGTACGAATCAATTAGATATATAATCTTTTATTAATTACTCGTTTAATTCGTAGCAGGAAACAAATATTGAGGTGGTCATAATGCCACTCTTAAAATAATTAGTACCACTTTAATATAAACTTTAAGTATTATTAATATATCTCTTGCCTAGTTCATCTTCCATTTGTTTTTTTCTCTTTCCTCCTCAATCTACATTAATTTAATATTTTACCATTTCTTGTATTTCTTTCTTTATATGTCTCGTGAACTTGTTTGATACATGAATTTTGAGAGACAGTTAATTCTCGAGAACTTATCGATTTAATAGAAAAAATTGGATTAGTGTTTGGATGAAAAAATATAATAATGAAGATTTAAAAAGTTGTTTTGATAAATAAGTTTTAGTAGGTGTTTGAATAAAAAGTAAGAACTAAAAATATAGTTTATTATTTTATGAGGTATAAAATTATAGTAAATAAAAATATGTTACTAATATTATAATTTACATAAATCGTTATATTATTAATATTATTTTTATTTATTTTATTAAATATTTTAAATGTTATTAATATTATAATTTATGTAAATCTTAATATCCAAATATAATATAATTTTTATAAAAATAATTGAACATTTTAATTATAAAATATTTCTGAATTATTAGAACTAAATATTTTATACTTTTAAATTAATTACATTTAATAATTTATTTTATAAGATGAATAATAATGTATTAATAAATAACTAAATTATATATACTTACATTACAAAATAATAAAAAATAAACAAAAGGAAAAAAAATCAAAAGATGCGATTGAAAAGACATAAAGTATATGACAAAAGTGTAATGATGAGATTTAAAAAGTTGATTTGATAGATAAGTTTTAGTAGGTGTTTGGATAAAAAGTAAGAATTAAGAATATAATTTATTATTTTATTATTATTTATTGGGATAAGTTTTAGTAGGTGTTTAGATAATTATTATATTATTATTATATATTTTAAATATTATAGTAAATATAAATATACAAATATAATATAATTTTTTTATTAAAATAATTGAACATTTTAATTATAAAATATTTTTGAATTATTAGAACATAAATCTTTAATTAATTACATTTAATAATTTATTTAATAAGATGACTAATTGTATTAATAAATAACTAAATTATATATACTTATATTCCATAGTAATTAAAAAATGGATGAAAAAATGTCAAAAGTTGCGACTGAAAAGACGTAAAGAAGAAGGAAAAAAAGTTCTTACCTTCAACAAGAACTTTTGGCCAGAACATTTTGCAAAATGTTCTGGCCAAAGTCACGTGATGGGAATTTTTCAAAATTTTTGTCACGTAACACGTTTGGGAACTCGCAAAAAGTTCCCAACTAAATGCAGCCTACGTGAACTGAAAAGTTCCCATCACGTATGTTGTTTGGCAGAACTTGAGCAAGTTCTGCCCAAGTTCTGCCAACCAAATACAGTCTTAGGTAATTTATTAAATATAATAATATTGTATAACATTAGATGAAGACATATAAAATAGGAGTGTAAGAAAAACTCGAAAAATCTACCCAACCCGAAAAAACCGATTCGAAAAATACTAAAAATTAGGAATTCGAATATGATTTAGGTGATTTTTAAAAAATCACCTGTTAAAATTAGGGCTCCACCTAAAAAATCGTAGAGGCCTGTGGAGCCCATTTTTATTTATATTCTTTTATTTATAGAATTAATTCATAAGTTATCCATTTTTTTATTATAGATATAATACTTTTTTTTTATAAAATCTCATACATTTTTATCACATTATCGAACTTTAATTTGACAACTTCTAAATATTTCTGTATATCTTATATATAATATAAAGTTAAAATAGTCTTTATGTTAACTTTGGTTTAATATATTTTTAAAAAGATATAATTATGTAAAAGTAGGAGTCCGAAAAATCATCCAAAAAACTGATCCGTTAGAAGGTATTTTTTATTTTAAAAATTATTTTAGGATGATTTGTTAAATTTAAAAAACTGACCGAAATTTTTTTTTAGATCGAAAAATAACTTTGTTGTGTTTCCTTTTAATATGATGGTATTATAATGGTAAAGTAGAAAACAAACTATTTTGTGGCACACCACAAATAGGGCATAATGTTAGTGGACAATGAACTGTATAAATAAAATATCATAAAAATATGGACAACTAAATTATCAGACATCTTAATATTTGAGATGCATATGAAAAAAAAAGCTTGTGCAATGTGGTGCTAGAGTGTGGATATGTTAATTTACCTTCTTAATATTTGGCGTCAAAGAGACGATCTCAGGATGACATCTTAATCATGAAGGTCCATCTGACATAATATCAATTGGATGCTGCAAATGTTGATTTGAGATAGATATTTTTATCATAAATAATTTAAATACGACCTGCCAATTACCATGTAAAATCCATTTATAATTATTGTTTATTAATATGTTAACTTTGGAGTACATGGTGTTGTAGATAGTACTACTACTACCTGCATGCGGTCAAAGATTGGGGGGTGGAGGATGGCTTTTGTTATTATTATATGCGCAGAAGTTGAGGAGGCAAATAATCACACAAGTTTGTAGGATCTCAAAGGACACTAGAGGGGAGATGAATTAGTGTTCAATTGAAAATATCAATTTTACAAAACCATCGCGGACAAAATCGATTCTTAAATTCTTTATAATTCAGATCATCAAACTCAAATGGACACGGTGGTTTGTTGACGAGGTTCGGCCAAACCTTGGCCAACGTCCCCGCTCTGACTTCTCGACCTCGAGATCACCGGAAATTTCACTAGCACTTCCTTTGTTCCAAATGGGGCAAGGAAGAAAATCCTTTACATCACCGCCTTTTTCTCCGCTTCGAGAGGCAAGGCAACCTTTCCTTCTAAGAAGCTAATCTATTTCTCTCGTTCAAGAGGTAAAATTTTGAACATCTTTTACACAGAAGCTCTCTCTAATTTTTCTGAATAAAAGTGTTTCTCTCTTTTTACAAAGCTAAGCTTACAAGAGAAGAAGAGAGAAAAAATGAGAAAGGTATAAAATGAAAACTTCAAGAAATGATCTCTCTTTGACAACTTGAAGTTTTTCTTCAATGAGTGAATGAGTGCATTTGCCTCTGACTTTGGCACTCCTTTTATAGTCTTCAATGTGTGAAAAATTCGTCCAAAAATTATTCCACAGATTTCTCATTCAAATTTGACCGTTACTGTTCATTTAACTCGGAGGTCGGTCGACCAAAATTCTGGACCGGTCGATCGGTCTATGTGACCGTTGCGCCATTTCTCTAGTTACATAGCTAGTCGGTCGACCGGACTATCGACCCGTGTCTCGATCGGTACAGTCTCGCAGTTTTAATTTATAGTCGTTGAGCTGATCGGTCGACCGGTGCTTCGATCGGACCATCGACCGGTATAGTTTCGACGTCAACCGATTATGGATCGGTCGATCGACATCTTCATGTGATCGACCGGCCTTCTTTGCGTTGATCGGCAGGTTGACCGATCTGCACTATTTTGATCATAACTTTCTGCACAGTTATCCAAATTAGATGATCTTGAAGTCCATGGAAAGCTAACAGAATTCTCTACAAATTCACTTGGAATATTCATCCAAAATCTAATCATTTCATAGTCAATTATGTAATCAAAGTTTGTGCATAAAGTTATCTTTTTTTCTTGAACTTTTTCAGCATTTTAATCTTTTGAAATTTGTTTCATCAAAATATAATTTCATATGTCATTGAAACTTTGACCCAACAAAGCTTTCTTTGGTTCGTGCCCCAAATTGGTAAAAAAAAGTCATTAGTTACCGAGAACAAAGGGCATTTTCTTTTTTGTCGAGATTCATTAGTATACAAAAATATTAGCACTCCATAATCACATGAAACTAATATCAATAAATCCTTATCAAAATGATAATTCTAAAATTGAACTCATACTTCGATCCCGAACACAATCTCAGTATTTGATTGGGTGCATCTTTTATTATTCCATGGATTGTAGTTGTATCTCATTTAGTCCAATAGTTATGTGGGTCATTTAAGTTGTGAGTAGAACTTTTTATCACTCTCAGCTTCATGTCTTGTTTCCTTTGTCTACCTTTGAACTCACTTTTACATAGTTCTACCTCAGCCATTGGGCTCCATCCATTATGTACGCGTGTTCGAAAGAAGAATAAGTTAGGTAGAAAATCAATTCTGTTTCATCAGGAAAAAAAAAGAGCTTGACAAAAGAAAAACATGGGAGAACTAGTTTTCTTTATTTTATTTTCACATAATTATTTAAAATGAAATTGACTTTCTTTTTTATTATTAAATGTAGGAGATTTGTTCGTTGACGAGGCAGTTTAAATAATTATTTGCTAATTTGTCTGCTATAAAATTGGATTCTATGTAGCAATGCGTACACTTAAAGAAGGTGAATGATTCAATTAGTTGATATAAATTTGTCATTAGAGTCCACAACTTCCAAGAGTGTCTGATCTCCTTTGTAACGCCCAGTAGTAAAAAAGAGAGAGAGAGAAGAAAAAGAGGAAGAGCCGAGGCCCTTCCTCTTCCTTTCCTCCACCTTCTCCAACTCCTCTTTTCCTCTCCCCTCTTCAATGGCTGAGCAGTTCTCAGATAGGGGAGGGAGATGAAGGGACAACACCACCCTATAAAACCCCTCTTCCCCACTCCCTCTCACATTTTCCTTCACTTCTTTTCTCTCCTTCACACCCTCTGTTCTCTTCTCCTCCGGGCGCACGAGCAGCAGAGGCAGGCAGCGAGATTCCGACGAGACTCGCCGGCGTGGACGACGCGGCGAACATCGACGAGCAGCAGTAGCATACGCGCGGACGAACCACAGATTCGTAGGCGTTAAGATGTGATTTCGGGATCTATCTCATAGGTTAAGTTGCTTGACGAATTAAGCATGCTTAGGATCGAATCCGAATTAGAATTCATGATTAGAAGACGAAGTTGATAACTCTGAAACATTTGATCTTTCATACGAATAAACTGAAACTGCTTATCTTTGTTTACATAGATTTTCGAAGTTCTTAGACCATTATATGTTTAGATTATTCTCCTGAAAGTTTAGATTATCATACAATGCTTTAATTATGCTCACAAACTCGTAATACGAACGTTTAATCACTTTGATCATTGAAAAGGACGAATTGCTTGGAAACTGCGAACTCGCGCAGTTTTCTGCGAGTGACAAACCCGGCCCGGGTTGCACATCACCCGGCCCGGATTCAGACAAACCCGGGAGCGAGTTCTCCCAACTCGGCCCGGATCCGCCATGATCGCCCGATCGGAGCTCGGATCGCGCCAGAGACCCGGCCCGGGCTCTGCCTGACCTGACCCGGGTATCGATCGGAGAAGATGATCGGGCGGATCGACTTTTTCCGACCCGATCGCGCGCTCAACTCGGCCCGGGTGTAACCCGATCCGGCCCGAGTTCTAACTCGGATTTTTCCGAGATTGATTCGGCCAACAACTCGGCCCGGGTTCACCTATACTCGGCCCGGGTTCTGACCAACAGAATATAAACTTGATGATTTCCGAACTACTGTTTACAGAATTAATATCTGATCTTTAGGAAAAGTTGATTGTACTCTCCAGGACCATGTTTACCTCCTATTGAACTGAATGAAAAGAAATGTTGAACTTGATTATAACGTTATTGAAATGCTAAATGGCCGTCCGCTCCCTCGTCGGACGACCGCATAAAAGGACTATGACGGACGACCGTTTGACTTCTAGGCGTCCGGTACGTGGACAGAGGAATTCGACCTTAATCGAACCCTCTGATTTTAAGCTTCTGTCCACATGATTAACTAAAGAAAAGAAAGAACTAAAAGAATGATTCGAAGCTATGCTCCATAGGACCTTGATCGATCATCGGATTGAAAGAAATGTCCATTATGATAAGGGAAGATGAACGAGCCCTAAGCAAGGCACTTCCCCGCGGATTACCATTTGTTCTATCTAGATGGGAGGTTATCTCCATTTTGGATGCGTCCTCATGGTACGAGGTCATCCCTACTCGACGGGACTGGCCGTGGCACTGATCACCCACTGGCCCACATAGTTTAGATAGTATCACTACGAGTGCAGGCAATGGTATTTCCTTAAATGAATGAAGAGCTCTTATAATGAAATGGAATGGAATGGAAATGGAATGGAAATGAAATAAGAGAATGGAAATGAAATAAGAGAAAGGAAATGAAATGAAATGAGAAGAAATAATGAAAAGAGAGAGACATGAACCCATTGTTCTCTCTGCTATATGACTCACTTCCATACTTCAATACAAGACCTTTTAATATGCTTATTCTGACAGAATTGATCTATGATTTATACAAACTCACACATAGCTTTATGCTAACGGTTGAACTTGCTCCCCTGTGTGATCCCCACAGGTACCTTATGGTTGCTCATGACGTGATGGTGTGTGTGCGGCAGCTTCACTCGGGGTGGCACGTGCATATGGTTATGGTCATGTCTAGTATGAGTCGTGTGTTTATCCGTTACACTAAGTGGTATATCTACTCTGATAGATCCTGTCATGTTTTGGTCGACCGTCGTCGTTTTATTGTTTAACACTCATACTCTTATCTTCCCTATTCCAAGCAACAAAACCATGGGATATTATCTTTTGTTTTCGCACTATGTTTTCCTATATAAAGATAGTTTGACGTATTTTCGACCCTTTTTGCTTCCGCATTATTCCCTAATTATTGTATTATTCTATTTGTCACGTCTTCCGCTTACGTGTCACTTTCCTTGACCATTTGGGTAAACAAAAGAGTCAAACAAAGACAAGAACAGGGTAGCATTCCGGAAGGTGATCGCGCCACGTGGCGGGTCGAATTTCGGGGCGCTACATTAATGGTATCAGAGCCTAACGCTAGGACTCTCTTGACGTTCTAGGAATAGAGTTAGGTCTAAGTACGGTCCATATGCACTCACCAGAGTCACCGCCACACCCATCTGTCGCAAAGCAAAGTAAGAATTTTTATGCTTTTAAAGTTATGATTATTTATTGAACTAAAATTGTTATGTTATAGATGGCTCCTATGACACGTTCAGCAGTCCGACGCAGCAGAGGCCGTGGGCGCGGACGTGAAGGTGACCGTGTCACAGTTACCCCAGAGATTGTTATGGATGGACTTGATTCCGTCCCAGAGAGTCAGGTAGGAGAGGATGTGCAGTAGGAGCTTCCTCCTGTGCAATCGCAGGAGTTCCAGCCACCCCCGACACAGCCAACGTATTCGGTACCTATGTACCAGATGCCTTTTCCTTCTCAAACATTCCAGACGTATCCCCCTCCCGATACGATTTAGGAATTTCTGAAATTGCACCCGCCCTACTTCAGGAGGGTGGTAAATTATGAGGAAGCAGTCCAATGGCTTACTAAGATGGAGCAATTATTCGACTCCAGTCGATACGATGAAGATAGCAAGGGATTGGTGGGAAATAGCACGGGATACCACTTTCCCGAACCTGATGATTATTCCTTGGACAAGTTTCAAGGAACTCTTCGAAGCTCAATACGCCCCATCCTATCGAAGGAAGGAAAAGATGAAGGAGATTAAGGACCAACGTCAAGGCAACATGACTATGTCGGAATATCATGCACGTTTCATTCAATTGGAACGCTACTGCAAGGGCCGCTTGGAGGAGGCAGACCGCGCCGAACAATTCATTGATGGCCTCCATGATACCATTCGAGAAAGAGTCTCATATGGGGCAGAGATCGATTTGCATGGAGCTGTTTGGATGGCATATAGGATTGAGAGAGAGATTCAAATGCGACGTGAAGAGTTGAAGAAGGAGCCGACACAAGCTATAGAGTCATCTAAGCCGAGGTGGGAGGATCGTCGCCCAACTCGTAAGGACACACGTCGCGATAATCGCCACCAACCCTACTAGAGGCCGCAACACGAGGCTCCCCGTCCACCAGCACCTCGCCAGGCTCAGCCTCAGAAATAGGCACCTGCACCGCAGCCTCCACGACAACCACCGGCACCTCAACAATAGGGCACACCAAATTGTACTTTCTACCTAAGGCCCCAGACTGGAGAGTGTCGTTGGAAGAACGATACCTGCATTGGATGTGGCAAGTCAGGACATTTCGTCCGGGATTGCCCCACGAAGAATCATCGAGGCACGGGAGGAGTACCTGGACGCCTCTACACTACTCAGGCAGATGCAACTCCACAGGATAACGACGTTATCCGTACCCTCTCTATCGCAGGCTTACCCATGCTCGTACTTTTTGATTCGGGTGCTTCACACTCTTTTATTTCTGAAGCATGTGCTTCCTCCCTTAGTATACCTATTAAGGGGATGGAACATAGAATGAACATAAGGACACCAATGGGGACTCTCCACACAGCAATGTATTTTCCCGAAGTACCGATCGATGTGGAAGGGAAGAACTTCTCCGCGGATTTAATCGTAATCCCCATGGTAGACTACGATGTCATCTTAGGTATGGACTGGTTGTCGTACCATGATGCATCAGTCATTTGTAAACAAAGGAAAGTTGCCATCGGCAACTATGGTGAAAAGAGGATTGTGATAAGAGGAACATCAAAGTCGGACAACAGAATTATTTTGTCATCTATAAAGGCACACAAGCTACTACAAAAAGGTTGTAGATGATACCTGGCCAGCGTAACCGTAGCCGATACACCGACGCCAGCTCTACAACAAGTCGATGTGGTTCGAGATTTTCCAGATGTCTTTCCAGAGGACATCTCTGGATTGCCACCACAGAGGGAGATCGACTTTAGAATTGATGTGGCACCAGGGACAACATCGATCTCCAAGGCTCCCTACCGAATGGCTCCGGCGGAAATGCTAGAGCTGAAGAAACATATACATGAGTTACTCGACAAGGGGTTCATCCGACCTAGTGTCTCTCCTTGGGGTGCTACGGTTCTGTTTGTAAAGAAGAAGGACGGATCACTACGACTCTGCATCGACTATCGGATGCTGAACAAAGTAACGATTAAGAACAAGTACCCGTTGCCCAAGATCGACGACTTGTTCGACCAACTGTCTAAGGCTTCTGTATTTTCAAAGATTGACTTGAGAAGCGGCTATCACCAACTGAGAGTTACAGAAGAAGATGTGCCCAAGACCGCTTTCCGATCACGGTATGGCCACTATGAGTTTACGGTCATGCCCTTCGGACTGACGAATGCCCCCGCAGCGTTCATGAACCTGATGAACCGGGTATTCAAGAAACACTTAGATCAGTTTGTGATCGTCTTTATAGATGACATCTTGATCTACTCCCCTAGCCCGGAGCAGCACCGCGAGCACCTACGGATCGTCTTGGAAACTCTACGTCAACATTGACTCTTCGCAAAATTCTCCAAGTGCGAGTTTTGGATGAAAGAAATGATGTTTTTGGGGCACATCATGTCCAGACACGGCATAGCAGTAGACCCAGCAAAGGTCGAAGCAGTGGCCAATTGGGTCAGACCGAAGAACGCAACGGAGATCCGTAGTTTCCTCAGTCTAGCGGGCTACTATCGATGTTTCATTCGGGATTTCTAAAAAATTGTGGCCCCGCTCACTCACCTGACTAAGAAGAATGAGAAGTTTGTCTGGACGGACAAATGCGAGACCAGTTTCCAGGAGCTGAAGAAGGCTGACCTCCGCTCCGATTCTTACTCTTCCAACGGGGAGCGGAGGGTACACCAGTATCGGTCTGGGATGTGTCTTAATGCAACACGATAAGGTAGTCACCTACGCCTCGAGACAATTGAAGAAACACGAGACGAACTATCCAACCCATGATCTGAAGTTAGCGGCGATTGTGTTCGCCCTAAAGATATGGAGGCACTACCTGTATGGTGAAGAATTTCAGGTGTTTATCGACTATAAGAGCCTGAAATATGTCTTCACCCAGAAGGATCTCAACATGCGACAAAGACGATGGATGGAATTCCTCAAAGACTACGAGTTCACGATCAACTATCATCCCGGTAAGGCGAACTCGATAGCCGACGCCCTTAGTCGAAAATGGGAAGCTTCACTGGCATTCCTCCAACTACGGAGGTACGAAATGATCGAGGAACTCAACCACTGGAATCCACGGGTTGCAGGACACCAAGCGATGTTGATGATACACCAATTGCAACCAAGCCTCATTGGCAGGATCGTCACCGCACAGATGGCCGACACAGAGTATACAAAGATGTTTAAAAGGTGTGAAGGCGAACCAAAAGATTTCAAAGTTGGCAATGATGGAGGAATTAGATATCGGGACCGCCTCTGGGTCCCGATTGATGTTGCAGTCCAACGAGAGGTGCTTGACGAAGGCCATAAGTCGGAGTTTGCGATTCATCCCGGCAGCACCAAGATGTAAAGAGACATCAAACGTAGTTTTTGGTGGCCCGACATGAAGAGGGAAATAGCCGACTACATTTCCAAATGCCTGGTATGCCAACAGGTGAAGGCCGAACACCAACGACCATACGGACTCATGAAACTGATAGGAGTACCGGAATGAAAGTGGGAGAACATCACAATGGACTTCGTCTCGGGTCTTCCGAGAACACAGAAGGGTCACGATGCCATTTGGGTCGTGGTCGACAGGTTGACGAAAGCAGCCCACTTCATTCCGATTAAGTGGAAGCAGTCAGTGGAGAATTTACTAGAGGTGTATGTACGAGAGATCATCCGACTTCATGGCATTCCAGTCTCGATTGTATTGGATCGCGACCCTCGATTCACTTTGAGATTTTGGAAGAGTCTGCAAAAGGCTTTCGGAACCAGATTGAATTTCAGCACAACCTTCCATCCTTAGACTGACGGACAGTTAGAGAGGACGATTCGGACACTAGAGGATATGCTCCGAGCGTGTGCCTTGGATTGGTACAGTAGCTGGGATGAGCATTTACCGTTAATCGAGTTCTCATACAATAACAGTTTCCACTCTAGCATAGGCATGGCGCCTTTCGAGGCAATGTATGGCAGACCTTACCGTTCGCTCGCGCATTGGGGCGAAGTTGGCGAGAGGAAAGTAATGAGTGAGGAGCTAGCAGTCCAAGCTCAGGAGTATGCGGATACGGTGGACATCATCCGGAAAAGGATGAAAGCCGCACAGTCATGACAAAAGAGCTATGCCGACAAGAAACGTTGAGAGAAGATTTTTGAGACCGGACACCAAGTGCTTCTAAAAGTGTCTCCGATGAAGGGAGTTATGAGGTTTAGCAAACGAGGGAAGCTCAGCCCTCGATTTGTTGGTCCCTTCGAGGTCCTTGAGTTGGTCGGTGATGCAGCTTGTAGATTGGCCCTACCTCCCTCCTATGGAAGAGTCCACAACATTTTCCACGTATCCATGCTCCGGAAGTACAAGCACAACGGCGCCAACGTCGCAAAAATCAAAGAATCTAATATGAAGGAGGACCTGACATTGCAGAGTACCCGACGAAGATTTTGGATCGCAAGGTCCAGTATAGGAGGGACAAGGAGACTTCGCTAGTCAAAGTCGAATGGAAGTACCACCACGGAAAGGATGCGACATGGGAACTGGAATCCGAGATGCACAAAGAGTTTCCACACTTATTTGGTAAGCTCTATTCTCTACTAGATTTGGGGACGAATCCTTTTTCTATGGGTATTATATTGTAATGCCCAGCAGTAAAAAAAAAAGAGAGAGAAGAAAAAGAGGAAGAGCCGAGCCCTTCCTCCTCCTCTCCTCCACCTTCTCCAACTCCTCTTTTCCTCTCCCCTCTTCAATGACTGAGCAGTTCTCAGATAGGGGAGGGAGATGAAGGGACAACACCACTCTATAAAACCCCTCTTCCCCACTCCCTCTCACATTTTCCTTCTCTTCTCTTCTCTCCTTCACACCCTCTGTTCTCTTCTCCTCCGGGCGCACGAGCAGCAGAGGCAGGCAGCGAGATTCCGACGAGACTCGCCGGCGTGGACGACGCGGCGAACATCGACGAGCAGCAGTAGCATACGCGCGGACGAACCACAGATTCGTAGGCGTTAAGATGTAATTTCGGGATCTATCTCATAGGTTAAGTTGCTTGACGAATTAAGCATGCTTAGGATCGAATCCGAATTAGAATTCATGATTAGAAGACGAAGTTGATAACTCTGAAACATTTGATCTTTCATACGAATAAACTGAAACTGCTTATCTTTGTTTACATAGATTTTCGAAGTTCTTAGACCATTATATGTTTAGATTATTCTCCTGAAAGTTTAGATTATCATACAATGCTTTAATTATGCTCACAAACTCGTAATACGAACGTTTAATCACTTTGATCATTGAAAAGGATGAATTGCTTGGAAACTGCGAACTCGCGCAGTTTTCTGCGAGTGACAAACCCGGCCCGGGTTGCACATCACCCGGCCCGGATTCAGACAAACCCGGGACCGAGTTCTCCCAACTCGGCCCGGATCCGCCATGATCGCCCGATCGGAGCTCGGATCACGCCAGAGACCCGGCCCGGGCTCTGCCTGACCTGACCCGGGTATCGATCGGAGAAGATGATCGGACAGATCGACTTTTTCCGACTCGATCGCGCGCTCAACTCGGCCCGGGTGTAACCCGACCCGGCCCGAGTTCTAACTCGGATTTTTTCGAGATTGATTCGGCCAACAACTCGGCCCGGGTTCACCTATACTCGGCCCGGGTTCTGACCAACAGAACATAAACTTGATGATTTTCGAACTACTATTTACAAAATTGATATCTGATCTTTAGGAAAAGTTGGTTGTACTCTACAGGACCATGTTTACCTCCTATTGAACTGAATGAAAAGAATGAAATGTTGAACTTGATTATAACGTTATTGAAATGCTAAATGGCCGTCCGCTCCCTCGTCGGACGATCGCATAAATGGACTATGACGGACGACCGTTTGACTTCTAGGCGTCCGGTACGTGGACAGAGGAATTCGATCTTAATCGAACCCTCTAATTTAAACTTCTGTCCACATGATTAGCTAAAGAAAAGAAAGAATTAAAAGAATGATTCGGAGCTATGCTCCATACGACCTTGATCGATCCTCGGATTGAAAGAAAGGTCCATTATGATAAGGGAAGCTGAACGAGCCCTAAGCAAGGCACTTCCCCGCGGATTACCATTTGTTCTATCTAGATGGGAGGTTATATCCATTTTGGATGTGTCCTCATGATACGAGGTCATCCCAGCTCGACGGGGTTGGCCGTGGCACTGATCACCCACTGGCCCACATAGTCTAGATAGTAGCACTACGAGTGCAAGCAATGGTATTTCCTTAAATGAATGAAGAGCTCTTATAATGAAATGGAATGGAATGGAAATGAAATAAGAGAATAGAAATGAAATAAGAGAAAGGAAATGAAATGAAATGAGAAGAAATAATGAAAAGAGAGAGACATGAACCCATTGTTCTCTCTGCTATATGACTCACTTCCATACTTCAATACAAGACCTTTTAATATACTTATTCTGACAGAATTGATCTATGATTTATACAAACTCACACATAGCTTTATGCTAACGGTTGAACTTGCTCCCCTGTGTGATCCCCACAGGTACCTTATGGTTGCTCATGACGTGATGGTGTGTGTGCGGCAGCTTCACTCGGGGTCGCACGTGCATATGGTTATGGTCATGTCTAGTATGAGTCATGTGTTTATCCGTTACACTAAGTGGTATATCTACTCTGATAGATCCTATCATGTTTTGGTCGACCGTCGTCGTTTTATTGTTTAACACTCATACTCTTATCTTCCCTATTCCAAGCAACAAAATTATGGGATATTATCTTTTGTTTCCGCACTATGTTTTCCTATATAAAGATATTTTGACGTATTTTCGACCCTTTTTGCTTCCGCATTATTCCCTAATTATTGTATTATTCTATTTGTCACGTCTTCCGCTTACGTGTCACTTTCCTTGACCATTTGGGTAAACAAAAGAGTCAAACAAAGACATGAATGGGGTAGCGTTCCGGAAGAAGATCGTGTCACGTGGCGGGTCGAATTTTGGGGCGCTACATTCTTGTTGATGATGCTGACAATGATGAGAGTTCAACTCAAGTCATACCTGAGTGAATTGTAGTTCATTGCAGCATCAGAGGCCTTCTAATGCCGTCCATGCCTTCAAAATCAAAGTCAAGCCTCCAACTCATCTCAATGAGAATCATTAGGATTTTGAATTATATGCCTACACCCCTGACTTGGAGAAATCAAATTAATATACTTCTTACAGAAAATAAAAAAATTAATATGGTACAAGGAATCCCAATCCCCTGTAAACAGGGAAGCCCAAATAGTGCTCTAAATCAAATCAATGGATCCTTATAAATATGGAGGAATAGTCAGTGTCATATCTCAAATGCAAATCAGATATAAGGAGACGTCCACCATTAATTGGACGATAAGATTGGAGCAAGTCCACCAAAAATTGGTGTTAGCAGGAGCCGTCGATGAATTCAACCAACAACTCCTTGACCATTCCCCGGTTTGGCATCTTCCCTGCAGCACCATAGATTGGAGCAAGTCCACCATTAATTGGACCTGGGTTCTCTTTTACCTGAAAGGGAAAAAACATTTAATAAGATTCGAGGATGGGAAGCCTTGCCATATTTTCATATTTCTTAATCAACTCACCGTTTTTACGGCCTCCCTAAGATCTCTCGAGAGGTCTTGAGATACAGGTACATGCTGAAGGCAGAAAGCATGTATGGACACGGTTAAAGTGTTGCAGATCAAACTATAAGAATGATCAAGAAGAATGGCAAAAGGCTACCTGCAAAGCTTTTAGGTGCCACCCCTTCGAAGACATTATGTCATT